>JARJIL010000008.1:36148333-37426666 GCA_038502395.1 Dittrichia graveolens
GGTCCATAACAACAGCTTAACTAGTGGATTTGTACCACAACATCCACAAGTACTTTTGTTATTCAATTATATCTCTTTTGACAAGACTACTTCAAAAGTATGCTTCAAAGAGATCTTATTTTTTAGAAGGTTAAAGTAATCACACCCTCATTGTCTCAAAAACCCACAATAGGGTAAGTGATACTTAAGAACCAACAATCAACACCACAAGTTAGGATCATAAACTTAGATCAAAATCAGCAGTTTATCCTAACAGAAACACGCATTAGAGTAACTACTTACTCCAAACCTATTCAAGTCGTCAATCATAAAGAACATATTTCTATATTTCTTGAACTAAATACTATCCAATTTTGTATCTCCTAAATGCCCTTATGATGCAGTAATTCCTGAATTAGGTTTACAAATATCCTAATATCGGGACATTATCTTCAATAGACATTTAACACTAGGAATACAACAAAGCTCCCACTAGTCCTGACATACATAAAAGGCATTAACTATGCTTCTAGAAAACTCATCACCTTGATTTTCTAACAGTAAGAAAAGATCTTACCTTTAAGATGCTAGCATAAGTCCGAAGTGGACTTATTCACTTTTGTAGACATAGTTCGGATACTATGGATGTATATTAAGACCCTGGGAGAGTGTTATAATCACTTCCTCATCATATTGTTCCATGACGGAACGCGGTCATTAATATCCACGAGTATCAAACATTCTTCAACATAGCCACTAGGACAAGTTTCTCCATAACCATCATGAAAACTTCACAACTAGTCGGAATTTGAAGTTGTCTACAACTCCATCCATGTTAATCCCATTACTACCACCTTGGTATACACCTAGGTATGGGATCAAATGGATTTCATCTCTTTATCATTTACTTCTTTAATTTTAGTGAATTCCGGATCCACTACGTCTTCGGATAGGTGGTGAACTCAACATTACTCACCATCATGTCATTGCCACCTAGATATAACATCTATCAAAGATATCAGATTATATCCTAATATCAACCTCAAGTCTTTCATTTAAGTTCCACGTTCTTCCACCGGAATGCCTTAGTTTTAGTTTCTCTCTTCTTCCCTTTTAAGCAACAAACATTGTTCTCAAAAGGTTAAATACTAAAACTTAGAAGAACTCCTCAAATGTATTAGCACTTCTTGATTTCAAGTTTATCCATCTCCCACTAAATGTAGATTAGATAACTTCGAACTATAAGATAGACAAGCAAAGAATCTTTGTAGTCATATCTTAATAAGCGCTAAATAGACCATTAATTGAATTTAGATTTGAGGACTTAGTCACAATGGTAAATGAATATCCCAACAAATCGGACACACATTCTTGACCCGTCATAAACCGGATCATTATCAATAACACCCGGTTCCCTACACCATGACACCATGTACCAATGTGTCTTAGTAGGATATGAATTATGAAACAATTCCACAATTCACTATATGGTCATCCAATATATAGATAGTAGGTATCTTAGCATCTTAACTAGATCTAAGTATCTTGATCTATATGCCCTATTGATTCTGAAATTTGTTTTGGTTAATTCTGAACACCAACAAGGTTTCAGACATATACCCAAACTAGTAAACGTCTCGCAACTACTACCATCAAGGTAGTGACTAAGAAGTTTCTCTTTCATTATTCTTTATGGTGTGCTTGAACGGATTATCCACAAAAAGTGATCAATATCCAACAAGCCTTCAATCGTCTCACAAACTCTGGTGAAAGATCTCATAATCAACCTAGCCTAATAAACAAGATCAACATCAAATCGTTCAGCCCGAGGCTAAACTACCCCAAGATCCTAACCACACGGATCTAGGTGATACATCTCTTGTTTATGTGGTAAAGTTGATAATCACACAAAGATAACTCATTTAAACTATTTTGGATTCAGAATCAATTATTCATGAGTATTCTATTACTTGTAACAAACCTTGTGTATGTCATGACATGGAAAATTTTGAATGTAACAAAATATCTCACAATAGATTTTCATAATAAATTTCATATTTTAAGAATAAACTCGTCGTCATCAAATGCATAGTTGTGTGCTACGCAGGGAAATGCAACACATGAGCTATGACATGAATAAACCTTGAATAAACAATGCTTAAAAAGGTTTTACATCAATTCTTAAAACTTCAAAATTATGTCCATCGTAATTAAAAGCGAGCATACAAAGAGATGTTACTTGCCACGCAGGGCAATAAAATAAAGTAATAAATAAACCGGCGACAAAAGCGAGATCAAGTCTCCTTATCTTCTCTTAGAGGACAATCATCATGGTTTCCTCGTCCGAGATCCGGTTCTTCATGCTTTTCTTTCATGAAAGGACTTACACTTTGTAACAAATAAATTTGTGACAAACGTGAGTCAATCAGCTCGGGTCCACAACCCAGCTTATAGAAGAATAACAATGAACCATGAATGTACCTGAAGATGGAAAGTTAACTCTCTCTTTCCTTATAAGTTTTATATCCTCTCGGCATGTAAGGCAGGCGTGACGGCCCCAATTTCCAAATCTTCCACAGAAGAAGCAAACCACCTTTTCTTAAGTCTCTTCTTGAGGCACATTCTCTATGTCCTTCGACTTAATATCAAGGATAGGCTTGGAAACTCTAACCTTTCCTTTTACGGTTGGTTTCTTCTTCCTTTTCTTATGTTTCCTTAAACCCAAGATGGGAGTGATTGAGGTGGAACTATGCTTGGCCATGTCAAACTCCGCAGACATCAACATGCCATGCAATTCGCTTAAGGATTTCTCCATTCCTTGCATATGATAGATTGTGACAAACTGATCATATGATACGGGCAGAGACTGGAGTACAATATCCACAGCGAGCTCTCTCCCAATAGGAAATCCTAACCTCTCCATTTGGTCCACGTTCTCCTTCATCTTAAGGACGTGAAGACCAACATTCCCGCCCTCATAGTGTTCCTGTCTAACTTGCTGTTGGAACATGTCCTTGAGTTTGTTTAACATATTGTACACACTCATGTGCTCGAACTGCTTTCGCAACTCTGAGCTCATAGTTGACAACATGAGGCAGGAAACATCATGCGTGTCCTTCACACGTTTTTCATATTCGTATCGGACGGCCCAAGTCGCTTCGGTAGCAGGTGGCTCCGGAAGGGGTTCCTTCAGGATGTGCAACTTTGACTCATGGCTAAGGACAATTCTCAATTGCCTAAGCCATGTAATAAAGTTCACCCCTGTGAGTTTCTCCCTTTCTAGGAACACACGAAGTGAGATGTTTGACGTGGTGTTGTTATGGTTTGACATCTATAAATAACAAGAATACGAGTTTTGGTTAGTTAGATAAACCTTGTTAAAAATAATTACCACATAGTTTTAGATAAAAACAATTATTTGTAACAAGGGCTAAGGACCTTATTTCACCTCGCACCGTGACGGGTTTACCGCGGATCACGTGGCGAAGCTATTTAGGCCGGCAACCATTTTACAAATTGTAATCTCTATTACAACTCTTAGACACTTGCGGGATCCGTTGACATCCATTATGTCGGTTGGCATGTTTGATCCCTTCCTTACACTAATCTTAATATATAATTTTTGCTTAGCTCGTGCTTAGCTCGACAACTAATCAAGAGTTATATACTAAAATTGTAAACCGTCCGACAAGACACACGGGTGGCACTCTCGACCATCAATTTGCTCGTGCTTAACCAATCATGCGAGTTACCCCACTCACCTTCCACACAACTATGCAAGGAATGACTCGTGCTTAACTTGACAATCATCCTTGTTTCGTTAGATTCGGGTGGTGTCGTCTTACGGATGGTGTTTGATTTACATTTTAAAACGAGATTTTCTTTCTGGTTTGAAAAACCTTTTTTTGAATTAACAAAGTAAGTGGCAAAACGATTTTAAGAACTTTTAAATATAATACCAAGTTTATACTTTCTTTGTCAATTCTATTCGCGCTAGATTGTTAACCATTTTAACAAACGTTGTATTTTATTTAATTTTAAAGAAAAATTGTCTAGCATGTGAATCCTAAACCATGCATAGAATATAAAAATACAACCACGCAAATATATATATATATATAATTCGATAACATGCCCAAAATCCTATGCGTTTTCCCCGTGAGCCACAACGGGGAAAACGAGGCCAAAACCTAAGGACAAGGTACAGTCTCGTTAGGTGAGCTCCCATTGAATCCAACACCTCCAATAGTGTGTTGATTCCTTCTTGCCAAGACGTCATCACCATGACTCCCGTTGACTTCTCCGGTTCTAATTCTATACTATTAACAAATACATAGAATATATATATAAACGACACGCAGGTCGCATTCCTATACTATTTATACAAATACACGGAATAAAAGAAATGGCGTGCAAGCCGCACCAATAAATAAATAAATAAACAATATTACAACAATACCGCATGCAGGCCACCAAAAACCAAATTAATCAACCACCACAACACATAGGTCTAAGGGCATATCATGTTACCGAATTAACCAAACGCAACAAAATGAAACATGGTGTGCCACACAAAACCACGATACAAATATATGTCTATATTTTAGTCAAGATTGTCAAAACACCAAAGGCACAAAATGACAATCCTTGTACATATACATTAGTATACCAAACCATTTTTGAAACACATATTCATATATACATTTATAAGAATATATTTGTGTACACTTCATGCCAAGTTACAACAAATATATAAATATAAAAACTAAAATATTATGACGACCACAAATATATCAATTTTAGTCCAACAAGAATCCATGCGAAAAACCATTTCAAGAAAACAATTTTCTTATATAAAAGTATTTATATGGTTTTTCTAGACTCGATGTAAAAACTAAAATATTAGGTAGGCTACAAATATACCAATTTTAGCCTAACAAGAATCTAGATGAAAAACCATTTGAAGAAAAGAATTTTCTAATATTAAAATATTTATATATTTATGGTTTTTCTAGACTCAATAGTGCAAAGCCATGTTAAACCTGGCTCTGATACAACTGAAGGTATTCGTTTGGCATAATCGATTAGCAACGGAATCAAGATATAATACAAAAATCTAAACTAGCCAAACAAACACTTCCATGGACCAACATCTAGACATGGAATTGCAACTAAAATAAAGATACAAGAAGCAAGAAATAGTTATACCTTTAAGAAAGATCACAATATCTATTTCTCCTTGTCAAGTATATAGAATCCAACAAGAGAATTCCTCTAATGAAGTCCACCCCAAGCACACTTGATTCCCCAATGCTAGTAGGTTGATGTAGACACCAAAACAATACAACCAAAGTACAAGAAACACCTTTGTGCATCAAAGCTAGATCACAAAGTGTATATCACCTTCTCTTGTGCATGAAACTTGATCATAAGAAGGAAGAACCATAGAGAGAACGATGAACATTAACCAATCACTTGAACCACCCAAGAGACTGTTCTCTGGCACTGAAACCGTAGCATAGCATTAACATACACTCAATCACATTAAAATGAGAGTTTAAAGATGTTAATTCTGCTGTTACAGTGATCGTACACGGCCCGTGTTGGTCAACACGGTCGTGTAGGCCCAAAGCCCACGGCCTCAGTTAGGCCAAGATAGCCCGTGTCTAATAGGCTCCACACGGCCCGTGTTCACCTACACGGCCGTGTTGGCCCAAAGCACATGGCCCTGATTTGCACCTAAATGCCCCGTGCTAGCTGGGCTGGACACAGCCCGTGTTCAGCCACACGGCCCGTGTACCATCCTGCCAAAACCCATTTTGGCCTCTTTCTCTCTTTTGATTGATCGTGTAGCCGGAATCAATACTTGGTGTGTGACCCATTACGCCTATACTTCATCAGCAGTGCTATTAATTCGTTCGTGTCAGCGGGCATATACCAACAATGGTGTCTACTCAGCCTATACCTATTCTAGCCATGGGAGAACCCATTTCTGTGCCTTCACAGACACATAAAGGTAACATTGAACATATGACCTCTCCCCAGGGTCAACTACCCCCTCCTCACCACTCAGCCTAGCCTACCCTTCCACCAAAGCACACGATCTTGGTCATTCTTCTTCTCTTCCCTTCTTACATACTCTAGCACGACCTGTCAATGAACCTTCCATGCACCAGGAAGGTTTATAAGGTCCCCATTCTAGCCCCCTTGATTCCATAGGTCAGCACCAACCTTTGGATATGGGGTCCACATTCTCACCTCATGAGGCACACTCAAAAGCCTCTCCTAAAGTGAAAACTCATTCCTCCACTGGCCAGGAGGACTTTGAGGTTAGGTAGAGAGAAAAGGAGCCCAAGCTGATGGCAACTGATGCCTAAGCCATTATGGAGTATTTACAAACTCAGTTTAAGCTCCTGCACAAGAAGAAGAAGAGTGATACAGCCAAGTTGATGTGCAAGCTGAATGATCTTTCAAACACTATGGCCAACTTGGAAAGCTTTGTGCTCAAATAAAGACCCTCCCCTATTGATGATGACAAAAAGGGGGAAGAAGAATCAAAGGAAAATGATGATGTGGTTGAGGGGGAGCATACAGAGGAAGTGCAAATAGAAGAAGAAACTCATTATCAGTTCATGAGTACCGTAGATCAACCCTCTCAACAGCATTCAACTCAACCAGACATTCTAGACATTCCACTTGTTGTGATCCCTCAAGCTGAACCCCTTCAAGTGCTAGAAGCTGAACTACCAAAGATTATAGAAGTTGAATTGGTTCCATCCACTGATAAAGGGAAAGGGAAGGCTATAGAGAGTATAAAAAGAAAAAGGAGAAAAAGTGCTATGTTTCTAGCCAAAAGAAGGAAATTAACCATTGCTGAACCTGATCCAGAGCAACAAGGTCAGTCTTAACTCGTTGCATATGAATCTGACTCAAGTGATGAAGCTGATGCAGCACAAAAGGCCAGTGACATGCTAGCTGAGCAAATGTTACAAGAAATGGCCAAAGAACTGGATATGTTTGTGGATGAAATGAAAGAGCAGCAAAGACAAGCTGAGCTTCAAAGAGAAAAGGCTAAAGCTGAGGCTGCCAGAGCTGAAGCTGAAGCTGATTATTCTGGACCCAGAGCTACCGCAATTCCCTACTCAGATGTTGATCTAAGGATTGCTACAAAAGAACACATTTTGATCACAAGATTGAATCCATCACATTGAGTAGAAAAGGAGAATTGGTGATAATCAACTTTGTACTAGACAACAAGCATGAAATTGGTCTAGATATGAGAAGTCTGTACAAGTTGAAGTGAGATTGTAATCATTCTGTTTGATAATTGAATATACATTTGATTAATTCGATTAATTGTTTTAAAGTGTATTCAACCCCCCCCCCTTCTACACTATATCGGTTGTTTGTTTACCCTCTTTGGGACCAACAATAATTAAGGTACTTATTTCCTAAAAGTCAAAAATGGAGGACACATATAAAAACAATAGCCATGCCACATTCTGCAACTTATTTCTTTATTGGGAAACATAAGTTTCTTCTTAACAACAGCAGATCCTTCAACATCACCATTTCCTACATTACTATTATGACATTTTCCAGATGAACTAATTGTAATTGTTTTGGATCCAACCTCAGGAGTCCCACTTTTACAATCACCACTATCGTTTTCAACTTGATCATTTGAGCCATCTTCCCACATTCAAATTAGAGAAGAAATAAAGTAAGCTTCATAATTCTACTCACTCTTTATGATTCTCTCATTGTTAAATAAAAATGAGTAAAAAGATATAATACCTTCAACAATTCCACCTCAATAGGAAAGATTGCAAGTAATTTAACCTCATTACTTACATTACAAACAGTGTAAACATGGTAGTTATTGGTAATATTATATTTCCCAATACTTACCATAAACACATATAATTCCCCTACCATTATTTTCAATTCATTGGGAGAGAGACTTGTAAAGCTCGTAAACACACAAAACAACCCAAAAAATGTACATAAGGTTGTGCTATCTATTCCAGAAACTTAAAAACGACATACATACCACCTCATCCATCAAAACCATTTCAATGTTATAAGCTTCAGACGGTTTCATATACATATGTTGTTGCCATAACCAAACACATGAACCTTGATTCTCTAGCCATCCAAATTAGGGTTAACTTCACTTAATAGATAATATTGGGATGCCATTTTCTTTGCTGAAATAATAGTATGTGTAGACAAAAAAATATATGTAAACAAAATCAACTTAAGAAGGATGCTAATCAATTATTTGCCCGTGTGGCATTAAGAGCAGATGGCTTATTTTGGCAAATAGCCACCCCGCCTGTGTGGCATACTTGACGTGATGTGTATTACTTGTTGAATGTGTTATTTGGTATAATATATAAGTGTTGTGTGCTCACTAATCTGTAAGCTTAACCTGTGTTGTTGATTTATTTTTCAGCACCGTCGTGTGTCGACAAGCGGAAGGCTCCCGCGTGAGAGCTATACTTCCGCAACGTATTTACAACTCTGATTTCTATCGACAAATATAATTAAATATTTTTTTTGACTTAAAACCAAAAGTCCCGTGTGTTGGAAAGGCAATTGATGGATGCGTGTATCGAATATATTTGAACTATTTTAGTTTAAATGATCTTTTCTTTGAATCCACATTCAAATCAGGCACCGGGAGAATCTGACTCTCATCCTCAACTCTACATTTCCGCAGATAACATACATTGAACTTGTCATGAATTCCTACCAACTTTGCTAAAAGATCCAATGTGACTGTCTGATCATTCACTATCTGCCGAATACGGAAAGGACCAATAAAATAAGGAGCTAACTTGCCTCTCTTCCCAAAACGGATAACACCTTTTCATGGCCAGACTTTCAAATACACAAGCTCTCCCACAACAAACGAAACTGGACGAAGACGTGGATCTGGATACATCTTCTTCCATCTCTAGCAGCCTTCACCTTTTCTATGGCAATAGCAACCTTATCAGCAGTTAATTGAACAATTTCTGGACATGTAAACTATTTCTCACCGGCCTCTAACCAACAAGTCGGGGTACGTCCACGACGGCCGTACAACATTTCATACGGAGGCATTCCAATACTAGAGTGGTAGGAATTGTTATACGCAAATTCTATCAACAGCAGGTGTGAATCCCAAGATCCACCATACTCAATTACACATGCACGTAACTTATCTTCGAGTGTCTGTATGGTTCGTTCAGTCTGACCATCCGTCATGGGATGATAAGCAGTACTCAAGTTAATTTTCTTCCCCAGTTCTCTCTGTAAACTCCTCCAGAAATTAGAAACAAACCTGGAATCTCTGTCAAGTACAATAGATAACGGTATGCCATGTCTCGAAACGATCTCATCAATATACAGTTGCGCTAACTTACTCAAAGAAGCTGTCTCATAAGTAGTCAGAAAGTGAGCACTATTCGTTAATCGATCCACAATCACCCATAACATGTCACGGTTCTTCTGAGTACACGGAAGTTTCGTTACAAAATCCATCGTTATGTGTTCCCACTTCCACTCGAGGATCTCCAACTGTTTTAAAGATCCGTATGGCTTCTGATGTTCTGCTTTTACTTGTGCACATACATGACAGGATTCCACAAAATGTGCCATATCTGCCTTTATTGTTGGCCATCAGTTAAGCACATTCAAGTCGTTATACATTTTGGTGCTCCCTAGGTGTACTAACAATCTCGCCTTGTGTGCTTCTGTTAAAATTAACTTTCTCAATTCTCCAAGCATAGGCACCCAAACACGAGTCTTGTATACTTTCAATCCATGAGAATCATCATTCAGTTCCTCTTTTCTTTTCTTCATTAACCCTGCTTTCAGGTTTTCTTCTTTCAAGGCTTCCAACTGAGCAGATTTGAGTCTATCCACTAAATCTGATACTATCTCCATACGCATGAATTGGATAGGACTTCCAGTTCCTTTACGACTTAAGGCATCCGCCACCATGTTTGCCTTTCCAGGATGGTATTTGATTTCGCAATCATAATCTTTGATTAGCTCAAGCCATCACCTTTATCTCATGTTCAATTCCTTCTGAGTAAACACTTATTGTAAGCTCTTGTGATCGGTACAAATTACACATTTAATACCATACAAATAATGTCTCCACAGTTTAAGCGCAAATACAACAACTGCTAATTCTAAGTCGTGAGTCGGGTAATTCGTTTCATGTGGTTTTAATTGTCTTGAAGCATACGCAATTACTCGATCTCTTTGCATTAACACCCATCCTAAACCAGCAAAAGATGTATCTCAATACACAATAAAATCATTTGATCTACTTGGCAAAGCAAGAATGGGAGCTTGGCATAACAACTACTTTAAAGTCTGAAAAACATTATCCTGGTCATCACCCTACACAAACTTTACGTCTTTTCGAGTCAACTTTGTCAACGGACCGGCAATCTTGGAGAAATCCTTTATAAATCTGCGATAATATCCGGCCATTTCAAGAAAATTCTTTATCTCAGAGGGTGTCTTTGGAGCATTCCAGTTCATCACTGCCTCTACTTTCGAAGGATCCACTTTCACTCATTCATTACATATTACATCCCCCAAAAATTGAACTTCTCTCAACCAGAATTTGCACTTTGAGAATTTCGCAAAAATCCGTTCTTTCTTTAGAGTCTCCAAAACCTATCTAAAGTGCTGCTCATGTTCTAACTCAGTCTTTGAATATATCAGAATATCATCGATAAAGACAATTAAAAATTAAACCAGGAATGGTGTCATTACTAGTACTGTGGTGGATTGAGTTGTTATTGCGGTTGGGATCTGTATTGCTGCAGTCTGAGTTTGCCTCTACTGCTCCAAATTGTGAACCATGCTTCAAAGATCTAATAACTCATTCTCAAGCTTTAATATATACTCACTCCGATCCTCTTCGTGAGTTTGACCCAAAGTTCCTGCTATCTCTCTAGCATCCAAGTTCTCGCTCACTGGTGCTTCTATAGTTGTCTGGGTCACAGGAGAAAGAACGGGGATCTCTCTATCAGCCATATATGTAACAATCACATCATCTCACAATTCATTAGCATAACCCATTAGTACACAAAATACTAACTACCACAAGCATCTCCAACTCACTCTAACTCCCCCAAAGGAAAGTTTGACCCGTCACGAGCCAAGATTTAGGAATGCAACACTCTAGCCATGCTTGCATCGCCAAACCAAGGCTCTGATACCAAGTTGTAACACCGGAAAATCCTAAGCAATTTTTTTAAAACGCATTGTGGAAGCTTTATACCAACAGGATTTCATAAAGTACAACTATTTACAATCATTAAAACACTTGTTCACAAAACAACACAACAATCGTCTTGGTGTTAGAAAATACATATGGCTCGTTTCCAATTAAATACATATCAGAGCAGGGTCGAGTTTTCCTTCAACTAACACCAAAAACTCACAAACCTGTAGAAAACAACCAACTGTTGGAAATTAGCACAAAGCTAAGTGAGAGGAAGCTAATCACAAAAGCAAACATCAACAATTGATACAAAAGCATGTAAACAAACAATCAAGAAGAACGGCGGTTTGGCACAGAACCTACAACCAGTGCCGGCCAAAGAAAAGGTTTACCGATAGCCCTCCGCTTAATTGGCAAAGTGAAATTCCCCGGTGACACATTGCATGCATCAGTAGGACAACCACTGTTCAACCAATCAGTAGATGAGCCCAGCCCAATTCCACGTATAGCTGACTTCTCAAACGCAACTCAATATCATCCAAAGAGTGGGTATCGGCCAAATGATCATGCAATCAGATATAATCAACAATCACAATCAATAATCATCATACTCAACACTCTATAAATCACATACACATGCATCACATCAGTCATATCAACCATAATCTTTACCATTCGTGAGTTAACATCCACTCACCTCGTGATCTCAAATGCGGAACTCATATATCTTATATCACTGAGTCTTTATGTTTCCTAAAAACACAACAATAGCAGAATCAGTCTCAGATTCATAATATATCCATCCACATATACTTATATCTCTATTTCTCATATACACTAAGCTTAATTCAAATATGAATACCTATATTGTATACAAAATCAAAGAATCAACAAATAACAACATTTCTTCAAAACACGCGGACGCATCGCGTCCAAGAAGTCTGACACGTCACGTCGCTCATGCGAAAGTAGGATCTCTCATCCGAAGGTCAGATGTACTCATTCAAAAGTCATACCACCATCCGAAAGTCAGACCATCATACGAAAGTCGGACCAAAGGTCGGGTGAAAAGGGGTCGGATTAACCTTCATGCGAAAGTCGGATCAAAACATGCGAATTTCGGACCAAAGTCAGGAACGCGTCGCACTAGCAACATCTTCTTCTTCTTCAATATCCAACCGACTTAAAAACTCTATAACTCATTATCCAGGTCTAAATTCATACCAAAACAATTCTAAAACGTATATAAACTTCATGTATCATGTGTGCAAACATCACAGATACCTCAAAATCAATTAAAACATAAAAGCTAAGAAAACCCATCAATCAAGTAAGCTTTCTAAAGCTTCAAGTTCATCAACAATGGTGTTCTTCAAATTTCTATCATCATACACAGTAAAAACATAATCAAACTAGCATGAATCTTCATCTAAAGACATATAGAACAATAACTAACCTTCTTCTTGAATTAACAACAACAAATTCTTCACTTTAAAACTTCAAGTTTGTAAGCTACAAGCTTTCTTCAAGAGTAGGTAAGTTCACCTCGTGATCTCAAATGCAAAACTCAGATATCTTATATCACTGAGTCTTTATGTTTCCTAAAAACACAACAATAGCAGAATCAGTCTCAGATTCATAATATATCCATCCACATATACTTATATCTCTATTTCTCATATACACTAAGCTTAATTCACATATGAATACCTATATTGTATACAAAATCAAAGAATCAACAAATAACAACATTTCTTCAAAACACGCGGACGCATCGCGTCCAAGAAGTCTGACACGTCACGTCGCTCATGCGAAAGTAGGATCTCTCATCCGAAGGTCAGATGTACTCATTCAAAAGTCATACCACCATCCGAAAGTCAGACCATCATACGAAAGTCGGACCAAAGGTCGGGTGAAAAGGGGTCGGATTAACCTTCATGCGAAAGTCGGATCAAAACATGCGAATTTCGGACCAAAGTCAGGAACGCGTCGCACTAGCAACATCTTCTTCTTCTTCAATATCCAACCGACTTAAAAACTCTATAACTCATTATCCAGGTCTAAATTCATACCAAAACAATTCTAAAACGTATATAAACTTCATGTATCATGTGTGCAAACATCACAGATACCTCAAAATCAATTAAAACATAAAAGCTAAGAAAACCCATCAATCAAGTAAGCTTTCTAAAGCTTCAAGTTCATCAACAATGGTGTTCTTCAAATTTCTATCATTATACACAGTAAAAACATAATCAAACTAGCATGAATCTTCATCTAAAGACATATAGAACAATAACTAACCTTCTTCTTGAATTAACAACAACAAATTCTTCACTTTAAAACTTCAAGTTTGTAAGCTACAAGCTTTCTTCAAGAGTAGGTAAGTTCACCTCGTGATCTCAAATGCAAAACTCAGATATCTTATATCACTGAGTCTTTATGTTTCCTAAAAACACAACAATAGCAGAATCAGTCTCAGATTCATAATATATACATCCATATATACTTATATCTCTATTTCTCATATACACTAAGCTTAATTCACATATGAATACCTATATTGTATACAAAATCAAAGAATCAACAAATAACAACATTTCTTCAAAACACGCGGACGCATCGCGTCCAAGAAGTCTGACACGTCACGTCGCTCATGCGAAAGTAGGATCTCTCATCCGAAGGTCAGATGTACTCATTCAAAAGTCATACCACCATCCGAAAGTCAGACCATCATACGAAAGTCGGACCAAAGGTCGGGTGAAAAGGGGTCGGATTAACCTTCATGCGAAAGTCGGATCAAAACATGCGAATTTCGGACCAAAGTCAGGAACGCGTCGCACTAGCAACATCTTCTTCTTCTTCAATATCCAACCGACTTAAAAACTCTATAACTCATTATCCAGGTCTAAATTCATACCAAAACACTTCTAAAACGTATATAAACTTCATGTATCATGTGTGCAAACATCACAGATACCTCAAAATCAATTAAAACATAAAAGCTAAGAAAACCCATCAATCAAGTAAACTTTCTAAAGCTTCAAGTTCATCAACAATGGTGTTCTTCAAATTTCTATCATTATACACAGTAAAAACATAATCAAACTAGCATGAATCTTCATCTAAAGACATATAGAACAATAACTAACCTTCTTCTTGAATTAATAACAACAAATTCTTCACTTTAAAACTTCAAGTTTGTAAGCTACAAGCTTTCTTCAAGAGTAGGTAAGTTCACCTCGTGATCTCAAATGCAAAACTCAGATATCTTATATCACTGAGTCTTTATGTTTTCTAAAAACACAACAACAGCGTAATCAGTCTCTTTTTCATTATATATACATCCATATATATTTATATCTCTATTTCTCATATACACTAAGCTTGATTCATATATAAATACATATATTGTATATAACATCAAAGAATCAACAAATAACAACATTTCCTAAAAACACGCGGACGCGTCACGTCCAAGTAGACCGACGCGTCGCGTCGCTCATGCGAAAGTCAGATCTCTCATCCGAGGGTCAAATCTCCTCATTCAAAAGTCGGACAACCATCCGAAAGTCAGACCATCATACGAAAGTCGGACCAAAGGTCGGGTGAAAAGGGGTCGGATTAACCTTCATGCGAAAGTCGGATCAAAACATGCGAATTTCGGACCAAAGTCAGGAACGCGTCGCACTAGCAACATCTTCTTCTTCTTCAATATCCAACCGACTTAAAAACTCTATAACTCATTATCCAGGTCTAAATTCATACCAAAACACTTCTAAAACGTATATAAACTTCATGTATCATGTGTGCAAACATCACAGATACCTCAAAATCAATTAAAACATAAAAGCTAAGAAAACCCATCAATCAAGTAAGCTTTCTAAAGCTTCAAGTTCATCAACAATGGTGTTCTTCAAATTTCTATCATTATACACAGTAAAAACATAATCAAACTAGCATGAATCTTCATCTAAAGACATATAGAACAATAACTAACCTTCTTCTTGAATTAACAACAACAAATTCTTCACTTTAAAACTTCAAGTTTGTAAGCTACAAGCTTTCTTCAAGAGTAGGTAAGTTCACCTCGTGATCTCAAATGCAAAACTCAGATATCTTATATCACTGAGTCTTTATGTTTTCTAAAAACACAACAACAGCGTAATCAGTCTCTTTTTCATTATATATACATCCATATATATTTATATCTCTATTTCTCATATACACTAAGCTTGATTCATATATGAATACATATATTGTATATAACATCAAAGAATCAACAAATAACAACATTTCCTGAAAACACGCGGACGCGTCGCGTCCAAGTAGACCGACGCGTCGCGTCGCTCATGCGAAAGTCAGATCTCTCATCCGAGGGTCAAATCTCCTCATTCAAAAGTCGGACAACCATCCGAAAGTCAGACCATCATACGAAAGTCGGACCAAAGGTCGGGTGAAAAGGGGTCGGATTAACCTTCATGCGAAAGTCTGATCAAAACATGCGAATTTCGGACCAAAGTCAGGAACGCGTCGCACTAGCAACATCTTCTTCTTCTTCAATATCCAACCGACTTAAAAACTCTATAACTCATTATCCAGGTCTAAATTCATACCAAAACAATTCTAAAACGTATATAAACTTCATGTATCATGTGTGCAAACATCACAGATACCTCAAAATCAATTAAAACATAAAAGCTAAGAAAACCCATCAATCAAGTAAGCTTTCTAAAGCTTCAAGTTCATCAACAATGGTGTTCTTCAAATTTCTATCATTATACACAGTAAAAACATAATCAAACTAGCATGAATCTTCATCTAAAGACATATAGAACAATAACTAACCTTCTTCTTGAATTAACAACAACAAATTCTTCACTTTAAAACTTCAAGTTTGTAAGCTACAAGCTTTCTTCAAGAGTAGGTAAGTTCACCTCGTGATCTCAAATGCAAAACTCAGATATCTTATATCACTGAGTCTTTATGTTTCCTAAAAACACAACAATAGCAGAATCAGTCTCAGATTCATAATATATCCATCCACATATACTTATATCTCTATTTCTCATATACACTAAGCTTAATTCACATATGAATACCTATATTGTATACAAAATCAAAGAATCAACAAATAACAACATTTCTTCAAAACACGCGGACGTATCGCGTCCAAGAAGTCTGACACGTCACGTCGCTCATGCGAAAGTAGGATCTCTCATCCGAAGGTCAGATGTACTCATTCAAAAGTCATACCACCATCCGAAAGTCAGACCATCATACGAAAGTCGGACCAAAGGTCGGGTGAAAAGGGGTCGGATTAACCTTCATGCGAAAGTCTGATCAAAACATGCGAATTTCGGACCAAAGTCAGGAACGCGTCGCACTAGCAACATCTTCTTCTTCTTCAATATCCAACCGACTTAAAAACTCTATAACTCATTATCCAGGTCTAAATTCATACCAAAACAATTCTAAAACGTATATAAACTTCATGTATCATGTGTGCAAACATCACAGATACCTCAAAATCAATTAAAACATAAAAGCTAAGAAAACCCATCAATCAAGTAAGCTTTCTAAAGCTTCAAGTTCATCAACAATGGTGTTCTTCAAATTTCTATCATTATACACAGTAAAAACATAATCAAACTAGCATGAATCTTCATCTAAAGACATATAGAACAATAACTAACCTTCTTCTTGAATTAACAACAACAAATTCTTCACTTTAAAACTTCAAGTTTGTAAGCTACAAGCTTTCTTCAAGAGTAGGTAAGTTCACCTCGTGATCTCAAATGCAAAACTCAGATATCTTATATCACTGAGTCTTTATGTTTCCTAAAAACACAACAATAGCAGAATCAGTCTCAGATTCATAATATATCCATCCACATATACTTATATCTCTATTTCTCATATACACTAAGCTTAATTCACATATGAATACCTATATTGTATACAAAATCAAAGAATCAACAAATAACAACATTTCTTCAAAACACGCGGACGCATCGCGTCCAAGAAGTCTGACACGTCACGTCGCTCATGCGAAAGTAGGATCTCTCATCCGAAGGTCAGATGTACTCATTCAAAAGTCATACCACCATCCGAAAGTCAGACCATCATACGAAAGTCGGACCAAAGGTCGGGTGAAAAGGGGTCGGATTAACCTTCATGCGAAAGTCGGATCAAAACATGCGAATTTCGGACCAAAGTCAGGAACGCGTCGCACTAGCAACATCTTCTTCTTCTTCAATATCCAACCGACTTAAAAACTCTATAACTCATTATCCAGGTCTAAATTCATACCAAAACACTTCTAAAACGTATATAAACTTCATGTATCATGTGTGCAAACATCACAGATACCTCAAAATCAATTAAAACATAAAAGCTAAGAAAACCCATCAATCAAGTAAGCTTTCTAAAGCTTCAAGTTCATCAACAATGGTGTTCTTCAAATTTCTATCATTATACACAGTAAAAACATAATCAAACTAGCATGAATCTTCATCTAAAGACATATAGAACAATAACTAACCTTCTTCTTGAATTAACAACAACAAATTCTTCACTTTAAAACTTCAAGTTTGTAAGCTACAAGCTTTCTTCAAGAGTAGGTAAGTTCACCTCGTGATCTCAAATGCAAAACTCAGATATCTTATATCACTGAGTCTTTATGTTTTCTAAAAACACAACAACAGCGTAATCAGTCTCTTTTTCATTATATATACATCCATATATATTTATATCTCTATTTCTCATATACACTAAGCTTGATTCATATATGAATACATATATTGTATATAACATCAAAGAATCAACAAATAACAACATTTCCTGAAAACAAGCGGACGCGTCGCGTCCAAGTAGACCGACGCGTCGCGTCGCTCATGCGAAAGTCAGATCTCTCATCCGAGGGTCAAATCTCCTCATTCAAAAGTCGGACAACCATCCGAAAGTCAGACCATCATACGAAAGTCGGACCAAAGGTCGGGTGAAAAGGGGTCGGATTAACCTTCATGCGAAAGTCTGATCAAAACATGCGAATTTCGGACCAAAGTCAGGAACGCGTCGCACTAGCAACATCTTCTTCTTCTTCAATATCCAACCGACTTAAAAACTCTATAACTCATTATCCAGGTCTAAATTCATACCAAAACAATTCTAAAACGTATATAAACTTCATGTATCATGTGTGCAAACATCACAGATACCTCAAAATCAATTAAAACATAAAAGCTAAGAAAACCCATCAATCAAGTAAGCTTTCTAAAGCTTCAAGTTCATCAACAATGGTGTTCTTCAAATTTCTATCATTATACACAGTAAAAACATAATCAAACTAGCATGAATCTTCATCTAAAGACATATAGAACAATAACTAACCTTCTTCTTGAATTAACAACAACAAATTCTTCACTTTAAAACTTCAAGTTTGTAAGCTACAAGCTTTCTTCAAGAGTAGGTAAGTTCACCTCGTGATCTCAAATGCAAAACTCAGATATCTTATATCACTGAGTCTTTATGTTTCCTAAAAACACAACAATAGCAGAATCAGTCTCAGATTCATAATATATCCATCCACATATACTTATATCTCTATTTCTCATATACACTAAGCTTAATTCACATATGAATACCTATATTGTATACAAAATCAAAGAATCAACAAATAACAACATTTCTTCAAAACACGCGGACGCATCGCGTCCAAGAAGTCTGACACGTCACGTCGCTCATGCGAAAGTAGGATCTCTCATCCGAAGGTCAGATGTACTCATTCAAAAGTCATACCACCATCCGAAAGTCAGACCATCATACGAAAGTCGGACCAAAGGTCGGGTGAAAAGGGGTCGGATTAACCTTCATGCGAAAGTCGGATCAAAACATGCGAATTTCGGACCAAAGTCAGGAACGCGTCGCACTAGCAACATCTTCTTCTTCTTCAATATCCAACCGACTTAAAAACTCTATAACTCATTATCCAGGTCTAAATTCATACCAAAACACTTCTAAAACGTATATAAACTTCATGTATCATGTGTGCAAACATCACAGATACCTCAAAATCAATTAAAACATAAAAGCTAAGAAAACCCATCAATCAAGTAAGCTTTCTAAAGCTTCAAGTTCATCAACAATGGTGTTCTTCAAATTTCTATCATTATACACAGTAAAAACATAATCAAACTAGCATGAATCTTCATCTAAAGACATATAGAACAATAACTAACCTTCTTCTTGAATTAACAACAACAAATTCTTCACTTTAAAACTTCAAGTTTGTAAGCTACAAGCTTTCTTCAAGAGTAGGTAAGTTCACCTCGTGATCTCAAATGCAAAACTCAGATATCTTATATCACTGAGTCTTTATGTTTTCTAAAAACACAACAACAGCGTAATCAGTCTCTTTTTCATTATATATACATCCATATATATTTATATCTCTATTTCTCATATACACTAAGCTTGATTCATATATGAATACATATATTGTATATAACATCAAAGAATCAACAAATAACAACATTTCCTGAAAACACGCGGACGCGTCGCGTCCAAGTAGACCGACGCGTCGCGTCGCTCATGCGAAAGTCAGATCTCTCATCCGAGGGTCAAATCTCCTCATTCAAAAGTCGGACAACCATCCGAAAGTCAGACCATCATACGAAAGTCGGACCAAAGGTCGGGTGAAAAGGGGTCGGATTAACCTTCATGCGAAAGTCTGATCAAAACATGCGAATTTCGGACCAAAGTCAGGAACGCGTCGCACTAGCAACATCTTCTTCTTCTTCAATATCCAACCGACTTAAAAACTCTATAACTCATTATCCAGGTCTAAATTCATACCAAAACAATTCTAAAACGTATATAAACTTCATGTATCATGTGTGCAAACATCACAGATACCTCAAAATCAATTAAAACATAAAAGCTAAGAAAACCCATCAATCAAGTAAGCTTTCTAAAGCTTCAAGTTCATCAACAATGGTGTTCTTCAAATTTCTATCATTATACACAGTAAAAACATAATCAAACTAGCATGAATCTTCATCTAAAGACATATAGAACAATAACTAACCTTCTTCTTGAATTAACAACAACAAATTCTTCACTTTAAAACTTCAAGTTTGTAAGCTACAAGCTTTCTTCAAGAGTAGGTAAGTTCACCTCGTGATCTCAAATGCAAAACTCAGATATCTTATATCACTGAGTCTTTATGTTTCCTAAAAACACAACAATAGCAGAATCAGTCTCAGATTCATAATATATCCATCCACATATACTTATATCTCTATTTCTCATATACACTAAGCTTAATTCACATATGAATACCTATATTGTATACAAAATCAAAGAATCAACAAATAACAACATTTCTTCAAAACACGCGGACGCATCGCGTCCAAGAAGTCTGACACGTCACGTCGCTCATGCGAAAGTAGGATCTCTCATCCGAAGGTCAGATGTACTCATTCAAAAGTCATACCACCATCCGAAAGTCAGACCATCATACGAAAGTCGGACCAAAGGTCGGGTGAAAAGGGGTCGGATTAACCTTCATGCGAAAGTCGGATCAAAACATGCGAATTTCGGACCAAAGTCAGGAACGCGTCGCACTAGCAACATCTTCTTCTTCTTCAATATCCAACCGACTTAAAAACTCTATAACTCATTATCCAGGTCTAAATTCATACCAAAACACTTCTAAAACGTATATAAACTTCATGTATCATGTGTGCAAACATCACAGATACCTCAAAATCAATTAAAACATAAAAGCTAAGAAAACCCATCAATCAAGTAAGCTTTCTAAAGCTTCAAGTTCATCAACAATGGTGTTCTTCAAATTTCTATCATTATACACAGTAAAAACATAATCAAACTAGCATGAATCTTCATCTAAAGACATATAGAACAATAACTAACCTTCTTCTTGAATTAACAACAACAAATTCTTCACTTTAAAACTTCAAGTTTGTAAGCTACAAGCTTTCTTCAAGAGTAGGTAAGTTCACCTCGTGATCTCAAATGCAAAACTCAGATATCTTATATCACTGAGTCTTTATGTTTTCTAAAAACACAACAACAGCGTAATCAGTCTCTTTTTCATTATATATACATCCATATATATTTATATCTCTATTTCTCATATACACTAAGCTTGATTCATATATGAATACATATATTGTATATAACATCAAAGAATCAACAAATAACAACATTTCCTGAAAACACGCGGACGCGTCGCGTCCAAGTAGACCGACGCGTCGCGTCGCTCATGCGAAAGTCAGATCTCTCATCCGAGGGTCAAATCTCCTCATTCAAAAGTCGGACAACCATCCGAAAGTCAGACCATCATACGAAAGTCGGACCAAAGGTCGGGTGAAAAGGGGTCGGATTAACCTTCATGCGAAAGTCTGATCAAAACATGCGAATTTCGGACCAAAGTCAGGAACGCGTCGCACTAGCAACATCTTCTTCTTCTTCAATATCCAACCGACTTAAAAACTCTATAACTCATTATCCAGGTCTAAATTCATACCAAAACAATTCTAAAACGTATATAAACTTCATGTATCATGTGTGCAAACATCACAGATACCTCAAAATCAATTAAAACATAAAAGCTAAGAAAACCCATCAATCAAGTAAGCTTTCTAAAGCTTCAAGTTCATCAACAATGGTGTTCTTCAAATTTCTATCATTATACACAGTAAAAACATAATCAAACTAGCATGAATCTTCATCTAAAGACATATAGAACAATAACTAACCTTCTTCTTGAATTAACAACAACAAATTCTTCACTTTAAAACTTCAAGTTTGTAAGCTACAAGCTTTCTTCAAGAGTAGGTAAGTTCACCTCGTGATCTCAAATGCAAAACTCAGATATCTTATATCACTGAGTCTTTATGTTTTCTAAAAACACAACAACAGCGTAATCAGTCTCTTTTTCATTATATATACATCCATATATATTTATATCTCTATTTCTCATATACACTAAGCTTGATTCATATATGAATACATATATTGTATATAACATCAAAGAATCAACAAATAACAACATTTCCTGAAAACACGCGGACGCGTCGCGTCCAAGTAGACCGACGCGTCGCGTCGCTCATGCGAAAGTCAGATCTCTCATCCGAAGGTCAGATGTACTCATTCAAAAGTCATACCACCATCCGAAAGTCAGACCATCATACGAAAGTCGGACCAAAGGTCGGGTGAAAAGGGGTCGGATTAACCTTCATGCGAAAGTCGGATCAAAACATGCGAATTTCGGACCAAAGTCAGGAACGCGTCGCACTAGCAACATCTTCTTCTTCTTCAATATCCAACCGACTTAAAAACTCTATAACTCATTATCCAGGTCTAAATTCATACCAAAACACTTCTAAAACGTATATAAACTTCATGTATCATGTGTGCAAACATCACAGATACCTCAAAATCAATTAAAACATAAAAGCTAAGAAAACCCATCAATCAAGTAAGCTTTCTAAAGCTTCAAGTTCATCAACAATGGTGTTCTTCAAATTTCTATCATTATACACAGTAAAAACATAATCAAACTAGCATGAATCTTCATCTAAAGACATATAGAACAATAACTAACCTTCTTCTTGAATTAACAACAACAAATTCTTCACTTTAAAACTTCAAGTTTGTAAGCTACAAGCTTTCTTCAAGAGTAGGTAAGTTCACCTCGTGATCTCAAATGCAAAACTCAGATATCTTATATCACTGAGTCTTTATGTTTTCTAAAAACACAACAACAGCGTAATCAGTCTCTTTTTCATTATATATACATCCATATATATTTATATCTCTATTTCTCATATACACTAAGCTTGATTCATATATGAATACATATATTGTATATAACATCAAAGAATCAACAAATAACAACATTTCCTGAAAACACGCGGACGCGTCGCGTCCAAGTAGACCGACGCGTCGCGTCGCTCATGCGAAAGTCAGATCTCTCATCCGAGGGTCAAATCTCCTCATTCAAAAGTCGGACAACCATCCGAAAGTCAGACCATCATACGAAAGTCGGACCAAAGGTCGGGTGAAAAGGGGTCGGATTAACCTTCATGCGAAAGTCTGATCAAAACATGCGAATTTCGGACCAAAGTCAGGAACGCGTCGCACTAGCAACATCTTCTTCTTCTTCAATATCCAACCGACTTAAAAACTCTATAACTCATTATCCAGGTCTAAATTCATACCAAAACAATTCTAAAACGTATATAAACTTCATGTATCATGTGTGCAAACATCACAGATACCTCAAAATCAATTAAAACATAAAAGCTAAGAAAACCCATCAATCAAGTAAGCTTTCTAAAGCTTCAAGTTCATCAACAATGGTGTTCTTCAAATTTCTATCATTATACACAGTAAAAACATAATCAAACTAGCATGAATCTTCATCTAAAGACATATAGAACAATAACTAACCTTCTTCTTGAATTAACAACAACAAATTCTTCACTTTAAAACTTCAAGTTTGTAAGCTACAAGCTTTCTTCAAGAGTAGGTAAGTTCACCTCGTGATCTCAAATGCAAAACTCAGATATCTTATATCACTGAGTCTTTATGTTTCCTAAAAACACAACAATAGCAGAATCAGTCTCAGATTCATAATATATCCATCCACATATACTTATATCTCTATTTCTCATATACACTAAGCTTAATTCACATATGAATACCTATATTGTATACAAAATCAAAGAATCAACAAATAACAACATTTCTTCAAAACACGCGGACGCATCGCGTCCAAGAAGTCTGACACGTCACGTCGCTCATGCGAAAGTAGGATCTCTCATCCGAAGGTCAGATGTACTCATTCAAAAGTCATACCACCATCCGAAAGTCAGACCATCATACGAAAGTCGGACCAAAGGTCGGGTGAAAAGGGGTCGGATTAACCTTCATGCGAAAGTCGGATCAAAACATGCGAATTTCGGACCAAAGTCAGGAACGCGTCGCACTAGCAACATCTTCTTCTTCTTCAATATCCAACCGACTTAAAAACTCTATAACTCATTATCCAGGTCTAAATTCATACCAAAACACTTCTAAAACGTATATAAACTTCATGTATCATGTGTGCAAACATCACAGATACCTCAAAATCAATTAAAACATAAAAGCTAAGAAAACCCATCAATCAAGTAAGCTTTCTAAAGCTTCAAGTTCATCAACAATGGTGTTCTTCAAATTTCTATCATTATACACAGTAAAAACATAATCAAACTAGCATGAATCTTCATCTAAAGACATATAGAACAATAACTAACCTTCTTCTTGAATTAACAACAACAAATTCTTCACTTTAAAACTTCAAGTTTGTAAGCTACAAGCTTTCTTCAAGAGTAGGTAAGTTCACCTCGTGATCTCAAATGCAAAACTCAGATATCTTATATCACTGAGTCTTTATGTTTTCTAAAAACACAACAACAGCGTAATCAGTCTCTTTTTCATTATATATACATCCATATATATTTATATCTCTATTTCTCATATACACTAAGCTTGATTCATATATGAATACATATATTGTATATAACATCAAAGAATCAACAAATAACAACATTTCCTGAAAACACGCGGACGCGTCGCGTCCAAGTAGACCGACGCGTCGCGTCGCTCATGCGAAAGTCAGATCTCTCATCCGAGGGTCAAATCTCCTCATTCAAAAGTCGGACAACCATCCGAAAGTCAGACCATCATACGAAAGTCGGACCAAAGGTCGGGTGAAAAGGGGTCGGATTAACCTTCATGCGAAAGTCTGATCAAAACATGCGAATTTCGGACCAAAGTCAGGAACGCGTCGCACTAGCAACATCTTCTTCTTCTTCAATATCCAACCGACTTAAAAACTCTATAACTCATTATCCAGGTCTAAATTCATACCAAAACAATTCTAAAACGTATATAAACTTCATGTATCATGTGTGCAAACATCACAGATACCTCAAAATCAATTAAAACATAAAAGCTAAGAAAACCCATCAATCAAGTAAGCTTTCTAAAGCTTCAAGTTCATCAACAATGGTGTTCTTCAAATTTCTATCATTATACACAGTAAAAACATAATCAAACTAGCATGAATCTTCATCTAAAGACATATAGAACAATAACTAACCTTCTTCTTGAATTAACAACAACAAATTCTTCACTTTAAAACTTCAAGTTTGTAAGCTACAAGCTTTCTTCAAGAGTAGGTAAGTTCACCTCGTGATCTCAAATGCAAAACTCAGATATCTTATATCACTGAGTCTTTATGTTTCCTAAAAACACAACAATAGCAGAATCAGTCTCAGATTCATAATATATCCATCCACATATACTTATATCTCTATTTCTCATATACACTAAGCTTAATTCACATATGAATACCTATATTGTATACAAAATCAAAGAATCAACAAATAACAACATTTCTTCAAAACACGCGGACGCATCGCGTCCAAGAAGTCTGACACGTCACGTCGCTCATGCGAAAGTAGGATCTCTCATCCGAAGGTCAGATGTACTCATTCAAAAGTCATACCACCATCCGAAAGTCAGACCATCATACGAAAGTCGGACCAAAGGTCGGGTGAAAAGGGGTCGGATTAACCTTCATGCGAAAGTCGGATCAAAACATGCGAATTTCGGACCAAAGTCAGGAACGCGTCGCACTAGCAACATCTTCTTCTTCTTCAATATCCAACCGACTTAAAAACTCTATAACTCATTATCCAGGTCTAAATTCATACCAAAACACTTCTAAAACGTATATAAACTTCATGTATCATGTGTGCAAACATCACAGATACCTCAAAATCAATTAAAACATAAAAGCTAAGAAAACCCATCAATCAAGTAAGCTTTCTAAAGCTTCAAGTTCATCAACAATGGTGTTCTTCAAATTTCTATCATTATACACAGTAAAAACATAATCAAACTAGCATGAATCTTCATCTAAAGACATATAGAACAATAACTAACCTTCTTCTTGAATTAACAACAACAAATTCTTCACTTTAAAACTTCAAGTTTGTAAGCTACAAGCTTTCTTCAAGAGTAGGTAAGTTCACCTCGTGATCTCAAATGCAAAACTCAGATATCTTATATCACTGAGTCTTTATGTTTCCTAAAAACACAACAATAGCAGAATCAGTCTCAGATTCATAATATATCCATCCACATGTACTTATATCTCTATTTCTCATATACACTAAGCTTGATTCACATATGAATACATATATTGTATACAAAATCAAAGAATCAACAAATAACAACATTTCCTGAAAACACGCGGACGCGTCGCGTCCAAGTAGACCATCATACGAAAGCCAAAAGTCATACCACCATCCGAAAGTCAGACCATCATACGAAAGTCGGACCAAAGGTCGGGTGAAAAGGGGTCGGATTAACCTTCATGCGAAAGTCGGATCAAAACATGCGAATTTCGGACCAAAGTCAGGAACGCGTCGCACTAGCAACATCTTCTTCTTCTTCAATATCCAACCGACTTAAAAACTCTATAACTCATTATCCAGGTCTAAATTCATACCAAAACACTTCTAAAACGTATATAAACTTCATGTATCATGTGTGCAAACATCACAGATACCTCAAAATCAATTAAAACATAAAAGCTAAGAAAACCCATCAATCAAGTAAGCTTTCTAAAGCTTCAAGTTCATCAACAATGGTGTTCTTCAAATTTCTATCATTATACACAGTAAAAACATAATCAAACTAGCATGAATCTTCATCTAAAGACATATAGAACAATAACTAACCTTCTTCTTGAATTAACAACAACAAATTCTTCACTTTAAGACTTCAAGTTTGTAAGCTACAAGCTTTCTTCAAGAGTAGGTAAGTTCACCTCGTGATCTCAAATGCAAAACTCAGATATCTTATATCACTGAGTCTTTATGTTTTCTAAAAACACAACAACAGCGTAATCAGTCTCTTTTTCATTATATATACATCCATATATATTTATATCTCTATTTCTCATATACACTAAGCTTGATTCATATATGAATACATATATTGTATATAACATCAAAGAATCAACAAATAACAACATTTCCTGAAAACACGTGGACGCGTCGCGTCCAAGTAGACCGACGCGTCGCGTCGCTCATGCGAAAGTCAGATCTCTCATCTGAGGGTCAAATCTCCTCATTCAAAAGTCGGACAACCATCTAAATGTCGGACCATCATCCGAAAGTCGGACCAAAGGTTAGATGAAAAGGGGTTGGATGAACCTTCGTGCGATAGTCGCATCAAAACATGCAAATGTCGGACCAAAGCCGGGAACGCGTCGCGTCGCGACTACACCTACAACATCTTCATGTATCTTGTGTGCAAACATCGTAGATATCTCAAAATCAATTAAAACATCAAAACTAAGAAAACCCATCAATCAAGTAAGCTTTCTAAAGCTTCAAGTTCATCAACAATGGTGTTCTTCATATTTCTATCATCTTACATAGTAAAAACATAATCAAACTAGCATGAATCTTCATCTAAAGACATATAAAACAATAACTAACCTTCTTCTTGAATTAACAACAACAAATTCTTCACTTTAAAACTTCAAGTTTGTAAGCTACAAGCTTTCTTCAAGATTTGGTAAGTTCACACCTTCTTACACACACACACACATTTACTCTTAAGAATATGGAGATGATTATCATTTACATATACACGTACACAGCTTTGCACCACAATCCGAGCAGGATGTGTATTTAAGCATTATCCTTTTAATACACTTATACATGAATACATACATACTATACTTTCATACATTTAAACCACACATACATACTTATTTTTTACTATCTTGCATATATAAGTACACCAATTAATTAACTCCTTTTAAATAATTAATAAATTATCAATATTACTACTCAAATAAGATAATCACATAAATAAATTATTCAAATTTGTCACATAAATACGTACCGCTAACCCGCTAACGACTATCCCGGGTTTGCGGGTGTTACAAATCTCCCCTCCTTAAGAGGATTCCATCCTCGGAATCCCTTCTCGTTCAAACAACTAAGGGTATCTATCTTTCATATCAGCTTCAATCTCCCAAGTCAAATCAGAACCCAAATTGTGCTTCCACTTGACTAACACCATAGGAATCCGCTTCTTACGGAGTTTGGTCACTTTTCGATCTAATAGTTCAATAGGTTCCTCTACTAGTCTTTTCTTCTAATCCACTTTCAAATCATGCACCGGGAGAATCTGACTCTCATCCTCAAATCTATATTTCTGCAAATGACATACATTGAACCTGTCATGAACTCCTCCCAACTTTGTTGAAAGATCCAATGTAACAGTCTGATCATTTACTATCTGCCGAATACGGAAAGGACCAACAAAACGGGGAGCTAACTTCCTCTCTTGCCAAAAGGGATAGCGCCTTTTCACGGCGAGACTTTCAAATACACAAGCTCTCCCACAACAAACGAAACTAGACGACGACGTGGATCTGCATACATCTTCCGTCTATCTCTAGCAGCCTTCAAATTTTCTCTAGCAATAGCATCCTTATCAGCAGTTAACTTAACAATTTCTAGACCTGCAAACTGTTTCTCGCAGGCCTCTAACCAACAAGTTGGGGTACGGAAGCGACGGTCGTACAACATTTCATACGGAGGCATTCTAATACTTGAGTGGTAGGAATTGTTATACACAAATTCTATCAACGGTAGGTATGAATCCCAAGATCCACCATACTCAATTACACATGCACGTAACATATATTTGAGTGTCTGTATGGTTCGTTCAGTCTGACCATCCGTCTTGGGATGATAAGAAGTGTTTTTCCCAACGAAGTTAAAAACTAACAATGATTAAATATCAAAGTGCGGAAATAGTTTTAAATAACGAACACACGAAAGTTTTCAAAGTTGGATTATATTAATAACCAGACTTCAAAGAGTGCACAAGAACAACTTGAGCACCGAGTACAAACTAAACAAGAACAAACTTGAATACAAATTAGTGAACAAACGCTTAACCTTTTTGCGAACAAGGAGAAGGTATTTATATGCTAAGTAAATTAATCCTGACCATCTAATTTAATTACACGTGTACTGCTCTTCATAAAGTTAGGAACAAAAAACTAGATTGCATTTCAAGTTCCTTTAGAAGCGCTGATTGTGCACTTTGCATAACAGGAAGATGCTGGTACTGAAACGTGGTTTCAATGACGCAGACCTTTTGATAACTTATGACTTACTTCAGTTGTCGTTCACTTCAAAACTAATCTTTAGATGAACTTCAAGGCTTCTTTCTTCAGATGAGGTGCGTAATAACAATTTACAAATTGAATAAAGAATAATCCTTTAGACGCTTTCTTTGAAAGCTTCTTCAGGAATGGGATATATACAAATATATGACTAACAATCTCCTCCTATTTTTTTATACTCTATGACTATATACAAAATAAATAAGGAATAATAAGAATAAAAAATAAAAGAATGTACTCTACGAAATGATTAGTTTGAACTCATCATGAATGGGTTCATTAGGAGTTTTGAGCTCGACTTGTTTCCGATACTCATCCAGTATGTCTTTGACAACTGGATCTTTAGGTTCAATGAAGTATCTGAGGGACTTCAGATGAAGAAGGTCAACCTTGGCAAATTCTACCGCTCTCTGAAAACAAATCTTGTCATGAGTATCAAGGAAGTAGAACCCTCTTGGATTAGAAAGAACCTTTCCAACTTCCGGAATGAATCCAGAAGGTAAAGATGTGTCGATGCCTTTGCAGTTAGGAAGCTCTCCAATAGAGATCAGCTCAAGAATTTGTTGCTGAGACTTTTTATGTGTGAGCTTTCTTCTCTGAAATTTATCCTGTCTGCCCTTGAAGGTCTATCTTTCTGATAGATGATTCCAGCTCCAGATCCTCTCTTCTTTATTTCCTCTTCATAAAATTCGATCACTTTGGTGATCTCTCTCTAAACAGTTTCAACATCCTCAGTCAACTTGTGTTTTGAGAGGCAAGCCATGATTTCAGGCTATTTAGAGAAGGCATACTTGAGCTTGACTTGCCTAATTTAGTAAGATACAAAGATTGGAAGATTTTTGCGTTGAAGATTCAGAAAGATTTCATTTTTATCTTTCTTCAGTCTTACTAAAGTAATTTTCTCATGATGTAATCTTTGATACCTAGACAACAGCCATTCTTCTTGTTTTGCTGCTATCATCTGTTTCTTCTTTTCTTGTCTTGCTTTTTCAGCTTCAATTTCCTCATGAAGCTTTTGTTGGTGTTCTAGAGGGGATAAGTTGATTTTATTTGCTGCAACTTCTTCAGGAGCAAGCTTCTCTGCTTCTTGTCTTCCAAGTTCATCAGCCATTCTATTTTCTTTGGCATGCGGATTTTCATCATCTGAGTCATCTTCACCATATTTACCAACTCTCATCAGATAATCCGGAAAACTTGTTACCACTTTTCTTTTACCTTTGTCAACATGACAAGGTTGACCACTAGTGGATGGAGCAGATGATTGTTTAGGAATTTGAATATCTTTCTGTTTAGTCACTACCCTTGTTTTAGCGTCCCTAATTATTTCCTGACATTCAGCTCCGTCTATTTCAGTTCTGAAGAGTTCAACTTCAGCTTTCTTTTGATCAAGGAGAAGTTTAAGCTCTCCCTTAGCATTTTCCTTAGCTTCTTCTGCTTTGTCTTTCTCCTGTTCAACTTTTGCAAGTTTAGCCTCAATATCTTCCAAGGCTTTATTTTTGTTTTCATCAATGGCTCTGAGGTAAGCCACTTCATCTTCTAGGTTTTGCATCGCATCAACTCTAGAAAATTTTCTCTGCCATTTGATAATTTTGCGATCAGCAATGGCTTTCTTTCTTATTATCAAACAGATTTTGGACTGTTGTCTAACTTTCTGCCCCTTACAAGCAGCATAGATACCTTAAGCTTTTATCGACCTGGACAAGTCCAGAATCTGATTTGAGAGTCCTAAAAAGGAGGGAGCAAACAAACCCTGTAGATGATGAATTGCTGCCTCAAAGATATTTATAGCATGAAATTTATCTACTTTAGAGGAAAGAGAATGTACAGATTGTGAAAGGGAGGAAAGTTAGGAATTGATTTGGGAGAATTCAATAGTGATAGAGTCAGCTATAGAGGTGACAAGAGTGTGGAACTGCTTGAACATCCCTAGGCGTATCTGATTGTGACTATCGATGGTTGTGGTCAGAGATGTGAGATGGTGGGTAAGATAGTCAACAAGAGATTTGAACTCACTTTCAAACTTGGTTTGATTATTCACTGCGCAAGTAACATTAAAAGAATTTGTTTTAACTAATTGAGAAACAGAAAGAAGAATTTCAGATAGACTTTGCAGAGAGGATGCGATGTCTACTAAAGGTTCAGAGTGTTGAGACTGAACGGACTTAGGGGATTGAAGAAATTCAAAGGCATCACCGTCATCAAAAGGATTGACATTTGTATGAGAAGATGATGGGAGATCAAAGAATTTCTCAAGTAGAGATTGGGAAGCCATAGCATCAGTAGGTGTGATTGATGCATCAAGGGCTTTGGGCAAAGGTGCTTCAGTTATAGTCTGGTGTATGATTGTTTCTTTATTAGCATGCGTAATCTCAACTGAAGGGGGTGAAACTACAGTTTCATTGATTGTGGGAGATTAGGCATCACTCTCAGTTTGGTGTGTAACTGACAAATCATCTGCCTTGGGTGAATCCATAGTGTCAGTTAGGGTTTGTGACACATCCAGGGATTTAGGTGCAGTTTCATCTTCAGGTCGAACTAAAGATTCATGAATTGGTGGGACCTCAGAAACTAGGGGAATTGTAGTTTCGTCATTGGTAATAAGTTGTGCATCAGGGTCAGTTAGTTGAGTTGCTGACACATCATTTGCATTGTCTATATCCATAGCATCAGTTGGGCCTACTGATGCATCAAGAGATAGCGGGGGAATTTCAGCAGTACCAGGAATGGTATTTCCCTGAACTGGTGGTACCCGAGTCGTAGTTGGTATGCTAGAAGACTTATTGGTTGGGGATTTGAAAGTCTCGGCTGACTAGTCCTTGTCAGTGTCCTGAACTTGTTTAAGGGAGACTTCAGTGACAGCATGGGTTTTAGCTATCTCTTCATCAGTCGTGATGTGCTTTGAAACCGAAAGTAAAAGAGATTTTACCTCACCGGAAGTAGAGTAGGAGAGGATGGGAGAGGGAATGGAGGGCTTAGTTTGTTTGGCGGTGGTGGTTGATTTGGCTGGAGCAATGGGAGTCACTGATTGTTTGATTGTAGGTTTGGAAGAGCTGGACATCATTTTCCTTTTCTTGGTTTTGGGAAGGGAAGAGTGAAGCACAGGTTTGTGAGGTTGAGAGGGTGAAGTTTCAGATGACAAACCTGAAAATGGTAGAGGGATAATTGGAGAAGGATTCATAGATACGAATCCTATCAAAGAGACCACAAGACTGTCCAAGATCAGTTCAGCATAGTCAATGTTGTGACCATGAATGATGGCATAAGCCATCTTTAAAACCGCTTCATTAACCTGGTCGAGACCAACTTGTTTTGCTGGTCATGTAGAAATTCAGATGAGTGATAAGACAGTTCCACTACTTTGAGAGACGAGTGTGAACCATCGAGTTACCTTTTACCTTCTGCTCATCAGCATACTGAAAGAAGGAGAAGAGAAGATCCTTCGCATTTGCGGTGGGTGGAGTAAGGTCTTGGCGGGGAAGATGCAGAATAGTGGCAAGGAAATCTTTGGAGATTTCAGCGGGTTTACTGCTGGAGAGCATGCTGAAATGAATGCTCTGGGCGGAGGTTTTAGGGTTGATGACTTCAGCTGTCATCCAAAACTCATAGAGATGTTCCTCAAACATTTAAACCTTTGCCGAGAGAGCAAAGTTCAATGGGCAGTTGTGGAGATAGGACATGATTTGGTAAAGAGGTAAGGATGAAGGAGGATCGGTAAGATCAGCGGGGTAGTTGTTATCTTTGAAATAGATGGAAGAAAGGGGAATCTTTGGAACGATGTCATCAGGGAGAGTGACCTTAGCGGTAGCAACCTTGGGAGCCATGGTAGCAAGCACAGAGGAAAAGCACAAGTTGCAAAAGTAAAATCGCTGGAGAAGAAGAGTAGTAGGTGGGTAATTTGAAGAGGCGATTTGGGGGGTTTTAAAAGGGTTTAAAATTTGGAATCTGAACGGTTAAGGGAATCAAGGGTGAAAATGGGCGCGTGAATGCGGAAAATGTGCAAAGTTTACTTTTTGGTTGTAAAGCGGTTATTGGTGAAAAACAGTTTTACCGGAGCAGCATTAGAAACAACCAACCTTAATCAACAAACCATTAGTAAAGAGATAGAGTTTCACAAAGAAAAAGATGATATTTATTCCAAAAACAATATCCAACTAGTTCTCCAGTAACCATAATCTCGCAACATATTACACAAAATGCGAATAAAATGCGATAAAGAAGAACATAATGCCAACAAGGATAAGAACTAAGCTTAGATATAACTAATACCATTTTTACAAAAGATGGTTACAATGATATTCATCATAGTTTATATAGACTGCCTAAAAAAATACATAAGCATGCCTAAGATATTATGAATATTTGTGATGACACTTCAATCCCTATTCCTTCATTTGGAATTCGAACAGTTATCATGTAGCAAACTGGAAAGAAAACAAACGTATAGTAAACTTCATGAGATTTTTGAAAGAAAGAGGAAGATTTGCTTTGATGAGGTAGAAGATGAAAAAGGAAAGAAAATCTCTAGGCTCTTATAAGTGAAAGTAACTCATGATCACTCTTCATAAATGATTTGACAGTCAGACAGAGATGGGGTAAAAGTAATTATTCAAGCTTAGCTATTAGGGTGGCTGGCATTAAATGTGACAAGAAAGAATGAATAGTAACAATCAAATTTGCCTGAAATAGTTACATTTCTGAAGGATTGAGCATTCCAATTTCTGCAACTAATAAATTGAACAGGTGTTCATCCACGGCTTTAGTGAAGATGTCAATGAGCTGGTGTTCATCCAGGGCCCAAGGAAGAAATTTAATTCTCCCATCATACTCATTTTGAACTTCTCAGACATGATCTTTTCAAATTTCTTGCACAATCGATTGTTAGTTGAACCCAAAATAATATCATCAACATAAATTTGAACAAGAATAAGCTCAACTTTTTCTCTGAATAGGAATAGAGTCTTATGAATATTTCCTTGCTGAAATCCGTTCTTTAGAAGATGAGTAGACAATGTGTCATACCATGCGCTTGGGGCTTGCTTCAGTCCATAAAGAGCCTTGTCGAGCCTATAGGCATGATCTGGAAATTGGCGACTTTCAAAACCAGGAGGTTGTTGGATAAACACCTCTTCTTGTAGTTCTCCGTTCAAAAAAGCACTTTTTACATCCATCTGAAAGACTTTGAATCCTTTAAATGTTGCAAAAGCGAGAAACAGACGTAATGCTTCCAGACGAGCAACTGGAGCAAATGTTTTATCGTAATCTATACCCTCTTCTTGATAGTATCCTTTAGCAACTAATCGGGCCTTGTTTCGAACCACTGATCCTGTTTCATCACGCTTGTTTCTGAACACCCATTTTGTGCCTATAATTGACTTGTCTTCAGGCGGGGAGATAAGTTTCCAAACTTTGTTCCTCTCAAATTCATTAAGCTCCTCTTGCATTGCGACCACCCAGCTTGGATCCTTTAGAGCTTCTTTAACTTTGTTTTGCTCTTGTTGTGAAATGAATTCTGAGAACATGCAGAAGGCAGAGGTAATTGAATTTCGGGTTTTCACACCAGTGTTTGGATTGCCAATGACATTTGTAACAGGATGAGCTCGAGTCCACTTCGTGACTCTAGTTGGTTGCTCATTCTCTTCAGCGGAAGAGTTACTTTGTTCAGATTGATCTCCAGTGATCTGATCCTCATTCACTGAATGCAAATTGTTGTCAGGTTTTACCTCTTGAGAGTAGTCATCAATATCATCAAACAGTGACTCATGTAAAAGTGTATCGAATTCTTTAGAAACAACTTGATCAGTATGATTTGAGCTTAACTGAACATCAAATTCATCAAAGGTGACATTAACGGTTTCAACCACGGAACCTTTCTTGGGAAGAAAAATGCGGTAAGCTTTAGAAATGTCAGAATACCCCATAAATACACCTTGTTCTCCTTTGGAGTCAAATTTACTCTTCTGATCTTTAGTGTTGAAAATGAAACATGTGCTACCAAAGATCTTGAAGTACCCAACATTGGGTGACTTCAGGTGGAGTAACTCGTAAGGAGTTTTGTTGTGACGTTTGACAATTATGGACCTGTTTTGAGTATAACATGCAGTATTAATAGCTTCAGCCCAAAAATGTCCCTTCAGAGATGCTTCAGCAAGCATTGTACAAGCTGCTTCAATTAAGGTTCTGTTTCTTCTTTCAGCGACCCCATTTTGCAGAGGGGTATATGGGGGCTGAGAAATTTTGGATGATGCCATTTACATCACCAAAATTCTTGAAGAGTTGAGTTTCTGAACTCTGTTCCATGATCACTACGAAGCTGTTTAACCTGATTATCAAACTGCCTTTGAACACGACGAATGAAATTCATCAGAATCTCAGCAGTATCACTTTTGTTGCGAAGGAAAAATACCCATGTAAATCTAGTGTACTCATCGACAACCACCAGAGTATATTTCTTGCCACCCATACTTGGTGAACTAACAGGGCCAAAAAGATCCATGTGAAGCAACTGAAAGGCAGAGTTAACTTGATTACAGTGTTTAGACTTGAATACTAACTTCTTTTGCTTTCCTTGTTCACAAGCGTGACACATTTTGTCTTTCAAGAACCAAACTGACGGTAGGCCTCTGGTTAGCTGAAGCTTTGAGAGCTTACTTAGTTCAGATGAGATAGTCATTTGTGCCATAACCAGTTAACCTTTGAGTCAACTTCAGAGTAGAAGCATGCATCTCTTTCAGAGGAGGGAGAGCTGAAATCAACAACATATATGTTTCCCTCCCTTTTTGCTTGTAAAACTTCCTTACCTTTCTTGTTGAAGATAGAACCCTTTGTCTTTTTAAAGTGAACCTCATAATCCGCATCACATAGTTGACTGATGCTGATTAGATTATGTTCAAGCCCAGTGACATGAGCGACGTTTTTGATATTCACCAAACCTTGATTCAAATATCCATAACCATATGCTTTTCCACACTTTCCTCCACCAAAAGTAACTTTAGGGCCATTTGCTGCTCGTACCCCATCCAGTAGGGATCTACATCCGGTCATATGCCTTGAACATCCACTGTCAAGGTACCAAATGTTGTCATGATGATCGCCCTGCACAAACAACTCATAGTCAGTTCATTTGACGAGCCCAAACTTTACTGGGCTCCAAAACACAATGTTCAGAGGAACAATTAGAGATTTTGCCTACTTTAGAACAAGAGACTTCTTCATGACCTCTTATTCCACATTTGTAACATTTCCTGGTTGATTTAGAATTTTGAGGTTTAATCTTTTTATTTTTCTTAATTTTCTCTTTTTCTCCTATTAATTTCAAGATTTTGAATAGGGATTCCTTAACCTCTTTGAGTTTGGATACCGGTAGAACGATGGTTTTGTCGAGATTGATGGTTTGGGAGGACTTGGCATTTTAGTAATGGGTTTGGAAGATTCGACTGATAATTTATCAGAAGGAATAATTCGAATAATAATGTTATAGAAGATGGTGGTTTTAGGAAGAAATCTTGAATCAGATAACTCAGACATTTTGTTTTTTGGATGTTTTTCAGAAGTGGGTTCAGAAGATAATAGCTTGGGTGAATTAGAACTGGTTTTAGACAGGGTTTCAGAAGTGGATACCTTGAGTGTTTCAGAAATGACTTCAAATTGGTTTTCAGATGTGGAAGATTTTTCTGATGAATACATGTGTTCTTTTATGGGCTATTCAGAATTTTGCTTTGAAGGTATGCTAGCTTGGGTATCGTACTTAGTTGGAAGTTGAAGATTTCAGATTTCAGAATTTGTTCTTTCAGAAAATTTGGGATCCAGGTGTTCAGACTTGTTGAAACGTTTATATAAAAGATTTGAGTTTCCGACATCATTAACGCTGATGTCATTAAACACCATTTCATCTACATGTTTGCACTTTTTGAAATCAGCAGCTTGTTTAATGTGTCCTATGCCTACTCTTTCTCTTTGAATAATAATTTGATGATTCATGCTTTCAAACACTAATTTGTTAGGACTCAACCATAGATCAATAATCGACTGATGATCTTTCACCTTTTCATTTGAGTCTTGCAAATCCAGTTTCACATTTTTAAGTTCATTTGTAAGAAATTCAAGATGATATTTCAAAACATATGATTCTTGAAGGAATTTTTCGTTTTCTTTTTCTACAGCATTGATTTCAAAAGTGAGTTTGGTGATAGTTTGTTTAGATTTGTTTTGATTGTTATGAGTAATTGTCAGATCAGAAAACACAAATAAGCAAATATATCATCCTTTTCATTCATGCAATAATTTTTGAAATTTGATACCTTGTACATCATAGTTGGGTTTCATCTTCAGCTGAGCTTAATTTTTCAGTTTGAGCAAGATCACTGCTAAATTTGCTTTCAGTTGCCGTTAAGCACATTTCAGGGTGAGCAGATCCAAGGATTTTTTCAGCCACCAAGCATTTTCCTTTCACCTCACTTCGATTATCCTCATCTGACGAAGTTTCAGAATAAGTCCAGTTCAGATCATCAACAATCATGGCCTTTTCTTTCTTCTTCATCTCACTGGATGCTTTCAGGGCCATGTATTTTGCCTTGTATTTGTCAGCTTTGGAGGGATAGCTCTTCTTCGGATTTGATGAAGTTTTCCTCACAAAACAATCTGCTACAAAGTGACTGGGCTTCCCACATTTGAAGCATTCATTCTTTGAGCCTTCAGACGAGCCCTTTTTCTCGGAAGAAGATTTCTTTTCAAATCTTTTCTTTCCATCAGATCTGAACTTTTGGAATTTCTTGTAATTTTTCATGATGAAAGCTTTTTCTAAGCATTCATCACCTGATCCTTCTTCCTCTTCAGCATAGTTCGTCTGACATTCATCTTCAGATTCAGAGTCTTCATTTGACCTGTATTTGGCTTTGGGAGGGTTTTCAGCTACGAGAGCGAGGGACTTCTTGAAGGCTTTCTTCAAGTCATTTTTCTAAATGGAGGTTTGTTCATCATTTAGTAGAATTCCATAGAGTTTACGCATGTTCATGTCCTTGAGCATGTTCTTTGTTCTCAAGATCATGCACATAGTGTCCCATTCAGATGGAAGGGAGTCAAGAAACCTGTTTAAGATCTGGAATTGTTCTCTTACAACCCCAACTTCAAGCATGTCATTAAGAAGACATGTAAACCTTGTGTAGACTTCAGTGAGAGACTCTGAATCTTTGGTACAAAAACTTTCATACTTGCGTATGATGTTGGTTTTCTTATTTTTCACAAACCTCAACATTTCCTTCAAAAGATATGCATATACTCTCCCACATATCCTTGGCAGTTTTCAGATTGCAAACAGTGTGGAATATCTCATTTGGTAAAGTGATAATTATACTGTTTCTTATCTTAGCATCTAAGCCAACAAGCTTCTTCTCCTTCTCAGTCTATTGAGGTCTGGGTTTTGGCCAGGAGGGGATAGAAGTTTCAGAAGAACCAGTCTCCATGGAGATGGTTTGAGGAACAAAAGGACCTTCCTCCAAAATGGTAAAAGAATTACAGTCAATGTTTTCCAAATATAGTAACATATGATTTTTCCAGCTTGAAAAATGTTCGATAGAAAACTTTAGGGCTTTGGCGGAGGAGCCATTTTCAATGTATTCGAACTTCGACATTTGAACAGATCACTAATTTATAGATTTAAATTAGAACCTACTCTGATACCAATTGTTTTTCCCAACGAAGTTAAAAACTAACAATGATTAAATATCAAAGTGCGGAAATAGTTTTAAATAACGAACACACGAAAGTTTTCAAAGTTGGATTATATTAATAATCAGACTTCAATGAGTGAGAAGAACAAACTTGAGCACCGAGTACAAACTAAACAAGAACAAACTTGAATAAAATTAGCGAACAAACGCTTAACCTTTTCTCGAACAATGAGAAGGTATTTATACGCTAAGTAAATTAATCTCGACCATCTAATTTAATTACATGTGTACTACTCTTCATAAAGTTAGGAACAAAAAACTAGATTGTTGTTTCAAGTTCCTTCAGAAGCGCTGATTGAGCACTTTACATAATAGGAAGATGCTAGTACTGAAATGTGCTTTCAATGAAGCAGACCTTTTGATAACTGATGACTTACTTTAGTTGTCGTTCACTTCAGAACTAATCTTCAGATGAACTTCAAGGCTTCTTTCTTTAGATGAGGGGCGTCAGAACAATTTACAAATTGAATAAAGAATAATCCTTCAGACGCTTTCTTTGAAAGCTTCTTCAGGAATGGAATATATACAAATATATGACTAACAATCTCCTCCTATTTGTTTATACTCCATGACTATATACAAAATAAATAAGGAATAATAAGAATAAAGAATAAAAGAATGTACTCTACGAAATGATTAGTTTGACATCATGAATGGGTTCACTAGGAGTTTTGAGCTCGACTTGTTTCCGATACTCATCCAGTATGTCTTTGACAACTGGATCTTTAGGTTCAATGAAGTATCTGAGGGACTTCAGATGAAGAAGGTCAACCTTGGCAAATTCTGACGCTCTCTGAAAACAAATCTTGTCATGAGTATCAAGGAAGTAGAACCCTTAAGTTAATTCTCGTACCCAATTCTCTCTATAAACTCCTCCAGAAATTAGAAACAAACCTGGAGCCTATGTCTGATACAATAGATAACCATATGCCATGTCTCGAAACAATCTCGTCAATATACAGTTGTGCTAACTTACTCAAAGAAGCTGTCTCAACAAGTAGTCAGAAAGTGAGCACTCTTCGTTAATCGATCCACAATCACCCATAACATGTCATGGTTCTTCTAAGTACGCGGAAGTTTCGTTACAAAATCCATCGTTATGTGTTCCCATTTCCACTCGGGGATCTCCAACTGTCTTAAGGAACAGTATAGCTTCTGATGTTCTGCTTTTACTTGTGCACATACATGACAGGATTCCACAAAATTTGCCACATCTGCATTCATTGTTGGCCACCAGTAAAGCACATTCAAGTCGTTATACATTGGAGCTTCCTGGGTGTAGTGACAGTCTCAACTTGTGTGCTTCTGTTAAAATTAACTTTCTCAATTCTCCAAGCATAGGCACCCAAACACGAGTCTTATATACTTTCAATCCACGAGAATCATCATTCAGTTCCTCTTTTCTTTTCTTCATTAAATCTGCTTTCAGGTTTTCTTCTTTCAAGGCTTCCAACTAAGAATATTTGAGTCTATCTACTAAATCTGATAGTATCTCCATACGCATGAATTGGATAGGACTTCTAGTTCCTTTACGACTTAGGGCATCTGATACCACGTTTGTCTTTCTAGGATGGTATTTAATTTCGCAATCAAAATCTTTGATTAGCTTAAGCCATCACCTCTATCTCATGTTCAATTCCTTCTTAGTAAACACATACTGTAAGCTCTTATGATCAGTATAAATTACGCATTTAATACCATACAAATAATCTCTCCACAGTTTAAGCGCAACTACAGCAGTTGCTAACTCTAAGTGGTGAGTCGGGTAATTCTTTTAATGAGGTTTTAATTGTCTTGAAGCATATGAAATTACTCGATCTCTCTGCATTAACACACATCCTAAACCAGCAAAAGATGCATCTCAATACACAATAAAATCATCCAATCCACTTGGAAAAGCAAGAATGGGAGCTTGACATAACAACTGCTTTAAAGTCTGAAAAGCATTACCCTGATAATCACCCCACACAAACTTCACGTCTTTATAAATCTGTGATAATACCCAGCCAATCCAAGAAAACTCTTTATCTCAGAGGTTGTCTTTAGAGCATTCCAGTTCATCACTTCCTCTACTTTCGAAGGATCCACTTTCACTCCTTCACTACATATTACATGCCCTAAAAATTGAACTTCTCTCAACCAGAATTTGCACTTTGAGAATTTCGCAAACCTGTCTCAAGTGCTGCTCATGTTCTAACTCAATCTATGAATAGATCAGAATATCATTGATAAAGACAATTACAAATTTATCAGGAATGGTTGACAGACTCTGTTCATTAAATCTATGAATACCGCTGGTGCATTAGTTAAGCCAAACGACATAACTAAGAATTCATAATAACTGTAACGCGTGCGAAAGGCTGTCTTTGACACATCTTCATCAGATACACGCACCTGATGATAACCAGATCACAAATCAATCTTAGAGAAGAACGAAGCACCCTGTAACTGATCGAATCAAAAATTCTAGGCAACGGATACATATTCTTAATCGTCTTCTTATTCAACTCACGGTAGTTAATACACATACGCAACGTACGGTCCTTTTTCTTTACAAATAACACTGGTGCACCCCATGGAGACGAACTTGGATGAATAAAACCTTTATCTAACAAATCCTAGATCTTTCGAATTTCTGAAGGTGCCAATCTATACGTAGATTTCGCCACAGGTCGAGATCCAGGGATTAAATAAATCTAAAACTTTACCTCACGAAAAGGAGGCAACCCTGGCAATTCTTCTGGAAACACATCTGGGTATTCGGTCACCACCCGAATATCATTCATCGTCTGCTTTTCTTTCTTTCCGTCAATTACATACGCCATGTAAGATTCACATCCTCTATCCAACGCCTTCTTAGCTTTCAAACATGAAATAATTGGAATAACACACCCAGCCTTCTCACCCCTTGCCACCACACGTGAACCATCCGCCAATGGAAACATAATTAACTTCTTGTGACACTTAATACTGTCTTGGTTCAAACTTAGCCAATCTATCTCGAGCACCACATCAAAACCAGATAAAGGCATGACAAGAAAAAAACAAGAAAACATGCACCATCTATGTCAATTTGAGCTCCAGCCACAACAGTCATGACCAGAACCATCATATCATCTGCTACTTCTATTTCTAAGGAATTAGTAAGCTTAGTAACAGGCAGATTCAATTTATCACATAATTCCACATAAAAAAATGAGCGATTAGCTCCAAAATCAAACAATACTCTAGCAAGAGTAAAGTTTATTAGAAACATACTAGTTATGACATCATTAGTAGTGATGGCATCATCCACTGTCATCTTAAACGCCCTACCCTCAGCCGTGGGTGGGTTCTTTCTTTTCTGACCAACAGCTAAAGATGATCCCCCAGCCGTTCCCGCTCCTCACCCTAACCCGGTTTTCTTTCCCACTAGGCACTCACCAACTCTGTGACAGGATCTCAATGTCTGCGGCATACACTGACCGTTGTGACAGGACATACACCTACCACACCAAGGTGCCCGTTGAGTCGACCCACCTAAAGTAAGCCTCCTATTCTGATCTCCCTGCTTGGAACCACTCTGACCTCCCTGCCTTTGCCGAGTTTTATAATGTTTAAATCTGGATTTTTGTTGAGAAATCCTGTCTTTACTCAGCTTATCTCTTGCCTTAATATCCCCTTTAGCCGACTTGGCTAAAGTGAAAGCCTGGGATAGTGTGCTGGCCATCTGGTGGCGCTGCGATAATCCGGGTGATAAAAAACCTACAAAATGCTCAATCTGTAATGCCTCATCTAGCACCCACTGCTTCACAAACCTTAATCTCTCGTTAAATTGTCGTATCAAATCATCAACCGACATGTTTCCCGTCATCTGTAGATCCATAAACTCTTTCGTTATCCTTGCGATATCAAAAGAACTATAGTATTGTTCACAAAATTTCTCCTGAAATTGGTTCCAAGTTATACTCTCCTGTTGTTTCTTAGTAAAATGCCCTGTCAATGAATCCCACCATACCATCACGTCTCCCTTCAACATTACTGTCACAAACTTTACCTTCGATTCCTCCTCACAATTACAAGCGTCCAACGCCCTGACCATTTCTCGCAACCAGTTCAAAGTAATGTTATGGTCAGAACTTCCTTGGTATTCCGCTGGCTTACAATCCAAGAATTGTTTATAAGTACAAGGTTTCCTGTAACCGGAAAATGTAAAAGGGAAGGCTCCCTGTGACGTAAACGGATAATAGAACGGTTGTGGCATAACCTGAGTTACCGGTGCTAGTGGTGTCGTTACTGGTACAGTGGTGGATTGAGTTGTTATTGTAGTTGGGATCTTTATTGATTCAGTCTGAGTTTGCCTCTACTGCTCCAAATTGTGAACCATGCTTCAAAGATCTAATAACTCATTCTTAAGCCTGAATATATACTCACTCTAATCCTCTTCATGAGTTTGACCCGAAGTTCCTGCTATCTCTGTAGTATCCATGTTCTCGATCATTGGAGGAAGAACGGGGATCTCTCTATCAGCCATTTATGTAACAATCACATCATCTCACAATTCATTATCATAACCCATTAGTACACAAAATACTAACTAGCACAAGCATCTCCAATTCATTCTATTTCCCCCTAAGGAAAGTTTGACCCGTCACGAGCCAATATTTGGAGATGCAACACTCTATCCGTGCTTAAATATCTTATATCACTGAGTCTTTATGTTTCTTGCAAACACAACAACAGCGGAATCAGTCTCTTATTCATAATATATCCATCCACATATATTTATATATCTATTTCTCATATACACTAAGCTTGATTCACATATCAATACATATATTGTATACAAAATAAAATAATAAAAAAATAACAACATTTCCTAAAAACACGTGCACGCGACGCGTCCAAGCAGTCCGACGTGTCGCGTCGCTCATGCGAAAGTCGGATCTCTCATGGGAAGGTTAGATCACCTCATTCAAAAGTCGGACCACCATCCGAAAGTCGGACCAAAGGTCGGATGAAAAGGGGTCGGATGAAACTTCGTGCAAAAGTTTGATCAAAACATGCGAATGTCGGACCAAAGCCGGGAACGCGTCGTGTTGCGACTGCACATGCAACATCTTCTTCTTCTTCTTCTTTCTCAATATCCAGCCGATTTAAAAAATCTTTAACTCGTTATCCAAGTCTGAATTCAGACAAAAACACTTCTAAAACATATATAAACATCATGTATCATGTGTGCAAATATCATTGATACCTCAAAATCAATTAAAACATCAAAACTAAGAAAACCCATCAATCAAGTAAGCTTTCTAAAGATTCAAGTTCATCAACAATGGTGTTAGTTCTTCATACTTCTATCATCATACACAGTCAAAACATAATCAAACTTGCATGAATCTTCATCTAAAGACATATAGAACAATAACTAACCTTCTTATTGAATTAACAACAACAAATTCTTCACTTTAAAACTTCAAGTTTGTAAGCTACAAGCTTTCTTCAAGAGTAGGTAAGTTCACACCTTCTTACACACACACACACACATACAAACACACACACACACACATAGTCTTAAGAATATGGAGATGTTTATCATTTACATATACACATACACAGCTTTGCACCACAATCCGAGAAAGAGGTGTATTTAAGCATTATCCTTTTTATACACTTATACATGCATACATACATACTATACTTCCATATATTCAAACCACACATACATACTTATTCTTTGACGATCATGCATATATAAGTACACCAATTAATTAACTCCTTTTAATTAATTAATAAATTATCAAGATTACTACTCAAATAAGATAATTACATGAATAAATTGTTCAAATTAATCACATAAACACTTACCGCTAACCCGCTAACGACTAGCCTGAGTTTGCGGGTGTTACGAATCTCCCCTTCTTAAGAGGATTCCATCCTCGGAATCTCTTCTCATTCAAACAACTGAGGGTATCTATCTTTCATATCAGCTTCAGTCTCAAAAGTTAAATCAGAACCCAAACTGTGCTTCCACTTGACTAACACCATAGGAAACTACTTCTAACGGATTTTGGTCACTTTTTGATCTAATAGTTAAATAGGTTCCTCTACTAGTCTTTTCATCGAATCCACTTTCAAATCATGCATCGGGAGAATCCGACTCTCATCCTTAACTGTATATTTCCACACATAACATACATTGAACCTGTCATGAACTCCTGCCAACTTTGCTGAAAGATCCAATGTGATTGTCTGATCATTTACTATCTGCCGAATACGGAAAGGACCAACAAAACGGGGAGCTAACTTCCTCTCTTGCCAAAACGGATAACTCCTTTTCACGGCGATACTTTCAAATACACAAGCTCTCCCACAACAAACAAAACTGGACAACAACGTGGATCTGCATACATCTTCTATCTATCTTTGGCAGCCTTTAACTTTTCTCTAGCAATAGCAACCTTATCAGCAGTTAACTGAACAATTTTTGGACCTGCAAACTGTTTCTCACCGGCCTCTAACCAACAAGTCGGGGTACGGCAGCGACGCTCGTACAACATTTCATACGGAAGCATTCCAATACTAGAGTGATAGGAATTGTTATACGCAAATTCTAACAATGGCAGGTGTGAATCCCAAGATCCACCATACTCAATTACACAGGCACGTAACATATCTTCAAGTGTCTGTATGGTTCGTTTAGTCTGACCATCCATCTTGGGATGATAAGCAGTACTCAAGTTAATTCTCGTCCCCAATTCTCTCTGTAAACTCCTCCAGAATTAGAAACAAACTTGGAGTCTCTGTCAGATACAATAGATAACGGTATGACATGTCTCGAAACGATCTCGTCAATATATATAGTTGTGCTAACTTACTCAAAAAAGCTGTCTCACAAGTAGCTAGAAAGTGAGCACTCTTCGTTAATCGATCCACAATCACCCATAACATGTCATGGTTCTTCTGAGTACGCGGAAGTTTCGTTACAAAATCCATCGTTATATGTTCCCATTTCCACTCGGGGATCTCCAACTATTTTAAGGATCCGTATAGCTTCTAATATTCTGCTTTTACTTGTGCACATACATGACAGGATTCCACAAAATGTGCTACATCTACCTTCATTGTTGGCCACCAGTAAAGCACATTCAAGTCTTTATACATTTTGGTGCTTCCTAGGTGTACTGACAGTCTCGACTTGTGTGCTTCTGTAAAAATTAGCTTTCCCAATTCTCCAAGCATAGGCACCCAAACTCGAGTCTTGTATACTTTCAATCCATGAGAATCATCATTTGGTTCCTCTTTTCTTTTCTTCATTAACTTTGCTTTCAGGTTTTCTTCTTTCAAGGCTTTCAACTGAGCAGATTTGAGTCTATCCACTAAATCTAATAGTAACTCCATACGCATGAATTGGATAGAACTTCCAGTTCCTTTACGACTTAGGGCATCCGCCACCACGTTTGTCTTTCCAGGAAGGTATTTGATTTCACAATCATAATCTTTGATTAGCTCAAGCCATCGCCTCTATCTCATGTTCAATTCCTTCTGATTAAACACATATTGTAAGCTCTTGTAATCAGTACAAATTACGCATTTAATACCATACAAATAATATCTCCACAGTTTAAGCGCAAATACAACAGCTGCTAACTCTAAGTCGTGAGTCGGGTAATTCGTTTCATGTGGTTTTAATTGTCTTGAAGCATACGCAATTACTCGATCTCTCTACATTAACATGCATCCTAAACCAGCAAAAGATGCATCGCAATACACAATAAAATCATCCGATCCACTTGGCAAAGCAAGAATGGGAACTTAACATAACAACTGATTTAAAGTTTGAAAAGCATTATCCTGATCATCACCCCACACAAACTTCACGTCTTTTCGAGTCAATTTGGTCAACGGACCGGCAATTTTGGAGAAATCTTTTATAAATCTGCGATAATACCCAGCCAATCCGAGAAAACTCTTTATCTCAAAGGGTGTCTTTGGAGCATTCCAGTTCATCACTGCCTCTACTTTCGAAGGATCCATTTTCACTCCTTCATTACATATTAGATGCCCTAAAAATTGAACTTCTCTCAACCATAATTTTATCTTTGAGAATTTCGCATAAAGCCGTTCTTTCTTTAGAGTCTCCAAAACCTGTCTCAAGTGCTGCTCATGTTGTAACTCAGTCTTTGAATAGATCAGAATATCATCGATAAAGACAATTACAAATTTATCCACGAATGGTCGACAGACTCTATTCATTAAATCCATGAATACTGCATGTGCATTAGTTAAGCCGAACGGCATCCTGTAACTGATCGAACAAATCATCAATTCTGGGCAACAGATACTTATTCTTTATCATCTTCTTATTCACCTCACAGTTGTCGATACACATACGGAATGTACGGTCCTTTTTCTTTACAAATAACACTGGTGCACCCTATGGAGACGAACTTGGATGAATAAAACCTTTATCTAACTGATCCTGGATATGTGTCCTCATCTCTCGAATTTCTGAAGGTGCCAATATATACAGAGATTTCGCCACTTGTCGAGATCGAGGGATTAAATCAATCTTAAACTTTACCTCACGCAAAGGAGGCAACCTTAGCAATTCTTCTCGAAACACATCCGGGTATTCCGTTAGCACCCGAATATCATTCATCGTCTGCTTTTCTTTCTTTCCGTCAATTACATACGCCATGTAAGATTCACATCCTCTATCCAACGCCTTCTTAGCTTTCAAACATGAAATAATTGGAATAACAGACCCATCCTTCTCACCCTTTGCCACCACACATGAACCATCCGCCAATGGAAACGGAATTAACTTCTTGTGACACTTAATACTGGCTTTGTTCAAACTTAGCCAATCTATCCCGAGCACCATATCAAAACCAGATAAAGGCATGACAAGAAAATAAACAAGAAAACATGCACAATCTATGTAAATTTTAGCTCCAACCACAGCAGTAATGACTCGAACCATCATACCATCTGCTACTTCTATTTCTAAGGAATTAGTAAGCTTAGTAATAGGCACATTCAGTTTATCACAGAATTCCACAGAAATAAATGAGCGATTAGCTCCAGAATCAAACAATACTCTAGTAGGAGTATAGTTTATTAGAAACATACTAGTTATGACATCATCAGTGGTGGTGTCGCAAACTTTACCTTCGATTCCTCATCACAATTACAGGCGCCCAACGCCCGGACCATTTCTCGCAACCAGTTCAAAGTAATGTTATGGTCAGAACTCCCTAGGTATTCTGCTGGCTTACAATCCATGAATTGTTTGTAAGTACATGGTTGCCTGTATCCAGAAAACGCAAAAGGAAAGGATCCCTGTGACGTAAACGGATAATAGAACTGTTGTGGCATAACCTGAGTTACTGGTGGTAGTGGTGTCGTTACTGGTACAGTGGTGGATTGAGCTGTTATTGCAGTTGGGATCTGTATTGGTTCAGTCTGAGTTTGCCTCTACTGCTCCAAATTGTGAACCATGCTTCAAAGATCTAGTAACTCATTCTCAAGCTTGAATATATACTCAGTCTGATCCTCTTTGTGAGTTTGACCCGAAGTTCCTGCTGGATGACCTCTCTATCAGCTATATATGTAACAATCACATCATCTCACAATTCATTAGCATAACCCACCAGTACACAAAATACTAACTACCACATGCATCTCCAACTCACTCTAATTCCCCCAAAGGAAAGTTTGACCCGTCACGAGCCAATATTTGGAGATGCAACACTCTATCCGTGCTTGAATCGCCAAACCAAGGCTCTGATACCAAGCTATAACACTGGAAAATCCTAAGCAATTTTTTTAAAACGCATTGCGGAAGCTTTATACAAACAGGATTCCATAAAGTACAACTATTTACAATCATCAAAACACTTGTTCACAAAACAACACAACAATCGTCTTGGTGTTAGAAAATACATATGGCTCGTTTCCAATTAAATACATATTAGAGTAGGGTCGAGCTTTCCTTCAACAAACACCAACAACTCACAAACTTGCAGAAAACAATCAACTGTGGGGAATTAAAACAAAGCTAAGTGAGAGGAAGCTAATCATAAAAGCAAACATCAATAATCGATACAAAAGCATGTAACCACACAATCAAGAAGACCGGAAGTTCGGCGTAGAACCTACAACCAATGCCGGCCAAAGCAAAGGTTTACCGATAGCCCTCTGCTGAATTGACAAAGTGAAATTCCCCGTTGACACAACGCATGCATCAGTACGACTACCATTGTTCAACCAATCAGCAGACGAGCGCAGCCCAATTCCACGTATAGCTGACTTCTCAAGCGCAACTCAATATCATCCAAAGAGTATGTATCAGCCAAATAATCATGCAATCAGATATAATCAACAATCACAATCAATAATCATCATACTCAACAGTTTATCAATCACATACGCATGCATCACATCAGTCATATTAACCATAATCTTTACCATCTGTGAGTTAACATCCACTCACCTCGTGATCTCAAATGCGAAACTCATATAGCTTATATCATTGAGTCTTTGTGTTTCCTGAAACATAACAATAGCGGAATCAGTCTCGGATTCATAATATATCCATCCACATATACTTATATCTCTATTTCCCATATACACTAAGCTTGATTCACATATGAATACATATATTGTATACAAGATCAAAGAATCAACATATAACAACATTTCCAGAAAACACGCGGACGTGTCGCGTCCAAGCAGTTCGATGCGTCGCGTCGCTAATGCAAAAGTCGGATCATCCGAAGGTCAGATCTCGTCATTCAAAAGTCGGACCACCATCTGAAAGTCGGACCATCTTCCGAAAGTCGTACCAAAGGTCGGATGAACCTTTGTGCGAAAGTCGGAACAAAACATGCAAATGTCGGACCAAAGCCGGGAACGTGTCGCGTCCCGCTATTGGACGTGTCGCGTCGCGACAGCACCTGCAACATCTTCTTCTTCTTCTTCAATATCCAACCGACTTAAGAATCTTTAACTCATTGTCCAGGTCTGAATTCAGACCAAAACACTTCTAAAACATATATAAACTTCATGTATCATGTGTGCAAACATCGCAGATACCTCAAAATCAATTAAAACATGAAAATTAAGAAAACCCATTAATCAAGTAAGCTTTTTAAAGCTTTAAGTTCATCCACAATGTTGTTCTTCATATTTCTATCATCATAGACAATAAAAACATAATCAAACTAGTATGAATCTTCATCTAAAGACATATAGAACAATAACTAACCTTCTTCTTGAATTAACAACAACAAATTCTTCACTTTAAAACTTCAAGTTTGTAAGCTACAAGCTTTCTTCAAGAGTAGTTAAGTCAACACCTTCTTACATACACACACACACACACACTTAGTCTTAAGAATATGGAGATGATTAACATTTACATATACAAGTACACAGATTTGCACCACAATCCGAGCAGGATGTGTATTTAAGCATTATCCTTTTAATACACTTATACATGCATACATACATACATACATACATACTATACTTTCATACATTCAAACCACACATACATACTTATTCTTTTACTATCATGCATATATAAGTACACCAATTAATTAACTCCTTTTAATTAATTAATAAATTATCAAGATTACTACTCAAATAAGATAATCACATAAATAAATTATTCAAACTAATCACATAAACACGTACCGCTAACCCGCTAATGACTAGCCCGGGTTTGCGGGTGTTACACAAGCAGTGGTGTTTCATTAAGGACTTAAAGGCACTACTTCTATGGTGTCAAGTGCACCAGATGAATAAAGTATGAATATGTACATTCAACAATGAAGATGGCTAGATCTGGGAAAGGAGTATGACTATGAAATTTAGTATCATCCTGGAAAAACCAATGTGGAGGCAGATGTATTAAGCCGAAAAAAATTTACAAGAAGTTGAATGTGAAACAAAGGAGAAAGACCATGACAACCTACTTGTTTGATTCGATCAAAACAGCACAAGCAGAAGCCGTAAAAGAGGAAAACCAAAAACAAGAACGGATAAAAGGGAAACTGGCTCTTATGGTAGAAGACACTCATGACCTATTGTGGACTGGTTATAGGCGAATTTGGGTGCCGAAAGTGATGAATGTTCGTGATACACTACTTTATGAAGCACGTAAATCAAAATTTTTGATACATCCAGGCACGAATAAGTATAGAGACTTAAAAACCAATTATTGGTGGGCTACTATGAAAAGAGATGTGGCTAAATTTAGAGGAGTGCTTAACGTGCTTACATGTGAAAGCCGAGTATCAACGACCTCATGAAAAACTCTATCCATTAGAGATATTAGTGTGGAATTACGATATGATAAAACAAGTGCACTTTATTTCAATTCACGAAGCTTATTATGCGAAGAAGATGACAGAGATCTATGTGACGGAAGCGAGGTATATTTGACCATTCAAGGTGATTGAAGAGGTGTAAAGGTATCTTATTGATTGTATTAACTAGAAGAGCTATCTAAGACGCATATCAAGTTTCATGTATCTTACTTACGAAAGTGTTTGGCTGAGGAGTTAAATTTGTGCCAAAGAAAGACATTATGGTGGATGTCAAGTTAAATTAAATAGAAAGACTAGTTGCAAAACTAGAAAGGTATCCAAACAACTATGCAACAAACATAGTGGGATTGTTAAGGTATAGTGAGAGAATTGCAAGGGTTTAGAATTCATGTTTATGTCGGGGAGAGTTGTAAAACCCAGCTTTCAAGTGTAATATTATTTTAATATTAGTAGATGTGATTATATTTAAGTTTAAAAATTTGTATTCACGATATGCTTATTTCTAAGAGGGTTGATTAACTATTAGACCTTTGGTGTAAAGGCCCAATAAGGGTGAATGGGCTTAGGGAAGTATTAATGGGTATAAATACCAGGTGTTACCAACCACTTTTAATGTTTCATTGTTTTGAGAAGATTGTGTTGAGTGTGTGTGCTATGATTGAAAAGGAGAAGAAGAAGGATCAAAACGTCATCATTTTGTTTGGAGTTCGAAGGAAAATCATTAGGTATGTTTCCGTATCTCAATATGAACATGTAGACATCAGTTTAGTAGCAATTAATTAAGGATTTATAGGGTTTTAATCTGTTTTTTTAGTTGTTCAAAAATGGTGAAGAATCCGAGAACATTTCAGTCATTTTGAACCATAAAAAGTTGATAGAAATGGAATTAATTAGTAAGGGTTTGACTCTTTGATGTTAGGAGTTCATAGAAACAAGAATCACTTAATTTAGTTATGATTTGATTGAGTTTTGATTTTTAAAATTGATGGTAGTGGCGTGAAATCATGAGCGTGTTCTTACCTTTGATCATGAAGTGGAATGAGGGTTGAGTCCCCTAAGGGATTCCCCCGAATCACAAACCTCAATCACAAAGTGTGAAATCGCAAAGTGTAGAATCACAAAGTATAAATCACACAATGTGGAATGCCAAAGTAGAATCACAAAGTATGGAATCATAAAGTATGAATCACAAAGTGTGGAATCACAAAGTGCGGAACTACAAAAAAGTGCAGAATCACAAACTGTGGAATCACAAAACATGAATCTTGAAGTAAGGAATCACTAAGTGGTGAATCACAAAGTAATGAACCACTAAGCGGTGAATTACATAGTAATGAATCCCAAAGTATTAAACCACCATGTGTAGATAGGGTGTGTAACCCTAGTAGATGATTAATGATGTGGAAACCTACATTGTAGGTAATTTCTGGTAGATGCGCAACTTCCGGATACTCTATTGAATTGTAATTTCATTTGCTTGTGCTGCAACCAAGTGAATTATACTAACTTACTCGTTCCATTAGAATTAGAAGTGTATATTTAAGTGTGAAAGTGTAACTAGTATGATTATGATTGTGACAACTAATTGTTCACTGTGTTATGACTTCTTACTTCAGTGGCAGGTATGATATAGCTGTTACTTCGATTAAGGGTATGCTTAGACCATTTGCTTTGGTACCGGGTATGTTAAAACCGTTTACTTCGGTAATGGATCTTTAGAGACCATCTACTTTGGTAGCGGGTATGATATGATGATGATAACGACGACGTTGTGAATCATTGATATGTGTTAATCTTCTACATACCTAGTTAGACGTGTAATTTATGTGGTCAAGCTAAGATTATGCTTACGGTAGTTATTCACTCTCTTTTCGGGAAAGAACCACACCAAGACTGCGACACATTGAAGACAAGTCATGTTTAATGATATTTTCCCTGAAGATCATTTTAAATGATTTTGATTTTTATATATTTAATTTTCCCAAATGAACAATGTTTATCATATGTAATATCCGTAATTTTGTAAATTATAAAATATATATTTTATGTAAGTTAAATGAGAATTAGTAAAATTATGTGTTTTGTTGATATTTAATTGCTACTATTGTGTTTGTGTGTTATAAACTAAAATTGGTAAATAAATGTAAAGGGAAAAAAAGAACAAGGGTCTAATATGTAAAACAAATATATATATATATATATATATATAAGACTCCAATCATTGGATTCAAACAAACAACAAAAAAACATCTAGAGAAGAAATCGTGAGAGAGAGGGGAAGAAAGTTCTAGGGTGCTTTCAAGGAAGAAGAAGAAGAAATCAAGGAAAATTAGTGGCTAGGTTTTGGATTCAAGAATTTTTGTGTTTAAGCTTCATTTTCCTCTTCTTTGGATTGGAATTAGGCATATCAAGTAGCCACTCAAGTTGGATTTTGAATCAAGTAAGTTCTACTCCTAATTTGTGGTTAATTTTAAGTATTGGTTGTTGTTTGTAGTGATTTTTGGTTGGTTGTGTTGAGAATTTGGCAAACGGATCAAAGAATGTGAAAAAATGTTTAAGCTAGGGTTTTGGATGATTAAATGTGTTTGAAAGTGTTAATATTTGAGTCATGAAGTTGTTTTTGTAAGGTTTTAAGACTTATGTTGGATGAAATGTGTTTGGTGTAAGAAAAGTTGAAGAATTTGGAACTTGCAGCAAAGAAAAGAAGGAAACTGGTCTGTGTAGACCCGGACGCGACGGGTTGGAGTGTCGGACGCGACACGTCGCGTGCAACAAAGTGTTTTCTTCGAGAGATTTTCTCGCGGTGCGAGCTGTAGGCTCCACGGCACGAGGTATCCTGAAACCTTCAAAACTCATGATTTTGACCCCATTTGTCTGTATACTTGTTTGGGGATTGATTCTAATGTTTTATAAGGGTTATATGAAGTGTTTTAGACCCGAAAACGCGTTTAAGTTGAGTGATGAGTCTATGCTATTGTATAAATTCAATGTTCGATTAACTTAACTAAGTTAACCTTATGTTTGTGATATTAGGACCTTTGTGCAAGTGATCTAGCATTATTTTGGGTTGGAAGTGATCCTCATCACTTCAAACAGCTGAGTTATGCCCTGCGGATACACAAAATGTTTTTAAACGTGCAAGTCATCAATTGCTTCTTATATACTATGCTTTACATATAAAAATGGCATCAATGTGAATTGTTATTGTTTGTTATCATGTTTATGATAATGAGTTATGTATGGAGTATATGTTTCACCTGATTTGAAGCATGCTATGCTATTGTATTGGTTCTAGCAAGTTAGTGACTATATGTGTATAGCTTGCTTGTGTTGTGATTGATCCTTGTGGTCCGGACCTATGCTTGAGATTGGTACTTTGTACTGTGATGATTCCTAGCCATTGAGACGTGTAATGGTTCATGTGGCTTCGGCAATTGAGGAACCTCGATACACGGGTGGTTGAGGAATTGGTGCAAAGAGTGGAGGGGTATGATAGTAGTACCCATTATGACCGTGTGGGTTCACTGGGCTGACGAGCCACTGAAACTAAGCAACACGAGTGGACTTGGGGAATAGGTTACACACTCCAGATAACCGTTGTATGGTGGACTGCTTCGTGCTTCCCCCACCTTGACGGGAGATGTGGACATACCCCCACGAGGACTTGTTGACCATGGTTAGCCACTATGGAAGACACAAGCTCAAGTGGACTTGTCCTCCAACATCTTATGTGCTTAGATTAACGATGCCATAACTGTTTTACATGTGATAATGACTTGTTTACTTGATTAAACTGTTTTGGTGCACTCAGTAGCTTATGCTAATAAATCCGTGTGTATGTTTTCGTATCCGCATATAAGTGATAGCTTGACGTCGGTGAGGCGGGTAAATGCTTTTAGGATGGACTTTTTGCCTGATGATATGTTTGGAATACATGATTATTCACATATTTTGTCTATTTGAAATTAATGATCGTGTATTCAGGTCAACAGGTAACACCAATTTTTGTATATCTGACACAACTTCCGCAAGATTATGTAAACTAATATCAAAATAATGTTATTTTGTTGAAATTTAAAAGTTTAAATTTGTACTAAAATTCAGGGTGTTACATCATATTTGACAAAGTTGCGTATTTTAAAGGGTTAAATATGATTTAACCCCTAAACTTCAGTTTTAAAAATGGTTTAACCCTTAAACTCTTTTAGTGAATGTATTAATCCCTAAACTCTTATAATTAATTGATTTAAGACTTAATCTTATATTATTTAAATATTTTTATCCCTAATCTAAACCTAAATAACCTTTTAACGTCTCAACATGTATACTCTCCATCATTTCAAAACAATCAGAAGGACATCTCGCTTAACGTCAATCGATAAACCAGACAAGATTGCCACCAACATCAACGATCAATTGTGTAACGCCCCAAAGTTTAAAAGTTGTTATGGCTAAGCGTTGTAAAAGATTAGGGGTACTTATAAAACTAGAGGGGCTAAAATTGGTCACTTTAAAAGATGATATGTCCACGGGCTGATTGGTAATTTTTGGAAAGTTCTATTATATATAAGTATTGTGGTTTGACTTAGAAAGGTCAAACCATCAAATTTCTACAGCCACTTATGGCAGCTTCTTCCTTGGAATACCTTTGGATCAAGAACAACTAGATGAAGGTGTTTCAACAGTTTCTAAGCCATCTTGAGCAGCAAGGTATGGGTTATGCTTGAGTTTTGTAGGTATAGAGCCAAGTAAAATGATTCCAAGGAGGAATCATCTAGTTGAGTATGTTAATGTGTTTGTAGTTGTTGTTTAGAAATTTCAAAGCTTGTAGTATGCTTTTCTTGTACTGAAAAACGTTTGTATTAAGATTTAACTCAAGAACAGCAGCTGTGTTCTTGACAGAAAGTTGCAGGTCGTCGTGTACATGGCCCGTGTAGGTCTACACGGCCCGTGTACATGTGTTCTAAGCCGGTGATAGACCATGTAGTTGAACATAGCCGTGTAGAATGTAAGGTACACGGCTCGCGTAGGGTTACACGGCCCGTGTAGAAGTCAAAGGCGGTGACAGGCCATGTAGGGATACATGGTCATGTAACATAGAGGGTACACGGCCCGTGTAGTGTGATGTGTCAACACAGGGCATGTGGCAAAGAGTAGTCGTGTAGTATGCAGGGTACACGGCCCGTGTAGCCCCTTTCCCAGTTCAGCTTGAGCAGTTAGTAATGTTTAGCTATTTCTCTGATACAGGTTGGATACTCGACAGCACATGTTACTTGTTTAGCATATTACTCTCAGTAACCAGGTGTGTGTACTAGTCTTTTAGCATCTTTAGCTCATTACTATTATACAGATGAATAGCATGATATCTTTTATATGAGACACAGCTTTTATATGTATATATGTTGTATAGCAGAGGTGTATAGCTAACCAGGTGGTGTAAGCTATGCACAAGATCAGCATTAGGGTACATAGTTATGTACCAGAACAGAGACAGACACTAAGAACAGTAACAGTTTATGCAGGTTGCAGGTGCTACAGCTTGGATGCAAGAAATATGGAGAGATTTTACCTCTGTTTATGTTATTTATATTCAATTAGTATAATCACTAAGTGTTAGCTTATGATTCAGTTTTATATGTTTGCAGATGGCAATTCCAGCAAGGTGAGGCCCCAGTGCGATGTTCAGCCGGATAGCTCCTGGTTTTCAAGAAGTAAACTTTGACACTACTTTTGTAAATGTTAGCACGTGTATACTTAGAAACAGTATTTTTGTGAAACTCTGATATTTTTGGTGCTAGTTTATAAGATAATGTTTTTAAGTTAAAACTGAAAACTGGTGTTACAACTTGGTATCAGAGCCAAGGTTTAAGGGATTCGGACACGCATGAGTGTGATGTCTGAACTTAAACCATGGTTTTGAGATTAGGTGGAGCTATTCCTGGGGCAGTAAATCTTGGTGAGCATACAAGTAGTATTAGTTTTAATTATTATCTGTTTTAGTAGTTTGAGAATGAGATATCTTGTATATGCTTGAGCAGCCCAGTTATGTGGGTAAGTGTTCAGTATTGTTTTATGAAGTGGGAACCTGATTGGTTAAGTTAAGCATAAGTAAAGTATAATGTGTTCATAATAATATAGGGCCCATATTGTTATAAACACATGATACATACTAAAGCTTGGCAATATCATGATGAACCCTGTGGATTATGTGTGATAGTGTGTTTATATAGCAAGCTCAGTATAGATTTGATATAGAAAGAGCTAGAATGTGTCAGACATAGTAGTCTGAGGCAAGTAGGCCTCAAGAAGCTAGAGACAGGTATGATCTAGAATGCAATTCTTACTCCAACTGCTAGACCTTCGGGTGATGTTACTAGAAAGATTTCAGATGCAGAGGAATTGCAAGAGTATGAGAATAGTACATTGAGAGAGACAATAGCTACAGAGTTGTGTAAAGCATTACAGATAAACATCCTTTGTACAAACAACCAGGTGGTTAAGCAAGTGTTAGAGAGACTAGAGGTGATGTTATAGAAACCAGTAGATGCAGTGGTATAGGTTGCAGTGTTGTAGGTTCAAAGGGTTGGGAGAACCAAGGCCAGAACAGATCAGTTATACGAGTTAAAATGGGTGCACTTACAGAGATTTTCAGTAGGCAAAGTATCTCCTTTTGGAAGGGGGTTGTAGATTTCGATTGTGAACAATCGTTGACTAGTAGAAACGGAAGGGGCGTTCCGTACCGTCGGATGTCTAGTAGAAAGAAAAGTTATGCATGTTTTGAGCTTGTTGTAGGGAACAACAAAAGATCAGTAGACTTTATTGTTACCAGGGAAATAGAGAAGGTGAGTTTTGTATAAAAGAGAGAGCAATAGTTGATCAGATAGAGATTAGTAAGCGGAAAAGTGAAAAGTAGAGCCAGCAAGAGATCAGTATTTGTATTACAGTAAGTAAGGTTAGTTCCTTACTTAGATGTATGAAAGTATGAGAAGTGGAGGCGTGCGCCTAGAGATTGTTAGAGTTCGCTTTAAGGGTGTTATCATTATCACCAGTTGGGCATATTGAGCTTATTGCCCTAAGTTGATAGCCCTAGAGAAAAGCATAGTGGATCCTCTACACCACTATGGTTAAGCAAAGGTAGTGATGAGTAAGTGAAAGTGCAGCCCATGGCTATGAAGGAAAGTGTGGAACCGAGTGTACTGGTAGGTACCTTTTGTTGTTAATAGTACACCTGTCCTAGTACTATTTGACTCTGTTAAAGTAGATCTTTGTCGTTGTTTCACGTTATTTCAATTGAGTATTCCACACAATATAACAGAGTTTCCTTTTTAAGAAAAAAGCAATAGATGATGAGACTACTATTGAGAATAGTAGGTGTAAGAATCATGTGATGAGAGATATGATTGCCAACTTCCTATTGATCTTATACCAGTCATGATTAAAGAGTTTTGAGAAGTTATTGGTATGAATTGGTTGAGTCAGTATCAAGTTCAGATAGTATGTAATCAGAGAACAGTACTGCCTTAAACCCCAAGTAGGGAAGAAGTGTTTAGTAAAGGTAAATATATAAGAGCTAGTATGCTTGGTTGTTAGCATAAGAAATAAAGTATCTAGTCTTTGATTGTAAAACGTTATCAGTTTTTGTGAGAAATTCTAGTAAGGAGAGGGAAGTCGAAGCAGATTTTAGATATACAGCAATTATTGAAGTCAGTGCAGGAGTTGATGGATAAAAGTTTTATCCGACCCAGTAGCTTACCGTAAGGTGTATTGAATTAGTTGTGAAAAAGAGGAAGATGACATGTTCAAAATATGTACAAATTACAGAGTTAAAGAGTATAGTTTGTTGAACTATGTTCAATAAATTAGTAATTGTGATTATTGATGATCAGTTGTTTGCTTCAAGAGTTCAGAAGTACATGGTGTTAGTTTCAGAGAAGTACTAGACACGTTATGTAGGGAGAAATTGTATGTGAAATTCTCCAAATATAAAGTGTAGTTATAAGAAGTGCAATCCTTAGGTTGCATCATTAGTCAGAAAAGATTGAAACAAATTCAGCCAAGGTGAAAGCAGTGATGAAGTGGGAACCGCCTAAGAATCCTACAGAAGTAAGAAGTTTCTAAGAGCTTGCAGAGTACTACAGATGAATTATGCTAGATTTTTCTAAGATAGCAGTATCCCCAAGTCCATTGACTAGGAAGATCAAAGAATTTAGGAGAAATGAGGATCAGCAGAAAGTGGGTGATATGTTAAAGTATGATTGATGTAATACATGAGTGTCAGCATTACCAGATGAAATGGAAGGCTTGGTGGTTAATAGTAATGTCCTATGGAGGAGGTTAGATTGTATAGAGAAAAGGTTATGGTATATGTTAACTGCTAGTTAAAGATATATGAAAGCAACTCCCCAACTCATGATATAGAACAGATAGTGAATGTTTTTATTATGGAGATAGGACAACATTGTCCTTATGAAGTTAAGTTTACTAGCTATTCAGATTATAGCAGCCTCAGGTATTTCCCAGAATAGTAGAATATAAGTGTGTGTTAGTGATAGTGAGTAGAGCTTCAAAAGATGGTGATTGAGAGATTTTAAATCTCCTGAGTAAAGTTAATATGGTTACAGATATTTCAAGCAGAAAGACAGAAACTATATGGATTCATATGTATAGAACAAGAATGGAAACTGCTAGTCTTAATTTGATAAGTTTAAAGTAGTTCAATTGAAGCAGATAAAGGAAGCAATCAGTAGTAGTGTATTAAAGACTTAGTGTTAGAATTAATAAGAAATGGTCGTCAAGAATGAGACGTGATATAGCACGGTATATTGAATACGTCTAACTCATATTGAGATAAAAGCATAGCACTAGAAGTTATCTGGGAAGTTATAGTTGTTAAAGATATTAGTATGGAAATAAGAGAATGTAAGTAATCTAGTTGTCAGATTACATAGAACTCCTCAGGGGTTTTATGTTATATAAGAAGTAGTAAATAGACTCACGGGAATATATATATATATATATACATATATTCTGTTCTAGTAAAGGAAGTGTATTCTTCAGAAAGAGTGACAGATGTTTAGTTGAGAAAGATAATAGTCAGATATGGAGGTCCTGTTACACCTCAGTTCAGTAATCCACCCTCGGGAGGAAGAACAGAGTGAGAAAAAGATACAGTTACTAGAGGACAGACGTGAAGCATGTGTTGATGATTTTCAGTGGTAGCTAGGACATTGGCCTATCGTTAGCAGAGCCCTTTTTGTTAGCAGTCATCCTTTTGAATATTAGTGCATTATCATACGAGATATTGTGTAATAGAAAGTGTAAGACCCGTGTTTGTGGGGTAAAGTTAATCAGAAAAGTGGAACGGTGCAGAGACAGTACAACGATAAACCGAGTAGATACAGTAGATACGTGAGCAGTTTTAAGCAGGCCAGGATAAGACATAATAGATATGCCGGCAGGAGAAAGTCGTTGCTAGAATCCTAGGTTGGGGACTATGAGTTGATAAAAATATCATCATGGTAGAGATCTAGCAAACTCAAGAAGAGGGGCAAGCCAGTCCATATGTTAATAGTCCATTTTATATTATTACAAGGACGATAAAGTAGTTTGCATACTAGAATTATCAGATGAAATGTCACAGATCCAGAAATTCAGTTATGTAGAAAACAGCCTGTGGCTATATTAGAGATAATGTTAAGAGTTTATGTAATAGATGGCTAGAACTTGAAAAGATAACGTAAAAGTACAGGATGAGTTCAGATTGTGTTTAGACGCATGAGTGTCATGCTACGTATGATATGTTTTTCTTGGTTAGTATGTTTCAGACCATCTACTACCGTAGCGGATAGTATGTGATATAAGAGTATCGTCAGTGTGCTACGATAGCATCAGAGATGAGGGAGGTAAGACTAGCATTCAGCCTGATATAATGCAGAGTTAGTTGTACAGTAGATTTTGGGGACGAAATCGTTCCAAGTGGGGAAGAGTTGTAACGCCCCAAAGTTTAATAGTTGTTATGGCTAAGCGTTGTAAAAGATTAGGGGTATTTATAAAACTAGAAGGGCTAAAATTTGTCATTTTAAAAGATGATATGTACAGGGGCTGATTGGTAATTTTTGGAAAGTTCTATTATATATAAGTGTTGTGGTTTGACTTAGAAAGGTCAAACCTTCAAATTTCTCCAGCCACTTATGGCAGCTTCTTCCTTGGAATGCCTTTGGATCAAGAACAGCTAGATGAAGATGTTTCAATAGTTTCTAAGCCATCTTGAGCAGCAAGGTATGGGTTATGCTTGAGTTTTGTAGGTATAGAGCCAAGTAAAGTGATTCCAAGGAGGAATCAACTAGTTGAGTATGTTAATGTGTTTGTAGTTGTTGTTTAGCAGTTTCAGAGGTTGTAGTATGTTTTTCTTGTACTGAATAACGTTTGTATTAAGATTTAACTCAAGAACAGCAGCTGTGTTCTTGACAGAAAGTTGCAAGTCGTCATGTACACAGCCCGTGTACATGTGTTCTAAGCCGGTGATAGACCATGTAGTTGAACATGGTCGTGTAGAATGTAAGGTACACAGCCCGTGTAGTGTGATGTTTCAACACAGGGCATGTGGCCAAGAGTAGTCGTGTAGTATGCAGGGTACACGGCCCGTGTAGCCCCTTTCTCAGTTTAGCTTGAGCAGTTAGTAATGTTTAGCTATTTCTCTGATACAGGTTGGATACTCGATAGCACATGTTACTTTTTTAGCATATTACTCTCAGTAACCAGGTGTGTGTACTAGTCTTTTAGCATCTTTAGATCATTACTATTATACAGATGAATAGCATGATATCTTTTATATGAGACACAGCTTTTATATGTATATATGTTGTATAGAAGAGGTGTATAGCTAACCAGGTGGTGTAAGCTATGCACAAGATCAGCATCATGGTACATAGTTATGTACCAGAACAGAGACAGACACTAAGAACAGTAACAATTTATGCAGGTTGCAGGTGCTACAGCTTGGATGCAAGACATCTGGGGAGATTTTACCTTTGTTTATGTTATTTATATTCAGTTAGTATGCTCACTAAGCATTAGCTTATGTTTCAGTTTTATATGTTTGCAGATGGCAATTCCAGCAAGGTGAGGCCCCAGTGCGATGTGCAGCCGGATAGCTCCTGGTAAATGTTAGCACGTGTATACTTAGAAGTAAACTTTGACAGTACTTTTGTAAATGTTAGCACGTGTATACTTAGAAACAATATTTTTGTGAAACTCTGATATTTTTGGTGCTAGTTTATAAGATAATGTTTTTAAGTTAAAAACTGAAAAGTGGTGTTACAAAGTGGGATTAATTGCACACCTCCTACCGCAATTGAAACCTGATTCAAATCCGTCGATAATGTGTTTTTGTTGTTGGAAGTAGCATATATTTCTCTTCTTTTTACATGTTAACTGAAATGGCTGGAAATCTATTATTGTGAATGTTACAAGAAATCTTGTTGTATTTTTAGTTTATGTTTGTTAGGATAAAAAAATTAAGGATTAAATTACTAATAGGTTAAAGTTTAAGAATTAAGATGTTTATGAGATAGATTCAAGAATTAAAGTGTTCTTTTAAACGTTTAGTAGCATGCTACAGTAGGTCAAGTGTAACACCCGGAAATTCTATTATTAAATTAACGCGAGAAATGTACAAAGTGGTATATGAGTTACTAATGGATATATGAGATAGTATGTGGTTATAAACTAGAGGGGCTAATACCATCAAAACGGAACTTGGAAAGGTTGAGGGACTAATACCATCAAAACAGAACTTGGAAAGGTTGAGGGACTAATTATGTAATTAGTCCATAGATATTTATATAAATAGTCATCTTTGACTTTGAGTGGTCAAAGTATTCATTTGTGCAAGAAACCAAACTCACGTATTCAATAAAACACCTATTTTCTCTGAAGATTCTGATCAAGATCGGTAGAAGCAAGGTGAGATAACTGGAGCTAGTGATAAAACAACTTGGAGGTAAGAGTTCTTGATCTTGTTCTTGAAGTTAAATGGGTTGTTAGTTGATTCTATGGTGAATCAAAGATTTCAGCATGTTATTGTTGTTGTTTGTGGATTAGAAGTTGTTTGGGATGTAGGAAAACATCCCAGTAGCGTTTTTATGAATTAAAGTTGGGTTTCTGGGGTGTTTTGGCCGGAGACAGCAAGTAAGTTGGCCAAACTGCTGCTACCAGTTGAAGGGCACGGGCGTGACCTTCAAGATCCAACCGTGCCCTTGGCCGTACTTAAGGAGGTACGGGCGTGACCTTTAGGGTACGGGCGTGCCCTGTTCTAGAAAGGCCCAGAGGCTGCCTAGAGACCACGGGATTGTCTTGGTGTAAGGCATGGGAGTACCTTGTGAAAGGCACGTTGTTCAGTTCAGCAGATGCATGTGTTGATGTATATTCAGTATTATTTCATGTAGAGACTTATCAGAGGCGCGTTCGCGACGGCTTGCGATGGAAATCGGGCGCCGCTAAAAGGTCGGAGATTAGCGACGGCCCTTTTCGACGGATAGCGGCGGTTTTCATCAAACATTTGAAATGCGACTTACCGAATGATTAGCGACGGAACTTTAGCGACGGCTTCGTTTCCGACGGATTAGCGACTGCTTCCTTTCTGGCGGATTAGCGACGGAATTTATAATTCAGATTGATTTAGCGACGGTTTAGCGACGGATTTTTAATATTACAGCTATAATTTTTTGTATTTTGTTAAAATTTACCTGTTCAATACAAATATAAACATAACATTACATTTGATACCAAAATAAGAGATCTCATCACATTCAACATAGTTATAATAGTGTTTGGAGTTAAGTTATCATTCGATACAGTTATAATGTTTGGAATTTAAGTTATCCTTAACATACAACTAAATAACTAACTAGGAGGGTGCTAGGGAGGGGGAGGGTTAGCATGAAAATGTGAAAGCAACATCTCTTGTAGCTGATTAAACTGATCATCAATAGTGTTTCGTATCTCTTCTTCTCTCTTTCAAGACTCTTTCATTTCCTTGTGGGATTCTTCCATTTCCTTTAAAAGTCTCTATTCTCGTTCATGCAAATCTTGTACTTGTTGTTTCAGCTCAAGTACCTAAGTATAATAAGTATATATTACAACCCAAAATTAACATATAAACAATCATATATAAACCATTAAAAGAATTCAACATGAACAAGTAAGATGTATGATGACCATTTACACCAATATTAATTGAAAGAACTCAATTTAACCAATTTAGACACACACACACACCTCGGGTCATAATGACTCACATGTTATTGGGTTATAATGACCCATTAACACCTATCATACCCTTATGAGCCATTAGAACCATATATCATAATTGCTTTCATTTAGTTGATAAAAACCATCGTTAAAACGCAATTTCAACCATATTAACTAATAACCGTTTATCTTTCATATTTAATTTCGAGTTTTAAAACTACGTGGTTACAGCTATAAATATAATTTTTCCATAACCTGTTTTTACCAAAGGAGTTAACAACCAACTCAGCAGAAGCATCCCATATCTATTTAGGGGGTGTTTGTTTAAGCTTTTTATTTTGGGCTTAAGCTTATGAGCTTAAGAGCTTTTGAGCTTAAGAGCTTTTGAGCTTATGAGCTTATAAGCTTTTGAGAGAAAAAAGTGTTTGGATTAGCTTATAAATTATGAGTTAATAAGCTTCTTTTAAAAAGGTGGAAAATGACCAAAAAGGGTTTTCTTACATTAGCTTATAATGTAAAATGACCAAAAAGAGGGTATAAAGGTAAAAGTGTAAAAATAAGCTCACAAGGAAGAAAATAAGCTAGTTCAAGATGGCTTATGAAAATGGCTTATTTTTATAAAAATAAGCTAATAAGCTAAAGCTTATAAGCTTAACCAAACACATAAAACATGATAAGCTCAAATAATAAGCTCATAAGCTAATAAGCCAAAAAAATAAGCTTAAACAAACACCCCTTAATATCTATTTAAATATTTACAATCTATAATATAATTTGCAACAAAAGATAATCACCGACGTTACCGAATATCGATCGACCATTACAATATACACAAAAAATTATCAAAGCATGCAAATGTGTTTCCAAAACAACTGGTAAATCAATCATAGCAAGCACCCGTCCTCACCGGTCCAAACTATATAACATATAGATAAATTTAATAACTTTAAGCTAGATATTACCCATATTGGGTCATAATGACCCACTAACGATCGTTATTACCCGCATGACCCATTAAAAAGCCAATATTACCTACATTTACTCGCAATATCTTATCCTGGTTAAACAATTCATTCACATTTATTACCTACTTTGACCTACCATGACCTAAATGAACAAGTACTTTCTTATGAATATATGTTAATCATTATAAATATCACGTATAATCCATAAATGAAAACAAATTACAATAAACTAGCCTCATCGGAAGATGCTACACCCGCCGAAAGAGAAGACGAAACGTGACCGGAAGTACTAGTCTCACCCGTCACAAGATAACTAGGATCTGAGGTTCTATCACACCCCTCTAATCTCCCCTTCTTCCCTCCAACAACAGTCTCCCAAATAGCAACATCGCCTAGTGGTTGACTTGAAATATCTCCATACGCATCAGACATGACTTTTACATACTCATCCTATTATATAAAAGGAGATAATAAGATGTACCAAAAAGTATTAGCATAGTCGTTTAATAAAGTAATTAAATAAGAGCAAACTATAAGGAGATAACGAGATGTACCAACAATCGTTTCGCCACCGATAGGGTTTGTTTTTGCATATGGAACAAGGACACTTGATACCTAGTTCTATGACACCACCGATAGGTTTTCTCTCAACAAACTCCTCATTAGAATAAGCAAAATCTAAAAACTCGTCTACTTTCTTACAAAAATCAGCAAAAAGAAATCCCATATCATCAGACATCTTCTACATTCATCCCTTATCATAACTTGTCGACATAATTATATAGTAGAGGTAATAGTAAGTAAAAAGTCAAAAGCGATATAGTTAATAAAATTAAATAAACACACATATATTTGCAGTAGGCATATGATTAAAAGCATAACATACACATTAAATTAAAATAACAATAATGACTACTGTTTGAAGCACAAGAAACAATTTGAGCTTCAACTAGTGTAAGATTACGTTAAAGACAGCTTATACTTATTAGATTAAGGTATATCCTTTAGCTACTCACACAAACTTGTTTGAATAGGGTAGCTGTTCAACTAAAAAACATTCATGTTATAACTATAGATTAGTCTACCTGTTCCCAAATACAGTGATTATGTCTAAATTAAAGAGCACCAAATATTGCGTAGCTTTCATTTACTATTTTCATCCTTGAATCTAACATTTTTATTAGATGATCAACACACAAGATTTACTAAACAATCATTTTCTTCATTCGTTTTTTTTTACCAAACAAGCACTTTTTTGTTTTTATTATACCGACATAGAAAAGTAATTCACAAGTTTAAACAATCATTTTCACTAATTGTTGCTCAAAATACAAACCAGCAAAACATCAAGACTCCTATAGCATCATATATACCAATAACTCCTATAGCATCATATATACCTAACAATCTGAATAAACCTTCAGCCTAACCCTTGTTTCTAGTGACAGCAAACAACCCTGAAAGTAACATATCATCATCAAATAACACCAACAAAACCATCTTCTACCCTTCTAACAGAAGCACAAATAACAAGTAATACGAATAGAAAATTACCAAGCAATATTGCTGAACTCTGAACCAAAACAGCCCACACATAAGAACCATCAGTAGTAAGCACCAAAATGATTGAAAACAACACCGGTGCCTCAACATAAACCGAATTTGGATCTACGATGTTGCAAAAAACCTACATGAATTTGGAAATATATGTTCTCATTTATGTGTCTGGCGATTGCAAAAGAAACACAATGAAGCATAAACAAGAACCACAATCACAAAACGAGGCAAAATAAGACAAACAATGCAACACAAAATTCTCTTCCTCATTTAATATCTCACTTTAACATTCTCTGCATTTACTCTCTCGCCATTAATACATACACTTATACTTACTCGCACGCCCGAGCTTGGTCACGGGTCCAAACACCCGTGACGAGGCTAACCCCTTTTCTGTTTTGTAGATCATCACGAGGACTTACGAAAGCAACATTGGCGCCATCCGTGGGACCGCATATGTTATAGTCATGAGTGCGGTTCCGTCCACTGAAGGCATCGTTACCTTCACCTCTTCAAACACTGAAGCTACCGTAGTAACTGTTGACGCCACCTCATCCATGCTGCGTCGATCTATCTTTGACACAAGCCCCTCCTCGAGGCCTGGTGCTACGCAAAATGCATGAGAGGAGACTAGTGCAAGAATCACACCAAACTTGGTACGACAAAATTTCTCACTTCTAAGAAGGCTGATGGAAGAGCATGAGAGGGAGACTCAATGGGGAGAGATCCAAGCAAGGTTAGATTTTGGAAGAACTGAAGGAGTCCCAACGTCAAGAGTCCAGATACCGTTCATTGGAGCTTCTACTCAGCCTAGCAGAGGATTTGCAACCCCTCGGTTCAACTCGTTCACTACTCCAAGACATGGAGAACCCCAAAGCTTTCGATACAACACCGGGCCTAGCGGGCAAAGTCGTTTTCAGGAAACGATTGAGCTAGACCAAGACGAGGAAGAGTTGGCCAGACCCTATAGACCTTCGGAGGTCAGAAAGTTCACAAGAAGGATAGCCACCTTCCGTTTCTCCGGAAAGATAAAGATGCTAAGCCATGTAAAAATGTACGAAGGAACCACGGATCCAGAGGATCACTTAAGGATCTTCTCAGGAGCGGCCGAAGTAGAACAATGGCCGATGCCTATATGTTGCTACATGTTCGTACAGAGCTTGACAAGTCCCGCCAGAATATGGTTTGACCACCTTCCAAACGCAAGTATCAACAGCTTCCAAGAACTACAAGGGCGTTTCCTTGCAAGCTTTATGCAACAGAAAAGATACATAAGGGATCCGCTAGAAATCCACAACATAAAACAAAGGGAAGGAGAAACCCTTTGGGATTTCATGGGAAGATACTTGAAAGAATGCCAAGAAATTGGCGGTGCCGACGAAAAAATAAAGATTTCAGGCTTCATACATGGCATCAAGTCGCAACAACTGTTGGAAAAATACTGTAACGAAATACCAAAAACCTTGGATGAAGTCATGGAAAAAGCAAGAGCTTTCATAAGGGGTAAAGAAGCCACGGGAGGTTACGAAGAGTCCGCTAGAAGGGGAAGCTACCCTCCGAAGGTGTCCAGGTGGAAACCCTTTCCTCGGCAGACATTACTCAACCCAACCACCAACAGAAAATACCTTGAAACTAAGAAGCCTCCGTACACGCATGACGATCGAAGGAAGCCTCAGTTCACCCCACTTACCAAGTCTCCACATGAAATTCTGCTTACAGAAGAAGCATGCAAAAGCTTCACACCACTAAGACCCATGATAGGGCCTCCCGGAAAACAGAACATGGAACGTTTTTGTGAGTTCCATGCTAATCGGGGGCATGACACAAACGACTGTTACCAACTAAAAAAGCAAATCGAAGAAGCTGTAAAAATGGGAAAACTATCTCATCTGGTGAAGGAAATAAGGCAACACACAAACAAAGGCCCCACCAGAGGAAGGCACTAAAAACAAGAAAGCAAAGACAAAGAATCCAAAGAAATCCTCATGATCCAGACTCCATGCAGACAAGGAAAAAGAAAAGCCCCGGACAGAGAAGGATGGGAGAAGGCAACAATCGAGTTCAAAAATGATGATCTAGCCTCTCCAGAAGTCGGTCCAGTAGTCCTTCGAGGAAGAATAGCCGGGTACGAAGTCCATCAGATCATGGTCGACGGAAGAAGTTCCTCAAAAATTATGTACGAACAATGTTTCATGAAATTTCATCCCAACATTTGTTCTCTCCTCGTAAAAGCGTCGGTTCCCCTTGTCGGTTTTTCAGGGAAAACCGTTTGGCCATTGGGGGAAATAAAGCTTCCAGTCACCTTCGGAACACTCCCCTTAGAAAGAATGGTATACCTGAAGTTCATGGTTGTAAAGACCATCTCCATATATAATGTCATTTTGGGAAGATCTGGTCTATGACAGCTAAAAGCAGTAGTTTCCACCATACATTCGGCAATGAAGTTCCCTACACCTAGAGGTATAGCAACGGTACAAAGTGAGAGAAAAGATGTACAAGAATGCCTCCGCATCGAATGGGAAATTATGACAAGAAAAGAAGAAGCCAAGGCTGCGGAAAAATGCATAAGGGTGAACGAAAGCCATCCGGAACAAGAAGTAACCATCGGCCAGTCACTAACCCCAAAATGTCAACAACAACTTGAATCCCTCTTGAAGAAATACGTAGATGTCTTTGCATTGACCCCTGGCGATATGACTGGAATACCAAGGAACATAGCAGAACATAAGCTCGGTATTCCGAAGGATGTGAAGCCCATCGTGCAGAAAAAGAGAGGTATAGCCGTAGACCGAAGTCAGCCTGTATGCACGGAGGTTCATAAACTTTTACAAGCAGGAGTCTTGCGCGAAGTAAAGTACCAGAGCTGGGTAGCAAATCCTGTCATGGTAAGAAAGAAAGAAAGACGGATCGTGGAGGATGTGTGTCGACTTTACTAGCTTAAACAAAGCCTGTCCGAAGGATCCGTACCCGCTGCCGGAGGTAGAACAGAAGGTAGAATCTCTATCTGGGTTTAAGTTCAAATGCTTCTTGGATGCATACAAAGGGTACCACCAAATCCAAATGTCCAAAGATGATGAGGACAAGACAGCCTTTCATAGTGATAAAGGAGTATTTTCTTACAAGAAAATGCCCTTTGGATTGAAGAACGCGGGAGCCACGTATCAACGCTTGGTGGACAGAGTATTCGAAACACAGATCGGAAGGAACTTGGAGGCTTACGTAGATGATATCGTGATAAAAAGTATCTCCGAGGAAGAACTGATGCAAGACATAGAAGAAACCCTTGTCAACCTACAAAAAGCCAATGTGAAGCTCAACCCCAATAAATGCTCGTTTAGCCTCGAAGAAGGAAAGATCCTGGGACACCTAATAACACCCGAAGGTATCAAGGTGAATCCGAAAAAGACTAAAGCAATAATGGATCTGGAATCTCCAAAAACGCTAAAGCAAGTTCAGAGCTTAAGCGTAAAATTAGCAGCACTCCACCGATACACCTCAAAGGTCGCGGAGAAGTCTCTCCCACTCTTCAAAACGATGAAAAACTGTCTAAGCATGAATGATTTCAGGTGGACCCAAGAGGCAGAGGAGGATTTCCGAAAGATTAAAGAAACCATCTCCGAACTACCAATGCTCATGGCGCCAACAAACGGAGAAACACTAATTCTGTATCTAGCAGCATCAAAGCAAAGCTTAATCGCAGTACTGATGGCCGAAAGACAAGGAAAGCAAATTCCAGTTTACTTAGTTAGCCGGGTAACGCAAGGACCGGAGGTCAATTATTCTTCCATGGAAAGACTAGCGTTATGTCTTGTCCACGCTTCTAGGCGTCTGAAAAGGTATTTTCAAGCTCATCCAATACAAGTGCTAACAGATCAACCTATACGACAAGTTCTAACTAATCCAGACGTATCGGGACGATTGGCAAAGTGGACAATAGAACTTGGAGCATATGACATTCGTTACGAACCAAGAACATCGGTAAAAGGGAAAATCTTAGCTGACTTCCTAACTGAGATAGCCGACAAACAGGCTGAAACAATCACCGAAGGAAAAGACAAAGCCGTTCAAGAAACAAAGAACAAAGAAATCACTATCCCAACAACACAGACGTTGGAGAAGGGCGGATACGAAGGAGAAAAGAAAAACGCAGAAGAATCCCTGGAGGTTTGGAGATTACATACTGACGGAGCATCCAGCACCGATGGAGGAGGAGCAGGACTCGTGATTACCAGTCCTTCGGGAACTAAATACACTTATGCCCTCCGTTTTAATTTCCGAGCATCTAACAACGAAGCTGAATACGAGGCCTTGTTAGCAGGACTTCGAATAGCCTCTGCTATGTAAATACAGAACCTGAAAGTAATTGTAGATTCCATGCAAGTAGCCAATCAGATCAACGGATCTTACGAAGCAAAAGAAGGAAGCATGAGAAGATACTTAGCAAAACCAACGGCGATGATCAAGTCATTCAAGAAATGCTCAATAAAACAAGTTCCTCGCAGCAAAAACAAAAAGGCGGATGCTCTAAGCAAGCTAGCTTCCGTAGCCTTCGCGCACCAAACAAAAGAAATCCTGGTGGAAGTCCTAGAGAAAAGATCCATCAACGATGAGGAGGTATATACCATCGTTGAATAATAAGGAGACAACTGGATGACCCCCATAATCAACTTCCTCAAGACAGCTGCAGCTCCGGAAAGTAACGAAGGAAGTATGATCCGTCACGAAGCTGTTAAATATCAACAAATAGACGATGTCCTTTATCGAAAATCATATTTGGGACCACTTCTAAGGTGTGTAGGTCCCCTTCAGGCCAACTACATAATAAGGGAAATACACGAAGGAGCTTGTGGTCTCCATGCTGGAGCTCGCTCTGTGGTTGCCAAAGCCATGCAAGTAGGGTACTACTGGCCATCCATGCACAGGGACGCATTTGAAGAAGTAAAGCGATGCAGGACCTCTCAAATCCATGCTCCCATTGCTAGACAGCCAAAGCAACACTTGGTATCCATTATGGCAGCTTGGCCATTTCGAAAATGGGGAATAGACATAGGGGACCTTTTCCCGAAGCTACTGGATGATTAAAATTCCTAATTGTAGCAATTGATTACTTCACCAAATGGTGCGAGGCCAAACCAGTGGCAACAATAACCGAAGGACAGGTCATGAAATTTGTATGGGATAACATTGTTTGTCGATTTGGTATACCAAAGGAAATTGTGAGATACAATGGAAAGCAATTCGCAGACAATCCATTTAAAGAATGGTGTAAAGACCTTCGGATTCAGCAAAACTTCACTTCCGTAGCACATCCACAAGCTAACGGTCAAGTCGAAAGAATGAATTGAAGCCTGGTGGAAGGAATAAAGGCGCGTTTAGCCGCCGAAGGAAGAGACTGGGTGGATCAGCTAAGTCATGTTCTGTGGGCTCACCGAATGATGGTAAAGACGAGCAAAAGAGATACCCCCTTTAGCCTAACCTGCGGCACTGAAGCGGTGATACCACCAGAAATTGGAATCCCCACGCAAAGGTGTGCGGATAAATTAGAAGAAGAAAACAACAACAGTCTTTGCTTTAATCTCGAGGCACTCACCGAAAGAAGGGAAATAGCTGCCATTAGAGAAGCCAAGTACAAACGTAAAGTGGATCAATATTACAACAGAAGATTTCGGAAAACAACATTCAAACCGAACGATTACGTATGGAGAAAAAATGAGGCTAGTAGAGCCGAAGGACAAGGGAAGCTAGGACCAAACTGGGAAGGCCCATACAAGGTGACAATAGCACATCCCAACGGTTCGTATGAGTTTCAGGATATACACGGAAGGATGATACCACGAACTTGGAATGGAATGAACCTCAAAAGGTGCTATCTTTAAAAGATTATTCCATATTCCTCATTTTGGCAACTTCAAAGATCAAGCTGGAAAGATTAAAAATAAGTACAATCCATCTTTTTGTGAAACATTTTGTATCCATAGCTTGATCCAAGCTACAAAAATCCATCCTTTTGTAAAATATTTTGTACCCATAGCTTGTTCCAAGTTATGAAGGTCTATCTCTTTGTGAAAACATTCTGTATCCGTCGGGGGATCCAAGTTAGGAGGATCAACCTTTTTGCGAAACTTTTCGCATTTTTAGCTTGAACCAAGTTGCAAAAGTGGTACTTTACAAAAGTTGAATCACTCAACATCACATAAATTGCTAGAAAAACACAAACGATCGTGATCAAAAGTGTTATTTCAAATCAACCTTATTGTGCTCTAGTAAAAAGGTAATATCAAACGATAGCAATAAACAAACACCGGTTAAACAAACAATACGTAGCTACGTCAAAACACAGTGAAAAACAATTTCACTCCTTCCCTATTACCAACGTATAAGCGTAAGGGAAAAGCTCAATCGCGTCCATATGACCACGAGCAAACTCTACTTCATTTCCAGAAAGGTACGAAGTACCCCTTGAAGCCAATGGATCCTGGCCAGGGGGAGAAAAGGTCTTCGCAATACAAAAACGCGACATCGACACTTTTCCAAAAGCTCTTAACAAATGCATAAAACGTGTAACAAACACTTCACATAACTTCAAGAGCTACAATACAAACAAAACCTTGGTAAAAACACAACCAAGTACTCACTGCTGATCACAGGGAAGGGTTTCTTGCAAACAACCTTCCACGTATAACATACCAAGCTGGGAAATGCAATAAAAGAATAACTAAATGATTATCAATTCATAAGTGATCCCAAATATGTCAAACAAACCAGAGGAACAAAAGCACAACCTACCATCAGCAGTTAAAAGTGTAGCAAGCGGATCACAGAAATCATTGTTCAACAAAATAAGACAACTTGGCTAACATGAACCAAGTAACCAATAATAATAAGAGTTTTAAGTGGGAATGGAGGAAACATCCACAGACAAGGCAGGAGCACCAACAGCAACCGCACCTCCTTCAGGCTCCAAGACCTTCAATTGCTCCAGGGTAAGGTTAGCATGACTTGTAACTTTCTGAACGAAAGGGTACGAGGTGCGCACAAAGTCACCCATGGTGTCACTCAACTTCTTCTGGGCCTCTGGATCAAAATGCGCAGCACCAGTAATAGGCATATCACGCTTCGTGCAACATTCTCCAGCAAGCAGACCCTTGTGATAACATGCAAGAACGCTCTTTTTCTACAAAAAACCAAGGGACGAAAGGAACTCAGAGCTTTTCTAGAGCTTGCCAAGGAAGTACCCAAAACCCTCTCCAGCCAACCACGATCTCTCCTCCAACACAGCAGCCATCTCACGCTCTATGGACTCCACCTTCTCAAACAAACGAATGTTATCCTGACCACACTTCACCAATTCTTCCTTCTCAGAAGCAACCTCCTTCAACCTCTTCTCTTTCATCAACACCTCCAATTGTAAATCCTCCACCTTCTTCTTCCACACAACCTCATTTAACAAAGCCTGCTCACAAGCTTCAATCTTGGCCTCCAAATAGTCATTCTTGGCCCGCAACTCTTCCAACTTCTCCCCCTGCTCCATAGAATCATAATAAAGGCTAGACCACCTCTTCTTAATCTCCGGAGCAATTAGACACGATTGGGAAAGGAGGAAATACAAGTGATTTGTCAGAAAGGAGTTGGAAACACAGGACATCCTCCTTACTTCCGCAGGAGTAGGAAGACCCTTAAGAACATCCTTACAAGCCTTGGCATTATCAAACATGGATTTGTTTTTTAACTTACGAAAAGAAGGAACAAACAAGGACTCGGCAAACTTCTCTTCCATGGGGGAAGGTCAGAAAGAGAAGCAGAAGAGTCCCCCTCCAATGAACCACTTTCTCCACTAGAAGAAACGTTGTGAACAGCTTTCCTCTTCTTCAATACAGGTTTCTTTCTTCGTTGAACTTTCCCTTAACCCTTCACGGGAGTAACCTTGCTTGAACCCGCTACATCAACAGCCCTTGGAGAAGCCTCAGCAACTCCCCCCTCGAACCCAGGAGGCTGATCTCCATCACTGTCAACATCCAAAGTTTCCATAGGCACCTACATAGACACATCGACCGGACCTTCATCTTTCCTCATCTTCTTCGCAGCAACAGCTCCAACAGCAACAACGACTTTCCTTTTTGGCTTGCCAAGAGCAGAGGCATCCCTAGACCGACGAAAAACCCTCTGACCCACAGACGTAACATCTTCGACAGCAACAACGTCTTTCGTTCCTACATCGCTCATTCCATCCGTCTCCTCTTCGTCAAACGACGGCAGTTAAAGAAATTCTAGGAGATCCATCACTGCAACGACAACAAAAACAAGATAAGAAGTGATAAAACATCAACACAACCAAAATCACAACAAAGATAGCCCCTTCGTACCCACACCCTTGTGCCTAAGCACAGTAGTCTCTGGGAACCAGAAGAACTTAAGCCACTCACGATCAAAACCTCCTCGGGAAAAGTACGAACTTTAATAAGGTTCGATCTCAACAAATCGAACAAGTCAATATCAATCTCATAATCATGAGGAATAGAATCGGTAACAGGAATACTCCTATCTCGCCAAACCATTTTAAACAGAATTATAGACTCCTTAACCCGGAAAAAACGATTTTTCCACCCTTTCAACCCATCTGGGTAACTCAGAATGCAAGTCGGAGAAGGAACTTTTCGCTTCTCAATGGTTATCAAATCGCCCGCCCTACCCAACTTGAAGAATCTACGAAACAAGGTCACTGTGGGAACACCTTTCAACGATCAGCAGTGAACTTTGAAGCTAATAATCTTAATAACCCCCAATGGAGACAGTTGTGACAAATGAACCCTAAAGTACTTGATGACATCAAGGAAAAACTCAGAAAACGGAAGACGCAAGTTACCAAAATCAAACCAATCCACATAAAAACCAATATACCCTACGGGAAGATCCCTAATAGTCTCAGAAGATGAAGGACAACGAGGATCAAAAGCAAGACCAATATTATAAGAAGAACAGATAGAATTTAGATACTCTTCATCGACAACAGAACGCATTAGACCTAAATTTACTTTGAATGACATTGAAAGAGGAAGCAAACCTGAAGAAAGATGACGGCGAACGGAAGCGAAGCCCTCAAAAATGGCGGAATTTCTAGAGAGAAGTCAACGAAAATTCAAAGAGAAAAACCAATTTGAAACCAGCGCCCCTTTTCCTCCTTCTCTCCTCTTTTAAAATTCAAAATGTAACTGCCAAACCATCACTTCAAAGTCAGACCATCATTGCATAGGGAAGACGCCCCTTTCTCTCTCCTCACCATAACCGTCAGACACGTGCCCGTGCAATTATAAGAAAAACACAAAAACAAAAAAACCAACAAAAGCGTATAGCAATCTCACTTACAACCTATGAGTCTGACCTCTCTTTCTCAATAGCCGAAGGACTTTTTCAAAAGAAACCTCACACTGGGGGGACTTGATGACATATGGTCCGAAGGTTGGACCATCCGAAGGAACATGCAAACCTTCCACAGAATCTGCCAAAAAACATTTACAAATAAAATAATACAAATGTGTTCCCCATGCAAATCTCCAAGCATGGCTTACAAAGATCCTCATCAATGAGGCATTTGTTAGGACTTATTTGTGTTTGTAGGCCTTGTGCAACTATCTTAATTATCTTGCTATTATTGCTTTGTTAGTTTAGTTCATCTTGTGTAAGGGCTTAGCCCATTTAATATTAATTGTCTAGTCCATTAGTATGTAATAGACTAGCCCAAATGTTAGATTAGAGAAATCCATCATGAAAGCCCATGAGGCTTGAGGCCCATGTGCCTACTTGTATTTAAACCCTTGCAAACCTAGTTTGCAAGGTAACCTTTGCATTTCTCAGATTAATAGAAACAAACACATCTGTGTTTTCTCTCAAGCAAAGTGTTCTTCTTGTGTTCATACATTGTTCTTCATATCTTATACACAAGAATCATCAGATTACTCATCTTTAATCTCATCTTTGGACCAGCAAGTGGTATCAGAGCCAACTCCTTGCTGGATTGGTTCAAGTCTTCAAGATAACCTGGAAACAAAGATCAAGTGTGAAAAATCTCTCTATTCTTCATGTGAAAAACCCACTTGAGTCAAAAATCATTTTCTTCAAATCTTCTTGTTTTTCAAAGTTTTTTGAGTGTTTTAGAAGCATTTGAGGTGGAGAAATCATCTGGGTATCACCATTTTCAAAAACAAACAACATTAGTGAGCTAAATTTGAATTTAATTTTTTTTTTCAAGTTTTTGGTGTTCTTCAATGTTCGTGCAAAAATCTAGATCTGTTGTTGTTGTTTGTGCTAAGAGTTGATTTGCAAAAGTATTTCGAGGGTGGAGAAAGCTTTAGGAACAAGAAATTTCAAATATCATCAAGTTTTGAAGGTTTTTGATTTCTGGTTCGAACATAGGTGTACCAGCGAAGAAGAAGCTGTTCTTCACATCCGACTTTTATTTCATCCGAAAGTCGGATAGAGTAGTTCATCCGACAGTCGCATCATATCCATCCGACAGTCGTATCAAATCCATCAGACAGTCGCTTCAAATCCATCCAACAGTCGCTTCAAATCCATCCGACAGTCGCATCAAATCCATCCGACAGTCGCTTCAAATCCATCCGACAGTCGCATCATATCCATCCGACAGTCGCATCAAATCCATCCGACAGTCGCATCATATTCATCCGACAGTCGCATCAAATCCATCCGACAGTCACTTCAAATCCATCCGACAGTCGCATCAAATCCATCCGACAGTCGCATCAAATCCATCCGACAGTCGCTTCAAATCCATCCGACAGTCGCATCAAATCCATCCGACAGTCGCATCATATCCATCCGACAGTCGCATCAAATCCATCCGACAGTCGCATCAAATCCATCTGACTTTCGTACCCCAAGGCCATCCAACTTTCCACAAAACAAACCATCCGAATTGCATTTTCTTACATTTTAAATGGCTCCGCCCCTTGGACCTCGCCAGGGGTTGCCACCCCTTGGACCCCGCTACCAGGGGCGCTGCCCCCGGACCCTCGTTGTTCCGAATTAGAATTCTTGATCTTAAAATCATTTTTCACTCTAATTCGGTCAACTAAAGTCTGCCAACCGATTTTCAAGTGTTAACTGAAAATCACAATTAACAGAATCAGTCATTCTTACAACTCTATTTTTCACACGATCAAGTTTCTAGAAAACTAATTCATTTCAAGGAAAGATCCAAATTTTAAAGATGAGTTCCTCAAATTTAAATGAACTTCAACAGATATTAACTGCTAAAGAAACTGAGTTAATCACCTTAAGAAAAGAAAATGAGGTAACCATTCACAATCTCAAAGTAGCAAAAGCATCCGCAGAAGAAGATTTCAAATACCTGCAAAAGGAGAGATGTCAACTCTACTCCAAAATCAAGAGTCTTGAAGACTTGTTAATAAAATGAGACCAAACTGCACAAACCTAAGGATGTAAAATTTTCAAAGTGGACATATGAAGGTTTAGGTTTTGTTAATCCCCACATGAGTGACAAGATTAGTGCTAGACAACTATACGATTTCGATATCATGAATCTAGGGTTAACAAAGAAAATGGTATTCGTTGGACAAGTCGACGAATTCGCTGAAGAGGAACACAAGAGACGCATCTCTTAAAGAGCTTCAACCCCATATGACTACGAAAGTCTAAATCAGTCCTACATAACCGATACCTTTGAACCTACGATCTCTGATGACTACTTTCGCAGTTATTCTCAACCAGAAATGGAATCTTTACCGTCATTTCTAAATCCTCCACCCGAGCCTCGCATCTACATTCCCCATATGGACCTACAGAGACATCTTGAATTGGTTGAACACGAACTTGTCCATAGATCTATCGTTTTTGAGTTTGAGACTGCAATTCTTCATAATGTGATTAATCAACTTGTAAATGAAAACACTCGCATACAAAATTCCGCTGCACCAAGCACATCAGACTCACACATCCCCAGGTGCATACAGATGAGTGTTTTTTATTTACCGATTCAAGTACCATCCCCATCACAGATGAACTGTCCCTAACCAATTCCAATATAGTAGGGGCAAATGAGAGAATTAAACTGCTAATAGGACTGAACGATGAAGTAAAATCAAAATTAGCCAACTCAGAGGAAAGATGCAAAGAATATAGAGGAGAATGTATCAATCTTGAAACCAAACTCTTCGAACTCCAATTAAAATTCAATTCTTTTGAAAATGATTTTTCCAAGTCACATACACCTGAGTTAACCACACTGAAAGGAAAGGCTAAACTCATTAAACCACGTTCATCCTATAAATCCAGCACCTCCACATCTTCCCAGTCAAGGGCTCAATGTACCAAACAACACACAACAAAACCTCGCAAACAAACTACCAACGATGATAAGTTAGGAAGTTCTACATCTAACTTACGTGTGCATCTAGGTACCAGCATGAACGGGGCAAAGAAGCAAGTGCTGGGATGGAGGAAGAAGCATCAAGAGAAGGATGCCGAAGGAAGCCAAGAAGACAGTTTAATTTACCCTGCTAATTTTTCTAAACAAACAAATTTACTGTTCTCTAAAGATTCGACTGTTATATGCGTTAATCGTGTTAAAACTCCTGTTAGTTCGGTTAAACCTGAAATGTTTTGCATGAGCGATGGTTGTATCGAAGGACATTACTCCTTTCACTGTGCGTATGACCAAGATCGTAAGAATCGTGGGATTAAACCGGATCCATCATATAGGACATTCAAATTACTTCATGAACAAGCTTCCTTCATAAATCGAAAAGGTTACAAGATAACCTATTGGCGAAAGAGACGCTCAAGCAGAGCAAGATTCCAATCAATTGACATGCCTTGGTCAAAATTGAGTAACTCACAATCACGGTTTTCCAATAAACAAAAATCAAATAAAATTTTTATAAATAATTGGACTCCAAACCGTCGATACCATAACAATTGGAATCCCGCCAATGAAGATGCCGTGGGGAATCATCATCATCAAACCAATCAGAGAGCTAAACGCAAGCAAGCTCAGATTCCACAACGGCAGTACCAATCGATCAACCACTCGAAACCCAGAGTCCCACAGTCCAGTTAACCCCAACTGTACGAAAAAACAATCGTATGATTCACCAACCGTGGAATGGAAAAGCGGAAGAGAAACCAACCAGATTTCAATTCATCCAGGATGATGTGTCACTTCCAAAGGGTTTTAACCGCGTTGTGATCGATAACGAAAGAGATACAACCATAACAGATAAATCAAAAGTGCAGGCATCTCCATCAACCACTCAAAGACCGTCTCCTAAATGCATATGGGTTCCAATCACTAAATCAACGGAACCATTACGTAAAACAAAATCAAATTCTGTTGATAAATGCGCTAACGTGAAAGGACCCAGCTCAAACTGGGTACCTACAGTGTTGTTATATTCCATGTGCAGGTATGTAACAGGTGGTACTTGGACTCCGGCTGTCCACAACATATGACCGGGAACAAGACTTCTATGACGAATGCGCTTCATGAAAAATAAAAATAAAAAGGAATAAAGACGATCGGTTCTAGGGAGAGTGTCATTGTCATAAAACTACACGAATACATTTCCATGCATTCGCGTAGGGGGAGAAAATTCGACAACTCTCTGCCTCGCTTGCATCAATGAAACAAGCACTATTCGAGGGGGAGTTTGTTGTAATTTTTGTCAGTGCGCTATTGTACACGAATACATTAATATGCATTCGTGTAGGGGGAGAAATCAAAAACTAGAAATTAACTTCCTTTTGAGCCCTAACTCGCGGGAAGGATCATTTAATAAAGAATTAGTCGAGTTATACCAAAATAAAACCGTTCCCCGGCAACGGCGTCAAAAACTTGATGTGCGTTTTACGTACTACTTTTAAATTTATATTTTACCGACTTATTTACCAAAAACTGCACGAATAGGCAAGTGTACCTAATCGTTTCGTATTATAGTTAGTAAGTTGGGTGTCGAACTCTTGGGGAACGGGAGCTAAACTGATTATATTAAATTAACCTAGAATTAACTAAAATAAACTAATTAAACCAAATAAAGACAATTAAACTAAATAAATGCAATTAAATACTAAACTAAAGCAATTAACAAAATTAAAGGGGAATTGGCTATCAAGATTGAAACTTTATTATCCTAAATGGTTTCTAACACTACTAACTACTCAAAAGCAACCAAAGTAAGCAAAAAGCAAAGAACTTTATGGATTAAATATCAATTAAAAGACATTCCATCCCTAGATTCGATTCCACCCTTTTCAAGTTGGTTTTATTAATTAAATTGATGCATTGGACAATTAATTGACACTATACCGATTCCTATATTGTTAGACTCTTGATCCGAGTATCCAACTTTTCTAATCATGCAATTAACTAATTAATTGGTCATTAAATCAATTAACTACACAATTAAGCATATTTAAGTTCGTATTGATCAAGATCTAATCTTTAATGATTGATTAAGTTACCAAATCATTCAATTAACACATGAAAGTTATCATATATTAATTCTAACACATTAAAGTTCCTATCTTGATTGTTTAACACTAGGATTTGATCAATCACTAGTCAACACTAATTATTGGTCCTAATTAGCATTGATTAAAGTCATATAAATGGATTGGTCCTCCAATTTACATTAACTCATATTCTAAACATCTCAAAAACAGAACTAAAGCATGCAATGATCTTTGATTAAACTTGAAAGATGAATACAATGTCATTAATGTCATAAATATGTAAAATTAACCAACTTTAAAGGGTATCATCTCCTCTAGGGAGGAAAACAGAAAAACCTAGCCTAGATAGATCATATCATACTTCTGGAATTCAAGAATAAACATAAATAACATGAAAGAATGATAAAACCTAAAGCAAAGCAATCTCCAAAGCCTTTAATCTTCAAAATAAAGCTTCAATCCTCCAAATCCGAGCTCAAGCCTTCTGGGATGTATTCTGGGACGTATTTAGCAGAGTAATGATGGAAGAAATTGAGTGGTTTACCCCAAATCAGATATGGAGTCGTGTTTAAATACTTTTCTGAAAACAGGGGTGTCGCGCCGCAACAAGGAATTGTATCGCGATCCCACTTCTTTTGAAATTCGATTCTGACGTTATCTTGATGCGTCGCACCGCGACGCTGGAGTTGGTCGCGCCGCGACGATACATGGCAGCCGGATAGGCATTATCCAATTAGCTTCGTCGCGCCTCGATGGGCAAGGTTGTCGCGCCGCGACATCTTCTCTCCGGCCCGGTTGACTTCTTTTCTTTTCTGTTGAGCTTGGGCCTTAGCTTTATTTTTCTCTTCTTTTCTTTTCTCTCTTCTTTCTTTGGGCTTCCTTTCTATTTTCTTGATTTATTTTTTTCTTGATTCCTTTGGCTTATTTCCCCAATTAATTAGATATTTCGTCTTTTTAGCCTGCAAAACATAAAAGAAACGGTAAACGTATCTTTTTACAATTAAATACACGATTTCCGGCTAAAACCAACCCGATATCGCATAATATTTATATATATTTAACGCGATATCAAAATACCCCACACTTGAACTTTGCTTGTCCTCAAGCAAATCACAACTCTATCCAGGCTTAAAATTTTAAATAATAACACCATTCTTGAAAAATTAAATATAACTTACGAATGTCAAAAAGGTTGATTCAAAACAAAACATAAACTATATATAGAATTATGCATACACCCATGATTAGATCCTCATTTAGTTTCCACAATTCCTAAAGAATATTCTTATCTATATACATCCAATTCTTATCAAACCATTTAATTAACATACAAAGGTTATCATATGCAATTGCACACATATTAAAGTTCCCATCTTTTCATGTTTAAGCCTAGGATTTGGTCAATCACTAGTCAAAACTATTTATTGGTCCTGAATAGTCATGATAAAAGCCACACAAGCGGATTGGTCCTCATACTCATGCAAACTCAGAATATAAACATGTCAAAAACAAGATCTAAAACACATGTGAATCTTTGATAGAATTTAAATTGATAAATATATGAACTTTAGCATCATAAACACAAAGCAACTAACTTTAAAAGAATTCATCTCCTCTAGAAAGAAATATATAAAATTTTAGCCAAGAAACATCATAATATACTTCTGAAAATCAATAGATATTATGAATACAAAAGATAGAATGATAGAACCGGATTAATCCAAAACCAAGATCTTCAAATATTAAGCTTCAATCCTCCAAATCTAAGCTTCACAGTCCCGAAATATTTAATGGAACTTGTTTTCTCTTTTCACCGCAGCGGGTCGTATGAATATATATCGCCGTACCTATATATCTATTCTGCCGTCGTTTGTTTATATATATTGAGATGTTGCGTTTGTTTTTCCGTACGCCGCCTCCAATTTTAAAATATATATATCATCTGCCGATTTCAAATATATATATATATATATATATATCCTCCTTTCTTTCTTTTTTTGCCGTCAACTTATATATATATATATATATATATATATACTATCTTCTTTTCCTTCTTCAAATATATATATACGCATACGTGACTTATATATATATATATATATATATATACTATCTTCTTTTCCTTCTTCAAATATATATATACGCATACGTGACTTATATATATATATATATATATATATATATATATATATATATTATATACATATATATATATTATCCATCAAAAGCTTTCCTTATCTCCTTTTTAAATAAACTGATTTAGTTATATAATATATAATATATATAATATATAATATCTATTAATTAAGATATATATACTATATAAAGATATAAAATATATCTTATCTCATTTATCTCTTTAATCCTTAATTTCTTCAAATAATTTCTTTTTCGCCTTTTTAGCCTGTAAAATAACAAATCAAAGGTAAACGCATCCTTTTACAATTAAATGCATAATTTCCGGCTAAAATGAACCTGATATCGCCCAAAATATATATCTAATAAATGCGATATCCAAATACCCCACATTTGAACTTTGCTTGTCCCCAAGCAAACTACAACTCTATTAGGCAATAAATTTTAAATTTTTTTTGAACAGCTTCGCCTCAGCGGTAGTGGCATAGGATCGAAACCGATTTTTAAGTGTTAACTGAAAATCACAATTAACAGAATCGGTCATTCTTACAACTCTATTTTTCACACGATCATGAGTTCCTCAAATTTAAATGAACTTCAACAGATATTAACTGCTAAAGAAACTGAATTAATCACCTTAAGAAATGAAAACGAGGTAATAATTCATAATCTAAAAGCAGCAAAAGTTTCGGCAGAGGAAGACTCTAAATTCCTGCAAAAGGAGAGATGTCAACTCTACTCCAAAATCAAAAGTCATGAAGATTTGCTCATTAAACGATACCAAACTGCACAAACCATTTTCTTGAACAAACCTAAGGATGTTAAATTTTCAAAGTGGACATATGAAGGTTTAGGTTTTGTTAATCCCCACATGAGTGACAAGATTAGTGCTAGACAACTGTACGATTTCGATAGCATGAATCTAGGGTTAACAAAGAAAATGGTATTTGTTGGACAATTCGACGAATACGCTGAAGAGGAACACAAGAGACGCATCTCTAAAAGAGCTTCAACCCTTTATGACTACGAAAGTCTAAATCAGTCGTACATAACCGATACCTTTGAACCCACGATCTCTGATGACTACTTTCGCAGTTATTCTCAACCAGAAATGGAATCTTTACCATCAATTCTAAATCCTCCACCCGAGCCTCGCATCTACATTCCCCATATGGACCTACAGAGACATCTTGAATTGGTTGAACACGAACTTGTCCATAGATCCATCGTTTTTGAGTTTGAGACTGCAATTCTTCATAATGTGATTAATCAACTTGTAAATGAAAACACTCGCATACAAAATTCCGCTGCACCAAGCACATCAGACTCACACATCCCCCACGTGCATACAGATGAGTGTTTTTCATTTACCGATTCCAGTACCATCACCATCACAGATGAAATGTCCCTAACCAATTCCAAACTAGTAGGGGCAAATGAGATAATTAAACTGCTAATAGGACTGAACGATGAAGTATAGTCAAAATTAGCCAACTCAGAGGAAAGATGCAAAGAATATATAGGAGAAGGTATCAATCTTGAAACCAAACTCTTGGAACTCCAATTAAAACTCAATTCTTTTGAAAATTATTTTTCCAAGTCACATACACCTGAGTCAACCACACTGAAAGGAAAGGCTAAACTCATTGAACCACGTTCATCCTATAAATCCAGCACCTCCACATCTTCCCAGTCAAGGGCTCAACGTACCAAACAACACACAACAAAACCTCGCAAACAAACTACCAACGATGATAAGTTAGGAAGTTCTACATCTAACTTACATGTGCATCTAGGTACCAGCATGAATGGGGCAAAGAAGCAAGTGCTAGGATGGAGGAAGAAGCATCAAGAGAAGGATGCCGAAGGAAGCCAAGAAGACAGTTTAATTTACCTTGATAATTTTTCTAAACAAACAAATTTATTGTTCTCTAAAGATTCGACTGTTATATGCGTTAATCGTGTTAAAACTCCTGTTAGTTCGGTTAAACCTGAAATGTTTTGCATGAACGATGGTTGTATCGAAGGACATTGCTCCTTTCACTATGCGTATGACCAAGATCGTAAGAATCATGGGATTAAGCCGGATCCATCATATAGGCCGTTCGAATCACTTCATGAACAAGCTTCCTTCATAAATCGAAAAGGTTACAAGATAACCTATTGGCGAAAGAGACGCTCAAGCAGAGCAAGATTCCAATCAATTGACACGCCTTTGTCAAAATTGAGTAACTCACAATCACGGTTTCCAATAAACAAAAATCAAATAAAATTTTTATAAATAATTGGACTCCAATCCGTCGATACCACAACAATTGGAATCACACCAATGAAGATGCCGTGGGGAATCATCATCATCAAACCAATCAGAGAGCTAAACCCAAGCAAGCTCAGATTCCACAACGGCAGTACCAATCGATCAACCACTCGAAACCCAGAGTCCCACAGTCCAGTTCAACCCTAACTGTACGAATAAACAATCGTATGATTCACCAACCGTGGAATGGAAAAGTGGAATGTGTCACTTCCGAAGGGTTTCAACCGCGTTGTGATCGATAACGAAAGAGATACGACCATAACAGATAAATCAAAAGTACAGGCATCTCCATCAACCACCCAAAGACCGTCTCCTAAATGAATATGGGTTCCAATCACCAAATCAACGGAACCATTACGTAAAACAAAATCAAATTCCGTTGATAAATGCGCTAACGTGAAAGGACCCAGCTCAAACTGGGTACCTAAAATGTTGTTATATTCCATGTGCAGGTATGTAACAGGTGGTACTTGGACTCCGGCTGTCCCCAACATATGACCGGGAACAAGACTTCTTTGACGGATGCGCTTCATGAAAAATAAAAAAAATAAAAAAAGGAATAAAGACGCTCGGTTCTAGGGAGAGTGTCATTGTCATAAAACTACACGAATACATTTCCATGCATTCGCGTAGGGGGAGAAAATTCGACAACTCTCTGCCTCGCTTGCATCAATGAAACAAGCACTATTCGAGGGGGAGTTTGTTGTAATTTTTGTCAGTGCGCTAGTGTACACTAATACATTAATATGTATTCGTGTAGGGGGAGAAATCAGAAAATTAAAAAAAAACATTCAAAAATTCCAAAAACCCAAAAATATTTTCCTTTTCAAAGTTTATTTTTGCTGCAAGAAGATATACACTCATTGATCAAATCTTATACCTTACTTGCTCCTTGTTGATCTTTTGCAAGATCCTTTCTCTTTGCATCTCATATAGCATTCTGTTTTCCTTCCACATAAACCGTTCATTCGTGTGTCACTGTCATATTTTTCAAAGTACAAATGATCAAAATGGCACTATGAGTGAGGGAGTGTAGGCATTTTATACTCCTATGGTCAATCCAGAACCGGAAGGACCTGCCCCAGGAGCTCACCGTACACTAGAAAGTGATAGTAAGGGTAACTTACTAGGTCATCTAGGTGAGTGGAATCAATTATCAAGGGATACTGATTAGTGTGCAGAGGTAAAATTAAAAAGAAGGGATGGAACTGAAGATGGGGGTGCAAATGATCAACACATTTTTTGAGCTTACCTTTTTAAATCATTCTGAAATTTTTGTGCTACACAAATCCATGATTGTTCGTATACTTTGATTGTACAAATCTTTCTTGTCAATCACTTGCAACAGATTCTTTCTTGAAAATCATTCTTGTTGAAAAGCATTCATTATGATTGCTCATACCATCAAAGAACAAGTGTCCTAGTGTATCCAAACATAGATACAAATATTTCATTCTGGAAAGACAGATCGAGGGAGAAGTTGAAAAATAAGAAGAGAGCTGAGGGTGAGACAGGATCAAAAGAAAAGAAAGATCCTCACTAAACACTGTCAATCTGGGTAGCCACATCTACTACTAGTTTTATACTGGTATTGAAATAGACATCATGGACCCAGTGATGCAATGCACTTACCCCACCCAGCTACTCAATTATCTCTTAAAAGATAATTGTTTCAACTTTTCATGGAGAAATAGCACATTTCTATTGACATCTTATTTGGAGATTGTTGATATTGAAACAAGGAGGACATGCAGCACCGGTCCTCGTCTTCTTTCATGCACTTATTGAGTCTAGAACCAATTGTAATATTATTTTCTTCTAAGACACGTATGGAATCAATTGCCTGTCTATGACAGTGCCGGAACATCTTGAGTAATATCATTTGATATTTACAGTGACAGATGGAAATCCTACCAGTGCTAACATCAAGCCAACACTGAACGTAGGTCACTCAGTTGATTTAAACTGACGTGTTAATGGAAAATCAATGTGATCCCTGTGTTACAAAGGATGCGTTAATTGTCATAATTTCTGATATACTCTTGTAAAAATGATGCTGAAAACCACTAAATGCAAAATTGTTCAAACAACCAAAGGTGTTTTACCTTAGGTTACTGGTGCGAGATGGAAGACAGAAGAAAAAGGATGTCATTGCATGCTTTAAAGATCAAGGTTCTCATCAAGAAATTGAAGAGTCAAGACTTCAATATGAGAAGACATTCCAAAGTCATCAAATTTTATTCCCATAAAGCTTCACAAGAATGCAGAAAGAAAAAGAATATCTGCATTATCAAAATGGGAGAGATTTAACAAAAGCCAAAGAGGCAGATGAACACGCACAAGGCTACAAAAGGGGGAGATTGTTAGGACTTATTTGTGTTTGTAGGCCTTGTGCAACTATCTTAATTATCTTGCTATTATTGCTTTGTTAGTTTAGTTCATCTTGTGTAAGGGCTTAGCCCATTTAATATTAATTGTCTAGTCCATTAGTATGTAATAGACTAGCCCAAATGTTAGATTAGAGAAATCCATCATGAAAGCCCATGAGGCTTGAGACCCATGTGCCTACTTGTATTTAAACCCTTGCAAACCTAGTTTGCAAGGTATCCTTTGCATTTCTCAGATTAATAGAAACAAATACATCTGTGTTTTCTCTCAAGCAAAGTGTTCTTCTTGTGTTCATACATTGTTCTTCATATCTTATACACAAGAATCATCAGATTACTCATCTTTAATCTCATCTTTGGACCATCAGCATTAAATGCAAAGGCGGCCGCTACCCGACAAACACAGTAAATCGCAGACCTGTCATATACCAACTTTCATCTATGGACCAGTTAGACCGCATAACCATCGGACAAAACCTTTGGACAAGGACCAGGTGAATTAATATAAAAGAACCAGAGCACACATGTACACAACACAGAATTCTCTTCCTCATTTAATATCTCACTATAACATTCTCTGCATTTACTCTCTCGCCATTAATACATACACTTATACTTACTCGCACGCCCGAGCGTGGTCACGGGTCCAAACACCCGTGACGAGGCTAACCCCTTTTCTGTTTTATAGATCATCGGAGGAGCTCACCACGACTAACGGAAGCAACAGAAGCAAACTTACAGCCCTTGTTTTAATTTCCTCTACAAGTTGTTGTCCAATGTTGCTATCAATAATTTTAAACATATCGGATGGACTTTCTTGTTCACTGTCATACCTTTCACATTCATCTTCAAAAGCCCTTTCAAGTATGGCTTTTGTATCTTTAATTCTAACTCTAAAACCTTGTAAAATCAGTTGTTGTAGACTCAAGACATTCAGTGTGCGCTTAGGCACAAAGTATACGCCTGGTACCATGTATTCCATTGCTTCTGTTGTTACTATCACTTCCCCAAAACCTTCCACTTTGATTCCTTTTCCTTTAACACCACTAGTATTGGTTAACACATCTTTATAGTGTATAAACAAATCAATGTTCCCTGTCATATGGCGTGGATAAACATCTGATATATATCATATATCATCCCATCCACACACAGTCCGTTTTGTAGAGGGTACAACCAAATCATCGTACATATTCTTTGCTATATCCTTACTTACAGTTTTTGAGTCATGGATCACATGTTTTGCTTTCATATGACATAATTTTGATCGTTTGTTTGGGTAGTTCCAATAGGCATGCCCACGTTGCAAACAAAAATAGCATCTTGCACGCTTCATCTTTTTTAGAAAAAATGTCGATTTGAAACTGGGACTTACCGGATAATTGCACTTGTGTATATCCAAGTTTTCAGATTTTTGCAGTACTTCCTTTCTCCTTTGTTTCCATAAATCGTTGCCAAATTGATTCCACACATCATTCATCTTGCTTTGATTTTCTTGCTTCTGTCTTTCATCACATCTCCCGGATCCTTTGAGCCATCGGCTCTGATACCATGTACATTTTCTATCGGATCGAGTACTTCCTTTCATGTTATCTCGATTGCAATTCACCATTCTATCAATCAGCACTTTGGTATGAATGTATATATGTAATATGAATAAGAACAGAATTTGTGCACTGAAAGATATATCCGATGCTTTTATTGCCTGTACATAACATATATATATATAGGTGTTCATGGTCAGTTATTTGGCGCCAAGAAACCGCCAACGTTTAACTGCAAAACGGTGACTTTTAACACCGTTTTGTTTCTGTTCGAATATAATACATACATTAAATAATATTAGCTAGTAAATGTTTATTAATTAAACCATTAAGTCTAACACATTTGCCATCGTCTAAGGCTACACATAGTTGTAAGCCCTAAAGGCGCTGAATATCCACGAGTCTTGGCCAAAAGAAACTTTGATTTAGTGTAAGCATCAAAACAAGAATCAGCTTAACAGTAAGCTTAAGTACCAGCTCCTAGTAAGCCAAATGTTAGATCCATCTTTGGCTTTACCTTAGATCGATCTTGTTTTCATCTTGTATTTAAAATGTACACTAAAATACCTCAATGATTGTACAAAGGAATTGGTAAGGCTCCTGTCGAACCGAACTCTGAGCATCCTTCAATCAAACATAAATACATCAGTAAGAATCATAATCCGTGAAATTCATTTTTTGTTAATTGATGTACTTGAAAGATGTTTCTATTTAATTTAGTTGTATTTGAAGTTTACTTCTGTAATACCGTTTGTGTATAGATCTATCAACTAGTTATATCTAGTAAAACAATTACGTGTTCCGCATTTTTACAAAATCCGATCAACACCATTGACAAACAAAGCACATAAAGCTTTTCTCTATTGTAATTAATAAAAGTAAAATCATCATTAACATGTATTTGGAAAAAGAAAAACGATAGATCTTTCTACTATTTCTTCCTACTCATCACAAGATGACATGTAACTAATTATCTTTTTTCACATCTTTCATTGATTCCGACACTTTTTGATTTTGTGAGTACTAGAATAAGTTAGAAGAAATAATAGAATAATATATTACCACTCCTAGAAAAAATGTCATTTTTTTAAAAGAGTTTATTTCACCGAAATAAATAAAACTTGTCACATCTTGCTATTGTATGTATCGAATGTTAAAAGTTTCGTTTGTGTGTATCAAACTTTTAATTTGTTGCTATTAATTGTATGCATTTTTGTTAAATAAAAAAGGCAAAAATGTATAAGTTTAGTACATATACACAATAGCGACAAATTAAATGTTCTATACACGCAATACAAAATTTTAAAGTTTGATAAACACAATAACAAAATATGATAAGTTTGATACATTTTGGTAAACTAAACCCTTTATAAAAATGGTGCCGCGTGTACTATAAACTAAATTTTAAACAAGTATTCGCTTCATGTACAAACATAAGTTTATGCTACAAAGATGATGTTTCCAAAGAGAAATTAAGCTGTCAATCGAACAAGTATTCTCTTCTCCCTTAACCTTAACGACGATCAAATCTTCACCACTATGCTATCTCTAAAGTCTTGTTCTTAATTCTTACTGTATTTCTACACATACATACACAGTTTACATAATTCACACTCAAAACAGAAGGTGGGTTGTTGAATATGGAGAACAATGTATTTGATGCTGAAACTGATGCACCTTTTATTTGGAACTTCTTTGGATCATTGCTGGTTAGGTTTCTTGCAAACTCGTTGGCTCTTACTAGCCCTAGGGATGTTGGAAGGCTATCGATGGTGTGTTCTATTTTCCGATCAACGGCAGAATGTGATGCTGTGTGGGAGAGATTCCTGCCGCCTGATTACGAGTAGATTTTGGCGGAGGCGGAGGGTGGTACGATAACGTCCGCTTCTAAGAAGGAGTTGTATCTAAGTCTCTGTGATCATCCTTTGATCATCGATGGTGGGAATAAGGTTAATTCTTCAACTTTTTTTAAAGTTGTATCAGGCCCTTTTCATCATTTATATCACATTTCGCAAATATTCGATGCTTGTAAGAGACTCTTCAAATCTCTCCCTTTCCTCTTTTTTTTCTTAGTTAAATGAAACTCGAGAACAAAAATTTTCTAGTTTTCCTTTCAAATCATTTCGTTTTTGTTAAAAAAAATTCGAGAATAGGGTGAAAGGGATGCTAAGAGTATTCTTGTTATAGCTATTTCTTTGAATCAATCACATGTTATGTTAGATTTCAACAATATTTCTACCAGCAAACTTCAAAGACTCATTTTTGACTTGAAATAAGGGACTCACTCACATTGCAAGAGAACATGGTGTATTATGTTGTAACGCCCCAAATTCTTAAATAAAGTAAAGCTCTAAAATAGAAGTATTTTAGAATAAAAAGAGCTTATATAAAAGCAGAAGCTACAAAGTAATACTGAACCCTCTGCTTCATATAAAAGAGTAGTATTCAATATTCACAACAAGAGACTTGTTTTTCAAAATACGACAAGGCGTTAGGTTTCAAAGTACAAATTTTTCCTCAAACAACAACCTCTGTCAAACTGGGGCCTTGCCTTTGGAGGAATCACGCCCTGTAAAACAACAGTAAGCAGTATCTGATAAGCTACGAGAGCTTAGTGAGAAATCTAAACTGTAAATCATATAAGCATGCGCATACACATATATGAATGCTGTAACAGTTCTTATGGACACAGTACTGCACCATCTTAGCATCCGCCCAGAAGGCTAAAATGTTGTCCGTAGCAACTACTGCACAAAGCAGCATGCTACAGCTCTCTCTCTGTGATCCTCTGATAAATAATATACCACATTGCAATGTATCACACACATATCACAGATATGAATCAGAGTTTAGAAAACTCACCTCAGCAATAAATATCAGATAGAGATATGTCAGGTAAACTCAGAATACGTCAAATAGTAATCCCTACAATCATATACAGTTATAATATCAAAATACGCTCAACTCATCACTATACAAACTGAACAGGGGCAGGGCACGCCCGTACCCCCACAGGGTACGCCCGTGCCCCTAAGCCTAAGGCCCAAAAACAGGCCCTAACAAGCATGGGCGTACCGGGTCAGCTACACCCTGAGCCGGACCAAGGCACACCCATACCCTACTCAGGTACGCCCGTGCTTAGGTACGCCCGGACCTCAAGAACAGAGGCGGTCACGGCCACGAGGCACGGTCGTACCCCTCAAAGGCACGCCCGTGCCTTTCTACTTACATCTCCAGTTCGCCGATTGTCTGCTGTGAATCCGATCAAAACTCCAAAAACACTTACTAACAATTCATAAAAACACTACTGGGGTGTTTTCCTACACCCCAAACAACTTATAAACCAACAATAACAACCATAACATGATTTCATCTTGATTCACCATGAATCAATCTTAAGACCCACTTAAACTTCAAGAACACAATCCATGAATCCTTACCTTAGCTATGTATGGCTGCTATGATCAGATAGAATCACTTGTCTTAATTGTTAAGCTCCAAATCTCAAAAATCTCCTGGCTTGGAAAGTGACTTCGTGAAGCAGAGAAGAAGAAAAAAAGAAAATGAGAGCTTTGACTCTCAAGAGTCAAAGCTGGCTATATGTACACATATCTTTGAGATTTGGCAAAACTAACCCCTCAACTTTTCTAGTCTCAAAATGGCAACATAAGTCCCTTAAGTTTCTAAACACCTCCTAATCTCAAAAAGGCGATACCAAAACACATCATATCGAAAAGTTACTAACTAAAGAAATTTCCGAACCTTGGGTGTTACAACTCTTCCCCACTTGAAAACGATTTCGTCCCCGAAATCAACTGCTGAAGAGTTCTGGGTAGTTGCGTATCATTTCATCCTCCGGTTCCCAAGTATAATCCAACCCTTTTCGATGTTTCCACTGAACTTTAACCAATCCAATTTGTTTATTACGTAGAGCTTTAACTTTCCTTTCCAGTATAGCAAGAGGTTGCTCGACATAATTCAACTTATCATCAACGCATACATTCTCCAGTGGCACAAATGCAGACTCGTCTGCTAAACATTTCCGAAGATGAGACACGTGAAATGTATTATGTATCTTGGATAACTCTTCTCGAAGTTCCAGTCTGTATGTAACTTTCCCCACCATGGCACTAACTCTGAATGGTCCAATAAACCTCGGACCCAGCTTTCCTCTCTTTCTAAATCGAATCACTCTCTTCCAAGGTGACACTTTTAATAGCACATAGTCACCCACTTGGAACTCTAGTGGTGATTTTCTTTTATCCGCATAACTCTTTTGTCTGCTCTGAACTGCTAGCAATCTCTCTCTTATTTGATGAATCTGTTCTGTAGTACGCTATACCACCTCAGTACTTCCCAACTCTCTCTCACCCACTTCACCCCAACAAACCGGAGTCCGACACTTTCTACCATACAACATTTCATAAGGCGGCATTCCCAAACTGAAATGATAACTATTATTGTAAGAAAACTCTGCAAGTGGTAGATAAGAATCCCAACTCCCTCCAAAATCAATAATACACGCGCGTAACATATCTTCCAGAGTTTGAATCGTTCTCTCACTTTGACCATCAGTCTACGGATGAAATGCGGTACTAAGATGAAGCTTAGTCCCCATTTCTCCATGAAATTTATTCCAAAACCTGGAAGTGAATCGAGTATCTCTATCTGACACAATAGACACCGGCACACCATGACGAGATACTATTTCTTTCATATACACCTCTAATAGCTTCTCTGAAGAGTAAGTCTCTTTAATGGGAATAAAATGCGCGCTTTTGGTTAATCTATCCACAGTCACCCAAATAGCATCGTAACTTCTAGGGGTCTTAGGTAATTTAGTGATTAGATCCATAGTAATATTCTCCCACTTCCAGACCGGTATATCCAAATGTTGTAACTTCCCATGAGGTTTTTGGTGTTCGGCTTTCACTTGCTGGCACGTAAGACACCTCTCCACATACTTAGCCACATCTCGCTTCATACTTGGCCACCAATATTCCACTTTCAAATCTTTATACAATTTAGTCGCCCCTGGGTGAATAGAGAATTTAGATCTGTGAGCGTCACTCAAAAGAGTTTGTCTAACTTCTCCATGATTAGGTACCCACACTCGTCCACAACATAAGAATAGATCACGACTATCCTTAGCGAAATTAGTTACTTGCCCTTTAATTCGTTCTTTATTGTGGTTTTCTTCTTTAATTGCTTCCAGCTGAGCATCTCTTATAATATCCAACAATGGCGTAGTCACTGTCATCCGTAACAACTCGTTCTTCAAAAGTACCGACCCCGACTTCCTGCTCAAAGCATCTGCCACCACATTGGCTTTTCCCGGGTGATAAAGAATCTCACAGTCATAATCCTTCAGGAGCTCTAACCACCTTCTCTGTCTCATATTAAGATTCTTCTGATCCACAAAATATTTCAAACTTTTGTGATCAGTATAAATAGTACACTTCATTCCATACAAATAATGTCTCCTGATTTTCAATGCAAATACCATTGCTACTAATTCCAAATCGTGAGTTGGGTAATTAATTTCATTCGGCTTAAGCTGTCGAGAAGCATAAGCAATGACTCTATCTTTCTGCATCAAAACACAACCCAACCCATGATAAGAAGCATCACAAAACACTATCATATCCTCCATTCCTTCTTGCAAAGCGAGTACAGGTGCCTCACATAATCTTTGCTTAAGAGTTGAGAATGCAACCTCTTGTTCATCTCCCCATACGAACTCTACATTCAACCTGGTTAACTTGGTTAATGGAACTGCAGTCTTTGAGAAATTTTGAATGAATCGTCAATAATAACCTACTAACCCTAAAAAGCTTCTGATTTCGGTAGGGTTCCTCGTAGGTTCCCACTTCATTACTGCATAAACCTTTGCAGGATCAACTTTAATTCCTTCTTTATTAATCAGATGACTCAAGAATTGTACCTCTTGAATCCAAAATTCACACTTGGAGAATTTAGCATACAATTTCTCTCTTCGCAACGTCTCCAAAACATCCTTTAAATGTCTTTCATGTTCTGTCGGGTTCTTTGAGTAAACAAGAATGTCATCAATAAACACGATCACAGATTTGTCCAACATCGGACGGAAAACTCTATTCATAAGATCCATAAATGCTGCAGGTGCATTTGTAAGACCAAATGGCATAACAACAAACTCAAAATGCCCGTACCGCGTTCTAAACGCAGTCTTAGGAACTACTACACAAAGTAGCATGCTACAGCTCTCTCTCTCTCTGTGATCCTCTGATCAATAATATACCACATTGCAATGTATCACATACATATCACAGATATGAATCAGAGTTTAGAAAACTCACCTCAGCAATAAATATCACACAGAGATATGTCAGGTAAACTCAGAATACGTCAAATAGTAATCCCTACAATCATATACAGTTATAATATCAAAATACGCTCAACTCAGCACTATACAAACTGAACAGGGGTAGGGCACGCCCGTACCCCCGCAGGGTACACCCATGCCCCTAAGCCTAAGGCCCAAAAACAGGCCCTAACAAGCATGGGCGTACCGGGTCAGGTACACCCTGAGCCGGACCAAGGCACACCCGTACCCTACTCAGGTACGCCCGTGCTTAGGTACGCCCGGACCTCAAGAACAGAGGTGGTCACGGCCACGAGCACGGTCGTACCCCTCAAAGGCACGCCCGTGCCTTTCTACTTACAGCTCCAGTTCGCCGACTGTCTGCTGTGAATCTGATCAAAACTCCAAAAACACTTACTAACAATTCATAAAAACACTATTGGGGTGTTTTCCTACACCCCAAACAACTTATAAACCAACAATAACAACCATAACATGCTTTCATCTTGATTCACCATGAATCAATCTTAAGACCCACTTAAACTTCAAGAACACAATCCATGAATCCTTACCTTAGCTATGTATGGCTGCTATGATCAGATAGAATCACTTCTCTTGATTGTTAAGCTCCAAATCTCAAAAATCTCCTGGCTTGGAAAGTGACTTCATGAAGCAGAGAAGATGAAAGGAAGAAAATGAGAGCTTTGACTCTCATTGTACACATATCTTTGAGATTTGGCAAAACTAACCCCTCAACTTTTCTAGTCTCAAAATGGCAACATAAGTCCCTCAAGTTTCTAAACACCTCCTAATCTCAAGTAGGCGATACCAAAACAAATCATATCGAAAAGTTACTAACTCAAGAAATTTCCGAACCTTGGGTGTTACATATGTTTGACCAACCATAACATATATCAGTGGATCTTAATCTTATAATATTATATGAATGTAAGTTGTTATTCTTGTGCATTGAGCTTCTGGTTAGATAAATGGAGTGGGAAAAAGTGTTACATGTTGGCCGCACGATACCTCTCGATCATTTGGGGTGATACTCCTATGTACTGGAGATGGATTCCCTTAGCAGAATCAAGGTTATATATTTATATATATATTTCACAAACTTTTTTTTTCTTAGATTTGATTTCTTGTTTGGTCAATTTCACATGATCAAAATTACAGATTTGTCCTTGATGACAGATTTGCTGAGGCCGCTGAACTTTTGAGTGTATGTTGGCTTGATGTTAATGTTAGAATCCATTCTTCCATGCTATCAATCGACATCTGTTACGTAGCTTACCTTGTCTATAAATTGACACAAAGCAGTTATGGTTTTGATGATCAACCTGTTGAAGTTTCTATCGGGTTAAGCGATGTTGAGATTCAAACCGAGAATCAAACAAAGACGGTTTTTCTTGACCCTAGCGTCTATGAGAGATAAAGACAAGGTTCTCGGCAACCAAGAAGAAGACGAATGGGGATGGGAAGTCAATCTAATGTATCCTCGACTGTAAATGGCCCAAATTGCAGGAAAGATGGGTGGCTTGAGATGGAATTAGGTGAGTTTTTCAATGAAATGGAGCTACAAGGGGAACTCAAGATGAGAGTGATGGAGGTGAAAGGCTTGAACCGGAAGAATGGTTTAATCATTCAAGGGATAGAGATTAGGCCAAAGGCAAGTAAGCCTTAAATTTGTTTGTTTTTAAGAGGTTATGAATCTTATTTTGAATTTGAATATGACATCTAAATATTAAATTTAATATTCTGAAGTTCAAATATTCATTTATATTTGACTGTTTGTTTGATAAAAAACTATATGAATATTTTATCTATGTGTTTATGACATTTCTATTTAATTGTTACGTTTTGAATGCAATTTAAAATTATCCAATTCACTACTAGAAAAACTTAGATTTTCGACGAAATTTAGCAACGGATAAAAATCGTCTCTAAATAGCAACGGATTAGTGGCGGATCTGTGTAGATAGCAAGGGCAATTCCCGGCTGTTCACTCGCTAATTTGCGACGGATTTGGATTTCGTATCTGTCGCAAATTAGCAAGGAACGAAATCATCTCTAATTCGTTGCTAATTTGCAACTGATTTTTGACAGATTTGCGAAGGATTCCTAGTTAAGGTATATCGTCATTATTCCCTCGCTAATTGGCGAGGGATTTGCGAGAGATTGCGACGGAACCGAGTTATTAAGGATCAATGGTATTTCATCGCTATTCCCTCACTAATTAGCGACGGATTTGCACGCGACCGTGGCATTTTGTCGCTTCCCTCGCTAATGTGTGACGGATTTGCGAGAGATTTACGACGGATCCAAGTTTTTAAGTATCAAAGGAATTTCTTCGCTATTCCCTCGCTCTTGAGGATATTTACACCTTTCACGAGTTAATCAATGGGCCATATTTCCTTACTTGTCACACCGTCATGTCAATTTTTTACTTTATCACTTAGTCTATCACTTAGGCACGTAATGATCACTCTCCACTATATCAAATTTTGGGACCCGTATATTATCTCATTAACCAATTAAAAAACAAGAAAAATAAAGAAATAAATAGAAAACTAAACCTAGACCCACTAGAAGACCGCTAGACAGCTCACCCCATGTGGTTGTCTCTACACAAATTCCATATCCACGCAGCTTTGGATTGGATATTACTTTCACCACATGATTTTAAGCCTAAACCACACAGGTTTTACCCTGCCACACCGTTCCCTCTAATCGAGCTGAGATAGCTCGTGAGCTACTCCAGACCGACTCGAAAATATTCGACTCAATGCGAACCAATTCGAGCTTGAGCTACTCAAGTATAATTTCGAGCCAAGCTCAAGTTCTATAATGCCTAGCTTGTGCGGCTTGTGCTCCTAATTAAGTTTTGGAACCGAGTCGAGCTCAAGCTTGGCAATGTGTCGGCTTAAGTCGACTCGATTACACCCCTAAAATTGGTCAATCATTCTCAATCTTGGTCTATCAAAGTCATATTTGTTCAATTGGATTAATCAAGTAACATTGGTTATTGTCACTCATACTTGAAACCAAAAGCATCAATTCGTACCAATATACGTCAATTAGTGCCAATATACGTCAACATTAATTATCAACTTTGGTTTATTAAGGTGGTAATTGGTTAATATAGAGTGTTCGTGGTCAAAATTGACAATTCATGGTCATAATTGATTTAAATAAGTCAATCAGGGTCTACCTTTGTCGATTGGGGAATAGCAATAGAGAGAAAGAAAAAAAATAGTTTATAAGTTAAGATAAAGAGCTATACAATGATTATATTGTTGAAACAATGAAACCCTATTATAAGAACAATTCCTACTACCATTCATTGATAAAAACAAGATTTAACCTCTCATTCCATCATCTCCTTTCACTTTTCAAACACAAAAACCCCAAACAACTAAAATCTCATAAACAGGTCAAAATCATGTCTTACAGTATCTATATGATCCCATAGAGTTTAGAAATATTACCAAATAGTTCTCCTTTCAATTCCTTGAAGATTTATCTAGAAAGATCAAGGTTCTAACCTTCCTTTGCTCCTTCTTCTCGTATACAAGAACACAGCTCCCACTCTCTCTCTCTCTCTCTAGAAATGCAATAGTGAAATGTTTTTCTTGGAGGCTACACCCTAATCTTAAATTTATACTTGTTTCTAACAAGGCTTTTGGGCCCAATAGTTTTAAAATTCCTAAGCCCACCAGGCTTATTCTTTCATACTTATATTTTGTTTCTCTAAATACTTAGCCTAACAAGATGGTAGCCCAATACTTGTTTCTTTATTAAGCTAAATAACCCACCAAATCCAATAACAACTTAATTCCCATAACAATTAGTAACTCCAATAAATATAAAATCACGTCATCCAATAAAATATTCATTTATTTATTATAGGGAAACATGGTATTACAACTCTCCCCCACTAATACACGATTTCGTCCTCGAAATCTTCACTCAAACAATTCGGGGTAGTTCTGCTTCATCTCGTCCTCTGGTTCCCAAGTCCACTCAGATCCCTTACGGTGCTCCCACTGAAACTTGACTGTCGCTATCTGTTTGTTGCGTAGTTTCTTAACTTTTCGTTCCAATATAGGTACTGGCCTCTCAACATAATTCAATTTCTCGTCCACTGTTATGTCTTCTAATGGCACGAACGTGGACTATCCCGCTAAACACTTTCGAAGATGAGATACATGGAACGTGTTGTGAATCCTAGACAATTCGTCCGGTAGCTCTAACCGATAGGCTACTTTCCCAATCCTGGCAATAACCTTAAATGGTCCTATGTACCTTGGGTTCAGTTTTCCTCGCTTCCGAAACCAAATCACGCCCTTTCACGGAGACACTTTTAACAACACAAAATCCCCAACCTGGAACTCTAGCGGAGACCGCCTCTTATCAGCATAACTTATGTCGGCTTTGCGCGGCTCTCAACCTTTCTCGCACTTGTTGGACGTACTCTGACGTCTTCTGCACAATTTCCGTATTTCCGAGCTCCCTCTGACCCATTTCTCCCCAACAGATGGGGGTTCTAAACTTCCTTCCGTACAACATCTCATACGGAGGCATGCCGATACTCGCGGGGTAGTTGTTGTTGTAGTAGAATTCTGCCAACGGTAGGTAAGAATCCCAGCTTCCTCCGAAGTCAATCACACAAGCTCGTAGCATATCCTCTAGGGTTTGTATGGTCCTCTCGCTCTGGCCGTCAGTCTGTGGGTGATAATCCGTGCTAAGGTTCACCCGAGTCCCCAAATCCTCATGAAACTTCTGCCAGAACCTTGAAGTAAATCGCACATCCCTATCTGATACGATGGTCACCGGTACCCCATGTCGTGATACTACTTCCTTGACATACACATCTGCCATTTTCTCTGCTGAAAAGGCTTCCTTGATTGGAATAAAGTGAGCGCTCTTAGTCAGTCGGTCGACAATTACCCAAATTGCATCAAAATGTCTTGGAGTCTTTCGTAGCTTAGTGATCAAATCCATAGTGATGTGTTCCCATTTCCAAACCGGGATCTCTAAAGGTTGCAGCTTTCCGTGAGGCCTCTAGTGCCCGGACTTAACTCGAAGGTAAGTTAAACACTTTTCCATGTATTTCATTACGTCTCGATTCATCCCCGGCCACCAGTAATATGTCTTGAGGTCTCAGTACATTTTTGTCGAACCTGGATGGATAGAAAACTTAGATTTGTGAGCCTCATCGAGTAGTATAGTACTCACTTCAGTTCTCTTTGGTACCCAGAAACGTCCAAATCGTGTCATCAGCCCTCGGCTGTCTTTGGATAATAGTGCTTTCTGTCCCTTAATCCGTTCCAGTTTATGGTTCTCGTCCTTCAGCGCCTCATGCTGAGTGGCTCAAATAGAGTCTAATAGTGTCGTTGTCACTGTCAATCTCATACACTGTGTTGGTAGCAGCAAAACACTAGCCTTCCTACTCAAGGCATCGGCCACGACGTTGGCTTTCCCCGGGTGATAGAGAATCTCGCAGCCATAATCCTTGACTAGATCGATCCACCTCCTCTGCCTCATGTTCAGAGTCTTCTGATCGGCGAAGTATTTCAGGCTTTTGTGGTCGGTGTAGATGGTGCATTTAACCCCATATAAGTAGTGCCTCCATATTTTCAGTGCAAAAACAACTGCAGCTAATTCCGAGTCGTGGGTCGGATAGTTGCACTCATGCAATTTCAGCTGTCGCGAAGCATGCCCAATTACTTTACCTCGTTGCATCGGTGTGCACCCCAGTCCCACGTGTGATGCATCGTAGTAGACAACCATATCGTTCACTCCATCCGGCAGGGTTAAAATCGGCGCCTCACATAATTTTCCTCGCAGAATCTCGAATGCCTGCTATTGCTCCTTACCCCAAACAAAGTGCACATTTTTCTTAGTTATCTTTGTCAAAGGTACCACGATCTTAGAGAAGTCTTGAATGAATCTTCGATAATACCCGACTAATAAGAAACTTCGAATTTCGGTAGGATTCCTCGGCACCTCCACTCCATCACTGCTTCAATCTTAGCAGGGTCCACCTTAATACCTTCTTGGTTCGCTACGTGTCCTAGAAATTGCACTTCCCGCAACCAGAACTCGCATTTGGAGAACTTGGCATAAAGCCTTTCCCGCTTCAAAGTCTGTAGCATCATTCGTAGGTGATCTTCGTGATCCTTTCTCTGTCTTGGAGTAAATCAAGATGTCGTCTATAAATACAATTACCGACTTATCTAGCATTGGTCGGCAAATTTTTTTCATCAAATCCATAAACGCAGCTGGTGCGTTTGTCAATCCGAAGGGCATCACCACAAACTCGAAATGGCCGTATCTCATTCTAAATGCCGTTTTCTCGGTATCTCCTTCCTTTACCTTTAACTGATGGTAACCAGATCGTAATTCAATCTTTGAAAACCATGCTGCACCTTGCAGTTGATCAAACAAATCGTCAATCCTGGGTAGTGGGTATCTGTTCTTGATTGTTACTTTGTTCAGTTCGCGGTAGTCTATGCACATACATAACGTGCCATCCTTTTTCTTGACGAATAAGATCGGTGCTCCCCACGACGAACTACTCAGTCGGATAAACCCTTTGTTCAACAGTTCTTGCAGCTGAGACATCAACTCCTGCATCTACAGTGGTGCTAGTAGATATGGAGCTTTAGCTATTGGTGTGGTAACCGGCACAAGGTCAATTTTGAACTCCGCCTGGTGGTCGGGAGGAATTCCAGGGAGATCCTCCGGAAATACTTCTGGAAAGTTGAATACCACGGGTACATCTGCAACATCTGTTTTACTCCTCTCGAGATTGTTGTCGACCACGTGTGCCAAAAATGTTGTACACCCCTTACGAATATACTTACCCGCTTTAACAGCCGTACATAGTGCCGTTCCCCCTCTGTGATGTTCACCGTAGATTAGGATCTCTCCCCCACTTGGGGTCTGAACCTGTACGACTCCTTGTTTGCACAAAATACTGGCTTGGTGACGACCCGGCCAGTCCATTCCCACCACTACTTGGAATTCCCTCATCTGGATCGGTATAAAGTCTATAGGGAACTTCTTTTCGCCTATCTCTATTACATTGTCTCTATAAATAGTGAATACATTGACAGCTTTCTCGTCTGCTATTTCTACCTCTAAAGGTGTCTCTAACCTTACTGGTGAGGTGTTAAAACTTTTACAAAATGAAGCAGATCAAAAGATTTACTTGCACCCGAGTCAAATAGCACTAACGCAGGCATAGAGTTAACAATGAAAGTACCTGCAATCACATCTGGTTCTGACTTCGCTTCCTCCACTGTCATTTGGAAGGCCCTACCTCGAGCCCTCGGCACTTTCCCCTTCTCTCCATTTTTGATCATCAGAGGTGGTTGTTGAGCAGGCCTCCCACCTCCCGCAGTAGCTCCCGGGCATTCTGCCATACGATGCCCTGGTTGATTGCATCTGAAGCAAAAACTCATGCTAGACTGGCAGTCTTTACTCACGTGACCCGGTCTCCCACACTTGTAACAATTCATCTACCCCAGACGGCACTCTCCAGCATGCCCTCTTCCACACTTGGGGCATTTCACATGATCACCCTTGCCCGCGGGTCGGAAACCCTAGTCTTGAACCTCTTCTCCGACGCTCTCCCTTGAGTGGTACCCACTGCAGCTTGCCCCGCAATTCGCTTCTTAGCCTGCAGTTCCAAATCCATCTCTCTCTTCCTAGCCACCTCAATCATTTCCTCCAAACTCGTGCACCTACCTGTCGTCACGAACTCCCGGATGTCTTCCTCCAGCATTTGGGAATAACGGTGCATCTGTAGACTCTCATTTGCCACGTAGGCAGGGCAGAATAAAAAAATTTCCTTGAAGATGGCGGTGATCTCATTCACCGTTTCAGTAGTCTGCTCGAGCTTCGGAAACTCATTCATCAACCTCTCTTTCTCCACTTTAGGGGTGAACTGGTCATTAAACAATTCTTTGAACTCATCCCATGTCATGGAAGTAATCAGTTCCCCCTTCCTCTATCTCAAAAGGTTCCACCAAGTCTTTGCTGCTCCCCTAAGAAGGTTCGACACAAACCATACCTTACTCTCGTTCGCGCATCAATTAGTGTGAAAGGCTCCTTCCACTTCAGAGATCCATTGAGCGCTCTTAATGGGGTCCATATCCCCCTCAAAGATCGGTGGCTGACATGTTGAGAAGTCTCTGTAGCTGCCAACCTTTTGTGCCTGGTTCGCTGCTGGGGTAACAATTGGTGTAGCAGTCTCTCTAGCTGCCCATAGAACGCTCAGTTTCTGATCCATCATCTTACCCATGTCTTCCTTGATCTCAGTAACAATCTTGGGTAACATCTCCCTTAGCTCTTTCATCACATCGGCCGTTACCTTGGCGGCTAGAAGAGCCTCTCTATCTGTCCCTTCCTCATCAGTAACCGGAATCGCGTTTTCCGGAGTCACTATCCTAGGATTAGCATCCTCATACTCCTCGTTCAATATTGGCTGCTGGCGGGGGTCTGTCTCACCAGTGACACTAGTTTCTAAGCCCTCGGGCCCATAGCTGGTTCTAGTTCCAGCAGTAGCAATGAGATTACGGTTCCTTCTTATGTTCACCATTCTGGAAGTATAGATAACGCACTTTTAAGCAGGTGGCTTTACCATACTATCCTATTCACACCGCAGTTTGTATCCATATCACATACAAGTTTCTAGCATGCCGTTCATCTCACCTGAAGTAGCCCTACACACTAAGGCACTCTTATACTACAGGCATACTACAGTCCTACAAGTACCCCTCACTTGATTCATAAGAGTCCTTATGATGCCGGCAAGCCTTGACATGTATCATGTGCTCACAATAATATGGGCCCTTATATTATTCTAAACACATCACACATACCAAGTCTCATCGTCACCATCCGAAATCCCGATTCACAGGCTTGGGTCATGCGTCACATAACGTTCTACATACACATTGCACCTTCATATCATCATAAAATTATGCAAACACATAAGGTTCTACATACCAGTCATCATATCCTAGTCTATCCATATCACGAATACATCCATGTATAATGCTAAGTCATATAAGTCTTTGAGCGTCCGATCCTACCCTACCCCAACATCAAACGAGAACATGAAATAAGGTCAAATCATCCGTTCTAAACCTATATGGTTACCATTCTACACGGTATACAGTATTCACGATATGTCTAAACATGGATACAATCAGGAACTACTCTAGCATACATCATGGATTCAACTACACAACATATTTCACCAACTATACATATATACTATGCTTCACTTCGCGCTCACCAGGACCAAGCTCCAGCTGACAGCTCATCATTCAGTTTTAAAAATGAATTTTGTTATTTAAAATGTTTTAGAACCAAGGTTTAAGTCCAAACACACCTCTTGCATGCTCAAATCCCTTAAACCAAGGCTCTGATACCAAGTTGTAACGTCCCAAATTTTTATTTGTTTATATATAAGTAAATGTAAAAATGCATTCAACGGTAACGATTCAACAAAAGTCTTACGAGATCCCGCACCCGGGACTACCCGTCATCAAGTATTTTTAAGTAACATTACAAATATTGTTTTGACAAAACGTTTGAATAAAATAAACAGCGGAAACGGTCAAATAAATGATGAGCCGTCTTCAAGCTGCTGGAGCCTTCCCACGATCCGGTCCTGAAAAGAATAAGTTCAACAATAGTAAGCATAAAGCTTAGCGAGCACTCTAACTTACACACGACACTAGGCATGTATATGTCACATCATAACACAAATCCATGATCACATATCATTTCACATACTACCGACGCAGTGCACTGACAACGATTTCACACTTTCTGTCACAGTTGACTATCCATGCCGTACCAAGGATTTCACACTATGTCTGACTGTGCCCGAGTTATGTTTTCACCACAATATAACGTAACCCTTCACTTCACATATAACATATCAGTTAAACCATCACATAAAATATAACATACACATTCACACTAATGTCATGTATAAGTTAGTGTAACTCACCTGTTCTGCAGCACAGATAAAAGCAACAGATTTCACAAGCCGAAAGATAACAAGTCCAGTTGTGAGGACCTACATCACAGATATCTTACCGATTAGCTTTGGGTATACTATAGACCCTAAGCCGGACCACACTAGGTCGGACCTAACAACTGAAAGTCGCATGACTATGCCCATACTACCGAGAGTCGCATGGATCTATACTTAACACCAAAGGTCGAATGAATTCTCACTGAAAGTCGCATGTACTAAATGAAAGTCGCATGGATCTATACTCAACACCAAAGGTCGCATGAATTCTCACTGAAATTCGCATGGACTAAATGAAAGTCGCATGGATCTATACTCAACACCATCCGAAAGTCGCATGGCACCATCACTCTGACTGAAAGTCGCAGGACACACGCCACCTGAAAGTCGCATGGCTACACACTAAAAGTCGCATTGACTAAATGAAAGTCGCATGGATCTATACTCAACATTAAAGGTCGCATGAACACACACGCCACCCGAAAGTCGCATGGCTACACACTACAAGTCGCATGGACTTAGTGAAAGTCGCATGACTTCATACAAAAAGTCGCACGACTTATCTCCTTCCTTGTCAGTTCACCATTTTGAAAAAACCTAGAACCCTGAAACTCCATTTTCAAAATCACAACCTTCCAAAACTTAGGGGGCGTTTGGTTCACAGATTTTTTTCATGGGATTTGCATTCCGTCAAAGGATTTGCATTTCGCAGGATTTGCATTTGACAGGATTGTAAAATGGATTTGCATTTGGCAAAATGGTAAAATAGAAAATCCTTCATACAAAGCATTTTGAAATACCATGGGGGTGGATGCATTTGTAAAATCCCTTGAGTAAGGGAATTTGAGGGATTTTAAAGAATTCCCAGCATTTAAAATCCCTTCTTTTTTTCCAACCAAACACAACATTTCCCTGTATTTGAAATCCAATTCCCACGAAATCCCACGAAATACAGTGAACTAAACAGGGCCTTAGTCATTTTGATTCAAATCATTTGCAAAGCTTTTCTCCTATTATAAGAACAATTCCTACTACCATTCATTGATCAAAAAAAGATTTAACCTCTCATTCCACCATCTCCATTCACTTTTCAAACACAACCCCAAACAACTAAAATCTCATAAACAGGTCAAAAATCATGTCTTACAGTTCTAGCCTTCCTTTGCTCCTTCTTCTCGTATACAAGAACACGGCTCCCACTCTCTCTCTCTCTCTCTAGAAAAGCAATAGTGAAATGTTTTTCTTGAAGGATGCACCCTAATCTTAAATTTATACTTGTTTCTAACAAGGCTTTTGGGCCCAGTAGTTGCAAAATTCCTAAGCCCATCACGCTTATTTTCATACTTATATTTTGTTTCTCTAAATAATTACCCAACAAGATGGTAGCCCAATACTTGTTTCTTTATTAAGCTAAATAACCCACCAAATCCAATAACAACTTAATTCCCATAACAATTAGCAACTCCAATAAATTTAAAATCGCGTCATCCAATAAAATATTCATTTACTTATTATACGGAAACAGGGTATTATATCTTACATAGTAGTTTTTTTAAATAAGCTTGTCTATGTGTTAGACATTTTAGTTGCCACCTTTTATTGTTTTTAGAATTTCCGCTTCCTTGTACGCGTAATTCTTGATTCATATCAATAAGATCGAATTATATTAAAAGTATTAGTGTGTGCATTTAAATTTAAAATGCTTAAGTTTATATTCAACTCCACTTCTACAAACATTTGTTGTTGTGTATATAATCTGGTACTAATAGTAAAAACACAACATTGAACTTTGTAACCGACTTTGAAGCTATGAAGATGAAAGTGGGTGAACTGGGTGTGAAAATGAAGTGAAAAGGAGGCTGCTAGGTTAAAGCTTATCTGAACCTTTCAGCGACGACAAGGTTTTCGCTAAAAGGCACACTTGTCGTTGCCAAAAGATTTAAAACGTTGTTGTTCCACTTTACGCTTCCAATAAAAAATAAAAATACCTTTCACAAGGACTCCTATCGTCACAGAAACACAGTGAAAAAAACGGCGGTACTTCTACCGTCTAAAATGGGGTTTTCCTCGAAAAGAAAATAAAAAAAGTTAAATTAACTTTTCGTGACGACAAAGTCGTCGCTCAAACTGCTTCTCAATTTTTGAGACCTGCAAAGCCAAAAAGCAGTTCGTTTTGTAGTGTAGCGAGGTTTTAGTGAGGATAGTTGTCCTCGTAGAAAGTGTTGGATGTCCAAAAACATTTTTCCTTATAGTGCAATTATAGTTTATAATACAGTTTGTATATTCACATACATCAAGATATGGATTAAAAGTGAAGAACAATGTATATGATGCTAATTTTTTTTTGCATCTTTTGTTTGGAATAGATGGATTGAAGTTATTTAATTAATGTTGACTAATGATTTTTTTTTTTATAAAAAAGGGTGCTATTATTTACATTTCTCTCTCTCTCATATGCATTTCAGCATTTCATAAAACAATTATTTCGTTGTGTATATTTTTACAAAATATGAACACTGCCGGCAAACCAAGCATGTACAGCTTTTCTCTATCATAAAAGTCAAATCATCATCAACTTGGTATTTCCGTATTTGTAAAAAAATGCCATTTTTTTTATAAAAACAGTGCCGTTGGTACTTTGTACTATTAAATAATATTTAAAATGCAAGACTTTTGGGTGTAAACAAGTCTTCGCTTCACCTACACCACATAATTTTCTGCTACATACAAAGTTGACGTTTCCAAAGAGAAATTAAGCAGTCGATCTTAGTTCTTACGGTATTTCCACACACACTTTACTCAATTCAAGCTGAATACGGGAGGTGGACTGTTGAAAATGGAGAACAATGTTTTTGATGCTGAAATTGATGCACCTTTTGTTTGGAATTTCTTTGGATCGTTGCCAGTTGGGTTCCTTGCAAACGCGTTGGCTCTTACCAGCCCTAGGGATGTCGGAAGGCTGTCGATGGTGGATTCTGTGTTCCGATCAGCGGCGGAATGGGATGCTGTGTGGGAGAGATTCCTGCCGCCTGATTACGAGCAGATTTTAGCGGAGGCGGAGGGTGGTACGATAACGTCCGCTTCTAAGAAGGAGTTGTATCTAAGTCTGTGCGATCATCCCGTGATCATCGATGGTGGGAATAAGGTTAATTCTTCAACCTTTTTTTTGTAGTTCATGAATCCTATTGATTATTTGTAATTTTATTCTCTGATCTGTAGGCAAATAATTTCATAACATAACTTTTTTTTATTATTATTTTAAGGCGTAATATGCTAAAAAATGAGTTTACTAAAAAAATGCCTAATAACATCTTTTATTGTTAGAACTTAGAACTTGATTATATTGTTTAGGGAAATGATACATGCCCTCACGATCGATTAGAGTATGAAAAATAAACAAAAAACAAATGTCCTGATCATGATGATTCAAAATTCAATAATATATAAAACTAAATACATGATGCAACTCGATCTGCCACAATTGTTCACATGCAAGGATTCAATTAAGAAAACTGAGGGTTCAAGGATGGAAGAATGAAGATGAAGATGAAGATTCAATATAAACATCAAACGTACCTTATATATGTTGTTTTAGCAAATGAAGCTTCTTAGCCTTGGCTTAAGTCGATTACCGAGACTGATTCAAAATTCGACTATTCAATTTTTTACCGCTCTGGAGAATCGCGCGAGTTTACTGCTGTGGACGTGACCTATTGATAATATATATTTAGTTGCTGCTAATATCTAAAGCCCGATAAAACTTAAAAGCCCAAACTAATCTAAACCTACTTAAAGCGCGTTTAAGCGCCACCATAAAGCATAGAAAAGCGGTTGCTTTTTGTAGATTAGAGTAATCGTAGTGCTTAGGTAGAGTCGAAGACTTAGCCATCATCGCAACAACACTTAGCGCTTAAGGCGCTTTTTTAGACCAAATAAGAAGGATAGGTAAATATAACCTGAAAAGCATCAACGAATGGAAATGATCCAAGCTGATTTCTTGATTTAGTGAAACAATAAAACAATGAATAAAAGAAGTATATTTAGATTTATAAACATATGGAGCAACTTGTGCAAATCACTGATCGATCGACCAGAGATGACATATATGACCATGATGGTGCAATCATCACTTTCACTTTCTGAAGTAAAAAACTAACATTTTCCATACCTGATTGTAGATTTTTTAAACATTATGACATTTAGTCTTAATAATGGGCTCAACTATCACCTTATAAAAATGGTTTGAAGACAAATTGTAGGGCTTTTGAATATTAGAGTTCAGAAAGATGATTAGCTTAGGTTATCAATCAACTGACATGGGTTTATTCTAAACATGGATTAGGAACAAACAACAGATGTAGAAAACTACCCAAGTGTAGAAAATTGAACATTGAATCAAGATATAGAGAACAAAACATAAGAGAGGCCTTCAAGTATTCATAGCTATAGAAACACCTAACCTCATTGTCAAATTTAAAACCAGCCTGAATATAAATTTAAACTGCTTACTAAGTTTCCATGTGAATCAGGTACAATCATGTACTAATGTATGTATTCACATAAGTAGATCGACAAAATGTAATTGCACGTACCAGTTTTATATATTATTGATCTATGAAAACTATGCAGATGGGGAAATGTAACACTGAATCAAGGTATATTGAACTCCTATCCTGATTGTGTATAACTTTAGTGTGAGAAGAACTAACAGGGAAAAGATTATAAAGGTTGACACAGGTAATGAGAAATATTTCAAGAAACAAAAAAACTCATATTCATAATCCCAAAACACGCTTGGATATACAAATAATTGTAATAAAAATGAAGTTAGGAACACTTACTCATCCAATTCAATTTTGATTAACCCTAAAACTGAAATTTTAAGGGCACCATTACCTTGATCCAAGAAAGCTTCAAAGAACTAAAGTTTTAAGACCATTAGTCGATCGAGAAATATTGAATCAGCATGTGATCATAATGCATTAATGTTGAAACTAATATAAACGAACTAACAACTCACTTGATTCACCATTTGAAATTGTCCTCCCCATCTGATTAATTTGTCAATTTAATTAACATGATCGGAATTATATGAATCTGAGTCGTTTTCTTGTGTAGATCTTCTGGTTAGATAAATCAAGTGGGAAAAAGTGTTACATGTTGGCTGCACGACACCTCTCGATCATTTGGGGTAACACTCCTGAGTACTGGGGATGGATTCCCTTAGCTGAATCAAGGTTATATACTTGTATATATATTTCACAAACTTTTTTTTTCTTAGATTTGATTCTTGTTTGGTCAATTTCACATGATCAAAATTACAGATTTGTCCTCAATGACAGGTTTGCTGAGGCCGCTAAACTTTTGAGTGTATGTTGGCTTGATGTTAATGGTAGAATCGATTCTTCCATGCTATCAATCGACATCTGTTACGTAGCTTACCTTGTCTATAAATTGACACAAAGCAGTTATGGTTTTGATGATCAACCTGTTGAAGTTTCTATCGGGTTAAGCGATGTTGAGACTCAAACCGAGAATCAAACGAAGACGGTTTTTCTTGACCCTGGTGTCTATGAGAGACAAAGACAAGATTCTGGGCAACGAAGAAGAAGACGAATGGGGATGGGATGTCAATCTAATGTAGCCCCGACTGTAAATGGCCCAAATTGCAGGAAAGATGGGTGGCTTGAGATCGAATTAGGTGAGTTTTTCAATGAAACGGGGCTACAAGGGGAACTCAAGATGAGCGTGATGGAGGTGAAACACTTGAACTGGAAGAAAGGTTTAATCATTCAAGGGATAGAGATTAGGCCAAAGGCAAATAAGCTTTAAGTTTTCTATGTTTTTAAGAGGCTTTGAATGTCATTTTGGATTTGAATATTATGTCTAAACATTAAAGGATAATTTTAATGTCTCGAGTGTTCATTCATATTTGGTTGTTCGTTTTATAAAAGAACTTAACTATTTGTTTTACAATAATTCGTATTCTATATCTTTATTACTGCGGTGAGTAAAGGCTTTGTCAATTTGAGTCCGTTGGATCACAATGATATTAAATCACGGCCGTATTAATTCACTTATACTTTGTCAACTCTCTCTGCTGAACTTTAGGAGCACGTTCCTTGCTCTTTCAACAAACTCCACTGCATGCTCTTATTATAACCAATCCTTCATACTATCATTTCTCCAACTTTCAAGGGTTTTAAAGTTATATCATGTGCTTCATTTAATTTTCTAACTATACAATGATTTGCGAGAACAATAGTTGACATTTATCGTCAGATCCATAATGTTACCAATTCCGAAGCAACTATCTATACATATTGGTGGCTCCTGCTATTCCTCGATCTTGTGATGCTATTTTCGCTAACGTTAAGCACCTGGTAAGTTCCCTACCTACGATTCTATTTCCGATTCATAAATTGTATTAAGATTTGTGAACCTAATTGCTCAAAGAACGCTGAGTTGTTCAATCAAAGGTATGTGTAATAATCTTCATTTTTTAGTTAGATCGGTATATATTTGTCAACGTGACTATATAACACTATAAGAAGAGAACATTTTTTAGTTAGATCATTTATAGACTCTGAATTATTAAAGCAAGACTATAACACAAATAGGTAATAACACCTAATCGTATCGTAGAATAATTAAAATAATTACGGGTCTTGAACAAGAGAAACGAGTATGATTTTAAATAAACTCTACTAATTAAATATTAAACTAATTTAAAGCAACAAAAGGGGAATTTTGGAACTTTATACTCCTAATCAACACAAAGTACCAAGAAATCACCAAAAACAACTCAAAGGAAGTAAAAAGTAACAAACTTTATCGGATTCAACTATTAGAACAAAGATTCCTCCTAGATTCGATTTCACTTTTTCAAATCAAATGATTTCAGATAAACATGTGCATGGATATTTTATTACCATACACCAATTTCTAATGTGATTAGACTCTTGGTGAGATTATCAAATCCTATAATTATGCAATTAATTAACTCTATGGTCAATTTAAAGTATAATTAGTCTTTTTAGTTCGAATCATGAAAAAACCTTTAATTTTTGTTTAAGTTAACAAAGCATTTATTTAACACACAAAGTTTATCGTATGTCAAAGCAAACACATTAAAGTTGCTATTTTTAGTAGTTTAATCCTATGATTGGTCAATCATTAGTATAAATTATCTATTGGTTCTAGATAATCAAGATTCAAGTCTCACAAACAAATTGGTTCTTTAATTTATGACAACTCGGTTTCTAAACACTAAAAACAGAATCTTCAACACATGTGGGCTTTGATTAAGCTTTACAAGATGAATATATGACATTAAACATTCAAATTCATTGAAATCAACAAACATTAATAAGATTCATTTCCTCTAGGGAGGAAAACAGAAGATATAGCGCATAATCATCATAATAAACGATATAAAATCGTTCAAAAACATAAACATATGAGTTAAGAACGAAAAACCATGATAAAGTAAAGATTAAAGCCTTGAATCTTTACTCCTAAGCCTTGATCTTCAACTCTAAGCTTCCAATCTACCTTGAGACGTTTTTGGGGTGTTCTTAGATGTATAATTAGGGTAAAAGTTGGGTGGTAACTTTCCCAACAGATCTTGGATGTTGTTTAAATAGATAAGTTGAAATAGCGGCATCGTGTCTCCATCATGTACTGGTTACATCGCGATGTGTGGAGTCCTCGCGTAATCCAACCTCTTTTTCTTGAAATTTTGAATCTGGCCTTATGAGTTCACGTCGCGTCGTGATGTATTACTTGTCGCGTCGAGATCTTTCACTTTCACGATTGGTACATGAAATTAATATTGTAGCCCTCTGAATCTAGTTTTCGTGACCTTTTGAATCACCTCGATCCGAGTTCGTATGAGTAGGATATGATCAAATAGCGGAGGTGTGTTGAAACGGACAACTTTTCTTATTTTCTTCGGTTTTTGCTCGAAACTTTTCATAATTCACATTTTAACCTGCAATTCAATAAATGAAGATAATTAAGTATCTTTTACTTATTTACGAACAATAACAAGCTAAAATAAAACCAAAATACATAACCTAAATAGAAGAACATTATTTACATGAACGTTTTTTATGAACCATAGTCTTCTCCATATAATCGAAAGTATAAAACTCTGTAAATATAATCAAAAACCTAAAACTAAGAACATGATTACCACACATAACCTAAAACAAAAAAAGCAAATTTTTTTTTCTAAAAACAAACATATAATTAAAACCCTAATACATAGTTTCAAACAAACATATATACCTCTTTTTTAAAAGTGATAATATAAAACAATTCTTGACTGACTCGCAGATGATTGAAGCCTTTTTAGGGCTTCTTCGAGTGGCAGCGAAGGAGACCACATGACGATTCTTGAGCGAGGATGAGATGATTGAAGCGTTTTACAAATTCTTCCGGTGGTAGCAAAGGGGACGACAATGGAGTTTCAACAGTCCTTTAGGGCTTATTCGAACCAAACAGAGGAAATTATAGAAGTTTGATTTAAACGACTAGGTACGACATTACATTTTACACTGGAGGAAGGTTTCTTTGAGATTTGTTTTGTGATAATGAGAGAAAGCGAAGGTACGGGATACACTGGAATAATACGAAGTTGGATCCTCCAAATTATACAGGGTCTGCGTTTTTTTTTATTTGGGTCTTTCTCAAAATGCAGTCAACCGAAGTCAAAATTAAGAAAAGGAGGGTTGTGATTGGTTGATTGATATTTTTTTATATTTATAATTAGTAAAAAAGTAAGCCTTTTAGTAATACTAGCATTGTACACGCGTAATGTTACGGACAATAAGTTTTTTATGTTTTACAACATGTTTAAAGAATGTAATGATATGTTATCCGCGCGATTCATTGTCACGAAAATGTTTTCTACAACAACATATCCGTTTTTTTCAATTTTTCTTTTATATACATTAACTATTTTATTAATTTTAAAAATAAATTCTAAAAGACATTAAAGTAAGAAAAAAGATTTATATTTATGAAATACGGAGAGAGAAATTAATAAGAATTTAAAAATTATGTTGATATGGTGAATAATTGTGTTTGTGTGAGAGTGTGTGTTAGTGTGAAAGAGTATATTTAAATTTTTACTTTAATAAAAAGTTAAAGTAAAATAGGAGAGAGTAAAATGGTTAAAAATTAAATAGATGAGATTAATTTAAATAAAATAAAAGGTCAAGTATTTTTTTAATTGAATTTTAAGATATAAAAATAATATTAAATATTAAATAGTTTATATAGTACTTTAGATATATACTAGTTTAAATGCCCGTGTAAAAACACGGGTCATTATAAAATTGTTATTTTATATTTGTTTATTTAAATATATAATTGTTTTATACCGACGATAGAAAAACTCAATGTGAGACTTTCTCGAAAACTAAAATAGTTTTATATTAAAGTTAGTTGACATATAAAAGTAATTGATGATAATTTTAAAAATAATGTAAAATTTAATTACGGTAAGATTGTATCATATGATAACCGTAGATGATGATAAAAAACTTAAATATTTATTCTTAAATTAATATAGTAGATTAAAAGTTTGAATTAGATAATAATTCTAACACAAATTAAGTTTATTTTAAATTAAAATGGAATTTAACAACAAAACTAAGTTGAAAATATGATTTGAAAAATTAAATTGATTTATAACAACGTAACTACTATTTATAATAATATTATTATATTAAAATTTAAATAATATTTTTTTACTAACTATTTTATCTTTTATTAAAATTAAATTTTAAAAATTAAGTTTTTAATTTTAACTAAAATAGTCAAAATTAAACTTTCAATTTTAATAAAATAAATGAATAGGATTTAATTTTGATTAAATAAATAGTCAAAACATTTTAATTAAATTAATTAAAGTTAGTCTTTTATTAAGATTAGAAGAAGAAGATAGAAGATTAGAAGATATATAAATATAAATTAATTAATTAAAATGCAGGTCTTTTGGGTATAAACAAGTCTTTGCTTTACGTACACCACATAAATTAAGTATTCTCTTTTACCTTAACCTTAACGACGATCAAATTATTCACTATCTCTAAACTGTTCTTAGTTCTTACTGTATTTCCACACACAGTTTACTCAATTCACGCTCAATACGGGAGGTGGGCTGTTGAAAATGGAGAACAATGTTTTTGATGCTGAAATTGATGCACCTTTTGTTTGGAATTTCTTTGGATCGTTGCCAGTTGGGTTCCTTGCAGATGCGTTGGCTCTTACCAGCCCTAGGGATGTCGGAAGGCGTCGATGGTGGATTCTGTGTTCCGATCAGCGGCGGAATGGGATGCTGTGTGGGAGAGATTCTTGCCGCCTGATCACAAGCAGATTTTGACGGAGGCGGAGGGTGGTCCCATAACGTCCGCTTCTAAGAAGGAGTTGTATCTAAGTCTTTGCGATCATCCCGTGATCATCGATGGTGGGAATAAGGTTAATTCTTCAACCTTTTTTTTGTTGTTCATGAATCCTATTGATTATTCGTAATTTTTTTCTCTGATCTATAGGCAAATAATTTCATAACATAACTTTTTTATTATTATTTTAAGGCGTAATATGCTAAAAAGTGAGTTTACTAAGAAAATGCCTAATAACATCTTTTATTGTTAGAACTTAGAACTGGATTATAGGGTTTGAGAAAATGATACATGCAGCTAATATTAACATCACTCAAGTTAGGTGAAGTTGCTCTCGTAAACCACTTAAACCGCTTAAATGAAGGGTACTAAGGTCATTTAAGTGTTTTTATGATTTAAATGATATGTGACAACATCACTAACTTAGGTGATATTAGTTAAATGTATCAACGGGGCTTGCCCTGATGCTAAGGGAGTGAAGGAGAGGTATTGGGTTCGAGTCTCTCCGGAGGGTTTCTTCCTAGAGCAGCCCTACCGAATTAATTAGGGGTGTAGTTGGAGTGGTTCGAAACCGGGGTCCGGATTAGAACAACCGGTTTCGATCCTGTGTCACTAGGCGAAGCTGTTTAAAAAAAAGCTAAATGTATCATTTCCCCATAGAGCTATATGTCAAACTCTTTAAACGGTTTGTAGCTTCATGTTTTACATCATGTCGTTTGTTGTGATCCCACCTTATAATATAATATTGGGTTATTAAAGAGACTCATTTTTACTTAAAATCCGGGACTCACTTGAGAGAATATGATATGTGCCCTATAATATTATATGAACGTGAGTCGTTCTTTTTGCGTAGAGCTTCTGGTTAGATAAATCAAGTGGGAAAAAGTGTTACATGTTGGCTGCACGATACCTCTCGATCGCTTGGGGTGATACCCCTAGATACTGGAGATGGATTCCCTTAGCTGAATCAAGGTTATATACTTGTATATATACTTCACAACCTTTTTTTCTTCTTTTTGATTTCTTGTTTGGTCAATTTAACATGATCAGTATTACGGATTTGTACTCAACGCCAGGTTTGCTGAGGCCGCTGAACTTTTGAGTGTATGTTGGTTTGATGTTAATGGTAGAATCGATTCTTCCATGCTGTCAATCGACACCTGTTACGTAGCTTACCTTATCTATAAAACGACACAAAGCATTAATGGTTTTGATTATCGACCTGTTGAAGCTTCTTTCGGGTTAAGCGGTGTTGAGATTCAAACCGAGATTCAAAAGAAAGTTTTTCTTAACCCGGCTGTCTATGAGAGACAAGGATATGATTCTAGGCAACAAAGAAGAAGAGGAATAGGGATACGAAATCGATCTTTTACAACCCCGACTGTAAATGGCCCAAATTGCAGGAAAGATGGGTGGCTTGAGATAGAATTAGGTGAGTTTTTCAATGAAATGGAGCTGCAAGGGGAACTCAAGATGGGAGTGATGGAGGTGAAACACTTGAACGGGAAGAGTGGTTTAATCATTCAAGGGATAGAGATTAGGCCAAAGGCAAATAAGCCTTAAGTTTTGTATGTTTTTAAGACGCTTTGAATGTGATTTTGGATTTGAATATTATGTCTAAACATTAAAGGATAATTTTAATGTCCGAGTGTTCATTCATATTTGATTGTTCGTTTTATAAAATAACTTAACTATCTGTTTTATAATAATTGATATTCTATATCTTTATTACTGGCGGTGAGTAAAGGCTTCGTCAATTTGAGTCTGTTGGATCACAATGATATTAAATCACGGCCGTATTAATTCACTTATACTTTGTCAACTCTCTATACTGAACTTTAGGAGCACGTTCCTTGCTCTTATAATCGATAACTGCTCTTATTATAACCAATCCTTTGTTGAGTATATTTGCAGGTACGGACTTTAAAGTTTACCGCTTTTTGTACTTACCATCATAGCTCAGGTCACCGTGCTTGCACAAGGGGACGGTAGAACGGGGAACTTCGGATTACTGATTAGGGGAATTTAGCTTGTTTTATGGATGCTGGATTTCTTTCTAATGTGTCTCAGGTAATATGGTGTACTTAAATGGTGAAAAGTGGAGGAAAGGGAGGACTAGAACCCAATTATTTTGTTTTTGTGGTTGAGATAAGGTGGCACTACTCAATGCACACACAATGGCACGCCTTGTTTACATATTACGTTTTAACCTAACCCGGTAATAGGGGAGGTGTGCAGGAGGTTTGCACCATTTTGTAACCGGAGTCATAAGGGGTCTCCACTACATACATATTACATTTTGTTTTGTAAGATACACCCCTCTTCAGCCTCTGCTCTCGTACGGATGTTATTAAGTTAACATCTTAAGCTCCTTGTAAAATAGCTCATAACAACACCAGATTTACAATAATTAGAACATGGGTACGTGGACGGGTTGGGCTGGAGTCACAAGGGATCTTTGGTAGGGGCCGGGTGATGCGGGGGGCCAACTAGGTTGAGGTGAAATAAGGGGGGTGGGCTGGAGTACTCTTGGTGCAGGAAGAGTTGGAGGTCTGGTTGGGAGTAATCAGGTTTCCTACCTCTTTAAAACTTGTCGAGCCACTGAGTTTTTGTTATATTATAGCTATAGTGTTGTGGTGTAGTGATTATGTAGTGTGTTTGAGTGGGGGAAGGTTGCTAAAATCCCTAGTTGTTAGGTCTCCTCGTTGTGCCTCAGAGTTTTTGGTCAGTTGTCATGCTTACTTCCCCAATCTCGAGTGTCACAAATAAGCATCGCTGACATGTGTGAATCTAGAAACCTAATGTGAAGTCCATAAGCAACAGCAACCCTAAAAAATGCATAAGAGAACATGAAGGTATGAAATGTAGGCTCGATATGCTCAAAAAAGAAGTCTGCAGGTGCAAAAGGAAAATTACCATGATCAGCAAATCAACTCAGCGGTGTGTGAAACAATGAATGGTTGTGGTACTTCAAAATGTTGAATATGTACATCTGGGAGTCAATGTGGTATGGGGTTTTGAAGAATAAAGAATGTGGTTAATCTGGAATGAAAAGCTACTGGAAGATAAAAGAACTTAATTGAATCATAGTATAGTTAAAATAAGTACGGTTGTCGAACACTAAGGGAACGAGTATAATTTTAAATATAACTTTACTAATTAAATATAAAACTAATTTAAATCAGTAAAAGAGGAATTTGGAACTTTGTGCTCCTAATCAACACAAACTACTAAGAAATCACCAAAAACAACTCAAAACAAGCAAAAAGCAACAAACTTTATTAGATTAAATTATCGGAACGAAGATTTCCCCCTAGATCCGATTTCACCTTTTTAAGTCAAAATGATCTCAAATATAGATGTGCAATGGATATTTTATTACCACATACAGATTTCTAATGTTATTAGACTCTTGGTTAGCTTATCTAATCCTATAATCATGTAATTAACTAACCTTATGGTCAAGAAATCAATTTAAAGCATAATTAGTCTTTTTAGTTCGAATCAAGAAAGACTTAACCTTTAATGTTTGTTTAAGTTAACAAAACATTCATTTAACACACAAAGGTGATATGTCAAATCACACACATTAAAGTTTCTATCTTTAATAGTTTAACCCTAAGATTGGTTCATCACTAGTCTAAATTATCTAGTGGTCCTGGATAATCAAGATTCAAGTCTCACAAATAGATTGGTCCTTTAATTTATGAAAACTCAGTTTCTAAACACCAAAAATAGAATCTTAAATACATGTGGATCTTTAATTAAGTTTTACAAGATAAATTAAACATCCAAATTCATTGAAATTAACAAACTTTAACAAGGTCCATCTCCTCTAGGGAGGAAAATAGAAGATTAAGCTCATAATCATCATAATTAATAATACAGAAACGTTCAAAAGCATAAACATATGAGTTAAAAACGAAAAACCATGATAAAGTAGAGATTAAAGCCTTGAATCTTCACTCCTAAGCCTTGATCTTCTACTCTAAGCTTCCAATCTGCCCGAGACGTTTTTAGGGTGTTCTTAGAGGTATAATGATGGTAAAAGTCGGGTGGTAACTTCCCCAACAGATCTGGGATGTTGTTTAAATAGATAAGCTGAAACAGGGGCGTCACGTCGCAATCATGTACCGGTCGCATCATGATCTGTGGACTCCACACGTAATCGAAACCTTTTTTTTGAAATTTTGAATCCGGCCTTATTAGTTCACGTCGCGTCGCGATGTATTACTTGTTGCATCGTGATCTTGAACTTTCAAGACATAAAATTGAGATTGTAGCCCTCTATGTCTAGTTTCCGTGGCCTTTTGAATAACCTCAATCCGAGTTCGTATGAGTGAGATATGATCAAAATAGTGAAGATGTGTCGGAGCGAACAACTTTTCTTATTTTCTTCGGTTTCTTTATATTTTGTTCAAAACATTTCATAATCCGCATTTTTAACCTATAATGCAATTATATATCTATATTTGGTGATATCAAAATACCCACATTTGAACATTGTTTGTTCTCAAGCAAACTATAACTTTATCCTAGCTATAGGACTCAAATAAATAACATCTTTCTTTGAAAAATTAAATATCACTTACTAATGTCAGAATGGTTGATTAGAAACAAATTATTAGCTATACCTAGAATTATGCACATACTCATGTTACGATCTTCATTAACTTCTCAACCCTCCCAAATACTCTCTCTCCTTATAAATAACCAAGCCTTAATTTTTGAATTATATTTTTTTTATTAATGTGGTTAATTTACCTCTTAAGAAATCACTAACATCAAGACTTATTGCAGATTTTGCAACTTAATTTCACATATGCTTTTGATATTTTCAGCTCTTTTTTATAAGTCCATGACTTTCGATAAAACCATTGTATCAAACATTCAACTCAACCAATCCCAAACCCCTTAGGTGATTATATGTAGAACATTCCTCAAAATTTACCAATTCGAGTCCCAAAAGTCATTGATTGACTTATACATTTTTTCTAGCTTTATATATATTTTTTCTATTTTTACACATTGGCTTTTTTTTCCTTTTTTTAGCATATGATTAGAAAAATTGAAAATTCATACTCAATCTATTTTTGTCAAGCATAGACTCAAAAATGGCCTAACCTTATAATTTATGTAATAAATTTAGAATTAAAAATTGGTGACTATAAATAGATATTTCTAAGGAATAGCTAAAAGCCACAAGCATTATGCATAAAAACTAATTATAACCTCTAAACGTGTTTACAAATCAAACATCTTGACACTTTTAACTAATACTTAATCTTTACTAGAATGATATTAAAATTAAAAATTATAGCTCAAATAAAATGACAATTTAACACGAGTACTATTATTAAATGAGGAATCTTTTTCTAACCCCCTATCCACACTTAAATCATATAATGCCCCCGTTGTACACAAAATAAAAATAAAATAAGGTGAAAAAAGATTATAAAATCCCCCTAGGTATTAATAAGGTGGACGGAGTAAGTAAATATAAAAGCTGAACCGACTGCATTTAGCATCAAAGTTGCATTTAGCATATGCAACAAGCCTTTAAACCCCTCGATAGCCCGAGTGGACAAGTTTTAGTCTTATGAGGGTTTCTATGCAACACACCTACAAAGTTGAACAGAAAGGAAACGAAATAAAAAAATAAAGAAGAAAGGAAAACCTAAACTAAAGAAGCACTTATTTTTGTCTAAGACTCTAGCTTGACTCCGAACTTATTTTATTGTGAACAAACAACCCCACACTTGCAATCAAGTGCGGGTGGTAACATCTATACATACTGGGCGATGTATATTTGTTACCAATTCTCCACAAACATCAAGTGCGTGTCCCACTCAACCTTCTTGATCTCCAGAAACATCTCTCCTACATTCTACATATTGAATCCTCCTCATGATTGCAAACTCGATTGTGACTCAAGCAAAGACTCCAACCATCTCCAGACGATGTCTAAGTTAGTGTCGGCCTGATTCTTCTCAAGACACGAAGGACCCCAAAGGGTTTCTGGTGTCGGAGGGATTCCATATTTTGACTCTAACTCCTCACTCGATTCCGTGGTTACCTCCTTTTCTAGTTTCGGAGTTTCCTTCTTGAAAAGTAGAAATTCTAGATAGTCCAAGATTTCATCTTAGCTTCTCTCTCAAGAAGGGAGGGTACCTCCTTTTCTAGTTTTGGTTTTGAACCTAACGGGGGTGTTGGCTGGATGAGGGTCAATGGTTCACTCTTTAAACATTTTTCTAGTTCCTCAAGCAGGCCAACGAGACACTTTAGAATATCTCCATCAGACTGAGCATCTTCTCTCAACTCCACCTCCACGTATGGCTCAAAATGTATATTGTCGTAAGAATCGGAGTCGTCTAAGTAGTAGAGTTCAGGATTAAATTGTGGTTCATCAAGTGAGCCAATCAGGTGGTCATCCTCATCATATTTTGTGATAAATTCAAAATCATCACGTTCAATGCCATCGTCGTAAAATTCGTTTAGCAAATCTTTAAGGAAAGAATCCCAAGAGATCGGTAGCTCATAATCGCAGAAGAGACATCGACGGACACCTAAACTAGCGAGTAGAACGACGAAAATAGGCACTATACCCTACTTAACATGTAATACCCGATCCCCGTATGTAATTATTAAGACAATGTAATTTGAATTATGAACATTATTATCAGTGCTAGTTGAATTCGAGAGTATGAATTTAATTGACTTATGGGTGACGTAGTTAATCGATTATATATATATACACTTATTTAATCTTGGACCCTCATTGATAACCTAACAATAATGGATTTGAGTTTGATCTTGAAGAGTTAAAGAGAAGGCAATTAGATGGGCTTGGCCCAAGAAGACAAGTATATATATTACATTAGGGCACAACCTCCCAAGCACTTGCTACTGTTTCATTGAGTATCCAAACTTAGAGAGAGAGAGGGAATAGTGCTCTGTGTGTGTTCTCCATGAAGAGGAAGACGGAGGGAGCAAGAAGTTGAGTCTTGAAGCAATCTTTGAAGAAAATTCTAGGTATGGATTCTATCCCTCGTAGTTGATTTCAGTTAGGACTTCTTGGGTGAGATTTGGGTGGAAGCTTGTGTAGTTTCATCTCTGTTCTTGAAGTTTTATGAAAACCTCATTTTAAAGAAAGAAATTCATTTTTAGACCACCAATTGGTAGTATTAATTGGATTGTTTGATAAGGAGTTGTTCTTTAGTTGTTAAGAATCCTTAAAAACAAAAATAAAAGGAAGTGGTTGAGTTTTGAAAGAACTTGATTTTTGGCCATGGAGCTTGTAAGATGAAAAGGATGAATTGACAGGGACGACCCCAACCCCATGCGACTTTCACCTTGTGCCATGCGACTTTCACTGTGCCATGCGACTTTCACCATGCGACTTTCACCATCCAACTTTCACAATCCGACTTTCACCAAATGTACCATGCGACATTCACCAACAAACCATGCCACTTTCACCAAGACACCATGCGAATTTCACCAAGACACCATGCGACTTTCACCTGATTGAACCATGCGACCTACGCATGAATACATCCATGCAACTTATTGCAGGAGTAAAGGCTCATGCGACTTGTATATGTATACATGTTAGTACCTCATGTGACTTTCAGTTGATCCGACCTTTGTGTGGTCCGACTTTAGGACTTAGGGAGTGCGAGTGTGTCAGATGACCTAAGGCCTTGTACCCGGTATTGATTCAATAAGATGCGTTGTAGGTTCTTGCTGCCCGATTCGTTAACTGAATAGACCCGAGTACCTCGACAATTACTGTCACAGGTGAGTTTCACTAACTCTTATATTATATTGTGATACGTGCTCTATATGATATTGTGATTGATGTGACACAGATGTTGTGTCTTGAGCAGATGTGCTCATTTGGCAGCTGGCCACCCCGCCTTTATGGCAACTGATGTGACACAGATGTTGTGCCGTGAGCAGCTGTGCTCGTTTGGCCGCGGGCCACCCCGCCTGTGTGGCGTAATTGATGTGTTGTGCATTATCTGTAGATGCGTGTTCTGATATAATGTACGAGTGTGGTGTGCTCCTAAGCCTTGTGCTTAACCCGTTGTTGTTGATTCTTTCAGGACCGTCACATGCTGACAAGGGGAAGGCTCCCGCATGATAGCTGTTTCCGCTTAACGTTATTTAAACTCTGATTTAAATTATTACTTACAAACAAGTATTTTTGTGCCGTAAGTCCCGTGTGTCGGGCTGGTTGTTTATTGATGATGAACCGAATGTTTAATTAATGACTTACGATTATATGAATTTACAAAAAAAAAAATTGGGACATTACATAACAGAAAGTAACGCTGGAGCTCTCACGAAGGGTCGTTTAGTAAAAATTAGTCTAGTTATACCAAAATGAAACTGTTCCCCGGCAACAGTGCCAAAAACTTGCTGTGTGTAGAGCGTACTAGTTTTAAATTTATAAACTCCGAATTATTAAAGCAACACTATAACATAAATAGGAAAAAGAACCTAATCATGTCGTAGTATAGTTAAAATAGATACAGGTGTCGAACACTAGGGTAACGAGTATGATTTTGAATATAACTCTACTAATTAAATATTAAACTAATTTAAAGTAGTAAAAGGAGGGTTTTGGAACTTTACACTCCTAATCAATACAAACTACTAAAGTACTAAGAAACCACCAAAAACAAATCAAAGCAAGCAAAAAGCAAAAATAACTTTATCAGATTATCCCCTAGATTCGATTTCATCTTTTCAAGTCAAAATGATTTCAAATAAAGATATGCAATGGATATTTTAATACCACATACTAATTTATAATGTGATTTGACTCTTGGTCAGATTAACTAATCCCATAATCATGCAATTAACTAACCCTATGGTTAACGAGTCAATTTAAAGCATAATTAGTCTTTTTAGTTCGAATCAACAAAGACTTAACCTTTAATGTGTGTTTATGTTAATAAAACATTCATTTAACACACAAAGGTCATCATATGTCAAAGCACACACATTAAAGTTTCTATTTTTAGTAGTTTAACCCTAGGATTGGTCGATCACTAGTCTAAATTATCTATTGGTCCTAAATAATCAAGATTCAAGTCTCACAAATAGATTGGTACTCTAATTTATGAAAACTCAGTTTCTAAACACCAAAATCTTGAACACGTGTGGATCATTGATTAAGCTTTATGAGATAAATATAGGACATTAAACATCCAAATTCATTGAAATCAACAAACTTTAACAAGTATCATCTCCACTACGAAGGAAAACAGAATATCTAGCCCATAATCATCATAATAAACAATATAGAATCATTCAAAAGCATAAACATATGAGTTAAGAGCAAAAAACCGTGATAAATTAAAGATTAAAGCCTTGAATCTTCACTCCTAAGCCTTGATCTTCAACTCCATGCTTCCAATCTGCCTTGAGACGTTTTTGGGGTGTTCTTAGAGGTATAATGAGGGTAAAAATCGGGTGATAACTTCCCCAATAGATCTGGGATGTTGTTAAAATAGATAAGTTGAAATAGGGGTGTCGCGTCACGATCATGTACTACCCGCATTGCGATTTGTGGAGTCCTCGCATAATCCAAACTATTTTTTTTGAAATTTTGAATCCGGCCTTATCAGTTCATGTTGCGATATTGCACTTTCACGAGTTGGTAAAATTTAGATTGTAGCCCTCTGAGTCTAGTTTCCTTAGCTTTTTGAATCACCTCAATCCGAGTTCATATGAGTGAGATATGATCAAAACACTCGAAGTGTCGGAGCGGACACCTTTTCTTATTTTGTTCGGTTTCTTCAGTTTTTAACCTGTAATTCAATAAATGAAGATAATTAAGTATCTTTTACTTATTTACGAACAATAACAGGCTAAAATAAAACAGATATGACTTAAAATATATATCTAAATTTGGTGATATTAAAATACCCCACACTTGAACTTTGTTTGTTTTCAAGCAAACTATATAACTTTATCCAGGCTATAGGACTCAAATAAATAACATCTTTCTTTGAAAAATTAAATATCCCTTACTAATTTCAGAATGGTTGATTAGAAACAAGTCCATAGTTTTCGATGAAACCCATATAGTGAACATTCAACTTATCTAATCCCAAACCAATTAGGTTTTGGTGATTAGGTGTAGAACAACCCTCAAAGTTTACTAATTCAAGTTTCAAAGGCGACTAAGTTTACTAATTCAAGTTTCAAAGGCGACTAAGTTTACTAATTCGAGTCCCAAAGGCCATTGATTGACTTATACATTTTTCTAGCTTTTTATATATATATATATATTTTTTCTATTTTTGCACATTGGCTTTTTTTTCGGTTTTTTTAGCATATAATTAGAAAAATTGAAAATTCATACTCAATCTATTTTTGTCAAGCTTAGACTCAAAAATGGCTTAACCTCATAATTAATCTTATAATCTGCATAATCCGAATTTTTAACTTGTAATTCAATAAATAAAGATAATTAAGCATCTTTTACTTATTTACGAACAATAACAGGTTAAAATAAAATAGAAATATATATATATATATATATATATATCTAAATTTGGTGATATCAATGTGAATCAATTACTGAGAGTTGAATAAGCTTACAATGAAAACCCATTACCCACTACCAAGAATGGACGGCTTATTGACTAGCTTCAAGGGGCTACATGGGTTTCAAAAATAGATTTGCGGTCGGAATATTATTAACTTAAGGTTTGGGAAGAGGATATCGTGAACACAGATTTCATAACACGTCACGGTCACTATGAATTCATAATCATGCCTTTCGGGTTGACTAATGCACCGGCAGCATTTATGGACATAATGAAAAGAGTGTGCTGACCCATGCATAATGAAAAGAGTGTGCTGACCCATGCTAGACAAGTCGGTGATCATATTTATTGACGAAATTTTGATCCACTCCAAGAATACGGAAGAACATGAGAGAAATATGTGAAAAGTATTAGAGACACTAAGACGAGAAAAAATTTACGCAAAATTCTCCAAGTGTGAGTATTGGTTACCGGAGGTGCAGTTCTTGGGTCATCTGGTGAACAATGAGGGGATTAAAGTATAGTATGAAGTGGGAACAACCAAGAAGTCCAACTGAGATTAGAAGTTTCTTGGGTTTAGCGGGATATTATAGGAGGTTCATTTAAGACTTTTTAGAAATTGAAATTCCATTAACGAAATAGACCAAGAAGAACATAAAGTTTGATTGGGGAGTTGATAAACAAAAGGCGTTCGAGACCTTGAGAAATAAGTTATGCAAAGCTCCAATGTTGACCTTGCTAGAGGGACTAGAAAATTTGCTGGAGTACTATGATGCATCACACTGTAGGTTAGGCTGTGTCTTAATGCAAAGAAGAAAATTCATAGCCTACGCTTTAAGACAATTGAATCCGTACGAAGGTAACTACCCAACACATGACCTGGAATTAGTAGCGGTGGTCTTTGCTATAAAGATATGGAGACATTATATGTATGGAGTAAAGTGCACCTTCCATACTGATTATAAGAGTCTAAAGTACTTGGTGGACCAAGAGAATTTGAATACAAGGTAGCAGAGATATATAGTTAGACGTTGTGAAAGATTACGACTACGAAATACTTTTCAATCTAGCCAAGGCGAATGTCATAGTTGACGCCTTGAATAGGAAAGTAGGATACATGCTTCTATGAATGGAATGTATGCGGATGAAGATAATGACTTCCTTATTCGACATGATCAAGACGGTACAAGCAGATGCTATCAATGAGAAAATCAAAGGAAAGAATGTGTGAAGGGGCACATGGACAAATTCTTAGAGTCAAAAGGGGGTTTACTGACTCGTTATGAGCGTATTTGGGTGCCTAACATGGGGAAACTAGAATTGCTTTACTTGACGAGGCACATAAATCAATGTTTTCTATTCATCAGGGGGCTACGAAAATGTACAGAGATCTCTGAGGACTAATTATTGGTGGTTGTGGATGAAGAGACACGTAACTAAATATGTGGAGAAATGTTTAACGTGCTTGAGAGTCAAGCCGAGAATAAGAGACCTCATGGGGAGCTCCAACCTCTAGAGATACCAGTGTTGAGATGGGAGCCCATAACAATGGATTTAATCACTAAGATACCCTAAATTCCGAAAAATTTCGATTGCATTTGGGTCATAATGGACCGTTTGACAAAGAGTGTGCACTTCATCCATATACGTGAGGCGTTCTCATCGGACAAAATGGCGGATGTGTTCATGATAGAGGTCATCTCAAAACAAATTGAGATAGGTTGTGTCTGATAGGGAAACAAGGTTCACAGCTGGGAAAGTTTCATGCTAATACGGGAATGAAGATACACTTTAGTACTGCGTATCACCAGCAGATAGATGGTCATAGAGAGAGGACGATACAGACCTTAACGGTCTGTTCTAGAGTTTTGAAGGAAAGGGAAGGGGAGGGAAGGGAAGGGAAGGAAAGGGAAGGATAGAAAAACTCCCCCTCCCAATCATCCCAAAAGTGGGAGGATTGTTTTAAAGCATAAAATTGGTAAAATTGCCCTTCCTTCCCCCTCCCTTCCCCTTCCTTTCCCTCCTTAAAAAAACTTGAGAACACCCACTACTAATTGTTTCCTTCCCTTCCTCTCTCTTTCCTTCCAAAAAAATAACTCGAAACACAGCGTAAGAATATGTTGGGAGATTGCGTGCTTCATTTTGGTGGTAGCTAGGATATTATTCTCCCATTGGTTGAGTTTTCTTACAACAATAGTGTTGGGTATTGGTGGCATCAAGAAACACGGCGAAAGCAAGAAACGGGTAAAACAATTTTTCAAAAGATGCCCACCACTACACCTCCCAATAGACCATACTCTAAACACTTGCAATGCAACTATAAGAAACAAGAACAAGGATAAATATACCATTCAGAAAGCCTTCCAACGTTGACACTTCTCCTTGTTGTGGATGAAGGTGTCGGATGTGAGAACACAATGGAGCGTTCTTCTACCGGTGTCCACACCAAGCACATTTGATTCCCGAATGCTAGCAAGCTTGATCACCGTCAAGAGCTCCACCAAGATCATACACCAACTTGAAGATTGTCTTGAACTCAAGAACAACTCTTCCAAGTGTGTATATTGAGAGAAAATTAAAGTTATATGATTAACTAAAAGTTAAACAACTTGAACAAATGGCTAACCATGTCATACTAAACTACCTTGACTTCTTGTAGACGCAATCCACAACCTAAACATTGTCTGTCATAAGTCTAGTACTAATAGTCATTAACACCCAATCAATTCAGCCATTAAAAGACTAATTAATCTAGCCGTTACAGCGCCAGGCACGACCGTGCCTCATAGGGCACATCTGTGCAACCGGGCACACCCTAGTGACACTGGATTTGGGCCCGTGCCTTAGCACTAGGCATGTCTATACCTCCATTAGGCACGCCCGTGCCGGCCCCATTTGGTATGACCTAGACACGCCGGTCTTGGGCCCATACCCAGCCGATGGGCACGCCCGTACCTTCATCAGGCACGGCCGTGCCCGGCCCACTAAAACCATCTTTTGGTGTATTTCTATCTCTCGTTCAAAGGTGTTACCGGAATCAATACTTGGAGTGTGACCTAATAGGCTTATGTCTCATCGGCAATGGTACCAACTCGTGTGTGTCAGTAGGCATATTCCAACAGATTCCCACTTGCACATGACACACCTACGAAAGGTAACACCTACATAGAGCGGCCTCTAGCAAGGCATCTATGCCCCCAAGTCAGCATAGGGTATGTCATCCATGACAAGTACCAACCTGAAAAGAATGGTCCTATAGATAAGTGATCATTCATCGTTTTGTTTGTGAGATCCGATGTGAATGTGAGGCATGGAACATCATCAACCTCCAGATCATCCATGATTACGTTTCTCAATCAAGATTGATGGTGACCAACAAAACCAAGTTGCAAAACTGATCCATTCTCAATTCAACTCAAGCATATCCATGCATTTGATGTCAGCATTCAGTCAACGAGGGGTCCATGGATATCTCTCTAAAAGAGGAACAAATCCCTTTGACTACATAGTCCTATCGTAGTAGCAAAATCTTACTTGAAAACTCCCCTTATAGCAGCCAGTTATGAACCACGTTAGAAAGCGAACAAAGCAAAACAAGCCAATACTCAGAGATCACATGTATCTTGAATGTAAGGATAAACGATATTATCATCCTGATTTACTCGTGACAATGTCCATGAAGAAATCTCAGGTGCGGATCCATTATCAAGTACATGATAAGTGTTGCATAACCATGTGTTCAATCCAAGATGAATACCTTTACCAACAGCTACTTACCTCAGTCTTAATTTGTAACACCCGCAAACCTGGGCTAGTAGATTAGCGGGTTTATGGTATGTGATTATTTGTGTTTTAATTGCTTTAATTAATTATGCGATTAATTAAGTGATATTAGTTATTTAATTAATCTAGAATTATGAAATAAGATGTATGTATGAATGTATGACCGTATGTATATGTGAGTAGGTTAGTACACGTGGGGTGGGGGTTAGGAGAGTGTGACACCTACTTTGCATGTAAAATTAGTATGTGTCTTTCACTTTCTCTTCATTTTACAAACAAAGGAAAAGTGTGTGTATGTTTCTCTGCCAAAGAAAAACCGAAGGAAAAGAAGAAGAAGAAGGAAACATCGGATTTCAATTTATTTGTGTAATCTAATCAAGATTTAAGGTTGGTATGCTTTAATTAACATGTTATTGTTCTTCTAGATGTGTTATCTAATTTAAAAGAAATAATTTCTGTTTTGGTTTGAAAATTTCATGTCAATATGAAGAACTATCGAATAGGTTTTATAACTTGATCTTATGGGTTTTATGTATTCTTATCGTTTATGTGCTTAAAGAATGTTTGAATGCATGAAAATGTGTTTAAAAGTATTTTAATATGTTCTGATATGATTTGATGATAGTTATGAAATCTGGGTTTTATGCATTTTGATGAAACTATGATGTTCTCGGATTGTTAGGAAAGAAGATAGGAAAACCGGTTGTTGGCAAATCCGATAGTTGATGAAAACCGGAAGTTATGGAAAACCGACACTCACAATCCTATACTAGAAATCTGATATTCGGATTAAGACAACCCTAAATCCGATTGTTATATTTATATATGAAATCCTAAACTTGGAAAGTGATAAGTTACAAACCGATACATGAAATCTGGAACTTGAAATCCGGGAATATTGAAATCCGACATTTCTAAAATCAAGACTTAAAATCCGATATATGTGTTGCAGATTTCTAAGAACCCGATACCCTAGTTACGGATTTTGAAGAATCCGAGAAGTGGAAATTCGATAGTCAGAATCCGACAGTTTGAAATCCGGCGGATTTCCTAGAATCCGATAATTTGGGAAATCCGACATTCTGTGTTTTGATCTATATTTGTTTATTTGATTGTTTGATGTCATGAATGAAATATAAATATATGATTAAATATATTTATGGGATTTGGACTGATTAGTTGTTATTATGTTTTCAGGCAATCCAAAGGCTCAGTAACATTAGATTTCTGAGTACTTCATCTGAGATAGAAAGGTGAGTAGATGTTGAATGTGAATGGTAAAGATTTGGTTAATGTTATTGATGTGATGCATGATTGTATTTGATGGTTTGATATTGGAACTGTTGATTGTGGATAGTATTATTGATGACTGTTGCATGACTATTTGTTCGATACGCGCTCTTAGTATGATTTTGAGTTGCGTTTGAGAAGTCGGCTACACGTGGAATTGGGTTGGGCTCGTTTACTGGTTGGTTGAACGGTGGTAGCCTTACTGTTGCATATGTTGCTTCAGAGTGGGATTTCACTGTGCCAATTCAGTAGAGGGCTATCGGTAAACCTTTGCTTTGCCGGGCACTGGTTGTAGGTTCTGCGCCGAACCGCCGGTCTTCTTAGAGTTATGATTACATGATTAGTATTTGCTTGATGTTTGCTTTTGGGTTTAGCTTCTACTCACTTAGCTTTGTGCTAATTCCCCATAGTTGTTGCTTTATGCAGGTTGTGCTTTTGAGTGTTCGATTGAAGGAGAAGTTGACCTAACTCTGATGTTAAGTTTTAAAATGAAACGAGCCAGTCATTTTGTAACACAGAGTTTATGTTTGATGGATTGTAAAGAACAAATATTTTGTTTAGTAAACATTTGTAAATGAAATGTATGATTAATCTATTAAAGCTTCCGCAGCGTAATTTAAAAAAAAATGGCTTAGATTTTATGGTGTTACATAATTCACTTCTTCCTTCCTTCTGAAGAACGACCGATTGTAGAGTATTTAGAATAACTATGTTATTTAAGGAAGCGGTTAAACATGCTAAGATGAAACACAATAAGGGCTAACAAAATTACCCACTCCGCGCGCATTATCAAATCCCGATTTGATAATCGATACAACCAAAGCACGTTATTGCTTAATGTTCCCAACTCAAACATATCAAATTCAACTAAAACAAACTCGAGCCAAATCCTCTTGTAAACCAAGTGTATGCAAGCCTAGTATGAAGAATCATCACTAGCTTGCAACTATAGCTTAGTAAATGGATTCACAAAATGCCATCCATGCGTACTCTAACAATCGCCTATCTCTACTCTCGACCAATCATTTATAATGTGTGCGTCGGCTAGATCATGGTGCTTTATCTAAGCCCTCGTACTCTCATTGTTTCAAAGAACCCAATAGAGTCAACGATGCTTCGATAAATAGTTTTCGTCTATGAGTCATCGTATCCTCATTGTCTCAAAAAGATCCCAATAGGGTCACTATGCTTAAGACTATGTGTGCATAAGTCATCATACTCTCATTGTATCAAAGAACCAAATAGAGTCAATGATGCTTAAAGAACCATTCCAATTCACAACATAACAACAACAATTCCATTTAGAGCAACAATTTACTCTAAGCTCCTTCTCATCACCAAACATCAAGAACATATTTTAATATTTCTTGAATTCCACCAAGTTCACTTAGTATCTCCTAAATTCTTTTATGAAGCAATAATTCCTCAACCCTAGGTTTTAGAAACCACCAGGTTAGGACTGTATCTTCAATAAGATTTATATCACAGATACACAATTCTAGGAATACAAATGCTCCCACTAGCTCTGTCATTCATCTAAGTTTAATCTTCTCTTCTAGAAAACTCAAACCCATGATTTGCTCATTAAAGCGAAGATTACAACCTCGAGATGCTTTATGTAAGCCCATGAATAGACTTCTTGGGCTTGCAAACTTTACAAGGATACTTACAATGTACAAAACTCTCGGAGAGTGTTAAAACACTTCCTCAAAATTCCTATGAAGGAATATGGTCTTTACATTCAACTGCCATACCTTCATAGCCATGAGAAGGTAGTGATAATCACAGGTATCCGAGTAGTCTTCAACATAACCAACCGTAAATATAGGAACCATACAAAAAATATATGTTTTTATGAACATCATGCCAAGCCATACAAAAAATATAAATATAGGAACCCAAAGACAATGGGAACCACACTAGAGCAAAGACTGGTCAAAAACTGGATTTTTAGAAAACCAATTTTTCTATTTTAAAATTCCAAAAAACTGTTCTCGATATGGAGGGCACAGGTGTATCCTATGAAGGGTACAGGCGTGCCCTGCTAGTGTGTCGCCGGAAATAGTCTCTAGTTTCTAAAACAAAGATTCTGGTCAATACGACCCGTGTTCCCAAAGTCACCGCCCATCACCTGAATCACAGAATCATCAAAAATTCCGGTTTTTTCAAACCCCAAAGTGCAAAGCCATGTTAGAGATGGCTCTGATACCACTGTTGGGTATTGGTGGCATCAAGTATCGTAGCGGAAGTAAGAAATGGGTAAAACAATATTTCAAAAGATGCCCACCACTACACCTCTCAATGGACCATACTTTAAACACTAGTAATGCAACTATAAGAAACAAGAACAGGGATAAGAAATATACCATTCCGAAAGCCTTACAATGTTGACACTTCTCCTTGTTATTTATGAAGGTGTCGGATGTGAGAACTGTTGGAATATGCCCACTGATACACGTGCACTAGTATCACTGCTGATGAGGTACGGGCCTATTGGATCACACGCCAAGGGTAGATTCCGGTAGCACAACCTAAACAACGAGAGAATATGAGATTAGGGTTTCTGGCGACCTTCACGGGCCTTCACAGGCCGTGAAGAGGTCGTGAAGAGAAACCCTCCACGACGCTTTATCACCCGGACAAGTAGTCGTGGGGGCACTACCTTCACGAGGGCTTCACGGCCCGTGCCCGTGCCCGTGAAGGCAGGCGCCATGCTTTCATTGGACCACTCGTTGGCCCAATGAGAGTGTGCGGTGGAACCCAGCCTATGAGGCCTTCACGAGTGCTTTACGGCCCGTGAGAGCCCGTGAAGACAGAAGTCAAAGTGTCACTTTGTTTTTATTGGACCTTTGTGTTGGTCCAATTAAACCAAGCTTAAGTGGCTGACCCTAGTGGCCTTGGAGCTTCTTCAAGACTTTATAAAAGGCATTGCATTCTCTCCATTCAAGACTCTTGCTTCATGATACAACACATACATATATATGGTTCTTGAGTTCTATTAGAGCGAAGATTGGTGTATCAAGTGAAGGCAAGTTCTCCTAGTGTTGTGGCTGTTCCAGATTCACGAGGACATCGTGTGGCTCATTTCTCGGGTTGTTAGCAAGACGGAATCTCGGGCACTTGGTGTGGACTATCAATAGAGGAGCTCGGATGCGGGTTCTCAAAAATCTTCCTAGCTCAGTGGATAGCTCCAGCCCCGTGATGGTGTATTTCTCCTCCCTTCTCTTTTGTTTCTGTTGCTGTATTTGTTTTGTAGTCACGATCCCCACTTGGGGAATACATGCATGTCTGTTTTGATACCCGAAAACCCCGGTTCTGATGTCGTTGCTTCCGCTGCGTACGGGTGTTGGCGTGCATGGATTTCCTATAGTGGTATCAGAGCCTAGGCTACAAAGATATAGCACGATAATGGCTCAAAAAACCGTTTTGGAAGATTTATTTTTCTGTCCAGTAGGCCTTCACTGGCCGTGAAAGTTTCTTCATGAGTCGTGAAGGCCACACGACCAGTGTTCGTGAGGGGTCTGGTTGTGGGAAGTGTTTTCAGACTTCACGAGTCCTTCTGGCCCGTAACAGGTCATGAAGCTCCTGGGCTTCACGAGCCGTGAGGGGTTGTGAAGACTCTCGTGAACAGTATAGTCGTGAAACTTGGTTTTAGGCTCACGAGCCCTTCTGACCCGTGATCGGTCGTGAGGCCCTTGGGCTTCACGAGCCGTGAGGGGTCGTGAAGGTGCTTCTGGGCAGTTTTTGTCCTTAAAAGAAAATTTTCTGGTTTTTCGGGTCGTGGAGGAGTTTCTGTTTTTCTGACAGATTCCGTTTACAAACCCCTTTAATATTTTGGTACAAATATGGGTATGTAAAGTATGGTCTTGGCATGAGATGCATACATGCATACACATATGTTGTGTGTATATGAATATGGGTATAAAAATTGGTTTTGTGCCCTAATGCATATGTACAAGAATTTCCTTGTTGTACCTTGAGTATTTGTGTTGGAAATTCTTACCGAAATATTCCTTTAGTCGCGGTTTTGGCACACCGTGCTTTGTGGTTGTTGTTTGTTGCTTTTGGTTGGTGACCATCGCCCTAGACCTTGTGGTTGTGCCTTGTGGTTTGTTTGATTGTTTAGATTTATTTGATGACCTTAGTGTCACGTGTGATGTAATTAATTATTTTATTCATTTGGTATGTAATTTATTATCGCGGCTTGCATGCCGTTTCATTCATCCATATGTACTTGTACTAGATTGATAGGAAGCGCATGGCTTGCATGCCATTTCCTTTCTTTTATCTACTTGTGTTTTGAGAACCACAATCAAGAGTCAAGAGGTGACGTCTTGAAAACCTTGGATCCGGTTAGTCCCGATGGAGGTAGAGGATTCAGTGGGAGCACTCCATGGTCTAGGTTTGCGTCCTTAGTAGACCTAGTCCTCCCGGCTTGGCTCACGGGTAGGATGCATAGGTTTTTGGCATGGTTACCAACCCCTTTGTATGCGTGTGATGTGATTTATTTTTCTTGCATGGTTGTTTATGTTTCTTCCCATGCTTGATAACTTTTCTAAGTTAATAAAATCACAAGAGTTATTTAAATTGGTTAACAAACTCTCGCACGTGCACGATTAACAAGAAACAAATGCCCGTTTCCTAAAAACGTAAATCACGCACCATCCATAAGATGACACCACCCGATTCTAGTGAAGCATGGGATGATTGTCGAGCTAATCACGAGTTATACCATGTGGATCTGTGTGGAAGGTGAGAGTGGCGACTTGGGATTATTGGTTGTCGAGCATAGCATGAGCCAATGATTGTCGAGTGTGCTTCCGTGTATCTTGTTGGACGATTTACAATTGCAAACTAAAATCCTTGTGTGATTGTCAAGCTAAGCACGAGTCAAACAAGAATTTTAATTTGGAAATAGTGTAAGTAGGGATCAAACATGCCAACCGACCGTTTTATGTCATTGGATCCCGCAAGTGTCTAAGAGTTGCAATAGAGATTGCAATCAGTTAAATGGTTACCGGCCTAAATAACTTCATGAAGTGATCCGCGGTAAACCCGTCATGTAGTGGAGTGAAATATGGTTCTTAGCCCTTGTTAAAATAAATTGTTTTTGTTAAACTTTATGGGTAACTATTTTAACAAGGAATATATCGAACTAACTAAAATGTGTACTCTTGTTATTTATAGATGTCAAACCATAATAACACCACGTCAAACCATTCGCTTCGTATGTTCCTACAAAGGGAGAAACTCACAGGAGTGAACTTTGTTGACTGGCTTAGGCAATTGAGAATTGTCCTTCGTTATGAGTCAAAGTTGCACATCCTTGAGGAACCTCTTCTAGAGCCACCTACTACCGACGCGACTTGGTCCGTCCGATACGCGTATGAGAAGCGTGTTGAGCACACACACGATGTTGCCGGCCTCATGTTGTCAACTATGAGCTCGGAGTTGCAAAAGCATTTTGAGCACATGAGTGTGTACGACATGATGAATAAGTAGAAGGACACGTTCCAACAACAAATAAGGGAGGAACACTATGAGTGTGTTAAAAACCTAGTCGGTTGTAGAATGCAGGAAGGTAGGAGTGTGAGTGCCCACGTCCTTAAGATGAAGGCGTACGTGGACCAAATGGAGAGACTAGGATTTCCCATGGGGAAGGAGCTTGCTGTGGATATAGTGCTACAATCCTTGCCCGTATCATATGATCAGTTTATTATGAACTATCACATGCATGACATGGAGAAAACCTTAGGTGAATTGCATGGTATGTTGAAGACTGCGGGGAGTCTGACATGGCCAAGCATGAATCCACCTCTTCCATACCTTCCACAAGTTCAAGGGAACAAAAGAAAAAGAAGAAGAAACCGACACGAAGGGGAAAGGTTGGAGTGTCCAAGCCTATCCCCCACATTGAATTTGAGGACAATGATTGTGTGCCTCATGAAGAGATTCAAGAAAGAGTGGTTTGCTACTTCTAGGGATGATTTGGAGATTGGGGCCGTCACGCATGCCCATCGTGCCGAGAGGATATTAAACTTCTAAGGAAAGAGAGAGTTAATTTCCCCTCTTAAGGTACATTCATGATTTATTGCTAATTCTTCTAAACACTGGGTTGTTTGACCCGAGCTAATTGACTCACGTTTGTGACAAATTTGTCTTGTTACAAAGTGTAGGTACCATTTAAAAGAAGAACCAAGAGCATGAAGAACCGGATCTCTAAAAGAGGAAACTTGGAATATTGACCTCTACAAGAGAATTGGGAGTTTTTGTAACACCGCTTCTGAAAACAGTTACTTTAGTGATAATTCAGGTTTAGCAGCGGAAATTTTTCTTTTAATATTAACAAATGGTTAATTACATCATCTTTGTTTCCAAAACATTCATTGGTGTTACCTACAACAAGAACCGACCATAATATCAAATTACATTACAAAATTCAAGTGTTCCACCCACAAAGGGCATTTACATCAAAAGTTACCCGCCACACCAGGCCTTCTAGTCTTTACCTGAAAAGGGAAATCATAGCACCATTAGCTAACACTTAGCTAGTGAGTACATATTTATCACAAGCATCAATACAGTAAGTCATGTAGCATACCTATCATACATTTCGTACTTAAGCAATCATTGCTAGCTTAACACATAGCGGTGTGCTGACAAGATCAGTAAGAGTCATATCTTGCAAGGGAGTCCGTCCTGCTCAATAACTCAGACCGGGGGATCATACACAACCATCCGCGCTGGTAGGGGAGCATAAGCAGTCCACCAAGCATCGTTCACGGAGCCAAAGGCTCCTTAAGTAATCCAGCCGTTATCCAGCCGATTACCACTCACGTTAAGGCACGGCGGTTCTGCAAAACCTCGACCCGGGATGCACCCCGAGTCACCGTTAAATCCTGAATTATGACCGAAGTCCCCTTGGGATCCAACTATAGAGTTGACCTTAACCATGCGTCAAATTGTCTACAGATAGTGCACATACACATATACGTACATTTGATCCCACAGGGATCCATCATTCAGTCATTCATTCATACAGTACATCATTAATAACTAAGCGGTTCCAATCTGGACCCGCTGGCATGCACCTATTATACATCTTATAGGCAATCATAACATCATTCAAAACTTACAACTACCTTCTTGAGCATACCTCCAAAAGCAAGTTAGACAAACATAATACATTCACATAGTCATCTAGCATGCAAGCCTTACTCTATTGAGTCTCATGAAAGCAGGTACTCACCTAAGTAGTTTACAACGTTCACGTACTTGTATCTGACTTTACTAACACAACAAGTTCACCTAGAATATCATACTTACATTAATCATTCATACATGCATAATAAGACTACAAAACAAACATTTAATTTTGGACTTAGCACAAATCCGACACATATATCATGAAATCCGACACTCTTCAATCGGATTCCAACACTTAGGAATCCAACCATGCACACGGAATGCGACACTTGCGGATTCCGATACATAAAAGGAAATCCGAGACATGGAAATCCGACACAATGAAATCCGATACTGTCGGATTCCGACACTTGAAATCCGACAATCTTGCGGATTTAGGGAATCCGACAACTTGCGGATTCCAATACTTGGGACATCTTTGACTTAATGGGATTTAACACTTGAAGTCCGGAACATGAAATCCGATACTTGCAAAATCCGATAGATACGAAATCCAACACTGTCGGATTCCGATACTTGCAGATTCTTTTAAACTTAGTGGATTCACCAACATGCGGATTTCACCAACCTGCGGATTTCACCAACATGCAGATTTTGACAACCATTCAGATTTCAACTGCAGCTGATTCCGACACCTTCGTAGGTCTCGGAATCCGACACATTCATGGCCTGGAATTCCGAAAACTTCATCCTTCACCTTTACAACTTCATTCTCGTTGGTTTTAAGCCCAGAACATCTTAAAACTTCATGTTCCACTCGTACAATCACTTTAAACACACTAAATCCATACAAGAACACTAACAATGCAAAAACCATTTAGAAAGTGAGTTTTCATGTTCTTCAAAATATCCTTGTATGAATTTGTGTTTCTAGCATAATAAAACATGAATCTAGTCCTCTAAACATACTTAAATCATATTGCTAACCTTTGTGAATTAATAGCCGTGAGTCTTCTTCCTTCTTTTTGAAATCCGAGAGAGTAGAGAGAGAAAGAGAGAAGTGTGTGTGTTTTGTGTTTTGCTTTTCGTTGACTTTGGGTCAACTAACACACACACATTCCAGAGCGGTTTGCCTCTGGATTTTCATAATTCTTTTTCTTCTTTTCTTTCTTCATTTAATCTAATTCACACACATATACATATATTAATATGCATGTACACACTCATACACTTACAAACACACATAAACATATATACATATATACATCAACTTAACAAATACATATGACTAAGACACTTTCCTATTACATTAACTACGTACACGTACATGGTATTTACAACTAGGCCCAAGTTGAGGATGTTACAGTTTTTGTAATACCCGAACTTCCGAAGAATAAATAAAAGAATATTTATTGAGAAATGATAAATTATATTGGATGGTGAATTTAATTGTGATATATGTTAAAGAGTTTATGGGCTTGAATGAGTAATGGACTAGTTATATATATATATACATACATACATATATATATATAGGGTGAGGATCTAATGAGAACACCCCTTAAAATGAGAACTCTAGGAACCACTGCATCTAGTCTATAAAATCATTGCATCCAACTTAAAATCATTATATAATATCTAAAAAACATGGAGTTCTCTTAAAACCAGTCCATCATGCACTAATTAATCGGTGGATTCTTATTTAGGAACCAATACCATCATATTTAAAAATCATTGCATCTAGTATAAAATTACTTCATCTTGTCTAAAAACACTGCATCTTATTTTTACATACACAAATAATAATAAAAATAATAAAAATAATAATAATAATAATAGCACACTAAAATTGACTTTTAGATACGCAAATGTAGAGTTTTAATGGGGTTCGCAAATGGACTTAAATTGCGAACGTTTCCATCTGTTCATATGACTATATATATATATGTTATTGGTTTGGACATGTGTGTGATATTGAATTATGTTCTTGGGCCCAATCTATGAGTAAAGGTGGGCTTAGGCCTTTTTGAAATATATATAGAATTAGGGCACAGTTCCCAATACCCTTTCAAAGAGTTGTTACTGTTGCATTAGAGAGAGAGTTTGAGTGTGTGACTGTGTGCGTGCTTAAACCCTCACGAGAAAGCAAGGAAGAAGGGTGCAAGGATCAACTGGAAAATCAACGAATTGTTGAAAGAATCATCAGGTAATGTTTCTTGCCTCATTAGGATACTGTAGGTATCAATTTTATCGTGTTGGGTTGATGAGAGCATGATTTAACATCTGGGTTTCTGAGTTATGGGTTTATGAAGAACAAGAGAGAGAAATTTGAGATATAAGCTCCAATACTTGATAAAATGTAGTTAAATCTTGAAGGAAATGGTTAAATGAATGGAGAAATGTTTTGGAACAAAAATAAAACGATTTGGTTAAGTTTTGAAAGAGTTGTACTTTTGTCTATGGAGTCTAGGTTTAGAAAATGATGAACTGATGAGGGAGATAAGCCTCGTGCGACCCCCCTGATGCTTCATGCGACTTTCTAGTATGACTATGTTTATGCCTATGTGACTTTCGCATGGGGGCACCATGCGACTGTCGCATGGAGTGTCCAATTAACTTAGAAATTTTCATTCGACTCTCTATTATGCAAGTGTGTGACCCATGCGACTTTGTGTTTTGAACCTATGCGACTTATGAAGGAGTCATGCGACTCTTGTGAATTGGAGTCATGCTACTCTTGTGGTTGATGCCATGCGACCTTCGGATTAACATTCATGCGACTTTCTAACTTGAAACACCCTCATTCGACTGTTACATGGTGCCTTTATGCGACATTCATGTGACCCATGCGACCTTTTGAACCCTATGCGACTTATGAAATACGGATGAGGAATCCGCTATGAGTTGAAATCCGATAGTCTCCATATATGAGTTGGAAATCCGATACTTTTCATCGACGCGACGCGTCCCCGACTTTATGGACTTTAATGCATTTCTTATTGTTACTTACCTTGTGAAACCCGAATGTACTACGGGGGTAAACGAATGAGGGATTCGTACACGGTATTGATTGTTAGACCTGTTGTAGGTGACGGTCGATTGGAAAGTAACCACAAGTGTTCTAGTAAGCTAAGATTGTGAGATTGAACTCCAAGACAGGTGAGTATTCTTACTTGCTATCTAAACCTTATGATGCATGTATTAAATGTGCTATGTGCTATATGATTGATGAATGGCGAATTGATGAAATGATGACTGATGAATGGATGAGCTGATATTATGTTATGATATTGTTTGGACCGTTCACTTCGGTGACGGGAATGTTGGACCGTTCACTTCGGTGGTGGGAATGATGGGACCATACACTTTGGTGACAGGAATGATTGGACAGTTCACTTTGGTGACGGGAATGATGGGACTGCGCACTTCGGTGGCGGGAATGACTAGACCGTTCACTACGGTGACGGGTATAATGGGACCGTTCACTCCGGTGACGGGAATGTGGGACCGACTACTACGGTAGCGGGAATGAAAGATGTAACATGAATGTAAAGCAAATGATGCGTTGTCATATGGTTGATTGTAAGTAAGTGTACTCGCTAAGCTTCGTGCTTACGGTTGTTGTTAACCCTCTTTTCAGGTGATGGCCACGGCGGGCCTCCAGCACGCGGTTGATAGCTCATACTCTACAAGCTTCCGCAACGTTCAAACTATTTTGTTTTAAAGATGTAATTCAAACAATATTATTCGGATTCTACGGGTTATCACCCTGGGGTTGTAATCAACGTATACAATGTTTCATTTGTGGTAAATCATTAATCGTACTCCTTGTTTAATTGTGTAAATTTTTTTTTGGGACGTTACAACTTGGTATCAGAGCCTTGGTTTAAGAGATTCAAATACATTTTCACGTGTTTGAATTTAAACCTTGGTTCGTGAAGGGTTTTAAACGAAGTTTTTGAAACTTTTCCAAACAATAAATGCTACGATGAGCTATCAGTTGGAGCTAGTCTGAGTGGCCACGCGCGAGTACAAGGTATGAGTTTAAGATACGAAGATCATGCTAACTGAACTGGTGAGATTATGATATACTGACTGTGATAACTAAGACTTTGCAGTCTAGATGCTCTAGTAGAATCAGAATAGAATGACATGTTAAATTCTTACACGATGACTGATTGTATGCTTGTTGAGATGATTGATACATGGCCCAAGCCAGTGAATCAGGATTCCTAGTGGTATTGACCAGATCCAATACGTGTAGCGTGTTTGTAATAATAGGGCCCATGTTATTATTTGCACACGACACTTGTTGAAACTTGTCAAAACCCGGGGAATCTTGTGGATCCAGTGAGGGGTACTTGTAGAGATAGGATGCCTGTAGCTAAGGTGCCTTAGAATGACTAGGGTTGACTGATAGCTGTACTTATGACATGAATACGTGAACTGCAAACTAATATAGTGATGAGGACTGTGTGGCAATGCTGCCTGTTAATTAAGTGCATTGTCTATACATCTAGTATGGTGACTACAAGAAATCGATCTGTGATACCGACGGGTTTTTAAAACCCACCTGATGGAGAGAACGCAAGTTGACGGGAGAAAGTGACCCCCGTGCATAACCGATCTTGAACCAAACAGAAAATGTAACTCCGGAGAATGTGGTACCGGAAGATGTAATGGATGATGGCGAATTTAGGAATGAGGCTATGACTGAGTTGGTGACTACTGTGGTTACCAACACACTGAAAGAGCTGCTGCCCAAGATCGTGGAAGATCTGAAACAGGATATGGGCACAATGATTGACCAAAAGCTGGGAGCCCTATGGGCTGCAAAAGAGGCTACCGCGGCTGTTGTGGTCGCTCAACCGGTAGCATAAGCTGCGAATCAAGCGATCCCTGGAGGGAGCCTTCTTTACCAGCCGTTACCTGACCCGGTGCGGAGCACCCGATAGGTCTTGGCGAGAGAGGGAGCCTTCTTTACCAGTCGTTGTGCTAAAGAGTCGAAAGTTTGGTTCGCTTCTAACTTCCTTAGGGGAGCGGCTAAAGACTGGTGGAACCTCTTGAGAAAGATGAAAGGCGAAGCTATCGCCGGATTGAAGTGGGTAGAATTTACGAAACTGTTCTATGAGGAGTATGCTCCTAAGGTTGAGGTGGAGCGGGTGATGGACAAATTCATGAAGCTAAGGCAAACTACTGAGATGGTTAATCAGATAACTGCGATATTTAAGGAAAAATTGTTGTACTGCCCAACTTATGCAAATGAAGAGAGACTGTAGATACACAGGTACACGCAGATGTTAAGGGAGGATATCCAAGAGTTTGTTTCAAACGGCCAATATGCTACACTGGACTAGCTGGTTGAGGGAGCAAGAAAAAGGGAACTTTATCTGATGGAGAGAAACAAAAAGAGGTCCGCTGAGTGGGCTGCTCTGGGAGGGAATGCAAGTAAGCAACCCTTCAAGAAATCGAATGTTGGGAATGTGAGGCCTGTTGGGAAGAATCTGGGGGCTCGATGTGGGAAATGTGGAAAGGGGCACGCTGGGGAGTGCCGAGCTGGAACCATCAGCTGCTTTGTATGTGGAAAGAGTGGGCACTATGGAAAAGATTGTAGGGTCCACTTGAATGTGTGTTTTAAATGCAACAAGCAGGGGCACCACATGGCCGAGTGCCCGGAAGCTACGGGAGGAAGCAGGAGACCTGCTTGGCAACCACCGCTCTGAATCACTGATGGGGAGAAGGGAAAGAAGCCCGAGGTCTCAAAGCCTCGGGGACGGGCGTTCCAGATGACCGTGGAGGAGGCCAAGAAAGAGCCAGAGGTGATTGCATGTACATTTATTGTTAACTCCCTGCCTGCACTTGTATTATTTGATTCCGGGGCGAGTAAGTCCTTTGTATCTACTACTTTCTGTAATGAGTTTGTAATAGCACCGGTGAAGTTAGAAACACCGTTAGAAGTAGAGATAGCCGATGATAAGGCTTTGTGTGTTACCACGATCTATAGGGGTAACGTAATAGCGATAGAGGATGTACAGTTTATTATAGATCCGCTACCGTCTCCGATGAGAGAGTTCCAAGTAATAGTGGGAATGGATTGGCTGGGGCGTCACCAGGCCAACATCTTATGTAAACATGGGATCATACGGATACAGAATCTACGTGGGGGAGAAATCTCCATTTACGGCAAACGACAGAACGGATTAACGGCATGCTGCACCGTGACTAAAGCGGCAAAGTACCTACGCAAGGACTGCACGGCCTTCATAGCTTACGTGATCGACTCGAGAATGGAAAAGAAGAAGTTGACAGTGTCCGATGTACCAGTGGTATGCGACTATCCGGAGGTATTTCCGGAGAAACTGTCGGGGATTCCGCCGGACAGACAAGTGGAGTTCCGAATAGACTTAGTGCCGGGAGTGGCACCTATTGCAAAGGCGCCGTACCACCTAGCACCGCCAGAAATGCAAGAGCTGATGTCACAACTGCAAGAACTGCTCGATAAGGGCTTCATACGCCCAAGTAGCTCACCGTGGGGAGCACCGATCCTTTTCGTGAAAAAGAAGGATGGAACCTTCAGGACGTGTATAGATTATCGCGAGCTTAACAAGGTGACAATTAAGAATCGTTATCCGCTGCCAAGGATTGACGACTTGTTTGACCAACTGCAAGGAGCGGCCTGTTTTTCCGAGATAGACTTGAGATCGGGATATCATCAACTCAAGGTTCGAGAGGAGGATATAGCCAAAACGGCTTTTCACACACACTATGGGCACTTCGAGTTCGTCATCATGCCTTTTGGTCTTACGAACGTGCCGGCAGCATTCATGGATTTGATGAATCGAGTCTGCAGACCAATGCTTGATAAGTCCGTGATCGTATTCATCGATGACATCCTGGTATACTCGAAGACGGAGGACGAACACGAGCTGCACCTGCGGGAAGTACTCGAAACCTTAGAGAAAGAGAAGATGTACGCGAAATTTTCCAAGTGCGTGTTCTGGTTGCAAGAAGTGCAGTTTCTCGGGCACCTGGTTAACCGAGAAGGAATTAAAGTCGACCCCACCAAGATCAAGGCTATAATGAAATGGGAAACGCCAAAGAGTCCTACAGAGATTCGAAGCTTTCTAGGGGTGGCCGGTTACTACAGGAGGTTTATTAAAGATTTCTCGAAGATAGCAACGCCATTGACCAAGCTGACAAAGAAAAGTGTTTGTTTCGATTGGGGAGAAAAGAAACAAGAAGCGTTTGAAACCCTTCAAGGAAAATCGTGTGAAGCTCCAATACTAGCCTTACCAGAGGAGATGAAGGGTTTGGTAGTCTATTGCGACGCATCCCACGTGGGACTTGGCTGTGTGTTGATGCAAAGAGGGAAGGTGAATGCCTACGCCTCGCGACAACTGAAACCGCACGAGTGCAACTACCCGACTCATGATTTGGAGTTAGCCGCCATGGTGTTCGCACTCAAATTATGGAGACATTATCTGTACGGGGTTAAGTGCACCATTTATACCGATCACAAGAGTTTGAAGTACTTCGCTGATCAAAAGAATCTGAATATGCGCCAACGGAGATGGCTAGACCTGTTCAAGGACTACGATTGTGAAATCTTGTATCATCCGGGAAAAGATAACGTTGTAGTAGACGCGCTAAGCCGTAAGGCAAACCATGCACAATTGAATGTGAATTGTTTAAGGATGACGGTTACAACTTCGCTGCTCGAATCAATTTCAGCCGCCCAAAGTGAAGCAGTCAAAGAATAGAATCAGAAAACCGAGAGGGTAAAGGGCCAGATGGCATTGATGGTCAAGGATAGCCGCGGGTTGTGGACCCGATACGGACGAATTTGGGTACCAAAGGTCACTGAAGTCCGGAATCTCATTCTTGATGAAGCGCACAAGTCAAAATTTTCTATACATCCGGGAGCCACGAAAATATATAGAGACTTGAAAATGGACTATTGGTGGCCAGGAATGAAGCGAGATGTGGCAAAGTATGTTGAAAAGTGCCTTACTTGTCTGCGAGTGAAAGCCGAGCACCAGCGACCGCACGGTAAATTGCAACCACTAGAGATACCTGTATGGAAATGGGAGCATATAACCATGGATCTAATAACGAAACTACCGAAAACATCAAGGAATTATGATGCAATCTGGGTAGTGGTTGATCGGTTAACGAAAAGCGCTCACTTCATACCGATCCGAGAGGCGAGTTCGGCCAAGAGATTGGCGGACATCTATGTGAAAGAGATAGTTTCGAGGCACGGAGTGCTGGTGACCATTATATCGGATAGGGATGTGCGATTCACATCCAAATTCTGGAACAAATTTCATGAGGATTTGGGAACGAGGATAAACTTGAGTACGGTGTATCACCCTCAAACTGACGGGCAAAGTGAATGGACTATCCAAACTTTGGAGGATATGCTATGAGCATGTGTAATTGATTTCAGGGGAAGCTGGGATTCGTACTTACCCCTAGCAGAATTTTCTTATAACAACAGCTACCACGCAAGTATTGGTATGCCACCGTACAAGATGTTGTACGGTAGGAAGTGTAGAACCCCTATCTGTTGGGGTGAGGTTGGACAAAGAGAGTTAGGCAACACATAAATAGTACAGAGAACCTCCGAGTATGTACAACAGGTTCGTGAATGACTGAAAGCGGCTCAGAGCTGACGAAAAAGCTATGCGGATAAACTGAGATCAGTACTAGAATTTCAAGTTGGCGATTTTGTACTGTTAAAGGTATCTCCATGGAAAGGAGTAATACGATTCAGGAAGCGTGGGAAACTGAACCCAAGATTTATTAGACCTTTCAAGGTCATTGCGAGGGTTGGAAAGATGGCTTATCGTTTGGAGCTACTTGAGGAGCTATCAAAGATACATAACACGTTTCATGTATCTCACCTAAGGAAGTGTTTGGCCGACAAGTCGGCGTTTGTGCCATTAGAGGACATCACCATAGACGAGAAATTGAATTACGTAGAGAGACCGGTTGTGATCCTCGAAAGAAAGATCAAACGACTACGCAATAGAGAAGTGGGAATGGTAAAAGTGCAATGGGAGCACCGAAAGGGTTCGAATGGTCGTAGGAGTCCAAAGAAGAGATGAAGAAGAATTACCCCACCATGTTCGAATAGAGATTTCGAGGACGAAATCGTGTTTAAGTGGGGGAGAGTTGTAATACCCAAACTTCCGAAGAATAAATAAAAGAAATATTTATTGAGAAATGATAAATTATATTGTATGGTGAATTTAATTGTGATATATGTTAAAGAGTTTTTGGGCTTGAATGAGTAATGGACTAGTTATATATATATATATATATATATATATATATATATATATATATATGTTATTGGGTTGGACATGTGTGTGATATTGAATTATGTTCTTGGGCCCAATCTATGAGTAAAGGTGGGCTTAGGCCTTTTTGAAATATATATAGAATTAGGGCACAACCCCCAATATGCTTTCAAAGAGTTGTTACTGTTGCATTAGAGAGAGAGTTTGAGTGTGTGACTGTGTGCGTGCTTAAACCCTCACGAGAAATCAAGGAAGAAGGGTGCAAGGATCAACTGGAAACTCAACGAATTGTTGAAAGAACCATGAGGTAATGTTTCTTGCCTCATCAGGATACTGTAGGTATCAATTTTATCTTGTTTGGTTGATGATGGCATGATTTAGCATCTGGGTTTTTGAGTTATGGGTTTATGAAGAACAAGAGAAAGAAATTTGAGATATAAGCTCCAATACTTGATAAAATGTAGTTAAATCTTGAAGGAAATGGTTAAATGAATGGAGAAACGTTTTGGAACAAAAATAAAACGATTTGGTTAAGTTTTGAAAGAGTTGGATTTTTGTCTATGGAGTCTGGGTTTAGAAAATGATGAACTGATGAGGGAGACAAGCCTCATGCGATCCCACTGATGCTTCATGCGACTTTCAAGTATGACTATGTTTATGCCTATGCGACTTTCGCATGGGGGCACCATGCGACTGTCGCATGGAGTGTCCAATTAACTTAGACATTTTCATTCGACTCTCTATTATGCAAGTATGTGACCCATGCGACTTTGTGTTTTGAACCTATGCGACTTATGAAGGAGTCATACGACTCTTGTGAATTAGAGTCATGCGACTCTTGTGGTTGATGCCATGCGACCTTCGGATTAACATTCATGTGACTTTCTAACTTGAAACACCCTCATGCGATTGTCGCATGGAGCCTTCATGCGATATTCATGTGACCCATGCGACCTTTTGAACCCTATGCGACTTATGAAATCCGAATGAGGAATCCGCTATGAGTTGAAATCCGATAGTCTCCATATGTGAGTTGGAAATCCGATACTTTTCATCGACGCGACGCGTCCCCGACTTTATGTACACGGTATTGATTGTTAGACCTGTTGTAGGTGACGGTTGATTGGCAAGAAACCGCAAGTGTTCTAGTAAGCTAAGATTGTGAGATTGAACTGCAAGACAGGTGAAATGATGACTGATGAATGACGAATTGATGAAATGATGACTGATGAAATGATGACTGATGAATTGATAAGCTGATATTATGTTATGATATTGTTTGGACTGTTCACTTCAGTGGCGAGAATGATGGGACCGTATGTAACACCATAAATTCTAAGCCATTTTTTTTAAATTGCGCTGCGGAAGCTTTAATTAATTAAACATACTTTTCATTCACAAATATTTACAAACATATACAAATAAAATATCTGTTCTTAAAATCCAACATGCATAAGTCTATGTTACAAAATAAACTGGCTCGTTTCATTTTAAATCTAAACATCAGAGTCAGGTCAACTTCTCCTTCCACGAGCACTCACAAACACAAACCTGCAAAATGCAACAACTATGGGGAATTAGCACAAAGCTAAGTGAGTAGAGGCTAAATCCGAAAGCAAATATCAAGTCAATACTAATCATGTAATCACAAATCTAAGAAGACCGGCAGTTCGGCGTAGAACCTACAACCAATGCCGGCCAAAACAAAGTTTTACCGATAGCCCTCTACTGTATTGGCATAGTGAAATCCCACTCTGAAGCAACATATGCGACAGTAAGGCTACCACTATTCAACCAACCAGTAAACGAGCCCAGCCCAATTCCACGTATAGCTGACTTCTCAAACGCAACTCAAAATCATACTAAGAGTGCGTATCGAACAAATAATCATGCAGCAGTCATCAATAATATATTTCACAATCAACAGTTTTAGTATCAAACCATCAAATACAATCATGCCTCACATCAATAATATTAAACACAATTTTTACCATTTGCATCCAACATCCACTCACCTTTCAAGTTTAGAGGAAGCACTCAGAATTCTAATATTACTGAGCCTTTGGATTTCCTGAAAACATAATAACAACCAATCAGTCCAAATCTCATAAATATATCTCATCATATATTTAAAATTCATTCATAACATCCAACAATCAATAAATAAATATAAATAAAACACAAAAATGTCGGATTCTTGAAACTATCGGATTTACACTCGGACTCTTGAAAATCCGCAACTCAAAGTGTCGGATTTCACCGGTGTCGGATTTGGGAATCCGATGGATTCCATAACTGTCGGATTTACCTTAATCGGATTTCAAGAACTTGGTTTCAAAGTCCCGGATTCAAGAGTATCGGATTTCACTATTCCCGGATTCAAGTTCCGGATTTCAAGTATCGGATTCTGACTTGTCATTTTCCAAGTTTTAGGATTTCATATAATATATAGCAATCGGATTTTGGGGTTTTTATAATCCAAGTATCGGTTTTAGTCAAGGATTTCAAAGTCTCAGTTTTCTAAGTTTCGGTTTTCAATACTTCCGGATTTAAGCAAGAATCGGATTTCGTCTTCCCAACATTCCGAGAGCTTCATAATTATCAAATCCGACAACTTCAAAGTATCATAATACAAACCCAGTTTTATAAATCCATAACCATCATTCCAGAAACATACATTAAACATTTCTAATACATTCTCATGCAATTAACCATATGAATCATATAAACATTCGAAACTATCAAATCCTATTCTTTCAAAAACCGATCATGATGTTATTTAACATGCATTCTTTAAACTAAACATGAATCATGTTTTAAATCATATAGCATATCAAGAAGGATCATAACATGTTAATTTATAAACACCAACCTTAAATCTTTGATCACACACAATGAAAATGGAATTCTGATTCTTTTCTTCTTCTTTACTTTCTTTCGGTTTTCTTGACAAGAGAGAGAGCACACACATATACACTTTTCTTTTTTGTAAAAATAATGGTAGGTGAGTCAAGCATACAAACACAAAATACATGGCAAATTAGGTGTCACCATATTCTTAACTCATACCCCACGTGTAACCCACCAAATAAGCATACACATCCACGGTCACACACATACATCTTATTTCATAATTTTAAAATAATTAATTAATAAGCTGAATCATTAATTAATCACATAACTAAATTAAAGAAATTAAAACACAAACAAACACATACCGTAAACCCGCTAATCTACTAGCCCTGGTTTGCGGGTGTTACAAATCTCCCCTCCTTAAGAGGATTCCGTCCTCGGAATCCTTCCTTGCTCAAATAACTGGGGGTATCTATCTTTCATTTCTGCCTCAGTCTCCCAAGTTAAATCGGAACCTAAACTGTGTTTCCATTTGACCAATATCATAGGTATCTGTTTCTTTCGTAGTTTGGTCACCTTTCTAACTCATGCACTGGAAGTATCTGACTTTCATCATCAATCTTACACTTTCTCAGATAACAGACATTAAATATATCATGGATTCCAGCAAGCTCTGTAGGAAGATCTAAAGTAACTGTTTGATCATTCACAACCTGACTGATTTGGAAAGGACCAATGAAACGGGGAGCTAACTTCCCACGTTTGCCGAAGCGAATTACACCTTCCCACGGAGAAACTTTCTAGTATACCAACTCCCCCACCTCAAACTTTACTGGACGTCATTTCGGATCAGCATACATTCTTTGTCTATCTCTGGCTGCTTTCAATTTATCTCTGGCTATAGCAACCTTATCCGCAGTCAACTGTACTATCTCGGGACCTGCAAACTGTTTCTCACCCGCCTCTAACCAACAAGTTGGAGTACGGCAGCGACGACTGTACAACATTTCATACGGAGGCATTCCAATACTGGAGTGATGAGAGTTATTGTATGCAAATTCTATCAATGGCAGGTGTGAATCCCAAGATCCACCATACTCTAGTACACAAGCTCGCAACATATCCTCGAGTGTCTGTATGGTTCGTTCAGTCTGACCGTCTGTCTGAGGATGGTAGGTTGTACTCAAGTTAACTCTAGTTCCCAATTATCTTTGAAAACTCCTCCAGAAATTAGATACAAACCTTGAATCTCTGTCAGACACAATTGACAACGGTATACCATGCCTCGTAACGATCTCGTCTATGTATGGTTGTGCCAGTTTACCCAACAAAGCTGTTTCATATGTGGCTAGAAAATGTGCACTCTTTGTCAAATGATCAACTATAACCCATATCATATCATGATTCCTCTGAGTTCGTGGTAGTTTTGTTACAAAATCCATTGTGATGTGCTCCCATTTCCACTCAGGAATCTCTAACTGCTTCAAAGACCCATAAGGCCTCTGATGTTCCGTTTTCACTTGCGCACAAATATGGCACGATTCCACAAAATGTGCCACATTTGCTTTCATCGTAGGCCACCAGTAAAGCACTTTCAAATCGTTATACATTTTAGTGCTTCCTGGGTGTATAGATATCTCGACTTGTGTGCTTTTGTCAAAATTAATTGTCTCAATTCTCCAAGCTTAGGCACCCACACACGAGCTTTGAATATTTTTAATCCACGAGAATCGTCATTCAATTCATTCTTTCTCTTTTTCATTAACTCAGTCTTTAAATTTTCTTCTTTAAGAGCTTCCAACTGAGCAGACTTCAGTCTATCTATCAGATCAGATATTATGTCAATTCACATAAACTGAATAGGGCTTCCATTTCCTTTTCGACTCAGGGCATCTGCCACAACATTCGCCTTTCCAGGGTGATATCTGATCTCACAGTAATAATCTTTTACTAATTCTACCCAGCGTCTCTGTCTCATATTTAATTCTTTCTGAGTAAACACATACTGCAGGCTCTTATGATCTGTACAAATTACGCATTTGGTGCCGTACAAATAATGTCTCCACAGTTTGTGCGCAAATACCACTACTGCTAGCTCCAAGTCATGTGTCGGGTAATTCTTCTCATGTGGTTTTAACTGTCTGGAAGCATAAGCAATCACCCTATCTCTCTGCATTAATACACACCCTAAATAAGCCAATGATGCATCACAATACATTGTAAAATCTTCAGATCCACTTGGCAAAGCAAGGATTGGAGCTTGACACAACAGTTCTTTTAATATCTGAAAAGCTTTGTCTTGTTCGTTACCCCACATAAACTTCATATCTTTCCGAGTTAACTTGGTTAACGGACCCGCAATCTTAGAAAAATCCTTGATGAATCTGCGGTAGTATTCAGCCAATCCCAGAAAACTCCTTATCTCTGATGGTGTTCTTGGAGCATTCCAACTCATCACTTCCTCTACCTTCGAAGGATCCACCTTTACCCCTTCCTTACAAATTATATGCCCCAAAAACTGAACTTCTCTTAACCAGAACTCACATTTCGAGAACTTTGCATACAACTGTTCTTTCTTCAGTATTTCCAAGATTTATCTCAAATGCTGCTCATGCTCTATCTCAGTCTTCGAATAAATCAAAATGTCATCAATGAAGACAATAACAAACTTATCAAGAAATGGTCGACAGACTCTGTTCATGAGATCCATAAATATTGCTGGTGCGTTGGTTAGACCGAATGGCATAACCAGGAACTCATAATGACCATATCGCGTACGGAAGGCTGTCTTTAATACATCCTCCTTTGACACCCGTACTTGATGGTAACCCGATCTTAAATCAATTTTCAAGAAGAAGGAAGCTCCCTGTAGTTGATCGAACAAATCATCAATTCTGGGTAACGGGTAGTTATTCTTTATCGTTCTCTTGTTCAATTCCCGATAATCAATGCACATACGTAATGTACCATCTTTCTTCTTTACAAACAACACTGGTGCACCCCACGGTGAAGAACTTGGACGGATAAACCCTTTATCTAACAAGTCTTGAATCTGTGTCATCATTTCTCGGATTTCTGAAGGTGCCAATTGGTACGATGCTTTAGCCACTGGTCGGGAACCTGGAATCAAATCTATCTTGAATTCTACCTCTCGAACTGGAGGTAGCCCCGGTAATTCTTCTGGAAACACCTCCGGGTATTCTGTTACCACCCGGATGTCTGTCATAGCCTGCTTTTCTTTCTTTCCATCAATCACATATGCTATAAACGATTCACAACCTTTACTCAATGCTTTCTTTGCCTTTAAACATGAAATTATTGAAATTGAAGACCCGGCTTTCTCACCCCTTGCTATCACCCTTGTACCATCCGCTAATGGGAACAAGATCAACTTCTTGTGGCATTTTATACTTGCTTGATTCATACTCAACCAATCTATACCCAATACCACATCAAAACCAGAGAGAGGCATAACAAGAAAGTAAATAGGAAAACATACACCATCAATATCAATTTTATCTCTAGCCACAACAGTTGTGACTGGAACCATCATACCATCTGCTACTTCTATTTCTAGGGTACTAGCAAGTTTAATAACAGGTATATTTAATTTACCACAAAACTTCACAGACACAAACGAGCGGTTAGCTCTAGAATCAAATAATACTCTCGCAGGAATAGAGTTAATCAGGAACATACAGGTTATGACATCGTCAGTAGTGGTGGCATCCTCCACTGTCATCTTAAAGGCCCTACCCTCAGTAGTAGGTGGATTCTTCCTCCTTTGACCAGCTGAAGATGATGCCCCAGCTGTCCCCGCCCCTGCTCCAGATCCCACTTTCTTTCCCATCGGGCATTCTCCCACTCTGTGCCCTTCTTTTTGGCAGTTCCAACAAACACTGCGCGGGAATATGCAATCCTTCAGATCATGGCCAAACTAGCCACACTTAACACATCTTCTTGTTTGGGGCATACACTTCCCATTATGACATGACTTGCACCGACTACACCACGGTGCCCTCTATGTTGACCCACTAACATTTGACCTCCTACTCTGGTCTCCCTGTGTATATCCACTGCCTTGCCCACCCTGCCTCGGTTGGGAATTATAATGATCGATCTTTGATTTTTGTTGGGCAATCTTTTCCCCACTCCACTTATTCCTGGCAATTAAATCCCCTTCTGCTATCTTAGCCAAGTTAAAAGCTTGCGACAAAGTAGTAGCCCACCTAGTGGCGCTACGAAGATCAGGGTGTAGTGCTCCAACAAAGTGAGCAATCATAGATTCTTCGTCTGGTACCCAGTGCTTCACAAATCTCATTTTCTGATTAAATTGCTTAATCAGATCATCCACTGTCATATTTCCGGTCATTTGCAAGTCCATAAATTCTTTCTTGATCTTCGTAACTTCAAATGTACCATAATATTGTTCACAAAGTTTTTCTTGGAACTGACTCCAAGTAATAATCTCCTGTTGTTGTTCAGTGAAATGTCCAGTGATCGAATCCCATTACACCATTGCATCACCTTTCAGCATTCTTGATGCATATTTCACCTTTAATTCGTTTTCATAGTTACAGGCATCTAGTGCCTTCACCATTTCCCTCAGCCAGTTCACGGTTATGTTAGGGTCAGAACTTCCACTGTACTCCGAAGGCTTACAGTCAAGGAATTGTTTATACGTGCATGGCTGCTTAAATCCAGGAAACGCAAAAGGGTAAGCTCCCTATTGTGGATACGGATAGTAGAACGGTTGTTGCATCACCTGTGTCACTGGTGTTAGGGGCATTGATACCGGTGGTATGGTTGCCTGAGTAATGATCGCAGTTGATACTGGAGTTTCTTCAGTTTGGGTTAACCTTTGTTCCAGGTTATTGATTTTAGTTCTAAGATCCATTAATTCCTTCTCTAATTTGAATATGTATTCGCTCTGATCTTCTTTTTATTCCTGCCCAGATGTTCCTGCTCAATTAGTATTATCCAAGTCTTCTATCACCGGTGCCTCTGCAGATGATTGAGTAGCAGGAGGGAGGATAGGGGTCTCTCTTTCAGCCATATCTGTTACAATCACATAATCTCACAACTTATTAGCATAAACCGTTAGTACTCAAAATACTAACTACTACAAGCAACTCTAACTCACTCTAATTCCCCTGAAGGAAAGCTTGACCTGTCACGAGCCAAGATTTGGGAATGCAACACTCTAGCGGTGCATGCATCGCCAAACCAAGGCTCTGATACCAAACTGTAACACCATAAATTCTAAGCCATTTTTTAAAATTGCGTTGCGGAAGCTTTAATTAATTAAACATACTTTTCATTCCCAAATATTTACAAACATATACAAACAAAATATCTGTTCTTAAAATCCAACATGCATAAGTCTGTGTTACAAAATAAACTGGCTCGTTTCATTTTAAATCTAAACATCAGAGTCAAGTCAACTTCTCCTTCCACGAGCACTCACAAACACAAACCTGCAAAAAGCAACAACTGTTGCACAAATATAAGTGAATAGAGGCTAAATCTAAAAGCAAATATCAAGTCAATACTAATCATGTAATCACAACTCTAAGAAGACCGGCGGTTCGGCGCAGAACCTACAACCATTGCCGGCCAAAGCAAAGGTTTACCGATAGCCCTCTACTGTATTGGCACAGTGAAATCCCACTCTGAAGCAACATATGCGACAGTAAGGCTACCACTATTCAACCAACCAGTAAACGAGCCCAGCCCAATTCCACGTATAGCTGACTTCTCAAACGCAACTCAAAATCATACTAAGAGTGTGTATCGAACAAATAATCATGCAGCAGTCATCAATAATATATTTCACAATCAACAGTTTTAGTATCAAACCATCAAATACAATCATGCCTCACATCAATAATATTAAACACAATCTTTACCATTTGCATCCAACATCCACTCACCTTTCAAGTTCGGAGGAAGCACTCAGAATTCTAATGTTACTGAGCATTTGGATTTCCTGAAAACATAATAACAACCAATCAGTCCAAATCTCATAAATATATCTCATCATATATTTATAATTCATTCATAACCTCCAACAATCAATAAATAAATATAAATAAAACTAAAAAATGTCGGATTCTTGAAACTATCGGATTTACACTCGGATTCTTGAAAATCCGAAACTCAAAGTGTCGGATTTCACCAGTGTCGGATTTGGGAATCCGATGGATTCCATAAATGTCGGATTTACCTTAATCAGATTTCAAGAACTTTGTTTCAAAGTCCTGGATTCAAGAGTATCGGATTTCACTATTCCCGGATTCAAGTTCCGGATTTCATGTATCGGATTCTGACTTGTCATTTTCCAAGTTTTAGGATTTCATATAATATATAGCAATTGGATTTTGGGGTTTTTATAATCCAAGTATCGGTTTTAGTCAAGGATTTCAAAGTCTCGGTTTTCTAAGTTTCGGTTTTCAATACTTCCGGATTTAAGCAAGAATCGGATTTCTTCTTCCCAATCCGAGAGCTTCATAATTATCAAATCCGACAACTTCAAAGTATCATAATACAAACCCAGTGTTATAAATCCATAACCATCATTCCAGAAACATACATTAAATATTTCTAATACATTCTCATGCAATTAACCATATGAATCATATGAACATTCGAAACTATAAAATCCTATTCTTTCAAAAACCGATCATGATGTTATTTAACATGCAATCTTTAAACTAAACATGAATCATGTTTTAAATCATATAGCATATCAAGAAGGATCATAACATGTTAATTTATAAACACCAACCTTAAATCTTTGATCACACACAATGAAAATGGAATTCCGATTCTTTTCTTCTTCTTTACTTTCTTTCGGTTTTCTTAACAAGTGAGAGAGCACACACATATACACTTTTCTTGTTTGTAAAAATAATAGCAGGTGAGTCAAGCACACAAACACAAAATACATGCAAATTAGGTGTCACCATATTCTTAACTCATACCCCACGTGTAACCCACCAAATAAGCATACACATCCACGGTCACACACATACATCCTATTTCATAATTCTAAAATAATTAATTAATAAGCTAAATCATTAATTAATCACATAACTAAATTAAATCAATTAAAATACAAACAAACACATACCGTTAACCCGCTAATCTACTAGCCCTGGTTTGCGGGTGTTACACCGTACACTTCGGTGACGGGAATGATTGGACCGTTCACTTCGGTGACGGAAATGATGGGACCGCGCACTTCGGTGGCAGGAATGACTAGACCGTTCACTACGGTGACGGGTATGATGGGACCGTTCACTCCGGTGACGGGAATGTCGGACCGACTACTACGGTAGCGGGAATGAGGGACCGACTACTACGATAGCGGGAATGAAAGATGTAACATGAATGTAAAGCAAATGATGCGTTGTCATATGCTTGATTGTAAGTAAGTGTACTCGCTAAGCTTCGTGCTTACGGTTGTTGTTAACCCTCTTTTTAGGTGATGGCCACGGTGGGGCTCCAACACGCGGTTGATAGCTCATACTCCACAAGCTTCCGCAACGTTCAAACTATTTTGTTTTAAAGATGTAATCCAAACAATATTATTCGGATTACGGGTTATCACCCCGGGGTTGTAATCAACATATACAATGTTTCATTTGTGGTAAATCATTTATCGTACTCCTTGTTTAATTGTCTAAATTTTTTTTTGGGACGTTACAGTTTTGATCTCGCCTATTCTTACCGGTTTATTTGTTACTTTGTTTTGATGCCCTGCGATGACGATGAATTCATACTTGAAATTTGAATTTTGTTTTTGAAAAATATTTTGATTGATAAAAATCAAAATTATCCATGTCACAACATACATGTTACAAGTAATAAAAATTATGAATAATTGATTCTAAGTCCAAAGTAGTTTTATTAGTTGTCTCTACGACATAATCAACTTAATCATATAAATAAGACACGTATCGCCTAGATCCATGTGGATTCGGATCTTGGGGTAGTTTATGTAACACCGTAAATTCTCAAGCCATTTTTTTTAAATCGCTACGGAAGCGTTTACTGATTTCATTGAAACAAATATCCATAAGTACAAAGTACTATTCACAAAATACTACATCGAGTTGTGTTATAAAATATTTATAAAACACGGCTCGTCTATTCTAAAAACATAATATCAGGGCGTTGGTCAAATCCCCCTTTCCCACAAACATAGCTAAACAGCCAAACCTGCAAAAAGCATTCAACCGAGGGGAATTAGCACAAAGCTAAGTGAATGGAAGCTACAAACAAGCAACCACCAAGAAAAAGCAAAAGCAATCCCTAACTGATCAAGCAAACAGATCAAACAATTCTCACAAACCAATCCAACCTCTAGAGGAACGGCGGTTCTGCAGAACCTGCAACCGATGCGAGCCAAAGCAAAGGTTTACCGATAGCTATTTGCTATTTGGTACAGTTAAACCCCTTCTGTTGCAACGAATGCATAGAAGATCAAGAACTGTGCAACCAATAGCAGATAGCCCATCCCAATAACACCCGATAACTAACCTCCATAACCATGTACGCATACCATTAACCATACGTACAGGTCTTACCGCGTGCACACACCATTAACCATGTACACGGGTTACACAACAAACCAAGAGATCTCAATCAACAAACATCAGTCAATTAACAAGGAATATCAGACAAGAAAATCTATCAAGGCATATCAGACTAAACAGTCTATCATGGCAAATCAGACTAAACAGTCTATCATGGCAAATCAGACTAAACAGTCTATCAAAGCATATCAATATCTCAAAATCATGCAATCCATAATCGTTACCACCAACACCACTCGTGAGTAAACCTCCACTCACCTCAGACCTCAATCACGTTTGCTCAGTTGTCTAATATCAATGAGTCTTCGCAGTTCCTGAGAACATAATAAATTTGAAATCTGTCTCTGATTCATAAATATATCTATCCACATATATTTATATCTCTTTTAATTGTAAACAACTTAATATAATCATATAAGTGATAACCCAACATGTCCAACACGAACACAAAGCAAAACAGAAAACTTTCTGAAATAGCCCCGGTCGCGCCGCGACCATCATCTGCGTCGCGCCGGGATGCAGTCAGATTTCGGTATCGGATTTGGGTTTGTCAGTTTTCAAGTTCCGGATTCAGAGTACCGGATTTGTCAGATTCATCTATCGAATTTCAAAGTATAGGATTTCAAAGTGTAGGATTTCAAAGTATAGGATTTCAAAGTATAGGATTTCAAAGTATAGGATTTTAAAGTGTAGGATTTCAAAGTATAGAATTTGAAAGTATAGGATTTCAAAGTGTAGGATTTCAAAGTGTAGGATTTCAAATTATAGGATTTCAAAGTATAGGATTTCAAAATAGAGGATTTCGAGTCTTATCGGTTTTGAGGTATCGATTTTCTCATCATCTTCCCCAACACAAAATCTGTCAACCTCAACCTCTATGGAAAAAAATTCAAGGTTACACAAAACTCATCAAACCCTACCAAAAACATAACCAGACATTTATAATCATGTATTCATGCATCAAGAACATCTTATAAACACATAAATCACCAAAACATGCAAAACCCATGTAGTCAAATAAGCTACAACTTCATTTATGGTGATTTTCATGTATTCATGGGTTTCAATTAGAAAACACATCAAGATGATTTTAAACATGCTATGAACACAAACCAACCTTCTTTTGAAATATGAACCCCAAATCTTTCACACTTTCAAGTTGAAGAACTTGGTTTCTTCGACAGAGCTAAGAACACACACGCACACTACACTTTTCTTTCTTCTGAAGTAATGGACAGAGGATTTTCTAAATTACCATATACATACACATGTACACATATTTATCAAAACTAAGCAGGAGGTGTATTCTTCTTATTAATTGTAACGCCCCAATTTTCAAAAACATAAATAAAACCATACCTCAAGTTCTTTTAGAAATAAAGGAGTTATTTAACAAATAAGCGGAAGCTATAAAACTGTTTTGAACCCTCGGGTTCATACAAAAGCCTGAAAGTTACAAATTTACATCAAAAGATGCTTTCTCACTAAACAACTGGGCGTTAAGTTTCAAAACAGTGTTTTACTTAAATACATGACAACCGTCAAACTGAAGCTTTGCCCCTTGTCTTTGATAAAACCTGCAAAACATTTTAGAAAATAATATCTGATAAGCTGCGAAAGCTTAGTGAGTAAACTAGACTGCCAATCATATAAACACATGAATATAATCATATTATAAACACTGTCAACAACTGATAATAATCTCTAAGTAATTAACTGAGCCACTACTGCCCAAGGCAGTATGCTTACTGATTCACATGATTAATTAACTGAGCCCCAGTACTGTGCTATTTCTGAGCCACTACTGCACAAAGCAGCATGCTTATTAATACTGAGCCTTACTGTACATGGCAGTAAGCTTAACACACATAAACATATATACTGTAACATTACTGAAACACTACATAACCTTACTGAACATAGCACCCAAATCTGAGTGATCTAACATATCAATAACCTGATATAATAACATACATGCCATAAATATGACTAGTAGTCTAGAAGACTCACCTTATAATAGTTAGGATAAGCAAAGATCTCCAACTGATACTGATTCTGATACAAGGTCAATCACCTTCCTATATATACCATACAACAAAGTATCACTTTAAAGCAATCTGATCTGAAACATAGCCTACACGTGCTGTGTCCCTTAAAGACTACACGTCCTGAGCTGGCTTACATAGCAAGTGTTGACCAGTCACCCTACACGGGCCGTGTACCCCTCCTGTTACATGACCATGTCTTGGCTACATGGCCGGTGTTGACAACTAACCTACACGGGCCGTGTAGTCCCACACGGGCCGTGTACCTCGTACTATACACGACCATGTATACCAACATGGCCCTGTGACCGCCTTCTACTCTACACGGGCCGTGTACCATACAGTCCCAGCGACTGTTGGCTGTAACTCCGGCCAAACCACCAACAAAACTCACTTATAATTCAAGAAAACGTTACTGGGATGTTGTCCTACATCCCAAACGACTTATAAACTGAACATATCAACAAAAACAAGCTTACTCCATGATTCACCATTGAATCACTTGAAAATTCCATAAAACTTGAAGAACATGGTCAAGAACTCTTACCTCCAAGTTGTGGTTAGCTAAAATCTGTTGGAGGCACTTGTTTCCAACTGAACTTGCTCCAAACCTCAGAGAAAACACAACACTTCAGTTTCTACGTGACTTTAGTTCTTGCAAATGAAGACATTGACTTCAAATAGTCAAAGATGGCAATATATATATATATATATATATATATATATATATAACTATGGACTAATTGCACAATTAGTCCCTCAACCTTTCCAAGTTCCGTTTTAACGGTTTTAGCCCCTCTAGTTCATAACCACATACTATCACGTATATCCATTAGTAACTCGTATACCACTTTGTACATTTCTCGCGTTAACTTAATAATAGAATTTCCGGGTGTTACAACTCTTCCCCACTTGAAATGATTTCGTCCCGAAATCAACTGCTGTTATGTTCTGAATAATATCATCATTTCCTGTACAGGCCCTCATGCATATTCTGACTCCTCTTCTATACTTCTACCGGTTCCTTGACCCTTCTACTCTGTTTATTAGATTCAACTGCTAACATCTGCTGAAATATAACACACGAAAGGTGTTCTGAATTTATAACAACTCTTCTGACAACTCTGATCTATAAACTGCTTTTCCCCACATGTACCATAATTCTGAATAACTGATCGAATTTCGGGCTTAGTCTTCTCTCCTTTCTGAATCTGATCACCTCTTTCCACAGTGCTACTGTCAATGATACATATCCCCTACTGAAGACTGGTGTGGTAATCTCTGTTTATCTGTATAACCCTTCTGTCTATTCTGAACATCTGACAATCTATTACATACCTTCTGAATCTGATTTGTCTTTCGCTGTACCATTTCTGTACTACCCCACTCTGTCTGACTCACATCACCCAATACACTGAAGTTCAATTTTAATATCATACATTAGCATCCTGGTGTTGGACTGGTATCTGTTATAACACGAATTTTTGTCAAACAAATTTTTACCCCCGGCTTTCCTTCTGAATCGATAACACAATCATATCATATATTTTCCATCAACTGTATATCCCTTTTATTCTGACTGTACTGAGATAAGACTTATCCCTCAACTCAATATAAAAGCTGTTTCATATTCTGAAAACACAACTGGCATCCCTGTCTGATTCAGTAGAAACTGATGTACTACCACAAGATACAATTTCTTTCACACATACCTCTGTTAACTGTTCTGCATAACAAGTTTCTCTAACGGAAACAAGTTATATATCTGTAATGATATTTTCCCACTTGTCTGAATATTTCTCATTTCACCTCCAGCTATCAATAATTCTCTCTTAGGTATTCATACCCTTAGTAACTTCTAGCCACATCACCACTATAAACTTATGAATTTCATATAGGTGTGTCTTACGCGCACCCCCATAACCTGATACTCATATACGACCATATCCGATTAACATATCATAACTGTTTTTAAACTGATTGACTACTTGTCCCCTTTAATCCCTTCGTTATAATATTTTTCACCTTTGATCACCTTTCACTGAACTGTTCTCAATACCTCTGAATAAGAGTGTCGTCACTGTCATTTAGATAATTATTTCTCATCAGTACTATTTCTGATTTCCTGTTCAAACTGTCGGCTATACCATTAGGCTTACTCTGAATAACATAATATTCTATTCACAATCCTCTACTGATTCTAACCACTGTTTCTGTCACCTTTACAGGTCTTTCTCATTCAACAATTATTTCCAACTGCTATAATCTAGTGTAAACAACACTTCACACATAAACAAATAATCTCATTATATCATACTGAATGCTACTGTAGCGTACTAACGGTAGTCTTACATCTACTCATCTCTAAATGCTATCGCAGCGCACTGACGATAGTCTTACATCACTTATGAATGCTATTGCGGCGCACCAACAATAGTCTTACATCCACATATCCACCCACTATCGAGGTATAACTATCACGTATCATATACATAATGTGCCACATATACTACTATCAAGTGCAAGTCTGTGTATTCCTCCTCATCCTATTTTAACTGTCTACAAGTGTAAGCAATAATTCTGCCCCTCTGCATTAAAACACAATCCCTTCCACTATACAAAGCAAACTCAAACTTCTGTCATTTCTTCAATCAATTCAGGTAGCGCAAAAACTGGCGTTTCACAAAATTTTTGTTAACAATCCCATAACGATACTGACCACAATCTGATTGTCTGATGGTAACCCTAGGTACTTCCTCGGTTTACACGTCAAATATTCGTATACTACTTTAGCATCTTTAAAACTCACTTGTTTTCTACTCTAACTATTACTCGTAACACAATATAAAGAAATAGTATATCCATACTGAGGATACTTCCTATTTCTATAAACTAACCACACATATAACCTTTTTGGTTTTTTGGTACTAACACATATATATAGTTCTTCCCCACTTGGGATATGAACTCATATCACTTTCTGTTCACATAATACTATAACCTGGTTACTATCAAACCAGTCTATTCTAATTACTGTTTGGAATTCTCTCATAATCATGGCTATAGTTTCAACAAGGAATCTAACTGTTTCTAGTTCTAACACACTTGATTGAAATCCTTACAGAATAACTAAATACTAACAATTTACTTGTAGCAGAATCAAATAACATACGAGCAACAAACTGTTGACAAGATATATATACCTGGAACTACACCTGGCTTTGTTTATACTCATTCTCCCTCTTCATCTCAGAATATGCGTGGACGGTAAAGTTGAAGTAGACTTGGAATCGGTAAGTGCCGGTATTACGGTTGGATTGGGACATTCAGACCTTTGATGACCTGACTGATAACAATTATAACACATTTTGATTGGATTCTGGCAATCTCTGCTCCAGTGATCAGGTTTCCCACATTTATAACACGCCAAGGAACCAACCCTGCATTCTCCCAAATGACGTTTCTTGCATAACGAACAAACTGGATATGTCTTCTGCATCACCATCTTTTCTTGATTTTCAACTCTCGGTTTCTTATACACTGGCGTCGCCTTCTCCACTGATTTCCTCTCTGTTCCCTGTCTGGTCAACTCTAACTCTCTAGCCCTTGCAGCATCCATCATGGATTTCACTGTTTGATGCTTACTAGCATCAATAAACTCTCGAATGCTAGGCTTGAGAACCATCATGTACCTATACGTCTTCATCTTTTCATTTGCCACATAATCTGGGCAAAAACGAGCTTTCTCCATAAACTTTGCATTAATCTCTGGTACAGTCTCCTTTGACTGTTTCAATTTGTGGAATTCATCCACAATCTTATCAACTTCTGCCTATGGTACAAATTGTTCGAAAACAATTTCTTTCAACACTTCCCATGTCATAACCTCAATCTGAACATAACCTCTTTGTTTTACCTCCATATCCCACCAATCCTTAGCTGCACTTCTCAGTTGATTGGTTGCATATCTCACTTTATTCTCAGGTGCACACGAACAAGTGTGAAACGCACCTTCAACTTCGGAGATCCATCTATGACTGATGACTGGATCAGGTGCCCCATGAAACAACGGTGGCTGACAAGTTGCAAAGTCTCTGAACGTACAACTTTTCGGGGCTTCACGTATAATAACTTGAGGTTGAAGATTAACCCCAACACCCGCAGCAGTTAACCTAGCTGCGACTTCCCGTCCAATCACTTCCTTAATCTGATCATTTACCTGATCTACAACATGTTTTATAATATAAGGAATACTGCGTTTCAACACTTTACTAATTTCCCTCGCTACAATTTCTCTAATTGCATCTTCTGGTACTTCCTGATTTATCTCTGGGGCTCCTCCCTCCCCATCATACTGTGTTCCTAAAAGAACATGCTCATCTGTCACACTGGTCTCTACCCCTTCGGGTCTACAACTAGGACCACCCTTAACATTATTAACTGCTCTTGAACCTCTTGTATTAACCATCCTGGTAGTATAGATAAAGCATTTAGGAAAAGGTAGCTCTATCACACCATCCTCTATAACAAACAGTTACTAGTACATCCAACATATCAGTACACCTATCATCTGATCCAAAGTATTTCTGCATATACTAAGGCATTCTATACATCTATAATCTCAAGTGTACTACTTCTACAAGTACCCCTCACCCGATTCACAAGATTCCTCATGATTTCATTAAGTTCCAACACGTATCATATGTCTGTAATAATATGAGCTCTTATATTATTATAAACACATTACACACGTTTGATCTTAACTTTACCACAAAAAGTCCCGATTCACAGGCTTAGGCCATGTATCTCTAATAAAGTATATCACATATTCATGTCATATTTATCTCATACTGACTGCACAACGTAAAACCAACTCTTAACAGTTGTAAGCATACATATCATACCTGTCCTGAACACATCATGCATTGACACATAATGCTCACATAACACATATCAATATAATTACTAGTATACTCACCAAGCTGCAAGCCTACAGTTTGACCAAATCCGCAGAACCATGGTTTAAGTCCAGACGATGCATAACACACCTCCAGATCCCTCAAACCGTGGCTCTGATACCAAGTTGTAACGCCCCAATTTTCAAAAACATAAATAAAACCATACCTCAAGTTCTTTTAAAAATAAAGGAGTTATTTAACAAATAAGCTGAAGCTACAAAACTGTTTTGAACCCTCGGGTTCATACAAAAGCCTGAAAGTTACAAATTTACATCAAAAGATGCTTTCTCACTAAACAACTGGGCGTTAAGTTTCAAAACAGTGTTTTACTTAAATACATGACAACCGTCAAACTGAAGCTTTGCCCCTTGTCTTTGATAAAACTTGCAAAACATTTTAGAAAATAATATCTGATAAGCTGCGAGAGCTTAGTGAGTAAATTAGACTGCCAATCATATAAACACATGAATATAATAATATTATAAACACTGTCAACAACTGATAATAATCTCTGAGTAATTAACTGAGCCACTACTGCCCAAGGTAGTATGCTTACTGATTCACATGATTAATTAACTGAGCCCCAGTACTGTGCTATTTCGGAGCCACTACTGCACAAAGCAGCATGCTGAAACACTATTTCGGAGCCTTACTATACATGGCAGTAAGCTTAACACACGTAAACATATATACTGTAACATTACTGTAACACTACATAACCTTACTGAACATAGCACCCAAATCTGAGTGATCTAACATATCAATAACCTGATATAATAACATACATGCCGTAAATATGACTAGTAGTCTAGAAGACTCACCTTATAATAGTTAGGATAAGCAAAGATCTCCAACTGATACTGCTTCTGATACAAGGTCAAACACCTTCCTATATATACCATACAACAAAGTATCACTTTAAAGCAATCTGATCTGAAACATAGCCTACACGGGCCGTGTCCCTTAAACACTACACGTCCTGAGCTGGCTTACATAGCCAGTGTTGACCAGTCACCCTACACGGGCCGTGTTATGTACACGGGCCGTGTACCCCTCCTGTTACACGACCATGTCTTGGCTACATGGCCGGTGTTGATAACTCACCTACACGGGCCATGTAGTCCCACACAGGCCGTGTACCTCATACTCTACACGACCATGTATACCAACATGGCCCTGTGACCGCCTTCTACTCTACACGGGCCATGTACCATACAGACCCAGCGACTGTTGGTTGTAACTCCGGCCAAACCACCAACAAAACTCACTTATAATTCAAAAAAACGTTATTGGGATGTTGTCCTATCCCAAACAACTTATAAACTGAACATATCAACAAAAACAAGCTTACTCCATGATTCACCATTGAAACACTTGAAAAACCCATAAAACTTGAAGAACATGGTCAAGAACTCTTAACTCCAAGTTGTGGTTAGCTAAAATCTATTGTAGGCACTTGTTTCCATCTGAAATTGCTTCAAACCTCAGAGAAAACACAACACTTCAGTTTCTACGTGACTTTAGTTCTTGCAAATGAAAACTTTGACTTCAAATAGTCAAAGATGGCAATATATATAACTATGGGCTAATTGCACAATTAGTCCCTCAACCTTTCCAAGTTCCGTTTTGACGGTTTTAGCCCTTCTAGTTCATAACCACATACTATCACGTATATCCATTAGTAACTCGTATACCACTTTGTACATTTCTCGCGTTAACTTAATAATAGAATTTCTGGGTGTTACATTAATTTGCATGCATACGTACACACATACTTACACACATACATTTCCATGTATTCATATTAATATCCATACATACATACCCATTTAATTACTTCCAGTAGTCCACATATATACATATATTTACACACACATATATATATATATATTAATTAATTAATTTAAATTAACCAATTTAATTAACCACATATTCAAATTAAAACAAGTAAACACATACCGCTAACCCACTAATCAACTAGCCCATGTTTAGAGGTGTTACAAATCTCCCCTCCTTAAGAGGATTCCGTCCTCGGAATCCCTTCTCGATCAAGCAACTGGGGGTATCTGTCTCTCATATCTGCCTCTGTCTCCCAAGTTAAATCACAGCCTAAACTGTGCTTCAACTTCACCAACACCATCGGAATCTACTTCTTACGGAGCTTGGTCACCTTGCGATCCAACAGTTCAATAGGTTCCTCTATCAATCTTTTCTTGGAATCTAACTTTAACTCATGTACTGGGAGAATCTGACTTTTATCTCATGTAGTAAATTAGATATAAACCCCATCATATCTTGTCATGATCACCATTCTGGTACCTCTAATCGTTTTAATAGTTCATAAATCTCTGATATTCTGTTTTGTCTCATACATAATTATGTCATATTTTCACGAAATATATCTTGTTTACTCCTCTTGGTAAGTCATCAATACAATACTTTGTATGGCATTATTCAATTTTAGCCCTTCCAAATGCATTTGCAATTTAGATTCATAAGTCTCCATCAAAATAAATATCCAAATTTCAAGCAAAGGCATATATACACAAGGCTCTATAAGTCTTTAGTCCACATGTTTCGGTAATTGATTCCTCTTTATTGTAACACCGGAAAATCAAAAGCCATTTTTTTAAATGCACTGCGGAAGCTAATTCAAAACAACTTAATTACATATAATACAATAATTACAAATGTACATCACTTGTTCAAAACCAACATCATCTACAATTGTTTTGGTGTTACAAAAATGACTGGCTCGTCTCTTTAAAAACACAGTATCAGAGTAATGGTCAACTCTTCCTTCCACAATCTCAAACATGAACCTGCAAAACATCAACTGAGCAGAATTAGCATAAAGCTAAGTGAGTAAAGGCTAAACACCAAGAGCAAACATTCACAATCAACATCAAAGCATGTAATCACATATCCGAGAAGACCGGCGGTTCAGCGTGTACATCCGCAAACCCGGGCTAGTTGATTAACGGGCTAGCAGCAGGTGATGTCGTATTTAAATTGCGTAAGTTGATTATTGTGGTTAAATTGAATAGATATAGATTGAATTGGAAATATATTTATGAATATATATATATATATGTTTAGTTACTGGGAGTTAAGAGAAATAAAAAGAAAGGAAAAGTTATGTGTAGTATGTGATGTAAGTATGTATGCATGGATGCATGTAGTATGAAAGAAAGAAAAGGTTAAGAAACGAATTTGGTGCCACCTCCTGCTTAAATTAAAGTGAAAGAGTATGTATACGTGTGTTTCATTTCACCAGCACATAGTGAGTGTGAAAGTGTGTGTGTTTGCAAAACCACCTTTGAAGAAAGCTAGAAAGAAGAAACTTGGATTTTCAAGAAGAAGATTTGGTGATTCTTAATTCAAACTAAAGATTGGTATGTGTTCACATAATGTTATGGATTTTTATGATATGTTTATATGATGAAATACATGTTAGAATGAGGAATTACCATTGTTGGAGCTTAAAGCTCAAAACTTGATTTATGGGTTTTGATGGATAATGGATTTTAATTAGATTTGATGAGTTATATATGTTTGTTGTTGAGTTATATGAAGTTTCATGAGTATTGGAAGTGATTTGGATTGAGAAAATGGAAGTTGGAAACGAAATGGTATGTGGAGTATGGCTGGAAATCCGACATTTCATGAGGAAGGAGGCTGGATCGCGACGCGTCGCGCAGCGACGCGTAGGGGTCGCAGCGCGACACCCAAAATCCGGATCTCATGGAAATCCGATAGATGCAAATCCGGAACCCTGAAATCTGCAACGTGAAATCCGATTCCGGAAATCCGATACCAAAATCCGAGTGGCGTCGCGGCGCGACACCCGGCTTGGTTGCGGCGGGACAGGCCAATTGTTAGGATTTTTGTGTTTTTGCTATGTATTCGTATGGCAAGTGATGGGTTATTGTTTGTATGATTATTGTATGTTGTTTACAAGTTATATAGAGATATAAATATATAATATGGATATATATTTATCAGAGATTGACTTCGGTTTGTTGTGTTCTCAGGATTTGCAAAGACTCAGTGATATTAGACAACTGAGCAGACGGGAACGTGGACTGAGGTGAGTGGAAGTGTACTCACGAGTGGTGATGGCGGTAACATTTGTGGTTACATGTATTGAGATATTGTTATGATTTGGATTTGCCATGTTAGACTGTTTAGTCTAAGTTGACATGATAGACTGTTTAGTCTAAGTTGATATGATAGACTGTTTAGTCTGAGTTGCCTTGCTAGACTGTTTAGTCTTGAGTTGCCTTGCTAGACTGTTGAGTCTGGGTTGCCATGCTAGACTGTTAAGTCTGAGTTGCCTTGTTAGACTGTTTAGTCAAAGATGCCATGATGAACTATTTAAGTTGATTTGCCGGTATGGAATGTGTTATTTGGTATGTGTGACAGACTGTGTAAATGTGATTCGTTGATTGTTGCTTATTATTATTTGGATTGTTGCGTGGCCAGTGCACATGGTTAATTATATGTGCACGTGGCGAGAACTGTACTTATGGTTAATTATATGCGTGCATGGTTGGGGGTCAGCTATCGCATGTTTTATGCTGGGCTATCTGCTATTGGTTGCATAGTTCTAGACTTTCTATGCATTTGTTGCAGTAGAAGGGGCTTTAACTGTACCAAGTAGCAAATAGCTAACGGTAAACCTTTGCTTTGGCCCGCATCGGTTGCAGGTTCTGCAGAACCGCCGTTCCTCTAGTGATTGGATTGGAGATTGGATTGGCTTATGGTGATTTTTTGATCTGTTGAGATCGGTTTGCTTGTGTAATTGGTGATTGCTTGTGCTTGTTGTTTGAGGATGCTTGTTTGTAGCTTCCATTCACTTAGCTTTGTGCTAATTCCCCTCAGTTGATTGCTTTTTGCAGGTCAGGCTGTTTAGTTTTGTTTGTGAGGAAGGGAAATTTGACCAATACTTTGATATTATGTTTTGAGAAGAGACGAGCCTCGTTTGTAAATATTTTGTAACACAACTTGAGGTGATGTTTGTAAACAGTACTTTGTACTTTGTACTTTGTATTTGATTAAATGAAATCAGTTAACACTTCCGCAGCGGTTTAAAAAAATGGCTTGGGAATTTACGGTGTTACAAGATGGTATCAGAGCCTAGGTTTGGCGATGCAGGAACGGCTAGAGTGTTGCATTGCCAAATCTTGGCTCGTGTTGGGTCAAACTTTCCTTGGGGGAATTAGAGTGAATTGGTGAAGCTGTATGTTAGTTAGTATGTTATGTACTAACGGTTTATCTAATGAGATTGTGAGATGATGTGATTGTATAGATATGGCTGATAGAGATACCCCTGCTGATCCTCCTGTGACCCAAACGGTGGTTGAGACTTCAGTGATTGACATTGTGGATATGACGAATCGTGTGGGTACTTCAGGTTATGAACAGGAAAATGATCGAGAGGCATATATTCGCAAATTAGAGGATGAACTCCAGGAACTCATAGATATAGTTCGTGGTATCGGAAGAGAGAGGGTTAATCCAAATATGTCATCACAGATACCAACAACTGTTGTTACCCAATCTACTACTTTACCGGTTACTGCTCCATTTCCTCTAACTCAAGTGACGCAACCGTTATTTTTCAATCCCTCCACCTTACAGGGAGACTATCCTTTTGGATACCCGAGATTTAAGCAACCTTGTTCGTATAAACAATTTTTGGATTGTAAACCATCTAGATATCATGGAAGTTCTGATCCGAACGAGACTTTGAATTGGTTGCGAGAGATGGTAAGAACTCTTGATGTGTGCAATTGTGAGGATGAATCCAGAGTTAAATTTGTGACTCGTATGCTCAAAGATGATGCGATGGTATGGTGGGATTCATTAACTGGGCATTTTACTGAAGCACAACAGGAAAGTATTACTTGGAATCAATTTCAAGAGAAGCTATGCGAGCAATATTGTAGTTCATTTGAGATTGAGAAAATCAGAAAAGAGTTTATGGATTTGAAGATGACAAGAGACATGACAGTAGATGATTTGATTAAACAATTCAATGAGAGACTGCGATTTGTGAAACAGTGGGTGCTAGATGAGGCAACAAAGATACAACATTTTGTGGGAGCTTTGCTTCCAAAATATCGAAGTACTACCAGATGGGCAAGTACCTTATCAGAAGCGTTTACTCTAGCCATGTCGGCTGAGAGTGATGGAAAGGCAAGAGATAGAATGAATAGAGAGTGTATCTTGCGACATTAGTGAACCACAAAAACAGATTGTGCAGACTGGGCAAAGTGGCCAGAAACAGAAGAATCGAAATAAGAAATCTAAGGTAAGTAGACCTAAACAGAGTTCGTTGTGGTGCCGCCGGTGTAGATTTGTTCATACGGGGCCTTGCACACCCCAGACTTTGCGTTGCATTCGATGTGGATTGTTTGGACATGAGATCAAGGAATGTGGTTTCTCTCGAGGTGTGTGTTGGAATTGTCAGAAAGAGGGTCATCATACGAATGAATGTACAGAGGCAAGGAAAATGGGGTCAGGGTCAGGAGTGGATGCAGGTGGGGGATCCTCGTCAGCAGTTGGACAAAAGAGAAAGAACCCTTCTGTGCCAGAGGGTAGAATTTTTGATATAATGGATGATGAAGATGTTGAAATCAACGATGATACGACGGGTACGTTTTGATAACTTTTATATTTGTGCGTATGTTTATTAACTTTAGAGTTAATTGTTGATGCTTGATGCCTAAGTGTGCTAAATGTATATGCTTGCTTCGGAAAGAGCATGATTCTTTAGAAGTAAAAATAATTGATACTATGTTATCATGAAAGTATCTAGTATTAATGTCAGGAAATGATATGATGGTGCATATGTGATATGTGAAATGTGAATTGAGTATGATATGCTAAGGAAAGAATATTCCAGAGTAGTTAAAATTGCATGCTATACAAAGTGTTGTAAGGTTGTTTTACAAATGATATTTGTTTATGTGGATAAGAATGCTGTGTTTGTATATGTATATATATGTGTTTATGTGAAGAGAATTAATTGTTGAGGTTAGGGAGAAGTTGGTGTTAACCAAGAAATGTTTTGATAAAGATATGATTGAGATTATGAACTATTGATATTAAATCTGCTGGGTAAAGATAATTTGTGATGATGGATGATGAATTTGAAGAGATTATGGTATGTTATATGGAAACTGTTGGATCAATAAATGATGTTATGCTATGGGATTAAAGAGTGATTTATGTCTTATGGTAAAGATTTTGAGAAGAATAATTTAACCTATGACTTGAAGACTGTACATGATATGTTTGTACTGATTATGTGAGAAGTGTTGATTGTAAAGAATAATGTGTGATTGACGTGAGTATTAAAAGAAGAAGCGGATGCTTGTATACAGATGAAATGAGTATATGATAGAGACAGAGTTCAGAATGAATAGAAGAATGTGAATGAAGGATTGTAATATTATCTGGGTAGGATAATTGTTAGTAGACATGTGAAAATACGAGAGAGTTTATGATGATAACACTGGAGTTATGTGAATTGAAGTATACGCGATTTGATGAATGGAAATTGAAATTGCCTTTACTGGAAATTGATGACTTGAATAAATGAAAATTGTTAAGTATAAGAAAGAGATTAATTGTTACAGAGCGAGTAAGCCTGATATGTGCGGAATTGTTTGGGTAAACGATGTGATTGACGTCAATTGGCTAAATGATAGTTGTTAGCTGTGAACTGAAGACATATGTGATTTGAAGAATGATGTAATGGCCTGAACATGTGGAATGAAGACTTGTGAATTTTATACATGAATTGCCTCTGCTTGGAATTGGAAATTTAATTCGAACAGAACTTATGTAACGAGATTGCCAGTGCACTTGGAAGGCTAAATGATATAATGCCATACAGAGTATTTAATTGATGAATTACTGAAGGAGTGAACATGATATAGAAGTTGTGTATGAGTCAAGGCAGAGTATTAGCGATTTATGAACTATTGAGATGAATTAATATACCAACATGATGGAAGTAAGTACGATGAAGTTTATATGTAATTTACTTTACATGATGGAATCTGAATATATATATTATGGGTAATTGCCAGTGAGACGGCATTGTTGAGCAGAATTGCGTACCGACAAGATAATTTGAGATATCAGAATGATTGTGAAAAAAAGTTACGATGGAGTTGATGCCCGATTTATTATGTGAGAAGTAATTTGGATATATCATGAGTGATTATTGATTGATCAGTAAGAAGTGCTAGTATTATATCACTAGTGGGACAGCCTTGGTTGGGCAAGTTATATTGTGACAAGATGATTTGAAGATATGATGTTTTATATGTTGGGGCTGCTAATGAAAGATTGAGATGCAGTTGCAGGAATTGAGACGTGAAATGAGCAGTATGACTGAATCCTTGTGGATAGTGCAGTAGAAGAGTTGTGCAGGTATGTGTAAGTGAACTTGTGTTTGTATTGAATTTTGATGTTTTGTGGAATTCATAAACAATTGATTATATTGACAGGATGTGAATTTGATCAAGTGGATGTTAACATGTAAATTGTGAGTTGTTATGTGAATATCGGAGTAATGTACCAACATGTCCGTTGGAAGTAAGAAGAAAGCGATATGTGAGTATTTGACATGACAGACAGTGAATGAAATGTACGCAGGGTACTTCGAGTGAGTATTCAAGAGATGCGTTGACCTTGACTATATGCTTGAATGTGAAAGAGAATGAGTTGAAAGACAGACTAATTGAATGTAGAACTGAAGAAGAGGTTTGAAGGATAAGTTGATAAAGAGCTGATGATTGTAAACGGAGAAAGACAGGTGGAAAGAGATTTAGGTGGCTGGTAGTAAGATGAAGCTATGTGTGAGTTATAATTGAATTAGCAATCAGTGATGAATGAATATGAAGCGTGGAGAATCCGATTGATGTGTGCTATAGGATTCCGAGGACGAAATCCCCTAAAGGAGGAAATATTTGTAACATCCGCAAACCCGGGCTAGTTGATTAGCGGGCTAGCAGCAGGTGATGTCGTATTTAAATTGCGTAAGTTTATTATTGTGGTTAAATTGAATAGATATTGATTGAATTGGAAATATATTTATGAATATATATATATATATATGTTTAGTTACTGGATTTAAGAGAAATAAAAAGAAAGGAAAAGTTATGTGTAGTATGTGATGTATGTATGTGTAAGTATGTATGCATGGATGCATGAAGTATGAAAGAAAGAAAAGGTTAAGAAATGAATTTGGTGCCACCTCCTGCTTAAATTAAAGTGAAAGAGTATGTATTCGTGTGTTTCATTTCACCAGCACATAGTGAGTGTAAAAGTGTGTGTTTTTGCAAAACCACCTTTGAAGAAAGCTAGAAAGAAGAAACTTGGATTTTCAAGAAGAAGATTTGGTGATTCTTAATTCAAAATGAAGATTGGTATGTGTTCATATGATGTTATGGATTGTTATGATATGTTTATATGATGAAATACATGTTAGAATGAGGAATTACCATTGTTGGAGCTTAAAGCTCAAAACTTGGTTTATGGGTTTTGATGGATAATGGATTTTAATTAGATTTGACGAGTTATATATGTTTGTTGTTGAGTTATATGAAGTTTCATGAGTATTGGAAGTGATTTGGATTGAGAAAATGGAAGTTGGAAAAGAAATGGTATGTGGAGTATGGCTGGAAGTCCGACAGTTCATGAGGAAGGAGGCTGGATCGCGGCGCGACGTGTAGGGGTCGCGGCGCGACACCCCAAAATCCGGATCTCTTGGAAATCCAATAGATGGAAATCCCGAACCCTGAAATCCGCAACCCGAAATATGATTCCGGTAATCCGAGTAGCGTCGCGGCGCGACAGGCCAAATCGTTTTTGTGTTTTTGCTATGTATTCGTATGGCAAGTGACGGGTTATTGTTTGTATGATTATTGTATGTTGTTTACAAGTTATATAGAGATATAAATATATATTATGGATATATATTTATTAGAGATTGACTTCAGTTTGTTGTGTTCTCAGGATTTGCAAAGACTCGATGATATTAGACAACTGAGCAGACGGGAACGTGGACTGAGGTGAGTGGAAGTGTACTCACGAGTGGTGATGGCGGTAACATTTGTGGTTACATGTATTGAGATATTGTTATGATTTGGATTTGTCATGTTAGACTGTTTAGTCTAAGTTGACATGATAGACTATTTAGTCTAAGTTGATATGATAGATTGTTTAGTCTGAGTTGCCTTGCTAGACTGTTTAGTCTTGAGTTGCCTTGTTAGACTGTTGAGTCTGGGTTGCCATTCTAGACTGTTAAGTCTGAGTTGCCTTGTTAGACTGTTTAGTCTAAGATGCCATGATGAACTGTTTAAGTTGATTTGCTGGTATGGAATGTGTTATTTGGTATGTGTTGACAGACTGTGTAAATGTGATTCGTTGATTGCTGCTTATTGATTAGGATTGTTTGGATTGTTGCGTGTCCAGTACACATGGTTAATTATATGTGCACGTGGCAAGACCTGTACGTATGTTTAATTATATGTGTGCATGGTTGGGGGTCAGCTATCGCATGTTTTGGGCTGGGCTATCTGCTATTGGTTGCACAGTTCTAGACTTTCTATGCATTGGTTGTAGTAGAAGGGGATTTAACTATACCAAGTAGCAAATAGCTAACGGTAAACCTTTGCTTTGCCCAGCATCGGTTGCAGGTTCCGCAGAACCGCCGTTCCTCTAGTGATTGGATTGGAGATTGGATTGGCTTATGGAGATTGTTTGATCTGTTGAAATTGGTTTGCTTGTGTAATTGGTGATTGCTTGTGCTTGTTGTTTGAGGATGCTTGTTTGTAGATTCCATTCACTTAGCTCTGATATTATGTTTTGAGAAAAGACGAGCCTCGTTTGTAAATATTTTGTAACACAACTTGACGTGATGTTTGTAAATAGTACTTTGTACTTTGTATTTGATTAAATGAAATCAGTTAACGCTTCCGCAGCGGTTTAAAAAAATGGCTTGGGAATTTACGGTGTTACACAGCGCAGAACCTACAACCAATGCCGGCCAAAACAAAGGTTTACCGATAGCTCTCCACTGAATTGGCACAGTAAAGTTCAAGCCTGAAGCAACATATGCAACACAAGGGCTAATACTGTTCAACCAACCAGTAGATGAGCCCAGCCCAAGTCCACGTATAGCTGACTTCTCAAATGCAACTCAAAATCATCCTAAGAGTGCGTATCGACCAAATAGGCATGCAGCAGATATCAACAATCAATATCACATTTAACAGTTCAATCAATCCAATCTCAATCACAATCATGCATCACATCAATAACATTAACTTTAATCTTTACCATCCGCGATTAACGTCCACTCACCTCTATTTCAGCACGAACTCAGATGTCTAATATTACTGAGCTTTTGGATTGCCTGAAAACACAGCAATAACCAAATCAGTCTCAATCTCATAAACATATCTATCCATATATGTATAATTCATTCATGAAATTAAACAAACAATAAACAAATACAAATCCAAACATAAAGTGTCGGATTTCCCAAAACTATCAGATTTAGGAATCCACCAATCACAAATATCGGATTTCACTTCACCGGATTTGGGGTTATCGGATTTCCATCACTCGGATTCTAAGGCTCGGTTTTCACATATATCGAATTCTAGTAGTTCCGGATTTGGGTATCGATTTTGAGTATCGGATTCTAGGTTATCACTTTCCAAGTATAGGATTTCATAGCTATCGGATTCTAAAGTGTCGGATTCTATAAATCCGGATTTCAAGTGTATCGGATTTAGATCTCGGTTTTGGGTATTGGTTTCTCAAGTCTCGGATTTTAGTATAGGATTTGTGAGTGTCGGTTTTACTTCCATCGGATTTGGGGTTCCGGATTCAATCTCTCGGTTTTCCAAACTATCGGTTTTCTCCACAATCGGAATTCACCTTCTTCCACAACACCAAATCCGACAAGTTCATAACTTCATCAAAGCAACTTAAACCCAGAATTCATAATGTTCATCAAAATCATTCAAAAACATGTTTTAACATCTTTAAACATGTACTCATGCATTAAAACATCATATAAACATAAAAATCATATGAACACACAAAAACCGACCCAAAAGTCATGTTTCTTCAAATCCGATCCTAGTGTTTCTCATAAAAACATGTTATTCATCCCTCAATCTTATCAAGCTTTCATGTAATCATATCAAAGAATGCATCTAACCTTGAACTTGAATTAAAATCACAAAACCTTTGAAATTTGATTCTCTATGTTCTTTCTTTTCTTCTTCCGGTTCGAGAGAAAAACACACAACACTTTCTTTTTCTTTGAAGATAATGAGCAGGTAGTTGCATGCTAACCTCAATAATTTACACATACACACATATTTAGGCAAGATGTGGCAAATCCACCTCTTAAACTCCCATATTACTACACGTATACACATATATACATGCATACCCACATACGGCTATAAGCATACATACATACAATAAAATACATGCATAAATATATTAACATATGTCTAGGTTAATTAATTAACCAAACATTTAGCCATTTAATCATAACAAAACAGATAACCCCATACCAGAAATCTGCTAATCTCCTAGCCCAGGTTTGCGGGTGTTACATTTGTTCTTACTCGTATTTGATAATTTCAATCATTAATCCAATAACTTCCGGTATAGGCGATACCAATTTTATCCTCTAAATCAAGTATATTTCACTTCGCATAATCCCAGTGTTATCATCATTAACTCCCTTGCATTTCAACCTGTCTGATACCAATTTGTCTCTCCTAGATGATATCAAATCTCTCTATCACATTATTTAATTCATTCTGAACATTGTCTCTACCACATGCTCAACTCATCTCTATAAACATCCGTTTTTCTACTTAACAATTAGATCACACATATACTTTTCTTTATAATAAATATTTCCATATTATCGATACAAATGCATCTGCTGCAGCCTCCAAGTCATGGCAAATCAGACTAAACAGTCTATCATGGCAAATTAGCCTAAACAATCTATCAAAGCATATCAATATCTCAAAATCACACAATCCATAATCGTTACCACCAACACCACTCGTGAGTAAACCTCCACTCACCTCAGTCCTCAATCACGTTTGCTCAGTTGTCTAATATCAATGAGTCTTCGCAGTTCCTGAGAACATAACAAATTTGAAATCAGTCTCTGATTCATAAATATATCTATCCACATATATTTATATCTCTTTTACTTGTAAACAACTTAATATAATCATATAAGTGATAAACCAACATGTCCAACACGAACACAAAGCAAAACAGAAAACTTTCTGAAATAGCCTCGGTCGCCCTGTGACCATCATCTACGTCGCGCCGCGATGCAGTCGGATTTCGGTATCAGATTTGGGTTTGTCAGTTTTCAAGTTCCGGATTCAGAGTACCGGATTTTTCAGATTCATCTATCGAATTTCAAAGTATAGGATTTCAAAGTATAGGATTTCAAAGTGTAGGATTTCAAAGTATAGGATTTCAAAATGTAGGATTTCAAAGTGTAGGATTTCAAAGTATAGGATTTCAAAGTGTAGGATTTCAAAGTATAGGATTTCAAAGTGTAGGATTTCAAAGTATAGAATTTCAAAGTGTAGGATTTCAAAGTGTAGGATTTCAAAGTATAGGATTTCAAAGTGTAGGATTTCAAAGTATAGGATTTCAAAGTGTAGGATTTCAAAGTATAGGATTCCAAAGTATAGGATTTCAAACTAGAGGATTTCGAATCTTATCGGTTTTGAGGTATCGGTTTTCTCATCATCTTCCCCAACACAAAATCTGTCAACCTCAACCTCTATGGACAAAATTCAAGGTTTCACAAAACTCATCAAACCTTACCAAAAACATAACCAAACATTTATAATCATGTATTCATGCATCAAGAACATCTTATAAACACAAATCACCAAAACATGCAAAACACATTTAGTCAAATAAGCTACAACTTCATTTATGGTGATTTTCATGTATTCATGGGTTTCAATTAGAAAACACATCAAGATGATTTTAAACATGCTATGAACACAAACCAACCTTCTTTTGAAATATGAACCCCAAATCTTTCACACTTTCAAGTTGAACAACTTGGTTCTTTGACAGAGCTAAGAACACACACACTACACTTTTCTTTCTTCTGAAGTAATGGACAAAGGATTTTCTAAATTACCATATACATACACATGTACACATATTTATCAAAACTAAGCATGAGGTGTATTCTTCTTATTAATTTGCATGCATATGTACACACATACTTACACACATACATTTCCACATATTCATATTAATATCCATACATACATACCCATTTAATTACTTCCAGTAGTCCACATATATACATATATTTACACACATATATATTTTAATTAATTACTTTAAATTAACCAGTTTAATTAACCACATATTCAAATTAAAACAAGTAAATACACACTGCTAACCCGCTAATCAACTAGCACATGTTTGCGGGTGTTACAGTATAACCTCGGGTTAAAATTTTGATGTTAGTCTTATCTATTAGGCTAAGATGATTATGAAACCCTTCACGGTATAGGTGAGAGGGATGCTAGCTTGTAAGATATTGATCACCCTTAGTGGATAATCCGTACAAGCACATAATTAAGAGAAACTAATTAAAGAATCAATTGGATAATATAGATAGGATGCTAAGATACCTTAAATATATATCTATGACCACATTACGAATTGCGGGATTATCTCACAATTCATTCATTACATAGACACATTCGTACATGGTGTTGCGCTAAAGGAAACCAGATATTATTGAATATGATCTTGTACATAATGGGTCAAATGTGTGTATTCAACTTATTAGTTTACACATTAAAAGTGACGAGCCATGTCTTTAATCTTAAACCAACTTGAAAGTCTATTTGGCACCTTGTGAGATATATCTTGAAAGAATTCTTTGCTTGTATATATATCAAAGGTAGAAGTTGCTCAATCTACATTTAGTGGGAGATTGATGAACTTATGTGGTGCTAATATATTTAAAGAAGTTCTTATAGGTTTTATACATTTAACCTTGCGAGAACAATGTTTTGTTGCTGTAAAGGAAGATAATAACTAAAACATTCCAGTGGAAGAACGTGAAACTTAAATGATAGACTTGATGTTGGCGCTAGCATATGATCAAGTATCGGCATAAGAATGCCGGTTATCCTGACCATGAGTAATTACTTTCAAGGCTGATAGAAGTCATGTAGCCAAAGAGATATGGGTTCCTCACATCTAAGTGGCAATGACTTGATGGTGAGTCTTGTTCATGTCACCATCTATCGGAAGGCATAGTGGGCCATGTGTTCACTAAGGTTATGAGAAGTAATTAATCACGAGATGAAATCCATTTTAAGTATGCGAATACTTTGCTTAATTCCATACCAAGGTGCAAACTGAGATGGTGTAAATGGAATTAACATGGATTGTATTGTAGACTGCTTCAAATACCGACTAGGGGTAATGGTTTCATGATGGTTATTGTGGAAACTTTTCCTAGTGGTCATGTTGAAGGTCATTTGATACTCGTTGCTATTGTTGCCTTCTTATGGCAATAAAAGGTAGTACACAGATATACAAGACCGCGTTCCTTCATGGAACTATGTATTGAGGAAGTGCTTACCACACTCTCCGAGGGTCTTAGATATCCGTACTATCCAAATTAAGTCTACAAGTGTGGATAAGTCCTTTGGACTTATGCTAACATCGTAAAAGGAAGATCTTTCCTTTCATGAGAAGATCAGAGTCATGAGTTTTCTAGAAGCATAGATAAGAATTTTACATATGTCAGGGCTAGTGGGAGCTTTTGTTGTATACCTAGAACTATGTATCGATTGAAGATAATGTCCCATTGTTAAGCGTTCTATGAACCTAAAATAGGAAATTATTGTATCATGATTTAGGAGATACAAAATTTTGAAATTTTGAATTACAAGAAATACTTGTATATGTTCTTGATGTTTGGCGACAAGAAATAAGCCTTGGAGTAGGTTTATACTCTGATACTAATTTTTAATAGGATAATTGTCTATCTTGATCGAAGTCTATGATCCTACTTAGTGGTGTTGATTAGAAAAGTTCTTAAGTATCACTGATTCTATTGTGAACTTTTGTAACAATGGGAATATGAGTACTTTAGCACTTTGTTATATAATCTCTTTGACGGATACTTTGAATAGTAGTCTGGTCAAAATAAAGTTATGAAGTTAACAAGAATACAAACGGATGTTGCATGGAAAATCCATTGAATAAGTCGTTGTCATAATGACTTGTGATGTTTGACATACTAGGTCATGCAGCATTTTTTATGCATATGATTTGGCTTGAAATATTGTTTTAGTAGTTGATTGTTTTATGTTAGCTTTGGGAACTACAAGCAATATCGTAACTTTTGATTGCTTTCGATATACAGTGGGGACTATATATACGCAAATGCGGTTACTTTCATTAGTCTTTATTGTGTTCCATCTTAGCATGTTTAACCACTTCCCTGAGTGCTTATGCATTCTAGATTTCCACAGTCAGTCATTCTTCATGGGAAGGAAGTTTGAGCTAAGACCGAGGTTAGGGTTTGTTCATGCATTAATCAAGGATTGAATGCAAGTGACGCAAAACTAACCTGTGATTGGGAGACCCACACCTGAGTTCACTTCATGGATTATGGTCACAAGTGACTCAGGATGATAATATCATTTCATCCTTAGACCGGAGATACATGTGTATCCAAAGCATGAGTCTGCTTTATTTTGATTGATTTCAAACGTGGTTCGTTACTGGCCGTTATAAAGGGAGTTTTCAAATAAAGTATGAAGCATGTGGCGGGACTATGTAGTCAAAAGGATTTGTTCCTCTGATTAGAGAGATATCCCTGGCCCCTCGATGATTGGGCGCTGACACCAAATATGCATGGCCGTGCTCAAGTTACAATGATTTTAGATCAGTTGCAAACTTGTTATTTTGGTCACCACCCAATCTAGAATCGAGAAACACAATTGTGAACGGTCTGGAGATTGACATTTTTCCATGTCTCATGTTCACAAGGATATCGCGAACAAAGGGATGTTTATGATCACTTATCTATAGGACCTTTTAGCCTTTCTAGGCTACCAGGATTTGTCGAGGATGACGTAACTCGTACCGACTTGGGGGCAAGTATGTTTTGCTAGAGCCGCTGCTTGTCTGTGGTGTTAGTAACGTTGTATCATGTGCAAGTGGGAGTCTGTTGGAATATGCCCACTGATACACATGCACTAGCATCACTGCTAATGAGGTACGGGCCTATTGGGTCACACCCCAAGGGTAGATTCCGGCAGCACAACCTAAACAATGAGAGAATATGAGATTAGGGTTTCTGGCGACCTTCACGGGCCGTGAAAAGGTCGTGAAGAGAAACCCTCCACGAGGCTTCACCACCCGGACAAGTAGTCGTGGGGGCACTACCTTCACAAGGGCTTCACGGCCCTTGAGAGCCCGTGAAGGCAGGTGCTATGCTTTCATTGGACCACTCGTTAGCCCAATGAGAGTGTGCGGTGGAACCCGGCCTATGAGGCCTTCACGAGTGCTTCACGACCTGTGAGAGCCCGTGAAGACAGAAGTCTAAGTGTCACTTTGTTTTTATTGGACCTTTGTGTTGGTCCAATTAAAGCAAGCTTAAGTGGCCGACCCTGGTGGCCTTGGAGCTTCTTCAAGACTTTATAAAAGGCTATTGCATTCTCTCTATTCAAGACTCTTGCTTCATGATACAACACACACATATATATGGTTCTTGAGTTCTATTAGAGCGAAGATTGGTGTATCAAGTGAAGGCAAGTTCTCCTAGTGTTGTGGTTGTTCCAGATTCATGAGGACATCGTGTGGTTTGTTTCTCGGGTCGTTAGCAAGACGGAATCTCGGACACATGGTGTGGACTATCAATAGAGGAGCTCGGATTCGGGTTCTCGAAAATATTCCTAGCTCGGTGGATAGCTCCAGCCTCGTGATGGTATATTTCTCCTCTCTTCTCTTTTGTTTCTATTGCTATATTTTTTTTGTAGTCACGATCCCCACTTAGTGAATAAATGCATGTCTGTTTTGATACCCGAAAACCCCGGTTTTGATGTCGTTGCTTCCGCTGCATACGGATGTTGGCGTGCATGAATTTCCTACAAGAACACAATGGAGCGTTCCTCTACCGGTGTCCACACCAAACATGTTTGATTCCCAAGTGTTAGCAAGCTTAATCGCCGTCAAGAGCTCCACCAAGATCATACACCAGCTTGAAGATTGTCTTGAACTCAAGAACAACTGTTCCAAGTGTGTATATTAGAGAGAATTAAAGCTATATGATTAACTAAAAGCTAATCAACTTGAACAAATGGCTAACCATGTCATACTAGACCACCTTGACTTCTTGTAGACTTAATCCACAGCCTCAAAAACGTCCGTCATAAGTCTAGTACTAATGGTCATTAACACCCAATCAATTCAACCTTTAAAAGACTAATTAATCTCGTTGTTACAGCGCCAGGCACGGCCATGCCTCATAGGGCATGCCTGTGCCGGTGCAACCGTGCACACCCAAGTCACGCCGGACTTGGGCTCGTGCCTTAGCACTGGGCACGGCCGTATCTCCATTAGGCACGCCCATTCCGGCCTCATTTGGTACGCCCTAGACATGCCGGTCTTGGGTCCCTACCCAGCCGATGGGCACGCGTCGTGCCCGGCCTACCAAAGCCATCTTTTGGCATTTTTCTCTCTCTCGTTTAAAGGTTTTGCTAGAATCATTACTTGGAGTGTGACCCAATAGGCTTATGCCTCATCGAAAATTGTACCAACTCATGTGTGCCAGTAGACATATTCCAACAAATAGTTATCATGCCAGCATCAAGATGCCTCCATACGAGATGTTATATAGAAGGCGGTGTAGGACCCCAATGCTGGGGAGAGGTGGGGTAGAGGGAGCTCGGGAGCGCTGAATTGTTTCAAAGGAAGATAGAGCACATCCAGAAAATTCATGAGAGATTACATGCAACTCAAAGCCGACATAGAAGTTATGTTGTGAAGAGTCCCTCAGAGCTAGAGTTCCAAGTAGGTGACTACATGTTGCTCAAGGTTTCACCTTGTAAGGGGGTTATCCGTTTCATAATGAAGGTCAAGTTGAGTCCAAGATATATTGGACCATTTAAGATTTTGGCACATGTCGGGAAGGGGGTTTATCATTTGGAGCTGCCTAAAGAATTGTCAAAAGTACGCAACACCTTTCAAGTATCCTACCTACAAATGTGCTTAGTGGACGAGTCAACTTTTATACCCATGGATGATATAATGATAGACGAAAAATTAAATTACATGGTATGACCGGTAGTGATCCTAAAGAGGAAGATGAAGACCTTAGTGAACAAGCAGATTGCATTAGTGAATGTCTAGTGGGAACATCATCGAGGGTTAGAGTGGACTTTGGACCTAGAAGAGCAAAGGCAAAAGAACTAGCCAGAATTATTTGAGTAGAGATTTCGGGGACGAAATCATGTATAAGTAGGAGAATTGTAAGACTCATTCCCGAATTATAATTATATTATGAGAATGTTAGAGGTTGTTTATTTATTTAACATTATTTGGTGTTTTAGCCATTTTATGAAGTGGAAGGACTATTTATGCTATTAGGAAAGTGGAGGAAGTGTATTTAAATGAATTTAGGGTACAAAACCCTAGGTCAAAATACTGTAGCCACTATTACTATTTTGAGTGACTTGTGAGTGTGTGTAGGTGTGCGTCGTTACTGTCGAGAAGAGGTGGAAGAATCAGTGATCATTCTTCTCAATTTTACTTGGAATTTGAAGGAAATTCATTGGTTAGTATCCTTAATCCCTTGTAATTAGTTAGTGATCGATTTTATCTTAGGATCAATGTGTTATGATGGGTTTTTCTCACTACCAACCCACACTAAGAACCGAAAACAAACATGGATCTAGATCATGTAATATTGAGATGAAAATGAGATTAAATGATAAGGATTTGCCTATATGAAACTAGGAATCCGTAGCATCGAGAATTAGGAAAAGTGGTTAAGATATGAATGATTTCAAATGATGAGATATTGACAATGTTTGGAACAATCCTAAATGTTATTGTTGAGAATCACAAATTGCCAGAATCGTGAATTAGATTAATAAACTAATCTTAAACTGGGTATTAGATTTCGAATCGAAAAGTAGGACGAATTTGGAAAGCTTAGGTGTTGAGTCTCCTAGTAAGATTCCTCAAATCACAAATTGCAAAGGAATGAGTTAAGTTGTGTGAATCATAAAATGCAATTATATACCGGAATCGTAGATTGACTTGTCGTTAATCGTAAATGTTGAATCGAAAACCAAACCTTGGTAGCAATCGTAATTTAGAATTGTAAATTGTAACGTCCCAATTTTTTTTTGTGTGTAGTAACTAAGAATTCAAAAGTCAACATTGATATGATACTATTAAATATGCATTACAACCCGGGCAAAAATTTAACTGAAGTCTTGAATTCGAATGAAAACGGTTGTTAAATACAATAGGAATTTATAGTAGTTTGGGACGTCACGGAAGCTATTTGAGGATGAGCTATCAAACATGAGCTGGAGCCCCACCGTGGTCATCACCTGAAAAGATAGATAACAACAATCGTAAGCACAAGGCTTAGCGAGCACATTACTTACAACTGAAACCAACTCGCCACATTATCGAGTTGTTTCACATAGGCAACATCTGTCATTCCCACTACCGTAGTAGACGGTCTCACATTCTCGTCACCAAAGTGGACGGCCTCATCATTCCCACAATCAAAGTGAACGGTCTCATCATTCCCTCCACCGAAGTGAACGGTCTCATCCTTCTCGCCACCAAAGTGAACGGTCTCATCCTTCCCGCCACCAAAGTGAACGGTCTTATCAATTAGTAAAGCAAATCAATTCGAATAACACATACAACATATCAGTCACGTATCTCATCAGACTAGATTACAACTAAGAATACTCACCTATTCGCAGTTTAATCACACAATTCTTATTTTAGAAGTTCACTTTTGGTTACTCTTCAATTGGCCGCCACCTGTTCATTCTCTTAACAATTACTTATGTTCCAAGATGATTTTGACCCTTTCTTACTTTGTTCTTCGAGAGAAGTTTATACACACACAAACACACTGGTTTTGAAGGAATGGAATAGTGGAATAAACCCTTGGGGGTTGTGCCCTAAATTCCTATTTATACTTTCTTTGAAAAGGCCTAAGCAAACTTATCTTAATTAGCTAAGCCCAATTGTTTCCATCAAGTCCATTTATTGAACTCCTTAACTTGTCACAACTTTTCTGTAATACATATTAAATTCAGAAATTATGGTATTACATAAATCATATAGGAACCGGAATAGCAAATCACATATCACTTGTATGTATCGTAAATGGACGATTTGGTGTCAATTTCAAACCAGGATCGTAAATGGGAAATCGCAAATCAGAATTTATGATTGGAATCAAAATTGATAATAGTAAATGGCACTTAGTTCCAATCGCAAATCACAAATTGTGAATTATGTAAGAGTTGAATTACAAATCACTCGATCACAAATCATGAGTCATAACCGTAATCATGAACTGAATCGTAAAGTGTGAGGTTCCTTTAGATAGGGTTTGAAATCATAAATAGTAATTAATGATATAGAAACCTTAGTTGTAGGTGCTGGCCACTAATGCATAGTTCTACACATTCATAAGTAAGCTGGTAACTAACGCTTAACTTGCAAATCAGGTGACTTTTCACTAACTTATTCATTATGCTGTTACTTGTACATAATTATGCTTTGTGCATGTTGTTGTGAATGTTTGAACAATTATGTATTTATTGTTTGTATTTTTGTAAACCGATAACCGAGGGTTATGTGATGTAGTGAGCATCAAGGTCAAGTAGACCATTAATTTTGATATCGGTGGATATTGTGGCCGAGTGGGCCATAAGTGCTATCATGATATGATGTGTTGTACTTGTGGTGTGTGCTATCCGTCTATGGTATGAGTTTTGTGTTTTATCACTAAGCATTATGCTTACCCGGTGATGTCTTTTCCTTTCAATGTACATCGGGTAAGGACTTGGGAAAGGCTCTAGTGTGACAACAGTTCTTCTTTCAAACTATTTAAACAATTAGTCGCTTCCGATGTGTGAAACAATACTTTGAATTCATGGTTGACAATGTTTGTAAATTTTATATTTATGAAATGATGGCTGCCTTTGTATGTTGTTTCTTAGTAAAAAGACAATTGGGATGCTACACACTTAAAGTCTTGTTCATTCTTATGCAAGCCTTTCATAGTTATAAGTCTAAGCATCGGAATCAATACTTAGATCTCTCATAACATGGCTTTGATACCAACTTGTAACATCCTGGTTTCCAAAAATTACCATTTACAAAAACTTTTTGGTAAAATAATAGAATTTTGCAATGTAAGTCTTAATTTCATAGAATAACAACCCGTCAAAAGAGAAGTGTTCAAACCAAACGAAAACCACAATGTCATTTCTACAACTTACACAAATTATAAAAATATAGTTCAAACATTATCCAAGAGGTATCACTCTAAGACATAATCTACCCCAGAGGATAATTCTCACAAAGCCTAGCCTCTACACAAACTACACAAGTACAAGACACCATTCAAGAAAATAAGTGTCAACTTAACACCTTGTGAGTCAATGGAGTTTAATCTAAAACAAGATTCATTAAAATAAAATATAATAATAATTATCAAATATTCATATAATTCATATAACACACTCATCGTGTGGCGACGCTAAACCCTCGCGTCGTGATCAAGTTCCTAATAATTCTAGAATCTCAAAGTGGTCATTTCGCATCGGAACCTTAATCCCCTCGTGTTGCGACCCGTGTCAATAGTTGACCCACGTGCGCATAATCATTCAACACATACTTGGTCAACTATTTTAAATCATACTCAATCACACACATTTAAGTCATATAAATCATATAATGTCATAACCGAGTGCATAATAAATCTTTAATCATTCTTAATCTTTCATATAGACTAGGGCAATCATCTAAACCCAAATCTTTACACCCGGTTCACAAGTCACGTGCCTAATAACCTAAGAACAACTGGGGCGTGACTCCCTGTAGTTCTAGATTAGTTAGGTCCATCCGCTATTGGTACTTCGACGATGTAGTGCACATCGTACACCACAGTGTTGTTTAGGTGAAGGGATTAGTGGTGTCCACCTCGATTTACACACCTCCCAACTCATACACAATGCTATCGCTAGGACCTCTCTGGTCCTACACCACTCTAGTGAGTACAAATACCCACCATGTTGCCATTGAACATGTCATCATCGCTTAGCAGCTCTCCAATTAACTACATCTTCTTAGAAGGTCATTTTAACCTACTAGGCATTATCAAGCATGCAATAACTACCCACATCCCACTATCAATGTGCATGAGTAATCAATTATATTTTATAAAATAACATGCATAATCATTATCATGTCAAAATTAGAAACACAATTTTCATATATAAAGCAAGTTTTATGTTACCAAACAAACATCTTTACAAAATCCATTTTTTCTAGTACTTGGTTTTGACTAGGTCCAGAAATAGTTGAAAAATAATCCAAATATTGATTCGTTAGCCTTCCTATATGAATCACCAAATCTCCAACATTTTAATCCGATTCCTAAGATTTTAAATATGCCTATAAAGGCATATATATTAGTTATATAATCTATAGGTCCGAAACAAGTCTTAATAGTCCGATCTACTTATTAAACAAAAATTAATGTTTCTGTCCGAACACAGTCGCGTCGCGACATTCATAACTTCATCAATTTGCACAAATCTAATTTCACAACAAATCAATCCCAAAATACTCTTCTATTAAGTCTTATATATGCATAAAAACCAGTGTTTAGCATTTAAGATCATCAAATTCCATTTAAAGCCTAAACAACTAAAAATCTTAACTTTTAATCTCTCTTTTCGAATACGGTTTTCGAGTACGCTATTCGAATATAGTTTTCTATTTCGACCTACATATTTCTTTATCAATTTTTCAAATTTCATATTTGTTTTCCAACTTTAGGTAAGAATTTCGAAAATGATTTTCGTTTATTTTTTAACTTCAATATTTAATATTCGTTTCGATTGTATTCGAACTTTGAATTCGGTATTTGTTTCGGTTTGATTCGAATTTTGATTTTACATTTTTACTCGACTTATATAAATAAATATAATAATAAAAAATATGATGTACTACTATTCTATTATGTACGAATAAATAATGTCATTGAACAGCCGAATAATTTAAAATTATTCATCATTAAATAAAATTATGAATCAAATTCAAAATACTAAAGTACCACCTATCAAGTAATCAAATGTAAAAGTACCAAAATCATATAGTCAAAGTAACAACTACCAAAATGATATACTATTATTTTAATTATAAATCTTTTATTATTTATTTTAAATTTTTAACACTGACGAGTGTTGCTACATCGATCCACTGGGCTGGATTTAGATGATCTTGTTCTGCCGTTCTTCATCATCCTTATGGCCCGAACCCGAATCGTATGCTGCAAACATAAAGAAACCCGTTAGAAGGGGATCCGAGGCATAGGCCCCGGGATCCACCCTCCAACGTTCAAGTCAGAAATTGCATATGTATCTCTGCATTATTACATGTATTATGAACAAATATGTAGACTAAGGAAATGTAGAGAAAGTGATAGAGAGAGAGAATGAGTGAGTAGAGAATGAAAGTGAGAGACGAGAGGCCCCCCAACTAGTGTAGGTGCATCTCCTTTTATAGGAGATGGTGGATGGTGTAGGGTTATGCCTTTGATACTTATCCATAATTCGGGTGTTACATGTTGGTTACTTCGTAATATACATCGGGTATCATAAGGTTTGGATTGGTAAGTAACCTTCGGGTCTGGTACACAAGTGAACCTTAATTCGGGTCGTAGGTATGACCTACGTCATCAAGTCCCCCAGTCTAGTATGATGTGGTTTTGCCACGTTATGCTAGACTCAATATTCTTCATGTTATGTGTTTGTGTTTGTGTTCGTCAAATGTATGGATAAATCATATTCTATACATGTGTTGAAACAAGGATCTTCTTGAGGTCAACGTAAGGAGGAGGAGGCTCATCTAGAACTCGTAAGCCTCGAACGATCTGAGGTGAGGTGGTTGTTATATATAGTGTTGGAGGTTTAAGGGTGCCTCTTATTATCCAGCAGTTGATACGTAGCTCCAGCTTCTAGTCAAACCTTATGGGCAGATGACTAACATTCATCGCTTATTGATGTGACGGATCATGAAAGTGTCTTGGGAGGTTGTATTTGTCTTATATGGAACAGTGGTTCTATCTATCCTCAGATGACATATTTGGTAAGCTACAGATCAGTTTTTCCTCTTACACCATTTTGTTTGTGCCTTTCTTTCCTAAGCTAAAGGTTGTAAGGTTCAGATGGTCAGAGGTCATGAGGTTCAGCTGTGGGTCAGCTGTCGGAGCTGTATGAGGTTCAGCCGTGGATCAGTTGTTGAAGCTGTTGGTCCGATGATCATAAGATTCGGCTATGAAAGGTTGTTCCTGTAGTTGGTCATAGCTCTTGGTCGGATGGTCGTGAGGTCTGGCTGAGCCTAATATGGTACATACACCAATAGATTTAACTCGAGGGTGAACATGTTTTAGGATATTCCCTTGTAATACATGTATTTTGTGATAATCCATTTGTTTTCGTTTATAACGATGTTTGTATCATCTGGCCTTAGCCTTATGCATTTCATAATAGTTAATACTTCAGTGTACATAATCATTATTTTGCGGCTATTGCCTTTCCTAGAACATTGTTTGGCTATTGCCTTGTAAACGCGTTTTTCATAACCAAGACCGTTGTCGAAGGTTACGGAGCGAATTATGAGGTGTGCTAAACCTATCAATGGTCTGAGCCGTTACTCAGATCATGGGGTCGTTTATTGGGTATACCCATCCCGCTTTAGCCCATCGGCTGTTTACTTGGATAAAATAATGTTGATCGGAGTAATACGATCATATTAAATATTGTCAATCAGAATATCATCAATCGGAATAGCATTGATCAGAATAACATCGATCAAGTAAAGCGTTTGAAAGAGATCACAACGGTCCCTCCAATATTTTTATCAAGCTGTAGGACATGCTTCGGTGTATATAATGCGGAGCCTTATTTTCAATTGTATTGTCCTGAAATAGATACAAGCATATATACAATTTTATTTTTTCTTATTTGTCAGTCACAATAGTAATAATAATAATAATAATTGATGAAATAAAATATCATTTCAAATAAAAGACTCACAAAGTTACCATATCTTTCGCAAGTATGGTGGTACAACAACACTGTAGTCCCCCAGTTCAATTGTGCTAATTTTATTAGTACTTTTGAACTTACATAAGTTAGTTTTATGCACGTGTGTAGTTGCAAAGTATTTTTTTCTATTTTTCTTTCTTGGTTTTTATATATATTATAAGATTTTTTTGAATTGCTTGTGCTTATTTAAATTGTAGTGAGAGTGTGCTCATTGTAAGTGCATTATTTAGAATGTAAGTGGAAAGTGGTGACATATAGATGATTGTCTGGATGTTATTCGAATAACCATAGTCATATTTTGTGATGATGGTTTAAGAGATAACGACCGAAGGAGGATTAGTAGTTAGAGCTTTACGATGGTCGTGGTGATTTGGAGGCTTAAGTTTTAGAAATCTTATAATTATTGACTGGTGAGTCAGATAGGTGATTATGATGTAAAAGTCAATGTTTGATAATTGTAGAATATTGTTGTTGATTCATATGGATAGGTTGTGTATATTTTATAAGGAAGTGTCGATTTATATCCGGACCTTGAGCTTAGGTTGTCCTCCGGTTTGACTTGCGTTTTTGAAGCTTCAACCTTGAATCATCTTTTGGTCGAGTCAGCAAATAGAGAAGTGATGACACATTAGGTGAGTAATCGACGATAGACCACAAGGGTAACATATTAGTGGTTTAGGAATCTGGATTAGACCTCTGGTTCGAAATGGATTTCTAATTCGTATTGGGCCTTTGATTTGGTTTAGACCGGATGAGTTGTCTTAGATAGCAGTTTATGAGGGTGAGCTTTGAATCTACGAATATGAAAACCTTCAAAGACGGTTATCACGAGGAATAAAAGCATAAGTTAGATGTTTACTTGGAGGTTAGAAAAGAAGTCGGGATTGTAGGAGAGTTATGCTTGTAAAACTTTTTAAAAGCTTGCGTCACATCTTAACATTTATTTCTAGAATCTATAAGTATATTTTAGTGTTTGAGTTTCAAAGGAGTTGTTCTCTTGCAAAAATGAGCTTCAGGGACAAGCCTCGGAGCAGGTCATGAGCTAGATAGGATCATAGATCGAGGCAAATTGTTTACTAGGTAACTTTAGAATGGCGTCATTTATGAGGTAGGCTTCAAAGATAGGCATTACTTATGACGACTTAGCCACCGAAGGTTGTTATTCCCGAAGGTGATCATATGTGTGCATAGTTATGTTTGAACAAATGTGTTTTGTTTCTTATGATTTTATCCTTTAATTAAGAGGTAAGAGGAATTTCTTACGAGAGTGTAATTCATCGAATTATGTCGAAAAATGAGTGGTAGTGTTATATTGGTCGAGATAAGGTTCTTTTTCGGATGAGAAGTGGCTAGATTTGATCTTTCTAGTGCTTAGAGTCAAACATTGAACGAAAGATTGTTGAAGGTTAACAAATATTGAATATCAAATATTGCATGAAAGATTGTTGATGGTTAACATTTATACTTTTTGCATTACTTGTACTTTTTTTTAGTATTGTCAAGTGTACTATTAAGAGTTATTAAGAGTATCCTAGGGAAGTAAGTAAGAGAGATTGATATTCTTAATAATTTTATAGTGATAATGTCTTTGATTGTATTGATGTCTCAATGAAACTATAAATTTTAAATCGAAAGATTTTATATATAATTCTAAAAAATTACTAGGATAAGTCATTTTTTAGTACTAAAAGTACCACAATTGTAAACATATTCTAAGTGAAAAGCATGATAATAATGAATGCATTAGTCCCTAAAACCATTAACTAATTCTCCAAGTCACTCTCTCAAGTTAAAATATATTGGACCTAAATATCAAAAGAGAACGTGTGAAGCGGACATATAATTATACACATGTATATGTATATGTAAGTATACACTTTGAATGGATCTTTATAAAATTTTCATATATATATTTCATATTCATCTTGTTAAAAAAAAGATTTTGTATATACGTATTTTAGTTTGGAATACTAGATTTGTCTATACATACTATATTCATGTTTTGGTTATCATTAATAGCTATACATGTACCTTCTACTTCTTGACTAGTACGTTGGGCTTTGAAAAATGCAAGCCTTTAAATGTATATTAGGGAATTTAATTAATTCATCAAAATTATGTTACTCTTTTGTTTAAATTATTTATCTTAAATCTTACCGAAGCATTTCACCGCGAACAAGTGTGCTACATAATTTCAATTCTTTTTTGGAAATATAAATTTGAGGGATATATCATTTTTATTTGTGAATATAATAGTGCAAGAAAGTCACGGTGGATTGAAGTGATAAAATGTTCTATAGAACTTTGAGGCTTTATTGAGGCACTTTGTCGATCCACGTAATTTTGTTGAAAGGATTATCTATGCTAGATGTTTTAATAATCTATGTTGTGGTACTTCATTAGTAAATATTCAAAACATATATAGCGTAATTACTAATTACTAATAGCTTTGCATAGAGACCATTACTAATGGAACCTATATTAAAACATACCTTAAGACTAAAAATAGCAAATATATATGGTTTATCCTTTTAGATATCAAAAACATATCATGGAGCATGAATATGATTCAAGCAAACTTGGCAACACCTAAAGAGTCTTAAAATCCCAATCAATCAAAGACTCTTTATTTGAAGTTTAACATTAGTTTATATACACTATTGCGTACCCCTTTCACTTAATTTGTTTCCTTTCCTTAATATTATAAATTTATCTCGAATTTATCACCTCTTAATAAACCGTTTTGGGATAAAAACTAGAACTAACACCAAGCATTAAATTTTCATGACATGCGATAAAGTAAAATGGTAGAAAAGAGCATATGGTAATTGTGACGAGGTGACATGCGATCTCTTTATTTGAGTGTATAGAAAAAAGAAAAAGAAAAATAGAATTAGTAACCAAATTGTGATTACCTCTCTTTTTATCCTAGTTATAGTTATTTTTTATTGTTAAGAATATCTTTTTTTTTGTTACCTTAAACCTTTTGTATTTGTAAGATGGTATAAAAGCAAGTACACCGGTTTTAAGAATAGTCTAAATCATAAAACAATAAAATCAGTCTGCAATAGGACATATATATGTACATCCTTGATTGTCCATGCATACTAGCTACCATACGTTTCTTCTATACACTGTTATTATTACTCTGTAAAGTAACATTTTCTCTTTATTTTTAATTGACTAAATTGTACTTAAAAAGCAGAAAAGGTAGTAGGCATGGCAGGTTCATTTATGAGGGGGTCTCCAAAAGATTACATGATAGAGTGAAAATTGATGTGATCGGTCACTGTATAACATCAAAAGTATCATTTTCTTTTATTTTTTATTTTAAGAAAAGCTTTGTGTCACCATCAGTATCATTTTCTTGAAGAGGACCAAAGATGCAAGTGGCCAGTTAGAACCTCACGCATGAGAGGCGGCTATGGCGGATTTGCAGGTTACCGAAACAATTTTGGAGAGACTGAGCTCCGGAAACAAGAACTGCACGTCTTCGTTTAATTGGTTTCTAAACTAAAGAAGATTTGAGATGCTCGATCCTTTTTCAACTAAATCGCTAATTAATGCAGGTGGTGGTAACCGTTGCCACTGAAGAAGATGGCGGAGGTGTGTTATTTCGTGTGTAATCAAATTAAACATAGAACATAAAGCTATATCTCTCCCTCCCTCTTTCTACGGGATTTTTAAGAAGCCTAAATGTTTAACCGAACGGTGATGGGCTACCAATGATCATGGGGTTATAGTTTTTTTTTTTTTTTTTTTGAGAGAGCACAATCGAGAGAGAAGGATATATAAATGTTTGAAGCTTGGCTGGAAGAAAGAGATGGAGGTGGTTGTACATAATGCATTGTAATATGTATACTCATATGTTTTTGAATTAAGGTATGCTTCTACTAGTGGTACATTGTGCATCATTACGTGTACATTAAGTATTATTCTCATACTTAAGTGTATGTTATATATTTGGGTATACATATTTATTTTTATATAAATTTAACATATACGAATTGCTACTTCTTCTCTCTGTGTTTCTTTTTATCAAACATACTCATAAATAAGGGCAGACAACAGCGTGCATATTCATAAGCAGATCATGCGAAACAGCATGCGTATTACATATAATGTATATACATATAGGCATTCAGATTATATACCATAGTAGAATGGGTTTGAATTTTTGATACTTAGCTGCATATATGGGTGTAAGATTGAAGCAGTTCATGAGGCACATTAGCTTGTTGTTTGTGTCCCACAGATGGTGCCAAATGTTGCTACATTGATCCGCTGGGCTGGATTTAGATGATCTTGTTCTGCCGTTCTTCATCATCCTTATGGCCCGAACCCGAATTGTATGTTGCAAACATAAAGAAACTCGTTAGAAGGGGATCCGAGGCATAGGCCCCGGGATCCACTCTCCAACGCTCAAGTCAGAAATTGCATATGTATCTCTGCATTATTACATGTATTATGAACAAATATGTAGACAAAGGAAATGTAGAGAAAGTAAGAGAGAGAATGAAAGTGAGAGAGGAGAGGCCCCCAAACTAGTGTAGGTGCATCTTCTTTTATAGGAGATGGTGGATGGTGTAGGGTTATGCCTTTGATACTTATTCATAATTCGGGTGTTACATGTTGGTTACTTCGTAATATACATCGGGCATCACATAAGGTTTGGATCGGTAAGTAACCTTCAGGTCTGGTACATAAGTGAACCTTAATTTGGGTCGTAGGTATGACCAACGTCATTAACGAGCTTTGTACTTTTGTTTGGCAGGCAATATTGCCCAAGATATCACAACCTTATTTGAATTTACAATCTTTTTTTCAAAACTTAAAATTTAAGTATTAAAAAAAATTTATAATGTTATAGTATTACCCTTAAACGAATTATACGGATCACTTTTGGGTTGTTGGATTGACCCTAACCCGACCCATTTATTTTCGTGTCAACCCTTTTTTGACTTATTTTAGGTTCGTGTCATTATTTTCGTATCGGGTTTCATGTCAACCAAAAAATTACCGGCCTTAATAACTTACAGGGTCAAAGTTCAGTAATATTTACCTCAATTAGTCACACATTTGATGAAAGAAAGCCAAGAATCGACTCTAAACTCGCAAGGGCACCACAACACGCGTTAAAGCTGCTCACTTGCACAGATACCTTCAAATGATCCCCAACCTTAAGAACTCTCAAAATAACCTTAGAACAGCCTTAGAAGTGTTTAGAAGCTAAAACAAATTACTAAAATATGAACTTCTATATGTATATATATAGAGCTGAAAATAAATATTTTGCTTCACAACATACTTTCCATCGCGTCGCGAGATTAAAATACAATAGATCCATGTGAGTGGTTACATTCGGCTACCATCCCACTACTCACCGTCTACCAACCTCTCACATCGCGATATCATCGTTTGATCAAATAACGTTTTCTTCATTTTTTTTGTACGTTCCATTAAAACTTAAAAGTGACAATTTACATAAAATACTCACCATAAATTATATTAAAATCATTCTTAAATGTATCATATAAAATACAATGCTTACGTCGTGACATGTTTCATGCTCATCAATATATATATATATATATATATATATATATATATATATATATATATATATTATAAAGCATTTAGATATTGAAATCTCTTAATTTTAAGTAATTTGAAATTACTAATTTACCTATTATTTAACTATATAAGGAAACTATTATATAAAGTTAATTAGATTCTTAAATATCATTTTTATAACTAAACCTTCCATAATAAATAATATTTAAAAAAGTCAACTCAATGCAAATTAATTTTCAACCTATATGATATTAAATACTAATTAAAAATTAAAAATTAAATAAAAATAATCTTCATAAAAATAATAGTTTTAATATTTTATCATATAACACATATTTTAATTTAAGTATTAAAAAATACATATAGCTAGAACTTATAAACCTAAATTTATAGATATTTTTAGATTTTTTAAATGACTCGTGTAATTAAAACAAAAGGTTTAATTTATAATATATTAAATATTATTTTTGTTTCTTATTTTATTATTTTTTAAAATTAATAAAAGAGTTATAAGGAAAAGAGAAATAAAAGAATGGAAACATGAGAAAAGAGAACATAATGCTACCTTTACTTCATTTAATCCTGCATAAATCATGTCCTTATTGTTTAGTCTGCCTCTTTTGCTACTTCAGCATACTTTTGTTTTCATTTAGCCCTAGTTAAACCAAAAGAAAAAGAATGGGGAATAAGACCTTTATTTCTTGCATTTGACTTCTAGATCCGAAGGATTTCAAATACGATAGTAGAGCTTCTTCCAGCTTTTCTCCGACTAAATTCCATAGCTTCTCGTCTAATCTTAGCTCATATATACATGTATATATATATACCCTAGTATAATATAAAAGAGTAAGACCCATTTATAAAAAAGGAAGGAAAAAAATAGTTGATGCGTCGAAGAGCCAGTAGATCACGGCCTTGCCATCACTCATCCGAAGAAGAAGCTGACCTAGGCCTGAACAACATTGTCTTCCATCTTGTGATGTGAGTTGATGCCTTAAACTGTTGGGTTAGGAACTACTACTTCATACCTCCATCCCTCAAACAAATTACCTTTGACATATGAAATATTTAGAAGTTCATTCCTAAAACTAATAGACAAATTCCCATAAATGACCATCCTAAGTACTTAATTAAATAGTGAAATCATAAATAAACAAAACACATTTTGTCCTAATTTGGTAGACACAACCATGTGTGTATACTATCATTTTCTATAACTTACCTTCTATCACCACCTTTCATGCTTATACACCAGTATGGACCACCCATTGAACATTAGACATTTTATCGTCGTCATCCCACGACTGAAGCAAAGGTCCAATCCAAACCTGAAGTCTAATTCGAACCACATGTTAAGTCTGGACCAGAGGTCCAATCCGGACCAAAGATGATACCACTCTTGTCCAAATAACAAATAAGAGACGTTAGTCACCATATATACTTGCTCATAATATTTGATTGCAGAATTAGGATGCTCTAGCTTAGGCTGATATTTTTAAAGATAAATATGGTAAATAATCACTCTAATAATTAAAGAACCTCAATAGGTCAATACAAATACAATACACATAAAAATATGAGAGAAGTAATATGTAACACCCGTAAACCTGGGCTAGGAGATTAGCAGGTTTGAGGTATATGTTTAATTGTTTTATCTTGATTAAGTGGTTAAGTATTTTAAACTAATTAGATTAATGTGTTAATATTTTAATATTAGTGTATGTATGCATGTCATCGTATGTATGTATTTATGCATATATAAGAGTGTGCACGTGTAAGTGAGAAGAGGTGGGCATGCCACCTCATAATTGTTATGTGTGCGTGTGTTAGTCTAGGCAGAAACATGCAATATTATCATTTTAATCTGAAATTCAAGAAAGTGAAAGTGTGTGTGCCTTGTGTGTTCCCTCTCGGCCCAAAGAAGAAACCGAAGAAGAAGAACCATCGGATTTTCAGGTTTAGGGTGTTTGAATTCAAGTTAAAGGTTAGATTTATATTTGAAAATGTTTGCATGTTAGTTTGATTAGCTTAATGATTAATATAAACATGATTATATGAAGAACACAAGAATCGGTTTTGTTGAAATATGAGTTTTTTGAGTTTTGTGTGTTCATAAGATTTATGAGTCTAAATGATGTTTCGATGCATGAATATATGTTTAGAAGTGTTAAAACATGTTTGTGAAATGATTTAATAAATGTTTAAGGTTTTGATATATGCATGAACTATCGGTTTTGGTTATAAAGAAGAATAGGAATTCCGATTGTTTGGAAATCCGTGTGTTAAAAACCGAGTGTTGAAAACCGATACTAGAATCCTGTACTCCAAAGTTTACTTGTTAAATCCGATTCATGTGAAAACCGAGACTTGAAATCCGATAGCCCAAAACCGGGACTTTAATGAAATCCCACAGTCACAATCCGGGTCTAAAATCCGAATGAAGGAAAATCCGATAATTGGCAGAATCCGATACTAAGTTGCGGATTCTTGGAATCCGATAGTCTTGGAATTCCGATACTTTGTGTTTTGAACTTGTATTTGTTTATTATTTGATATTTGTTTGATGAATGAGTTATAAATATATGGATAAGATATATTTATGAGATTGGGACTAATTTGGTTATTGCTGTGTTTACAAGCAATCCAAAAGCTCGGTAAAATTAGATATCTGAGTTCAAGCTGAAACTGAGATGAGTAGACGTTAAACACGGATGGTAAAGATTGCAGTTAATTTTATTGATGTGAAGCATGATTGTGGTTTGAGATTGAATGATTGAATTGTTGATTGTGATATTGAATGCTGATAACTGTTGCATGAATATTTGGTCGATACGCACTCTTAAGATGATTTTGAGTTGCGTTGAGAAGTTAGCTATACGTGGACTTGGGCTGGGCTTATCTAACTGGTTGGTTGAAAATTAGTAGCCTTTCTGTTGCATTTGTTGATTAGAGGGGAGTTTACTGTGCCAATCTAGTGGAAAGCTATCGGTAAACCTTTGCTTTGGCCGGCATTGGTTTAGGTTCTGCGCCGAACCGCCGGTCTTCTCTGGTTATGTGATTACATGATTGATGATTGATTGTGAATGTTTGCATTTGTTGCTTTAGCCTCTACTCACTTAGCTTTGTGTTAATTCCCCTCAGTTGATGTTTTTGCAGGTTCGTGTTAGAGTTGAAGAAGGAAGAGTTGACCACACTCTGATACTTGTTTTTGAAAATGAGACGAGCCAATTATATTTTGTAACGCCAAACAATTGTTGTTGTTGTCTTTTGAACAAATGAATATATATTTGTGAATATTGGTTTTATGTAATCAAGTTAGTTTTAATTAGCTTCCGCAGTGCGTGTTTAAAAAAATGGCTTGTGATTTTGTAGTGTTACATAATATTTATCAATAAACCTTCCATATCCTTCCACTTAAACTTAAAAATAGGTTTATTACCCGCCTTTCAAACCAAAAAGAGGTGACTTAATTGGAGCTACTTCCGGCTACTTTCTCGAGGTCCATAATATTCATGTGATTAATCCATGACTATTCATTGTTTATTCGCATTCACAAACTTTCATAGCTACCTCTACTACTAGAACCTTTAATATCGGCACTTGGCATGACATTTTACAACGTCATCATTTTTCGGCGTTGACTACTTAATTATCCATTATCTTTCCTATTCTCTACACACAAAAAACATTTGCTGAATTTTATATGAGCAACCATGAAAGCCTAAGTCAATAAGAACAACTAATATTTTCAACCTTACACAAATACACCATTATGTTTGTGGTCTTAATTGATTTCTTTTCCCCACAAATAACTAATAGGCAATTGCCTATTAAAAAATATTCACATTAAGTAAAAGAAAATCATCCACCAATAGTACAAAAACTTGTCTTTGTCAGCATATATACTAGGTATATTTCCAACTGTAAAGTTGGTGATGCATAATATAATCATGTTAAACAAAAAATAACAATATATGCATATACGTTGTAATCATCCACCTTTAGCCTGCATCGTTACTTGTTCACTTCAACGAAGCTCTGTTGCCACCTTCAACCTGCCATCCTTCGGCATTAGCACTTTCAGCTTAGCATCTTTCGATATGCAGACTACCTGACCCACCTTTATGAAGCTTTAACATCCCAAACACATTTATTTTGGTGATAATTCTAAAGCTTCACCATCGGTGAAGAATACATGTTGAATGTTATAAGGTCACCTAACAATTGTTTAGTCCGTGACCTTCTCAAGCAAAAAAGGAGTAGCCTTTAAAGTTCATTATACTCCAACCTTTAACCCTCGATGCTTTGATTTTTGTCACTTGCATAATTTATGCTTCAAGTATGGATACCTTTAACATTTGTATCCTATGGGCTCAAATCCCAGAGAACATATCTAAAACTACTCTCAAAACACCATCTGGTTTATAAGTAAAGCATTTACTTGCTTATACATATATGCATGATAGTCCAAACAAAAATCGTTCGTTTGAAAATAACCATGATACTATTGAAGGAAGTCACTGTAAAACGCATCAACAATAGTACAACTACAAACTCTCACTTATACTAACTGTGATAACACAAGTATGTTATATTCATCGAACTAAGATAAAACCCATTCAACAAGTAGGTCTTCTATCGTAGTATAATGTCATAACAATTGTCAGATGTTACTTATGGTACTTCTAGTTTATCAAATTACTTTTGTTCAGTCATTATAAATTGACCACAATTGCCGAACATTATTCCATTACTAATTCAATTTTCTAGTTCGACTACTATTCCCCGGATATTATCGTCCGACACTCATATGTCAGCACATTTCAGTTATATTTGCAAATAATGCATTTATATTTTCAAACAACCATAAGCTCGTGACAAATTAAAATACCATGAACAACTTGCTAAAACATATAAAAAAGGGAGAAACTTTCTCACGTAGTTACATACATGAAATAAACTTCTTTGAATTCAATAGTACTAGCTAGTACAACTGAACTGTGGGACTATAGTGGTATTGTACCACCGTACTTGCCAAAAATATGGTAACTTTTTGGCTCTTGTATGTGAAATGATATTTCCTCAATTATTATTATTATTACTATTGTGACTGACAAATAAGAAAAAAAAAACATTGTATATATGTTTGTATCTATTTCAGGACAATACACTTACAAATAAGTCATCGCATGTTATACACCGAAGCATGCTCTACCATTTGATAAAAATCTTAGAGGGACAAGCATGACCTTTTTCAGAATTGATTTGGGATCAAACCATTTTCAGCGAAAAATATATAGTGAAAGAATGGAATGAACTTACACAAATTTTATTTATCGACATAATTCCGATCGCTGTTATTCGGATTGACATTGTTTAATATGATCACTATTATTCCAATTGACATTATTTTATTCAATTAATAGTGTTCTGATCGATGTAAACAGTTGATGGGCTAAATCGGGATGGGTATGAAGATTGGATAAACATCGTGGCCCTCGTACGGGAACTAATATACCATCTCTCCCATTATTATCATTAATCGTATCTGACGACACACTCTCAAACAAATCGTCACATGTTACAAACCGAAACATGTCATACAACTTGATAAAAATATTCGAGAGACCATTATGATCTCTTTCAAATGTTGCTTATTTGATCGATGCTATTCCGATCAACAATATTTAATATGATTGATATTATTCCGTTCAACGTGATTTTATCCAAGTAGCCGATAGGCTAAATCGAGATGGGTATACCCAATAAACAACCCCATAAGCCGAGCAACGGCTCGCATTATTGACAGGTTGAGCACACCTCATAATTTGCTCCATAACTTTCGACAACGGTCTTGGTTATGAAAAACGCGTTTACGAGGCGATAAACAAAATTGTTCCGGACAAGGCAATAGCAACAAAACAATGATTATGTACACAGAAGTATTAACTGTTATGAAATGCATAAGGCTAGGGCCAAATGATGCAAACATCGTTACAAATGAAAACTAACGGGTTATCACAAAATACATGTATTATAAGGAAATATCCAAAAACATGTTCACCCTCGAGTTAAATCTATTGATACTCATTACAGATTTGATACAATAAACAAAAATGACCCAATATATTTCAATCAACAATAGATTGTGTGAAGCAAATATATTTGCTACCAATTATTTACATGCACACAAAAACAAGACACATGTTCATGGTTACCTAGAAACAATCGACTAATATATAATAAACAGACTAATTTTTTGAGTCTAGAGTAACTCGCCGAATTGAATGTCAAGTCACTCTAGACTAGGGGACTTGTTGGGGTATGTACCATACTAGGCTTAGCCGGACCTCGCGACCATCCGACCAAGAGCTCTGACCAACTACAGGAACAACTTTCCATAGCTGAATCTTATGACCATCGAACCAACAGCTCTGACAGCTGATCCACAGCTGAAGCTCATGACCTCCGACCATCTGAACCTTACAACCTCCATCTTGGGAAATGATGAGGTATGTCCAGACCTCCACCCCCCAAAGCCTTGGCCGGACCTATGCTATCCGATGGACGTCCGAAGCTTCGTCCTTCAAGCATCAGCCGGAGCTTCACCTTCTAGGGGAAGTCTGGATCCTTGCTCACCAAGCTCCTCGGGACAAAGCACATTGCAACCATTGGTAATGTAACCAACAAATAAAAAAATATAGACAAGCACGGTTGGAGGTACTGCTTAACCTCTTATTGCAGGGATTACTAAAAGGGTGATTAAGGTTAGCTTCTCTAAAAAGGTCAAGCAGACCATGCAAGAGGTAGCCAAGCAAAAGGTCAACCTCTATGAGAGGTCACATCATTAGCAGAACTTGGTGGTCTCTGGTCTGACCAAAGCAGGAGGTTACTACACAGACTGGTGGATAAAAGGGAGGCACATCCCTTTCTCATTTGCCTATAAATAATACCACAAGACACAACAAATGGTAAGCAATTCCAGAACAACCAACTATCTCTCTACTTCTCTTCATACTGAAAACACTTATTCTTCTTACATACAAAGAAGCTTATTCTCACACCGGAGCTTGGCACGAGGTTCCACCTTTGTGACGAGGCTAACGGTGGTCTGTTTTGCAGATCGTTCAGGCTTACGAGTTTGACCTCAAGAAGATCCTTGTTTCAACAATATATATATATATATATATATATATATATATATATATACAAATTGGATCAATATAGATCATATGCTTAAACATAGATCCCAAGGGTCAAATCTGGACCATTAGATTTTGTAAATCAGTGGTTAAAATCAAATGACGGCATTATTGTAATTAAGTAAACAATTATAAAATTTAATTATATAATGAATGGTATTATAGGAATCATCTGCCCCATAAATCACGCCCATTTTTTTCTTTTTCCCTGCCGGCCACCAAAAATGATCTTCGAGCTAAAAATGATAACTTTCCAGCTGAAAATGATAATATTTTCCAATTGAAAACGATAATTTTCAGATGAAAATGATAACTACATACAACATTCAAAATGATAACATTATCTAGATGAAAATGATAAAAATAGACTACTTACAGTCGAAAATGATAATATTTCAAGTCGAAAATGATAACAGTTTCCGGATGAAAATGATAACAATATACAACATTCAAAATGATAATATTATTCACATGAAAATTATAAAAATAGACTTATTTCCGGCCAAAAATGATATAAATACACATGTTTTAGCCGAAAATGATATAAATATACTCCTCCAGCCGAAAATGATATCAATACACATGGTTACAACCGAACATAATAGAAATTCACATGATTCGACAAGATAACATTTTCGTATTATTTTCATATAATTTTAATTTTCAAAATAAAATTTGCAGAAATATGGGAAAAGTGGTCTTGTTTGAAAGAAGATTAAAAAATTAGTAGATTGGTATAATATTTTTACTCAAATTCTCAAAATAGAAATAGTTATGACCATTTAAAGATTTAAGGTTAAATAAATAAAAAAAATAAAGTTGGGGGAGGTCTTTGAAGGAGGCGCGTGGGTTTGTTTAATAATTTGCAATTCTTATTTTGCCCTTTTAAATGAGTGCTGGAGATTTGACCTTTAAGATATATGTTTAATGATGGGGCTATATATACATGGGATGATTTATTTAAGAACCGTTTTTATTGTGAGTACCATGAGAACCAATCTTGGCCCTTCATTAAAATAAATCAATGGCCAATAAAAATGACGGATCATTAATGACGCATTAATGGCTCATTAACGACGCATTAATGAGGAGTATTTCTGGAAAATCAATCTTTAATGACAACCCAAACACAACTCATGGTTGAAAATTATATAAAAGACCAAAATACCCCTATTAATAAGCCTTAATTGTGGTTACAAATAGTACTCGCGGTACTTACAATAAAAACAGTTTTCAAATGATCTTTTGTTTTTCGTACGAGAACCGTGAGAACCAATCTTAGCCGTCCAATTCTCCCTCCTTCAATTGGATTACCCACCAATTAATTCCTTACATGCACATCGCCACACTCAATCCTCCCACGCTCTGCATCCATGAATTCCACTTACCACTTGAATAGCGAAGATTGGTTCTCGCAGTTCTCGTACGAAAAACAGTTCTCGTTTGAACCCTCCCCTATATATATATATATATATATGATGAGGTTTCACATAGCCCCACCCTTAAAAATAGATCTCAAAGATCAAATCTCAGCCACTCATTTAAAAGGACGAAATAGAATAGCAAATTGTTAAACAAACCCACGCGTCTCCTTCAAATACCTCCCCCAACTTTCTCTTTTTATTTTTTTACTCCTTAAATCTTTAAATGACCATAAATATTTCAATTTTGAAAATGTGAGCAAAAAAGTTATACCAATCTACTCATTTTTTATTCCTCTTTCAAACAAGACTACTCTTCCTATATTTTTGAAAATTTTATTTTGAAAATGCAAATTATATGAAAATGATACCAAAATATTATCATGTTGAATCATGTGAATTTTTATCATTTTCGGTAGTAACAATGTGTATTTATATCATTATCAGCCGGAAGGAGTGTATTTATATCATTTTCGTTTGGAAACATGTGTATTTATATCATTTTCGGCTAAAACATGCGTATTTATATCATTTTTTGCTGGATATGAGTCTATGTTTATCATTTTCATGTGGATAATGTTGTATATTGTTATCATTTTCATTTGGAAAATATTATCACTTTCGACTGGAATTTATCATCGTTTTCAATTGGAAAATATTATCATTTTCGGCTGGAAAGTTATCATTTTGGGATCCTATTATAGAAAAGTTTCAATCGAGGTTATCAAATATGAAAGGCTTCTTCTTTATCGGTTGCGGAGAGAATTACCTTACGTAAATCGGTCCTTAAATCCCTAGGCACTTTTTACTTCTCGATCAACAAAGCACCAGAAGCAGTATTGAATCTCTAGGCGTCGGAAAATGGTGTGGATTTCTTGGAACAGGACCTTAGCTCCTAAGTCTCAAGGAGAACATGAAGTTGATAGCCTCCGAGCATTAAACCATGCTCTTCTCGTCAAATGGTGGTGGAGACTTAATATAAGGCCAAACTCCTTATAGGCTGTTGTTATTACATCTATTCACAGCTTTAATATGCATTCTTCTAGGGATCCTACTCTATCAAAAAAGGTTGGAACATGGGGGCAATCTCTAGGATTAAGAAAACATTTGAAGATTTACATATTGACCTCCCTTTGTTGTTCATTTTGGGATTAGTTGTTGGTCCCAAAGAGGGTAAACAAGCAACCGATACAGTGTAGAAGGGGGGATGAATACACTTTAAACAACCAATTAAATTTAATCAAATGTATATTGACTAATCAAATGAACTGGTTACAATTTTTACTTTCTAATCAAATCAACAGGATGATTTGATATTGCACTGATTATAAACTCAACTTCTCTCTAAACACTCTTGAATCACAAACTAATTGATGATTGAACTTCTTGTTAAAACTAATTAACAAGAATTCTGGAAAACTCTCTTTTAACTTTTAACTCACAAAGTTATCGCAACACACGCGTATCAAGTATGAACATAGGCTTCGAAACTTATGCTGTTCTTGTTCTGTGTATCACGCATACATCGTGTAAACCCATAAAAGGTTTATACTTATACTTGATGTATCTACGAATAAATTGCAGTTTAAAGATAGAACTTATCTTTTCTTTAAATCCGTAACAAACTCCTTAATTAGAACATATCTAACTAATTCCGTTTGAGATTTCTATCCAACTAATAGATAGTTTAAATTAGGTTCAGATACTCTAATTTAAAAGTCGTAGATATTGAGAGTTTATAGCAGAATTTAAAACTTACTTAAATTCTTTAAACTGACTTCTGGCGCTGAGCTGACTTACTCAGCTTGACATTGTCAAGCTGAGTTCTTGAATCCTTGGTTCTTGAATCTTCAAGTCTTCACTCTTGAAACCTATCTCAGCTTAGAAGTCACTGAGTTATCTAGTACTTACATAGAAAACTCTATATCTGTTTGTACGCTGACTACTCAGCCTAAGCTAACTAGTCAGTCTACAGCAGACTTACATAATTCCTAATGTTTAACCTATCATTTATACATATCTATGGTTTGTCTAAACAAATCTAACATTTCTGAACATAGGACTAACAATCTCCCTCTATTTGATGATGACAAAATATTGAATCGAAGTAAGTATAGGTTAAAGAATTATGTTGAACAACTCTGGAACTGACCAAAGTTAGTTCTTGAAATAAGTATTGAACTTATCTACACCTTTTCATCATTTCTTGAACTTACACGACTTTAGGTTACAAATCTACTCTAAGACTTGTATTCTAAGTATTTGAACATACAATTACTTAGACACTTAACTTATCAGAATTTATTTAAGTTCTGAACTTACAAAATTTTTAACACTGAACTTATCAGTTTATACTTGAACATATCAATAGTCAGCTTAAACTTACTAAGTTGTTTATTTGAACACATCAAACCGTTGAACATATCAAACTTGAATTTTTATTAATGAACATATCATTTACATTTTAGCTTGATCATTTTGATCAGCTTATGCACACTTAGTGCTTACAAAAATTTATAGAACTAATCTATTTAATCAACAGGATTTCCAAATTCTAACCACATCTTATAACACTTAAGCTCCCAAATGGCTTCTTTGATAGCACTGATAAGAGTTTCTTCACCATCTTGATATTCTTTCATCTCATCCCTTCTGGACCTGATAGCCCTGTTAACCTGATATCTGAATGGTGAGTTCTGAACTGAGTCATCACATAGAATCCTCAAATACAGAATTTGCTCCAAGCTAGCCAAGTGCATACCGGCTTCCTCCAAGAAACATTTATTTCCTTCGACATCCAAGTACATGAAGCCTGCTAGGGGTTGATCAATATATGTATTCTCCTTGAATTCAACACCCTTGGGAACTTGTAGGCTGAGAGTTCTGTCTTTTCTTTGCCTTGCTGCTCTTTCTCTTGCAGCTTTGTTTCTGTTGAAGAAGACATCGAACTCAGCTGTGGGAACTTCTCCAAGCTGATCAATTTTAATAAATATTATCTTCATCTCATCAATGACCTCTTGTTTGATCTGACTTTTATTCATCTTTCACACAATTGAGGCCACTATTTTTAACTCGGAGAATCCCAACTTGTATAATCTCCTCAGATCCAATCCTACTTCAGCTTTGTTTTCTAATACAAATTTGAGTAGCACCAACTCACCTTTTCTGCTCAAAGTTAGAGTTTTAATCTTATGACCAAAATATTTTCTCTTGTAGCAGTATCTAAGATCATCATCAGTGTATGTAATTGGCTCAGCTCCAGGTCCAAAATAGTCAGCCTCAGCTTCAGCTAGTGCAGCATCAGCTTTGGCCTGTTCTCTTTGTAGTTCAGCTTGCCTCTGTTGTTCTTTCAATTCTTCTAATGACATACCCAGTTCTTTGGCCATTTCTTGTAACATTTGTTCAGCTAATATATCACTAGCCTTCTGTGCTGCATCAACTTCATCACTAAAGTCAGAGTCAGCTTCAACAACTTGGGACTGACCTTGTTGCTCAGGCTCTGAAATGATGACTTTCCTTCTCTTGGCTTGAGACTTAGTACTTGTTCTTTTCTTTCTCTTTACCGTCTCAAACACCTTGCTTTTCCCTTTATCCATTTGTGAAGTTGGAACAGACTCAGCTTCAACAAACTTTGGTAGCCCAGCTTGAAGGGGTTCAGCTTGAGGGATCACAGCAAGTGGAATGTCTAGTTGAGTTGAATGCTATTGAGATGGTTGATCTATGGTACTCATAAACTAATCATGAGTTTCTTCTTCTATTTGCACTTCCTCAGTATTCTCCCCCTCAACTGTATCATCATCTTTCTTTGATTCTTCCTCCCCCTTTTTGTCATCATCAATAGGGGAGGGTCTTAGTTTGAGCACAAAGTTCTCCAAGTTGGCTATAGAGTTTGATAGATCGGTTAGCTTGTGCATCAACTTGGCTTTATCACTCTTCCTCTTCTTGTGCAAAAGCTCAAATTGAGCTTGTAGATACCTCATGATGGAGTTAACATCAGTCTGTTCAGCAACTATGGCCTCCACCGGTCTCTTTGTAAACTCAAAGTCCTCCTGTCCAGTGGAGGAATGTAGTTCCACTGTAGGAGTGGCTGTTGAGTGTTCCTCAATAGGTGAGAATGTGGGCCCCATATCCATAGGTTGGTGCTGACCTAAGGAATCAAGGGGGCTAGACTGGGGACCCTGTAAACCTTCCTGGTGCATGAAAGATTCATTGACAGGTCATGCAATAGGGTGTGAGAAGAGAAATGAAGTTGAAGGACCAATGTCGTGTGATTGGGTGATAGGTTGGGCTAGTCTGAGTGGTGAGGAGGGGGTTAGTTGATCCTGGGGAGAGATCAATTGTTCAATGTAACCTTCATGGGTTTGTGAAGGCACAGTAGCGGGTTCTCCTATAGCTAGTATAGGTATGGGCTGAGTAGACACCATACCCGGCTTAGGCTGACTGGTTGAACTGAGCTTCGAGGTTGGCACCTTAAGAGAAGGTGTCTCCCCCTCAGCTCCTGCCGATAGAGGTGTCAATGTGACATCAGCTCCAAGGTCCTTTTGAGGTGAAGGACCACCTTTGGCAGTTTTTCTGGTATAGGTGTGAGATATAACCTTGGTAGCAGTGGGCTGACCAAGATGGGTTTTAGAGTGTAAGATAGATGGGGAAGTTTGTGGTGGAGGAGAGGGGTTAGACCGAGTTGGGCTTGAATCAGTCTCATCTCCTTGTTTAGGTGATGGAGAAATATGAGAGAAAGAAGGAGAGGAGGGAAGAGAAGTTATACCTGCACCAATTAGCGGGGACTCTGAGCTAGGGAACATACTCTCTTGCTCAGAGCTGGATGTGGAGGACTCAACTTCAGAAGCATTGATGCTTTCTGTTTTCTCCTCATCATTAGTAACTTCCTCAGCTTCACTTGACTCTAGGGTTGGAAGTTGTGCATATACCCTCATCTGAGCACTCATTGTAGGGTGCTCAGGGAAAATATCATGGGCAAACATCCTTGAGCTGAGAACAGGGGTAGGGGTTGACTCATATTGGGCAGTGTATCTTCTACCCATTCTGTCCTCGATCACCATCGATAAAAATCTTATAAAGGGCACAATGGTATCTCTTATTTTCTTGGTCACCAAGGACTTGAGTGCCTCAAAGATTAACTCAGCGTAGTCCAATCTTCGATCATAAATATGTTTTATAGAAGTTGCATCTCAAAGTCATTTACATTATCAAGTCCACCCACTTTGTATCCAAGTGAACGAATCACTGTGGACACCATGAATCCCCATGCTGTTTGTAAAACAGATTTCCTTATCACTCCAACGACTTGAGGATGACCCATTAAGGGTAAGACGCTCCGTGATGTTTCCCTCGAAACTGTTGCCTCATACTGATTGTGGACAGGGAGATGAAGAATTCGTCGGAGACAATTAGTATCTATGTCGATCGCCACTTGTCCACTTAGAACTGTACATCTTATTACTTGTTGATTTGCATCTAGTCTGCACGTGTACCACAGCTCGGTGAGAAGTTGTGGGATGAGCACAATAGGACCAGCAAGAAAAGCGCGTGCCAGGGGACCCTGTCGAATGTAGGAGGCCCACTCCTCGTATCCCCGGCCGATCTTTGATTTGGGAATGTCAATACAGGCTACGACATTGTCTTGTTTGTAGACGGGAAGCGCATTATTCTTGAAATTTCCACCACGGATCATCTGATCAGTTAAATTTAGAGTGTAACCCTCCATTGAAAGCGAACTTATCGTATTGGATTGCACTTAGCAGTAGTAAGGTTTAACACTGAGCAATGGGCACTGCACACAGAAGATGAGGGTTTAAAAGTAGAGAGGAAAGAGTGATTTGGAAGAATTAATTGAAAGCGTAAACTAATTACGGTGAAGAGTATCTCTATTTATACCTTTTCAATGTGAGAGAAAAGTTACCGTTAGCAGATGGTAATAAATATAGCCGTCACAGTGAAAACCGATTACTGATTCGGTTATAACGGCTCCTTTGATATAGGTTACCTTAACATACACTGTTACATTGATCCGAATTTTATCAAGATTAATGAAATTACTTTTAAGAACAAATCTTTTAAAAAAATTATAAACGACTTACGTCTATTTTAAAATAGGACATACCGTTAATATTTTGGACTTACCATAGGGTCGGACTGACCATTTGTTAGGACTAACCTAGGCATGTGGAACTGACCACACTTCAGGACTGATTGCTCAGCTCAGATTAAGCACTCAGCTCAGAATGACACTTAGTCAAGGTTAGCACTTAGCATATATTAAACAGAGATAGAGAATTAATGGAACATACCAAATTAAGGGTTGAGCATGCCAAGCTTGCCAAGTAGAGTCGTGAATCTTGTGCCTTCAATTGGTTTAGTGAAGATATCTGCAAGCTGATCTTCAGTCTCAATGAAGACTAACTCTATCTTTCCCTTTTCAACTATGTCTCTGATGAAGTGATGTCTTATCTCAATGTGCTTTGTTCTTGAGTGGAAAACTGGATTGTGTGTAATGGCAATAGCACTTTGATTATCACAGAATATGGGAGTCTTCGAATATTGCAAATCAAAATCCCTTAGCTGATGTTGCATCCATAGTATTTGAGCACAACAGCTCCCTGATGCAACATACTCAGCTTCAGCTGTGGAGATTGCCACTGAGTTTTGTTTCTTACTTGTCCAGCTGACTAACTTACCACCCAACAGTTGACATCCTCCAGTAGTACTCTTTCTGTCTAGACCACAACCTGCAAAGTCTGAATCCGAGTACCCTATCAACTCAAATCCTGATCCTTTGGGATACCATAAACCTAAATTAGGTGTTCCCTTCAGGTATTTGAGAATTCGTTTAACAGCTAGCAAGTGTGATTCCTTTGGACCAGCCTGATATCGTGCATAAACACATGTAGCAAACATTATATCAGGTCTGCTTGCTGTCAAGTAGAGTAATGAACCGATCATTCCTCTATAAGTAGTCTGACATACAGATTTCCCATCAATGTCCTTGTGCAACTTGACATTGTGTAACATTGGAGACTTTGCAGGATGGCTTGAGTCTAGTCCATATTTCTTAATCAGATCAAAAACATACTTGCTCTGATTAATGAATATACCATCTTCTTTCTGGTTAATTTGAAGTCCCAAAAAATAAGTCATCTCACCCATCATGCTCATTCTGTATTGATTAGACATTATCTTTGAAAACCAATCACATAGACCTTGGTTTGTTGAACCAAAGATAATGTCATCCACATAGATTTGAACCAGAATGACATGTCCTATGCTTTTTCTTATAAATAAAGATTTATCAATGCTTCCTCTAATAAAATCATTTGAAAGTAGATAGGTGGATAGTGTATCATACCATGCTCTTGGAGCTTGTTTAAGTCCATACAGAGCCTTGTCTAACTTATAGACATAATCAGGATGTTTAGGATCAACAAACCCAGGAGGTTGTTTCACATAGACTTCCTCCTGTAATGCTCCATTTAGAAAAGCACTTTTAACATCCATTTGATATACTTTAAAAATTTTGAATGTTGCATAGGCTAGAAACAATCTTATGGCTTCAATCCTTGCAACAGGGGCAAAGATCTCATCATAGTCGATACCTTCTTCTTGTCTATACCCCTGAGCTACTAGCCTTGCCTTATTTCTGATCAATACTCCATCCTTATCCATTTTGTTTCTATAGACCCACTTAGTGCCTATAATTGTCTTTCCTTTGGGGGCAGGGACAAGGGTCCAGACCTTATTTCTTTGAAATTATGTCAGCTCCTCTTACATAGCCTCAATCCAATCTTCATCTTTTAGAATTTCCTCAGTCTTCTTTGGTTCCATTTGAGATAGAAAACTAGAATAGGCAACATAGTTTGCATTTGCCTTAGATCTAGTTAACACACCATCTTCAATGTTACCGATAATGTCATCAAGTGGATGATCTTTTAATACTTTGAAAGTTGTATTAGGAGACTGTGGTTCTGGGTCTGAATCTGAGCAGTGTCTCTCAGGCTGAACAGGACTTACTTCTTCGGTCTGAGTAGGGATTGAGAGATCACTTAGATTTTCAATCTGACTTGTACCTGATGATTCACCTAGATTCTCAGGCTGATGATCAGTTTCAACAGAATTATTGATGTGATCATCTTCAATATTTGTGGCTTTGTTAGTTGATATTACCTTTTCAGATTTGCCACCATCCTCATCATCAGAATCATCCATAACATACATGGGATTTGATGTGAGATCTTCTTTGCTTCTTTCAAGCTCACTCAGACTAACTGGGTCAGCTTGAGCTTTATCAGATCGATCAATACTTGTCTCATCAAACGTAACATGTACTGACTCTTCAATGACCTTTTTTTTAAAAAATTATAGACTCTGTAAGCTTTGGATATTGAAGAATATCTAACAAATATGCCTTGATCAGCTTTGGGTTCCAACTTATGGAGCTGATCTCTTTGGTTTAGCACATAGCATGTTGAACCAAAAATATGGAAATATCCAATATTAGGTTTTCTGCCATGATACATCTCATAGGATGTTTTACCATGTATTTTAACTATTATAGATCTATTCTGGGTATAACAGACTATACTTACAACTTCTGCCCAGAAGCTCAGCTTAAGCTTTGCTCCACATAACATAGTTCTGGCAGCTTCAATTAAAGTTCTATTCCTCCTTTCAGCAACTCCATTTTGTTGTGGAGTTCTTACAAATGAGAAATTTTGGATGATTCCCTTTTCTTCACAAAAGCCTTCCAGAACTGAGTTTCTAAACTCAGTTCCATGATCACTCCTAAGCTGTTTAAGAGACTTACCCTTCTGCAACTCTTCTTGTCTTATGAAGCTAATTAACTCATACGCAGCTTCACTTTTGGCTTTTAAGAAGATTACCCAAGTAAATATTGTAAACTCATCAACAATCACTAGGGTATACTTTTTGCCACTTAGGCTTGGGGTGCTTATAGGTCCAAATAAGTCCAAATGCAACATATGCAATGGTCCCAAAGAGGGTAAACAAGCAACCGATACAGTGTAGAAGGGGGGGGGGATGAATACACTTTAAACAACCAATTAAATTTAATCAAATGTATATTGACTAATCAAATGAACTGGTTACAATTTTTACTTTCTAATCAAATCAACAGGATGATTTGATATTGCACTGATTATAAACTCAACTTCTCTAAACACTCTTGAATCACAAACTAATTGATGATCGAACTTCTTGTTAAAACTAATTAACAAGAATTCTGGAAAACTCTCTTTTAACTTTGAACTCACAAAGTTATTGCAACACACGCGTATCAAGTATGAACACAGGCTTCACAACTTTTGCTGTTCTTGTTCTGTGTATCACGCATACATCGTGTAAACCCATAAAAGGTTTATACTTATACTTGATGTATCTACGAATAAATCGCAGTTTAAAGATAGAACTTATCTTTTCTTTAAAACCGTAACAAACTCCTTAATTAGAACATATCTAACTAATTCCGTTTGAGATTTCTATCCAACTAATAGATAGCTTAAATTAGGTTCAGATACTCTAATTTAAAAGTCGTAGATATTGAGAGTTTATAGCAGAATTTAAAACTTACTTAAATTCTTTAAACTGACTTCTGGCACTGAGCTGACTTACTCAGCTTGACATTGTCAAGCTGAGTTCTTTAATCCTTGGTTCTTGAATTTTCAAGTCTTCAATTCTTCAAGTCTTCACTCTTGAAACCTATCTCAGCTTAGAAGTCACTGAGTTATCTAGTACTTACATAGAAAACTCTATATCTGTTTGTACGCTGACTACTCAGCCTAAGGTGACTAGTCAGTCTACAGCAGACTTACATAATTCCTAATGTTTAACCTATCATCTATACATATCTATGGTTTGTCTCATCAAATCTAACTTTTCTGAACATAGGACTAACATTAGTTGGGTAATGGTGTACCTTGGCGTTCGGCTTTGGATAGATCAAGGGAATTCTGTCTCCGTAAAAAATGGACTCTATTTGTTAACTAATGATCGTAATATCGAAACTAAATGGCCCAAATCTGTCCCTAGTAAGGTGAGTATTTCTATTTGGAAAATCCAACATCGAAGGCTGCCTACATACAACTTAGCAAGGAGAGGTATTAATACAAACCCAAAAGTTTTTCCCGTTTGTGAATATGTTTTTGAAACTGAAGAGCATCTTTTCGTGGGCTATTAGTTAGCCTAAAGTCTCATAAACAACATCGGTTTATGGTAGAAGTCCCCCCTCCCCAGCGCGCCCCTCAGCCTTCAACTCGGTGATTTTCTCTTTTTGATGGTGCATCTGGAAAACAAGGAATGAGATTGTTCATGAAGGAAAAATGGAGTGCCTACCTCAGTTGTTTATTCAAATTCGAGCCCTTCCATTCTTATGGATAAATGCAAGAAGTAGTTTGAAGAGGAAGATTTAATGGGTTCACTAGTGTATTGATCCTTTTAATTTAGAGTTAATTACAAAAATGGTCTACGTAGATGTCACTGATTTTCACTTTTAGTCATTTAACTTTAAAAATTACGAAAATAGTCACTGTGGTTGTTATTTTGTTTTACTTTTAGTCCTTTGGACTAACTTCAGTTAAAGTTGACCGTTAGTCAAAGGGTATTTTCATCTTTTTCTTCATTTTGTCCTTGTTCTAAACAACCCTTACCTCTTATGCTTGTTTCCAAATATATTTTTTTAATGATTCTCTCTTTAAACTTTTTAACAAACACACCCTCTCACTTTATCCCTATACTCTCTCTCACTACACCCCTCACTTTTTCCTTGTTCCATCTCTCTCTCTCTCTTCATCCACACCACCATTCCACCACCACTCCCTTTGACCTTCAACACCTCCGCCGGCAACCATCGTGTACAACCACTTCCTTCTCCATTGTTGTTACAACTGTAACACCCGCAAACCCGGGCTAGTCGTTAGTGGTTTGGTGGTATGTGTTTATGTGTTTACATGTGTTAAATTGTTAATTATGTGATTATATTATTTGATTAATAATCTTGAAAATCTAGTTAATTAATCAAGCGAGTTAATTAATTAATTGTTAAATGTAAGTAAGTAAGTATGTATGTATAGTTATGTATGTATGTTTATGGATAAGCATGCATGTTTGTAAGATAACTATTAGAAACCACTTCATGCTTTGACGTGAGGTGGTGAATGTTTGTGTGTATAGTGAATCACCTTCTCATTTTCTTGAAAGTATTGAAAAGTGTTTGTGTGTGTATATGTTTGCTTTGTGAAGAAGAAAACTCAAGAGACCAAACTTGAAATTTGGAATTAAGATGTGGTAGTTGTTGATTGCATACAAAGGTTAGTAAATCTTTCTTGTTGTTTATGATGATGATTCATGTTAGTTTTTGAATTCATTCCATGCTTAAACTCTAAGAACACCATGTCGAAACATGAAGAAACTTGGTATGTTGGTTTTGTTGTTTTTAATTGTTTAAAAGTGTTTATGATGATTAATATCATTGTACATGAAGTTATATGTGTTTTAGAAGTGTTTTGTTTTAAGATTTAGATGTTAGAAATGGTATTTATATGAGAAAAGTCGGCAGGATATAAACTGAGGAAGAAGATGAACTGGGAAATAGAAGATCGCGGTGCTACAGTTTTGGAGGTCGCGGTGCGACCTCGACCTGATCTGACTATTTCATGCGACTTTCATATAAGTCGTACGATCTTTGAATCCGACATTCGGATGGAGTGATCCGACTAATTGGTCCGAACTTCGGATGGGTGTTCTGACTTTCTTAAGGGGTGGTCCGACTTTTATGTTTCATGTGACCTTTCTATCTGACTATAAACGCGTAGCGGTGCGACGGTTTAACTGGTCGTGGCGCGACCAGTGCAATTTCAGAAAGTTTCTTGTTTTAGCTATGTGTTTGTGTTGGACATGCTGGGTTATCACTTATGTGATTATATTAAGTTGTTTACAAGAAATAAAGATATAAATATATGTGGATGTATATATTTATAAGCCATAGACTGATTTCGTGTAGTTGTGTTTCATGAAACACAAAGGCTCAATAATATTAGACATCTGAGTGCAGATTTTGAGATCACGAGGTGAGTGGATGTTAACTCACGGATGGTAAAGGTTATGATTGATATGATTGATGTGATGCATGCGTATGTGATTGATAGACTGTTGAGTCTGATGCTTATTGATTGTGATTGTTAATTATTTGATGTATGATTATTTGGCCGATACGCACTCTTTGGATGATATTGAGTTGCGTTTGAGAAGTCAGCTATACGTAGAATTGGGTTGGGCTCGTCTGTTGATTGGTTGAACAGTTGTAGTCCTACTGATGAATGCCTTGTGTCAGAGGGGAATTTGACTGTGCCAATTCAGCGGAGGGCTATCAGTAAACCTTTGCTTTGGCCGGCATTGGTTGTAGGTTCTGCGCCGAACCGCTGGTCTTCTTGGTTATATGATTAAATGCTTTTGTATCGATTGATAATGTTTGCTTTCGTATTTAGCTTCCTCTCACTTAGCTTTGTGTTAATTCCCCACAGTTGTTTGCTTTTGCAGGTTTGTGAGTTAGTGGTGTTGGTGAAAGGAAAAGTTGACCCCGCTCTGATATGGATTTTAGTAGAAATGAGCCATGTATATTTTGTAACACAACGAAGGAACAATGTTGTTTTTGTAACGGATGTTTGGATGTTTTGTATTTGTAAACAGATGTTTATTTTCCAAGTTTATGTAAATTTTTGTTTGACGCTTCCGCAACTTAATAAAAAAATGGCTTAGGAGTTTCTGGTGTTACAACAACCATTGCCGTCAAAGCACCGTGTACGACAACTGTTCTCCCCCGATGATGTCCAATGATTTTGTTCCACCATCGCATCACCACTACTCTCTAAAATCTTACCACCACCACCGCCATTGTTGTTACAACCACACCGCCGCCGCCATTGCTGTTACAACCACACCGCCGCCGACTGCTTTCACAACCACACCGCCACCGCTGTTGTTGGGGTCTCTGTATAATCCTCTCTCTCTCTCTCTCTCTCTCTCTCTCTCTTTCTCCTCCTTGTTCTTCTTCCTCTTGATCTTCTTTTTTTAGGGTTTTTGTTAACTGATTTATGGTTGTTTAAGGTTTTCAAATCTTGTTTAAAAGGTTGTTTTTTTAACCAGATCAAGGGGTTGATCGAGTTCTTTTCTCCGATTTATGGTTGTTTTAGGTTTTCAGATCTTTTTTTAGGGTTTTTTGTTAACTGGTTTATGTTTGTTAACTAATTTATGGTTGAATCGAGTTCTTGTTTTTTTATCTTGTTTAAATGGTTGTTAAACAATCCACTATCTTCTACTCTTTGTCTCTTGAAGCTTTTAACAACAAGCTGGTATGTTAAACCAACACATTGATTTGTAACAATTTCAAGTCGTTTTTTTAGGATTTTAGACCCAGATTCATGCAAGCTTATCGAGATTATATTTTGTCTAATTGTTTATTCTAATTGTTGATCATCCCTAATGTTGTGTTCATCTGGGTTGTTGAATTGAAGGTATTTTTTAGGGTTTCAAACCCAGATTCAGTAAATACAAGCTCATTCACAACATATTTGTTTAAATTGTTTAAATATAATTAAAATCATAATTTAGACTAAAGAATAATTAAGTTTTAATTATATAATTTATTTTACTAAATAATAAATTTAATATGATTAAATGTAATTAGAAAGTTAAATAAGAACAAAGGGAAAAAATAAATTGGTCGGGTTAGGGTCAACCCAACAACCCGAAAATGACCCGTTTAAAAGTAAAACTATAATATTTTAAAAAAAAATTTAGGGTTTAGTTCGTGAAAATATATCCAACTTGTCACCTTTTGCTATTGTATGTATCGAACTTTCAAAGTTACCATTTAATGTATCAAAGCCTTAAAACTTACCAATATGTGTATCCGGTTACCCATACAGCAGGTAACCGGTAATTGTTTTTATTTTTCATTTAATTTTAATACTAATTTTATTACTAAATCATTTGTAATTTCCACCTCACTAATTCTTGAAGAACAATCTGTGTTCTTCAACTAAGAACACAATCAGAATCAAAGCAAAGAACACAATCAATAACAAAATCAAAGTAGTTACATTCGTAGAAACCCAAAATCAGAATCAAAGCAATGAACACAATCTATAACAAAGCACCAAAATTGAACCAGAAATCTCCAAAATCATAATCAAAGCGATCAACACAATCAAAACCCTATGTTGTTTATGAGCTAGAAATCTCCATTCAAGAACAAGATGAAATCAAAATTTACAAGTTGATTAAACCCTAATCTAGGTATGGACACAATAGATGAACTTACAAGTCGATTGAATAATAATCGCAGATGATTTGGTCTGAGATAGATTTGAAAGATCTCGAAACCCCAAATCTGCACCTGAAACCAAAGAAGAAGAAGAAGATCTGAAATCAATGAAAACGAAAGAAGAAGAAGATCGATACTCAACTTTGAATTCATCTTCAATATTTTTCAATAATCGATTACCTTAAACAAAGAAGAAGAAGATCTAAACCAAGAATGATAACTCGGATCTAAACCAACAACAGATCTAAACCAAAATCGCTTACCTTATCAAATTGAGATACTAGATCAATTGCTATGAACTAGAACCAATAGTTCCCAATCGGACAAGCACTTAAATCGGTGAAAATGAAACCCTAAATCACTTACATATCTGGAATTGCTGGAGACTAAATCTCTTGAGAACTCGAAACCCTAAATCGCTAACATACCTGCTCTTCAAGAACAGGTCTCATCCTTCAAGAAATCGAAACCTGCAATCGGTGGAGATGGAAGATGAGCAGAAATATTGAATCGTTTGAAGGAACGAAATCTTGAATCGTACTAAGGCACAAAATCTTGAATCGTATGAATAACCGAAATCTGGATGATTAATGTATGAGGTGAAGATCTATGGTGTAAGAGGTGAAGATCGATGATGTACCAGGTGTGTATCCCATCGATGAGCTCGATGAAGATGAACAGAGATTCAAGTGTGTACCTGTGAGTCTTGTGTAAAAATTGTTATTATTTTATTTATTATTATTTCTAGTTATTTTTTAATCAAGAAAATCCACGTCACTTGCCATGTTACTTGCCACGTCATGTAAACCGGTGCCACATCACCATGTGACCTGTTGTATCAGGTTAAATACACTAATTGGTAACTTTCAAGTTTCTAATACATTAAATGGTAAGTTTGTAAGTTTGATACACACAATAGCAAAAGATGACAAGTTGAATACATTTTCATGAACTAAACCCAAAAATTTAATACTTGAAGTTTAAATTTTGAAAAGAAGATTATGAATTCAAATAAGAGAGTGACATCTTAGGGTAATAAAACCCGCCAAACAAAAGTACAAAACCCTTAAACATTAAAAAAACTCAAAATAAAGAATAAAAGATTTACAGTTAAAACAATAGTACGTTATTTTGGTATTTGTTATTTTCACTATATGATTTTGGTACTTTTAAATTTGATTATTTGATAGGTAATAGTTTAGTATTTTGAACCAATTCATAATTCTATTTAATGATGAATAATCTTAAATTATTCGGTTGTTCAATGACATAATTTATTGATACTTGATAAAATAGTAATACATCATGTTTTTATTATATTCATTTATATAAGTGAATAAAAATATAAAATCAAAATTTGAATCAAACCGAAATAAATACCGAATTTGAAGCTTAAATCGAAACAAACATTGATTATTTAAGTTAACATATAAACGAAAATTATTTTCAAAATTTCTTACCGAATGTTGGAAAACAAACATGGAATTTGAAATATTGATAAAGAAAATCCTAGTTGAAACGGAAAACCATATTCAAAACTCCTACTCGAAAATCGGAAAAATTCTAGTTGATGACATTTGGCCTAAATGGGTCGACCCAAAGGTCAACACGAACCCGTCATGAAAAAAACTGACAAGACCCGAACTTGACACGAAAATGTGGGTCAAAATTGAGTCGACACGAAACTGACCCGAACCCGAATGTCACGAACTTGATTACACGAACCCGACCCGAATTGACAGCCTTACTTTTGACTAAAGGTCAAAGATAACTGGAGTTAACCTAAATGATCAATAGTGAAACAAAATAACAAACATAGTGATAATTTTCGTAATTTTTAAAATTAAATAACCAAAAGTAAAAATCAGTAAAACCACAGGGGCCATATTTGTAATTAACTCTTTAATTTATTTCCTTTGTAATGTATTTTCTTTTCGTTGTAATGTTTTTTATTCTAGCATCTTGCTAGTCGTTCTTTTCATCTCCTCAAAAGAAAACATTGAAAGAGATAAAGTATTAAGTCAATTAAACAACCTCTACACTAACACACAAATGACAAACCTTTAAATACACTTATAACATGTTATTATAAAGATGGATTTAGTGATGGATTATGCACAAATTTGAAATCAAAATATATATAAATCATAATAGTGCTAAGATGTAAATATTAATAACTCCTTATAAATGAATACTCCGATGTTCTATGCTCCTATTGATATGTTTAACACTATAGTTTTCAAAAAATCGAGAATCACAATCACAAAATTCACTATTAAAAACTTTTTCAAGTAAGTTTAGGTGAAATAGAAAAAGAACCATTAAATCTCGAAAGAGAATTTGAAATCAAACATAGGAAAGACAGTTACAAGAGAATTTACCTTAAAATTCAAAAACAAGAAGAACAAAGATACCTATGAAGATAACCGTCTTATACGTACACCTAGAAACAAACCTAGTTGATTCTAATGATATGAAACCCGAGGTGTCACGATGATGGCTCGCAAGGGCACTTAGTAAAGTTGGGACTCACAAATTTGAGAACAGAGAAGTTGATAAGGAGTGCAATGTATTGAACAGTCGTATTCATGGTGAGAAAGGAAATTAGGGTTCTTTTTGCTCTTCGCGGAATAGTTAAAAACTTCAGCAGCATTAGTACACAACAAAAAGTGTCGTAAATAGCAGTTTATGCATTATCAACTTGTACCATGCGTTGTTAAATAGTAGTACTCGTTGTATATGAACGAATTTTGTTGTGTACGAATCAACTCTTTCTTTTATGTTTCAAAATACTTAAAAACTTCGAGAACATTAGGCTTCTTCTTATATGTTTTAGTATTGATAGTTGCTTCCATCTTCAACCTTCCAATGAGAAATCAATCAAGAAATCAAGATGACAACTCGTAAACATGTAAATTGCTTGCTTCCATCTTCAACCTTCAAATGACAAATCAATAGATCGAGAAATCAAGACGAATAATAGAAGCTTCTTACTTGTATTCCATCTTCAACGTTCAAATGTAATAATGCCTTAATTGAGAAATCACTTCAGAAAATTAGAATAGAGATTGAGAGAGGATGATACATGGAAAACTATAAATCTTGGGAAGAAATCGTCGAGCTGTAAAATAGGAAAACGAAAGCGACATAGCAGATTGGTAATATTCCTATTTTAGATTTGTTTTTTTTTCGAATACATAAATGTTTTAAGTCTTATTTCATGTCTTCGGAAAAAGATGTGGTTTAAAAATCCTAAATCTGCGAAAAAAGTTGTGAGTTTTTGCTTCTTAGAATGAGCAAAAATAAGACAACATAGATCTGCGAAAAAACAAACTAAGTTTATTGGAAATATTTACGCTTGCAATTATTTCTTTCAAAAAAAGAAACAAGCATATTAAAAACATGTACAGACGCCGCAGGCATTTTTAAAAAAATAAGACCAAAGATGTTTTAACGTATGTGTCACGTGGAATCTCCATCACATAGTTGCTAATAATATCCGAAGTGTTTTTAATGTGTCGGGTGACGATCCAACAATTACGCTCAAGGCATTGGAGTTATGCCCACTTTTTATCTTTTAAACGGTGATCAATGTAACACAAACATGATTTCTTGGCATGGGCGCTTAGGCCATCAGTAGCACGTCACCCGAATACTTCGGGTAGCTTCTCAGGTTTGTTGGGTTTCTTCGGAAACACCTCTAGCCCTCCCCTCCCCCCCTTGGGTTAGCCTTCAATTTTTCCAACCCGAGCTATCTATGTATTGCTTTTTTTCTTTTTTTTTTGTTATGTAAGAAAGAGTAGGTAGAGAAAAAATATTTGGGTTGTATTTCTTTTTTTTCTTTTTTTCTTTTTTGTTATGTAAGAAAGAGTATGTAGAGGAAAAATATGTGGGTTGTTTAAGTTAAGCTATACTTGACTTTCAGGTAGATAAGATAAAAAAAGAAAAAAATAATTTGACGCTAATATAGCATTCACACTGTGTTCCCGAAGTTTAATTTGAGAGAAAAGAAGTGATTAAGAAGGAAATAAAAAAAAGTTTGTGGTCCAGAAATATTTTAAGGGAAGAATAGAAGGGATTTGGAAGGAAAGTTTGGTTAACTTTCTCTCCTAAACTTTCTTCTCAAAAGATAGAGGATTTAGAAGGAAAGGAAAAGAAAATCTTTATGATTTTTCGTAAGTGACTAAATTACCCTTAATTACAATAAATAATTTTAAAAAGTAAGGGTATTACTGTAAAATAACCCTTTTTCTTTCCTTCCTCTCCAATTCGGGAACATAAATTTATGTCTTCTCTCTCTAATTTCATTTCTTTTCTTTTCAACTCGGAAACATAAAAATTCAAAATCATTATCCTTTATTTTCTCTTCTTTTCTCCAATTAATTTTCTTTTCTTTTCTTACCGTGTCTTGGGAACACAATATCATGATAAGAGAAAGAAGAAAGATGTGTGTTACTCATAGTCATACAGGTTGTCTAAGGTACGCTTCCTCTCAACTTTTTCCAAAAAGTGTTATTATTAAAAAATTATTTTTGCTTATAGGTAGGTGAATTTAGTAAGTTGAGTATTGTTTTTATCTTTATTTTATTATAGCTTTGAAATATAAGAAAGCAAAAATACATTTATTGTCTTTAAACCCAATTGCTTTATGTTTTTTTAATATTTTAAGCAACGGTTAAATTAGCTGTGTTAAATATTATTACTTAATAGGGTTTACTAACTCGATTTCGATCGGTTACCTAACCAACCTGAACTAGCATTTTTTGGGAGTCTTATGTGAATGAATAACAGATCGTGAAACGAAATAAACTGTGAATATTGTACTATGCTACAGCCTACAAAAGTTTTTGTGTCTACCGCTCCTCTAGTGTTAGTCATACAGTACGGCTATACAGTAGTCAATAGCAAGCATATATCTAAAAAATTTCGACTTCTCTAACGCATATAAGCTTTTCTTGAACTAAAATAAATACATGACCCTACGAAATCGCTGCTTTGAAACGATCGACTCTCGACTCGTAAGTACACGACCAGACGCAACACACAAACCAGCTAAAATAATAATAAAAGATGCACTAAAGCTTACTTGTCTTCGGCCTAATCTCAATCCCTTGAACGATTAAACCACCCTTCCAGTTCCCGCCTTTCACCTCCATCACGCTCATCTCGAGCTCCCCTTCTAGCCCTCTTTCATTAAAAAACTCGCCCAGCTCGATCTCGAGCCACCCATCTTGCCTGCATTTTGGGCCATTTGAAGGGGTAGCTGCACTAGATTGAGTTGCCATACTTCTAAAATGGTTAAACATCCCCATTCGTCTTCCTCGCAGTTGCCCAAAATCGTATCTTTGCCTCTGGCAGGCACCAGGGTCAAGATAAACCGTCTTTGTTTGACTCTCGGTTTGATTCTCAACACCGCTTAACCCAAAGGAAACTTCAGTAGGATGGTAATCAAAACCGTAAATACTTGGTTTCGATTTATAAACAAGGTAAGCTATGTAACAGGTTCCGGTTGACAGCATGGAAGAATCAATTCTACCATGAACTTCAAGCCAACATACACTAATAAGTTCAGCGACCTCGGCAAACCTGGCATTCGGACAAATCCATATTTTCATTCATGTTGAATTGACTAAACAACAAAAAGTCAAATCTAAGAAAAATGGATAACCTTGATTCAGCATCGGGAATCCATCTCCAATACCTAGGGGTATCACCCCAAATGATCGAGAGATCTCGCGCAGCCAACATGTAGCACTTTTTCCCACTCATTTTATCTAACCAGAAGCTCTGCGCAAGAAAAACGACCCAGATTCATATAATGTTACGTCATAGGGTGGGATAGAAAAAAGAGAATTAACGACATAACGAAGCACATCCGCTAGTTTGCTTACTCTAACTTAAGTGTAAGTTGATGGATTAAGCATGTTGAAGCTAGTTAGGGCAATCATACTTGAGCTCTCATGAACTTTCTATAATCCAGTTCTAACAATAAGCTCAATTTTTCCGCTTGTTTTCTGACTTCCGAGCTTATTACGCCTTAAAATAATACATAAACGGAGTCATGAAACTATTTCTCTAAAGTACTTTTCGGGTTCTCAAATCCATAATAGTTTGCTTACCAAAGATTGCAATTGCTTTAACGCAAACTTATTTTTTAGTGAAAATTCACAGAATAGTAATCAAGTTTGAAAACTGTTCCACCAAAGTCACTCCCGTTTATTCTCAATGGGTGACATTTGTGGAACAGTTTCAAACTTGGTTACTATCATGTGAAATAAACCCCTTTTTTTATACACACATTGCTTAGGTGGCTCCTTTTTGCCGGAGGTCTTTTAGAAGCAGTATCTCTACCAGGTATTACCGTCTACGTCTTACCTCTCCGTTCCCATTCCATTTACACAAAGAACACACATACAAATGCAAACCCTAGCATCTGAAACAATCAAATGCACTTATGCACTTTCTCTACAAGAATTTTGACTTCTAAACTTCAATGTCAATAAGTTGCTTTGAAACAGAGAATCACATTTGGAACTTGTGAATGAATTTGGTCAGACATAAATTTACAAAAAGTCAAAATCAAAATTCCAAATTTCGAATTTAGATATAAACAATCAATAGATTAACTATAGGATTAAAGAACTGTACGATTATAAGTGAAGAATTAACCTTATTTCCACCATCGATGATCACCGGATGATCACAGAGACGTAGAAACAACTCCTTCTTAGAACCGGACGATATGAAACCACCGGCACCACCCTCCGCCTCCGACAAAATCTTCTGGTAATCCGGCGGCAGGAATCTCTCCCACACAGCATCCCATTCCGCCGCTGATCGAAAAACAGAACACACCAATGACAACCTACAGACATCCCTAGGACTCGTAAGAGCCAACGCATTTGCAACGAACCCTTCCGGCAACGATTCAAAGAAATTCCCAACAAAACACTCATCAATTTCAGCATCAGATTCCATTTTCTCCATTTTCAACAACCCACCCCCCATCTTGAACGTGATTGGGTAAACTGTGTGCGTATATATATATATATATATAGAAATACAGTAAGAGTAAGAATGAGAGTTGAGAGATAGCTTAACGGTGAAGAATTTGATGGGTGTTAAGGAAAGGAAAAAGAGAAGGTAAAAGGGGCTTTTATTTATGGCGTTGGATCGGCGATTGAAAGGTGTCGGTATGGTGACAAGGAGAGAGAGGGAAAGCGGCGAGAGTGGTAGGATAAAGACGTGGACGTTTTTTCTTGTGCAGTTTTTTATAAGATGGAGCACATGTGGAGCACAGGAGTACTTATAAAAATAGAGATAACTTATGTTTTCTTATAAATATAAATATAAGAGTATAATTTATGAACGGTATGATTTAAAATAAGAAACTTGTTTTTATGTTTAATAACTTAAAAAATATTAAAGTAAATTATAAATTTGGTCGGTTTATCTTTAATATATATTAATAAATAAAGTTATGATATTTTTATTTTATTTTTAGAATTTTCTTTATTAATCATTAATTTTTAATTTTTAATACTTTAAGAATAAGTTATTATTTTAAATGTTATTTTTTAAACGATTTGATCTGTTAATACTTAAATATCTACATGCATATCTATATTATTTTATAAACAATTTAACATTCTTTATGTAAAAGATTTTAAGACTATTTAATTTTTTGTAATACATGTTTTTATGTAAATAATATCTGTAATATATATTAAAAGAAAACAGATTATGATGTCATTATTTTATTTTTAGAATTTTTTCCCCTCACTAATCATCCCCTTTATTTCTTAAAATAACTAAGGAATGAAGACTTTCTTATATCAAAAATCTTAAGCCGTGAATTTTGAGTTGGACGCAGATCTTAAGTACAAATGGGTTTTCCGTCTTTTTAAGCAGATCTCATGTCATTCAAAAGTATTATTCAACAAAGACTTAATTTTTTATTCAACTATTATCGCAAATATATTGTGCATTTTAACCGACAACTATCATATCTCACGTCAATTTCTAATTCCACTATCAACTATCAGCGTAAATCTGTGAGTATATCAATTTTCTTTGTTCATCTTCCAATTTTCATGAATGTTTCTTAATTTGATATTGATATATGGATATAGTATATATTTAAGGTTTCACACCATAAATGTTTAAAATTTACACTAACCATCTACATGTTTATACACGGGATATTAAGCTAGTAAATCTTTAAATCAATAGCCTAATCAATTATTTCTTTAATTACCACAACTAGTTTATGGTAATTACTTTTAACAACTCATTAAACATGATACTGATATAGGTCAAATTATATATATTTTCCGAACCGGATTTCGTATATTTTGGCACCATTATTAGCAAATTTATGTGATTTGATGCCTAATATCTTTAAAATCTGTTTTATAAGCTCAAGATAATGACTTGATGATAAACGAAGAAAAACCGTTGAAGATATCAAGTCTTACGAGAAACTGTTGCTGAGCACACCATGAGGCATGCCCGTTCCCATGCCTCTCATAAATTGGGCCCAGGGGCCAACACACCCTAAGCAAGGGGGTACCTCATTTATGAGGCACGAGCGTGCCTATTTTTGAACGGGCGTTCCTTATAAATTCAAGTTGATAAACCAGTAACTCAAGTAAAGAACAGGGCAGTCGGGTTTTGTTTCAATTTTTCTCACTTGGAGTAGCAAAAATTTCAAAACTACGTCATCTTTCTCTCTAATTATTTAACAATTAGATATTTTCCTTATTATAGTGGTTTTCAAAAAATTATATTGAAAATCAATAAAAGAGTTGATGGGAAAAGTAGATATAAAGATAATGGAAAAATTAGAAATAAAGATAATAAAATAATATGAAAGAAAACGGATATGTTGTTCATCCGGAAATGTTTCCTAACAACGCATTTCGTGAGTACCATATCTTTATATTCTTAAAATCAGACATGTTATCAAACAAAAGCAATCCGTCGTTGTCTCATTACGCAGGTACAAAACTAGTCTTAACAAAAACATTTATTCAAACCATTTAGTAGATACGTCAACCTATTTTCGTGGTAATTTATGTAAACACGTATACAAATTGGAATAAATCTAAAAGAGGTTCTACACAAAATTTGATGATGTGTTATGTATGAATTTCTGATTTTTAATAGACTTGTCCTCTTTTAAAAGAATGTATATCTCTATATATGTTTTAGAATTGTTTTATTATACATGTTTGTATTCCTTAACACCATAAACATTTAAAACTTATTTTTACTATCCCTGTGTTTATACATAGCGTGTTAAGCTAGTTATAAAAAAAATTCAATTTATTCCTACTAAATCTTTTTGCTTCATGCTCCTACTTATCAGATTATGACATATGAAATCCACTAATTCTCTTTCATTATCTTCTCTCTTGATTTTGACACATTTCCTAATCTAATGAGTAGGAATGGTTTGCAAGAGGGTATAGAGTTAGTGAGTCAACTGTGGAACTATTTACTTTTAATCTAGACCATTGGATCATGTTGACTTCTCATTTCGGCCGTATAAAGTTCCTATTTTACTCAACAGTTGGATCAAACTTAAAATGAAATACAAACACTTGATCACTACTTAACAGTAAAAAATGGTCACAAAAATAACCATAAATCAAAAACCATCATATTAATATACATAAAAAAACTCTGCCCCTACTACACTACTGATCATCATTCTTTGAAACTTCTCCTCCTCCCCACACCCTTTTCCACCATCCTCCTCCTACTATCTCTCTCTCTCTTAGAGGGCTATTTTGTAAATATTTTTCACAGTAGATGTGCAGGAGAGAGTAGGGAGCATGAACATGGGTGTTTTGTTTCCTCAGTTTGAAGTTACACAGATGCAACCACACTCATTGTTGCATTATGTTCCTTATGTTCATAATATTATTCTTTTCATTATGCCTATGTTTTTTCAATTGATTTCAAAGTCAAATAACTCATATACCCTTAACTTTTAGCCTTAATTTATCAATTACATCTCTAAATAATCATAACTTGCTGAAAACATAACACCATTGAAACTGGTCATTATAATTTCAAACAAAAGAACCATGTCCCGAAGCTATCTCCTACATTAAGATCACATGATCACTTTCAATGTATATCCAATAAGACCTTTACATGCATGTAATTGATATGTTTGATAATAGAACAAAGGATAGTGGTGTGCTTCAAATTCATTGCCATGACGATTGTGAATTGTTAAAGAAAGCAAAGGTACATTGATGGTCAATTATGTTCATGTCGAAAATAATATTATCTATTATAGTGGCATTACACTTTTTTTATATGGTTCCTAATTTGACAGAAACTAACTCACAGCCAAGTTTGAATGTATATGTATACTTATATGTGTGTGTACATGCACACACGTAAGAACGTATGCCTATGAGTCAACCGCCAAACAAGAATTGACAGGTTAGGTGGGTGGTTTTGGTTGATTTGGGACTATTTTTGTTCAAAATTCTATTTTATTCTGATAAATAGTTTTTGCATAAAATATGATTAGGAAAATTATAATATTTTAAATAATGGTACGTATTTTTATGAATACAAATAGTTTATGAGGTTTTATGCATTAAAGTAAACTCGGGACCGATAATTATTATTTTCCCATAATCCTGATGCATTGATTGGAAACATATATAAAGATACAAAATAGATACATGGACCTATACATAGTACGTACTGGACTACAAATACAATAATATATATACACTAACATCCCCCATTAATTTGATCGGGAGGTTTATCACGGACGTTCAAACTATGTCGAAAATCATTAAATATGTCTGCGTATTGAGCAGATGAGGGCACATGTAAAACACAAACATGGCCAAGAGCAACCTGGTCAAGAACAAAATGTATGTCGATCTCGATATGCTTGGTTCGTTGGTGTTGAACCAGGTTGTTTGACATGTAGACTATGCTAACATTGTCACGGTAGACAATTCTTGCTTTCGGTATTGAGGTGTGTAGTTCACAAAGAAGAAATAACCAGTTGAGGTGTGTATGTGAATGCTTTCATAACACAGATGGAATAGAACCATGATCGTTGTGATGTGGGCTAGGAACCATCGACCAATTGAGGCATTGTTCTTTAAGAAGTTATTGGGGTTTGTCCGGTTTTTCAAAATATATTTTAGCAATGGAAGTATGAACAACAATTTTAAACTATTTTAAAACTCTCCACCAATGATCCATATGCAAGCTTAAGAAAACAAAACAACCATAGAGTGTTTAGAATTACAACCTTTGTAGCATGAGTAAACCGTTGGTGAAGTGGTTGATCAATGAGAAGCTAAGAGAAAACTTCCTCCAAGGTATCCACTAGCCAATGAGTCCAACACCTTCAAGATGCTAGTCTCTCCAACCTTGAAGCTCACAAGCAAGCAAGACAACAACCTTGTCTTCTTCTTTGAACTAGATGTATATTTTGAGTATGTATTGTAGTACCACACTTGGCTTACTTGAAGAACACCAATACAAGAATGTAGAGATGTTTTCAAATCTTCAAGAACACTTGAACATGCAAGCAAAGGTGGTGAACTTCTCTAAGCCATAAAAGGGGACCATGCATACCTTTTAAAAGCCAAGAAGCAAAACAAGAGAGGGAGGGCCCTCCCTTGTTATTTTGGGCCGAAAATATGAAGGTGGAGGGTCCTCTCTTGCACTTGTTTCTTCGCTTGTCCATGGTATGCATGCCTTGGTTGATCATCTTTCAAGCAACCTCAAATAGGCCCCCTTTGGTGATTAATTTGGAGATTTCTAGTTTATTCTTTTAAATACACTAGCATCGTACCTGCGCAATTCTACTGCGGCAAATAGTTTCTATTTTGTAGCATGTCGCTTTCAAGAATGTAATGATATGTTATTCGTGTGATTCAATGTCACGAAAAAGTTTTCTTCAGCAACATGCCCGTTTTTTTCGATTTTTCTTTTATTTCATAAATACCTTATTAATTTAAAAATAAATTCTAAAAGACATTAAAAGAAGAAAAAAAATTATACTTGTGAAAAAAAGAGAGAAAAGTTAATAAGAATTTGAAAATTATGTTGATGTAAATGGATAATTGTGCTTATGTGAGAGAGTGTGTTACTGGGGGAGTGTATTTTAAATGAATAAAAAGTTAAAGTAAATTAGGGGAGAGAATGCAATGGTTAAATATTGAGTGAATGAGATTAATTTAGATAGAATGAAAGGTCAAGATGTTGTTTTGATTGAATTTTAAGAACTCTTAAAATTAAAGAGGAGAGTGAATATTAAATGATTTATATAGTAGTATAGATATAGATATAGATAAAAGAATATACTAGATGTGCCATACCATGTATAAAATACATCTACATGTATTTTATATACATATTTGATTGTTACTTGTAACACCGGAAAATCACAAGTCATTTTTTTTAAATACGCTGCAGTAGCTTAATGTAAACAAATCATTTATATACAAACCAATATTAACAAATGTACAAACATTGTTCACAAACATAAGTATCATTGTTGTGTTACAAAAACTACAGGCTCGTTTCTTTAAAAAAAAACTAATATCAGAGTCAGGTCAACTTCTCCTTCAGCCAATCTCACAAACACAAACCTGCAAAAAGCAACAACTGAAGGGAATTACACAAAGCTAAGTGAGTAGAAGCTAAAAACCAAAATCAAACATCCACGGTCAATATCAAAGCATGTAATCACATATCCCGAGAAGACCGGCGGTTCGGCGCAGAACCTACAACCAATGCCGGCCAAAGCAAAGGTTTACCGATAGCTCTCCACTAAATTGGCATAGTGAAAATCCCCGTCAGATGCAACATATGCAACAGTAAGGCTAACCTTGTTCAACCAACCAGTGAACGAGCCCAGCCCAATTCTACGTATAGCTGACTTCCCAGCGCAACTCAAAATCATCCTAAGAGCGCGTATCGACCAAATAGTCATGCAACAGATATCAATCATCAATAATCACAATCAACAGTTCAATCAATCCAATCCAATCTCAATCACAGTCATGCATCACATCAATAACATTAACCGAAATCTTTACCATCCGTGATTAACGTCCACTCACCTCAAAATCAACACGGGCTCAGAAATCTAATTTTACCGAGTCTTTTGATTGCCTGAAAACACAGCAACAGTCAAATCAGTCGCGAATATATAAATATACCTTCTCATATATATTTATATCTCAAATCCATAAAAACAACTCAATAAAATCACATAATTAACATGCCAAGTTATTCCATGCAAAACACAATAAAGAACAAGAAATATTCTGAAATAGGGTCCGTCGCGCCGCAACACAAACCCCGTTGCGCCGCGACCGTAGCGGATTTCAAATCCGAGAATCAACACTCGGATTTTGGTGTCGGTTTTCTAAAGTGTCAGATTTCAGGCTCGGATTTGCAAACTTTCGGATTTCCAAGGGTTGGATTTGTCAAATATCGGATTCCCATAATCCGAAACTCATATTGTCAGATTTGTTGAATGTCGCGCCGCGACATTTGATTGTAGCGCCACGACGCGCCTTCTTGCAGATAATCACCTTTGTTTTGTCGGATTTTCAGCCCACATAAATTCCTATATTCTTTTCTAACATCACTTTCTTCAAACAAAACACATATATAACATATAACATGTTCATAAATCATCACAAACACCTTTTTACTCAATTATAACTACAAAATCTTCAAAACCCATTTACCAAGCTTTCTTCCAAACTTATCAATGGTGTAATTGCATAAAGTCATGCTTTTCAACAAATTCAAGCATTAAGATGATATATAACATGTTTCAAACATATGCTTACCTTTCTTTTGAATTAAAACACACAAGACCTTGATTCCACAAATTCAAGTTTACAAGGTTGCTTCACTCTTGGTTTTGCTTTCTAAGAACACACACTACACCTTCTTCACACTTAGCAAATATGAGCACATGCTAATCTCAAACACACGTATACATGTTTGAAGAAATCTAAGCAGGAGGTGGCTATTTAATTCCCATGCACACATACATACATACTAACATACATGCATACATATTTGTATTTCTTTTCCTATTTAAAATTCCACCAGTAACATATATTTATATATTTATTTTCAAATTAATTAATTTCATTAACTCTTGATAAACACATAATCACTTAAAACAAACCAATCACATACCGCTAACCCACTAATCTCCTAACCCAGGTTTGCGGATGTTACAAATCTCCCCTCCTTAAAAGGATTCTGTCCTCGGAATCCCTTCTCGCTCAAACAAATGAGGGTATCTATCTTTCATCTCCGCCTCAGTCTCATCAGAACCTAAACTGTGTTTCCACTTGACCAACACCATCGGTATCTGCTTCTTTCGGAGCTTGGTCACTTTACGATCTAACAGTTCAATAGGTTCCTCAATCAGTCTCTTCTTTGAATCAACTTTCAACTCATGTACTGGGAGAATCTAGCTTTCGTCTTCAACTTTGCATTTTCTCAGATAATAGATATTGAATGTATCATGAATACCTGCAAGCTCTGCTGGGAGATCTAATGTAACTGTCTGGTCATTTACAATTTGACGAATTCTGAAGGGACCAATGTAACGGGGAGCCAACTTCCCGCGTTTGCCAAAACGAATCACGCCCTTCCACGGAGAGACCTTCAAATACACTAACTTACCCACATCAAACCTTACTGAACGACGACGCCGTGGATCCGCATACATTTTCTGTCTATTTTTGGCCGCTTCCAACTTTTCTCTGGCTATAGCAACCTTGTCAGCAGTCAACTAAATAATCTCGGGTCCTGCAAACTGTTTCTCACCAGCCTCGAACCAACACGTCAGAGTATGGCAGCGACGACCGTACAACATTTCATACGGAGGCATTCCAATACTAGAGTGGTAAGAGTTATTATACGCAAACTCTATCAATGGCAGGTGCATATTCCAAGATTCACCATACTCAATTATACAAACGTGTAACATATCTTTGAGTGTCTACATGATTTGCTTAGTCTTACTATCAATCTGGGAATGATAAACTGTACTCAAGTTAATCTTCGTCTCCAATTCTCTCTATAAACTTTTCCAGAAGTTAGAAACAAACCTGGAGTCTCTGTCAGATACTATAACAACTGTATACCATGCCTCACAACAATCTCATCAATGTACAATTGAGCCAACTCACTTAAAGAAGCCGTCTCACAAGTAGCCACAAAATAAACACGTTTCGTATTTATTTCTGATTGTTAAGTCCTTTATAACGCATAAATCAACTTACCACTGATATTTTTAACATTCATCCAATATAAATCACATCACGTTTGTCTAATCGGCTTAATCATGAATTCCTCGAATCATTAAAATTCAACTCAAACGCAAGTTCATTCCCATATACCTACACAACTCCTACTACTTCAATATCCAATAAGGATTCAGTCGCACTGTTCATCTCACATCTCTATGCTTGTTATAAATCCTTCCAAAGTTTAATTAAATCTTTCAATTACACATTCGATTCATTCCATCAAGATACAATTCCACTCACCAATTTCATCTCATAGTGGTAGAATACAATTACTTTTATTGATCAATCACAATCCCTCGTAATATATCCGGACTTCATTGCATATCATACCTCTCATACATATTCCATCATAACTTGTTGTTGGTCCCAAAGAGGGTGAACAAGCAACCGATATAGTGTAGAAGGGGGGGGTTGAATACACTTTAAACAATCAAACAAATTAATCAAATGTATATTCAATTTTTAATCAGAACAATAACTATTATCACTCTCTAATCAAATCAACAGGATGATTTGATATTAAAATGATTATAACCTCAACTCTCTCTAAACACTCTTCAATCACAAACTAATTGATGATCGAATTTCTTGTTAAAACTCATTAACAAGAACTCTTGAAAACTCTCTCGAATTTTGAACTTACAAAGTTATCGCAACACACGCGTATCAAGTATCACGAACACACGTACATTTTGCAACTTATGCAGTCTTGCAACTTATGCAGTCGTCGTTGTGTATCGGGTATCTGTTCACGTACACACATAAGAACATCTATATAAAACCCATGAGAAGGTTTATACTTATACTTGATATATCTACGAATAAACCGAACCCGGGTAACACGAGTGGATTTGGTGAACAGGGCTTACACTCCAGTGAACCGTTGTATGGTGGACTGCTTCGTGCTTCCCCCACCTTGATGGGAGATGTGGACACACCCCCACGAGGACTTGTTGACCATGGTTGGCCCCTATGTCGCAGTTTAAATATAGAACTTATCTTTTCTTTAAAACCGTAACAAACTCCTTAATTAGAACATATCTAATTAATTGCGTTTGAGATTTCTATCCAACTAATAGATAGTTTAAATTAGGTTTAGATATTCTAATTTAAATGTCGTAGATATGGAGAGTTTATAATAGAATTTAGAACTTACTTAAATTCTGAACTGACTTCTGACGCTGAGCTGACATACTCAGTCTTGACCTTGCCAATCTGACTTCTTGAATCTTGGATTCTTGAATCTTCAAGTCTTCAAGTCTTCATTTTTAAAACTTATCTCAGCTTAGAAGTCACCGAGCTATCTAGTACTTACATAGAAAACTCTATATCTGTTTATACGCTGACTACTCAGCTGAAGCTGACCAGTCAGTCTATAACAGACTTACATAATTCCTAACTCTTAACCTATCATCTATACATATCTATAGTTTGTCTCATCAAATCTAACTATTCTAAACATGGGACTAACAATCTCCCCCTATTTGATGATGACAAAACATTGAATCAAATTAGTTATAGGTCAACAAAATTATGCTGAGCAACTCTGGAACTGACCAAAGTTAGTTCTTGAAATAGTATTGAACCAATCCATACTTATTCACGTATCTTGAACTTACAAGATATTTATGTTACAAATCTATTGTAAGACTTGTATTCTAAGTATTTGAATATACAACCACTTAGATTCTGAACTTATCAGAAGTATTTTAAGTTCTAAACTTACAGAACTTATATTACTAAACTTATCAGTTTACAATTGAACTTATCAATCATCAGCTTAAACTTACAAAGCTGCTTCTTTGAACATATCAAACATAATTTTGAACATATCAAATAATAAAAAGTTGAACATATCAAACTTGAGTTTGTATTAATGAACATATCATTTACATTGTAGCTTAATCTTTATGATTAGCTTCTGCACACTTAGTGCTTAAAAAATTTATAGAACTAATCTATTTAATCAACGGAATCTCCAACTTCTAACCACATGTTATAAAATTTTAAGTTCCCAAATTGCAACTTTCTTGATAGCCTCATTCACAATTTCTTCACCTTCTGGCATATCTTTCATCTCAGCTTTCCTTAATCTTATTTCTTTGTAGAGATGATATCTGAATACTGAGTTCTAAATTGAGTCATCACATAGAATTCTCAAGTACAGAATCAATTCCAGATTTGCCAAATGAAGATCTGTTACTTTCAAGAAACATTTTTTTTTACCTTCCACGTCAAGATACAAGAATCCTTCCAAAGTTTGAGTGATATAAGTATTCTCTCTGAATTCAACTCCCTCTAGAACTTGTAAAATGATGTCTCTTTTAGCTCGCTGGCTTGCTGCTCTAACTCTTGCAGCTTTGCCTCGATTAAGAAAGGTATCAATTTCATCAGCAGGGATCTCACCTAGCTGATCGATTCTTATAAAGATTGTCTTAAGCACATCAACTATCTCTTGTCTGATTTGACTCTTTTTCATCTGCTTGATAGTTGTGGCTACGATCTTCAACTCTGAGAACCCCAACTTGTATAGACATCTCATATCTAGACCAATTTCTTGTTTGTTGTCTAGTACAAAGTTGATGATTACCAATTCTCCTTTTCTACTCAGTGTAACTGATTCAATCTTGTAATTAAAATGTGTTCTTTTATAACAATGCCTTAGATCCACATCTGAGTACGAAATTGGGGCAGCTCTTGGACCAGAATAATCAGCTTCTGCTTCAGCTCTTGTAGCCTCAGCTTTAGCCTTTTCTCATTGAACTTCAGCTTGTCGTTGCTGCTCTTTTATTTCCTCCACTGTTACGCCTAGTTCTTTAGCCATCTCTTGTAACATTTGCTCAGCAAGTATGTCACTGGCTTTCTGTGCTACATCAGCTTCATCACTTGAGTCAGATTCATGCGCAACTAATTGAGACTTACCCTGTTACTCTGGCTCAGGCTCAACAATGATGACCTTTCTTTTCTTTGCTAAAGGCATAACACTTCTTTTCTTTCTTTTTACCATCTCAAAGACCTTATTCTTCCCTTTGTCTATTTGTGAAGTTGGAACAGACTCAGCTTCAACAAATTTTGGCAAATTAGCTTGAGGAAGGTTGGTGTGAACAGCTTGAGATGTTTCTACAAGTGGAGTTTCTAGTTGAGCTTGTGAAGTTGTGGTAATTTGGACTGTTGGAGCCAGTTGTAGTTGAGAAGGCTAATCTACAATACTCATGAACTGATCATGAGCTTGTTCAAATTGTACTTCCTCTGTATGCTCCCCCTCAACCTTATCATTACACTTCTTTGATTCTTCCTCCCCCTTTTTGTCATCATCAATAGGGGAGGGTCTGAGTTTAAACGTGAAGCGTTCCAAGTTGGCAACTGAAGTTGACAAATCATTGAGTTTGTGCATCAACTTGGCTTTGTCATCTTTCCTCTTCCTGTGTAGAAGCTCAAACTGAGTTTTTAGATAGTCCATAATGACTTGAGCATCAGTGGTCATCAGCTTGGGCTCCTCAGGTCTTCTTCTTACCTCAACGTCCTCCTGTCCAGTGGAAGAGTGTATTTCCACCGTAGGAGTGGCTGTTGAGTGTTCCTCAATAGGTAAGGATGTGGGTCCCATATCCAAAGGTTGGTGATGACCTATGGAATCAAGGGGGCCAAAATGCAGACCCTGTAAACCTTCCTGGTGTTTGAAAGGTTCATTGGCAGGTCGTGCGAGAGTATGTGAGAATAGAAGTGAAGAATGACCAAGTTCGTGAGGTATGGTAGTGGGGTGAGCTAGGCTTAATGGTGAGGAGGGGGTAATTGACCCTGGGGATTGGTTAGTATTTCAATGTTACCTTCATGGGGCTGTGAAGGCACAGAAGTAGGCTCTCCCATGGTACTAGTAAGTATGGGCGGAGTAGAAACCATACCCGGGTTAGGCTTAAGGGTTGAACTGAGCATAGAGGTTGGCACCTTAAGAGAAGGTGTCTCCTCCTCAGCTCCTGGCGGTGGAGGTATCAATGTGATATCAACTCCAGTGTCCTTTTGAAATGAAGGACCACCTTTGGCAGATTTCCTTGTATAGGTGTAGGATATATCCTTGGTAGCAGTGGGCTGACCAAGGTTGGCTGTAGATTGTAAGATAGTTGGAGATGTTTGAGGTGGAGGAGAGGGGTTAGAATGAGTTGGGCATGACTCGGTCCTATCTCCTAGATTTGGAGATGGAGAAGTAAAAGAGAGAGAAGGAGATAAGGGTTGTGAAATCATACCTGCTGCACCTAGCAGTGGAGACTCAGAGCTAGGAAACAGACTCCTTTGCTCAGAACTCAAAGTGGTGGATGAAATTATTTGAGTACGGGGTCTGAACTGAGTCCTAGGTTGATCAGCTTGAGTGGACTCATCCTCAGAACCAACATCGTCACCCACTTCTTCCGCAGCTTCCTCCTCTGTCTCAGCTTCACTTGACTCAGGAGTCGGAAGCTGTACATACGCCCTCATCTGAGCACTCAATGTAGGGTGCCCAGGGAAAATATCATGGGCGAACATTCTGTAGCTGAGAACAAGAGTAGGGATTGACTCATATTGAGCAGTATATCTTCTACCCAACCTGTCCTCGATGACCATGGATATGAATCTTGCGAAGGGTACAATGGTGTCCCTTACGTTCTTGGTCACCAATGACTTGAATGCCTTAAAAATCAACTCAGCGTAATCTACTCGTCGATCATAAAATAAGTTGTATAATAATTGCATTTCAAAGTCATTTACTTATCCAGACCTCCCACCTTGTATCCAAGGGAACAAACCACAGTGGATACCATAAATCCCCATGCCGTCTGGAAAACAGATTTCCATATGACACCAATAACTTGAGGATGACCCATTAAGAGTAAAACACTTCGTGATGTTTCCCTAGAAACCGTTGCTTCATACTGATTATGAATTGGAAGATGAAGAATTCGGTGGAGACAGATCGCATCGACTTCTATCGCCACTTATCCACTTAGGACTGTGCCCCGTATAACTGGTTGAATTGCATCCAGTTTACACGTATACCAGAATTCCGTAAGAAGTTGAGGATTGAGCACAGCAGGTCCACGAAGAAATGCATGTGTCAGGGGTCCCTTACGAATGTAGGAGACCCACTCCTCGTATCCCCTGCCAATTTTGGACTTTGGAATGTCGGTACAAGCGATGACGTTGTTTTGTTTGTAGGTGGGGAGTGCATTGTTCTTGAAATTTTCACCACGGATCATTTGTTCAGTCAGATTTAGTATATACTCCCCCATTGAAATCGAACTTATCGTATTGGATTGCACTTAGCAGTAGTAGGGATTAGCACTGAGCAATGAACTCTACACACAGCAACGTTAGGGTTTAAGAGAGAAGAATATTTTGGAAGTTTAAACGAAAAATGATGAAAATTCTCTCTTATTTATACCTTTTCAATGTGACAGAAAAAAACTTGACCGTTATCTGAGGGTAATAAATATGACCGTTACCGTAAAAAAACTTCTACGCAGTTTGTTACAACGGCTAACTTTATTGTTAGTTACCCAACCTCACACTGTTATATTGAAAAGATATTTTTTATTAAAATATCTCATAAAAATTTCTAAACGAATGACGTTTATTTACCGGACACACCGTAAATATTTTGGACTTACCATATTGTTGGACATACCATTTGTTAGGACTAACCTAGACATGTGGAACTGACCACACTATGGAACAGAATATTCAGCTGATCCTAAGGGTCCGTTTGGTTCGCGGAATGAATATAGAGGAATTGGAATTTGACCAAGGAATTGGAATTCATAAGAATTTGAATTCGTAGGAATTGGAATTTGTGAAAAACTATATCTTGTTTGGTTAGTAAAGACCGGAATTGGAATCTAGCAAAAAATAAATTAATTCAATACGTATAAACCAAAATAAATTATACAATTAACCGCCCACCACCCCTACCCCTTTGCCACCTACCCCACCCCACCCCACCCAACCCCACCGTACCCACCCCCACCCTATAGTCTACCTAGGGCGGCAGTGGTGACGGCGGCGTGTGTGGGTAGTGGTGGAGGGTGGCAGTGAATGGCGGTGGTGGTGACGGTGGCGGCGATGGTGGTGGCTGCGGCGGCGGTGACGGTGACGGTAGCGGCGGTGGTGGTGGCGGCGGCAGCGGTGGTGATGGCGGCGGTGGTGGTGGTGGGGGTGACGGTGCGGGTGGTGGTGGCGGCGGTAGTGGTGGGATGGTGTAGAGTAGGGTAGGGTGGGGGTGGGGGTAAGGTAAGGAAGAGTAGGGTGGGATGACGTATGGTAGAGGTGGGCATGGGGTATGGGTGGGTACTGTAGAGTAGGGTGGGATGAGGTAGGGTAGGGGTAGGGTGGGGTGCGGTTGGGGTGGTGACGGGGGGTGGGGTGGGATAGAAGACAACAATTATGTTTTGAGATTCCTTATGAATTTGAAGAATTCCTTAAAATTCCATCTATTTGGAGAAGGAATTCCCAATTCCTTGATTTAAGGAATTCATTGGAATGGTCAAATTCCATTCCATAAATTCCACGGACCAAACACAAACAAGATTTAGGAATGCTCAATTCCAATTCCGTCCAATTCCAGCGAACCAAACGCCCCCTAAGTGTTCAGCTTAGATGGAGTACTCAGCTGATCCTGAATGTTCAGCTTAGATAGACTACTCAGCTGATCCTGAATGATCAGCTTAGATGAAGCACTCAGCTGATCCTCAATTATCAGCTTAGATGAAGCACTCAGCTTCTGATTTAGCACTCAGCTCAGATTGAGCACTCAGCTCAGATTTTGACACTTAGTCAAATGTAGCACATAGCAAAAATTTAAATAGAGATAAAGAATGGAACATACCAATTAAGGGTTGAGCATTCCAAGCTTGCTGAGTAGAGTTGTGAATCTTGTGCCTTAAATTGGTTTTGTGAAGATATACGCAAGCTGATCTTCAGTCTCAATGAAAACTAACTCTATCTTCCCCTTTTCTACAATATCTCTGATGAAGTGATGTCTTATCTCAATGTGCTTGGTTCTTGAGTGAAACACTGGGTTGTGTGTAATGGCAATAGCACTTTGATTGTCACAAAATATAGGAGTCTTTGAATAATGCAATTCAAAGTCCTTCAGCTGATGTTGCATCCACAGTATTTGAGCACAACAGCTCCCTACAGCTATGTATTCAGCTTCAGCTGTTGAAATTGCCACTAAGTTTTGTTTCTTGCTTGTCCAGCTAACTAATTTTCCACCCAAAAGTTGACATCCTCCAGTAGTACTCTTTCTATCAAGACCACATCCTGCGAAGTCTGAATCAGAGGATCAGCTCAAATCCTGATCCTTTGGGATACCACAAACCTAAGTTTGGTGTTCCCTTCAGATATTTGAGTATTCTTTTAACAGCTAGCAAGTGTGATTCCTTTGGATCAGCCTGATATCGTGCATAGACACATGTAGCAAACATTATATTAGGTCTGCTTGCTGTTAAATAGAGTAATGAACCTATCATTCCTCTATATGTAGTCTGACATATAGACTTTCCATCAATGTCCTTGTGTAGCTTGACATTGTGTAACATTGGAGACTTTGCGGGATGGCTTGAGTCTAATCCATATTTCTTAATCAGATCAAAGACATACTTGCTCTGATTAATGAATATACCATCTTCTTTCTGATAGATTTGAAGTCCCAAAAAGTACGTCATCTCACCCATCATGCTCATTCTGTATTGATTGGACATTATCTTGGAGAACCAATCACACAGATCTTGGTTTGTTGATCCAAAGATAATGTCATCCACATAAATTTGAACCAGAATGACATGTCCTCTGCTCTTTCTTATGAAAGAGTTTTGTCAATACTTCCTTTGACAAAATCATTTGAGAGCAAATAGGTGGATAGTGTATCATACCAGGCTCTTGGAGCTTGCTTGAGTCCATACAAGGCCTTGTCTAACTTATAGAAATAATCTGGATGTTTAGAATCAATAAAACCAGGGGGTTGTTTCACATAGACCTCCTCCTGTAGTGCTCCATTTAGGAATGCACTTTTAACATCCATTCGATACACTATAAAGTTTTTGAAGGCTGCATAGGCTAGAAACAACCTTATAGCTTCAATCCTTGCAACAGGGGCAAAGGTCTCATCATAATCAATACCTTCTTCTTGTCGATACCCCTGAGCCACTAGCCCTGCCTTGTTTCTGATCACTACTCCATCCTTGTCCATTTTATTTCTATAGACCCACTTAGTGCCTATAATTGTTTTTCCTTTGGGAGCAGGGACAAGAGTCCAGACCTTATTTATTTGAAATTTTGTCAGCTCCTCTTGCATAGCTTCAATCCAATCTTCTTCTTTTAGAGCCTCTTCAGTCTTCTTTGGTTCCATTTGAGATAGAAAACTAGCATAGGCAGCATAGTTTGCATTTGCCTTAGATCTAGTTAACACACCATCTTCAATGTTTCCAATGACATCATCAAGAGAATGATCTTTTAATACTCTGAAGGTTGTAGTAGGAGACCGAGGTTCTGGGTCTGATTTAGAGCAATGTCTCTCAGGCTGAATAGGACTTACTTCTTCAGTCTGAGTAGGAATTGGAAGATCACTTAGATCTTTAATCTGACATGTACCTGATGATTCACCGAGACTCTCAGACTGATTATCTTCAATATTTATAATTTCTTTCGATGAAACACATTTTTCAGATTTACTATCATCATCATCCATAACATACATGGGATTTGATGTGAGTTCTTCTTTGCTCCTCTCAAGCTCACTCAGACTAACCGGGTCAGCTTGAGCTCTGTTGGATTCATCAATACTTGTCTCATCAAACATAACATGTACTGACTCTTCAATTACCTTCCTTTTAAAATTAGAAACTCTGTAAGCTTTGGAGATTGAAGAATATCCAACAAATATCCCTTGATCAGCTTTGGGTTCCAACTTATGGAGCTGATCTCTTTGGTTTAGCACATAGCATGTTGAACCAAAAATGTGGAAATATCCAATGTTGGGTTTTCTGCCATGATACATCTCGTAAGGTGTTTTACCATTACGAAATATCCAATGTTGGGAGTTAAATCAGAATACAAGCAGGTTTCAGTTGAGGGATCTGCAGAGCTGAGATCTAACAAGTAGATATCTCTCTCTCTTTTTGCCATTAATATTGGTTTTCCCTTCTTATCATAAATTGTCCCTGCATGCTTTCTGAAGGTGACTTCATAATCCTCATCACACAGTTGACTGATACTTATCAGATTGTGTTTAAGGCCTTCAACATATGCTACATTTTTGAAAGTGACTTTTCCAACAGTTATCTTTCCATAACCTTTAGTCCTTCCTTGAGAATTAACCCCAAATGTCACATTGGGTCCTTCATTGTTTTGGAATTCACTTAGAATCCCCTTGCTTCCTGTCATGTGCCTTGAGCATCCACTATCTAGATACCACTTGTAGGAGCACTGCACATGATCAACGAAACATATTAGTTTCTTTTTGGAACCCACTGTTTGGTGGGTCCTGAGGATGAGCACTTAGCTGATCCTTCGGAGTTTGATTGATCAGCTCGAACAGATTCTGGTTCTGTTTTGGACTGATCATCCTTTTTGTTTTCAGGTCTAAGATTGGTACTTACACAATCTTTGGCCTCATGACCTCTATCACCACACTTATAGCATTTTCTTCTAAAGATGGGTGTTTGGGTGATTTCTTTGAGTTTTCCAACATTAAATTTGGATTCAGTTTTAGGGTCATATGATGTGGATAACCTTTAAATCCTCTTCGACAGTTTGTCTACTTGATTTTCACTGACTTTGGACTTACCTTTGTCAGTTTTATGGTTACCTTTATTTGGTGAAGTCTGACTTACAGAAAACTTCCTATTTTTAGACATCCTTTCATATATGGCTTGAGAATTATGTCTTTTTGAGTTAACATGAGATATTCTATCAAAAACAGTTGTTCTCACAGGATTGTAATCCAATCTTTTGAAAACTGACTTACTGTTTCTGTTGGATCTGGAACATTCAGCTTGATGGTTTGAGTGAATAACCTGAGGACTTTGGGTTGGTCTCACAAACTTATTGGTTTTGACATGTTTCCCTTCCTTGTTCCTTAAGAATGTTCTTGGGAGTATGTCATCTGATTTCATCGTTTTGTCTTCAAGACTGACTTGATCTTCGATGATTACATCAGCAGCAGCACTATAATCTCCCCCTAGCACTGCTTTTACATGATTTGGTATCTGCTGGTTAATACACTTTCCTGCTTCTCTTGATGACTTACACCAAGATTCACATATTTTTCTTAGATTATCAGCTTGCTCTTTTGATTCTTGCAGCTCTTCACTTAGAAGTTAGTTTATGTGAAGCTGACATTCATAATCACTTTGGATCTTTTTACCAGCATTTTAGTTTTGAAATTTCATTTTTCAAACTAGATTGAACTGTGAGAGAGGTTTTGAAGTCATTCAACAGATAGTTGAACATTAGACATTTTTGTTCATCAGTGTAAGAGCTAAAGTTATTTACCTTATACATTGAGGCAGGATCCCAATTACTGGTTTGCTTACTCAGCTTAGCCGCTTCTGCTAGATCCTCATCAAAGGAGCTGTCTTCTAACTCATAGTCAACTTGTTCCTCTTCATCCTCAATGGCCATCAAACACCTATCTGGATCATCATCATCTGAAGTAGATGATTCAGTATCCCAAGTCTCAGCAAGGAGACCTTTGGTGTTTTCATCTGGCTTGCCTTTGAGTCTTTGATATTTCTTTTTATATTTATCAGCTCTGTAGGCATTCTTGTCAGCTACTAAAGCTGATTCTCCCTTCTTTACTCTGCACTCAGCAGCTATGTGTCCTATCCTCTGACAGTTATAGCACTTAGCTTTCTTAAGATCAAAAGTAGACTTACCACTTTTGCTTCTGTCAGATTGACCCCTTCCTCTTCTGAACTTTCTAAAGTTTCTTGCTAACATTGCCATTTGCTCAGTAAGAGCATCCATCTCTTCATCATCTGAACCAGAGTTAAGACGTACTTCCTCAGATTCAGATTCAGAGTCAGCTTGAGATTTTTTAGATCCCTTCTTTTTCTTTTCTGCAATTAATGCAGATCCAGCATTGTTTATAGATTCTTTTAGTTGTTGTTGGGCCACTTTCTTATGTTCCATGATCTGTTGATGATTTAGAAGGAAACCATAGATAGATCTGAGATCATATTTTCCTAAGGTTCCTCCTGCATGAAGTACAATTGTGATCTCATTGAATTGTTCTGGTAACACATCCAAGAACTTGAGTACCAACTCATTCTCATCTTTCTTGACACCTACCAAGATCAGATCATTTATCAAGCATTGAAATCTGGTAAACAAATCTGCCAGAGTTTCATTCTTTTTAGCAAAGAAAGTTTCATAAGAACGACTCAGATTTGTCTTCTTATGTTGCTTGACCAGGTCAGTGCCTTCATACATGACACTGAGAGTATCCCACATCTCTTTTGCAGTTTGGCACCCAGCCACAGTATGCAGAAAAGGATTTGTTAAAGCATTTGCTATAAAGCTTTGTGCCTTATCATCAAGATTGAACAGTTTACGATCTTCCTCAGTCCAGGATGCTTCAGGCTTGGGAGTTTCTCCAGAGGGAACAGTTTTGTCAGTGGCAGTAATATGGATCATTGGTATGATTGGGCAATCTTGAATCACGGTACTCATCCTGTGATCCACAGACTTCAGATATAGCATGGCTCTAAACTTCCACATAGGATAGTCAATGCCATCAAAGATAGGACAACCTTTTGCCGCCATTGTTGGTATATGACTTGATTGCTTGCTAGTAGACATCTTAGCCTCTTGACAGCGGATCTTGATCTTCAACTTATGAAGAAACTTGCTCTGATACTAGTTGTTGGTCCCAAAGAGGGTGAACAAGCAACCGATACAATGTAGAAGGGGGTGGTTGAATACACTTTAAACAATCAAACAAATTAGTCAAATGTAGATTCAATTTTTAATCAGAACAATAACTATTATCACTCTCTAATCAAATCAACAGGATGATTTGATATTACAATGATTATAACCTCAACTCTCTCTAAACACTCTTGAATCACAAACTAATTGATGATCGAATTTCTTGTTAAAACTGATTAACAAGAACTCTTGAAAAGTCTCTCGAATTTTGAACTTACAAAGTTATCGCAACACACGCGTATCAAATATCACGAACACACGTACGTTTTTCAACTTATGCAATCTTCGTTGTGTATCGCGTATCTATTCACGTACACACATAAGAACATCTATATAAAACCCATGAGAAGGTTTATACTTATACTTGATATATCTACGAATAAATCGCAGTTTAAAGATAGAACTTATCTTTTCTTTAAAACCGTAACAAACTCCCTAATTAGAACATATCTAATTAATTCCGTTTGAGATTTCTATCCAACTAATAGATAGTTTAAATTAGTTTTAGATATCCTAATTTAAATGTCGTAGATATGGAGAGTTTATAACAGAATTTAGAACTTACTTAAATTTTGAACTGACTTCTGATGCTGAGCTGACATACTCAGTCTTGACCTTGTCAAGCTGACTTCTTGAATCTTGGATTCTTGAATCTTCAAGTCTTCAAGTCTTCATTCTTAAAACTTATCTCAGCTTAGAAGTCACCGAGCTATCTAGTACTTACATAGAAAACTCTATATCTGTTTATACGCTGACTACTCAGCTGAAGCTGACCAGTCAGTCTATAACAGACTTACATAATTCCTAACTCTTAACCTATCATCTATACATATCTATAGTTTGTCTCATCAAATCTAACTATTCTAAACATGGGACTAACACTTGTTTTCATTACTATTCTGATATTTCTGGTCACCACAACCGTTCATAATTCTCTAATACTCTGCCTTGACTCAAACCCGATCATGTTATGTTTCCACGAAATATATCATGTTCACTCCTTTTAGTAAGTTATCAATTAAATACTCTATATGGCATTATACTATTTTGCCCTCCCAAATGCACTGGCAATTTAGTTTCGTAAGTTTTGTCAAATTAAATCCCCAATTCCAAGCAAGGGTACTTCCTAGCAAAGGCAAGTTCATGCACAAAATCCATAAATCTTCATTCCACAAGTCTTCATTCCATATGTTCAGGCCATTACATTCTTCTTCTCTCTTCCTTATTTTCTAATGAACTCAATCTGTTATTCTTCACATTATATATCTTCAGTTCACATAGATCAATTGTTATCATAACTAGCTCTTTCCCATATATATAACTCCTTGTAATTAGGCATCAATTGCATCAGTTATATCTTTTACCCAAACAATTCTGTACATCTCATAATTTGTCCAATCTGTAGCAATCCATATCTTTCTTATACTTGATAATTTAAATTATTTAAGTCATCAGTTTCCTAATAAAGGTAATTTCAATTCCATCCATCAAGTCCATTATACTTTAACTCGCATAATTCCAGGGTTATCATCATAAACTCCCTCGTATATCCACATGTCTAACATCCATTATCCGTCCGAGGTAATATTTGAATCTCTCATTCACATTCTTCTATTCATACAAATCATCGTCGCGGTCACTTGTTCAACTTATCCGTATAAAAGCATTCACTATTTCCTTTTAATAATCAGATCAATCACACATGCTTTTACAGTTATTATCTTTTCACACAGCCAATATAAACGCATCTATTACAACTTCCAAATCATGGTTTAAATCATTCTTCTCAGAAATCTTTAACTAACGCAAGACATAAATCATTCCTCTAATTTCAAAGCATAATATCATATATCAATCCAACAAATATCATATTTCACGTATCATAAATCTCTTCTGATACACCAATCATCCTCATATATTATCTTTACTCATTAGGGTTAACAATAACTCTCAATCTCAATTATATCTTTTTATCAAAACATACCTGAGTATCACAAAATCATTCGATTTCGATACTTGTTCACTTTCTTCTTCTTTCCTTCCTCTTTGCGCAATCATAACATATAAATACACATATACAACCACGATTTGCAAAGCAAATCTTATAATACATAGCATAACATGCAATTCGATTAATGTAGACATATCTTTCTCTAATATCTCATGTCAAATTCACTTCTTATCAAATACCACATATATACCATCATATCATTTTCCGACAATAGCATCAGGAAATTTCACAATTTAGATAACAAAATAACAACTAAATCTACTTCTAAAGAATCATTCTCTTTCAGAAGTAAGCACATACACTTAACACACATAGTCATCAAACATCTATAATTAACTCTGAGTTAATAAACATACGTATAAACATAAAGGTTATCAAAACGTACCTGTTACATCATCTTCAATATTAGCATCGTCATCAGTCATCATATTGTAAGTTCTACCCTCTGGCACAGAAGGGTTCTTTCTTTTTTGTCCATCTGCTGACGAGGATCCCTTACTTGCATCCACTCCTGACCCCGACCTCATTTTGCTTTCCTCAGTACATTCACCCGAACGATGACCCTCTTTCTGACAATTCCAACACACACTCCGAGGGAAATCACATTACTTAATTTCATGTCCGAACAATCCACATCGAATGCAAAGCAAAGTCTGGGGTGTGCATGACCTCGTATGAACAAATCTGCACCGGCGGCACCATTGCAAACTTTGTGTAGACCCACCTGTCATAGGTCTTTTGCGTTGATTGTCTTGTTTCTGACCAACTGCCGATGAGGGTTCCCAATACTTGATCCAGATTCGAGTTCTTTTTTAATTCTACAATCCCTCGCTCTATGATCTTTCCCAAAACAAATCCAGCATACCTTCTGGGAGAAATAATAATCTTTCATCTCATGACCAGACTGTCCGCAGGTAATACATCGCATAGTTTGGTAAGTACAAGGTCCTGTGTGGTGTGACTTACACTTTTCACACCGTGGTGCTCGTTGATTAATTCCACTAAACATAGATCCACAATTCAAGTTCTCTTGTCTTTGACCCCTTGGCTCTTTTCGCTTTTGTATATAGTATTGTTCAATCCTAGATTTATGTTGAGAAACTTGCTCTCGGGTCATGTCGTTTTTGGCTTCCACATTTCTCCTTTCCAATTCAGCTAAGTCAAAAGCTTGGGACTGGATAGCACTTTGAGAATCCGGGAACGTAACTCTCTGCAATGGGGCCGGATAATAATATGGTTGTTGTGTTACTTGTGCCATAGGGTGATATGGAACCGGAACTAGAAACGTTGTAGCCTGTGTAATAGCAGCTGGATAAGTCTGAGTTTGAACATTTTGGGTTATCTTCTCTCGTTCCATTCGGTGCACAGTATCTCGAAGTTCTTTTATTTCATTTTTCAATCTATTAATACACTTGCTCTGCTCATCCCTCTGTTCATATCCCAATGTACTTGTTTGATATGCCATATCCTTCACATTCACTGTTGAAGTTCTAGCTCTCCACTGAATTGGCACAGTGAAAATCCCCCTCTGATGCAACATATGCAACAGTAAGGCTAACCTTGTTCAACCAACCAGTGAACGAGCCCAGCCCAATTCTACGTATAGCTGACTTCCTAATGCAACTCAAAATCATCCTAAGAGCGCGTACCGACCAAATAGTCATGCGGCAAATATCAATCATCAATAATCACAATCAACAGCTCAATCAATCCAATCCAATCTCAATCACAGTCATGCATCACATCAATAACATTAACCGAAATCTTTACCATCCGCGATTAACTTCCACTCACCTCAAAATCAACACGGGCTTAGAAATCTAATTTTACTAAGTCTTTTGATTGTCTGAAAACACAGCAACAATCAAATCAGTCGCGAATATATAAATATACCTTCTCATATATATATATTTATATCTCAAATCCATAAAAACAACTCAATAAAATCACATAATTAACATGCCAAGTTATTCCATGCAAAACACAATAAAGAACAAGAAATATTCTAAAATGGGGTCCGTCGCGCCGTGACACAAACCCCGTCGCGCTGCGACCGTAGCGGATTTCAAATCCGAGAATCAACACTCGGATTTTCATGTCGGTTTTCTAAAGGGTCAGATTTCAGGGTCGGATTTGCAAACTTTCGGATTTCCAAGGGTTGGATTTGTCAAATATCGGATTCCCATAATCCGAAACTCATATTGTCGGATTTGTTGAATGTCGCGCCGCGACATTTGATTTTAGCGCCGCGACGCGCCTTCATGTAGATCATCACCTTTGTTTTGTCGGATTTTCAGCCCACATAAATTCCTATAATCTTTTCTAACACCATTTTCTTCAAACAAAACACATATATAACATATAACATGTTCATAAATCATCACAAACACCTTTTTACTCAATTATAACTACAAAATCTTCGAAACCCATTTACCAAGCTTTCTTCCAAACTATCAATGGTGTAATTGCATAAACTCATGCTTTTAAACAAATTCAAGCATTAAGATGATATATAACATGTTTCAAACATATGCTTACCTTTCTTTTGAATTAAAACATACAAGACCTTGATTCCACAAATTCAAGTTTACAAGGCTGCTTCACTCTTGGTTTTGCTTTCTAAGAACACACTACACCTTCTTCACACTTAGCAAATATGAGCAGATGCTAATCTCAAACACACGTATACATGTTTGAAGAAATCTAAGCAGGAGGTGGCTATTTAATTCCCATGCACACATTCGTACATAGTAACATACATGCATACATATTTGTATTTCTTTTCCTATTTAAAATTCCACCCGTAACATATATTTATATATTTATATTCAAATTAATTAATTTCATTAACTTTTAATAAACACATAATCACTTAAAACAAACCAATCACATACCGCTAACCCGCTAATCTCCTAGCTCAAGTTTGCGGATGTTACATTACTAGTAACTCTTTACTTGTAACAAAGATATACATGCATATATATATATATATATATATATATAATTGTTACTAGTAACTATTTACTTGTAACAAATATATATATATATATACATACATACATATATGAAAACATATATTTATATTTATGTATTTGATATGCATTATCTTATATCAATATATAAGAGTAATATTATTAGTTCACATAAATAATAATATACAATAATGCATATAAACTTATATATATATATATAATGAGATGGAAACATATTTAAATCATATTCAAATATGTATTTGGTGTCCATTGACTATAAATGTGTGACCCTATGGGTTTATTATTATGAGCAATATAGTCTTAATTTGTGTCTTGTGCACATAGAACCAACAGAAGTAACATAGAGCAAGCTTGAAGGAAGGTGGGAAGCGACTTCTGATGGCGAATATGTGTAGCAACATGATCGAACTTTTCGGTTAGCCCATTAATCTTGTAAATCACAAGGTTCTTTTCTGACATGGTGTTGTCGATATTGTCCAAAAGATTAGATAAAGACTTAATGTGCTTGTAGTAGTTGGAAACTGTTTGGTCACTAATGGTGATATTACGAAGTTCATTATTGATTTGAATAGACCGAGCATCCTTGTTGTCCCAAAAAAGAGACTCGAGATATAGCCAAACATCACATGCGGTTGCATTCTTCTTGTAACACCATATTTTCAACCAAAAATTTTCATTTTAAAATACAACTCTGTGGAAGCGATTTAAAATACTAATAGCATTTACAACTGAAAACATACAACAGTTTCCACAACCAACCATAGTTCAAATATCAGTATTACAAAATTACGGCTCGTCACAAATATAAACATCAGAGGCCTAGGCAATTACTCCCCAAGCTAACCACTCTCAGCCAAGCCGCTGACTTACCAAAACCCGTAAAAGAGTCAGAGGTGGGGGATTAGCACAAAGCTAAGTGAGTGGAGTAAAACCACAATAGATACATCAGCCAGAACCGCATGATATCAACAACAACAAATAACAGATAATCGTGTCCCGGGAAGACCGACGGTTCTGCAGGAACCTACAACCAATGCCGGCCAAAGCAAAGGTTTACCGATAGTTCATTTGCTATTCTCACACGGTATTACCTTAAGTTGCAACAAATGCATCAAAAGATCCCAATACTGATTAGCCGATAGCAAACAAACCCAACCTATATGACCAGCCGAAACTGACTTCCCAACCATCATGTATACAAAACACTGACGCAACAATTAATTAACAATCAACCAGTTAATCAATTATCAGATATAAAATCTATCAATACGTCAAACCATAAACAGTTGCAACTAAACCAGTTACAACTAATATCATATGTGAGTAAAGATCCACTCACCTCGAGTTTACGAACTCCCACTCAGTGATCCTATTTTATTGAGCCTTGTCTGTTCCTGAGAACACAACAAATCAAAATCAGTAACTGATTCATAAATATATATCAAACATATATTTATATCATCTTTAGTCATACACAATAAACTAAAGTCACATATGCTTTAACACTTAGCACATAACATCAAATAATCAACATACTTCACCAACCATCGGATTTCAAAGAATCCGCTACAAACATCGGATTTAAGGAATTCCGCCGGAACAGTCGGATTTGTGGAAATCCGATGCCCTATGTCGGATTCCACACTGCCGGTTTCCGCCATCAAACTTCAATCGGAATCCACCATCGGATTCCTTCAATCGGATTTGTGAATACAGGATTCCACACATGTCGGATTTCATCCCCATTCGGATTTCATGATCATCGGATTTAAGGAGTTCCGGATTCTTGAGTACCGGATTACCATATTATCGGAATTCAACATCATCTTCTCCAATCAACAATCCGCCATCTTCAACACTTCCATGGATGATTTCCGCAGCTTAACAAATCATATAAAAACTTGCCAAAACATATTCAAACAAGATTAAACATGCTATCATGCATCAAAACACCATAACAACCCAAGAACATAGCAAAATCCACTAAACCCATCAAGAAAGGTTCTACATGTTCTAACATGGTGATTAATATAAAACCCAACATGTTATAAACAAAACTATAGCATGAATACATGATTCAATAACAAAATAAGAATCATACAAACCTTACTCTTGAATCTAACACCTTCAAAAAACCAAATTCCGATTCTTTTCTTCTTTCTCTCGGCGCACACACAATACACACACTGGTAACTTGAAAATGAGAAGATACATGCTACAGTACCCACGTATATAGCCTTTCTCGAAACAGCAAGCAGGAGGTGTCAACCTCCCACTCATCACATGCACACGTACACACACACATATATATATATATATACTATCTCATGTGTACGTACTTATATATAAATATATAACTTTTAATTTACTTAATTAAGTATTAACAATTAATTTAAGTAAGTCCATTTAGTAAATAATTAAACATATAATCAAATACTAATCACGTATAGACATACCGTAGCCTAAGAAATTACTAGGCCCAAATACATGATGTTACACTTCTTAAGGATCGTAGTAAGGAGGGACTTTGAGATAGTCCCATAGATCCAAAGTTTAACAGTAGAATCCAATTTTGACCATTCTCGATCATTCGGCTAGTCAGCAGCAATTTTATTAATGTGGTGAATAACACCATAACCGATACAATTAATTATATTTAAATTGTAATTGATTTTAAATATTAAATTTTATTTAATCTTAACAAAATACATATAAAAATCTTACCTAACATAATAAATCTCTCCATCTGTACCAAGTTCTCTCCCCCTCTATGCCTCCCATTTGTTAGCCACTTCAAGCACCACCACTATTTCCACCACCTTCACCTTTTCTGCCCCTTCTACCTTGGATACCTTCTAGAGATCTGCAATCGGAGGGTTTATAATCCTCCGCCTTCAACACCTCTTATAGAACTGTGATTAGAGGATTTTGAATCCTCCACCTTCGGCACCTCCGATAGACTGTGATTGGAGGGTTCACCTCCTCCACCATCTGCCTCTACACCACTTCCCGTGGATCTGCTATTGCTATCGAATCCAAACCATTACCACATTACACTGACTGTGTATGTGTGTTTAGATTTCAGAGGTGTGTATGTGTGTGTTGCAATAGCTGTAGGAGGTGTATAAGGGTGGCTGAGATGAGAGAAGGGGCATGTGTTACACTAATGGTGGTAAGAGATGACTTGGGTGGCCGGAGGTGTTTATGGGTGGCAAATTTTTCTTAAGATAAGAACTTTGGAAGTGTTTGGATGGTGGAGAAGTGATGGTGGCCGATAAAGTTAGTAGCGTCTAAAGACAGTGATGGCCGTGGAGATGTGGCTGTAGAAAGTAACAATGTGAAATTTCAATAATTATTTAATTATTAAAGGAAAATGAATAATTATTTAAATATTATAAGTTAATATAAAATCAATTAAGAATTAAAACCAAATGAATACATTATTGGGATAAGGACAATTTAATCATTCAATTTAGATTGAGACCAATAGTGAAATAGAATCACGTTCAAGAGGGCCAAAAACTGTAACTTTTAATATTTAAGGATCAAATCCGTAATTTATACCAAACCACATGGATTTGTAACTTATTGAAAAAAAAATTCCGGTATATTCCTACTTACTAAATTATGATACTTGAAATATACACTAACCTTTTTCTTATATCTATTTGGATTTTAGTACTTTTGTTAATTTAGTAAGTAGGATAATAAATAAAAAGATTCAGTAAAGAGTTAAGCCAAAGCAAAATATAAGAAAGGCTCAAAACTGAATGTCGCAAACCCTCAACAGCGATAGTACAAGACTGGAGTATGCAAGGCAACCAGGCGAGTGACGACCAATGAGCAATAAGTCTGATTTCTTCTTCTTCGATTGCGACTTTGTGATTTCAATTTTGATTTTGATTTCTGTCTTTGATTGTGAGTTCGATTTCTTCTTCTACCATTGTGAATTTGATTTCTACTTCTATACTTTAGATGTAGTAATATTATTGTTTCCACGGTAAAAGACTAAACCAGTAATCTCAAACTCCTTTGCACAATTAAACTAAATACTTGTGCGATCATTACATTATTTTAGTCTAATTTGAAACATAGTGAGATTTTATTTCTTCCTCTTGTCGGATCATATGTAAAGTTGTTCGATTCATATCAAAATCTTTATAATGCTTTTTGAATTTAATTTCATTAAAATTATTGGAATATTTAAAGGTAATAACTTAGTGCTCTTGCTTTGAATAATTATAAATTTATAACTGTTCTTATATTCTTAGTCATCTATCTATAAGCTCATATAGGAACGTCTCAAGCCTCATAGAGTATAAGGAGTGGTGGGTGGTGAATGGATGTAGTGGGATGACCACTTGGGAGATAGAGTGGTACCACTCCACCACTCCATTAAGATATGGTGAGAGGGGAGGTGTGTATTCACCACATGTGAATGGGTGTGTGGTGAGGAGAGGTGGGTCATTTAGTTTTTTAACTTTAAAAAAAATTGATTGATTAGTTGGGTAATATGTGGATCCCATAATTTGATGTGGTGAAAAGTAACCATTACGAGGCTAAGTGGTTGATTAAGTGATAGGAGAAAAAAGTTGACGTAGCTGTGTGGTGGTGTGGTTCTATGTGACCACTCCTTGTACTCTTAGGGGTCTAAAGAAAACTTAAAAAGATTTCTAATTAAAAATTAATGTGTTCACATTCGGAGAATAACCCTTTTCAAATCCATTTTTGTCAAAATCTTTGAAATAAGAAAAATGTAACATAATTAACAGGACATAAAACATATTTTAGTTATATTTTCCCATTTGACCATCAGTATCCAACTCTCACTTATCCTTTCTAACCTACTCTCATCTCTAACCCTACATCCAACCTCTAACCCTCTCTAACCCACAGACCTCTACATCCAACATTTTTTAATCCATATCAAATATTAATAAAAAAATATATATTAATTAAGAGAGAGAAAGAGAGAAGAAAAGAAAAAAGAAAAAAAAGAACCCGCCACTAGTCCATGAACCAGCTAGGGAACCCATCAGCACCAACCCTATGAGGGGCGATGATGTTCTAGGTGAGTAGAGGAGCTAGTCGGCGTTGGTCTAGCTCCCGATGCGGCCGGTCTTAACATTGTTCTAATGTTAATTCTAATTATCATCATAAATGCAATGCATTTTTTTTCTATATCCTTTTTATGGTATGACTACACTCTAAATTAGACGATATTTAATCTCTAGTATCAAGACATAAATAGTAAGACAAACTCTTGTGAAATTTATAATGATTTTCATTCTTAATTATGATCCGTGTATAATCAAATAAACATATTGCTACAGGTATAAGACTACGAGAAATTGCTCTCACGTGGTCGGTTAGAAAAAGTTAAAAAAAATGCATAGCGAAATTATTTAGAACTTGATCGAAGACCCTTATTAAAGTCTTCTTTTTCTTTCGCACAAAAATCACTTATTTGTTTACTACTTGATGGTCCTAAAATTCAAAAAGCTAAACGTCATAGTCTAATACACACGTACATATGAGAGCTAAGCTAATAAAAAGACGTTGAGGGTGAGATTCAGGTTTTAAATTTCAAAACATAGAGACCTGTTCTTATGTAAAACCGGTCTTTCTAGAAAAAAAGTCATGGGGACCTGTTCTTATAGAACCAATCTCGCAGTTCTCGTACGAAAAACAATTCTTGTTTGAACTTTTGTTATATATATATATATATATATATATAGCAAAAGTTCAAACGAGAACTGTTTTTCGTACGAGAACCAATCTTAGCCGTCCAATTCCCCCTCCTTCAATTGGATTGCCCACCCATGAATTCTTTACATGCACCCTGTCACACTCAATCCCCCCACGCTCTTCATCCATGAATTCTATTATCCAAAATGAACGGCCAAGATTGGTTCTCGCAGTTCTTGTACGAAAAACAGTTCTCGTTTGAACCCTCCCCTATATATGTATGTATATATATATATATATATATATTCTTAGTTTTGTTATTTATATTATATTGTTTTGCAGTTATAGTCATAAATGAAATTGCATGAAATTATTAAAGATACTACTGCCTCGTATAGTAACAATGAAATAAGAAATTGTTGGCAATTGAGATTACGAATAAATAAAGTGCAAATTGCCTAATAAAATATCATACATAGTCAATAAAAGACTATAGATTTTAATATGTTATAAAAAAAAGAATATTGACCGGATAACCTTGAATTTTCACATGTCATGATACTATTTTAGGAACAAATTAAAATTTATAATCTTTTTTTATACAAAATTAAAATTTACAATCTTCTTTTAATAACAAATTAAAAATTATAATCCTTTCTCAACATGTATTTGTTTTAAACTTCCTTTTGTTGATTAAAATGGTAATTCCTAAGTTATGGTTTGTTGATTAAAATGGTAATTCCTAAGTCGTATTTTCGATCATGTATTTGTTTTAAACTTCCTTTTGTTACTTGTTTAGTCACCTTAGACCTAGAGATAATTAAGTGTCGAATAGAATTATGGTTCCAACATACAATGAACTTCGAGATCTGCAACTCTTAGACATGTCACTGGGATCCTGTAGTAAATTTTCTGACGCTTAAGTCAAACTATGATAAAGAAAAAGTGAAGTTAGTACTGAAATGAGCAAAGCTTAGGCTATATCAGAACTTACCTAAGCATGTCCGGACCCAAGGGCGGACCTTATTGTCCAGGTAGCAAGGGCTATCCCTCAACTTTTTACGAAACGGTATTATTTTCGATAAAAGTGGTTTTTTTTTGTTTATAGGTGAAATCCCTTACAAAATTATGTGCAATTACTTTTTTCTAATAAAGAATTAGAGATTTAATCCAATGTGTCAACAATAAAAATTCAATGCGATTGACAAAAAAATATATATTTATGAGGTAAGAGAATGGAGCAAGTTAAGTATTTTTTTTATCTGTATGTTATTATAGTTTTTTAAGTCTAAGAAAACACTAAATATTTATTTTGCTTTATCATTGAATGTGTTAAACCCAATTAGTTTAATTTGTTGTTTAGTATTTTAAGCAATTAGGCCTAATTTAATTCCTTAAGTGTGTTTTTGGTGATTTACTAAGTGTTGGCATTTCAAACGCACAAGAAAGAGGATTGTCTAATTAACTTTGTTAATCTTTATTTAGTTGATGATTATCTATTGAACTTTGTAGATATATTAGTTCATCAAACAATGAACTTGTTGATATATTAGTTAGTAATTTGGTTAATTTGTTGAAATTGATGATAATTAAAATTCGGAACAATTGATCTCGTCTGAATAAATTTATAGGTTTATAGGGTTTAGTTTTTCGGTCTATTTAAATATTATCATTTAATAGCATTTATTAACTCGGTTTCAACTCGTTACCTAACCTGACATGTTTAGCATTTACGGTGGGTCTTATGTAAATGAATTATGGGATTATGAAACGAAACAATTATAATTCACTACTATTATTATTTTGGATATCACGTAACCTACTATTATTATTTTGGTTAATTTGTTGAAACTGATGATAATTAAAATTCGGAACAATTGATCTCGTCTGAATAAATTTATAGGTTTATAGGGTTTATTTTTTCGGTCTATTTAAATATTATCATTTAATAGCGTTTATTAACTCAGTTTCAACTCGTTACCTAACTTGACCTGTTTAGCATTTACGGTGGGTCCTATGTAAATGAATTATGGGATTATGAAACGAAACAATTATAATTCACTACTATTATTATTTTGGATATCACGTAACCTAGATTTTTATGAGTAGTGCATAACCATTAGTTTGACTGAAAAGGAAATAAATATATTCATATAATTACTTATTAAAGATAAAAAGATAAAACAAAATAAAATAAAAGAAACATAGAAGTATGATTGTTAATAAACAGAAGAAATAGGGGTGTTCGAGTTTGGATTGGTTGGTTTTTATTGAAAAATGTGAACTAAACATACAATCTCGGTTTTAAAAAATATTAAACTAAATTATTAAACTAGTCAAACAAAAACGACCCACACCATAAAAAAGGGTTTGATCGGGTTGGTTCTTTAGTTTTGTTATATTTGTAACTTTAAAAATCAAATTGTAATATATTATTGTTACAAGAGATAAACTAGTAAATTACTAACATTCTATTAATTACATATTAAAATATTCAAGATTACAAACAAATTGATAAGACCATAATAGTAAAATTGAGAATAGTAAACAAGGTAAAGACCGAGAACTTAAAAAATACTGAAAAACACAAATTATGAATTGTGAAGGGGTAAAATGAATTAATAATTAAATACTTATGTGTGTTTGTGTTTGTATATATGTTTCATGTTTGTGTGTGTGTATTAACTCAGTCCGGTCCGGTCCGGTATATACAGACTATTTTCAAGCACAAACCGTGAACTAAACTATTAAGGTGGTTTTATATATCAAAAACACTGCATTAACATTACACTTCTTAGACCGATTAAACCGGCCACTTAGCTTCAGTTTAGATGGTTCGGCCGGTTCGACAGTTTCTTCTCAACCCTACTTAAAATGTTTAGTGTAAATTTAAAATTAAATTTTAATATACAATGTTTAGTACAAATCTAAATATATATTAGTAACCAACTTACTATTTATTTACATTTTGGTATAATTTTAATGTATACATAGGTATTCGATAAAATGTTTTTCTAGTATTATGATTTCAAATAACATAGGGTAAATTGCATGAAAATACAATGAACTTTGTCTTAATTATCATTGTATACAATCAACTTTATTTTTTTAAAAACAATACAATCAACTTTTATAATCCTTCCATTGTATGCAAGTTGTTGTATACAATGGAAATTATGAAAAAGTTTATTGTATATAATGGTAGCTAAAGACTAGACACAGAAAAAAGTTGTTTGCATACAATGAAATTTTTTTTAAAGTTAGTTGTATTATTTTTAAGAATTTAAAGTTAGTTGTATACAATGACAATTAAAACAAAGTTAATTGTATTTTCATGCATTTTGCCCAATAACATATTATAAAAAGTTGTCATATATATTACAATAAAATTTAAATTAAAATATAGATAAAATCAATACTTTATATTTACATCAAATATTATATTTCAAAAGTTATAAGAGAAAAAGAAGTAACATACAAATAAAATCTACGTCACAAAGAAACATACAAAGTACTTCCATCGGGGTTGTTTGTTTTAGTTTATTAAGGAATTATTTTTCGAGCTTATTTTTTATAAGCTAGTTTATTTCCGGCTTATATTATGACTTTTGAGCATATTTTTTGTTATAAGGAGAAAATAAGTCCGACTCATAAAACAATAAGCCGAAAAAACAAACTTAATTATGAAAAATAAGCCCTTGATAAACTAAAATAAACACCCCTTAATGAATTTCTAAAATCAAGTAAATCTACAAGAGTATTATACTCAGACCGACTAAAATTGCCAACTCTCAAGCCCAACAAATTTTTTTAAGAATGTTTGAAACCTAGAGGAACCATGTAACTTCGACTAAAATTGAGCATGTCTTTTACACGTAAATCATATACAATTCAAGGACAGATCTTGCCCAAAAATCCACTGATAGCACATCAAAGAAATTACAACATTGTCTTCTTATCTATTTCTTTCTAAGCGTAGAAAACGGATTGTTCGGATTGGGTAATGGATCGTAACAAGTTATCTAAAGTACTAAGTTTTTATAAATAATGGGAAAATTATCGAGAAAGGTAATAAATTGCCAATAGAGGTAACGACTAATTTTTTTGGCCGATAAAGGATTATAAATTTTAATTTACATGTAACAAAAAAGGGTATAATGACCTCTTAGATCTAACAAAATAAGATTATAAATTTCAATTTATAACAAAAGAATGTATAAATTTCACGCATTATACCCTTTTTTTGTTACAAATTGAAATTTATAATCCTTTCTCGGTCAAAAAAATTAAACATTACGTACCTTTGTTGATAAATTTTAATATTTAGATTACCTTTCTCGACAATTTGCCCTAAATAAATTAATGTCCACATAGATCGTTAGTATTGCCTAGATGTCTACAACCCAATTGCTCATATATAAGTCTACTAATTTAGATGCCACTATAAGTTTACAGGTAACCAATTTATAAAGAGTGAGTTGATTTTAACTATATAAAAGGTTAGTTTAATTATTAATATTAAAAGATAAAAGATACTTTATTTATTTGGTGGATTACATTAAGGAAAGAAAAAATTGTTTGAAAATACAATGAACTTTCTCTTAGTTATCATTATATATAACTAACTTTAAAATTTTTAAAATAATACAATTAACTTTCACAATCCGGACTCACATTGTATTCATATAACTTTTTTATGTATATGTTATTTAGTTACCATTATATACAATGAATTTTGTTATAACTTTCGTAGTATACAACAAGTTGCACACATTGTGAGGATTATGAAAGTTGTTTGTATTATTTTTAAGAAAATAAGGTTGATTGTATATAATAGTAACTAAGACAAAGTTTATTATGTTTTAACGTAATTTGCCCTTAATGAAATGGAAGCGTTCTAGATTAATAGTCATTTGAATATTTGTTACTTTAAATTTAAAAGTAATGCAAATTGATTGATTTAAAATAAAAAATTAAGTTTCAGTTTTGATCAAAACTAACAAAAGTCAAAATTAGAATGCCAGTTTTAATTACATGAATGATCAAGACGGAATTCCAATTTTGATTAAATAATGGTTAAGACTGACTAATTAAATTTATTTTTTAAATAAATGGCTAAGATGTTTCAATAAATTTTATGTATTTTAGTTTTTTATTTATATTAAAAGAATTTCTTTTTTATAATTCAAATGTATATTTCAATCGTATATTACACAAATAATTCAAAATTGCACAAATAATTCCAAATTATAGCAATTTGCTACTGCGCTACACCCATAGTCCCTTTCTACCCTAAGTGGACTTCGGGTACGGTTGTTACGCTGCCTGTTAGAGTTTGTAGCTATTTTTTAAATAAAAAACTATATGTCTTGTTCGGATAAAAAGGTTGGAAACTTTTTTTAAACAAAAAACTCTAAAATAAAAAACTTCTTGAAGTAGTTTTTAAAACTAGCCGAAAGTTTTTTATATACAAAATTACCTAAATACCTTCTTTAATTTTTTTACAATTCCTATTTTTATTATTTATCTTTTTTTTATCATTTTGCATCATTAAGCTCTAGCTACCAGCTATTTTGCCAAACACATATACAAATAAAAGATACAACTTTCAGCTCCAGCTACCAGATTTCAGCTAGCAGCTATTTTCGCCAAACACACCCTTGGTAAGTTTGTTGCTAATTAGTTTATCATTGGGCTTTTCATATTATTTTGTGGGCTATTTAGTTGGTTAAAAAATAGGCAAATTGCATTAAAATACAATGAACTTTGTTTTAGTTAACATTATATACAATCAACTTTATTTTCTTAAAAATAATACAACCAACTTTCATAATCCTCACATTGTATGCACTTTGTTGTATATAATGAAAGTTATTACAAAGTTCATTGTATACAATGGTAACTAAACAACAGACACATGAAAAAGTTGTTTGCATACAATGAAAGGATTATGAAAGTTAATTATATTTTTTTAAAATTTTAAAGTTGGTTGTATACAATGATAACTTAAACAAAGTTTATTGTATTTTCATGCAATTTGACTGTTAAAAAAAATTACACGTTGCACACTAGCAATTGACCAGTTGTATTTGTAAAACCTAATGAATAATTGATATGTCTTCCTTAAGTGTTTTAGTAAATATCTAAAATACCTTTGACACCCATCAAAACTAAGGCCGAAAAATCAGGTCGGGTTATCCGGTTCTTGTCTTTCGTGTTCATGTTAGTTTCGTGTCAACCTATTTATTTCTGTGTCGTGTTCGAGTTGTGTTACTTTTTCCAGTATCGGGTTCAGGTCGTGTTTTCTTTCGATCCATTTCAGCGAAATGTATTCGAACAGTTCTTTTTTTATTTTCGAATATGGTTTTCATTGACAAATTTTCTAATTTCTCATTTGTTTTGATACGAATTTTGAATATAACTTTGTTTACATTCTAATTTCAATATTCAATGTTTGGTTACAGAACCACAAATGTTGGTGTTCTTTTCAGATTTGATTTTATATTTCGATTCAACTTATTTTATTTTATTTTATTTTTAACGACAAAATTTTCATTAACCCTTGAGAAGCCGTCACAAAAATATACCCCTAAACTTGTTAAGTCAATTTAGGGCTAAGTAAACTGACTCAAGGTCCAAACTATCTATTACATACAAATGAAACATTTAATTCAAGTAAAGTTTATCAAAAGACTATAATATGGGTGTGTTTGCTAACACGCTTATGGGTGATTATAGGGGATTGAAATTCTAGTTTTCATCATCCCCGGCCCTCTAGCCCCGTTCAGATGTTAAAATCTTAAGGGGATTATTAAAAACATAATCCTTCATAAGCTCCCAAAATAAAAGTCTTTTCAAGTAGCTTATGATTTAAGCTTGAGATAATCAATTAATCAGCCCTAGCCCTAGCCCCAGCCCCAGCCTCTTTCGCCAAACACACCCTATATGTATCTTTCATTGAAATGTCAACCTACTGCCTTCCATGTAGGGGTGAGATCGGTTCAAAAATCAGACCGGACCGAAACCCAAAATCTATAAAAAACTTGCACCGAAGACCAGACCCAGACCGGTCTCGGTCTGGCTAGTCTGTTTTTTGGTCTATTGATTGTTTTATATACTATATTAAACAAAACCGGCCCGGTCCGGACCGAAACCCGAAATCTATAAAAAAAAGGACCGAAGACCGGACCGACCAGTCCCGGTCCGGACCGGCCTCGGTCTGGTTCGGTCTGGTTCGTTGGTTTTTTCGGTCTATCGGGTCGCATACTCACCCCTACTTCCATGCATTATGCATAAGCACCGTCGATAGCAACAGTAGAACATCTGCAAAAATCTTCTTTTCATAGCTAAAATATATAGCTAAAGTACCATTACGAGCAATAGGACAATATCTAAAATTCTACACAAACCCACAAAAACACCTTTTAAACCCCAAACCCGTCTGTATTTATGAGACTATTTCCTCCTTTACTATCTCTACTCAAAGAAACTTGGTGGCTCAAATGGCTAGTAATGGAAAACGGGAACTCCAATCACATCCAACCCGACCTCTGTTCCTCATACAACCATACAACAGAACACCACCCCCTTTTAACACCAAGACTATAGTGGCACCCTTCGACTTCCATCCACATTACCCACTAATCACATCACACGCTTCACCCTAACCCAGAGCTGTAACAACTCAATTATTTTTAAAATTTTTTCTATATATATATATATATATATTACATTGAAAAATTCAGTAGTTTTCTACCTGCCCAAAACATGGGACTTACGGTTCAAATAAAATATCATAGTCATAAAACGTTTGTGGAAGAAAATGTTGTCACGCCAGCACCTTGTCCACACGAGACGGTCCCGAAAATAATCAACAAACACGAGTAAGCACAAAGCTTAGTAAGCTCACATAATACTTACACCTTATAGCGGATAGCACACACCACAAGTAACACATATCACAATGCATCTCGTCATATTAGAACATGTGGTCCCCTTGTAACACCGTGATTTTCAAAATTTCACAATTTATAAAAACCTTTAATTAATAGCAAAAACATACAGCGAAATGGAAATAGTTATTTTTGCCATAAAGGCGATTACAGATCCTTCATAAATTAAACCACGGGGTTACGACCGCAGTCATTCAAAAGTCAGTACAAGTTTAATGTTATGAATATATTACATAACCGGATTGTTCGTTGATACCAAAATATAAACAACTAATGCTACCCTCCTCGCAGAACCACAATCTCTAAGCCACCTGCACGAGTATAAGACACATTTCAAAAGAACCAATTGTCAGCTTATGCTAAGTGAGTCAATATAAGTTGTAATAAAAAACCATAAAATATGTTCGTGAGCAGATATATGACATGTAAATAAATACCATATCCCACCCTTCATGTATTTGACCCGTACCCATAACCCGCAGATCACATAGCACCGAATGGGTCAAATAATCACAGATCATTTCATGTGGTCAAATCGCACATAATCATAATCATACCGCATAATATCGCATCATAATCATATAAATCATATCGCATCATAATCACATACATCATATCAATAAGGTGATCTTAATGCAAAGTCTAAACCCACACTAGATAACCTAAGGTACACTACTCGCGTGCCCGGCCAACCTATGTTACCAAGTGGGGCGTGACTCCCACTAGAGAACATAAATCCCGAGACTCCATTTTCGCTACTCCAACGGTGCAAGTACAAGTACTGCGTTGTCGTTCTAGTGCGAGTCCAAACGAAGCCGGTCGTATTTCAGCTTCTCCTCACACCCTCGTGATCTATGATCTAGCCTCCTTGGCCTACATCACTCCAGTACTTGAACACTGAAGTGTCCACATACCATGTGTCAAAATAGTCGTCTAGAAAGACCAAATGACTCTTGTTGGATAGCACTTTAATCGTAGAAGGTCAATCATACCAACTAGGCCCGGAATATACTCAAATGGGTAATACGTATACTACCCCCGCCCACTAAATATATACATGCAAGTAATCGTAACAATCATATGTAAATTGTAATAAACCGAAATATTCATAGCATGCGTATCATGTGTTTGATCATGCATATATCAAGTATTTAACACAACCAGAACACACGTATCGGAAATCGACATATATATATGTGTGTATAACCAACATTATTTCAAAAATAAGGTTTTATCTATGTACTCGGTTTTGTAAAAGTCTACTGAACTCACCTCAGTCCAGACAATTAAAAACACGATCTAGGCTCGACGAGCTACACTATCTGATTATCAAGAAATTGACCTCAACCGTCTCGAATAACCAAGACATTCAAAAATAATACTTCCGATCAATGATCAACGCGCCGCGAGCTTAGAAAATCCATCAAAACATGCTAGAACGACATGCATGCATCATATCAAGCTATACAACCGGAATATTAACGTAAGTTTAGTAAAATATACCTCTCGGGGTCATCAAAGCAAAACCACGATCGAAACGATGCCCGTAGCGCTATCTTCGATCTCCCCGCACCTCGAATACGATCTCCAACGAAACCCGACACTGTAAAACGCTCACTAAACTCGGTTTCTCTTGAAATTTTGGCAGAGTAACGTTAAGGTGAGATGTGTACGTGAGAAAATGGCTGGGGTTTCTCTTGAAATTTTGCACCTATTATTGATTCAATTCTTACACATGCACAGCCTGCCAATGCTTGTGGTACAAATCAACCACTTGTACAGGGCTCAACACTCTGTTCGTATTCTCAAGGATGGATATAATAACTTTGAAACGCACGTCCAAACGCCCCCATTAACTTCAATGTTCTAAAAAAAGAACAATTTGTTGGAATATGCCCGTTGACACGAACGAGTTAATGACACTACCGATGAGGTATAGGCCTATTGGGTCACACACCAAGTGTTGATTCCGGCAACACGATCAAACAAAAGAGAGGAAAAGGCCAAAATGGGTTTTGGCAGGATAATACACGGGCCGTGTTCTTGAACACGGGCCGTGTCCAGTCCAACATACACGGGGCGTTTTGGCCCAGTCCAAGGTCGTGTAGTTTGGGCCGACACGGCCGTGTAGATGAACACGGGCCGTGTCCAGCCTATTAGACACGGGCCGTCTTAGCCCGTTTGGGATTGTGGACTTTGGGCCTACACGGCCATGTTGATCAACATGGGCCGTGTACGTTCGCTGTAATAGAAGATTTAACATATTTAAACTCTCATTTTAATGGGATTAAGTGTATGTTAATGCTAGCTACGGTTTTCTCTGCATATGAACAGAGTTCAGAGAGTTCTAGAGTCTAGTTGATGTTCATATTCTCTCTAAGAAGTTCTTGCTTTTGGTGATCAAGTTCTTTGGTGCACAAAAGAAGAAATACACACATATTGTTCTTGATTGTTGTCTTGGTGGTTACACATCAACTTGCTAGCACTTGGGAATCAAACAAGCTTGGGGTGGACTTCATTGGAGGAGTTCTTTGTTGGATTCTAAGCTTTTTGACAAGAAAGGATTGATTTATGTTCCGCATTGAGGTATAACCATTTCTTCTTGTCTTGTTTATATTAGTTGCAATTTCATGGTTAGATTTTGGTCCATGGGAAGTATTCGTTTGCTTGGCTTTGATTTTTGTTATACGTATTGCTTCCGTTGCTACTTGATTATGCCAAACGAATACTTTCAGTGGTATCAGAGCCATATCTAACATGGCTTTGCACTATTGAGTCTAGAAAAACCATAAAAGTATTTTATTTGATAAGAAAATTGTTTTCTTAAAATGGTTTTTCATGGAGACTCTTGTTGGGCTCTTGATATATTTGTAGTCTTGTTAATATTTAGTTTTTATATTTATATATTTGTTGTAACTTGGCATGAAGTGTACACAAATATATACTTATAAATGTATATATGAATATGTGTCTCAAAAATGGTTTGATACACTAATGCATATGTACAAGGATTGTCATTTTGTGCCTTTGATGTTTTTGACAATCTTAACTAATATATATATATATATATATATATATATATATATATTTGTATTATGGTTTTGTGTGGCACACCATGTTTTCTTTTTGGTGCGTTTGGTTAGATTCGGTAACATGATATGCCCTTAGACCTATGTGTTGTGGTGGTTGATTAATTTGGTTTTTTGGCGGCCAGCGTGCTTTATTGTTGTAATAATATTTTTGTATTTATTTGTTGGTGCGGCTTGCATGGCGTTTCTTTTATTCCGTGTATTTGTATAAATAGCATATGAATGCGACCTGCGTGTCGTTTATATATATTCTATGTATTTGTATATAGTATAGAATTAGAACCGGAGAAGTCAACAGGAGTCATGGTGATGACGTCTTGACGCGAAGGAATCAACACGCTATTGGAGGTGTTGGATTCAGTGGCAGCTCACCCAACGAGACTATACCTTGTCCTTAGGTTTTAGCCTCGTTTTCCCCGTTGTGGCTCACGGGGAAAACGCATAGGTTTTTTGGGCATGTTACCGAATTATATATATATATATATATTTGCGTGGTTGTATTTTATTTTTCTATGCATGGATTAGGATTCACACGCTAGACAATTTTTCTATAACATTAAATAAAATACAACGTTTGTTAAAATGGTTAACAATCTTGCACGAATAGAATTGACAAAGAAAATATAAAGATGGTATTATATTTAAAAGTGCTTAAAATCGTTTTGACACTTACTTTGTTAATTCGCAAATAGGTTTTTATAAACCGGAAACAAAATCCCGTTTTTCAAAAAGTAAATCACGCACCATCCGTAAGATGACACCACCCGAATCTAACGAAGCAAGGATGATTGTCGAGCTAAGCACGAGTCATTCCTTGTGTAGTTGTGTGGAAGGTGAGTGTGGTAACTCCCATGATTGGTTGTCGAGACAAGCACGAGCCAATTAATGGTCGAGAGTGCCACCCGTGTGTCTTGTCAGACGATTTACAATTTTAGTATAAAATTCTTGCTTAGTTGTTGAGCTAAGCACGAGCTAAACAAAAATTATATATTAAGATTGGTGTAAGAAAGGGGTCAAACATGCCAACCGATATAATGGATGTCAATGGATCTCGCAAGTGTCTAAGAGTTGTAACAGAGATTACAATTGGTAAAATGGTTGCCGGCCTAAATAGCTTCGCCACGTGATCCGCGGTAAACCCATCACGGTGCGAGGTGAAATAAGGTTCTTAGCCCTTGTTACAAATAAATTGTTTTGTTAAAACTATGGGTACTTATTTTTAACAAGGATTTCCAAACTAACTAAAACTACTTTGCTATTTTAGATGGCGTCTTCAAGCAACACCAACACCACCAACCATTTTTCGCTTAGAGTTTTCCTTGAAAAGGAGAAACTCAATGGTAACAACTTCTTGGATTGGTTTAGGCAACTCAATCTTGTCTTACACGAAGAAGGGAAAATGGTTACCATAGAGGAGGCCCTACCCGAGGCTCCTGCTGCCAATGCCACTCGAGCTATCCGAGACGCTTATGAGAAGCGGGTCAAGGATACCAAGGAAATTACTTGCCTCATCCTAAGTACTATGATCCCCGAGCTCCAAAAGAAAATGGATCATTTGAGTGCTTTTGACTTGATCGCTCAGCTTAAGGAAATGTTCCAGCAGCAAGCGAGACAAGAGAGGTTTGAGTGTCTTAAGACGGTTCTTGGTAGTAAGATGGCCGATGGCAGGAATGTGAGTGCTCACGTGTTGAACATAAAAGCAAACGTGGAGCACATGGAACGGCTCGGATTTACCATTGGGAGGGAGCTAGCCATGGATTTGATCCTATGGTTCTGCCCACCGCGTATGATCAATTCGTCATGAGTTATCATATGCATAGTATGGATAAATCCATCATGGAGCTACATGGTATGCTCAAGACAACGGAGACTAGCATGACCAAGAACAAGCCCGCCGTTCCAAATCCCGTTATTGCTATAAGGGAGGGGCGAATCCAGAAAAAGAAGAAGTCCGCTTATACCCCTAAGATTGGCGCTGCCAAGTCTAGTCCCGCTCCGGAGGGTAGAGGCAAGGGGAAGATGGTTCCCCAAGCCAAGATTCTGGATGAAGTGGAATGCTTCTTCTGCGGGAAGAAGGGCCATTTGCGCCGTAACTGCCCGGGGTACCTAGAAGGTCTTAAGAAGCTCAAGGGGTTGAGCATCGGAGGAACTTCTGATTCAGGTACATACATGATTGAACTCCATCATACTTCTACATCTGGTAGTTGGGTATTAGATACCGGTTGTGGCACTCACGTTTGTAATATTGTGAAGGTGCTAAAGGCAAGTAGAAGGATGGAGCATGGAGAGCTTGACTTGATAATGAGAAACAAGGAGATTGTCCCTTCAAGGCTTGTGGAGAAGTAGAATTATCGTTTAATTCTGGTTTCTCTATATTATTGTTAAACGTATGCTATTCGCCGCTTGTGGCGAGAAACATTATTTCTTTTTATGCATTACACGACAATGGTTTTGGTTTTACATTTGACAATGGGGTTATCGTTTGTTTTAAAAATAATATTTGTTATTTTAAAGCTTATCCTTGTCGTGGTATTTATGAAGTAGATGCATACGTTAGTAATAATCGTTCAATCATGAATATTGATTCAACGTCTAAAAATGGTTTAGACAAATTGTCTTTGTGGCATGGTTGACTTGGCCATATAAACAAGACTTGCATCGCCAAGCTCCAAGCGGATGGGATCTTGGAATCATTTGACCATGAGTCAAATGAAGTATGCGAATCTTGTTTATTAGGCAAGATGACGAAAGCACCTTTTTCCGGCATGAATGAGAGGGGTAAAGACTTATTGGACATTATACATTCCGATGTGTGTGGTCCGTTTAAGCACATCACAAGAGACAATTCTAGATACTTCGTTACCTTTATAGATGATTATAGTAGGTATGGGTATGTCTACTTGGTTAGACAAAAGTCCGAGACCTTTGTGGTTTTTAAGACTTTCTAAAATGAAGTAGAGAATCAATAGGGCAAAAAGATTAAGATACTTAGATCTGATAGGGGTGGAGAGTATCTTAGTCAAGAGTTTCGTGATCATCTCAAGGGTTGTGGAATTATCTCACAACTTACACCTCCTAGGACGCCACAATTAAATGGTGTCGCAGAGAGAAAGAACCGAACATTGTTAGATATGGTTCGGTCTATGATGAGTCACACCCAAGTGCCTATAAGCCTTTGGGGTTATGCTCTTGAAACGGCAACAAGAATCCTTAATCTCGTCCCAACGAAGAAGGTCGAGAAAAAACCTTTCGAGATGTGGCATGGGAAACCTCCCGTTCTTGCCTATCTAAAGGTTTGGGGTTGTCAAGCCTACGTAAGACGTGAGATTGATGACAAGTTAGAGCCCCGATCCGAAAACTGTTATTTCATCGGATATCCAGCTGCGGGTATTGGATACATATTCTATAAACCTTCCGAGAACAAAGTATTTGTTGCTCGGAGGGCGGTCTTTTTAGAAAGAGAATTAATTTCCAATCAGCAAGGCGGGAACAAGATTGACCTTGAGAAAATTCAAGGGTCAACGGATGAAAGACCTGGCGTTGGCACTAGCCAACAACCTAGTGAGGTTGAGTCTGAGCATGACAATGCGGAGACTAGCGTACATCCATTACCTCCCCGTAGATCCGGTATAGCTCGCCATGAGCCATAAAGATACGGGTTTCTCATATCTGAAGGCGACGAGCTATTGGTGGATCTTAATGAGCCCACCATCTATCGTGAAGCGGCAGCGGGCCACAAGTCTGCTAAATGGAAAGAGGCAATGGATAACGAGATGCAATCCATGGAGGATAACCAGGTTTGAGAACTGGTTGATCCTACACCCGGTTGTAAACCAATAGGGTGTAAATGGGTCTTCAAGAAGAAGACCGACATGGATGGAAAAGTTAACACTTTCAAAGCCCTACTGGTGGCTAAAGGTTTCACCCAGACACATGGTGTCGATTATGATAAAACCTTCTCCCCAGTGGCCATGTTGAAATCTATTAGGATACTTTTGGCAATAGCTGCATTTCATGATTACGAAATATGGCAAATGGATGTCAAAACCACCTTCCTTAATGGGAAGCTCTCCGAAGAGGTGTATATGACGCAGCCTGAGGGTTTTGTACATCCAAAGCATCCTAATAGAGTGTGTAGACTAAAGAAGTCCATTTATGGACTTAAGCAAGCATCTCGTAGTTGGAATCTATGCTTTGACGAGAAAATCAAAGAGTTTGGTTTCTCGAAAAGTGTAGACGAGCCATGTGTATATGTTAGGGCTACTGGGAGCGCCATTGTTTTCTTAGTCTTATATGTGGATGATATCCTACTCATTGGTAAAGATATTCCAACCTTGCAAAGTGTTAAAACTTGGCTTGGAAAATGATTTTTAATGAAAGACTTAGGAGAAGCGGCATATATTCTGGGTATCAAGATCTATAGAGATAGATCTAGAAAACTTCTTGGGTCGAGTCAAAGTACATACATTGACAAAGTCTTGAAGCGGTTCAAGATGCAGGACTCCAAGAAAGGAAATCTTCCTATGTCACATGGAGTGATATTGAGTAAGACTCAATGTCCTAGTTCTCAAGAGGAACTAGAAGTAATGAGGCGAGTACCATATGCTTCGGCCGTGGGCTCGATCATGTACCCCATGTTATGTACTCGTCCTGACGTGTCATGCGCTTTGAGCTTGACTAGTAGATATCAGGGAAACCTGGGGCAAGCCCATTGGGTTGCGGTAAAGAACATTCTTAAGTATCTTAGGAGGACTAAAGAAATGTTCTTGATCTTTGGTGGTGAGGAAGAGCTCAAAGTAAAGGGTTACTCTGATGCTAGCTTCCAAACTGATAGGGATGATTGCCGATCACAATCGGGGGTTGTGTTCCTATTAAATGGTGGAGCTATTACTTTGAGAAGTTCAAAGCAAGACACAGTAGCTGATTCTAGTACAGAGTCAGAATACATTGCTGCAAGTGAAGCTGCTAAAGAAGCTGTGTGGATAAGGAAGTTCATCCGAGATCTTGGAGTGGTTCCAAGCATATCCGACCCTATTGAGATCTTTTGTGACAATAAGGGTGCGGTAGCCTTAGCGAAGGAACCAAGAGCTCACAAGAGAACGAGGCACATACCTCGAAAGTACCACTTGATTAGAGAGATGATTGAAAGTAGTGAAGTCGCAATTAGTGGAGTAACCTCGGAAGGCAATTTGGCCGATCCGTTTACTAAACCGTTGTCACAAGCTTCTCATGATTCTCACACTATGACAATAGGTGTTAGATTTGCTCATTACTTGGTTTAGATTTAGTTTTAATTTATGTTTGGACCATTATGTATTTGGGAACGTTAAGCAGTAATGTTACTAATGTTTGTTTCGATTTATATAGTAGAGATCTATACATACGCATGTTGCGGTTACTTACATTTGGTCTTTGTTATGTTCTATCTTTGCATGTTTAATCTCTTCCCAAGGTTGTTTTACAATCTTTTAATCTCCACAATCAGTCATACTTTGTGGGAAGAAAGTATGAATTAAGATTGAGGTAAAGAATTGGTTTTGATAAACGTGATTCTTGCCTATACTTGAAAGGGGTTTCAAGTGATTGGAGGACCCGCACTCGAGTTCACTTCATGGTTTTAGTCATAAGTAACTCGGGATGATAATGACATTTCATCCTTAAACTAGAGATGCATGTGATCCCAAAGCATAGGTTTGCTTTGCTTTGATCGTTTTCTAATGCGGTCCGTAACTGGTCTTTATAAGGAAATGATTGGGTGGAGTATTATCTATGTGGCGGGACTATGTAGTCGAAAGGAATTTGTTCCTCTATGTATAGAGAGGATATCCATGGGCCCCTCGATGATTGAGTGCTGACGTTCATATGCATGGCTGTGTTCAAGTTATATTGATGATGGATCAATGTTAACTTGGTTTGTTGGTCACCACTAATCTAGAATCGAGAAACATAATCGTGAACGATCTGAAGGTTGACTATATTCCATGCCTTGTGTTCACATTGGATATCGCGAACAAAGGGATGTACATGTTCATTTATCTTTAGGACAATCATTATATGATTGGGATCTTGTCAAGAGTGGCATACCCTATACTAACTTGGGAGCATATATGTCTTGCAAGAGGCCGCTCTATGTTTGTGTTATTTTTCGTAGTCGTGTCACATGCAAGTGGGAGTCTGTTGGAATATGCCCGCTGACACGAACGAGTTAATGACACTACCGATGAGGTATAGGCCTATTGGGTCACACATCAAGTATTGATTCCGGCAACACGATCAAGAAAAAGAGAGGAAAAAGCCAAAATGGGTTTTGGCAGGATGATACACGGGCCTTGTTCTTGAACACGGGCCGTGTCCAGTCCAACATACACGGGGCGTTTTGGCCCAGTCCAAGGTCGTGTAGTTTGGGCCGACACGGCCGTGTAGATGAACACGGGCCATGTCCAGCCTATTAGACACGGGTCGTCTTAGGCCATTTGGGGCCGTGGACTTTGGGATTAAGTGTACGTTCGCTGTAACAGCAGAATTAACATCTTTAAACTCTCATTTTAATGGGATTAAGTGTATGTTAATGCTAGCTACGGTTTTCTCTGCATATGAACAGACTTAAGAGAGTTCTAGAGTCTAGTTGATGTTCATATTCTCTCTAAGAAGTTCTTGCTTTTGGTGATCAAGTTCTTTGGTGCACAAAAGAAGAAATACACACATATTGTTCTTGATTATTGTCTTGGTGGTTACACATCAACTTGCTAGCACTTGGGAATCAAACAAGCTTAGGGTGAAATTCATTGGAGGAGTTCTTTGTTGGATTCTAAGCTTCTTGACAAGAAAGGATTGCTTTGTGTTTTGCATTGAGGTATAACCATTTCTCTTGTCTTGTTTATATTAGTTACGATTTCATGGTTAGATTTTGGTCCATGAGAAGTATTCGTTTGGTTGGCTTTGATTTTTTTATACGTATTGCTTCCGTTGCTACTTGATTATGCGAAACGAATACCTTCAGAATTATGTTAAAAACACACCTTAGGTATACATATAAAAGTTTGTAGAATCGTTTCTGCAATTCAGCAGCTAGGTTCTTCCATTTCATCAAACTGTAATCATGGCATAAAAGGAATTATTAAAGATTCAAATGGAAACTTACCAACTCCTTGAATTCGATCTAGACAAGTTATCGAGGGCTTCAAACGAGGAATCGATTATCGCTGATGTGAGATTGAATGAACGAATAATGCTTTATTATCTTGATCTAAAATCATGTGAGTTAGCTCCATACACCATAGCAGCAATGACAAATTGGTGCTTGATAAAAAAGGAAGAAACGAAAATAAATCAATTCACATAATCCCTTGTTTATCAAGGGAGACCCATTCACACACTGACATAAGTCATCAACACTGATATAGACCCTATGCCCTGATTAACGTACTTTTAACCATTGTTTCATGTTAGAGATAATAGTTTCAACCCCTTTAGAAATTCAAGATTTTAAATTCACATGTATAAAGATCAACGGGAACTGTTTCACACTTACCTGAGTTGTGCACATCCAAAAATAACAACACACCAGATGGCAAAGCCATCCCACAAGTGTGGTAGTTGTCTGCAACACAAGACATATTTTGATTAAACAGATACATGATTCCACAAAGTATATCAGAAACACCTCTGAACAAAAATATAGAATCATATAAGCATCCTCAAAGTCGATTTTATTTTCAGAAAAAGAGTTCTAATTGAATAGTGGACTTTAAATTCCACGCCCAAGAAGAATACTAGTGTCCTTTGACACATGTAAGAACCAACATATTCTAACAAAAACTTAGAATCACACAATTCTTCAAACAAACCAAAATTTCCAATCATATCACTATATCAGAATATTAGACTTAGAATCACAAGGATCTTCAAATAAACCAGTAAATATATATTCCGGCTAAACTTAGAATCACAAAATTCAACAATGTGTCTCATTGGATTAAGAATGAGAATAACATGATGCTACAGTAGCACATATATGATTCAAATAGGGCTATCACCCTGGAATCATTGAAATCGAACAGGAGTATTAAATCATAACCACCAGATGACCGAATCAATATATGTAAAAGAACGAACAGATTGTTTTACCACTCTACAGACCATAGTGGTTGGAAATGTCGAATGTTAATAAAAGAAAGACTAACCTTAATAGCCACTGAACAGGGACGATGACACTAACTCGACTCCTAGCTGAACTTAATCGAAGCTTCAGTCCTCAGTAATCTTTGCTCCTCGCTGCACTGCTCGTCGCCGACCCACTCTCTCTCTATTCGAGGTTGCAGATGTGATTTTCGTGTGTGGCAGGGAGCAACCAACGGTATACATCGAAGAATTCGTTGGGGGTTGAGAGATCGATGGCGATTAGGGCGTCTCCGGTGAGCTGAATCGTAGGAGGGTAATCGGAGGACTAGGGTGTAAAATTGATAATGATTTGGGTCGGTGGTGGATAGGGTGGTTACCAAAGATTTGGTGAATGGTGTTTTGGTGGTGAAAAATGGGGGGCATAAAAATTCTTCCCTCCAGTCCTTCAATTCCAGGCTATTCGATTTCTAAATTCAATTTAAATTGAAATATATGTGTACCTTAGATTTTCCCATGAAATACTTGAGCATGTATATTTTATTTAATTCAAGTGAAATTGTAATGTGTAATTGTGATAATCAAGTTTCATTTAAAGAGATCGTTTAGAATAACGTTTAATGATATGGGTTGGTAGGGATGGTAAAAAAAAAACCCCAAACCCGACGGAGAAAACTGAAAACCAAATTAAAAGGGACGGTTTCGGAGACGGGGATGGGATGGAGAAAATCCGAATAATTTAAGCGGGGACGGGGACGAGGACAGTGATACCTGATTACCCGGTTAAAAGGCCCAATACCCGTTTTTATTCTATTTTTTATATTTTATATTAATTCTATTTTTATATTATATATTCATATGAAGTTGAAAGAGTATATAATTAATAATTTGGATCGTCCTTGAACACTTAATGATTTAAAACATTTGTTTGGATACATTTGAACACTTAATCATTATTTTGAATCGTTTTGTTTGTATTTGTGAAGAATGTATTAATGTTGTATAATTTTAGTATAATTGTTTAGTAAAACTCGTGATAAAATCTTAATAGTGACGAGAATCCCCATAGTGAAAAATCACCGTTTAACTTTATACGGGTATCCCTGTGGTGAAAATTACTAGTTTAATTCTCGTTTACATTAAATGGGGATACCCGTTTCCAGTGGTTTTCCCCGGTTACCCGACAGGGATCCCGTTTAAATCTTCGCGGTTTTTTAAGCGGGGACGGGGACGGGGGGACAATCCCCGACCTGTAACCAACCCGTTGCCATCTCTACGAGTTGGTGAGTCATTTATGATATCATGGCAATAATTGTCTATAAAAATCACATGAGCTACCAAAAAATTTCAGCATCATGAAATATGGCTTGTGATAGCTTGTAAGATATTAATTAAGACAAAAGTTTGTCTTGTATATGAAAATTTTAAACTCATTATAAAAATTTTAACCCAAATATGGTGGCGTGTACGTTGAGCGTATGTGTACGTATTACAACGGTAGGGTAAGGGTGGGGTTTGAGGGTTACAGATCTATGGTTTTACGGTAGGGGTTTTATGGTTACAGATATAGGGTTTGTGGGTTGTGGTGGTGTAGGTTAGGCAACAAAGGTGGCGATGGTTTCACTGGTGAAGGTGGTGGCTTAGGTGGGTTGTGCTTGTTTAGGTTGGAGTGAACGATGGTGATGGTTTAGGTGGTGGGTCATACGTATGTTTGTTTGATTCTAATATAAATTATTACTTAATTCTGGTTTTTGATTCTTGATTCTGATTTTGATTGGTTGATTCATATAGCTAGAGTTTAGGTGTTGGTTTTTTTGTTCTTGATTATGAAATGTGTATAATCTGATATCGGTTCTTGGTAATTGGGTGTGATCTGATTTTTGTGGGTTGTTGGTGGATCTCTAGGTGGAGAATGATGGTGGTTTCTCTTGGTGACGTGAGACAATAAACGGTGGTGGATCGCGGTAGAAGGTGGTGGGTGAGGTCACAGGGGTGGCGATAGTTGTAATTTCCAAAAAAATAATCATAACTCATGTTTCATGTTTATAAAAAAATCCAAGTGAATAATCTTTTAACTAGTATTCAAAATTTTCTTATATGATATACGGTTACTATATTTAAAATTAAAACCATATTTTATTACTCTTTTCCACGGCCCTTAAGTTTATAATTAGTATTTTTCTAAATAAAAAGGTGTAATTTTAATATATGTTGTAAGTTGTAACTACTAAAAAATTTAGTTAAATAATCTTTAGAAATAACACAAAAATGATACCAAATTAAAACCTAATTATCAAAAATCAACCAAAATTATTTACCTCCATTATCGGCGGTGCCCTCTTTTCCGAATATCATTCTCAAAACACACGTTCGATAACCCGTTAGGGTGGGTTACTATTTTCTCGATCGAAGCCAATCAACAAAACAACATCAAAGCACACATTTGATTATTGGTTACGGTTGTTTCCTCATTTATCGATTGAAGCAAATCACCAATTTATCCTAAATCTTCCAATCTGAGTACCTGAAGTAGTGATGATTTAGAAAAACCTCCCAATCGAAGGAATGTTTTGATTGTTAACCGAGTTAATCCTTATTTGTTCTTCAAGATACGAGGTCTCGATTCACATTGCCTCTGAAATTCGATTATTATGTTATTAATCTCCATTCATTGCCATTCCTGAAGGGTTATTTTGTTTTTTTGTATCCTAACGAACTGCATTATACATACGACCATTGATAGTGTGCGTTTGTAGCAAAAAAACATACAGAATACTGATAACAATATGCAATAAATTGGTATTTGTTTGTATCTGAGTCCTCGTCCTCTAACTGTAGGCACTTCACGCTGTTTTGTAGCCTGCCCTTCGAATCTCATCATTTCAGTCGCCATTCTTATCATTTCAATCCGCAAGAGCAAGTATCAATTAGGGTTTTATGGTTCGAGCAACTAAAGTATATGTATCAAATAGAACATTATTTCTACTTTTGTAAGACCATATAAATTTAACACTAGGAAAGTACTAAGTTTAAGAGAGAACCGAAGACCGTTGGCTTTTTATTGTCTTTTTTATATCTCTCTGATTGGTAGTGAAAATGGTGGGTTTGCTTTAAGTGTTTAGTAATGGAATTCCTGCTTGAAAAATGGTGGGTTTGCTTTAATTGTATCATTATTGTATATGCAGGGTTATGCGGCTAGGGAATTTGCAAAGCAAGGAGTCCAACCAGGCGAGCTAGCAATCATTTCCAAAGAGGCGGTACGGTCATCAACCTTTGCATATCTACGTTATACTTTCTTAAGGCTTGCAGAATATTTTCTCTAATCATTCTTGCTTAAGTTGTTTAATATTTTCTATGCAATAGTTTGGATTCATACGTTTTGCTTTCATATGACATAATTTTGATCGTTTGTTTGGGCAGTTCCAATCGAACTACTTGATTCTAAGGGAATTACCTTCAAAGTCAACGGGCACCGAGTAAAGCATTACTTGGAAGCAATGCCCGAGGAAAGGGAAGGTGAGGATATCAACCTCGCCATACTAAAGCCCTAAGTGTGGGGTGGAGTTCAGCTAAAGACTCGTTTAAAGAAGCGCTTTCGGGAGGCACCCTGTATTCCAACTTTGTGGGTGTGTTGCCTAGAAACCCTCACGAGACTATAACTCGTCCACTCGGGCTACCGAGGGGTTTAAAGGCTTGTTGCATACGCTAAATGCAATCGTGATTCCTACGAAAGTGAGTTAGGATTTCCTTTGTTTTCGTTTTTCGTTCGTTTTGCCGTTTTCTGAGATTCCTAGCCTTAGCCGATCTTCATACACACTCATATCTGATATTTCGAGCCGTAGGAACTATCCGTTGTAGAAACCCGTGCGCGAGATCTCTAAACGAGCAAATGTGGAAAAGCGCCATATCGCGGCGCGACATACTTTTTTGCCCGTCATCTCAGAGCGCACCACGTGTTATCGTGGCGCGACAACCCAAAACGTCGCGGCGCGACACACCTTTTCCAGACTCCAGCCAAACTACGCCATGTGTCGTAGAGCCGCGACACATGTCTCTGTCACGGCGCGACATGTCCTTTTCCAGAATCATCCATTTTCTGCCACGCGTCGTTGCGGCGCGACACGTGCCCGTGTAGCGGCGCGATGTGTTAGTGTCGGTCCATCCTCCTTTTGACACATGGCGTAGCGGCTCTACACATGTTTTTGTCACGGCGCGATGAGGTTTCAGACCATTTTAAAGAGAGCTTTGTTCCAGTCGTCTTCTCCACACAAAATTTTCACTTTCGGGCGCTACACTCATATTTCCTCCGATTTCAAGCATTCTAACGTCGGATCTACTTGTTTTTGTGCGTGATCTCCATCATCCAACACTAGAGTAAGATCCTTTCTTCCTACATTGCGTTATTTCTCGTGTTCTTGTTAGTTCCAGTCACCATATCCGAAAATTTTTCTTAAGTCTCTCGATTTCTGGGTTTAATCTACTATTATCATGCTAAAATCTGTCAAGATACATGTCTAAACGATTATTTTCTCCATGCATGTTTAAAATCCCGTTTCTTGCTTCAAGAACAGTTAGGGTTTTCAAGACCCGAGAATGAAATCTGAGTTTTTTCAAGTTCTTGATGTTTAAACTTGCTGATTCTTGTTAACATGTCATTCTAAGCACTCATGCATCGTACATCTGCGTTACACTCGTTTATATCATCTCTTTTTCTGCAAAAATCATCTTCCGAGTATGGGTTTTTTTGCCAAAACCGGGGTTTCTGCCCTTGTAATGGTTTTTGGTGAATATCTGTGGTAATTCTGCGTGTTCCTGTTGCTCTGGGCTAGTTCTGTTAATACTCTTAGCTTACCCATTGATTTTTTCCCTTGTACACAGCAATGGCTGCCCGTGGACGTGGACGTAGGGCTCGAAAAGAGGAGGATATTGCTATTCTAGAAGGCCCTGAAGTATACCACCCGTGGTTGGTCTTTGCACCTACTCTGCCTGCCCGACTGTGAGCAGACTATATCTCTCGGCTGCAACAACATCTTCACAGAGAGGTTGACATCCCTCATTCTCTCGATTGGGAGATTATTGATGGAGTTGGACATTCAAACCAGCTCCTTGGATTTTTGCCACAACAGTTCCGTGCTGTAGACGGGACTGTGGTGTTTACGTGCAACGCATGGGAGCGGTTATTCCGCTTATGTGAGCCGGTCTTCCGAGAGTTATGTTTGGAGTTCTTCTCTACTGTCCAGCTCAACTCCGTCACCACCGACGTTACTGATCTTCGGTTCTGTCTTTCCATCTTGCAAGTGCAAGCCGCGAGTGTAGTCTCGCGGAGTTCAGTCGTCGCATGGGGCTATACACGCCCGTAGATACCACCAGCCGATTCTTTGAGCAATTCCTTGCGAGTTGTGAGCGGGATGAGCCCGAGGGTTTCTCCCATGCGGAGATGTGGGCGATGATCGCCAACGGGGGATATGAGCCCCGTAGAGCCATCGATCCGCCTCCCTATCCACCGTCTGCTCCACCGTCTTATCTGCACCTCCATTTCTCATCGCCGAGGTGGTGAGAAGGTCACGACAGTTGACCTGATGTTTCTGTATAGTATTCTGACTCCTGGCGTGTTGCTTAACGTGCCGTTCTATTTAGCCTTCTACCTTGCTCGTCGGGCCACTGGATCCAAACTGGCGAGTCCTATCTGTGGTGGCCAGTTTGTCACCCAAGTGGCCCATTCATACGGGATTTTGTCACTTCAGTAGGAGGCAAGGCAGGTGCGGTACGATCCGCGCCCGATGAATATCGGGTACTTGGAAATGATGCGGGTCCTGGAGAGGACGTTTGATGGGGGCTACCGAGTTGTACCCGTGGATGGTCATGGGCCTGAGCCAGAGGTTGAGCAGGGGCCTGAACAGGAGCAGCAGTCGCGCTAGCGCCGTAGGAGACGGGCGTCGGGGCCCGCAGATGAGGGGCAGCAGCCTTACTCCCTGCACAAAATATCCGGGTCGATTGACCGTCTATCCGACCAAATGGGTAATATGTCTATGAGAATAGATAGACTGGGGTACTACCATGATCATTTGCACTCGCGCCTATCGGTGCACGAGCAAAATCAGCAGTATATGCACTCCAGTATGTCCAACATCTTCAACCATTATGGATATCCGCCGCCGCCGTTCACACCATACCCTGCCCCGTATCCAGACTGGCGTTCGCACATTCCCCCATCGGATACTCACATGCCGGGGCCGTCTAGATATGCGGGTAACGACTCGGAGGATGAAGACTGAGAGTTGATGGTTATTTTTATCTTATGATGTACATGTAACGAACTTTAGAATATATTAACTCTAATATTTGTTTAATATTTGGTGCATGACTTGTTTACTTTTTCAGCATGATTGGTTGTTATGCGGAGTGTGCGTGTATGCTGGCAGTCAGTTCAGCAATTGCTAATCATTTTTTGCTCCATTCACCTTGATAATATCCAGGGAGCTATTTCTAATCTTTTTCTACCTTGATATATTTTATTATGTACAATGGGGACATTGTACAATTTAAGTGTGGGGTAGGGGGTTAGAAAAAGATTCCTCGCTTGAACTTAATTTGTCCTTGTAGTAAATTATTGATTGTATTTGGGCGTTAAATTTAAAATTTTAATATCATTTGATTTAAAAGTAAGATATGAGTTTAGATTGTCAAGATTGGTGATTTATAAACAGATTCATAGAGTATATCTAGCTTTTATGCATAGTGCTTGTGGCTTTTCGCCAATTCTTTAGAAATTCGAGTCTTTAGTATCCAATTTTTAATTTTTGAATTGCTGCAATAAAATATAAGGTAAAGCCCTTTTTGAGTCTAAGCTTGACAAAAATAGACTGAGTTGATTTTTCAATTTTTATAAACATATGTTAGAAAAAAAAAGAGAAGTGAAAAAAAAACCAATGTGCAAAAATGAAAAAATATGCAAAAGTGCTAGAAAAATATATAAGTCAAATAAATGACATTTGGAACTCGAATTAGTAAATTGTGAGAGGTGTTCTACACCTAATCACATAAAGCTAACTGGTTTGGGATCGGTTGAGTTGAGGATTCGCTACATGGGTTCCATAGAAAGTCATACGCTTATATAAAAGAGTTGAAAAGAGAAAAAAATAACATATGTGTAAATAAAGTTGGAATCTGCGATAAGTCTTGAGGTGAGGGGATTTTCCAAGGGTAAATTAACCAATTTAAATATGAATGCAATTTTTAAGTTAAAGATTGGATGTATATAGATAAGAATATTCTTTAGGAATGGTGGAAAGTAAAGGAGGATCTAATCATAGGTTTGTGCGTAATTCTAGGTATAATTTATGTTTTGTTTGAATCAACCTTTTTGACATTCGTAATTGATATTTAATTTTTCGAGAATGGTGTTAGGTATTTTAAATTTTAAGCCTGGATAGAGTTGTGATTTACTTAAGGACAAGCAAAGTTCAAGTGTGGGGTATTTTGATATCGCGCTAAATATATATAAATATTATGCGATATCGGGTTGATTTTAACCGGGAAATATATAATTAATTGTAAAAAGATGCGTTTATCGTCTCTTTTATGTTTTGCAGGCTAAAAAGGCGAGATAGTAAATTGTTGAAGAAATAAGCCCAAGAAAGAGAAAAAAATAAAGAAGACAAAAATAAATGGAGTTAAGGCCAAAAAAGAAACAAAAAAAAAAGAAAGGAATTAAGGGGCCCAAAGGCAACCAAAGCCCAAGCCCAAGGAAAAAAGAAAAGAATTCACCGGGCCGGAAAGAATATGTTGCGGCGCGACAACCTTGTTCATCGCGGCGCGACGAAGTCATTTGGATAACGCTCATCTGCTTGCCACGTGTTGTCACGGCGCGACCAACTCCAGCGTCGCGGCGCGACGCGTCTAGATATCGACAAAGATTGAATTTTAAAAGAAGAATGATCGGGGTAAAAGTCTTTGCCGCGATGGCCAAGTTTCGCGCCGCGATGAAGACTTTTACCCCGATCCTTCTTCTTTAAAATTCTATCTTTGTCGTTATCTAGACGCGTCGCGCCGCGACGCTGGAGTTGGTCGCGCCGCGACAACACGTGGCAAGCAGATGAGCCTTATCCAAATGACTTCGTCGCGCCGCGATGAACAAGGTTGTCGCGCTGCGACATATTCTTTCCGGCCCGGTGAATTCTTTTCTTTTTTTCTTGGGCTTGGGCTTTGGTTGCCTTTGGGCCCCTTAATTCCTTTCTTTCTTTTTTGTTTCTTTTTAGGCCTAAACTCCATTTATTTTTGTCTTCTTTATTTTTTTCTCTTTCTTGGGCTTATTTCTTCAATAATTTACTATCTCGTCTTTTTAGCTTGCAAAACATAAAAGAGACGATATACGCATCTTTTTACAATTAATTATTGTTGGTCCCAAAGAGGGTGAACAAGCAACCGATACAGTGTAGCAGGGGGGGTTGAATACACTTTAAACAATTAAACAAATTAATCAAACGTATATTCAATTATCAACCAGAATAATAACTATTATCACTCTCTAATCAAATCAACAGGATGATTTGATATTACAATGATCCTCAACTCTCTCTAAACACTCTTGAATCACAAACTAATTGATGATCGAATTTCTTGTTAAACTAATTAACAAGAACTCTTGAAAACTCTCTCTAACTTTGAACTTACAAAGTTATCGCAACACACGCGTATCAAGTATCACGAACACTGTACGTTTTGCAACTTATGCAGTATCACGTACTTGTTATTGTATATCTTCGCGCATTCGTTCGTGTATGTATTCGTGTATAATAACCCAGAAGAAGGTTTATACTTATACTTGATATATCTACGAACAAATCGTAGTTTAAAGATAAAACTTATATTTTCTTTAAAACCGTAACAAACTTCTTAATTAGAACATATCTAATTAATTCCGTTTGAGATTTCTATCCAACTAATAGATAGTTTAAATTAGGTTTAGATATCCTAATTTAAATGTGGTAGATATGGAGAGTTTATAACAGAATTTAGAACTTACTTAAATTCTGAACTGACATCTGACACTGAGCTGACATACTCAGTCTTGACCTTGTCAAGCTGACTTCTTGAATCTTGGATTCTTGAATCTTCAAGTCTTCACTCTTAAAACCTATCTCAGCTTAGAAGTCACTGAGCTATCTAGTACTTACATAGAAAACTCAGCTTCAGCTGACCAGTCAGTCTATAACAGACTTACAAAATTCCTACCTCTTAACCTATCATCTATACATATCTATAGTTTGTCTCATCAAATGTAACTATTCTAAATATGGGACTAACAATCTCTCTCTATTTGATGATGACAAAACATTGAATCAAATTAGTTATAGGTTAACAGAATTATGCTGAACAACTCTGGAACTGACCAAAGTTAGTTCTTGAAATAAGTATTGAACTGATCCATACTTATTCACGTATCTTGAACTTACAAGATATTTATGTTACAAATCTATTATAAGAATTGTATTTTAAGTATATGAATATACAACTACTCAGATTCTGAACTTATCAGAAGTAACTTAAGTTCTGAACTTACAAAACTTATACAACTGAACATATCAGTTTACAATTAAACATATCAATAATCAGCTTGAACTTGCAAAGCTGTTTGTTTGAACATATCAAACATAATTTTGAACATATCAAATAATGAAAAGTTGAACATATCAAACTTGAGTTTGTATTAATGAACATATCATTTACACTGTAGCTTAATCTTTATGATTAGCTTCTGCACACTTAGTGCTTACAAAATTATAGAACTAATCTATTTAATCAATAGGATCTCCAGCTTCTAACCACATATCATAAGATTTAAGTTCCCATATCGCAGCTTTCTTGATAGCATTATTCACAATCTCTTCACCTTCTGGCAACTCTCTCATCTCAGTGTTCCTTGATCTTATTTCTTTGTTGAGATGATATCTGAATACTGAGTTCTGACTTGAGTCATCACATAGAATTCTCAAGTACAGAATCAATTCCAGATTTTCCAAATGAAGATCTGTTACTTTCAAGAAACGTTGATTATCTTCCACATCAAGATACAAGAATCCTTTCAAAGGTTGAGTGATATAAGTATTCTCTCTGAATTCAACTCCCTCTAGAACTTGTAAAATGATGTCTCTTTTAGCTCGCTGACTTGTTGCTCTAACTCTTGCAGCTTTGCCTCGATTTAGGAAAGTATCAATTTCATCAGCAGGGATCTCACCTAGCTGATCGATTCTTATGAAGATTGTCTTAAGCACATCAACTATCTCTTGTCTGATTTGACTCTTTTTCATCAGCTTGATAGTTGTGGCTACGATCTTTAACTCTGAGAACCCCAACTTGTACAGACATCCCATATCTAGACCAATTTCTTGTTTGTTGTCTAGTACAAAGCTGATGATTACCAATTCTCCTTTTCTACTCAGTGTAATTGATTCAATCTTGTTATTAAAATGTGTTCTTTTATAACAATGCCTTAGATCCACATCTGAGTAGGGAATTGGGGCAGCTCTTGGACTAGAGTAGTTAGCTTCAGCTTTAGCTCTGGCAGCCTCAGCTTTAGCCTTTTCTCGTTGAACTTCAGCTTGTCGTTGCTGCTCTTTTATTTTCTCCACTGTTACGCCTAGTTCTTTAGCCATCTCTTGTAACATTTTCTCAGCAAGTATGTCACTGGCTTTCTGTGCTGCATCAGCTTCATCACTTGAGTCAGATTCATGTGTAACTAGTTTAGACTTACCCTGTTGCTTTTGCTCAGGCTCAACAATGATGACCTTCCTTTTCTTCGCTAGAGGCATAACACTTCTTTTCTTTCTTTTTACCATCTCAAACACCTTACTCTTCCCTTTATCTATTTGTGAAGTTGGAACGGACTCAGCTTCAACAAATTTTGGCAAATTAGCTTGAGGAAGGTTGGTGTGAACAGTTTGAGATGTTTCTTCAAGTGGAGTTTCTGGTTGAGCTTGTGAAGTTGTGGTAATTTGGACTGTTGGAGCCTGTTGTTGTTGAGAAGGTTGATCTACAGTACTCATGAACTGATCATGAGCTTGTTCAAATTGTACTTCCTCTGTATGCTCCCCCTCAACCTTATCATCACACTTCTTTGATTCTTCTTCCCCCTTGATTCCATAGGTCATCACCAACCTCTGGATATGGGTCACCCAAATGGATGTTAAAGTAATTGACCCTGGGGATTGGTCAGTATTTCAACGTTACCTTCATGGGGATGTGAAGGCACAGAAGTAGGCTCTCCCATGACACTAGTAAGTATGTGCTGAGTAGACACCACACCCGGTATAGGCTTAAGGGTTGAACTGAGCCTAGAGGTTGGCACCTTAAGAGAAGGTGTCTCCCCTTCAGCTCCTGCCGGTGGAGGTATCAATGTGATATCAACTCCAGTGTCCTTTTGAGATGAAGTACCACCTTTGGCAGTTTTCCTTGTATAGGTGTAGGATATATCCTTGGTAGCAATGGGCTGACCAAGGTTGGTTGTAGATTGTAAGATAGATGGAGATGTTTGAGGTGGAGGAGAGGGGTTAGACTGAGTTGGGCTTGACTCAGTCCTATCTCCTAAGTTTGGAGATGGAGAAGTAAAAGAGAGAGAAGGAGATAAGGGATGCGAAAGTATACCTGCTGCACCTAGCAGTGGAGACTCAGAGCTAGGAAACAGACTCCTTTGCTCCGAACTCGAAGTGGTGGATGAGATTATTTGTGCACTAGGTTTGAGCTGAGTCCTAGGTTGATCAGCTTGAGGGGACTTAGCCTCTGTATCAACATCGTCACCCACTTCTTCCGCAGCTTCCTTCTCTGTTTCAGCTTCACTTGACTCAGGAGTCGGAAGCTGTATATACACCCTCATCTGAGCACTCATTGTGGGGTGCCCGGAGAAAATATCATGGGCGAACATTCTGTAGCTGAGAACAGGAGTTGGGATTGACTCATATTGAGCAGTATATCTTCTACCCAACCTGTCCGCGATGACCATGGATATAAATCTTGCGAAGGGTACAATGGTGTACCTTATGTTCTTGGTCACCAATGACTTGAATGCCTCAAAGATCAACTCAGCGTAATCCACTCGTCGATCATAAAATAAGTTGTATAGTAGTTGCATTTCAAAGTCATTTACATTATCAAGAACTCCCACCTTGTATCCAAGGGAACGAACCACAGTGGATACCATAAATCCCCATGCTGTCTGGAAAACAGATTTCCTTATGACGCCAATCACTTGAGGATGACTCATTAAGGGTAAAACACTTCGTGATGTTTCCCTAGAAACCATTACTTCATACTGATTATGAATCGGGAGATGAAGAATTCGGCGGAGACAGTTTGCATCAACTTCTATCGCCACCTGTCCACTTAGGACTGTGCCCCGTATAACTGGTTGAGTTGCATCCAGTTTACACGTATACCAGAATTCTGTGAGAAGTTGAGGGATGAGCATAGCAGGTCCATGAAGAAATGCATGTGCCAGGGGTGCCTTGCAAATGTAGGAGACCCACTCCTCATATCCCCTGCCAATTTTGGACTTTGGAATGTCGGTACAGACGATGACATTGTTTTCTTTGTAGGTGTGGAGTGCGTTGTGCTTGAAATTTCCACCACGGATCATTTGTTCAGTTAGATTTAGAGTATACCCCTCCATTGAAATCGAACTTATCGTATTGGATTGCACGTAGAAGTAGTAAGGATTAGCACTTAGCAATGAACTCTGCACACAGCAACGTTAGGTTTAAGAGAGAAGAATATTTTGGAAGTTTAAATGAAATATGATGAAAAATCTCTCTTATTTATACCTTTTCAATGTGAGAGAAAAGTTACCGTTATCTGAGGGTAATAAATATGACCGTTACCGTAAAAAACTTCTATGCAGTTTGTTACAACGGCTAAATTTAATGTTAGTTACCCAAACTCACACTGTTATATTGAAAAGATATTTTTATGAAAAGAATATATCATAAAGAATTTCTAAATGACTGACGTTTATTTACCCGACACACCGTAAATATTTTGAATTTACCATAGTATTGGACATACCATTTGTTAGGACTAACCTAGCCATGTGGAACTGATCACACTTTGTAACAGAATACTCAGCTGATCTTGAGTGTTCAGCTGAGATGAAGCACTCAGCTTCAGATGTAGCACTCAGCTCTGCTTGAGCACTTAGCTCAGATTTTGACACTTAGTCAAATATAGCACTTAGCAGAAATTTAACAGAGATAAAGACTGAAACATACCGATTAAGGGTTAAGCATGCCAAGCTTGCCAAGTAGAGTTATAAATCTTGTGCCTTCAATTGGTTTAGTGAAGATATCTGCAAGTTGATCTTCAGTCTCAACGAAGACTAACTCTATCTTTCCCTTTTCTACAATATCTCTGATGAAGTGATGTCTTATCTCAATGTACTTGGTTCTTGAGTGAAACACTGGGTTGTGTGTAATGGCAATAGCACTTTGATTGTCACAAAATATAGGAGTCTTCGAATAATGCAAATCAAAGTCCCTAAGCTGATGTTGCATCCACAGTATTTGAGCACAACAGATCCCTGCAACTACGTATTCAGCTTCAGCTGTTGAAATTGCTACTGAGTTTTGTTTCTTGCTTGTCCAGCTAACTAATTTTCCACCCAAAAGTTGACATCATCCAGTAGTACTCTTTCTATCAAGACCACATCCTGCGAAGTCTGAATCGGAGTACCCTATCAGCTCAAATCTTGATCCTTTTGGATACCTCAAACCTAAGTTTGGTGTTCCCTTCAGATATTTGAGTATTCTTTCAACAGCTAGCAAGTGTGATTCCTTTGGATCATCCTGATATCGTGCACAAACACATGTAACAAACATTATATCAGGTCTGCTTGCTGTTAAATAGAGTAATGAACCTATCATTTCTCTATGTGTATTCAGACATACAGATTTTCCATCAATGTCCTTGTGTAGTTTGACATTGTATAACATTGGAGACTTTGCGGGATGGCTTGAGTGTAATCCATATTTCTTAATCAGATCAAAGACATACTTGCTCTGATTAATAAATATACCATCTTCTTTCTAATAGATTTGAAGTCCCAAAAAGTACGTCATCTCACCCATCATGCTCATTCTGTATTGATTAGACATTATCTTGTAGAACCAATCACATAGATCTTGGTTTGTTGATCCAAAGATAATGTCATCCACATAAATTTGAACTAGAATCACATGTCCTCTGCTCTTTCTTATGAAAAGAGTTTTGTCAATACTTCCTCTGACAAAATCATTTGAGAGCAAATAGGTGGATAGTGTATCATACCAGGCTCTTGGAGCTTGCTTGAGTCCATACAAAGCCTTGTCCAACTTATAGACATAATCTGGATGTTTAACATCAATAAAACCAGGGGGTTGTTTCACATAGACCTCCTCCTGTAGTGCTCCATTTAGGAATGCACTTTTAACATCCATTTGATACACTTTAAAGTTTTTGAAGGCTGCATAGGCTAGAAACAACCTTATAGCTTCAATCTTTGCAACAGGGGCAAAGGTCTCATCATAATCAATACGTTCTTCTTGTCGATACCCCTGAGCTACTAGCCTTTCCTTGTTTCCGATCACTACTCCATCCTTGTCCATTTTATTTCTATAGACCCACTTAGTGCCTATAATTGTTTTTCCTTTGGGGCAGGGACAAGGGTCCAGACCTTGTTTCTTTGAAATTCTGTCAGCTCCTCTTGCATAGCTTCAATCCAATCATCATCTGTTAGAGCCTCTTCAGTCTTCTTTGGTTCCATTTGAGATAGAAAACTAACGTAGGCATCATAGTTTGCATTTGCCTTAGATCTAGTTAACACATCATCTTCAATGTTTCCAATGACATCATCAAGAGAATGATCTTTTAATATTCTGAAGGTTGTAGTAGGAGACTGAGGTTTTGGGTCTAAGTCAGAGCAGTGTCTCTCAGGCTGAATAGGACTTACTTCTTCAGTCTGAGTAGGAATTGGAAGATCACTTAGATCTTCAATCTGACATGTACCTGATGATTCACCGAGACTCTTAGGCTGATTATCTTCAATATTGATAATTTCTTTCGATCACATTTGTCAGATTTACTATCATCATCATCATCAGAATCATCCATAACATACATGGGATTTGATGTGAGATCTTATTTGCTCCTCTCAAGCTCACTCAGATTAACCGGGTCAGCTTGAGCTCTGTTGGATTCATCAATACTTGTCTCATCAAACGTAACATGTACTGACTCTTCAATTACCTTCTGTTTAAGATTAAAAACTCTGTAAGCTTTGGAGATTGAAGAATATCCAACAAATATCCCTTGATCAGCTTTGGGTTCCAACTTATGGAGCTGATCTCTTTGCTTTAGCACATAGCATGTTGAACCAACAATGTGGAAATATCCAATGTTGGGTTTTCTGCCATGATACATCTCATAAGGTGTTTTACCATGTCTTTTAACTATAATCGATCTATTTTGAGTATAGCAGGCTGTACTTACAGCTTCTGCCAAGAAGCTTAGTTTGAGCTTTGCCTCACATAGCATGGTTCTGGCAGCTTCAATTAAGGTTCTATTTCTCCTTTCAGCAACTCCATTTTGTTGTGGAGTTCTTACAGATGAGAAATTCTGGATAATTCCTTTCTCTTCACAAAAGCCTTCAAGGGTTGAGTTTTTGAACTCAGTCCCATGATCACTTCTGAGTTGTTTAAGAGACTTACCCTTTTGCAACTCTTCTTGTCTTATGAAGCTGATTAACTTATATGTAGCTTCACTTTTGGCTTTTAAAAAGATTACCCAAGTGAATCTTGTGAACTCATCGACAATCACTAGAGTATACTTTTTGCCATTTAGGCTTGGGGTGCTGATAGGTCCAAATAGGTCCAAATGCAACGTATGCAATGGTTCTGTAATTGAGAAATTCTGTTTGGACTTGAAGGATCCCTTATGATGTTTTCCCATTTCACAAGCTGAGCAGAGTTTGTCTTTAGCGAATGTGATCTTAGGCAGACCAGAGACTAACTCTTTGCTAGACCGTTTGTTAATATATTTGAAATTTAAATGTAATAGTCTCTTGTGCCATAACCAACTCAGCTTGGGAGTTAAATCAGAATACAAGCAGGTTTCAATTGAGGGATCTGCAGAGCTGAGATCTAACAAGTAGATATCTCTCTCTCTTTTTGCCATTAATATTGGTTTTCCCTTCTTATCATAAATTGTCCCTGCATGCTTTCTGAAGGTGACTTCATAATCCTCATCACACAGTTGACTGATACTTATCAGATTGTGTTTAAGGCCTTCAACATATGCTACATTTTTGAAAGTGACTTTTCCAACAGTTATCTTTCCATAACCTTTAGTCCTTCCTTGAGAATTAACCCCAAATGTCACCTTGGGTCCTTCATTGTTTTGGAATTCACTTAGAATCCCCTTGCTTCCTGTCATGTGCCTTGAGCATCCACTATCTAGATACCACTTGTAGGAGCACTGCACATGATCAACGAAACATATTAGTTTCTTTTTGGAACCCACTGTTTGGTGGGTCCTGAGGATGAGCACTTAGCTGATCCTTTGGAGTTTGATTGATCAGCTTGAACACATTCTGGGTCTATTTTGGACTGATCATCCTTTTCATTTTCAGGTCTAAGATTGGTACTTACATAATCTTTGGCCTCATGACCTCTATCACCACACTTATAGCATTTTTTTCTAAAGATGGGTGTTTGGGTGATTTCTTTGAGTTTTCCAACATTAAATTTGGGTTCAGTTTTAGGGTCATATGATGTGGATAACCTTTCAATCCGCTTCGACAGTTTGTCTACTTGATTTTCACTGACTTTGGTCTTACCTTTGTCAGCTTTATGGTTACCTTTATTTGGTGAAGTCTGAATTATAGAGAACTTCCTGTTTTTAGACATCCTTTCATATATGGCTTGAGAATTATGTCTTTTTGAGTTATCATGAGATATTATATCAAAAACAGTTGTTCTCACAGGATTGTAATCCAATCTTTTGAAAACTGACTTACAGTTTCTGTTGGATTTGGAACATTCAGCTTGATGGTTTGAGTGAATAATCTGAGGACTTTGGGTTGGTCTCACAAACTTATTGGTTTTGACCTGTTTCCCTTCCTTGTTCCTTAAGAATGTTCTTGGGAGTATGTCATTTAATTTCATCATTTTGTCTTCAAGACTGACTTGATGTTCGATGATTTATGGTTACCTTTATTTGGTGAAGTCTGAATTACAGACAACTTCCTATTTTTAGACATCCTTTCATATATGGCTTGAGAATTATGTCTTTTTGAGTTATCATGAGATATTCAATCAAAAACAGTTGTTCTCATAGGATTGTAATCCAATCTTTTGAAAATTGGCTTACTGTTTCTGTTGGATTTGGAACATTCAGCTTGATGGTTTGAGTGAATAATCTGAGGACTTTGGGTTGGTCTCACAAAGTTATTAGTTTTGACCTGTTTCCCTTCCTTGTTCCTTAAGAATGTTCTTGGGAGTATGTCATCTAATTTCATCGTTTTGTCTTCAAGACTGACTTGATCTTCGATGATTTCATCAGCAGCAGCACTATAATCTCCCCCTCGCATAGCTTTTACTTGATTTGGTATCTGCTGGTTAATACACTTTTCTGCTTCTCTTGATGACTTACACCAAGATTCACAGATTTTTCTTAGATTGTCAACTTGTTCTTTTGATTCTTGCAGTTCTTCACTTAGAAGTTTGTTTATATGAAGCTGACATTCATAATCACTTTGAATCTTTTTACCAGCATTTAAGAGAGTTTCAGAATGTTTAAGTTCATCTTTTAGTTTTGAAATTTCAGTTTTCAAACTAGATTGAACTGTGAGAGAGGTTTTGAAGTCATTCAACAAATAGCTGAACATTAGACATTTTTGTTCATCAGTGTAAGAGCTAAAGTTATTTACCTTATACATTGAGGCAGGATCACAGTTACTGGTTTGCTTACTCAGCTTAGCCACTTCTGCTAGATCCTCATCAAATGAACTGTCTTCTAACTCATAGTCAACTTGTTCCTCTTCATCCTCAATGGCCATCAAGCACCTATCTGGCTCATCATCATCTGAAGTAGATGATTCAGTATCCCAAGTCTCAGCAAGAAGACCTTTGATGTTTTCATCTGGCTTGCCTTTGAGTCTTTGATATTTCTTTTTATACTTATCAGCTCTATAGGCATTCTTGTCAGCTACTGAAGCTGATTCTCCCTTCTTAACTCTACACTTAGCAGCTATGTGTCCTATCCTCTGACAGTTATAGCACTTAGCTTTCTTAGGATCAAAAGTAGACTTACCATTTTTGCTTCTGTCAGATTAACCCCTTCCTCTTCTGAGCTTTCTAAAGTTTCTTGCTAACATTGCCATTTGTTCAGTAAGAGCATCTATCTCTTCATCATCTGAACCGGAGTTAAGACTTACCTCCTCAGATTCAGATTCAGAGTCATTCTCAGCTTGAGACTCTTTAGATCCCTTCTTTTTCTTTTCCGCAATTAATGCAGATCCAGCATTATTGATAGATTCTTTTAGTTGTTGCTCGGCCACTTTCTTCTGTTCCATGATCTGTTGATGATTTAGAAGGAAACCATAGATAGATCTGGGATCATATTTTCCTAAGGTTCCTCCAGCATGAAGTGCAATGGTGATCTCATTGAATTGTTCTGGTAACACATCCAAGAACTTGAGTACCAACTCATTCTCATCTTTCTTGACACCTACCAAGATCCGATCACTTATCAAGCATTGAAATCTGGTAAACAAATCTGCCAGATTTTCATTCTTTTTAGCAAAGAAAGTTTCATAAGAACGACTCAGATTTGTCTTCTTATGTTGCTTGACCAAGTCAGTGCCTTAATACGTGACACTGAGAGTATCCCACATCTCTTTTGCACTTTGGCACCCAGCCACAGTATGCAGAAGAGGATTTGTCAAAGCATTTGCTATAATGCTTTGTGCCTTGTCATCTAGATTGAACAGTTTATGATCTTCCTCAGTCCAAGATGCTTCAGGCTTGGGAGTTTCTCCAGAGTGAACAGTTTTGTCAGTGGCAGTAATATGGATCATTGGTATGATTGGGCCATCTTAAATCACGGTACTCATCCTGTGATCTATGGACTTCAGATATAGCATGGCTCTAAACTTCCACATAGGATAGTCAGTGCCATCAAAGATAGGACAACCTTTTGCCGCCATTGTTGGTATATGACTTGATTGCTTGCTAGTAGACATCTTAACCTCTTGACATCGGATCTTGATCTTCAACTTATAAAGAAACTTGCTCAATTACCAGTTGTTGGTCCCAAAGAGGGTGAACAAGCAACCGATACAGTGTAGAAGGGGGGGGGGGTTGAATACACTTTAAACAATTAAACAAATTAATCAAACATATATTCAATTATCAACCAGAACAATAACTATTATCACTCTCTAATCAAATCAACAGGATGATTTGATATTACAATGATTATAACCTCAACTCCCTCTAAACACTCTTGAATCACAAACTAATTGATGATCGAATTTCTTGTTAAACTGATTAAGAAGAACTCTTGAAAACTCTCTCTAACTTTGAACTTACAAAGTTATCGCAACACACGCGTATCAAGTATCATGAACACTGTACGTTTTGCAACTTATGCAGTATCACGTACTTGTTATCGTATAATCTTCGCGCAATTGTTCGTGTATGTATTCATGTATAAAAACCCAGAAGAAGGTTTATACTTATACTTGATATATCTACGAACAAATCGCAGTTTAAAGATAGAACTTATCTTTTCTTTAAAACCGTAACAAACTTCTTAATTAGAACATATCTAATTAATTCCGTTTGAGATTTCTATCCAACTAATAGATAATTTAAATTAGGTTTAGATATCCTAATTTAAATGTCGTAGATATGGAGAGTTTATAACAGAATTTAGAACTTACTTAAATTCTGAACTGACATCTGACGCTGAGCTGACATACTCAGTCTTGACCTTGTCAAGCTAACTTCTTCAATCTTGGATTCTTGAATCTTCAAGTCTTCACTCTTAAAACCTATCTCGGCTTAGAAGTCACTGAGCTATCTAGTACTTACATAGAAAACTCTATATCTGTTTATACGCTGACTACTCAGCTTCAGCTGACCAGTCAGTCTATAACAGACTTACATAATTCCTACCTCTTAACCTATCATCTATACATATCTATAGTTTGTCTCATCAAATCTAACTATTCTAAATACGGGACTAACAATTATATATTTCCCGGCTAAAATCAATCCGATATCGCATAATATTTATATATATTTAGCGCGATATCACATGCCCACGTTGCAAACAAAAATATATCTGCTTACCTTTATTGCCCATACATAATATATATATATAGGTGTTCATATCCAACAATAAAAAGGTCAACAGATGTTAAATTTAACATAGTCATGAACACACTATTTAAACAATTGTATATAATAAAGTGTAACAGATAAAAAAACCCCTTTAGCTGGCCAACCAGTTTGACCCGTTTTGACAATCGGGTAACATAGGTCGCATTCTGGTTAGCGTTTGATAATGAAATCATCTTATTTCATTTCTTGATATGTGATCATTCATTGATCAGCTAAGTAAGCTCCATGAATTGTTTCTTATAACTCATTGTATAACACTCCAAATTGACTTACTAACCGATAATCTTTTAGAAAATAACAACTAAGTTTGATCACAAAAGAGGAGCATGATTATAAATATTTCATAATTTGTTTTATGATTTTATATGTACATGATGAAGGTTATACATAAGATGATGGTGCTGAAGACGACGAAAGCAATGATAACGAAAGTGAAGACATGTTTGAGAATTGCGGAAAGGGGATGGGAATGTATGATAGTAAGGATTGTGTAGAAAATGAGGAGGATGAACTTGTTGAAGATGAACTTCAAGGTCTCCATGTTGAAAAACACACAGGTTACTACCACATGTTAGACTCTTTGTTGTTTGAAATGCATGTATACTTATCCTATTCTATGATTGATTTGATTGTTAGCTCTTTCTACTACAAAGAAGAGAGGGCCATCAATGATGCATGGCTTACATGTATGAGAACAAAAAAAATCATGAGGTCATTATATGTAACAAATATGGACAACCTACTGGACCTGTCACACAAGAAAGAGACATAGTAGGGGAATTCTCTTGGTTTTTAGGTACAATAGCTCGTACATACAGTTATGCACCTTTAAACTATATTTCATGGCACAAGGTGCCACATAAGGATAAGATGTGGGAGTATATTTTGGTAAGTTTTTAATATGATTTACACTAGTACTTATTTTTTTTATTCTTTTTAGTAACTTTCATATTTGTAAAGGAAAAATACATTGTGCCTGAGGATGTTAAATCGTGGGTGCTAAAGTCAATTGGAGTTGCTTGGAGGGGATATAAATGTCGGTTGAAGAAAAAGCACTATAGTCAATTCCAGATGAAGATTTCTTAAGATTACTATGGTTATGGAGTAGAAAAGAAGTGATGGTAAATTCTTAAACTATTCATAGTTACTAAAACTTGTTTATTAGTAATATGTCTATTAATTTAATTGGTTACAATTTATATATTTTCCTTATAAGAACCGTTGTTCGCGAGCATGGGATGCACGCATATCTTAAAAAAACATGCACACATCCAGTCCAAAAAGTTTTGCAAGAATTCGTGAGGAAATGGTAAATCATTTTTCTATTTGTTATTTTTTCTTTTTTATATCATACGATATAATATTACTAATAGTATTTACTTTTGTTCTGATAAAGACAAGTGATGACCCAAACAAGGAGCCACCGAGTTTAACCCAAATGTTTGAGCGCACTCGTAGAAGGAAAGAAGGGAACTTATATGTTGATTCATATGATGACACCGCATACAAAATTGTAAGATATTATTTTATATTTCTTATATATTCCATTTGTCATTGGAAAATTACGCGAACTTTTTTATTTGTAATCATGAAGGAACAAATGAAAAGCTTCAATCCTCCCCATGGTGAAAATACACCAATAGATCCTTTTCTGGCTGTAACGAGTAAGGAGTATGATGGTCACCGAAGACTTTATGGTAGAGGTGTTACCAATAAACTGATCAAAAAGACGACATGTGGTGAGGAATCGTATATGGTTCCAAGAGTGCTTATGGAATCAATTAAATCAAGTGCAGAGGAGGAAAAAAATAAATTGTTTGATATACGACGAGAGCTTGAAGCAGAGCATGAAAGGAAGAAAGCCGAGTTAGAAGAGGAGCATAAAAGAAATAAGGCCGAAGTAGAAGCAATCAGACAAGAACTTAACAATGAGTGAGAAAAAATAGTTGAAGATGCGGTGCGAAAGCTGATAGAAAAACTACCCTCTAAGATTGCTCGAAAGTTGTTATCTTGAATTCTCATATATATTTGGTACAAGGTATGCTTTATGATCACTACAATTATTTGCTTATCTACATCCATAAAAATACTAACAATATTCTTAATCATTTTTATGTAGGATATGTTCTCTAACACCACTTCTGAAGTCAGTTGCTTTAATGTCAAAACAAATTTTAGCAGCGGAAATTTTTCTTTTAAAACAACTGTTATTTACATTATCAAAAGAACGTTGGTGTTACCAAGTACAGGAACCGACCATAGTATCTATTTACAATTCATCACAAAATATAAGTGTTCCACCCACAAGGGGCAATACAATCCCATAAGCAACCCGCCTCGCAGGCCCTCTAGTCTTTACCTGAAAAGGGAAACATAGTACCATTAGCTACACTAGCTAGTGAGTACATACAATCATAAGCATCAACAAATTAAGTCATGCGTCATATCATAAACAGTCTTTGCTAGCTTAGCACATAGCGGTGTGCTGACAAGATCGGTAAGAGCCGTGTCTTGCAGGGTAATCAATCCCGCTCAACAACTCAGACCGGGGAATCAGACACGACCAATCCGCGCTGGTGGGGGAGCACAAGGCGGTCCACCAAGCATCGTTCTCAGAGCCAGAGGCTCTACCGGTAATCCAGCCACAATCAGCTGATCACCACTCACATTAAGGCACGGTGGTTCTGTAGAACCTTGACCCGGGATGCACCCCGAGTCACTGTTAAATCCAGAAATGACCGAAGTCTTGTTAGGATCCAGCTAACCGGCTGACCTTAACCATGCGTCAGATAGTCTGCAGACAGTTCACATACACATATACGTACATTTGATCCCACAGGGATCCATCATCTTTCATATAGCATCATACAGTTACTCATACGATCATATCATCATGTATTAACTAAGTGGTTCCAAACTGGACCCACTGGCATGCTCCTGACACATACTCTAACATCATACAAGTCATACACTTACCTCTTCGAGCGTACCTGCAAAAGCAAGTTAGTCATACATAGTACATTCACATAGTCACTTAGAATGCAAGCCTCACTCTACTGAGTCTCATGGTCATAGGCACTCACCTGAGCTATTACTAGGCACAGGTATTGTCTTAAGTCCTCTAACAAGTTCACCTAACATATCACATTAACTTCAATCATTCACATGTGCATTCAAGACTCGACAAAACAATATTCAACTTTGGACATTTCACAAATCCGCTAGAACTGTCGGATTTGGGGAAATCCGATGGTTCTGTCGGATTCATGAAATCCGACACTTGCGGATTCCGACACATAGAGGGAAATCCGATACATGGAAATCCGATACAATCGGATTCCGATACTTGGAATCCGAAACTATGGATATCCGATAGACTTGGGATTCCATATTTAAAAGGGACTACAAAACATGAAATCTGACGGAATTGCGGAATCCGACACTTGTATCGGATTCCGATACTTTATTCGGTTTTCATCACATGCGGATTCCGACTACTTCATAGTTGCGGAATCCGACAACTTCATCAACTGTGATTCCGATAGCTTCATTTAATCATGTAAACAACTTTAGTTGGGCACGCTTTAAGCCCAGAACATCATAATATCATGATAAACACATGAAATCACAACAAGAACACCAAATATACCAAAACCCACTTCGAAGTAAGCTTTAGCATGTTCTTGCATGGATTCATGTTTCTTAGTTTGCTACACTCGATTTCAAACTTCTAAACATCTTAGAATCATGTTGCTCACCTCCGTAGATCAACAACCGACTTCTCTTCTTCTTTCTCTGAAAATCCGAGAGCAACGAGAGAGATGCCGAGAGAAAGTGTGTTTGCGGATTTGTATATGTGTGTTTGCTATGTTTGACCAAAGTCAACTAAACACACATATATACTCTCTAAATACCCGAGGCGGTTGCCTCTTACCTCACTATAGGGGTTTCCTTTTTAATTAACTATACACACACATACTTAATACCTACATATACTCGTACATGCATACATACATACATACATGCAACGCATAAACCACAAATACTTACTCATTTAACTCAACAAGTATATACAAAATACATCTTATTACAATAACTACGTACACACACGTGCTAATTACAACTAGGCCCAAGTTGAGGATGTTACAAATCTACCCCCCTTAAGAAGATTCTGTCCTCGGAATCTACTCAGTGATAAATAGGTGAGGGTACCATGTCTTCATCTCGTCCTCAACTTCCCACGTCAGGTTTGGACCTAAGTTGAGGATGTTACATGTTCTCTACAAAAGCGATCAAAGATTTTCAACTTTTATTAAATGTAATAGATATGAATATCATTTCGGTCGACTCACGACTTAATGTGTTTGAGTACACACTTTATGGTAGTGCTTTTAGAATTTGATGAATTCTTATGCTATAATGTAATTTTGTTTATTATATGCTTTTTGTTAATAATTAAAATAGATGTAGGAATTCTTTATGGTTTGAGTAAAACATGATGGTTGTGTATTATATTAAAATAAACATTTATCGCATTGGCGTTGAATGAAATAGTAGAAATATCAATTAATGAAAAAATGTTGCATTTACCATCAATATATTAAAAAAAAAGTTGCTCTTACTAGGAAAAACGTTGCTATTAAATAATTAAAATTACATTAAGTGTTGTTTTAGATTAGAGAAAGTATTGCATTTTTGTACTAAAAACACCAAAAAGTGTCGCATTTGCCACTTAAAAGTGTTGTGATACTTAATTGAAAGTAAATAAAAAAGTGTTGCACTTGATGTACAAAGTGTTGCATCTTAAAAGTGTCGCAATTCTTAAAGATATGCAACGTTTCAAAAAGTGTTACATATTATAATAAAAGTGTCGTCTTAGACTCTACCACTGAGGATATTCAAATGGTTGTCCCAACCTTTGATAGCACATCCTCATCTCCTATTCAAACACCAATTCCACAGCCAAGCTCTGGTAGTTCTACTCCTCCCCGTAGCCCCCTATACACATGGTCAACAGAGGTTGCTCATCTTGAGCCCTTTGAGGTAGTGACATCCACACCTTTGACCTTAAATCCAATTACCCTTCCTCATGTTGAGTGTGAGCCATTGGATGTTGCACACCCTAAGCTAGTGGATGTATCCTTCCAAATGGATACATTTGTAAACATGGGACTTAAACCGCTATCTGAGACATCCTCCCAAAAGGGTGTTCTCATTGAAAGACAGAACTCCTCCCAAGGTCACACTGTGTCTACACCCATATTAAGTTGGCCTATGCCATTCACATTCTCCCAACGGAATGTGGATCCAATAAGGGATTCCCTAATATTAAGTGCATCCCACACTCACTCCACATACCTTGCACCTATTATTGATTCAATTCTTACACATGCAAAGCCTACCAATGCTTGTGGTATAAACCAACCACTTGTACAGGGCTCAACAGTCTTTCCCAATGAATTTGAGCTTATACACCAAGGCTCAAATGAGGGAATCCAATCCTTACTGTAACACTAGAAAACCCAAGCCATTTTTTTGTGGAAGCTAAATTAAACAAACTTCTTTAGATACAAACCAATATTTACAATTTACAACATCAGTTCACAACAAACATAAACAATTGTTTTGGTGTTACTAAAACAAACTGGCTCGTTTCTTTTAATGCAAAATACATATCAAAGCGGGGTCAACTTCTCCTTCTACGACACCAACAAACACAAACCTGCAAAAAGCAACAACTGAGGGGAATTAGCACAAAGCTAAGTGAGTAGAGGCTAAACACAAACGCAATCATCAACAGTCAATATCAAAGCATGTAATCACAGTTGTAAATACTAGTTACACGTATGTAGTTAATGTAATAGGCGAGTGTTTTACTTGTAAATATTTGTTTAAATGAGTATTTGTATGTTTATGTGTGTGTATGTGTGTATGTTAATTATATGTATGTATAAGTTATATAATTAATTAGAAAACAAAGAAGTTAAAAGAGGAAAACCATGAGTGAAGTAATCCAAAGGCAACCGCCTTTGGATATGTAAATGTATATATGCATGAATGTGTCTTAGATTAACTTTACAAAATCAAAGATAGCAAACACCTAAACAAACACACACATTTCTCTCTGCTCTCGGATTTCAAAAGAAGAAGAAGAACGCAACTATTGTTGTTTATTCACAAAGGTTAGTAATGGATTTAAGTATGTTAGAAGATTACATATATGTTAGAAACACCAATTCATGCTAGAACACTTTGAATAACATGAAAAGCTTACTTTAGAAAGTGGGTTTTGCATAATGGGTGTTCTTGTTTGGATTTGGGGTGTTTAAGATATTTATTCAAGTAGAACATGAAGTTCTAATATGTTCTGGGCTTAAAACCAACAAATTTGAAGTTGTTAGAATGACTTATGTATCTATCGGAATTTCAGAGTATGAAGGTGTCGGATTCCGAGACCTATGAAGGTGTCGGGATGGTTGTTGAATCCGCTAAGTTAGATAAAATCCGCAAGTGTCAGAGTCCGACAGTGTCGGATTTCGTATCTATCGGATTTCGTGTGTCCCGGATTTCTTTTCAAAGTATCGGATTTCCATATGTCGGATTTCCTTCTATGTGTCGGAATCCGCAAGTGTCGGATTCCGTATGCATGTTGGATTTCCAAGTATTGGAATCCTATAGATGAATGTCGGATTTCATGTGGGGATGTCGGATCTCATGTGTACGAGTGTCAGATTTTCCCAAATCCACACGGACTATTGGATTTCCCTAAATCCAACAGTTTGGCGGATTTATGCCAAGTCCAAGGTTAAGTATTTGTTTTGTAGTCTTTTTATGCATGTATGAGTAATTAATGTAAGTATGATATTCAAGGTGAACTTGTTGTGTTAGTGAAGTTAGATACAAATACATGTACATTGTAAACTACTCAGGTGAGTACTTGCTTTCATGAGACTCAGTAGAGTAAGTCTTGTATGTTAGATGACTATGTGTGTATATTATGTATGTCTAATTTGTTTTTGCAGGTATGCTCAAGGAGGTAAGTATGTGACTTAAATGATGTTAAGGTGTATAATAGGTGCATGCCAGCGGGTCCAGTCTGGAACCGCTTAATTAATACGTGATGATATGTACGAATGAATAACTGTATGATGTTTTATGTAAGATGATGGATCCCTGTGGGATCATATGTATGTTTATGTATGTGCACTATCTACAGACTATCTGAAGCATGGTTAAGGTCAGTTGGTTGTAACTGGATCCCATGAGTACTTCGGGGTTTCACGGTGATTTGGGAGGCATCCCAGATCCTAGGTTCTGCAGAACCGCCGTGCCTTAACGTGAGTGGTAATCAGCCCATTGTAGCTGGATTACTTGTGGAGCCTCTGGCTCTGTGAACGATGTTTGGTGGACTGCTTTACGCTCCCCCACCAGCGCGGTTGGTCGTGTCTGATTCCCCAGTCTGAGTTGTTGAGCGGGATTTATTACCCTGCAAGACATGACTCTTACTGATCTTGACAGTACACCGCTATGTGTTAAGCTAGCAATGATTGTTTATGTATGATATGTATGCTGCTTATGCTAACTATGTAATCACTAGCTAAGTGTTAGCTAATGGTGCTATGATTTTCCCTTTTCAGGTAAAGACTAGAAGTCGTGTGAGGCAGGTGGCTTTTGGATGTAAATTCCCCTTGTTGGTTGGAACACTTTATTATGTTGTAATGTAATTTGATACAATGGTCGGTTTCTGTGGTAGGTAACACCAATGAATGTTTTGGAAACAATGATGATATAATTAACTGTTGTTGCTTTTAAAAGAAAAAATTTCCGCTGCTAAATTTGAACTATCATTAAAGTAACTGTTTTTGGAAGCGGTTTTACAATTTGGTATCAGAGCCTAAGTTTGAGTGAATTGGGTACTTGTAAGAATATTCAATCTCAAACTCGGGCCCGACCATAAATAAGTGTTCCTATAGGGGGATTAAGTGAGAGTGTTATATGTATGCTATTATTGTAATATGAATTGTTAGTAAGTTAAGTAAGTGAGATAGAGTATTAACTGCTTTTTCTCTCTCGTATAGAAGTTAGAAAAGATGTCTGTCGGACGTGGCAATACGGAGCAAGCGTTAAAAGAGATGGAAGATGAGGCTTCTCATATGCCTCATCAAGCTGAGGATGAAAGATCTCAGCATAATGTTGGAGATGGTAGACCTGAGCCAGATCAGGTTGCTTATATTAGGCATTTGGAGGAAGAGTTGCGAATCGCTAAAGAGCTCTTATTGCAAGCAACGTTGAACAAGCCTCGCAAGACTTGTTCATACAAGAAGTTTCTGTCTTGCAAGCCTCCAACATTCTATGGGAGTGATAACCCCACAGTTACCATAAAATGGCTCCGGTAGATGGAGCAGGTATTTGAATCATGTGAATGCGAACCGGAGTATTGTGTAAAATACGCAGTACGCATGTTAAAAGGCCGTGCCATCTTGTGGTGGGATACGGTGAAAGCATCTGTTAGTAAGGAGGTGATGAGTGCTATATCTTGGGAACAATTTTCTGAGAAGGTATTGAAGAAATATTGCATAGAGTATGATATGGAGTAGATGGAGAGAGAATTTACTGATCTCCAGAAAGGGGATAAGCCAATAGAAGAACACATTACCTCGTTCATTGATAAAATGAGATTTGTTCCCCATCTGATCCCTGATGAGACCACCAAGATAAGGAGGTTTGTGGCAAATCTGCCATTGGAATTTCACCCTCACGTACGAGCTGCTGCTAATATGGATCGGGCTTTTGAAATAGCTCGACAAATGGAGGGAGACCGCATCCACTACAAGAGCGAATATGCCAGTGGAGGGTTAATGTGAAAGTTTCAACCATCTGACAAATCGGGTCCTTCTAAAGGACAATCCTCAGCATGTGGAAAGACTGATTCTTCAAAGAAGCCGAGACCTGACTCTCCTTGGTGTTCTTAGTGTCGTACTTATCACGCTGGTGATTGTTCAAGTGCTACCAGGCGATGCTGGAGGTGCGGGTAGAAGGGCCACGCTAGTACCGAGTGTGGTCTTAAAGAAGATGTTTGCTATTGGTGCCACAAGCCCGGGCACAAGATGACCGACTGCCTGGAAATACAGGGTGCTGGATCTAAGGGGTCTTCCAGGGGCCAAAAGAGAGAAGATGCGCCTCACGCAAAGGGGAGGGCATTTCAAATGATGGTGGATGAGGCTAAAGTAGCAGGGGATGTCATCACGGGTACTTTTCTTATTAATTATATCCCTGCTTGTGTTTTATTTGACTCTGGAGCTACCTACTCCTTTGTATCTGTGGCGTGTCCTAGAAGATTGCAATTACCGGTCGTTCCGTTAACTGAGCCGCTCAGAGTAGAGGTTGCTGACGGAAAAGTAGTCTCTGTTACAGAGAAAGTTCCTATAGCCGTGATTTATATTGATGGGAATAGTATCCCTATTTCTTTCTTCATTATGCATATTGCGGGCTTTAATGTCGTAATTGGGATGGATTGGCTCAGCAAGTGTGATTCTGAGATTCTTTGTTCCAAAAAGATGATCAAGATCCCTCTTTCTGATAGATCTTATGCTGTTGCTCATGGAGAAAGACGGGATTATGATATTCATATTGACTCCATGATTAAAGCTCAGAAGTCGATTTCTAAAGGTTGTGACTCTTATTTAGCATATGTTATTGATGCTACAATGGAGAAGTGACCAGTTCGTGATATTCGGGTAGTGTCTGACTACCCTGAGGTATTCCCTGAAGAACTTCCAGGTTTGCTTCCGATCAGAGACGTTGAATTCAAAATTGAACTTATTCCAGGAGTTGCTAGACAAAGGTTTTATTCGTTCGAGTTCCTCACCGTGGGGAGCTCATGTGTTATTCGTGAAGAAGAAGGATGGAACGATGCGTATGTGCATAGATTATAGGGAGCTTAACAAGCGAACTGTAAAGAATAAGTATCCACTTCCTTGAATCGATGATCTTTTTGATCAATTGCAGGCAGCTACATGCTTCTCTAAGATTGATCTCCGGTCGGGGTACCATCAAGTACGAGTTCACGAAGAAGATATTTCGAAGACTGCGTTCAGAACTCGTTACGGTCATTACAAATTTCTAGTTATGCCATTCGGTTTAACCAATGCCCCTGCCGTCTTCATGGATCTTATGAATCGCGTATGTCGTCCATTTCTTGATAGATCCGTGATCGTATTCATTGAAGATATTCTTGTTTACTTGAAGACGGAAGCAGATCACGAGCTTCATCTTCGTTAGGTTCTCAAAACTCTGAAACGAGAACAATTGTAAGCCAAGTTGTCTAAGTGTGAATTCTGGCTTAGTGAAGTTCATTTCCTAGGCGATGTTATATGTCTAGATGGTGTCAAAGTAGATCCAGCTAAGGTGGAAGCTGTGATGAATTGGGGGTTCCTCGAACTCCTTCCGAGATTAAAATTTTCCTTGGCTTGGCTAGCTACTATCGGCGGTTTATCCGCGATTTCTCAAAGCTTGCCGGTCCGTTGACCAAACTAACTCGCAAGGATGTAGGTTTTGTATGGTCGGAAGCTCAAGAGGAAGTTTTTCAGACCCTGAAATGATTATTATGTGAAGCTCCAGTACTTACTTTGCCTGAGGGTTCAGAGGACTTTACAGTATATTGTGACGCCTTGTATGCGGGTTTGGGTTGCGTCCTGATGCAACGTGATAGAGTGATTGCCTACGCTTCTAGGCAGTTAAAATCACATGAACGGAACTACCCGACCCATGATCTGGAGCTTGCTGCTATTGTGTTTGCACTGAAGTTGTGGAGGCATTACCTTTATGGCACGAAGTGTGTGATATGCACAGATCACAAAAGTCTACAATATGTCTTTTCCGAGAAAGAACTCAACATGCGGCAGCGCTATTGGTTGGAATTAATAAAAGATACGATTGTGAGATCCGTTACCATCCTGGTAAAGCCAATGTTGTAGCAGACGCTTTGAGCCGTAAAGGACCAACAACAGAAGCAAGATTTATGAAGATCGTGGTAGTGCCAGATTTAATTTCTAAGTTGAAAGAAGCTCAGCAGACAGCATTGCAAGAAGAAAATCTTAAAGCTGAGACAATGAAGAAGTTAAAGGATCAGCTAAATGAAGATAATCGTTGGTTGAAGACTTTTCAATCCAGGATTTGGGTACCTTTTGTTGGAGGTAACCGTGAGCTGATTCTACAGGAAGCCTATAAGTCCAAATTATCCGTCCATCTGGGAATTACAAACACTTCAAATGAAGATGTTATACCGGTGGCCAACTCTCAAGAAAGACATCGCTTCATTTGTGGAGAGATGTCAGATATGCGCGCAAGTGAAGACAGAACACCAAAGACTTTACGGTAATCTGCAACAACTGGATATTCCGGAGTGGAAGTGGGATAATATTACGATGGATTTCGTAACGAAGCTACCGAAGACGTTCAGAGGGCACGATATGATCTGGGTTATTGTGAATCGACTGACGAAAAGTGCTCATTTCTTGGCTACAAACGAGTCTACTTCGCGGACTCGTTTAGCTCAACTTTATATCGATGAGATTGTGTCACGTCACGGTCTTCCTTGTTCGATTGTTTCTGATCGTGACTCTCGGTTTGTCTCGAATTTCTGGCAAAGTCTGCAACGAGAACTTGGCAATCGTGTTCATCTGAGCACTGCCTACCATCCGCAGACTGATGGCCAATCTGAACGTACGATCTAGACATTAGAAGATATGATTCGTGCGTGTGTACTTGAGTTTGGTGGATCATGGGATTCTCATCTCCCATTGATTGAATTTGCATATAACAATTCATATCATTCTAGCATTTGAATGCCACCATACGAGATGCTCTATGAAAGATGATGTCGCATTCCGACCTGTTGGTTGGAACCTCGTGAGAAATAGTTCGCTGGACCGGAAATTGTCTAGATAACCTCTGATAAAGTGAATGTGGCTCTTGAAAAGCTCAAAGCAACTCGGGACCGATAGAAGATGTATGCGGATCCTAAGCGTCGTCCCGCTACATTTGAAGTTGGTGATCGCGTGTTCTTGAAGGTTTCTCCTTGGAAGGACGTCATTCATTTTGGGCACAAGGGGAAGCTAAGTCCACGTTTCATTGGCCTATTCAAAATTGTACGTAAAGTCAATGATCAGACGGTGACTCTAGAGCTGCCGCTTGAGCTATCTGGTATTCACGACACCTTTAACGTGCGCTACTTACGCAAGTGCCACGTTGAAGAGAAGCAGATCATTCCACTGCAGAAGTTGAAAGTTGACTCTTCTAAACAACTAGTTGAAGAACCTGTTGAAATTCTTAACACGAAGGTCAAGAAACTACGCAAGAAGATGATCAAGCTAGTCCTTGTAAAGTTGAAGCACAACCTAGGTCCAAACCTGACTTGGGAAGTTGAGGACGAGATGAAGACAAGGTACCCTCACCTGTTTATCACTGAGCGGATTCCGAGGACGGAATCCCCTTAAAGGGGGTAGATTTGTAACATCCTAACCATGGGCCTAGTTGTCAATACTAGTTAGACGTATGTAGTTAATTTAATAGGAGAGTGTTTTACTTGTAAGTATTTGTTTAAATGAGTATTTGTGTGTTTATGTGTGTATGTATGTTAATTATATGTATGTATAAGTTATATAATTAATTAGAAAAGAAAGAAGTTGAAAGAGGAAAACCATGAGTGAAGTAATCCAGAGGCAACCGCCTCTGGATATGTAAATGTATATATGCATGCATGTGTCTTAGATTGACTTTACAAATTCAAAGATAGCAAACACCTAAACAAACACACACATTTCTCTCTGCTCTCGGATTTCAAAAGAAAAAGAAGAACGCAGCTGTTGTTGTTTATTCACAAAGGTTAGTAATGGATTTAAGTATGTTAGAAGATTACATATATGTTAGAAACACCAATTCATGCAAGAACACTTTGAAGAACATGAAAAGCTTACTTTAGAAAGTGGGTTTTTGCATAATGGGGGTTCTTGTTTGAATTTGGGGTGTTTAAGATATTTATTCAAGTAGAACATGAAGTTCTAATATGTTCTGGGCTTAAAACCAAGAAATTTGAAGTTGTTAGAATGACTTATGTATCTATTGGAATTTCAAAGTATGAAGGTGTCGGATTCCAAGACCTATGAAGGTGTCGGAATCTGATGGTTGTTGAATCCGCTAAGTTTGATAAAATCCGCAAGTGTCGGAATCCGACAGTGTCTGAATCCGACAGTGTCGAATTTCGTATCTATCGGATTTCGTGTGTCCCGGATTTCCTTTCAAAGTATCGGTTTCCATATGTCGGACTTCCTTCTATGTGTCGGAATCCGCAAGTGTCGGATTTCGTATGCATGTTGGATTTCCAAGTATTGGAATCCGATAGATGAATGTCGGATTTCATGTTGGGATGTCAGATCTCATGTGTACGAGTGTCGGATTTTCCCAAATCCGCAGGGACTATCAAATTTCCCTAAATCCGACAGTTTGGCAGATTTATGCCAAGTCCAAGGTTAAGTATTTGTTTTGTAGTATTGTTATGCATGTATGAGTAATTAATGTAAGTATGATATTCAAATTGAACTTGTTGTGTTAGTGAAGTCAGATACAAATACCTGTACATTGTAAACGACTCAGGTGAGTACTTGCTTTCATGAGACTCAGTAGAGTAAGTCTTGTATGCTAGATGACTATGTGAGTATATTATGTATGTCTAATTTGTTTTTGCAGGTATGCTCAAGGAGGTAAGTATGTGACTTAAATGATGTTAAGGTGTATAATAGGTGCATGCCAGCGGGTCAAGTCTGGAACTGCTTAGTTAATACGTGATGATATGTACGAATGAATAATTGTATGATGTTGCATGTAAGATGATGGATCCCTATGGGATCATATGTATGTGTATGTATGTGCACTGTCTGCAGACTATCTGAAGCATGATTAAGGTCAGTCGGTTATAACTGGATCCCATGAGTACTTGGGGGTTTCACGGTGATTTGGGAGGCATCCCAGATCCTAGGTTCTGCAGAACCGCCGTGCCTTAACGTGAGTGGTAATCAGCCAGTTGTAGCTGGATTACTTGTGGAGCCTCTGGCTCTGAGAACGATGTTTGGTGGACTGCTTTACGCCCCCCACCAGCGCGGTTGGTCGTGTCTGATTCCCCGGTCTGAGTTGTTGAGCGGGATTGATTACCCTGCAAGACATGACTCTTACTGATCTTGTGAATACACCGCTATGTGTTAAGATAGCAATCATTGTTTATGTATGATATGTATGCTGCATGACTTACTTTATTGATGTTTATGCTAAGTATGTACTCACTAGCTAAGTGTTAGCTAATGGTGCTATGATTTCCCCTTTTCAGGTAAAGACTAGAAGTCCTGTGATGAAGGTGGCTTTTGGATGTAAATTCCCCTTGTGGGTTGGAACACTTTATTATGTTGTAATGTAATTTGATACAATGGTCGGTTCCTATGATAGTTAACACCAATTAATGTTTTGGAAACAATGATGATATAATTAACTGTTGTTGCTTTTAAAAGAAAAAATTTACGCTGCTAAATCTGAACTATCATTAAGGTAACTGTTTTCGGAAGCGGTGTTACACCTACAACCAATGCCGGCCAAAGCAAACGTTTACCGATAGCCCTCTACTGAGTTGGCACAGTGAAAATTCCCCTCTGATGCAACGTATGCACCAGTAAGACTATCACTGTACAACTAACCAGCAAACGAGCCCAGACCAATTCTACGTGTAGCTGACTTCTCAAACGCAACTCAATATCATCTAAAGAGCGCGTATCGGCCAAATAGTCATGCAACATATATCATCAATCAGTAATCACATTCAACAATTCAATCAATCAATCTTTCCATCACAATCACATGCATCATATAAATAACATTAACCGTAATCTTTACCATCCGCGATTAACGTCCACTCATCTCAAAATCAACGCGAACTCAGATGTCTAATATCACTGAGTCTTTGGATTGCCTGAAAACACGATAACAACCAAATCAGTCCCAATCTCATAAATATATTTGTCCACATATATTTATAAGTTAATCATTCGTAAATACAAAACTAAATCTTCATAAAATAGAACAAACAACAAACAATTACAAATCCAATCACAAATATCGGATTTGGGGACTATCGGATTCAAACTGTCGGATTCTCCACAATCGGATTTGAGAATCCGTCAGATTTTAAGTCTATCAGATCCCGGGTTCTCTCGGATTTTACAATGTTCCGGATTTGGGTTGTATCGGATTTCAGGTGTACCGGATTTGAAAGATACCGGATTTCAAGTATAGGATTTCAATGGGCAATCACGTACTCTATGCCCCTCTTTCTGACAATTCCAGCAAACATTCTTCTGGAATCTGCAACTCTTAAAATCGTAGCCGAACTGACCACACTTCACACATCTCAGTGTCTGTGGCGTGCACTGACCGTTATGAATGATTTGCACCTGCCACACCAAGGTGCCCGTTGGTTAGACCCACCCGAAGTAGGCCTCCTACCCTGCTCTCCCTGTCTGCTACCACTGCTCTGCCCTCCCTATTTCTGCTGGGTGCTATAATGTTCAAATCTTGACTTTTGTTGGGAAATCCTCTCCCTACTCAAACTCTCCTTCGCAATTTTATCCCCTTCAGCCGATTTGGCCAAAGCGAAAGCCTGGGATAATGTAGTAGCCCACCTAGTGGCGTTGTGGTGATCTGGGTGCAAAGCTCCAACGAAATGAGAGATCTTCGATTCTTCATTGGGTACCCAGTGCTTCACGAATCTCATCTTCTCATTAAATTGCTTGATCAAATCGTCCACAGTCATATTCCCCATCATTTGTAAATCCATAAATTCCTTCTTGATCTTAGCAATCTCGAAGGAACTGCAATATTGCTTGCATAGCTTTTCCTGGAACTGACTCTAGGTGATGCTCTCTTGTTGCTGTTTAGTGAAATGGCCGGTAATCGAGTCCCACCAGATCATAGCATCTCCCTTCAACATCCTCGTTGCATACTTCACCTTCAATTCGTTCTCGCAATTACAGGCATCTAATGCCTTATCCATTTCTCTCAGCCAGTTTTAAGGTAATGTTGGGATCAGAACTCCCTCGATACTCAGAAGGCTTGCAATCCAAAAATAGCTTGTATGTGCATGGTTGCTTATATCCATGAAATGCAAAAGGATAAGCTCCTGGTTATACATATGGATAATAAAATGGTGGTTGCATCATCTGTGTTACTGGTGGTAGGGGTCTTGTTACTAGCGCTGTGGTTGCATGTGTAGGAATTGCAGTTGGCACTGTGGCTGGTTTAGGTTGGTTCTGTTGCTGCTGCTCCATAATATGAACTTTATTCCTGAGTTCCACTAATTCATTCTCCAAGTGATAAACATACTCTCTTTGATCCTCTTCGCGAGCCTGACCTGATGTTCCGGCAATCTCTGTATTCCCCAAGTTTTCAATCACTGGTGCTTCAGTCATAGCTTGGGTCACAGGAGGAAGGATTCTATTAGCCATGATCTGTTACAATCACATCACCTCACAGCTCATTAGCATAAATTGTTAGTACACAAAATACTAACTACTACAAACATCTCTAACTCACCCTAATTCCCTCGAAGGAAAGCTTGACCCGTCACGAGCTAAGATTTGGGAATGCAAAACTCTATCCGTTCATGCATCGCCAAACCTAGGCTCTCATACCAAACTATAACACCGAAAAACCCAAGCCATTTTTTTTTAAATGTTGCGGAAGCTAAATTAAACAAACTTCTTTACCTACAAACCAATATTTACAATTTACAACATCAGTTCACAACAAACAACAACAATTGTTTTCGTGTTACTAAAACAAACTGACTCGTTTCTTTTAATACAAAATACATATCGGAGCGGAGTCAACTTCTCCTTCTACGACACCAACAAACACAAACCTGCAAAAAGCAACAATTGAGGGGAATTAGCCAAAGCTAAGTGAGTAGAGGCTAAACACAAACGCAAACATCAACAGTCAATATCAAAGCATGTAATCACATATCCAAGAAGACCGGCGGTTCGGCGCAGAATCTACAACCAATGTCGGGCAAAGCAAAGGTTTACCGATAGCCCTTTACTGAGTTGGCACAGTGAAAATTCCCCTCTGATGCAACGTATTCACTAGTAAGACTATCACTGTACAACCAACTAGTAAATGAGCCCAACCCAATTCTACGTGTAGCTGACTTCTCAAACGCAACTCAATATCATCCAAAGAGCGCATATAAGCCAAATAGTCATGCAACAGATATCATCAATCAATAATCACATTCAACAATTCAATCAATCAATCTTTCCATCACAATCACATGCATCACATCAATAACATTAACCATAATCTTTACCATCCGCGATTAACGTCCACACACCTCAAAATCAACGCGAACTCAGATGTCTAATATCACTGAGTCTTTGGATTGCCTGAAAACACGATAACAACCAAATCAGTCCCAATCTCATAAATATATCTGTCCACATATATTTATAAGTTAATCATTCGTAAATACAAAACTAAATCTTCATAAAATAGAACAAACAACAAACAATTACAAATCCAATCACAAATGTCGGATTTGGGGACTATCAGATTCAAACTGTCGGATTCTCCACAATCGGATTTGAGAATCTGTCAGATTTTAAGTCTATCGGATTCCGGGTTCTCTCGGATTTTACAATGTTCCGGATTTGGGTTGTATTTGATTTGAGGTGTACCGGATTTGAAAGATACCGGATTTCAAGTGTAGGATTTCGTTATCTCAGATTCTAGAACGCCGGATTTGGCAATATCGGATTCATGGCTACGGATTAAGTAGGATCGGATTTGGGTTCCGGATTTCAGTGTCTCGGATTTATAAGTATAGGATTTTGGGATATCGGATTTTCCAAATACAAGCTTCAACATGTATCAGTTTTTATCATCTTCTTGCTTAACACAATCCGCCAAATTCATCATCATCATAAATTAAATCCAGAAGTTATAAAATTCATCAAAACTTTCCAGAAACATGTTTAAACATATACAAACATGTATTCATGTATCACAAACACTTCACAACCATATAAATCTTCAAAAAAAATATAACCCACACAATCAAGTTCCTTCAAAATTAACCATAGTGACTCTTCATATAATCATGTTATTCAACATAAATCCTTCCAAACTAATACTTAAACATGTCAAGAATATAAATCTAACCTTTACTTGACTTTCAAGAACACAATCTTCAAAATCCGATTCCTTCTTTTCCTTCTTATTTTCGGCAGAGGATTAACACACAAAACTTTTCTTTGAAAATTTAAATGCTAATACCTAATCAAATAAACTATGTATACACGTACACCTAATACACAAATCGAAGCAGGAGGTGGCTAACCCACCTCTTGATTCACATACAAACATACACGTATACATTTTTATCAATATACATACATACATACATACATACGCATATATAAATACGAACTCCTGCATGCCTACAATAATCTTTTTCTAATTAATTTAATTAACCATATAATCACCTTAAAACAAATAAACACATAACGCTAACCCGCTAATCTACTGGCTCAGGTTTGCGGGTGTTACAAATCTCCCCTCCTTAAGAGGATTCTGTCCTCGGAATCTCGTCTCATTCAAACAACTGGGGGTATGTATCTTTCATCTCTGCCTGAGTCTCCCATGTTAAGTCAAAACCTAAGATGTGCTTCCATTTGACTAACACCATTGGAATCTGCTTCTTGCGGAGCTTGGTCACTTTGCGATCTAACAGCTCAACAGGTTCCTCTATCAGTCTCTTCTTCGAATCAACTTTCAATTCATGCACTGGGAGAATTTGACTTTCATCTTCAACCTTACATTTTCTCAGATAGAAAACGTTGAACGTATCATGAATACCTGCAAAAAAATGGGGAGCCAATAAAACGAATGCGGAAAGGACCAATAAAACGGGGAGCCAACTTCCCGCGTTTGCCGAAACGAATAACGCCTTTCCACATAGAGACTTCAGATACACTAACTCCCCCACATCAAATGATACTGGACGATGTTGTGGATCTACATTCATCTTCTTTCTATCTCTGGCAGCTTTTAAATTTTCTCTAGGAATAGCAACCTTGTAAGCATTTAACTAAACAATCTTGGGCCCTGCAAACTGTTTCTTATTAGCCTCTAACCAACAAGTCAGAGTACGACAGTGACACCCGTACAACATTTCATACGGAGGCATCCCAATACTGGAGTGGTAAGAATTGTTATACGCAAACTCTATCAATGGTAGGTGTGAATCCCAAGATCCACCATACTCAATTACACAAGCACGTAACATATCTTCGAGTGTTTGTATGGTTCGTTTAGTCTGACCGTCAGTTTGGAGGTGATAAGCAGTACTGAAGTTAATCCTCGTCTCTAGGTCTCTCTGTAAACTTCTCCAGAAGTTAGAAACAAACCTGGAGTCTCTGTCAGATACAATAGACAATGGTATACCATGCCTCTCAACAATCTCATCAATGTATAGTTGAGCTAACTTACTCAAAGAAGCCGTCTCACAAATAGACAGAATGTGGGCACTCTTCGTCAGTCGATCTACGATCACCCATATCACGTCATGATTCTTCTGAGTACGCGGAAGTTTCGTTACAAAATCCATCGTTGTGTGTTCCCACTTTCACTCAGGAATCTGTAACTGTTTTAAAGATCCGTAAGGCTTCTGATGTTCTACCTTCACCTGCGCACATATATGACATGATTCCACAAAATGTGCCACATCTGTTTTCATCGTAGGCCACCAGTAAAGAACTTTCAAGTCCTTATACATTTTAGTGCTTCCTGGGTGAACTGACAGTCTTGACTTGTGTGCTTCAGTTAAAATCAACTTTCTCAATTCTCCAAGCATAGGCACCCAAACACGAGCTTTATATACTTTCAATCCACGAGAATCGTCATTTAATTCATCCTTATGTTTCCTCATTAGTTAAGTTTTCAAATTTTCTTCCTTTAAGGCTTCCATCTAGGCAAATTTCAGTCTATCCACTAAGTCAGATACTATTTCCATACGCATAAACTGAATAGGACTTCCAGCTCCTTTACGACCTAGGGCATCTGCCACTACATTCGCTTTTCCAGGGTGATATCTGATCTCGCAATCATAATCTTTTATCAACTCCACCCATCATCTCTGTCTCATATTCAGTTCTTTCTGTGTAAATACATACTATAGACTCTTATGATCGGTACAAATTATGCACTTAGTACCACTCTCGGATCTAGGCTCAACGAGCTACACTCTCGGATTATCAAGAAATCGACCTCAACCATCTCGAATAACCTAGATATGCAAAAATAATACTTCCGATCAACGATCAACACGTCGCGAGCTTAGAAAATCCATCAAAACATGCTAGAACGAGATGCATGCAGCATATCAAGCTATAACACTGGAATATTAATGTAAGTTTAGTAAAATATACCTCTCGGGGTCATCAAATCAAAACCACGATCGAAACGATGCCTGTAGCGCTATCTCTGATATCCCCGCACCTTGAATACGAGCTCCAACGAAACCCAACACTGTAAAACGCTCACTAAACTCGGTTTCTCTTGAAATTTTGGCAGAGTAATGTTAAGGTGAGATGTGTGTGTGAGAAAATGTTTGGGGTTTCTCTTGAAATTTTGCACTTATTATTGATTCAATTCTTACACATGCACAGCCTGCCAATGCTTGTCGTACAAACCAACCACTTGTACATGGCTCAAAAGTCTTTCCTAATGAATTTAAGCTTATATACCAAGGCTCAAATGAGGGAACCCAATCCTTACCCAACTTTTTTGAACCAATCCCAACCTCCTCATCCTTATCTCAACCAACTACCTCGACCTCAATCCCAAACCAAACACTTAACCTTCTAAATTCCCTTAACCACAACCTTGATAACCTTACCCAAACCTTTCAGACTTTCCAAACCCAAACCAATACTTGACTGTCTAGACTTGCTCAAGACATAGAGTCCCTTAAAACCCAAACCCCACACTCCCCTGCACCTATACAAACCCCAACTGACCTTACTCTCCTTCTCACCAAAATAGACCAACTATCTACCTTTCTCCCATCTCAACAACCTAACCCCATCTTACCTCCATCCACCATCTCCTCTCTAAAGCAAACCATCTCAAATCTTCTCACTCAACTCCATACCATCCGACCCATAGACCCAAATATTTCTGTACCCATCCCAGCCGAAATCCTACCCATGCCTTCTTTTCTAAAAGCATCCTTGATGACATAGAAGCCCTCACTGAACAACAAAGAACGAGCCATCTTTCTTTATGGAAGGCTCTCCGGGATCTCAAGGATGACCTCTCCTTCCAACTTTCCAAAATCCCTACCCAAACTCCTACCCCTACTCAAACCCCTGCACCTACTCCTAAACGTTCCTCAATTCATACACCTACCCCTGCCCCTACCTCTACCCCATCCCCAAAGCCAACCTCAGGTGACTCCACTCCTCCTTTTGATAATGACAAAAAGGGGGAGAAATCTTCAAGTTCAACAAGGGAGGATGATCCTTCTTTCGATGAAATAAATGCTGCCTACTCTGAAACAGCAACCAAAATTTTGCAGCAGGAAGCACCCAAAGCAACAACTTCTCCTGTTCTTAAAAGAAAAGCAACTTCTGAGGGGGAGCAAAGGTTCCCCAAAAGGTTAAAGCGCAAAGCAAACAGGCCCAAGCCTGAGAAGAAAGTTGCTGAGGGTTGCTCTCTAAACACCATCAACATACAGTCTGACTCTGATGATGAGGATGACACTCCTTTGTCTAACATCCTCAGAAGAAGAAGACAAAGCCCCAGATCATCCCCTACTCCAATAGTCTAACCAGCTCCATCAGTTCAAAATCCTTCAACCTCTGCTCCGAAAGATAAAGGGAAAAGAAAAATAACAAGTGAGCAAGTTGAAAAGGAAGAGCAAAGGAAAAAGGAGCTTGAGCTTAAAGAGCAAGAGGAAAGAGAAAATATCCAAATGGCTCAAGCCTTGGGTGTTCCAGTGGAGAAAATCTACGCACGCATATGCATAAGAGCAAGAAAATAAACAAGTTCAAGTTGCCGCTCAAACAAAATTGGCAAGGGAGAAGTCTCAAGCTGAGATACTCAAAGCAAGATCCCACACGGAGCTATTAAAAATGTTTTTGGTCTTGATCTATCTGCTCCTTACAACCTTAGTCAGCAAAGAATTCAAAGCTTCAGAGAAAGAATCAACATTATAAGAAGCAGAATTGAGCCTACTCCTATAAAAAAGGCTTCTGTCCACAAGGGTGATGGTGATCCATATCTAAAAGTCACAAGGCCAAAATAGCGTCAACAGTTGTGAAATTGTATCATATGACAGATGCCAAGTATATGGGTTCACTGAGTTAATTGAGATCCTCTACCTCATCTACAAGTCCAAGAGCAAGCTAAATGTCCAATTCCTTTAGAATATTCAAGCTTGGATAGCTCTTGCTGTTTCACAAAAGGCCTTCACTTATGATGATTATTATAGGCATGTGCATGCAGTTGAAAATCTACACAAGAAAGGTTCAAAGCCTTTTCAACCATTTGAACTTAGAGAGGTACTACCCCAACATGAATTTCTTTATGATTTTGAGGGTCTCAACACAACTCTGCCACTCAACATCACCCCTGAGTTCTTCAAGTTCATATCAATGCCTGTTGAGTGTATCTTCTTCTTGGACAGAAGTGGCTCTTGGAGAATATTTAGGCAGCCTGAAATCCCAAGGCAAGCAAGAGTTTTCTGTTTGGTGTGAGAGTAGCTACAAGAGGCAGAACCGGCAATGAACACTTTGAAGCCCTTGTACAAGCTCAATGTGAAAATCTTGCCCAAGCAGATCCTCTTGGTAAAGTCTTTGAAGTTAAAGAAGAACAATGGTGGGATTGAAGACTTGCTGATTATTCTTGTTAATATTTGTAATTAGTTTTACTTTCTAGTATAGCCTAGTTCAGATCAATTTGTTGATCTTTTGTAAATACTTTTGTACTTTCCTTTATTATGTTATTCAAGTGGTGTTTATGTAAATCAGAAAATCAAAAATATATAAAAATGGAAAAATGAAAAGATACCATAAAAGCAGAACAAAATGGTACAACAAAGAAAAAGATTCCACAAAAACAGAACAAAATGGAACATTAGAAAAGAAACCAAAAATAGAAAAAGGTTCAAAATAAAAGGAGCTACCAAAACAGATAGCTAGGTAGCCAAATGCACTTAAAAGTTTAAATATTTTTTATTCGAAGTCAAATTGATTCTTCAAAAAGAAAAATGTTTTGTCATCATCAAATAGGGGGAGATTGTTGGGGAGATAATCACTTCACCCTAATAATCAACTCTGTCTGTCTTAAAACATAGAATTTGATGATAACCAAACCCTGTCTTCAGTATGACTTATAAAGAATTCAAACATGTGTTGTTTGACTCAGATTCTGGAAAATATGCTAAGTATGGAACCATCAGCTCATAAGCAGCCACTACTCAAGAGCATCAGCCGAAGACATCAACTGAGGAGTATCAGATGAAGAAAACAAGTGTAGAAGACCATCAGCTGAGGAAAATCATCTATCAGCTGAGTGAAGAAATTTGATCAGCGGAGTGCTTACACCATCAGCTGAGCAAGGATTTTGTTCAGCTATACCATCAGCTGTGTGAATATTGGATAAGCTGAGGCCCAGAGCATTAGCTAAGTAAGTCTTTCTAAACACAAGTCATCTTCCTACATAAACTGATGTATTTAAATGATTAGCTGAGCATACTTGATCAACTGATCATATCAATACATAAGCTTATGTCCTCCTAAGATAACTATTCATCAACTGAGCATTTGTACGATCAGCTGAGAAATATGTATCAACTGAGTCCCCGAAAAAAATGATCAACTGATCTATCTTTTCAACTGAATAGTGAAAGTTAAAGTTCCTATTACTTTCTGTTAGCTGAGTCGAGCAAAATGTCAAATCTGCTCTTTCTTTCCGATTGTAAATGTCATATGTAAAATTGTAACACCACTTTTCTAATTTAACCTTTTTTTTAACATATATGCTATGGAAACAGAAGTTACAAAATTTTAGTTATCCAAAAGAGATTAGTTAATTACATAAACCTTAGCTATTCATTCCAAAAGTAGTGTTAAATTTTGTTTTCAAAAGTCCTGGAGCCACCCAAAATATCAGAGGGTTGGGGCTTTTCCCTTACCGGAGCCGGATTCACCTGCAAACACCACATCTAACGTAAGTGAATGCTTAGTGAGCATACTAACTGATCAAGATAAATATTAAAATATAACTTGACTCTTTCTAGGATAATTTATATCCCATCTGTAACATCTGTTATTCGTTACGCCGTTCTGTTGTCCTAGAGTATGACTACACCTCGCGTGTAGCCAATCCTCTAAGACCTTTCTGTTGGTGTAAACTGTTCTGGGCACCAGTCACACTTACGTTAACTAGATACCAGCATTTCTTCGTACATAACTGTCTGTATATACTAACTTTGTTTCTGTGTATAGGTACACCTATGGCATACTATACACCTATATATGTGTTTCATAAGCATATCTTAAGCTATAACATATCATAGTTTCCTAACTGGTCATATCGTATACACATATCAACAATCCATGTAAGAGTAAGTATACTCACCTTCATAGTATTAAGTATATATATCTGGATGATGCTGGGGTAGGAACAATCAACTCTTATGGCCTACAAGCAGTACATAAACCAAACATCATACATACTACGTTGCTGAAAACTAGGGGGTGAACAGAGCATAGGCACGCCCGTGCCTGCCTAAAGGTACGGCCGTGCTTCTCTCTATGTTTGGTCGTGACCTTTGCAGTCCTGGGCGTACCTCAAACATGCCCGGACCCTATAGAGGTACGACCGTGCCCCAAGCACGCCCGGACCCCAAGAACTAGGGTTTGACACTGGGTTCTAGGCACGCCCGTACCCCCTTGGGTACGCCCGTGCCTATGAGCTACAGCAGCAGTTCTAGCGACTGCTTGCTGTTAAACCATACCAAATCAAATAAAAACTCTAAACAAGTGTTTTCCAGCACTTGTATCACATACCAGAACTACTATACCAGTCAATTAACATCAAAACATACTACTAACATGTCAACAAGATCATTAATTCACCAAGAACCTCTCTTTGACCCATAAACACTAAAATGAACATCAAACATACATACCTCAGCTAGGTGATTACTAAGGGCCAAAATCTCAATTGTGAACTTCTGTACTTTGGATTAAACTTCAAAAAGAAAGGAATATGCTGCTGTGTTTCTGGAAGAGTTGATAGCATTTGACTCTCAAAGTCAAATATCTCATCATTTTATATATCTAACTTTCTAATAATTACAAAACAGACCCTGGACCTTTTATGTATTAAAAATGACAACTTTAACCCCTCTAGTTATATTACATAATTATAAAGAAGCATTTCATCATCATTCTAATACTAAGTCATTAGTATGTAAATATATAAATAAATAAATAGGAACTTCCGAACCTTGGGGCGTTACAACTCTTCCCCACTTGGGACGATTTCGTCCTCGAAATCTATTCTACAAACAATTCTGGATAATTTTGTTTCATCTCACTTTTAGGCTCCCAAGTATAGTCTAAGGCTCTTCTATGCTTCCACTGGACCTTCACAATCCCTATCTGTTTATTACGCAGAATCTTAACTTTTCTTTCTAAGATGGCTATTGGCTGTTCAACATAACTGAGCTTTTCATCAACAGTCACATCTTGTAAGGGAATAATTGCTGATTCATCTGCTAAGCACTTGCGGAGGTGGGACACATGAAAAGTGTTATGGATTTGTGACATTTCTTCAGGGAGTTCCAGTCGGTAGGCTACTTTCCCCACCCTTGCAATAATTTTAAACGGGCCAATGAATCGAGGTCCTAACTTACCCCTTTTCCTGAATCTAATCACCCCTTTCCAAGATGATACTTTCAATAGTACGTAGTCACCTACTTGGAACTCCAATGGTAACCTTCTTTTATATGCGTAGCTCTTCTGTCTATCCTGCGCCGCTTTAAGTCATTCCCGTATCTGTTGTATGCATTCTTTTGTTTGTTGTAATATCTCTATACTTCCCAGTTCTCGCTCACCCACTTCACCCCAACAGATGGGAGTTCTACACTTTCTACCATACAACATTTCGTACGGCGGCATACCAATACTCGAGTGATAGCTGTTGTTGTACGAGAATTCTGCTATAGGCAAATATGTATCCCAACTACCATCGAAGTCGATGATACACGCTCTGAGCATATCTTCTAAAGTTTGTATCATTCTCTCACTCTTCCCATCCGTCTGAGGATGGAAAGTTGTACTAAGATTCAACTTAGTTCCCATATCTTCGTGGAACTTACTCTAAAATCTTGAGGTGAAACGAGTGTCCCTATCTGACACAATTGTAACAAGAACCCCATGTCTGGCTATTATTTCTTTCATGTAAACATTGGCCATTCTTTCTGAAGGATATAATTCTTTTATAGCAATAAAATGAGTACTCTTTGTAAGTCTATCCACTACTACCCAGATAGCATCAAACCCTCGGTGAGTCCTGGGTAGTTTGGTGATTAAATCCATGGTGATGTTTTCCCATTTCCAAACTGGTATATCGAGTGGTTGTAATTTTCCGTGCGGTTTCTGATGCTCGGCTTTCACTTGTAAACAAGTCATACATCTTTCTACATGTCTTGCTATATCACGTTTCATTCCTGGCCACCTATAATTCATTTTCATATCCGGGTACATCTTTGTAGCCCCTGGATGAATTGAAAGCTGAGAACGATGTGCTTCTTCCAACAGAGATTGTAGTACACCTCCGTGACTGGGCACCCACACACGATCATAACGGGTTAGGAGATCTCGGCTATCCCTTCAAAACTTTGATATTTGCCCCTTAATATGCTCCTTTTTCTAGTTACAGTCTTTAACTACCTCTATCTGAGCCACTTTTATCTTGTCGAGTATTGGGGTAATAGCTAACATTACAACCCCATGCATCTGAATCTGTAAAGTACTTGACTTTTTGCTTAAAGCATCCGCAACCACGTTAGCTTTGCCGGGGTGATACAGAATTTCGCAGTCATAATCTTTTAGCAGTTCCAACCACCGTATCTGACGCATGTTCAAATTCTTTTGTTCTAGGAAATATTTAAGACTTTTATGATCCGAGTAGATAGTACACTTGACACCATAAAGATAGTGCCGCCAGATCTTTAAAGCAAACACAACTGCTACCAATTCTAAGTCATGAGTTGGGTAGTTATTTTCGTGTATTTTTAACTAACGGGAAGCATAAGCGATGACTTTTCCCCTCTGCATAAGTACGCATCCCAACCCTCGATATGAAGCATCACAGTAGACTACCATGTCTTCCACTCCATCTGGCAGCGTGAGTACTTGAGCATTACACAACTTTGTTAGCTGAGTCAAAGGTACTGCTATCTTGGAGAAGTTCTGTATGAATTGTCTGTAATACCCTGCTAAACCTAGGAAACTTCTTACCTCCGTGGGATTCTGCGGTGTTTCCCACTTCATTATAGCTTCAACCTTCGTAGGATCTACCTTAATACCCTCTTGATTGATGACATGACCTAAGAACTATACTTCTCGTAACCAAAACTCACATTTAGAGATTTTTGCATACAATTTCTCCCAACAAAGGGTTTCTAAAACTTCTCTGAGGTGACCACTATGCTCGCTTGGAAGCTTCGAATAAATTAGAATGTCATCTATGAATACTATCACAGATTTGTCAAGCATCGGCTTGCAGATTCGAATCATCAAATCCATAAACGCTGTTGGAGCATTCGTAAGACCAAACGGCATTACCACATATTCGAAATGCCCATATCATTTTCGGAAAGCCGTCTTGGCTATATTCTCCTCCCTGATCTTTAACTGATGATACCCTGACCGTAAATGTATCTTTGAGAACTAGGATACACCATATAACTGATCAAATAAATCATCTATTCTTGGGAGTGGGTATTTGTTCTTGATCGTCACTTTATTAAGCTCTCTATAATCTATGCACATTCTAAACGTGCCATCCTTATTTTTTACAAACAAAATTGGTGCGCCCCATGGGGAACTACTAAGCCAGATGAATCCCTTATCTAACAAATCTTGTAACTGAGTCATCAACTCTTTCATATCTGGTGGGGCTAATCTGTACGGAGCTTTAGCTTTTGGTTCGGTTCCTGGCACTATCGATCCTGAATTCCACTTGCCGCACTGGTGGAATTCCGGGTAATTCATCTAGGTAGTCACAAACCACTGGTATCTCTTGAATCTGTTGAGGTTTGCTGATATCTTCCATGTATACTATGAATGTTGTACCACCATGCACGAGGTACTTCCTTACCTTTGCTATCGAGCAAACTGGAAAACTAACCCTCCGGTTATCACCTATAATCAACAGCTCTTCTCCACTTGGGATCTGAATCTGTATTGCTTTCTGATCACAAAATATCCGAGCTTGGTACAGACCCATCCAGTCCATACCAACTACTACTTGAAATTCTTTCATTGCAATGGGGATAAGGTCAATAGGGAATTTATGGTTACATATTTCTATCACATTGCCCTTATAAACATTATTCACATTTATAATTATATCATCTGCTATTTCTACTTCCAGTGGGAACTCTAATTTAATAGGTAGAGTAGTAAACTGAGCACAAAATGACATAGCAGCAAATGACCTACTTGCACCAGAATCAAACAATACTAAAGCAGGCGTATTGTTAACAACAAAAGTACCTGCTACCACATCAGGCTCCACCTTTACCTCCTCGACCATGAGTTGAAAGGACCTGCCCTTCGCTCTGGGTGTCTCTGGTTTCTGATTCTTACCCTCGTTGCCACGGAATGGGGGTATGGATTTGCTGGCCTCCTTTCTGCTGCGAGAAGTTTTGGACACTGAGACTTGTAATGCCCAGGCTGATAACAGTTATAGCATACTACCAATGGATTCTTACACTTTTTGGCCAGATGCCCTTGCTTTCCACATGTATAACAACCTGTTTGCCCCCATTTGCATTCCCCGGAATGATTCTTTCTGCACTTTCCACATTTAGGTGGGGGAGCTGACCCTCCCCGTTGTGGTGCAACTACCGGTTTCTTGCTTGGTGTATTTGCAGACTCACTCTTCCTCTTTCAACCCACTATACCCTGTCGGATTAACTCCTGTTCTCTTTTCCATGTTAAACTTATCATCTCGTCAGCCGTTGTACAAGTAGCAGTCGCTAACACTTCTCGGATATCATTCCTAAGAATAGAAATGTACCGCTGCATTCTCATCGGCTCCATGGCTATGTATTCTGGACAGAACCTTGCCATTTCCAAAATTTTATTGGTGATTTCATCTACCGATTCAGTTGTCTGTCTCATCGTCAGAAATTCTTCAGTGATCTTATCTATCCGGGCTTTAGGTGCAAGCTGCACCTCAAACAATTCTTTAAACTGAGACCAGGTCATAGCCTCAATATACACTTCACCTTTCCTCTGCAACAACATGGTCCACCAATCCTTAGCTGACCCACGTAACAGATTTGACGCATACATAACTTTCTTTTCTGGTAGACACCCACTAGTACGGAAAGCCCCTTCCGTCTCTGCTAACCATCGATTGCTTATAATAGGATCTGTAACCCCCTCGAAAAGAGGTGGTTTACAGGCTGAAAATTCTCTGTAGGTACACCCGTGCCACGGTTCGGCTCTGGCTTCACCTCTTCCTGGTGCATTTAACATTGCAGCTTGTACTGCTGCATCCACCTTCTGTTGCATTGAAATTTCCATCCTTCTTGAAACCTATTCTACTACTTGACTGATAATGAAAGGAACATTTTCTTATAAAGCTTTGCCCAGTTCTGTAGCTACTATTTCTTTTATAGTGTTACTCTCTTGTTCTCGTGGACCTTCTTCTGGGTCACCACTATATCTGGTGGTCATAATTGGGTTTCATCTGATACATAAGTACCCCTAGTCTCCCGAGAACTGCTGGCCCCGGGCTGTGGTATCAGTCCCATATTCACATCTTCTACATTCTCCATTCTGAAAATTGAAAACTTTAAATATATAGTATCATGTCTACTTTCTTATACCATTATCAATGTTTATCGTGCTATCACACAGAATTCACAGGTTCCGTCATGATTGCGTTGAGCTTAGGTATGTACCATGTGTTTATAATAATATGGGCCCTACATTATTATGAACACACTGTACTTCACCCACTCTCAACTAAACCAATCTGTATCCCGCTTCATAACATCTAGCACTTAATCACATAACTGTTGCTCATGCGTAACGAACTAACTCACACTTAATCTGTAAAACAAACATTAATTTTAAATTTCTACTTAAGCGTTTGCTCACCAAGGTTCACTGCCCCAGGGATAGCTCCACTTAATCTCAAAACCATGGTTTAAGTCCAGACATCACACTCATGTGTGCCTGAATCCCTTAAACCTTGGCTCTGATACCAAGTTGTAACACCACTTTTCTGATTTAACCTTTTTTTTAACATATATGCTATGGAAACAGAAGTTACAAAATTCTAGTTATCCAAAAGAGATTAGTTAATTACAAAAACCTTAGCTATTCATTCCAAAAGTAGTGTTAAAGTTTGTTTTCAAAAGTCCTGGAGCCACCCAAAAGATCAGAGTGTTAGGGCTTTTCCCTTACCGGAGTCGGACTCACCTGCAAACACCATATCTAACGTAAGCAAATGCTTAGTGAGCATACTAACTGATCAAGATAAATATTAAAATATAACTTGACTCTTTCTAGGATAATTTATATCTCATCTGTAACATCTGTTATTCGTTACGCCATTCTGTTGTCCTAGAGTATGACTACACCTAGTGTGTAGCCAATCCTCTAAGGCCTTTCTGTTGGTGTAAAGAGCTCGATACACCTCTGATCACTGTTCTGGGCGCTGGTCACACTTACGTATAAGTATAACTACACACCAGCATTTCTTCGTACATAGCTATCTATATATACTAACTCTGTTTCTGTGTATAGGTACACCTATGGCATACTATACACCTATATCCGTGTTTCATAAGCATATCTTAAGCTATAACATATCATAGTTTTCTAACTAGTCATATGGTATACACATATCAACAATCCATGTAAGAGTAAGTATACTCACCTTGATGGTATTAGGTATATATATCTGGATGATGCTGGGGTAGAAACAGTCAACTCTTATGGCCTACAAGTAGTACATAAACCAAACATCATACATACAGCGTTGCTGAAAACTAGGGGCTGTTACGTATAAGTATACTGGGTTCTAGGCAAGCCCGTACCCCCTTGGGTACGCCCGTGCCTCATGAGCTACAGCAGCAGTTCTAGCGACTGCTTGCTGTTAAACCATACCAAATCAAATAAAAACTCTAAACAAGTGTTTTCCGGCACTTGTATCACATACCAGAACTACTATACCAGTCAATTAACATCAAAACATACTACTAACATGTCAACAAGATCATTGATTCACCAAGAACCTCTCTGTTGGTCCCAAAGAGGGTGAACAAGCAACCGATACAGTGTAGAAGGGGGGTTGAATACACTTTAAACAATCAAACAAATTAATCAAATGTATATTCAATTATCAACCAGTACAATAACTATTATCACTCTCTAATCAAATTAACAGGATGATTTGATGTTACAATGATTATAACCTCAACTCTCTCTAAACACTCTTGAGTCACAAACTAATTGATGATCGGATTTCTTCTTGAAACTGATTAACAAGAACTCTTGAAAACTCTCTCGAACTTTGAACTTACAAAGTTATCGCAACACACACGTATCAAGTATCACGAACACACGTACGTTTTGCAACTTATGCAGTCATTGTTGTGTATCGCGTATCTATTCTCGTACACACGTAAGAACATCTATGTAAAACCCATGAGAAGGTTTATACTTATACTTGATATATCTACGAGTAAATCGCAGTTTAAAGATAGAACTTATCTTTTTTTTAAAACCGTAACAAACTCCTTAATTAAAACATATCTAATTAATTTTCGTTTAAGATTTCTATCCAACTAATAGATAGTTTAAATTAGGTTTAGATATCCTAATTTAAATGTCATAGATATAGAGAGTTTATAACAGAATTTAGAACTTACTTAAATTCTGAACTGACTTCTGACGCTTAGCTGACATACTCAGTCTTGACCTTGTCAAGCTGACTTCTTGAATCTTGGATTCTTGAATCTTCAAGTCTTCAAATTTTCAAGTCTTCATTCTTAAGTCCTATCTCAGCTTAGAAGTCACTGAGTTATCTAGTACTTACATAGAAAACTCTATATCTGTTTATACGCTGACTACTCAGCTGAAGCTGACTAGTCAGTCTAAAACAGACTTACAAAATTCTTAACTCTTAACCTATTATCTATACATATCGATAGTTTGTCTCATCAAATCTGACTATTCTAAACATGGGACTAACAATCTCCCCCTATTTGATGATGACAAAACATTGAATCAAATAAGTTATAGGTTAATAGAATTATGTTGAACCACTCTGGAACTGACCAAAGTTAGTTCTTGACATAAGTATTGAACTGATCCATACTTATTCACGTATCTTGAACTTACAAGATATTTATGTTACAAATCTATTGTAAGACTTGTATTCTAAGTATTTGAATATACAAGTACTTAGATTATGAACTTATCAGAAGAAATTTAAGTTCTGAACTTACAAACTTATATTACTGAACGTATCAGTTTACAATTGAACATATCAATCATAGTTTTTGAACATATCAAATAATAAAACAGTTGAACATATCAAACTTGATTTTGTATTTATGAACATATCATTTACATTTTAGCTTAATCTTTATGATTAGCTTCTGCACACTTAGTGCTAACAAAAACATAAAACTAATCTATTTACTCAACGTAATCTTCAACTTCTAACTACATATCAGAACATTTAAGTTCCCAAATTACAGCTTTCTTGATAGCATCAACCATAATTTCTTCACCTTCTGGCATTTCTTTCATCTCAGCTTTTCTTGATCTGATTTCTTTGTTGAGATGATATCTGAATACCGAGTTCTGAATTGAGTCATCACATAGAATTCTCAAGTACAAAATTAATTCCAGATTTGCCAAATAAAGATCTGTTACTTTCAAGAAACATTGATTACCTTCCACATCAAGATACAAGAATCCTTCCAAAGGTTGAGTGATATAAGTGTTCTCTCTGAATTCAACTTCCTCTGGAACTTGTAAAATGATGTCTCTTTTAGCTCGCTGGTTTGCTGCTCCAACTCTTGCAGCTTTGCCTCGATTAAGAAAGGTATCAATTTCATCAGCAGGAATCTCACCTAGCTGATCGATTCTTATGAAGATTGTCTTAAGCACATCAACTATCTCTTGTCTGATTTGACTCTTTTTCATCAGCTTGATAGTTGTGGCTACTGTCTTCAGCTCTGAGAATCCTAACTTGTACAGACATCTCATATCTAGACCAATTTCTTGTTTGTTGTTTAGTACAAAGTTGATGATTAACAATTCTCCTTTTCTACTCAGTGTAATTGATTCAATCTTGTTATTAAAATTTGTTCTTTTATAACAATGCCTTAGATCCACATCTGAGTAGGGAATTGGGGCAGCTCTTGGACTAGAATAATCAGCTTCAGGTTCAGCTCTGGCAGCCTCAGCTTTAGCCCTTTCTCGTTGAACTTCAGCTTGTCGTTGCTGCTCTTTTATTTCCTCCACTGCTAAGCCTAGTTCTTTATCCATCTCTTGTAACATTTGCTCAGCAAGTATGTTACTGGCTTTCTATGCTGCATCAGCTTCGTCACTTGAGTCAGATTCATGTGCAACTAATTGAGACTTACCCTGTTGCTCTGGCTCAGGCACAGCAATGATGACCTTTCTTTTCTTTGCTAAAGGCATAACACTTCTTTTCTTTCTTTTTACCATCTCAAACACCTTACTCTTCCCTTTATCTATTTGTGAAGTTGGAACGGACTCAGTTTCAACAAATTTTGGCAAATTAGCTTGAGGAAGATTGGTGTGAACCTACAACCAAAGCTAGCCAAAGCAAAGGTTTACCGATAGCTCCCTGCCGATTGGCACAGTAAACTCCCCTCTGAGCAACAAATGCAACAGGGGAGCTACTACCGTTCAACCAACCGCAAGCGAGCCCAGCTCTAGCATCAGCAGCTGACCTCAACCAGCTCTTACACAGAAGCTGATCTCTTCCGACCCGTAACACAGAAGTCAGTTCACAAACAATCCAATTCCTTCTCCAGTCACAAACACAATCAAAACTCTTTCATATTTAACATACAAGAACATGCAATTCTCATTTAGCATACAGCAGACTTAACAGTCTATCATGGTATGACAATCGATCTATCTTCGCATAATAAACTTATCAGTCAAATATCTCATATTCAAATCAACAGGCAATTATTGCACTCGAACAATCCTTCAATCATTCAATTCATAATGTTACCAACGTAACCACCCGTGAGTAAACTTCCACTCACCTCAGTCCTCGTATCACGCGTGCTCAATTGTCTAATATCACTGAGTCTTCGTAGTTCCTGACAACACAACAAACCGAAGTCAATCTCGATTCATAAATATATATATCCACATATATTTATATTTAATCATAACCTTATTCATCATGTTAGTATTACACATAAATAAACATACAACAAGCTCCATAATCGAACCAACATTAAAAGCTTCAATTTCTGAAAACAGCTCGGACGCATCGCGTCCAAACTACTGACGCGTCGCGTCACCCAATAGTATCGGATTTCCTTTTCGGATTTCAAGTCCCGGATTTCAACTCGGATTCTAGGTGTCGGATTTCAAAGTGTCGGATTTCACTTGTCGGATTTCAGAATCGGATTTCGGGTCTCGGAGTACAAACTATCGGATTTATCCATCGGATTTTATGAAATCCGCAATAATAAACGGACGCGTCGCGTCCAACAATAAAACGCGTCGCGTTTTCGACAAACCTGCATCGTCTTCTTCAATCTTCCAGCCGACTCAAACTTCCCAAAATCCATTTCAAGTTATATTCTCAACCCAAAACACTTTCTAAACATATATAAACGTTCCATATCATGTATACAACATCATAATCACTTTAAAACTCATATAAACATCAAATCATGCAAAACCCACTTATCAAGTTTACATCTAAGCTTCAACAATGGTGATATTTCATATAATCATGGATTTCAGCATACAAACAGGTCAAAACCATCTGTAGCATGATATAAACACAAACTAACCTTTATTTTTAATTAGCAATCACAAAATCTCTACCTTGAAAATTCAAGTCTTCTTCTTCTTTGTTCTTATTCTTCTAGAGGAAAACACACACACACTACACTTTTCTTTCTTTCTTTCAAAATGAGCAGGTGGTTTTCAAGATAATCACATATACACACACGTGTACACTTTTCAATTTTGAGGTGTCACCACCTTTCCAACACACATACATACATCCACACATACATAATACCATATACATACATCCCATTACTTACATACATACATACTTTTTCTTTTATCAGTAAACTTTCTTATCACTTTTCTTTTATATTTAATTAAACCAATCAATTTAATTATTCTCAATAATTACTTAATCAATTACTCAACATACAATCGAGGTATTTTCTACAATCCTCGTACCAAACTCAATCTTATTTACTCATAAACACATACGATATCAAATACTCATTTAATCTCTTAACAAATCTTTAAATATATATAATTAAACATATTTCAGTTTACCATTAGCCCACCTACTACTAGATCGGGTTTTTGGATGTTACATATGCTCCCCCTCAACCTTATCATCATACTTCTTTGATTCTTCCTCCCCCTTTTTGTCATCGTCAATAGGGGAGGGTCTGAGTTTGGACATGAAGCTTTTTAAGTTGGCAACTGAAGTTGACAAATCATTAAGTTTGCGCATCAACTTGGCTTTGTTAGCTTTCCTCTTCCTGTGAAGAAGCTCAAACTGAGTTTGTAAATAGTCCATAATGACTTGAGCATCGGTTTTCATCAGCTTGAACTCCTCAGGTCTTCGTCTCACGTCAACATCCTCCTGTCCAGTGGAAGAGTGTATTTCCACCGTAGGAGTAGCTGTTGAGTGTTCCTCAATAGGTAAGGATGTGGGTCCCATATCCAAAGGTTGGTGAAGACCTATGGAATCAAGAGGGCCAGAATGAAGACCCTGTAAACCTTCCTGGTGTATGAAAGGTTCATTGACAGGTCGTGCGAGAGTGTGTGAGAATAGAAGAGAAGAATGACCAAGTTCGTGAGGTATGATATTGGGGTGAGCTAGGCTTATTGGTGAGGAGGGGGTAATTCACCCTAGGGATTGGTCAGTATTTCAATGTTACCTTCATGGGGCTGTGAAGGCACAAAAGTAGGCTCTCCCATGGCACTAGTAAGTATGGGCTGAGTAGACACCATACCCGGTATAGGCTTAAGGGTTGAACTAAGCCTAGAGGTTGGCACCTTAAGAGAAGGTGTCTCCCCCTCAGCTCCTGCCAGTGGAGGTATCATTGTGATATCAACTCCAGTGTCCTTTTAAGGTGAAAGACCACCTTTGGCAGTTTTCCTTGTATAGGTGTAGGATATATCCTTGGTAGCAGTGGGCTGACCAAGGTTGGCTGTAGATTGTAAGATAGATGGATATGTTCGAGGTGGAGGAGAGGGGTTAGACTGAGTTGGGCTTGACTCAGTCCTATCTCCTAAGTTTGGAGTGGAGAAGTAAAAGAGAGAGAAGGAGATAAGGGTTGAGAAATCATGCCTGCTGCACCTAGCAGTGGAGACTCAAAGCTAGGAAACAAACTCCTTTTCTCAGAACTCGAAGTGGTGGATGAAATTATTTGAGTACGAGGTCTAAACTGAGTCCTAGGTTGATCAACTTGAGGAGACTCAGCCTCAGAACCAACATCGTCACCCACTTCTTTCGCAGCTTCTTCCTTTGTCTCAGCTTCACTTGACTCAGGAGTCAGAAGCTGTACATACGCCCTCATCTGAGCACTCAAAGTAGGGTGCCCAGGGAAAATATCATGGGCGAACATCCTGTAGCTGAGAACAGGAGTAGGGATTGACTCATATTGAGCATTATATCTTCTACCCAACCTGTCCTCGATGACCATGGATATGAATCTTGAAAAGGGTACAATAGTGTCCCTGATGTTCTTGGTCACCAATGACTTGAATGCCTCAAAGATCAACTCAGCGTAATCCACTCGTCGATCATAAAATAAGTTGTATAATAATTGCATTTCAAAGTCATTTACATTATCCAGGCCACCCACCTTGTATCCAAGGGAACGAACCACAGTGGATACCATAAATCCCCATGCCGTCTGGAAAACAGATTTCCGTATGACGCCAATAACTTGAGGATGACCCATTAAGGGTAAAACACTTCGTGATGTTTCCCTAGAAACCGTCGCTTCATATTGATTGTGAATCGGGAGATGAAGAATTCGGCGGAGACAGTTTGCATCGACTTCTATCGCCACTTGTCCACTTAGGACTGTGCCCCGTATAACCGGTTGGGTTACATCGAGTTTACACGTATACCAAAATTCCATGAGAAGTTGAGGGATGAGCACAGCGGGTCCACGAAGAAATGCATGTGCCAGGGGACCCTTGCGAATGTTGGAGACCCACTCCTCATATCCCCTGCCAATTTTGGACTTTGGAATGTCGGTACAGGCGATGACGTTGTTTTGTTTGTAGGTGGGGAGTGCATTGTTCTTTAAATTTCCTCCACGAATCATTTGTTCAGTCAGGTTTAGAGTATACCCCTCCATTGAAATCGAACTTATCGTATTGGATTGCACTTAGCAGTAAGAAGCACTTAGCAATGAACTCTGCACACAGCAACGTTAGGGTTTAAGAGAGAAGAATATTTTGGAAGTTTAAACGAAATATGATGAACAATCTCTCTTATTTATACCTTTTCAATGTGAGAGAAAAGTTACCGTTATCTGAGGGTAATAAATATGACCGTTACCGTAAAAACTTCTACGCAGTTTGTTACAACGGTTAAATTTATTGTTAGTTACCCAAACGCACACTGTTATATTGAAAAGATGTTTTATTAAAAAATATATATATATCAGAAAAAAATTTGAACTACTAACGTTTATTTACCGGACACACCGTAAATATGTTGGACTTACCATATTGTTAGGACTAACCTAGACTTGTGGAACTAACCACACTTTGGAACTGATTACTCAGTTGATCCTGAATGGTCAACTTATATGGAGTATTCAGCTGATCCTAAACGTTCAGCTTATATGAAGCACTCAGCTGATCCTGAACGTTCAACTTATGTGAAGCACTCAGCTTCAGCTTGAGCACTTAGCTCAGATTTTGACACTTAGTCAAATATAGCACTTAGCAAATATTAAACATAGATAAAGAACGGAACATACCAATTAAGGGTTGAGCATTCCAAGCTTGTTGAGTAGAGTTGTAAATCTTGTGCCTTCTATTGGTTTCGTGAAGATATCCGCAAGCTGATCTTCAGTCTCAATGAAGACTAACTCTATCTTTCCCTTTTCTACAATATCTCTGATGAAGTGATGTCTTATCTTAATGTGCTTGGTTCTTGAGTAAAAAACTGGGTTGTGTGTAATGGCAATAGCACTTTGATTGTCACAAAATATGGGAGTCTTTGAATAATGCAGATCAAAGTCCTTCAGCTGTTGTTGCATCCACAGTATTTGAGCACAACAGCTCCCTGTAGCTACATATTCAGCTTCAGCTGTTGAAATTGCCACTGAGTTTTGTTTCTTGCTCGTCCAGCTGACTAATTTTCCACCCAAAAGTTGACATCCTCCAATAGTACTCTTTCTATCAAGACCACATCCTGCGAAGTCTGAATCGGAGTACCCTATCAGCTCAATCTTGATCCTTTGGGAAATCATAAACCTAAGTTTGGTGTTCCCTTCAGATATTTGAGTATTCTTTTAATAGCTAGCAAGTATGATTCCTTTGGATCGGCCTAATATCGTGCACAAACACATGTAGCAAACATTATATCAGGTCTGCTTGCTGTTAAATAGAGTAATGAACCTATCATTCCTCTGTATGTAGTCTGACATACAGACTTTCCATCAATGTCCTTGTGTAGCTTGACATTGTGTAACATTGGAGACTTTGCGGGATGGCTTGAGTCTAATCCATATTTCTTAATCAGATCAAAGACATACTTGCTCTGATTAATGAATATACCATCTTCTTTCTGATAGATTTGAAGTCCCAAAAAATATGTCATCTCACCCATCATGCTCATTCTGTATTGATTAGACATTATCTTGGAGAACCAATCACACAGATCTTGGTTTGTTGATCCAAAGATAATGTCATCCACATAAATTTGAACTAGAATGACATGTCCTCTGCTCTTTCTTATGAAAAGAGTTTTGTCAATACTTCCTCTGACAAAATCATTTGAGAGCAGATAGGTGGATAATACCAGGCTCTTGGAGCTTGCTTGAGTCCATACAAAGCCTTGTGCAACTTATAGACATAATCTTGATGTTTAGCATCAATAAAACCAGGGGGTTGTTTCACATAGACCTCCTCCTGTAGTGCTCCATTTAAAAATGCACTTTTAACATCCATTTGATACACTTTAAAGTTTTTGAAGGCTGCATAGGCTAGAAACAACCTTATAGCTTCAATCCTCGCAACAGGGGCAAAGGTCTCATCATAATCAATACCTTCTTCTTGTCGATATCCCTGAGCTACTAGCCTTGCCTTGTTTCTGATCACTACTCCATCCTTGTCCATTTTATTTCTATAGACCCACTTAGTGCCTATAATTGTTTTCCCTTTGAGAGCAAGGACAAGGGTCCAGACCTTGTTTCTTTGAAATTCTGTCAGTTTTTCTTTCATAGCTTCAATCCAATCTTCATCTTTCAGAGCCTCTTCAGTCTTCTTTGGTTCCATTTGAGATAGAAAACTAGTGTAGGCAGCATAGTTTGCATTTGCCTTAGATCTAGTTAACACACCATCTTCAACGTTCCCAATGACATCATTAAGAGGATGATCTTTTAATACTCTGAAGGTTGTAGTAGGAGACTAAGGTTCTGGGTCTGAGTCAGAGCAGTGTCTCTCAGGCTGAATAGGACTTACTTCCTCAGTCTGAGTAGGAATTTGATGATCACTTAGATCTTCAATCTGACATGTACCTGATGATTCACCAAGATTCTCAGGCTGATTATCTTCAATATTGATAATTTCTTTCAGTGATGCACGTTTGTCAGATTTACTATCATCATCATCAAAATCATCCATAACATACATGGGATTTGATGTGAGATCTTCTTTACTCCTCTCAAGCTCACTCAGACTAACCGAGTAAGCTCGAGCTCTGTTGGATTCATCAATACTTGTGTCATCAAACGTAACATGTACTGACTCTTCAATTACCTTTCTTTTAAGATTAAAGACTCCATAAGCTTTGGAAATTGAAGAATATCCAACAAATAGACCTTGATCAGCTTTGGGTTCCAACTTATGGAGCTGATCTCTTTGGTTTAGCACATAGCATGTTGAACCAAAAATATGGAAGTATCCAATGTTAGGTTTTCTGCCATGATACATCTCATAAGGTGTTTTACCATGTCTTTTAACTATTATAGATCTATTCTGGGTATAACAGGCTGTACTTACAGCTTCTACCCAGAAGCTCAGCTTGAGTTTTGCCTCACATAGCATGGTTCTGGCAGCTTCAATTAACGTTCCATTTCTCCTTTTAGCAACTCCATTTTGTTGTGGAGTTCTTACAGATGAGAAATTTTGAATAATTCCATTCTCTTCACAAAAGCCTTCAAGGGTTGAGTTCCTAAACTCAGTCCCATGATCACTTCTGAGCTGCTTAAGAGACTTACCCTTTTGTAACTCTTCTTGTCTTATGAAGCTGATTAACTCATGTGCAGCTTCACTTTTGGCTTTTAAGAAGACTACCCAAGTGAATCATGTGAACTCTTCTACAATCACTAGAGTATACTTTTTACCACTTAGGCTTGGGGTGCTGATAGGTCCAAATAGGTCCAAATGCAACATATGCAATGGTTCTTTGATTGACAAATTCTGTTTGGACTTGAAGGATCCCTTATGATGTTTTCCCATTTCACAAGCTGAGCAGAGTTTGTCTTTAGCGAATGTGATCTTAGGCAGACCAAAGACTAACTCTTTGCTAGACAACTTATAGACATAATCTGGATGTTTAGCATCAATAAAACCAGGGGGTTGTTTCACATAGACCTCCTCCTGTAGTGCTCCATTTAGGAAGGCACTTTTAACATCCATTTGATACACTTTAAAGTTTTTGAAGGCTGCATAGGCTAGTACCAACCTTATAGCTTCAATCCTTGCAACAGGGGCAAATGTCTCATCATAATCAATACCTTCTTCTTGTCGATATCCCTGAGCTACTAGCCTTGCCTTGTTTCTGATCACTACTCCATCCTTGTCCATTTTATTTCTATAGACCCACTTAGTGCCTATAATTGTTTTTCCTTTAGGAGCAGGGACAAGGGCCCAGACCTTGTTTCTTTGAAATTCTGTCAGTTCCTCTTGCATAGCTTCAATCCAATCTTCATCTTTCAGAGCCTCTTCAGTCTTCTTTGGTTCCATTTGAGATAGAAAACTAGTGTAGGCAGCATAGTTTGCATTTGCCTTAGATCTAGTTAACACACCATCTTTAACGTTCCCAATGACATCATTAAGAGGATGATCTTTTAATACTCTGAAGGTTGTAGTAGGAGACTAAGGTTCTGGGTCTGAGTCAGAGCAGTGTCTCTCAGGCTGAATAGGACTTACTTCTTCAGTCTGAGTAGGAATTTGATGATCACTTAGATCTTCAATCTGACATGTACCTGATGATTCACCGAGATTCTCAGGCTGATTATCTTCAATATTGATAATTTCTTTCAGTGATGCACGTTTGTCAGATTTACTATCATCATCATCAGAATCATCCATAACATACATGGGATTTGATGTGAGATCTTCTTTACTCCTCTCAAGCTCACTCAGACTAACCGAGTAAGCTTGAGCTCTGTTGGATTCATCAATACTTGTCTCATCAAACGTAACATGTACTAACTCCTCAATTACCTTTCTTTTAAAATTAAAGACTCTGTAAACTTTGGAGATTGAAGAATATCCAACAAATATCCCTTGATCAGCTTTGGGTTCCAACTTATGGAGCTGATCTCTTTGGTTTAGCACATAGCATGTCGAACCAAAAATATGGAAATATCCAATGTTGGGTTTTCTGCCATGATACATCTCATAAGATGTTTTACCATGTCTTTTCACTATAATTGATCTATTCTGAGTATAGCAGGCTGTACTTACAGCTTCTGCCCAGAAGCTCAGCTTTAGCTTTGCCTCTCATAGCATGGTTCTTGCAGCTTCAATTAAGGTTCTGTTTCTCCTTTCAACAACTCCATTTTGTTGTGGAGTTCTTACAGATGAGAAATTTTGGAGAATTCCTTTCTCTTCACAAAAGCCTTCAAGGGTTGAGTTTCTAAACTCAGTCCCATGATCACTTCTGAGTTGTTTAAGAGACTTACCCTTTTGCAACTCTTCTTGTCTTATGAAGCTGATTAACTCATGTGCAGCTTCACTTTTGGCTTTTAAGAAGATTACCCAAGTGAATCTTGTGAACTCATCAATAATAACTAGAGTATACTTTTTGTCACTTAGGCTTGGGGTGCTGATAGGTCCAAATAGGTCCAAATGCAACATATGCAATGGTTCTTTGATTGAGAAATTCTGTTTGGACTTGAAGGATCCCTTATGATGTTTTCCCATTTCACAAGCTGAGCAGAGTTTGTCTTTAGCGAATGTGATCTTAGGCAGACCAAAGACTAACTCTTTGCTAGACAACTTGTTAATATATTTAAAGTTTAAATGAGACAGCCTTTTGTGTCATAACCAGCTCAGCTTGGGAGTTAAGTCATAATACAAGCAGGTTTCAGTTTAAGGATCTGCGGAGCTGAGATCTAACAAATAGATATCTCTCTCTCTCTCTTTTTGCCATTAATATTGGTTTTCCCTTCTTATCATAAATTGTCCCTGCATGCTTTCTGAAGGTGACTTCATAATCCTCATCACACAGTTGACTGATACTTATCAGATTGTGTTTAAGGCCTTCAACATATGCTACCTTTTTGAAAGTGACTTTTCCAGCAGTTATATTTCCATAACCTTTAGTCCTTCCTTGAGAATTATCCCCAAATGTCACCTTGGGTCCTTCATTGTTTTGGAATTCACTTAGAATCCCCTTGCTTCCTGTCATGTGCCTTGAGCATTCACTATCGAGATACCACTTGTAGGAGCCCTGCACATGATCAACTAAACGTATTATTTTCTTTTTGGAACCCACTGTTTGGTGGGTCCTGAGGATGAGAACTTACCTGATCCTTTGGAGTTTGATTTATCAGCTTGAACAGATTCTGGGTCTGTTTTGGACTGATCATCCTTTTCGTTTTCAAGTCTAAGATTGGTACTTACACAATCTTTGGCCTCATGACCTCTATCACCACACTTATAGCATTTTCTTCTAAAGATGGGTGTTTGGGTGATTTCTTTCAGTTTTCCAACATTAAATTTGGATTCAGATTTAGGGTCATATGATGTGGATAACCTTTCAATCCTCTTCGACAGCTTGTCTACTTGATTTTCACTGACTTTGGACTTACCTTTGTCAGCTTTATGGTTACCTTTATTTGGTGAGGTCTGACTTACAGACAACTTCCTGTTTTTAGACATCCTTTCATGTATGACTTGAGAATTATGTCTTTTTGAGTTAACATGAGATATTCTATCAAAAACAGTTGTTCTCACCGGATTGTAATCCAATCTTTTGAAAACTGACTTACAGTTTCTGTTGGATCTGGAACATTCAGCTTGATGATTTGAGTGAATAACTTGAGGACTTTGGGTTGGTCTCACAAACTTATTGGTTTTGACCTGTTTCCCTTCCTTGTTCCTTAAGAATGTTCTTGGGAGTATGTCATCTGATTTCATCGTTTTGTCTTCAAGACTGACTTGATATTCGATGATTTCATCAGCAGCAGCACTATAATCTCCCCCTAGCACTTTACTTGATTTGGTATCTGCTAGTTAATGCACTTTTCTGCTTCTCTTGATGACTTACACCAAGATTCACATATTTTTCTTAGATTGTCAGCTTGTTCTTTTGCTTCTTGTAGTTCTTCACTTAGAAGTTTTTTTATATGAAGCTGACATTCATAATCACTTTGGATCTTTTTACCAGCATTTAAGAGAGTTTCAGAGTGTTTAAGTTCATCTTTTAATTTTGAAATTTCAGTTTTCAAACTAGATTGAACTGTGAGAGAGGTTTTGAAGTCATTCAACAAATAGTTGAACATTAAACATTTTTGTTCATCGGTGTAAGAGCTAAAGTTGTTTACCTTATACATTGAGGCAGGATCCCAGTTGCTAGTCTGCTTACTCAGCTTAGCCACTTCTGCTAGATCCTCATCAAAGGAACTATCTTCTAACTCATAGTCAACTTGTTCCTCTTCATCCTCAATGGCCATCAAACACCTATTTGGCTCATCATCTGAGGTAGATGATTCAGTATCCCAAGTCTCAGCAAGAAGACCTTTGGTGTTTTCATCTAGTTTGGCTTTGAGTCTTTGATATTTCTTTTTATATTTATCAGCTCTGTAGGCATTCTTGTCAGCTACTGAAGCTGATTCTCCCTTCTTTACTCAACACTCAGCAACTATGTGTCCTATCCTCTGACAGTTATAGCACTTAGCTTTCTTAGGATCAAAAGTAGACTTACCACTTTTTCTTCTGTCAGATTGACCCCTTCCTCTTCTGAACTTTCTAAAGTTTCTTGCTAACATTGCCATTTGTTCAGTAAGAGCATGCATCTCTTCATCATCTGAACCAGGGTGTAAGAGCTAAAGTTATTTACCTTATACATTGAGGCAGGATCCCAGTTACTGGTTTGCTTACTCAGCTTAGCTGCTTCTGCTAGATCCTCATCAAAGGAACTGTCTTCTAACTCATAGTCAACTTGTTCCTCTTCATCCTCAATGGCCATCAAACACCTATCTGGCTCATCATCATCTGAAGTAGATGATTCAGTATCCCAAGTTTCAGCAAGGAGGCCTTTGGTGTTTTCATCTGGCTTGCCTTTGAGTCTTTGATATTTCTTTTTATATTTATCAGCTCTGTAGGCATTCTTGTCAGCTACTGAAGCTGATTCTCCCTTCTTTACTCAACACTCAGCAACTATGTGTCCTATCCTCTGACAGTTATAGCACTTAGCTTTCTTAGGATCAAAAGTAGACTTACCACTTTTTCTTCTGTCAGATTGACCCCTTCCTCTTCTGAACTTTCTAAAGTTTCTTGCTAACATTGCCATTTGTTCAGTAAGAGCATGCATCTCTTCATCATCTGAACCAGAGTTAAGACTTACTTCCTCAGATTCAGATTCAGAGTCAATCTCAGCTTGAGACTTTTAGATCCCTTCTTTTTCTTTTCTGCAATTAATGCAGATCCAGCATTATTTATAGATTCTTTTAGTAGTTGCTGGGCCACTTTCTTCTGCTCCATGATCTGTTGATGATTTAGAAGGAAACCATAGATAGATTTGAGATCATATTTTCCTAAGGTTCCTCCAGCATAAAGTGCAATGGTGATCTCATTGAATTGTTCTGGTAACACATCCAAGAACTTGAGTATCAACTCATTCTCATCTTTCTTGACACCTACCAAGATCAAATCATTTATCAAGCATTGAAATCTGGTAAACAAATCTGCCAGAGTTTCATTCTTTTTAGCAAAGAAAGTTTCATAAGAACGACTTAGATTTGTCTTCTTATGTTGCTTGACCAAGTCAGTGCCTTCATACGTGACACTGAGAGTATCCCACATCTCTTTTGCAGTTTGGCACCCAGCCACAGTATGTAGAAGAGGGTTTGTTAAAGCATTTGCTATAATGCTTTGTGCCTTATCATCAAGATTGAACAGTTTACGATCTTCCTCAGTCCAGGATGCTTCAGGCTTGGGAGTTTCTCTAGAGGGAACAGTTTTGTCAGTGGCAGTAATATGGATCATTGGTATAATTGGGCCATCTTGAATCATGGTACTCATCCTGTGATCCACAGACTTTAGATATAGCATGGCTCTAAACTTCCACATAGGATAGTCATTGCCATCAAAGATAGGACAACCTTTTGCCGCCATTATTGGTATGTGACTTGATTGTTTGCTAGTAGACATCTTAACCTCTTGACAGCGGATCTTGATCTTCAACTTATGAAGAAACTTGCTCTGATACCAGTTGTTGGTCCCAAAGAGGGTGAACAAGCAACCGATACAGTGTAGAAGGGGGGGTTGAATACACTTTAAACAATCAAACAAATTAATCAAATGTATATTCAATTATCAACCAGTACAATAACTATTATCACTCTCTAATCAAATCAACAGGATGATTTGATGTTACAATGATTATAACCTCAACTCTCTCTAAACACTCTTGAGTCACAAACTAATTAATGATCGAATTTCTTGTTAAAACTGATTAACAAGAACTCTTGAAAACTCTCTCGAACTTTGAACTTACAAAGTTATCGCAACACACGCGTATCAAGTATCACGAACACACGTACGTGTTGCAACTTATGCAATCTTGCAACTTATGCAGTCGTCGTTGTGTATCGCGTATCTGTTCTCGTACACACGTAAGAACATCTATGTAAAACCCATGAGAAGGTTTATACTTATACTTGATATATCTACGAGTAAATCGTAGTTTAAAGATAGAACTTATCTTTTCTTTAAAACCGTAACAAACTCCTTAATTAGAACATATCTAATTAATTTTCGTTTAAGATTTCTATCCAACTAATAGATAGTTTAAATTAGGTTTAGATATCCTAATTTAAATGTCGTAGATATAGAGAGTTTATAACAGAATTTAGAACTTACTTAAATTCTGAACTGACTTCTGACGCTGACCTGACATACTCAGTCTTGACCTTGTCAAGCTGACTTCTTGAATCTTGGATTCTTGAATCTTCAAGTCTTCAAGTCTTCAAATTTTCAAGTCTTCATTCTTAAGTCCTATCTCAGCTTAGAAGTCACTGAGTTATCTAGTACTTACATAGAAAACTCTATATCTGTTTATATGCTGACTACTCAGCTGAAGCTGACTAGTCAGTCTAAAACAGACTTACATAATTCCTAACTCTTAACCTATTATCTATACATATCGATAGTTTGTCTCATCAAATCTGACTATTCTAAACATGGGACTAACACTCTCTTTGACCCATAAACACTAAAATGAACATCAAACAATACATACCTCAGCTAGGTGATTACTAAGGGCCAAAATCTCAATTGTGAATTTCTGTACTTTGGATTAAACTTCAGAAAGAAAAGAATACGCTGCTGTGTTTCTGGAAGAGTTGAGACCATTTGACTCTCAAAGTCAAATGTCTCATCCTTTTATATATCTAACTTTCTAATAATTACAAAACAGACCCTAGACCTTTTATCTATTAAAAACGACAACTTTAACCCCTCTAGTTATATTACACAATTATAAAGAAGCATTTCATCATCTTTCTAATACTAAGTCATTAGTATGTAAATATATAAATAAATAAATAGGAACTTCCGAACCTTGGGGTGTTATAAAAAGGCAGAACATGTGTTGTTCTATTATGCCTTAGATCTTTATTTGTAAAAAGTATAAAGCACTTTTTGGATCAAGTATGAGACAAAAAGGTTTGATCTTATCCTCTGGAAAAGGATAAAGATACCTCAAACAGACGAAGATCTCGAAGATTTGTTTCAACAACTAAGTATGGCTGTCAATTCCATACTTGGTAAAGTCAAATCTAGAAGAAGCATGGGTGTTGTATAAAGTACAAGCATGGAAAGGGAAAGACAGTCTTACAAGGCAAAAGGTGTGAAATTTAATATTATAGTGGGTTGCACTTTTTCAGAAAAGTACAATTACTTTTATCAAACAGTTGATTAAAGTAACTTTACTTTTGACCCACTACATTTACAATTAAAATATTATATTTCCACACACTCTTTGTCTCCTTCCTTCATGCAACCGGAGGCCCAAGCTTCTATAAATATACATGCATGGTGGACATGCAAGATAAGAAGCAACTTCTACACAACACATAAGCAATGTCATTAGTTGAGAAAAATTTGTAGAGTTTTAGCAAGTGTGTAGAACCAAAATTGTTCATGTGTTGAACACTCCTAAACATTAGTTGTTTTAGAGTTAGCTTGTCTATGTGTTAGACAAATTTATTGCCACCTTTTATTGTACTTAGAATTTCTGCTTCTAGTACATGTATTTCATGATTTATAATCAATAAGAATTATATAAAAGTATAATGGCGTGTCTTTAATTTTTAAAAGCTAAAGTTTGTATTCAACCCCCCTTCTACAAACATTTGTTGTTGCGTACTCAATCTAGGACTAATAGTGATATTGTTTGTTGAGCATTTATGCTTAAGAGCTATGTGATATGTGACACTTATGTGTGTATTGTTAAGCTGAAATGCTTAGATTATTTGGCCTTTATGGCATGTGATATATGTGACCCTTATGGTATGTGCTTTGGTCCAGACCAGTGTTGAGATATGTACTTTGTACCATCATGGTTCCTAGCCATTGAGACGTGTATAGGTTCATGTGGCTTCGGCAATTGAGGAACCTCGATACACGGGTGGTTGAGAAATCGGTGCAGAGAGTGAAGGGGGATGATAGTACACATCATGACCGTGTGGGTTCAATGGGCTGACAAGCCACCGAACCTAAGTTGCACGAGTGGATTTGGGGAACAGGTCATTCACTCCAGATAACCATTGTATGGTGGACTGCTTCGTGCTTCCCCCACCTTAACGGGGAGATGTGGTTATCCCCCATGTGTGCACGTGTTAACCGTGGCTAGCTACCACGTGGAGATATTGTGGCTCAATGGACAGACCCGCATCCTTATGTGCTTATGTGGATACTTTTAAAGTATGATTGTTGCCAAACTTGTATTTTCAAACAGATGATGACTTGGTTTTGGAAAGACAAATGTTTTTTGTTGTACTCACTAGCTATGTTTATAGCTAACCCTTTGTGTAAGATGTTTTGTATCCGCGGGATGTTTAGTGGCCTTGGTGAGGCGGGTAGATGCCTTGGGCATAGCTTTGGTTTGTTTCCCTATCCGGTAATCTTGGATTTCCTACTCTTTGTTTATGGTTGTGAGATTGACTCTGGTAACACCAAAATTCTTGGGTCGTATTCATTGATAAAGTTATTGTTAAAATGTTACTACATTTTGTTGAAATACTTGAAGAAAATTACAATGCTTCCACAATTAGATAAAGAGTTTTGTATAAACTACGTTTTAAATGGAGATTTGGGAAAGTTTAAATTTGGACTGAAATTCAGGGTGTTACACACTCAATTATCTATTCAAAACATAAGTACACCCGCAAACAATACATATACATAGAATGGTTACATAATACGTCACCTCACAGATTTCCAGCAACACATCATCATAATACATCCTTTTATAAAGGTTACACATATACAAATATGAAACATGTACATAACATAGTATAATGAGTAAGTTAGTGAAAACTCACATGCTTAGTAGTAAACAGTAGTTACAAAAACAACAGTACTTCGGTAGCCAGTTTCGTCTATTAACCAAAACCTACTAACACGGTTCCACTATATTAACACTGGGTACAGGTTCACCATTTTATAACACCTTAACATTAAATTTTTTATTAGGCCTTGTACCGAAGAATTATGATTCATTTGTGTAACACCCATTTTTTTAAAGCGTGCAACAAGGAAATAAAGAAAACACTCAAGTAAAATAGGGCAACAACTGGCATAGGTAATGTAAAAATAGTTTTCCTTTAATGTTGCACAAAACTCTTTATCATGTCCACGTGGAAGCCTCATCTGTCACATAACCTGAAAAGAATAAACAACGGAATGATTGAGCTAAAAATCCCAGTAAGTACTCAACAAAATACACAAATGATAATAAGTAACAAGTAAAAGTAAACTAATTAATTTGTGCCACTCAGGCCTCTATATGCCACTCAGGCTATTATGCACCACTCAGGCTATCTCATTTTGCCACTCAAGCATCTCATTTGCCACTCAGGAATCTCGTTTTGCCACTCAGGAATCTTATTTTGCCTCTCAGACATCTCCTTTTGCCACTTAAGCATCTCATATTGACACTCAAACATCTCATTTGTCACTCAGGCATTTAGGCAACATTGCAAGTAACTTATACCACATATACACATAGTTGCGATCAACATCATAGGTAATCATATCATTAACATATCACATACTTTGATATCCGGCGTACAATCACATAGATAAGCTGTTAACATCCCTCTTCTCAATATTTACACACATACTCACAATGTATATAGATATGTGTCTATAACATACATCTCTATAAGGACACTTTCACTTTAATCACGCAGTTATATGTCTCAGTATTGCTCATTACACTACTCATTGCTCTCTATAAATTTATACTCACATAATATTAATTATAGATGCGCATTAGTATATAGGATTAATTGTTAATTATTAATCTCATCCCTTTTTCTCTTTACTACTAACTAGTATTCACCTCTTATTTATTCATTATACTCATCTTTCATTATTTTAGCATATGACTAGAATTTTACACTCAAAATGTAAACATGTATCTTTGTCTCATATTTCTTATTGTATTTAAACTCCTCTCTATCACTTATGTATTCATCTCTATAACTCATATTCAATAACTAATAGCCTTATACTAAATATCAACATATCATAGCAATCATACAATAATTTCCACTTTAGTGTTGACTACAAACGAATACAAATAATTAATATCTCTAAGTATCAAGTTGAAGTACTTACCCGGTCTAGCACTTCCCAAGCGTTCTCTTATCTTTCCTTAGGTCCCAAAATATCTAAGAATAAGTATATGATAATCATTACTCTCACAGTCTTACTCAAGTCAAAACATAACTTTTAAACAATGCATAGGACATGGCACGCCCGTGCCTTACACACAGGCACCCCGTGGTCAACAGGCACACCCCGTTCCTATCTAGGGTTAGGCACACCCGTACCTTTCAAGATACACCTGTGCCTCCGGGCACGAATCATTCTTGAGAGGCACGCTCGTACCCTACAATTTACAACAACAGAAACGTCCAAAACTCACTGGTTTCCGACCAAAACTCAATTACTCCATATCCAGATCATAACCAGTACTTTCAAACATCCCCATAACACTTATTAACTATATAAATTAGTATATAACACTTCCTTGATCATTAAACACTATATAAACTCACAAAATCAATTAACACTTCAAAACACAATTAAAAAGAATACTTGCAATCTTTAAACTTGAATTCCTCAATGAATATATGTTAATCTCCCTTGTAAATCACAAATCTCAGCTCAAAATCAGTAGGTTAGACGTATATGTTGCTTGTGTACTTGGAAGGAACAAGGTGAATCAAGAAGAAGAAAAGAAGAAAATAAAATATTAACAAGATAAACATATGGGCTACCGCCTCATTGGTGGTGGCTCAATCTCTAGCGGATATCCCGCTCCCCTCTTCGCCTTACAAGTCATCCATATGATATCTGTAATTCCAACGAAGATATATTTGGAATCATTATTTCAAACCAGTTAATAATTTATAATTTCTACTCATTTCCCTCAACTTTTATTTAACAACTTATTTTAATAACTTATATAAATGCGGGGTGTTAAATTCCATATTCTAATTTTCAATTGAGATCCCCCCACCCCCAATTTGCGATTCATTTCAAGAGAACTGATTTGCAATTGATACTTAATTGCCAATTTGTGATTCAAGCATTTCAGCTTGTTTATGATTTGACATAACAAACTGATTTGCGATTCAATGTGTGGAATTGATTTCCAATCTAAATTATTACTCTAATTTGCAATTCACTCCAAAGTCTAGTTAGCGATTAAGGCCCAACATCGCTTGTTGATTTCAATTTGTGATTGGGGAATCTCACTAAGAGACTCAACCCTTAACTGATTTGTGATTCTAATGGTAATTTGCAGTTAGGCATCACACACCCAATTTGTGATTGTGACATAAGTAGAGTTGTGATTCCCAAAATCAAGTGCTAATTTGCTATTTGGTCTAATGGAGATTTGCGATGCATGCTCAACCAAGAATGGGCCCAATGAAAAAAAAATATTCAATAGACACTTTCCAGATTGTAAATCTCTCAACAACTTTTCAATTTATTTTTGATTCATTAGCTTCCTAGCATCTATTTAATCATTCCCTCAAGTTTAATTCCATTTTTATCAACTACCTATTGTCTTCTAGTCCTGTAGACTCTTGGTTGTGAATGCCCCTTTCAAACCAGTAGAATCCCCACAAAACTCACTAATTTCTTAAGTAAAAGTGACCAAATCAGAATGAGATTAATCATGGAGGTTTGAGGATTGATACCTAAGGATCCTTGATGATTTAAAGCAATAATCAATGGTATATAGATCCCTTTTGTTCTCGGCAACCCCTCAAATGGTGATGTGATACCCGTTACCAATTAATAACAATAAAGTGTAGTAATATTTTTGAATTAATACAAGGAAATTATTGGACTTACCTTTTTGCCATTTAAAAGAATTATGGTCTTTTGGGCTTAAGAAGGAATAAAGAGAGTAATGGGCTTAGGGTGAGTTGGATGGTGTTGCGCTTGAGGCCTTAGGAAGATCATATAAGTACCCAATTAGGGCACAGCCCCGAAGGGGGGCTCATTTACTGCTTTCTTCACCGTGAAGGGTGTGTGTGCGTGCTCTGTTGCTGCCGAGAGAAGAGGGGAGAAGAACTCAAGCAAATCTTCACCAAATTACTAAAAATAGATTGGGAAACTACAGGTGTGTGATCCTTACACTACAAAAACTAAATTATTGGCATGAACATTATGATTGTATGGGATTTTGGGGCCTGCTCTTGCGTCGGACCCTGCCGAGAGCTGGAGTAGATTTTTATCCCTAGAAAACTAGACATCAATCAATTAAATGAGTAGAATGCATGTTTATTATGTTAGAAACTAGTGAAACCAGTAGCAATTGATATTTTACAAATTGGTTAAGTTTTGAATTGGATACGATTCCCTTTTTATTGTCTTTTTTCGTCGGAGCTCACCGAGGGCAAAAGAGAGGTTTGGGGACCCCAATAATCGATGCTAAATCAATTAAATATGTAGGGTATCATTGTTGGATGTAATGAAGCACCTCCAGGTCGAAATTTGTGTCTTAAATGAGAAATTCTTGAATTTGGACTTAAGAGCAGCAAGAACAATGGAATTCAGTAGATGACCAAACTTGGTGGGGAATTGAACTTCCTAAGTATTGACCGAATGCGGTTGGTAACCGAATTCGGTAGTGATGTACCAAAATTTCTAACTACGGTACTTTGAAACTATGACATAGTCCTAGGAATGTATATTGTGGGGCTAGTACGTATTATTAACTTAGTAGGGCTCTTGTGTAGGTTCCTATCGCCGGTCTCGTTGGCAATACAACTCTGTGATTTCTAAATACTTGTGTTGCTGATCATGTGAGTTACACTTTATATAAGGAGTATATAGTCATTTCATCATTTACTCATTTAAGTGTTAGCAAATATGAAATCACATCTCATAAGTACTTTTAGCTGTACACATCATTATCCATTTATTTAGACGGATGAAGTTAAAGAATTTACAACTTCATCACGTCCATCTATAAAATATTAATATTGATTTACTAAATAAACACCAATCAATCGAGTCACTCCCCCTCTAAAACAAGTTGCAGAATGGACTTCTACCTAGGGATGGCAATGGATCGGATATGGATCGGGTGACGCCATATCCACATCCATATCCATTTAATTTTTCATCATCCATATCCATATCCATATCCATTTAAAATAATTTCGTCCGTCCGTATCCATATCCATCGGATTAAACAAGTAAATGGATATCCATCGGATGTCAAAAGAACTTTTGCCCTAAGGGTATGTTTGGTAGAGAGAAATGGAAGGAGAGAAATGGAAATAGAAATGATTCTCTTGTTTGTTTAGGATAGAGATTTGTAAAATGAGAAATAAAACAATTCCATTTCTCTATTTTTAATTCTCTATGGGATGGAGAGAAAAGGTGAGAATTGAGAGCTTCATTTCTGTGCAGATTAAAAAAAAAGAAAAGCAAAGAGTTCCAAACCACTTCTCCAAAGATTTCATTCTCCCCCTACCCAACTTGACGGTGCTTCTACTCTTCCGGCCACCGGCGAAAGCATCGGAATCTTCTTCTTCTCCGGCGACCAGAGGTGGAGGCGGAATCTTCTCCTTCTCCAACAACTGGCGGCGGCGGTTTCTATTTCAACGACCAACGATGACGGCTTCTGCTTCTTCTCTAGCGACCGGCGGCAATTGTTAAGGAGATGCAAAGTCGCCGGAAAGCTTCGAAGTTGTAGAGGGAGGGCTTCAAAACTGCAAAGTAATCGAAGAGCTTCAAAATCACAATGTAGCCGGCGACTACATCCGATGAAAGTGGGAAGGAGACAAGGGAAAAATAAAAAAGTGAAGCTCTGGAAAATAAAAAATAACACAGGTTAAAGTGAAAAGCTTCAACTTTTTTAAGAAACGGTCATGTCAAATAGTGCTAGTGCTAGTTGTCCTTTTGTATTTTTTTTAGCCGACTAACTCTTGAATAAGTTAAGCTATAAGATTTCTTTTAAAATTGATGTGTTTATATTATATCACTGAATTTTTAGTTCTCTCTCTCTCTCTCTCTATATATATATATATATATGTATACACACTTTGTGTTATTAAAAAAGTATATTAATTGGTGCTTCATTAATGTATTTTTGTGTATGTTTTTTGAGTTTAAATAAATAATTGTTATGAAAAAATACTAGTATAAATGATAAAGAGTGTATAATTCTCTGTTTAACTTATTATTGTATCAAACATGAGACATGATTTCCTGCTATATTTCTCTATTGAAATCTCGGTGCTACCAAACAGAAGAGTCAATTCTCATTCTCTAGACTAATTCCCTTTCTCTGTAATTCTATTCTCTGCAATTCCATTCTCTGTACCAAACACATCCTAAAGAAAATACCATATTTTTATATATAATTTATGATCTTTATTGATATAAATACATATTTTCTTCCAAAAATAGATAGAAAACATAGTTTCTTTTACTTTGACACTTAAATGTATATAATCGATACAACTATACAAAAATATTATAAAAGAGAGTGTGAATTTAACCTACATAATTATATATATCTTTATTAATATATTTATATATATGCTTTAAAATTAAAATACATATATGAAATTATACTTAATTATGTAAAATTATAATTATATCAAACTTAATTTGGGTTAATGGATTCGTACACGGATGAAAAATCATTATCCACATCTGATCAACTAAATATCCATATCCACTCCATATCTGAAATTCACCCATTTAACTTCGTTCATATCCATCACAGATGGATCGGAGCGGGTGGATGATCATTGGATCAAAAGCTTAAAACTATTAAAACTAATTAGTATTTATTTATTTATGAAATATAAGATAAGATTAAGAGTTGTTTGGATTAGTTAAAGAATTTACAATTTCAAAGTCCATATGTTCTGTATAAATAAAAAAACTAATTTAGATCGAAATTTTTATACGATTTTAACCCTTAATTTAAAAAATCAATTTTAATCGTCCGATCTTAACCATCCTTTATAAAACTGAAATCTGATTTTGATTTTTCTTGGTCAAATAACTTTAATTTGAATAAAAAAATTTGGAGAAAATTTCATATATGCTTTTCTTAAACTCTAAATAGTATTTTTCCATCCGAATTTACAAAAGTATTTACCTTTTATAATATTTTAGAATAACATATAACCAAATTTTTAATTTTATCATTTTCAAATATTTTGCAAACATTTTAAATTCTTTTAATTAGAAGTAATAAAGATTTGACCAAATTGCCCATAATTGTAACAATAATGATCGATAAGCTGTATAAGGAATACAATCACGTTCTTCATATTATGATACCACATTTCTGCCGTCACATCTACCTTCCGCCTCTCCCCGCGTCGACGCTTCCACAGTTGGTCTGCGTGTGGACATCGTCTTTCTTCATTTTTCTAAATTTATATTTCTTTTACGTTTTACAATTATTTAATATATTTTTACTAATATTTAATATTATATTTTTTAAATCAGACCGTTTTCACAATTTTAAAAAAATTAAAAGTACGTTAATTATTTGGGTTATGCGGGTCACCCAAGTAAAAAAAATTTAGGGTGTGATTGGTTATTTGGTTGGGGGTTTTAAAGGGTAATGAATGGGAATATGAATGATTAACAATGGTTGGTTAGGTGAAATATAATCAATCATTACCTATTTATGGGTAATGAACCATTCCTCAGTAAATTTGAGGTAATGAATTCAGGGTAATGGATTCGGGCATGTGTTTGTCTCCACCGACCACCACCGGCATCAACAACCACCATGCTCTGGCACTACCACCGACGGCCGCCACCACCATGGGCCGAAACCACCACACCACCATAACTCGTCACACAAGAACCATCTCTACTCACCACGACCACACCCGTCCATCCGCCACCATCCATTACAATCATTGTCACATTAACCATCACTTGCCACAATTGCATTGATCGTCGCCTTCACCAACATTATCTTCGCCACCAACAACACTATCTTCACCACCACCGACCACAACCACCACCATCACCATGGATTCAAGTGTGTATTGGTCCACCGCACTCTACGTACCACCATCATAGACTGCTGCTACCGACACCACCACCGCCACCAACAACCTCCACATTGCCGGTCATTGCCACTACCAACACCTCTACTGCTCGTCGCCACCTCCACAAACTACCACAACCACTACTCGCCGCTACTAATTGCCATTATCGATGCCTCAACCAACATTGTTGTAGCCGCCACTAATCATCACCCTTAATGGTTGCTACCACCATCATCAACCACCACTAGGGATGGCAATGGTCATCCGATCCGATGATCATCCACCCGATCCGATCCATCGATGGTGGATATGGACGGAGTTAAATGGGTGAATATTGGATATGGAGCGGATATGGATGTTTAGTAGAGCGGATATGGATGACGATTATCCATCCATGGACGAATCCATAAACCCGAAATTAAATTTTCCTAAATTAATTTTTTATATAATTAAGTTTATAAATCTATATATTTACTATATTTTTAACATTTATATATATATATATATATAATATTGAAGATACACACATATATATATATATATATTCCAAATTATAATATTACATAATTACAAAGTATGTTTTTCGCTTGATTGTTTTTGTATCTTTTTTTTTAATAAAAACTATGTATTTATGTCAACTAAAATTATAAATTATATGTAAATGTATGATATTTCCTTAAGGAAAAGAGTTATTTCGACATCCAACGGATATCCAATTACCCGTCTAATCCGATGGATATGGATATGGATGGATTAAATAATTTTAAATGGATATGGATATGGATATGGACAATGAAAAACTAAATGGATATGGATGTGGATATGACCTAATCCGATCCATTGCCATCCATAACCACCACCACAACTTACTATTGCCATCAACTATCATTAACACCGCTGCCACCATTAACCACCACCACCATGACTACCGACTAGTGCCACCATCATCGACCTACTATGTGTGTATGTATATGTGTGTGTAATGATTACTTATATTAATCAAGCAATATCAATAGTAATGATAATACTAGGGAATGTTCATTAAATTCCTTTGTATTCCCTTACCCTTGCCATTCTCATTCCCCTCTATCTAATCAAGCGCTCCCTTAGACTCTAGACCGACCCGAAAATCAAGTGGTGTTTTAGTGGTTGTTCGTTTGCTGTTGAATGAAACCATTAAATGTTGAATGATTTTAGCGTGTTTGATTGCCGTTTCTGAATGAAAACTATACTGAATGAAATAGAAGAACCGTGCTAAATCATTCCACCTTAATATACATTTTGAATTATTAAGCACAAAGTATTTTACTTGAATACCATTTCTTTCACCCCCTGTCTTGTTAAACAATCATATCATATCTTATAATATAATAAACCCATATTAAGGTTTGAATTGTAATTTGTATTATTCAGATTGTTTATTTAGAACCCTTATCAAACAGCATGTTTCATTGAGACACAGTTTCATACAAAGCCTTTTAATTATTCAGGTTATAAAATCATTCGGTGTTTAATCATTCTGTTTTAACAAACAACTCCTTAGTCGGTTTAACGTCCGAATTACAAACCCTAAAGCCCGATTTACCCGACTAATCAACTCAAATATAAAAGCTTCGGGCTGGTCGGGTTATTTAGTGTACGTACACGTCCCATATTCATGTCTTATGTTAGAATCTTGTTTATTGATACTAACTAATTACTACATTTTATAATCAAAGTTTTGAAAATTTATAATGTCCACCAAAAAACTTATTTTTAAGAGCAAATATTTTCATCTTTTTTACATTGAGTACTAAGAAAAAGGAAAGACATCTATGAGAATGTCCACTCAATCTCCACAAATTTCTCCATCCAAAAAGCTTTCCCTATGTCACTTTTCTCCTCTCCTAATCTTTCATTTTGATAAACTCTTATACGCTTCGGTTCGCTATATTACGGGTCCTTCAAGCCCCCGTGTTCGGAGTCCTGGAGGACCCTTTTCATCCTCCTTTCTTCCACCCCTTGGATTTAAGGAAAAACGTTAAATAGTCTACATTTTCTTAACAATCTAATTTTTGTTTTCTCCTGTAAAACTTTCCGCGAAACAAATTATGTATCGAAGGAGTTATACGGAAGTGGATAAAACGGTGATATTGTTTGTGGTTTGAAGAACATCCCAAATATAATAATTTTCAATTTCCTTTTCGATCTGGGTGATTTTTTTTGTTTTTTCTTTCTTTTTTTTTTAAATTTTATTGATTTTACACATATATAATAGCATAAAGAATGAATTGTTTGCCATGCCTTAGAGGAAAGACTTCAGAAGGAAAAAAATCAGATGAAAAGAAACCAGATGACAAGGAAGATGAGGAATTGCCTGTGGCACAACCTAAAGAAAATCAACTTTCCAAACAACCTACTGGTATGTTTTTTCAATAACTAGCACTGTACTGCGTAATGTAATGACGACGAAATTTTTTCTCGACAACTTGTCTGTTTTTAAAACAGGAGTGGTGTGTTTCTTGTTTAAATAATAATGAGTCTATAAAATTTCACATGGGTAGTAAAATCTAACAAGAGTGTTGTCATTATTACTCTATATTATTTTAATTATATTATCCATTTAAAATATTCAGAAATTTTTATAAATGTATGTTATATGTTTTTTAGATTTAATACTTCTAGTTATACGTAACCTTTAATACTTAAGTTAAAATATTTATTATATGATAGAATATTTAATATAAAAGGTTATATTATTAATTATTTTAATTATCAAGTTAATTTGCATCGATTTGATTTTTTAAATATTCTTTACTTACTTTAGAAGATTTCGTTATTTAAATGGTATATAAGATTGTCATAAACTTCACCAAATAGTTACTTTATTTAAACTCTCCATTTAGTTTAATATTAAGGGTAAAATATTAATTTTAAATTACTTAAAATCAAGAAATTAAGAAAAAAGATCTAAATGTTTTATAAGATAGTATAGATTACATATTTATAGTTAGATTTCATATTGAACCAATAGCATTAATTATTTGGGAGGTGATTCTTTTACGGATAAAATTGATTCATCTACGAAACATGAATGTTTCACTAACTTGCACATTAGCTTCAAAAGTGTTGTACCATATGTCCATACATGGAAGAATCAATTTCTTCTTTCATCTCCCTAATATCATATAAACGAGAAGTTAATGATCTAAAAATCATATTTACTTCATTAAATGGGATACCAAAGTGTTAAATTTGACTTAAAAGCCGGTTACTCAACTTGCATGGCTTGCCCAAGGCTGGTCTATTGATTTTAAAAGCGTGCAAAAAGTAAAAATGATCCCTTTAAAGACATTTCTATATAACTAAAATTTATTAATACTATGATAATTTACTATACAGGCAAATTGTACGAAAATATGATAAATCATGTTAATATTGTCATTATATGTAACCAACTTTATTTTGTATCTAAAAATACACACAACTTACAAATTTGGTTCATTGTATGCAAGTTACCTATGACAATAGATAATTTACCGGTAACCTAGCTAAAAGTAAAAGAACTTTGGTACCTAAAAATACAAACAACTTTCAAGTTTTGTTCATTGTATACAATCGGCAACCGGTAACCAATAATCTGGTAATCAGGTCACCGATTGCATATGATGAATCAAAATTGTAAGTTGTTTGTATGTTAGGTACAAAATAAAGTTGGTTGCATACAATAACAACGTTGATATGTTTATTTTATTTTCACACATTTTGTCCTTTACCATATCATTAACCAAAGCAAAAATGAGTCTACATAATACAACTTTTTTTGGCCTAACGAGTCATAGCTAACTTTTTTTGACCTAATTGGTACACCACAAAACAAAGCAAAAGAATGATCGTAAATAGTCTGCATAATATTTTTTTGGCCTAAATGATTATAGGCTAATTGCATTAAACGAGAACTTTCAAATAGTTTGCCATCTTTAATGAGAATAAATTTCCATTCTCTATGTTTGCAGTGAAAAATGCAAATTCAAAAAAACAAGAGGAAAGTAATGATGATGATGGTTGTAGTGGCGAGGCTTGTGCAATTCCTGCACATACTTCAGTTCCAGTTGCGGTTTCGGATAATAAAACTACTATTACCGAAGAACCCGAAGAACCACCCACGGGTTCAGGCGGTACATTCAAGTTCCGAGAATTGGCCTCGGCCACCAAGAACTTCCATGGAGAATGTCTATTAGGAGAAAGTGGATTTGGAAAAGTTTATAAAGGAACTCTAGCTGATGGCAAGGTTAATGATTTAATTTGCTTATCTGTTAAGATAGATTATATCTTAAAATTTATTGTTTTCTGATTAATTAAAGGATATGTATGATCATAATTTGATACAAATCTTTTTATACATGATTCAATGAAGGTTGTTGCTGTGAAGCAACTGGACAAAGTTGGAACAAAAGAAAACAAGGAGTTCATAAAAGAAGTGATCAAATTGAGTGATCTTCATCATCCAAATCTCGTCGAACGCATCGGATATTGCGTAGATGGCGATCAGAGGCTTTTGGTGTATGAATACATGCCAATGGGTTCTATTAAAGATCACCTTCATGGTACCTTCAAAAAGCCATTAGATTGGATCACAAGGATGAAAGCTGCAGCAGGAGCTGCACAAGCTATGGAGTATTTACATGAAAAAGTTAACCCACCAGTCATCTGTCGCAATGTTAAGACGACAAACATTTTGTTGGATAAAAACTTTGAACCAAAGATCGCGGACTATGGGCTTGTGAATCTAGAAAGTTCCTCTGATAGTAATAATGTGAAGCAAAGGGTGGTTGGAACTGTTGGTTGTGCCCCGGAATATGAATATACCGGCGAACTCACACTTAAATCTGACGTTTATAGCTTTGGTGTTGTTCTGTTGGAGCTTATCTCTGGGAGAAAAGCGATGGACACCTCTCGCCCTAAAAACGAGCAAAATCTTGTTTCTTGGGTAGTTCCTTTTTTTCTTTCTTCAAGTGATCTTGTCATTAGGGTTTCTTTAGGGGAAACTAACTTTTTTTGGTAACAATATTGTAATATTTTGATGAAAACAGGCGCAACCATATTTTAAAGATCCAAAAAGATTCCAAGAATTAGCTGATCCTATGTTCAAAGGAGTAGTTCCAGAAAAGAGTTTAAATCAGGCAGTCGGTGTAGCGGCATTGTGTTTACAAGAGGAGTCGAGTGTTCGTCCATTGATATCGGATATTGTAGGAGCTCTTAACTTACTTACAGTAGCTCCATCAGAAGAGTTTACACCACCAACGGTATCCATAGAGCCTACCCGCTCTCCACCTAAGAAATACCCATCATCGTCATCATCCTCATCCTCATCAGATTCAGAGTCGGAACGAGAACTAGATATAAAGATTGAGCCCTTTAACAGGCCTGAACCAAAGCCTCAGACAGAACCTGAGTCTGAGCCTGTGTCTGACTCTGAGCATGAACCTGAGCCTGAGCCGGAGTCAGAGCAAGAGCCCAAGTGGGAGTCAGAGCCAGAGAGCGAAAGCGAGCCTGAACCAGAACCAGAACCTGAACCTGAGCCTGAACCTGATTTTACAGACTCAGACTCAGACTCGGATTCAGACTCAGAGCCAGAAGTAGTGTCCAAGCCTGAACCAGTCATCGAGCCAGTGTCCAAGTATGAACCAGTGCTCAAGCCAAAACCATCAACTAAGCATGACAATCAACCTGGTTCGGACAATGGATCTGATGGTTCAGCAGGAAGCATATATGATGAAGACGCTTACAGTGAAGAAGATTACTCAGACGAAGAAGACAAACCGAGCACATCAGTTCTCATAAACTCCAGATCAAAAGCGAGAATGAAAGCGAAATCAAGCAAAAAGAAAGTCATGTTCAAAACAGAAGGAACCGACTCAATAAAGCCAAGCACGAAAAGAGTAAATTCAAGTTATAGCAAGAAAAGCTTTAACAAATCTAAAGAAAATGACAAAAACAGTAGAAACAACAAAAACATGCGTAAATCTGACTCGAGGGGAAGCGACCACAGCGATATAGAGTTTACAGACGGAAGTGACGACGAGTTTGAAACTCAGAGGTTTAAAAGTACAATTTCAAGGTTTAGTGCAGATTCAAGAAGTTACAGTGGATACATGCATGAAGAGAATGACCATGGTTCAAGTTCAGAGGATGAAGAACAAATTCAGAAATAAGAATTGAATTAATCCAAAGTTTATATTTCATTTATAAAATGGAAACATATATAATTCAGAAAACGAGGTTCAAGTATCTTCTTTCTTTACCTCGTACTTTGTTTGCTGAACTATGTATTATAAAAAGTAAAAGTAGATACATTTTTTAAAAGAATTTTAAGTTGTTTTTTGAGGATCTTCGAAGACATTATCCCTAAGAAGTCTTGTTTTCGATCAAAACCCAATTTTTTATAAACAAGCCGACTCGTTGTTTTATAGATAACGAAGAGATAGATTATAACTAAGCTTCAAAACAAATACGGACATGGGCCTTAGACCGGTTCCGTGCTCTTTTCTGGGTATGTTCTAGAGTTTTATAATGTTTGAATGTCTTCACTATCCATTGGAAACTATATATCAAATGGTTGCAACCTCTATCACTTCTTTTCGATGAACGTCCGGCGTTTTTTAATGGATTTTCAACGAACTTTCAACGGAATCTTGACGAATTTACGGCACATTTCATACAAAGCTCTGACATATTTCTATGAACTTGCGACAAAGTTATGACAAATTTCCAACATAATTCTCATGAAATTTTGACGACTTTCCCACGGTTTTGATGAATTTGGGAAGCAAATTTTGACAGCTGCAATTTTTGACCAATTTGCGACATTCCTATTAAAATTCCAATCAATCTCCATGGAAATCCAAAAAACGAATATCAGATTATAATGCATATAATATCATTATAGAGTCCATTTTAACATCCTCATGTAAACATTCTGATCCACTTATTCATCTCTTAAATTTAATAATTATGAGTTTCAACTTGTTATGTATGAACACATAAATTGTTTTAAGTTGTGTTAATATTCTATATTATAGAGGCAATCAGGAACTACCGAGTCAATTAGTTATGTTTTCTTATATTTATAACTAAATTTTGAAAGTATAAAGTTGGTCAAATGCAAAAAAACATACTGTCTTTTAAATTGTTTAAAAATTATGTTGTTATGGATGTGATGTAATATAATTTGTGGAATAGTTCCCTCAATTACTTAAAAAAATATTAAAATAAAAAAAACTATTTGCAAGTCAACCTAATTATATCAAACTCATATAAAAAAATATATTATTTGATACAAATCAATTCACAGGTACAAATGTTTTTTTGATACAGTTGTAAGTGCAGGACTGCAGTATAGAATAGGTCAAAAGAACACTGAATCTTTTGTTATTATGGATACCATTTAGAATTTGATAACCTTAAAAAGAAGTATGCATGAAACATTCCATAAGCTAGAAGACAAACATAAAACCACAAGTTTCATTGGTTGATACAGTCTGTTTGCTTCTACATTGTGCCATTTGTATCTTGGACCTTCAGTTGACTACATCTTATGTTAAAGAATGTACAAGATAATGACAAAAATGATAAAGAAAACCATAGGGTAATCCATCAATTAAGCAAGAATCATATATTTAAACACAAATGTATTTATCTAAACCTTCATCTTCATGAGATGATATTAGTACTGAGGTGACAAAAGTTCGTTAAATATGGCGGGTCAGGTGATATTAGTGAGCATCGAGGCCGGTAGAGAGATTACAGATTATGCACTTGAATGGGCTGTTAAAAATGTGATCAAGCCAATGGATTCACTAATCCTACTTGCGATTCTCCCTTCTAACGAATACAATCCGCTTCCAGTCAAGAATCCCCAACTCCGTTACCACTCCAAGAGCTTCTTTTCTCGTAAGATGCTTTACTACGGTCTTTTTTGTTTTTGAAGATAAGTATTTATTTTTTAAAATCGTTTTTGAAAAAGAGTGTTTGTTTGGATAAGTGTTAAGTACTTCGAATTTCTTATTACCTCTTTTTTTTCTTAAAGTGAATAATAAACTAGAACTTATTGTTTAGGCTACGTCTTCTTCGTAGACATGAAAGTAGAATACGTGATTTTATCTTTCCAAAAACAAATACCACCTAAATACATTCTTTTGTAGACATTTTTAATCATAGAAATGTAGGATTGTGAAATTCAAACCTTCTCTTCATGACTGAATATTAGTGAATTTTTGTTATATTCTTGTAAATGTTACTGTCTTTTACATGTTTCCCTTAGCCATGAAGATAAAACTGTATACAAATTCCATATTCTTATGTATCCTTAGTAGAGTTAAGTCTAATAAATTAACCTATCACATCTGATATGAGTGTGTTTCTGTGTTCTTTAACTTAGTGTTCTGTGTTTAAACAGGCATGTTGAAGAAAAGAAGTGCTGCGAAACACGATATGTCTGATAAGGTTGGATTTATAGATGATGGACGGGATATACCACAACGAGTATACAATGTGTGTGCACAGATGATACATCATCTCTTCTCCCTTCACAAAGTTGTAAAGGTACTCATTCTATGACGAAGTAGAATAAACGTAGCAAAAAATGTTCTAATAGAGAAACCATGATATCCTAAAAACAATGTGTTTAACAATGATAATAAGCATACCTTATTACAGTATCTGCTTCGAATTAAAGAATGATGCCAGTTTTGGTAGGTTTAACCGATGATTTTAAATTCAAAGTAGTGATTAAACAGATTAATTTTTCTACCTAAGACAGATAGAGAAATCCTTAATTTCACATTGTAATGTTTAAAAAAAATTAAATCAGAAGATAAAGATTCTGAAAGCCTATGGTGTTTGGGTGGGGGAGGGGGAGAGGAATTGAAATTGAAGCCTTATATGATTGAATTTGGGCTTGAAGGTTGGACAAAAACAAGAATTCCCAAGAGTGCAGCTTGTCAAGACCTTTTTGTTGAATGATCATGGGCTCTAAAACTTCTCTAGAATAGAATATTTACACGCGTCTCTGAAATCTGCATATTTTCCCAAATGTTGTCATGTTCAGCTAGTACTATCAATGTCTTTGCTCATTCTTGTTCTGCATCATAAATCCAGGTTCATACTGAAGTAAAAGTTGTAGCATATGCACCAGTGGGGTCTGTCGCTATGGTAGCAACCGAGCAATGTGCAAAATGGGTGATACTTGATCGGTAAGTATGCTTATTTGTCAAAATCAATAAAAATGACTAAACTCTAGTGACTTATAGCATGTTATATGTGAATATGCCAGAAAATTAAAATATGAAGCAGATTGTTGCTTAAAGCAGTACTTGAATTGCAATGTCGTGCTCATCAAAGAATCCTTTCAGAAGATCCTTAGATCTGTGAACTTCCCACTTACTATGAAGATTGATCAAGAGCACGTCCCAACTATAGGGGATATGCTTGGTGCTTTTCCAACCTATAATCAGGTTAAGAACAGAAGTCTTGCAACTTCGGATCTCACTTCAAGCTCAGCTAACACGGAAAACACTTCATCATTTTATCCTAGTTTATCATCCACAACAGAAAATAATTTACAAAAGACTCCCTCTCTGGTTGCAAAGTACACTCCACCTCGATCAAAGCAGTATTCGAAATCACAACAGCTGAATCAGATTTCTGATCAGTTTGAGATTAAGATACCTCGCAGATCGATATCTCGCCTTATTGATGAAAGTGCAGATGGAAATGGAAATCATTTGAGGACTAAAGATGGTGAGCTAACTAACCATGTGATTGATGCTACAATATATTCCATTAATACTGGCAGATTGAAATCTCACCTTATATCTCAGTATTAACTTTAGGGGAGTAAAATAAGTCCTTATATAAGGAAAGTTGTTAATTTGTCATGTTCTAAATGGTCCCATTAATGTGTGATAATTCTTCAATATCTTGGGTAGTTGTTTTTTCTCTTATTCTTTTTTTTTCTATCTAGAACAGATATGACAAGAAAAGACATGAAGACAGAAACTGAAACAATACCGTATGCAGCAAGACCATCAGTAGATCTTAGAAAATTAGGACAAAGTGAAAGGGTTCAACTTGATACTAGAAAAACTACAAGAAGGGTATCTTTTAGTTACACAAATCCTTCAATCATAGACAGAACCTCAAGCATAAGAAGGGACATGTCTCTCTCACTGAAAAACCCGCCTACACCACCCCCTCTTTGTTCCATTTGCAAGCATAGTGTTCCAGTTTTTGGTAGATCACCACGAAGGTTCAGCCATGAAGAGATTGAGAAAGCAACAGATGGATTTTCAAAAAGCAACTTCTTGGCAGAAGGTGGATATGGTCAAGTATATAGAGGCGTTTTGAGCGATGGACAGGTGGTGGCGGTGAAAAAACGCAAAATGGTTAGTGCACAAGGTGCAGCAGAGTTTTGTTCTGAGGTTGAAGTGTTGAAATGTGCACAACACAAGAATCTGGTGATGTTGATTGGTTACTGCATTGAGAAGGAATGGCTTCTTGTATATGAGTTTGCTTGTAATGGATCTTTAGACAAACACTTATATGGTAACAACTCTCTCTCTCTCTCTCTCGCCTTCCCAAAGTAATAAGTTAGGAGAGAGAAGATACATGTATCAGTTTTACAAATTCATAGAACATCATTTACATTTCAAAATCTGTAGGACTGGAAACATTCATGGATATATTTGATAGGACAAATTTCTTTTAACTTAAAAAATGCAAGGAAAATAGTTAAAATTTCACACATTTAAAAAATTATCTTCATACTTTCAGTTTTGCAGAGATTTACTAGATTTTCTAAGTTTTAATCTCCATGTTAATATGTGGACTAAATCTTTGCATAATTATTTGTACACATTATAGGCCCCAAATTCTGTTTTCTTTAATCATCTTTTGTACACTTATAAGTATGAATTCTTATTATTTCACAACACTCACATACTTGAAACATTTTTAACCAAAAATCAGTAAGTATGACATAAACTTGTTATTGCAGTTGCATAAGGCGCCAAGAATCCGCATATCTACTATAGTGATATTCCATGCATACCTTGAAGAAATTTGTAGTGCTTTATAGCAAATAAAAAATAAAAAATTTCTAATTTGACAGCATCCCTGAATAATTTTGCATACTCTTATTAAAAATTTATGAACACTTATGGAAAGGCCTTGATGTGTAAAGGAGTGGAGGAAGGTGAGGTGATGAGTTGGGAGAACAGAATGAAGGTCGTGTGTGGTGCAGCAAGAGCATTGAGATATCTTCATGAAGATTGTCGTGTTGGTTGCATAATTCATCGAGATTTCAGGCCTAACAATATACTTCTAACACATGATTTTGAGCCAATGGTCAGTGATCAAAAGGCTCTTAATTACCTCCCACCCTGTTGCTTTTATGCTTCAATTTATTCTCTACTGATAAAATGACCACATGTTTCATATATAGGTTGGAGACTTTGGACTGGCTAGGTGGCAAGCAGATGGACAATTAGAGGAAGAAACGCGTGTTGTTGGCTCATTCGGGTACTTATTTTATTATCCTTTTTATTATTTATCTTTATAACAGTATGTTAATCCATTAGATGATTTAAAGCAGCATATATTGTTTTAATCTCTTTTCAGTTACTTGGCTCCCGAGTATACACAGACTGGTTTGATAACTGAGAAAGCCGATGTCTATGCATTTGGGGTCGTCCTTTTGGAGATTTTAACTGGCATCAAGGCTATCGAATTCTCAAGAACCTCTAGGAAGCAGTATTTTCCTGAACTGGTAAAAATCTATCTTAATATGTGAGGCCAACATTTTCACACAAAAAAATGAAAAAGAAAAAAGGTTTACATATTGTAGTTGAATTCTTGTACTTTTCAGGGAGGTTGTTTACTTGTAGAAGGAAAGGTGTGTACAGAAATGATTGATCCTAAGTTAGGAAACAAGTATGATGTAAAAGAAGTGGAGTACATGATGTATGCAGCCAGTTTGTGCATATCACCTCACCCTGAACAGAGACCAAGGATGTCTAAGGTTAATTCATACATCATTAATAACAGATTCTAAAAAATGCAAAGTGGTTTAATGTGCTTTATGAAATTGATTGCATGCATAATGTGGAATTACAAGAATCATATAATCAATCAGTAATAAAACAAAAATGTATGTGTGCAAAAGACTTTGAATGTGTATGTGCTGCTTGAGGTGGAAATAATAAGTTTTGATGGTAATTAATGAGTGAATGACTGTTCTAATAATTGGTGTTGCAACCAGTATCAAACAGCTAATTCCAAATTGGATGTCCAAACACTCTAATTAATAACAGATGCATGTTGACTTTTCAGAGTCAGACAGAGTTTATTAAATCTTTTTACAAATCCTAAACCATGATTTCCTTCTGTTTGTAATGTTCAATTTAAGAGTTAAATTAGTAGCCATTCTTTTCTTGATATCTGAAAATTTCACAATAATTTCTAGTTGAAGTTCAGTTGGTTTGACCCTAAAATGTCAAAGAGTAGTAAATCTTTTCATTCAAGAAATCTGCAATCTAATATTCCCTTTTGATATTTGAGTTTAACAATACCATGATGCTTACAGGTCTTGAGAATATTGGAAGGGAATTTTCAAGTTGAAACACTAGATAATCAGCAAGAAAATTCTAACTCCATCTTTCAAAAGCCAGTTTTAGAAAGTAATTATTCTAGCAAGGACACATTGTTAAACCAGCAAGAAAAAAGTCAACGTCAGAAGCCGATACGCGATGTAAAAAAACTAAGTTCAATCGCACTCAAGTTGCAGAATGAGCAAGATACCAGTCTCAATCCGAAAGTACCTCCCCACAAGCAAACGATCAGCGATGAATATCAAGAATACTTACAAGGGTCACTCTACAAATATATCCAGAGCTTCAACATCAAGCAATAAACTTGTAAAATGTCATTTGTGCGTCATTCATTCTGATTTATATTCACAAATTAATAAAAATCATTCATTCTTATCTACTTTTCACATAAATTTAAATCGTTTTCTGCGATTTCTTTACTTTCCCAACTACAAAATCGCCCGCGTACTAAATCACTACCAAGATCAAAGTTCTTACGCACGAAACACGGCCATACATATAGGTAGAAACTCATATATAGCAAAAACATGTGTAGGGAACAAAATTCTTGCATAATCTCACACCATGAGAGATTATGCAATTAAACCATTATTACATGTATATATTATATGTGCGTGTATATAAATATATATAAATATATATTTACAAAGCAATCAAGGAATATATCCAAGATTTGAACCCTTCCATGGTAGTTAACAAGAAAACCAGATCATGAGGATTATAGGGTAGATTAAGAGAGCTAAGTGCCAAGAACAAACTAACAAACTCTCAAAATTCTGGAAACTCATCATCCCATTTTTCATCTGGTAACATGAATCTTACCCTTGGACCTTGCTGGGTTCGCGTTTTACTGGTTTGGTTTCTTCTCAAGCATGGTTTCAACCAACCATTAGAGCTATCCTTACAAGCCTCTTTTAATTTGCCACCTTTTCTATGTGTAGGAAAACAACCAGAAGCACCACTAGCAGCAAGATCATCAGAATCATCACAATCACCATCTTTAAAAGCACAATTATCATCATGATCCCTCTTTACCTCCGAAGAAAACTTAACAACTTGTCGGTTATTTTGTTTCTTGTTTCTAATATTTTCAACTGGGACGATCTGGTTGAAGAAAGAAGTAGTGTCGATCATATTCTCGAGCTGATGAATATTTTTGGCTGTTTGTTTGTGCACAGACTCATGGTGATCAAGTGTAGTGTAGTGATGATTGTAAAGGTTTCTTCTAGATTTAAGCAAACGATAAATTGTATGGTATGGAACAATGAAAAACACCTGGCCAGGTTTCAAAAATGACTCGGGTTTAACCACAATATACGGGTTCTTGAAAAAATCTGGTCGGGTGACACAGTGTCTTGGATATCTTTCCATGATTTGAGCGGCTTTTATCGGATGCTTATAAAGTTCGACTATACCACCAGCGCGTACAAGTTTTAACACATCGTTTTGTTTACTAACTCTCCCCATTTTTCGAACGAGGAGGACGAGGAGGAGAAGAAGAAAAAGAAGACGATGAGATAGATTTCATCCCCTTGTATGTTAAAGTTATCTTATAAAGACAAACTTGGATGACTTACTTTACTAGGTTGATGATCATTGAAGCAATCGAAGGATGTTTTGTTTTTTAAACTTCGGTTCTAGTGTTATTTCTGTCTTGTATAAATAATCTTGTAATATTAATAAAAAATAGGACAATATTCAATATAGTTCATAATTAATTCATAGTTCTAATGGACTAATTTTAGCTTTTGAATTAATGTCATGAATAGTCTAGATTAAATTTTAAAAATTTGAACGGGGTGACATTTTCGTAATTCACATATGATGCTTTTACAAATCACATATTATTATATACTGAATCACTTATAATTGAATATTAAAATTTCAGTACTATGTTTTTTAAATAAACTTTATTGAATAAAAATAATAATGCGAAAAAAATAGACAATCAGGTACATTGAGTATATAAAAATTTTAATTATTTTATCTCAAATTACTTATTTTAGTAAAAATTGAAGTCGAATTTTGACTTTTTTTTCATTAACAAATATAGACTAATATTTAATTTAAATTGATAGTTCAAATCTCTTATCTAATTGGAAGTAAGATGAAAAGGGCAAATTATATGAAAATACAATAAATTATGTTAATATTGTCATTGTATGCAACAATCTTTATTTTTTACCTAAAAATACACACAACTTTCAAATTTGGTTCATTGTATGCAAATCACCTATTGAAACACGTAATTTCCGGTAAAATGGAAACAAATAAAAGAACTTTGTACATAAAAATACAAGAAACTTTCAAATGTTTTTCATTGTATACAATTGATAACCGGTAACCTGATAATCAGGTAATACCAATTGTATACAATGAACAAAATTTGCAAGTTATATATATTTTTAGGTACAAAATAAAGTTAATTGTATACGATAACAAAAATTTTTATAATTTCACGCATTTTGCCCCGATGAAAAAGATCATGCACATTAATTAATTAATGTCTACAAGGAATTTTTCTTTCCACAAATTATAGGATTTTGTTAATGTTCATTAAAACTGTTATATTAATAAATAACTAACATTAACCCATTTACTTATAGAGTTAATTACAAAAATGGTCCATGTGGTTGTCATAAATTTTTACTTTTGGTTCTTTAATTTCAAAAATTACGAAAATAGTCACTGTGGTTGTCACTTTATTTCGCTTTTAGTCCTTTAAGCTAACTCCAGTATAAGTTGACCGTTAGTTAAAGGGTATTTTTATCTATTCACCTCTTATCCATATTTCCAAAGAGATTGAACATATTAGAGTTGTTTCCAAACATACTATTTAAAAGTTTTCTTATACATTTGTTTCCAAACACCAAAATTCAGTTCCCATTTTCACCCATTCTTTCTCTCTCTCTCAAATCTAAAGACACCACTTTACTCACCATCACCGTCGAAGTTCAGGCCACCACCGCCACCGTCGCACCATAAGTTCAGACCACCACCGCCTCCGCCGGATCACCATCATACAACATCGCCGCCCACCACTCCTTTCTTCTCTCTTGAAGACTATCGGTCACGACCCCTTGTCTCTTCAAGATCGCCGCCGCACACCGCCATATCGCACAACACCACCGTGTCGAACCACCATCGCACATCACCGGCCACCACCCTTTGTCTCTTCAAGATCGCCATTGCACACCACCATCGACGTCAACCACCGAGCCAAACCACCATCGCACAACACCACTCAAATCAAGATTTGAAAGACACTAAGATGGGTACATGTTTAAAAAAGGTAATGAATCAACACCATCGCTCCTTGTCTCTTCTCTGTAACACCCCCTCTCTCCTCCTTGTTCTTCTTCCTCTTGATCTTTTTTTAGGGTTTTTTGTTAACTGATTTTGGTTGTTTAAGGTTTTTAGATCTTGTTTAAAAGGTTGTTATTTAACTAGATCAGGGGTTGAATCGAGTTCTTGTCTCCGATGGTGATAACTAAATTTGAATTGAGTTCTTGAATGGTTGAATCTTGTTCAATGAGTTTTTTTATCTTGTTGTAACAATTTCAAGTAAGCTTATCCAGATTATATTTTGTTGAATTGTTTGTTCTAATTGTTGATCATCCCTAATGTTGTGTTCATCTGGTTTGTTGAATTGTTTGTTCTAATTGTTGATCATCCCTAATGTTGTGTTCATCTGGTTTGTTGAAGGTCTTTTTTAGGGTTTCAAACCCAGATTCATACTCATTCATAACAGATTTGTTTGAATTGTTTAAATATAATTAAAATCATAATTTAAACCAAAGAATAATTTAATTTATATAATTTATTTTACTAAATAATATAATTAATATGATTAAATGTAATTAGAAGTTAAATAATAACAAAGGAAAAGGAAATAGCTAAAAGGATGTTTGGTAATAGGAATAAAGTGTAAAAAGATAAAAATACCCTTTGAATAACGGTCAAAGATAACTGGAGTTGGCTTAAAGGACTAATAGTGAAACAAAATGACAACAATAGTGACTATTTTCGTAATTTTTGAAGTTAAAGGACCAATAGTAAAAATCAGTAACAACCATAGGATCATTTTTGTAATTAACTCTTTACTTATATAATCCTAATACTTCATTTAGTCAAAATTAACAATATTTTTAATTGAGCAATCATAATCATCCGGTTGGTTAAAATTAAAATCATTTTGACTTAAAAACGATCATAGGCATTTGTTTATCTAATATCGAATAATTAGAAAACGATATTCAATTTATTTAAATATTACCAAAGTTTATTTAATTGTCAGTTTTTCAATTTGAAATATGTTATAAATTATTCCATTACAAAAATAAATGACAATAAATTTGAAAACCATTTAGGCTATGAAAATATTATAATTATTTGATTCTTTAGTTATTTTTTTATTGAGTGTCCACAAATCATTTGATTGGTTTCAAAATCATGTAATATAATATTATTTTTAAATTCTTATTTATTTTGCGTCTTATAATTATTCAATATCTTTTAGTTAGTGTTTAATATTTATTATTTTTTAAACCCCCGTGTATCACACAAACATCCAGTCTAGCACATTATATTAATTAGGGGATACTAGGAGGAGAGGCGTGTTTCATACGACGAGGATTAAAAGAGATAACTGTAAGAGCGCGTACATGTAGTAATAACTGTAATGATCGAAAGACATATGAGTATGACCGACTCGTTATTGAATACCCGCGGTGTATAGTAATAACTGCTATGACTAGACCCTCTTTTTTTTTAAAATAAAGAACTTTTTTTTGTTAAGGAGAAAAAAGTCTCCATTATGATCTCATGACATTACCATGACATATAGAGCGAAGTAATGACAGACATTATCTTGAAGTTTATTAATAAGTATGTATTGATTAAAAAATGGTTACAAAACTTGAAAAACTACGTAATTAATAAATTATTTTAACTAATAAACTGGCGCTGCTGATACTCAATTATGGAATATAAACGGGTTGGTAATTAAGAATTATTAATTAGGGTATAATATTATACTACTAAGGTATCCGCGTATAGTAATGCGACGCGACAATCAAAGAAGGATGATGGTGAATACTTGTAGAGTAATAGTGATGAGTATGGAGAAAGCAATTATGCTTGCGAATGAAGTCTAAAACGTTACAAAAAATTGAAAATAATTTAAGTGGTATTATTCATCAAATTTATATTAGAGTTGTAACATCCACAAATCGGGGTTAGTATACGTGGGTTTACATGCTGACATGAAAGAGGATATTAATTAAGAAAATAAAAAGAAAGTGAAGTATGTGTGTATGTGTTTCTCTTTGGAAAGAAGAACAAGAAAGAGAAAGGAAGGAAACTTGAGATTTCAAGGTAGAGGATTTGTGATTTATAATTCAAATTGAAGGTTGGCATGTGTTTATGGTATGATATTATGCATCTGGATATGTTTTATTTATGAAATCTATGTATAAATGGTGAACCACCATGGTAGGAGCTTGAAGCTCAAAAGAACAAATGGGTTTTATGTGTTTTGATGATTTAGTAAGGTTTAAGATGTTTAGGATATGTGAAAATGTGTTCTATGAAGTTTCCTATGTATTGGAAGTGTTTTGAATTGAGAAATTGGATGTTGAATATGAAATTTATAAGTGAGGTTTGCTGGAAATCCGACAAAGAAAGAAAAAGTTCTGGAGATTTGAATGTAGCGGCGTGACACTCTTGAAGGTCGCGGCGCGACCATGGTGAAATCCGACATTTTGAGTCGGTATTGCTAGAAATCCGAGTGTTATAAATCCTAAACCTAGAAATCGGACACATACAATCCGGAACATGAAATCCGTAACCCAAATCCGCTACCCAAATCCGAGAAACCAAAATCCGATGCTCAAATCCGACAGTGTCGCGGCGCGACAGAAGGGTTGGTCGCGGCGCGACAGGCCATTTTTAGGAAACTTGTTTGTTTTGCTATGTACTTGTGTGGGAAGTGATGAGTTATTGTTTATATGATTATTGTATGTTGTTTACAAGTTATGTAGAGATATAAATATATATTATGGATATTTATCAGAGATTGACTTCGGTTTATTGTGTTCTTAGGATTTGCAAAGACTCAGTGATATTAGACAACTGAGCAGACGGGAACATGGACTGAGGTGAGTGGAAGTGTACTCACGAGTGGTGTTGGTGGTAACGTTTATGATTGCATGAATTGAGATATTCTTATGTTTTGGATTTGCCATGATAGACTGATTAGTCTAAGATGCCATGCTAGAGTGTTTAGTCTGAAATGTCATGATAGACTGTTTAGTCTGAGATACCATGAGAGACTGTCTAGTCTGATTTGCCAGGATTACAAGTGTTACTTCATATGTGTTGACAGACTGTGTGATTGTTATTCGTTGATAGTCGATTGTTGCTTGTTGATTGAGATTGTTTGGATTGTTGTGTGGCCAGTGTACATGGTTAATGAAATGTGCACGTGGCGAGACCTGTATGTATGGTTAACGATATGCGTACATGGTTAGGGGTCAGCTATCGTATGTGTTGGGCTGGGCTATCTGCTATTGGTTGCACAGTTCTAGATCTTCTATGCATTTGTTGCAGTAGAAGGGGTTTAACTGTACCAAGTAGCAATTAGCTATCGGTAAACCTTTGCTTTGGCCCGCATCGGTTGCAGGTTCTGCAGAACCGCCATTCCTCTAGAGGTTGGATTGGTTTGTGATTGATTGATTGATGTGTTTGAGATCTGTATGTTTAATCGGATGGTGATTGCTTGTGCTTGTTGATTGTGGATGCTTGTTTGTAGCTTCCATTCACTTAGCTTTGTGCTAATTCCTCTCGGTTGATTGCTTTTTGCAGGTTTGGCTGTTTAGCCTTGTTTATGGGGAAGGGAAATTTGACCAATGCTCTGATATTATGTTTTGAGAAGAGATGAGCCATGTTTGTAAATCTTTTGTAACACAGACGAATGTTGTGATTTGTAAAAGTACTTTGTACTTTGTGGGTATTTGTTTTAATGAAATCAGTGAACGCTTCCGCAGCGATTTAAAAAAAATGGCTTGAGAATTTATGGTGTTACAAGTTGGTATCAGAGCCTTGGTTTGGTGATGCAGGCACGGCTAGAGTGTTGCATTCCCAAATCTTGGCTCGTGTTGGGTCAAACTTTCTTTGGGGAATTAGAGTGAATTGGTGAAGCTGTTTGTTAGTTAGTATGTTATGTACTAACGGTTTATCTAATGAGATTGTGAGATGATGTGATTGTACAGATATGGCTGACAGAGATGCCCCTGCTGATCCTCCGGTGACCCAAACGGTGGTTAAGACTTCAGTGATTGATACTATGGATATGACGAATCGTGTGGGTACTTCAAGATATGAACGGGAAAATGATCGAGAGGAATATATTCACAAGTTAAAGAATGAACTTCAGGAACTCAGAGATATAGTTCGTGGTATCGGAAAAGAGAGGATTGGTCAGAATATGTCATCACAGATACCGATAGTTGTTGCTACTCAATCTACTACTTTGCCGGTTACCGCTTCGTTTCCTCCGGTAACGCAAGTGACGCAACCATTATTTATCAAACCTTCCACCTTACAGGGAGATTATCCTTTTGGATATCCGGGATTTAAACAACCTTGTTCGTACAAACAATTTTGGATTGTAAACCATCAAGATATCATGGGAGTACTGATCCGAACGAGACTTTGAATTGGTTGCGAGAGATGGTAAAAACTCTTGATGCATGCAATTGCGAGGATGAATCCAGAGTTAAATTTGCGACTCGTATGCTTAAAGGTGATGTGATGGTATGGTGGGATTCATTAACCGGGCATTTTACTGAAGCACAACAAGAAAGTATTACTTGGAATCAAATTCAGGAAAAGCTGTGCGAGCAATATTGTAGCCTATTCCAGACTTTATCCCATCTCTTGATCCTCCCCCTGCAATACCTCCTCCACCGTCTATCCTCTCCGACCGACCACCCACTCATCTGACCTACACTTCCATAATCTCAATCGTCGCCGTCATCATCTTTACCACCATTGCCATCATCATCTTTACCACCATTGCCATCATCATCTTTACCACCATCACCATCCATCCCAATCGCAATCTCCCCCATCGCTATTTTCATCAACGCAATCTGCAAGGGGTGCGAATGGTGGCTCCGACCACTTTTAGAGGTTGTACCAATGTCGTTAAACTCGTTTGGACATGGAGAGACCGTATTGTTTGGACATCGGCGAACTCATCCGAGGGTTTGCTTTTGTTTCGAGTAATTGTGAGTTTTTGTCGGTGAATGAAAGGGAAACAAGTTCAAAGATGACCGTATTGTTGAATTTATTTCCTGCTTCCCCTTTTTTTTATCTGATTTTGATTGACCTTTTGTTTTTGATTTTGGGTGATGATGGTTGGTTTTGGTTTTTTCCAGATCTCCCTGTGTTTCTTTTCATCCATATTCTTCATTTAGTTTTTGGTTCCAGATTTGGATGACAGTGGTGGTGAGGTAGAGAAGTGAGATTTAAGGGGGATAGGGTTGTGGTAGTTTGATGGTGAGATGGTGAGGGTGCGGATGTCGATGGTGGTGGATTTGGGTTTTTATGAAGGTCGACGATAGTGGTGGTGGTAAAAGGGTTGGGTGGAGGTGATAGATATAAGTATTTATTAATTCTTTTTATATAAAAATTAGTAATTTATTATTATTAATGTATTTATTTAATAACATTTAAATGAATAAAACTTATAAAATAAAAGAATAAATTAAGAATAGAGGGGTATTTTAGTCTTTTCATATGCTTTTGGAATAACATTCAAACAAAATATTAACCAGATCAATGTCGTAATTTTTAAAGCACAAGGACTAAATCAGTTATTTCGTGTAAACCACGGGGACCAAAAATGTAATTAACTCTTTATATTATATGAAAGTTTTTATTTAATAGTGTGATAATATCGTCTATACACTACTACTTAAAAATAATATGAGGTGGTACAAATAATACTAATATCTTATGTTGACCTTGAAGATCATAAGCAATATTTAAAACTTATAACGTTTTCGTGTTAGCCAAGAACATAATATTAATATAGACGCTAAAAAAATTGATATGCATGTTTTTAGAGAAAAATATATTATAATTTGTTGCAATCAATATATTTATTTGTTGAAGGAGAGAAATAGGGGAAATGTGTAAGAATTGGTGGATGAGATTAATTTAAATAAAATTTAAGGTGGAGATTTAGTTTGATTGAAAAATTAAAAACTCTTAATTTTTTTAAGGAGAGAGAGTGTTGTATGATTAATTTAGTAGTATAGATAGTGAGAGGTTCAAATTAACGAGAATAAATATGTATGTGAGAATGAAGGACTTATTTGATTTGATGGGATGGTCTCATTTTGCCTTTCATTTTATTCATAACCCAACAATGAATTGTAACGGTTATGAATTATGACTGTGAGATCTAATAGATTAATCTTCTAATATAAATAAAAGTCTAACCTTTACCAATTTAATTAGAAAATCTTGATCATTCATTTAATCAAAATTAAATCATATTCATTCATTTTATTAAAATTGAAAGTCTACTTTTGACTTTTAGTAGTCAAAGTTGAAAACTCAATTTTTAAAATTTAATTTTAATAGGAGATAAGATAGTAAGTAAAAAATATTATTTAAATTTTAAAATATTTGCGTACAAATTAAAAAAAATTTAAACTCGCACATTAATAAATATTCAAACTTTTAGGAATAAATATTCAGTACACATTATTATTTAATTTGTGTTAGAATTATTATTTAATTCAAACTTTTAATCCACTATATTAATTTAGGAATAAATATTCAAGTTTTTTTATCATCATCTATGATACAAATTTTATCGTAATTAAATTTTACATTACCTTTAAAGTTGTCATCAATTACTTTTATATGTCAAGTTGTCAACTAACTTTAATATAAAATTCTTTTAGCTTTTGAGAAAGTCTCATATTGAGTTTTTCTTTCGTCAATACAAAGCAATTATATATTTAAATAAACAAATATAAAATAACAATTTAATAATTACCCGTTTATTTACATAGAAATTTAAACTAGTAACTAATAAATAACTAAGATTTATTCTTTCGATCTTACTTAAATATACATTCTCGGGAACCCTTCGCATATCATATATGTTATATTGATGAATATGCTTTGTGGCAAAGATCTGCTTTTTCTAGATTATTTCAATATATATATATATATATATATATATATATATATATATATATATATATATAGGGGAGGGTTCATGCAAAAAGTGTCTTATTTGCGAAAAATGCGAGAAGCAATCACAGCCATTGATTTGTTTTTGATCATGTGGTTCAGATTAATCATAATTAATATTTTTATTTAATTTAAAAGGGTAAATTAGTAAACATAATTTCATTTCTCTCCTCAAATTAATATTTTCTCTTTCCAATTAATTTTTTTCCAAATTTATAGAATTTACTTCTATTAAACTATGAAATACGGTGTTCATTACCGAACACAATGTACGATTTACAACTTTTTCGTTAGATTCGCTGTATTTATTAATGAATAAAACGATTTTACAAAATTTTCACTATTATAATTTTTGTACTTCTTGTTTAATTCTGTGTTCGATAATGAATAAAGTCAAAATTATACTAGTTTTAAGATAAATTTACAACATTCAATACTGAATACATTCAAATAATATACTAGTTTAATAATGAATTTTACAATATTCAATATTGAACACGGTCAATTTTCTCAAATTATTCACCCTAAATCATGACTATTCACTAGTTACCAAAAAATTAAAAACCATATAATCTAAAACCCAAAAACATATTTGTATCACCTGAGTACGTATGGATAGAGAAAATAAACCAATAATAAACAACACCTTGAACACAAAAAAAACTGTTGAACACAATTGACAAAATCTATATTCAATAATATACAACTACGTTCAATAATAAACAAACCCTTTAACATAGAAAAAAAGGTTGAACACATCTGATAAAAACTATATTTAATACTAAACACGTCTCATTACCAGCTCAAACACATGAATGAATGGTCACTAGTAAACAACCCAGATCCGATAGAAAAATGAAGATGAACGATACAATAAATAAATTGAACAAAATCTTGGTAACCTACGCATAACCCATGTTGTAAACATCAGAAACTACAGAGAAGGTTGGGGCGATGGCGATGGCGATGGTGGCAGCGAGGCAGAGCGGATGGCGGTGGGTCATCGGAGACGGATGAAGTCAAATCGAGAAAAGGGAAAACGTGAAACATGATTCTAAAGGAAAAACCGACAACAAACCAGAAAGTGGCGAGGCAGATCGGTGGTGACTGACGGCGGTTTAGATCGGCAACAAACCCCGTTTGCAGACAAATCGGTGGTGGACTGACGGCGGTTTAGATCCGGTGGCTTGCAGCCAACTGCGGTTCAGATCTCGTGGCTGCAGCGGTTCAGATCTCGTGGCTTGCGGCGGTTCAAATCGAGATCTGGTGTGTGGGTTTGTCGATGTTGCTGTTGCAGAAGGGTTCTTGTTTGCTAGGAGACACGGCCGGAGATGGTGCAGAGAGAGATGTGGTGGTCGAGGGTCGGGGGAGAGAGGATGGTTCTATAAAAGAGAGATAGATGAGAGATAAAAGGGAGAGAGAAAGGGGAGAGAGAAAGAGAGAGAGGAGAGTAATTACTTGTTTACCCTTTATTTAATTAAATTAAATTATTAAAATTGTTTTTAATTACTAAAATGCCACAAAGAATTATAGCCCTTAATTAAAAGATCAAATGGTCTAGAATGCTTCTCGTACTTTTCTTAAAATAAACCCTTTTCGCATGAACCCTTATATATATATATATATATATATATATATATATATATATATATATATTATATACCAGGTTCCTGATTGTTTTATTGTGTTTGGTTAGGTAATGGCCAATCTTCGATTATTCTCGTTTTTGGATTTGAGTGGCACGTATTAATTAACTAATTAAGTTATGGATAAAGATAAATAAATAAAAACTAAAAAAAAACATACTAATAACTGCGATTTGAAAAAATTGGTAGTCAACGAGGTAGATGTTTAATTAGTATCATCCCGATGTGGTCTTTAATTACAAGAGTTTTACCGAAGCCGCGGTGGTGGTGAAAGTTCAAGCATCTTCGTTTACTTGGGTTAAATATAGGTAGGGATGACCACGGGCTGGGGATTGGTCCCCCGTCTCTGTTTAAAAAAAACCGTCCCCGTTCCCGTTTAAAAAACTGCGGGAATTTAAACGGTGATCTCCGTCGGGTAATTGGGAAAAACAGTGAGAAAACGGATATCCCCATTAATGTGAACGGGTAATTGAATCGGTAATTTTCACAGCGGAGATACCAGTATAAAGTTAAACGGTGATTTTTCACCGCGGGAATTCTCGTCACTATTAAGATTTTGTCACAAGTTTTAAAAACCAATTATACTAAAATTATACAACATTAATACATCTCAACAAATACAAACCAAACGATCCAAGATAATGATTAAGTATTCAAATTATCCAAACAAATGGTTTTAAATCATTAAGTATTCAAGGACGATCCAAATTATTAATTACACCACTCTTCCAATTTCATGTTAATATATAATATAGAATATAAAATAGAATATAAAATATAAAATATAAAAATAGAATATAATCGGGTAATCGGGGCGGGTATCACCGTCCCCGTCCCCGCTTAAATTATTTGGTTTTTCACCGTCCCCGATCCCGTTTAGCATCCTTAAAACCGTCCCATTTAACTCGGTTTTCGATTTTTTCCGTCAGATTTAGGTTTTTTTTTTTGTCATCCCTGAATATAGGTCTAAATGTTAAATCGGTCAATGTGATTTTGCAATTTTTTAGCATTATTTTAATTGTTTTGTAAACATTAGTGCTAGCATCTTACTAGTGTTGATTTTAATATAATTTGGTGCTCTAGCTGTTCACAAAAAAAAAAAATAATAATAATCCAAGATTTATCACTACTAGAAAATATGTCAATAACAACGATCTAAATTCGTTGCAAAATTACCTAAATTGATTAATTGTTCTAAAGTTGTTATTTTCAAAAACTAGCTTTAACAAGGTAGAGAAGTTTATAACCGAAAATCATACATAACTTAAGTGATTAATAAGTTTTTTTAACAAAACTTCAAACGTTCTAACTATTTGGAAAAAAACTTTATAGTTTAAATCATATCAAATTTAAAACTTTATAGTAAAATTGTTTAAAATAAACTTTGATGGTTAAACTAAAATAGAAAAAAAAAACTTTGATGGTTAAATGGCTTTATCAGCTTTGACTTTGACTAAGTATTTATTTACGCATTTAGTTAGTAAAATTATTTATTTTAGTTTTATTAAAAACTTAATAAAACTTAGAGGGTTAAATCATTTTTTAACAAAAGTTTAAGAGTAAAATTGTTTGGAGAAAATATTAAGGTTTAAACCAAAATGAAGATATAACTTTAAGAATTAAATCATAACAAATTCAAATTTTATGATAAAACCATTGTAAAAAAACTTTGATGATTAAACCAATACTGAACTAAAACTTTGATGGTTAAATCTTTATTGACCCTATATTAAAAACTAAAACTACCCAAAATGAAATGATCATCGCCAAGCAATCTTCTAAACAACCAGTAAGACATATTTCAACCAAAGAAGTGTCGGCTTACGACTCGTGGATCAATATTAGTTAATAACAAACAAAACCCAACAATATATCTTTGATCGATTAATGGTGAATATTAATCATATAATTACTCCCATCCCAACCATGTATATTCCCGTCACATTATCAAGTACATCATTTCACAACATATTATCCTACATATCATAACAACATTCCCAATTTAATTGTGTTGTAACATTTCATAAATCAACCTTTCCTATCATCAACTGTGTGTTAAGTTATCGTCTATGGAACTCAACCTTTGAACCCCGACAAGGCCGTGTACCAGATGAGGCACGACTCCAACTTGTACAAAAACTTCCTAAGACCCTTCTGCTTTCACTACTTCATTTAGATGATGGTACAAATGACGTGTTGACCTGCAATCCTCCTACACCCATGTGATGTTATGCGCAATGAGTCAATGACCTCGACCTTAGGCCACACATCACTCTAGTGCATGAGCACACAAGGTACTCATATATCGTGTGCCACCTTAGGTATCTAGAAACCCAATGACACAAACATCATTCAGTTGGCTAAAACTTATTCTAGAAGATTACATTAAGCCTACTAAGTCGGTCAATCTACAACCTCGATTATAACTACCCTTAACCTACTAACCGTGTACACGCATAATGAACCTCGTAGGTAAGCTTGTGGCAAACAACATTAATTCCATATAATCAAAACAGATATGAAAGCATTAGCATGTGTACGCATACGACCATATTCATAGTATCATTAAATCTTACATATTACCAACTTGGCCACCTGTTTATAATCAGTTTTCACATTAACAAAACGGAATATAAATTGATATGAACAAATGTATTATATCAAATATAATATTAGTAATAACGCGTTTGTTCGTACCACAATGATACGTCCGATTATTAATTATAGTTACCAAATAAATGCCAACTGATTGATCCTACTCGATCAAAGCAGTAAAAGAAAGGTAGAATGAGAGTGTCCCGTTATCGGACTATTTAAAGCAATACACAAAAGTAAACACCAACCTGAAGTGATTGAATCACAAGAAATAATATAGAAGAACCGCACGGATATCACTTTTGTCCTTCAAGGTGTTTACGTCGCCTTTTCCGCTATAAGCCTCAAATGTAAAATACCCAGGATTTAATGCAGCCTCAAACGAGTATTCCACATCTTAGAATCTCGTTTCTTTGGAAGAATGATGCCAGAAACAAAAGCCAAAAAACGCAGAGGGAGAGAGGAGCAATCTGATTTTCGCAGGGTGAGGGTTGTGGAGACCGCAACCGGCATTTATAGCCAACCTGCAGTCCAATCGGTTGAGGATTTCGTGGGTAGCTCCGAAATCAGGGGGAGCAACTCCACTTTTCGTGGGCTGACTCCTATCCCACGTTTGACTGCAGACCGGGTCAAACCCGGACGAACCGACTCGTCTCACACGGATCAAGTAACCAAACCACGAACCCTTTTTCTAAAAATGAAAGCTCCTAGCGACGATGCGTACGTGCGAAGTGCAAAGTGCGCCTACACGCGCCACCCGCGGGCACGCGGCTCACAACTAGGCGCGCATGTGGGGAGTCCCCTTCTAGACCCCCACCATCTGGTTTGAATGATAAGGGAGGGAAATCCCTTATAAACCCACCAAATATTGTTCTCTCCTCCTATATGGGACAAGGAAAACTTCCAACAATCCCACATAAATTCCAACAATCCCCCACAATGTTAGAAAGTTTTCTGTCATTCACATATGCGATATCACATAGGTGTCACGAAAATTAAACCCAATTTGATGCAAGTTGTAATACCCGTTTTCGAATTAAAGGTAAGGCTTGGGCCTTATGTCCTTGCTAGCAAGTGTAATTGGGTCATTAAAATTTAAATGAAGCAAGTAAACCCATTAAGAACCCATAACCCTAGACACCACCACCATTATCCTTGTTCTTGATACTACTCTCGTGGAGGTGGCTGCCGAGAGAAAAGAGGAAGAGAAATCAATTAATAAGCCTTTATTTCTTGCATAAAAGTGAAGGAGGACCAAGAGGTTAGTATTCTATGTTCTCACAATTGATTTTTATGTACTTTTGTTGGGAAAGCATTGAGAATTCATTGGGTAAAGGGGCTGGTGGCTATGCAGATCAAATCGAGAACAATTTTTGAGGATTTGATGGTTGTAAACTGGATAGAAACTTAATTGTTAAATAGAAATACGAGTACATAGTTTGTATAGTGTAGGGTCTTTTATGTAACTCTGTGTATTATTTATACTGTGAGATGAATGCAATACAACCCATGGGGAATTTCCACAATACGTAACATGGTATTAGAGCGTACCTTGTAAACCCTCGTTTTTTTTCCAATCATTCTGCTCGGAAGGAGATCTCCCATCATCGCTTCCGTCTGCTTCTGCGACTCTCCTGCGTTTGCCTCACTGAGCCGCCGTCTCTGGTGTTGTGCTTCCATCGCCGCTGCTGGTCTAGATCGCCGCCGCCGCCGCCGCCCTAGATTGCCGCCGCCGCTGTGCCTACATCGACGCCACTACTGTTGTTGCCTGTGCGGTTGGTGGTGTTTTTTTTTGTTGTGATAACACTTGTGCTGTTGCCTGTGATTCCATAGCCATCGCTGTCTTTTACAGCCTTCATCGCCGACTGCTTCCTCCAACAGGTACCTCGTTTCCTGTTTTTTTGTCTTTCCCTGCCTGTTTTTATTTTTCCTTAGTATATTTTATTATTAGTTATGGTTCCTACTACCCCACCTGCCACACCTACTGCTGCCCAATTAGTTTTTGCCATTGGTAATGTTTACCCCAATTCAGTTTTAAACTATCTACTGATGGGTCTCGTTACAAGCTTTGGCGTCGTATTTTTACCGATATGTGTAAAGGGGCTAAAGTTATGGGTCATATAACCGGGAAATCGGTTCCTACAGGTGATGATGATGAGGATTGGGAAGCCATTGACTCCCGTATTAAATCTTGGTTTTATTCAACATGTGAACCAAATCTGTTAAACATAATTTCAAAAGACAATTGTACTGCCAAAGATCTCTGGGAAGGTCTTGAGTCTTATTTCTTGAACAATAAATTGTCTCGCAGTCTTCAACTACAAACTGTCTTTCGCAACACAAAAAAAGGTGCACTGTCTATCACTGATTATTGTCATACCTTAAAAGACATTGCTGACTCATTAGCTGATGTTGACACAAAAATTACTGATCAGGATCTTGTTATGCAAATACTACAAAATCTACCACCTTCCTATCAAAGCCTAGTAGATGTCATCACCCACACAAAACCCTTCCCGACCTTTCTTGAGGCCAAAAACATGTTACTCTTGCATGAGTCACGTGAAGATCAACCTGAACCCACTGTTGACACTCAACTTTCCCCTAGTCCAGCCCTTTACACTAGTTCCATTACTAATAATAATGGGAAAGGGAAAAATAAAAATAACAGGGGTAGCAAAAACACGGGACGGGTTGCGCCCAAAGGGGGGGAGTTCTATTACTGGTTCTTCCGGTGATGCAGGTACATCTAGTGGTAACCTTGTTCAAGGAAATCAGCACCTCAACACTCAGCTACTTAAATTACTACAGAATCTTTTGTCTCAACAGCAACATTAGTCACCTCAGCCTGGGGGGTATCACCGACAACCAGTGCAATCTGTGCCCGGCAATGGTGGTTTCACCGCTCCGACAGCTCTTTATGCTGCTCCGTCTTCGACTGCTCCTTCCAGCCAGCCACAGTTCACGGACTTAGCATCTCTTTTCAGTTCCATGGCCGTTCAACAACCAGCTCAGAATCAGGATAATAACTACTACGTAGATAGCGGTGCAAGCTCTCACATGTCCTTCAACCAAGGTAACTTACTTTCTCTTAAACCTTGTGGAAAGTCAACAGTAATCATGGTGGGTAATGGTGCTTTACTACCAGTCTCCTGTATTGGCAATACTTTTCTTCCATTTTCACAAAAACAACTAGCACTTAAGAATGTTGTTGTTTCTAATAAAATGGTTAAAAATCTTATCTCTGTTCGTCGATTTACAATTGACAATTGGGTTTTGGTCGAATTTGATCCTTTTAGGTTCTCCATAAAGGATCTTAACACAGGTCAACTTCTTCATCGGTCTAACAGTGATGGTGACCTCTATCCGGTTCTCCAAACTGCTCACCCGTCTGCTCTTTCTGCTATTGCTCTCGCTGCTGTGTCTCCTCACATCTGGCATCAACGTTTGGGTCATCCAGGCGTTACTACTTTTAATTTTTTACAGTCTAGAAAATTTATTTCTTGTTCGAATAAGTTGTTACCTACTTGTCATGCTTGTCAACTAGGTAAACATTGTCGGCTATCGTTTCTAATTCCGTTACTAAGACTTCTAGGCTTTTTGAGTTGATTCATTCTGATTTATGGACATCACCTGTGACTAGTTTGAGTGGTTATAAATATTACTTTGTGTTTTTGGATGACTTCTCTCACTTCTTATGGGTATGTCCATTGCGTATGAAATCTGATGTGTTTCAAGTCTTTAGTACTTTTCGCTCTTATGTTGTTAATCAATTTAAAACTGATATTCAATCGTTTCAGTGTGATAATGTATGTGAATTTAATAATGCCAAATTACTAAATCTTTTACAAGAACATGGTATTAAAATTCGATTTTCTTGCCCATATACATCATAGCAAAACGGTAAGGCTGAACGTGCTATTCGCACCATTAACAACGTCATACACATGTTACTCTTTCAAGCCTCCCTTCCTCCCAAGTTTTGGGCTGAAGCACTCAACATGTCTGTTCACCTACTCAATCTTCTTCCCACAACCACGCTCTCTTTCAAATCGCCTTGCGAAATCTTATACGGGATCTTTCCTACGTTTACTCATCTGCGAGTATTCGGATGTCTTTGCTATCCCAATCTCTCCTCTACGACGTCTCACAGATTATCTCCGAGATAAACAGCGTGTGTCTATTTGGGTCCGTCGTCTACACATCGGGGTCATCGATGCTATGATCTTGTCTCTAATCACATTATTGTCTCACGACATGTCATCTTTGATGAAGAGCATTTTCCCTATGCTTCGTTCAATGTCCCACCGTCTGTGTCAGACTATGACGTTCTCCTTGACACCTCTACCTCGCCTTACTCGACAACGGATGTCTCCTATGACTCTGTCCCTATCAATCAACCACCTCCCCTCGACGTCGATTTGTCACCTGCCAGCGGTCCTTCCTCGTCGGACACCTTGCTGGCAGTCTTGCCTGACGGCAATGCCACTTCGGCGGTTCCGTCATCCACCCCTGCTGCCTCGTCGACTCATCCCATGACCACTCGGTCTCGTATAGGGAATCTTAAACCCCGTCAGATTCTCAATCTCTCGGTGGTAGATTCTCTATCTCCGATCCCGAACACCACTGCTCAAGCCGTCTGTGATCCGAATTGGAAAGCCGCTATGGACTCTGAAATGTCTGCCCTGCTTTCCAATCATACATGGGATCTTGTTTCCCCTGCTGGCGTCAACATTGTTGGCTATTTCGACACAAGTTTGATAGTCAGGGTCGTCTTGACCGTTACAAAGGGCGCCTGGTTGCTCAGGGTTTCTCTCAGCAACCTGGACTTGACTATGATGAAACTTTTAGTCTAGTTGTCAAACCGGCTACTATTAGGACTGTTCTGAGCATTGCTGTCTCTTTAGACTGGCCTATTCATCAGCTCGATGTCAAGAATGCATTTCTTAATGGTGACTTGACAGAAGAGGCTTACATGAAACAGCCTCTTGGCTATGTTAATCCCACCCATCTTGATATGTTTGTCGGCTTCGCAAAGCTCTCTATGGACTCAAGCAAGCCCCGCGAGCTTGGTTTCAATGGTTCACAGTTTTTATAGCATATTTAGGCTTTTCTACTAGCAAATCGGATAGTTCTTTATTTGTCTATCATCATGGTCGTGACACCATATACTTATTGTTATATCTTGACGACATCATCTTGACTGCCTCTTCAACTGCCTCTTCAACTGCCTTGGTTGATGGTGTTATCTCTCAACTCTCTTCTGAGTTCAAGATGAATGATCTTGGGGCTTTATCTTTTTTTCTAGGAGTTGCCGCCTCTCGCTCTACCTCGGGCCTTTTTCTGTCCCAAACAGTTTTTGCCCGAGACATCATCTCACGTGCTGGCATGGACACTTGTAATCCTTGCTCCACGCCGGCGGAAACAAAGTCTAAACTACCCTCCTCTGGCTCGCCAGTCTCTGATCCAACCTTGTATCGGAGACTTGCTGGTGCTCTGCAGTATCTTACCTTTACTCATCCGGACATCTCTTAAGCCGTTTAGCAGATGTGCCTGTACATGCATGATCCTTGTGAACCGCATATGAATGCTCTTAAGCGCATTTTGCGCTACATCCAGGGTACCCTTTCGCATGATCTTTTTCTTCGTCCGTCGTCTGTTGATCGTTTGGTATCTTATACTGATGCTGATTAGGCCGGCTGTCCTGACACACGCCGATCCACGTCTGGGTTCTGCGTTTTTCTCGGTGACAATCTTGTCTCTTGGTCATCCAAGAGGCAACATGTGGTCTCCCGCTCTAGTGCCGAAGCCGAATATCGTGGTATAGCTAATGTCGTTGTCGAGTCTGCCTGGCTTCGCAATCTCCTCGTTGAGTTGCGCCTTCCTCTTTCTCGTGCCACAGTTGTTTTTTGTGATAATGTTAGTGCCATGTATTTAGCCAATAACCCAGTTCAGCACCAGCGTACCAAACATGTGGAAATTGACTTACACTTTGTAAGAGAACGTGTCACCTTAGGTCATGTGCGTGTTTTGCACGTGCCCTCATCTCACCAATTTGCAGATATTTTTACAAAAGGATTACCTACACAACTATTTCTAGATTTTAGATCTAGTCTAAACATCCGGCCTCCTCCCGTTCCGACTGCGAGGGGTGTGTTAAATAGAAATACGAGTACATAGTTTGTATAGTGTAGGGTCTTTTATGTAACTTTGTGTATTATTTATACTGTAAGATGAATGCAATACAACCCATGGGGAATTTCCACAATACGTAACATTAATTAATTGATAGGATTAATTCTAGATGAGTTTGTGAACACATAGGATTTGTAATCAAGCCTAATGATTGAGTTTTTGGATCATTTTAGTGGGGTTGAAAGGGGGCTATCGAACACAGCCAAAAACAGGAAAAAAAGATGCGATTTTTAGTGATGTATTCATGATGAAAACGCAATTAATCGATGGGGAATGATCTAGAGGTGTGTTTGGTAGAGAGAAGAAATGTGAAGAATTGGTTTCTGTTCTTTGGGAGAAATGACTATAGTTTTGGAATGAGAAATGGTTTCTTCACCCATTTCCATTTCTCCCCTTCCTTTGTATTTTCATTTCTCTTCAAATTGTGGAGAAATGGAGAGAAACGGCAGCCAATGTCTACTCATCATTGTTTTTCGGCATTCTAATCATCATTGTCGACGTCCGGCAAGGCGGGCAACGCCGCAACCGTTGTCCGGCGACTTGAGCAACCATTTCTCTGTTTCATTTCTTTCCTGATACCAAACAAGAAAATCAATTTCAATTCTCCACACATTTCTATTTCTCCCCATATCCATTTCTCCCCTATTTCTATTTCCATTTCTCCCAATTTCTTTTCTCTCTACCAAACACCCCTAGATGTATTTAGAAACCCATAGGATCAAGAATCATGAATTTTGGTTAAGAATTGACTAAGATTTGGTTTTAAAGTATGTACACATACAAACTTATATATATATATATATATATATATATATATATATATATATATATATATATCTGCGTGAATGGGTACATATACATAAGGGGCTGTAGATCAAGTATATATAAATACATATACATCAAGCTGTAAAACATGAATATATATATATATGTATATATATGAACAACAAAGAGATTCATATAAACGTACAAGAAACATACAAATTAATATATAAGAACTTGGAGGGATGACATTTATATATTATGCATTGGGAAGAATATAGATACACATACAAACATGTATATATACATACATTTGTACAGAAGAGGACTAAAAGTATGTATGTATATACACACATATAACTGAATCGAGTTACATGTTGGGCCTATATGCAACCATAATTAATTAGTTATGAAAATTGTAATTGGGCCTAAGGCCTGGATTGGGGAAATAAGGTTAAAGGCCCAAAACAAGTTTACTCACAAGCCATAGGGTTATGCATGAAAGCGTGAAACAAGAGGATTTATGGGTTACAACTTAATTGTCGGTGTTCGTCAGTAATTGAGTAAATCTCTAACACTTGTGGCGTGAATTGTACCTAGTGCTAGACTTCGAATCAGGTGAGTTTCACTAACTCTTATCTTATGATGCATTCGTATATATATGATGTTTGTGTATCTATGTGATGTTTGTTTATACGTGTATGTGTTATTGGATGAGATACATGTTTACTTTTATATTCGATAACCGGGGGGGGGGGGGGGGTATCTAATGCCTATGGCATTAAGGTCGAGTGGACCAACTGGATGGATGTCTTTAGACATCGTGGCCGAGTGGGCCTAGTCGAAGGGGCCTTACGTTCAAATATGTGATGCTGTGTGATAATCATGAGGTATGGGTGATGTGTTGCTCACTAAGCTTATAGCTTACCCGTTGTTGTTTAATTCTTTTCAGGACCACCGAGCATGACACCAGTGTGACAGCGAATCGAAGATTTTTGATTTAATATTTATTTAAACATTTACTTTAAAGCTTCCGCTACTGAAACTTGTTACTTATTTATTTGGGATGAATGAAATGACAATATTGTTATTTATTTATTTATTCGAATGAATATTTATGGTGATTTATATTATTTTTTTAAAAAAAAATTGGGGCGTTATAACTTGGTATCAGAGCCTTGGTTTAAGGGATTCAAGCATGCAAGTGGTGTGTTTGGACTTAAACCTTGGTTCAATACAAAATTTTCAAACTAAAATTTTACAAATTATTTTCAAACGCGCTGTCAGCTGGAGCCGAAGGTCCTGGTGAGCACTTATTTATGATGTGATTAATGAATTGTGATTATTACTCGCACATTGATGATATTGTGAATATTGGTGCTTAGTGTACTGTGAATATATTATGCCATGCATGAAACTGGACATATAGGTTTAGAAAACTTGAGTTGGCCTTATTGCATGTTCTCGTTTGATGTTGTGGTAGGGAAGATTCAAGCATTCGACTACCTATATGGCTAGGGTTATGCATAGCACCATATTTACACTACATTGGACAAATGTAAGAAGTGATGACTTATAAGCAACGACTTATACGCGATGCCTTATACATGATGCTTTATATTGAGATTTATGATGTGATACATGGCCTAAGCCTGTGAATCGGGACTTCTTGTGGAAAAGTTAAGATCGAATATGTATAGTGTGTTTGGAGTAATATACGGGCCCATATTATTACAAACACATGGTACATGTTGGAACTTAATGAAATCATTGAAAATCTTGTGAATCAGGTGAGAGGTACTTGTAGGATGTAGTACATCCGTAATGTGTATAGAAGTGCCTTAGTGTGTATAGGGCTACTTCAGATTTGAGGATAGGTGTACGAATGTGTCGAATGGATAGAAATTGTCTTGTGTGAAGGATAGTATGGTAAAGCTACCTTATGCCTTAACGCTTTATCTATACTTACAGAATGGTAACTACTAGAAGGAACCAAACCTTGCTAATTGGGGGAAGTGCTAATGCCCCTCGGGATGGGGCTACAACAAGTCATGCAGCTGAAACCGATCCCCATCACGAGACCGTATCCGACGAGAGGTTGGTTGTTGCTGTGGGGAAGGCGTTGGAACAAATATTGCCTAATATGTTTCAACAGATGAATGAACAAATGAAAGTGATGGTCGCGGAGGAGGTGGAACGGGTTGTGACAGCGAGGGAGAGTAACCGTCGACCAGAACACCAAGTTATCAATCAGGGTATTAATAGGGGTTGTAGCTACCGTGACTTTTCAGCTTGCAATCCTCCAATGTTTGAAGGAAAGCCGGACCCAGTGGCTAGCACTAGGTGGATCGCGGAGGTTGAGACTGCATTCCGTACTAGCTATTGTCCCGCAGATCGTAAAGTACTTTTTGCTATTAACTTGATGCGCAGAGCAGCAAAAGATTGGTGGTCGCTACTAGTACAACAGAAGGGTGAAATTATTTTGGAAATCACTTGGGAAGACTTTAAAGAGATGTTTACCGAGAGATTCACACCGCAGGTAGAAGTTGAAAGGATCACCGGTGAGTTCTTAGCCATGAAGCAGACTACTGAATCAATCAATGATTTAAATGCGATCTTTATGGAGAAATCCCGATTTTGCCCCGAATATGTGGCAAATGAAAAGATGAAGATGTTCCGCTACATGGGTGTACTAAAGACGGAGATTCGAGAGTTTGTGGACTCAACTAAGTATCAGACTCTAGATCACATGATGGCTGCTGCTAGAGCACGGGAACTGGAGCTAGAAAAACAGGAAGTTGAGAAACATGGAAAAAGGGAGTTGGGACTAGTAAACACCGCGTCAAAGAAAGTGAAGTTCTCGGAGGGAAACATCAACTGGAAGAAAGAGGCACCAAGACTGCAAAGGTTTGCTTCAATTGTTATCAACCAGGACACATGAGGAATGAGTGCCCTCAATTAACGGCAGGAGAAGTCAAGACAGTTGCGCCAACCACTCTAAGGATTACAGATGGAAGGGAAGAAGAAAGGAAAGAAGCACCTAGGGGAAGGGGGAGGGCCTTCCAACTTACAACGGAAGAAGCTAAGACTGAGCATGAGATGAACGCAGGTACTATTACTATTAAACTGGTATAAGCACTTTTATTATCAACTCTAGAATTAGTAGGGAAGGTGTTTTACGCTTTTGTAACAACTTAAGCTATAGACTTGAATGTTTAGAAACTCCCTTGGAGGTAGGATGACAGTAATAGGGTCTTGTAGTTGTCAACGTTGTCGAGGGATAGGTAAGGTATTGGTACACGAAGAGTTTACTAGGGATTGGTACCAATAGCTTGGGAGAATTTTCATGCGGTGGTAGGAGTGGATTACTGAGTTGACATCATGTCACGATTATGTCACGATTGCATGTGAGCAGAGTTATTATGCAGTTAGTATTTTAAGTGGGGGAGAACCCTCCATATGTAGTGAGGGTGATCAGAAACAGAAAGGACATGTAGGTGTCATGAGGAGATGACGTATGTAGATATGGGTGTCTGTGTGACTACTACATGTGTTGGTATGATGATCTATAGCGGTCTGTGTGATGATTATGTGTGTTGGTGTCGACGAGTGAGCACATGTTAGAACGACGAAATGATAGGATGTGTCGGCGAGAAGACTGGTAGTGTGTTTGCAAGGCAGATAAACTAAATTTAGTGTCATTGAGGCGAGAAGAATAAAGGAGGAAATACGTAAGAATAGATGATACCGCCGGTTAGTGGCATGCTTTTCTATAAGGAGTGAGGACCTTTCCTTGTGGACATCATAAACTCGGGTGCGAACAGTGCGTGTTTGGGAAACAAGGTAGTGGAGTTGACGAATCTTGAAGAGCGAGAGCCTAGTATCACAGGGGTGGTGTAAAAGACTATGGAGCAAATACATAAAATTCGCAAAAGACTACTAGTAACACAAAAAGACTGCTAGTAACAGAGAAAGGCTGCTAGCGGCATAGAGCAGCCAGAAAAGTTTTAAAGATAAGAGGTGTTTAGAGTTCAAATTTCAAGCTGGTGATCATGTTCTACTCAAGGTCTCGTCATGGAAAGGGGTTATCCGTTCCAGAAAACGACAGAAGCACAGTCCTAGTTTCATTGAACCGTTTAAACTCCTAACTCGAGTGGAAAAGGTGGCCTATCGATTGGAGCTACCTAAAAATCTGTCAAGGATTTACAACACCTTCCATGTACCACATTTATGAAAGAGCCTAGCAGACGAATCAACCTTGGTACCAATGAAAGATATAGTGGTAGATGAAAAAGTAAACTACGTGGAATGACAGATTGCCGTCCTAGAGAGAAAAGTGAAAGTTCTAAGGAATAGATAAATTTCCTTCGTAAAGGTATAGTAGGAGTACCGTCGTGGATCAGAGTGGACGTGAGAACCGACGAAGACATGTTAAGGAACTACCCCGCACTATTCGAGTAGAGATTTCGAGGAAGAAATCGATTCTTAGTGGGGGAGAGTTGTAATACCCGTTTTCGAATTAAATATAACTATGTTTATTAATAAAAATCATTTCTATTATCATTATTTTAATCATATTAATTGACATATCTTAAATTAAAAACCAATGAGTTATTTATTAAGTTCTAGTTTATTATTGGGTCAAGAATTAAGGGTAAGGCTTGGGCCTTATATCCTTGCTAGGAAGTGTAATTGGGTCATTAAAATTTAAATGAAGCAAGTAAACCCATTAAGAACCCTAGACACCACCACCATTATCCATGTTCTTGATACTACTCTCGTGGAGTTGGCTGCCGAGAGAAAAGAGGAAGAGAAATCAATTAATAAGCCTTTATTTCTTGCATCAAAGTGAAGGAGGACCAAGAGGTTAGTGTTCTATGTTCTCACAATTGATTTTTATGTACTTTTGTTGGGAAAGCATTGAGAATTCATTGGGTAAAGGGGCTGGTGGCTATGCAAATCAAATCGAGAACAATTTTTGAGGATTTGATGGTTGTAAACTGGATAGAAACTTAATTAATTGATAGGATTAGTTCTAGATGAGTTTGTGAACACATAGGATTTGTAATCAAGCCAAATGATTGAGTTTTTGGATCATTTTAGTGGGGTTGAAAGGGGGTTGTCGATCACAGCCAAAAACAAGAAAAAAAGATGCGATTTTTAGTGGTGTACTCATGATGAAAACGCAATTAATCGATGGGGAATGATCTAGATGTATTTAGAAACCCATAGGATCAAGAATCATGAATTTTGGTTAAGAATTGACTAAGATTTGGTTTTAAAGTATGTACACATACAAACTTATATATATATATATATATATATATATCTATCTACGTGAATGGGTACATATACATAAGGGGCTGTAGATCAAGTATATATAAATACATATACATCAAGCTGTAAAACATGAATATATATATATGTATATATATGAACAACAAAGAAATTCATATAAACGTACAAGAAACATACAAATTTATATATAAGAACTTGGAGGGATGACATTTATACATTATGCATTGGGAAGAATATAGATACACATACAAACATGTATATATACATACGTTTGTACACAAGAGGACTAAAAGTATGTATATATATATACACATATAACTGAATCGAGTTACATGTTGGGCCTATAGTGCAACCATAATTAATTAGTTATGAAAATCGTAATTGGGCCTAAGGCCTGGATTGGAGAAATAAGGTTAAGGGCCCAAAGCAAGTTTACTCACAAGCCATAGGGTTATGCATGAAAGCGTGAAACAAGAGGATTTATGGGTTACAACTTAATTGTAGGTGTTCGTCAGTAATTGAGTAAATCTCTAACACTTGTGGCGTGAATTGTACCTAGTGCTAGACTTCGAATCAGGTGAGTTTCACTAACTCTTATCTTATGATGCATTTGTATATATATGATGTTTGTGTATCTATGTGATGTTTGTTTATACGTGTATGTGTTATTGGATGTGATACATGTTTACTTGTATATTCGATAACCAAGGGGTTTATCTAATTCCTATGGCATTAAGGTCGAGTGGACCAACTTGATGGATGTCTTTAGACATCGTGGCCGAGTGGGCCTGGCCGAGGGGGCCTTACGTGCAAATATGTGATGCTATGTGATAATCATGAGGTATGGGTGATGTGTTGCTCACTAAGCTTATAGCTTACCCGTTGTTGTTTAATTCTTTTCAGGACCACCGAGCATGACACCAGTGTGACAGCGAAACGAAGATTTCTGATTTAATATTTATTTAAACATTTATTTTAAAGCTTCCGCTACTGAAACTTATTACTTATTTATTTGGGATGAATGAAATGACAATATTGTTATTTATTTATTTATTCGAATGAATATTTATGGTGATTTATATTTTTTTTTAAATTGGGGCGTTACACAAGTGAACAAAGAGAAATCGATTCAATGGTATACTATGGATTTAAACCAAGAACCTGGTGATATCTCCAGCCCACCTGCACATATCACATAATCCCTTCCTTTTTATGACCATCTAGAAGATAAACCACTAATCTTCATTCAAGGTGGCACCACCTTTAGGTCATATAGGCAAAGTTTTACAACACATTCGTTGCTTAGATGCCTCCAAAACTTTGTTAAGAGATTGAACTCGACCTAGTTCTCGGCAACGACGTACTATCTTTACCACACATGAGTCTATCAAAATGATAGTATCTTGTATCGGTTAAGTGACTCGTTGTTACCCTTTAAACTTGAGAGATATGAGCACTAAATTCAAGTTGGGTTTCCATCACTAACCGATTCTACTGTAGTTTTAGACCCATGTCTCTCGGTGTAGTTCCTACCAAATCTCTCGTCAGAGGTTTGGTGAGGGGATCTGCCAAGTTCTTACTCGACTTGACAAAGACAACTTTGATGGTACCATTATCAAGAAATTGTCTCACAAAGTTGTGTCGGAGACCTACGTGTCTCGACTTCCCATAGAACATGGGAATATAAGGCATTGGAACATCCCACAAACGGATGTCCAAGAGTAGATCTCTAATCTACTCTACCTCTTTGCCCGTCACAGCTAAAGCCATTAACTCGGCTTCCATAGTCGAGTGAGCTGTACACGTCTATTTTTTGCTCGCCCAACAAATAGCTCCTCCAGCTAAAGTAAAAATCCAACCACTTGTGGATTTTGAATCACTGGTTTGATCAATCCAACTAGCATCAGAATACCCTTCTAGTATACCCGAAGATGACGTGTATGTCAGTTCCAGAGCACTGGTCCTTTTCAGGTACCCCAACACTCTGCTCAATGCTTTCTAGTGTTTTACACCAGGGTTGACAGTATACTGACTCAGTTTGCTTATCGCGAATGCTATGTCAGGTCGAGTGCAATGCATGACATACATCATGCTACCAATTGCATTCGCATACTCCAGCCAAGCCACTGCTCTACCAGAGTTCACATTAAGTTTCACACTTAAATCAAAAGGAGTGTTAAATTCCTTTATATTCAGATGCTGATGTAGTGAGACTGACTTAGAGAAATCTGATTGCCTGTTCGTTTCACCTTAATACCAAGAATGGTATCTACTTCTCCAAGATATTTCATCTTAAAGTTCGAGGATAGATATTTCTTCATCTCAGAAATACCTTATAGGTGATTGCTAATGATCAACATATCATCAACATATAGGCAAATGATGACTGTGTAATTAGATGTGCACTTCGAATAAATGCACCTATCAGCACCGTTGTACTGAAATCCGAAAACAGACACAGTGGTATCAAATCTCTCATGCCACTATTTAGGAGCTTGCTTAAGCCCGTACAAGGATTTAATAAGTCTACACACTTTATTATCTTGTCCGGGAATCACGAACCCTTCGGGTTGCTCCAAATAAATCTCCTCATTCAAGTATCCATTAAGCAAGGCTGTCTTCACATCCATTTGATGAATGTACAATCCTTTCAAAGGAGATATTGCTATAAGAGTTCTAATAGAACTAATCCTAGAAACTGGAGCATAGGTATCGAAATAATCGATGCCTTCTCTCTGCCTATATCCCTTAGCAACTAATCTTGCTTTATAGGCATATATAGATCCATCTGGGTGGTATTTTTTCTTAAATATCCACTTGGATCCAATAGGTTTCTTTCCTTAGGAAGATGAGCTAACTCCCAAGTTTCATTACCTAAGATTGAATCCATTTCATCATTGACTGCTTCCTTCCATAAAGGAGCATCTCTAGATGACATGGCTTCAGTAAAGGTCTTAGGGTCATCTTCCAAGTTAATGTCGAAAATGACCTGTCTTGTCACTTTCTTTTGTGTCCCTTCAACAAAATAAGACAAGAAATCATCTCCAAGATTTCTTTCTTTTCCAACTCTAGTACTCCTCCTTGGCTCTTCTATATATCGAGAAGATTCAGGAACATCTCGAGAAGTACTTGGAGTTAAAGTTGGGTTTAAGTTTTCATCATCTCTTGAAAACTTGTCTACGAAGAATTCCACATCTCTGGATTCTACTACCACACCTGATTCTTTATCCAAAAGTCTGTAGGCTTTGCTATTAATTGCATAACCAACAAATATGCTTTTAATAGCTCTATCTCCCAGTTTGGATCTCTTATGATCAGGAGTTCTGTAGTAAGCCAAACACCCCAGACTCTCATGTAGTCGATGTTTAGTTTTCTTCATTTCCACAACTCATATGGACTCATAGGAATCACACGACTAGTGATCCTATTGTGGACATGGCATGTCATTAATAGTGCCTCACCCCACAAATTAGTTGGCAAACCCGATTGGTTCAACATACAGTTGACCATCTCAACAAGGGTTTTATTCTTTCTTTCAGCCAATCCATTCTGTTGGGGAGTGAATGGTGAGGTTGTTCATGTTTAATGCCATTCTCTTCGTAGAAAGCATCAAAATCTCTTGTGAAGTATTCTCCACCTCTATCTGAACGAAGAATTTTAATTCGTTTCTTCTTTTGATTCTCGACTTCTGCCTTATATATTTTAAATGCATCAAAAGCCTCATCTTTTGATCTCAGCAAATAAACATATAAATATCGGCTCGAGTCGTCGCAAAATGTGATGAAATACCTTCTTCCTCATCGAGAAAGTATTCCATTACGTTCACATATGTCTGTATGAATCAATTCAAGTAATGATGTATTTCTTTGAACAGAAGGAAATGGTTTCTTTGTAAATTTTGATTTAACACAAGTTTCACATTTCCCAAAATCCTCTTTGTCAAATTTTAACATTCCTTTAGTTTGCATTTTTTTTCAATATTTTTGATATTTGTGTGCGCTAAACTTTTATGCCATAAAGAAATAGAATAAACAATATAACCAGAATAATCAACTTCATTAGCAAACGGGAAAGTTACATCATTGCTTCCAACACTGGAAGTTACATCATTACTACCAACACAAGAAACGACTACATTATTGACCTCATTATCACTAGCAGAACTCAAACGATACATACCCTCCACAGACACTGCCTTCCCAACATACATCCTACTCTTGCCGATCATAATGCGGCCATTTTCAAGCACCATCTTGAATCACCCCGGTCAAACTTGTGTGCAGAAACAAGCCCTTTAGGGATAGTAGGAACATGAAGAACCTTGCTGAGAGTAACCGTGCGACCCTTTTTAAACCTCATCGTTATGTCGCCGAAACCCAACACCTTAGCCCGATGACCATCCGCACAAACCATATGGGTTTCCGGAGGTGCCGGAGTGTAGGTGTTGAAGTCACTCCTCTGTCCGCTAACATGAATTGTTGCCCTAGAGTCCACAAACCAACCCCGAGCCGCTCTTGCCCTGGTCATTGAGGAAATCATAAAGATTTCTCCAAAGTTCACATTAGCCACCAGATTTTCCCCACCATCAACTGAATTCGCAGCAAGCCCGGACTTTTGAACTTTTCACTCCCTTGCATAGTGGGCAGTCTCTCCACAGACATGACACGGTCCAGTCTTCTTCGGCTGTTTGGCGAAGTTGGTCTTGTTCTGTTGATTGGCCGGTTTCTTGAAGTTAGGCTTGTTAGGACCAAGGTTCTTTCCCTTATTCTGTCCCCACGGCTGCTTGTTCTTCAACCCAGCCCCCAGCAACTTGATGCACACCTGAACTAGCCTTATTACGCTTGTCTCTGTTGCGCGTTTCCTCCTCAATGCGGAGGTGCTTCAACAGGTCATCCAAGCTGTAATCTTCAGACTTGTGCATCATGCATTTGGAAAAGTCTTTCCAAGAAGGTGGCAATTTCGCAATAATTGCGCCAACTTGGAAGAGCTCTGGGAGGGCAATTGAAAGCGCATTCATCTTGTTGACTATAACTTGGAGCTCATGCACTTGCTCCAAGATCGGTTTGTCGTCAACCATATGAAAGTCTAGGTATTTAGACACAAGATACTTGTTAGTACCTTTTTCGTGTGCCTTATACTTCAACTCTAGCGCTTTCCATAAGTCCCTCGGATCTGTAACCTGCGCGTATAGATCGAACAAGCGGTCAGAGAGTGAGTTCTTGATGTGCCCCAGGCACAGATCCTCATCCTCCTTCCTCCTCATCAGATTAGAAATTACTTTCTGATCCGGTTCACTCCCCTACGCGGGAGTGGGGTTCCCTGGAATGGGAGGTAGAGTTGGGTCCAGAATGTAGTAAAGTTTCAAGACCATCAGCATGAACTTGACCTTCTCCACCCAACGGGTGTAGTTTTGCCTATCAAAACGGTCAAGTTTGACGAATTCTTGATTCATCAAGCGGAAGTTGGCAGATGGCAATTCAGAGTCCATTTTTGGTTGTTAATCTAAATCAACAAAGAAATATAGTTTTACTAATAAAACTATTAAGATAAACACCTTTAAGATTGTTTAAAATTAGTTTACAGATTAACAAAACGGAATATAAATCGATATGAACAAATGTATTATATCAAATATAATATTAGTAATAACGTGTTTGTTCGTACCACACTGATAAGTCCGATTATTAATTATAGTTACCAAATAAATGCCAACTACCGATTGATCCTACTCGATCAAAGCAGTAAAAGAAAGGTAGAAGGAGAGTGTCCCGTTATCGGACTATTTAAAGCAATACACAAAAGTAAACACCAACCTGAAGTGATCGAATCACAAGAAATAATATAGAAGAACCGCACGGATATCACTCCTGTCCTTAAAGGTGTTTACGTCGCATTTTACGTTGTAAGCCTCAAAACGTAAAATACCCAGGATTTAATGCAGCCCAAACGAGTATTCCACGGCTTAGAATCTTGTTTCTTCGGAAGAATGATGCCAGAAACAAAAGCCAAAAAACGCAGAGGGAGAGAGGAGCAATCTGATTTTCACAGGGTGAGGGCTGTGGAGACTGCATGTGACATTTATAGCCAACCTGCAGTCCAATCGGTTGAGGATTTCGTGGGTAGCTTCGAAATCAGGGGGAGCAGCTCCACTTTTCGTGAGCTGGCTCCTATCTCACGTTTGACTGCAGACCGGGTCAAACCCGGAAGAACGACTATGCGTACGTGCGAAGTGCAAAGTGCGCCACTCGGGGGCACGCGGCTCACGGCTAGGCGCGCGAGTGGAGACTTGCATGTGACATTTATAGCCAACCTGCAGTCCAATCGGTTAAGGATTTCATGGGTAGCTCCGAAATCGGGGGGAGCAGCTCCACTTTTCATGGGCTGACTCCTATCCCACGTTTGACTGCAAACCGGGTCAAACCTGGAAGAACGACGATGCTACGTGTGAAGTGCAAAGTGCACCACTCACGGGCATGTGGCTCACGGCTAGGTGCGCGTGGGGAGTCCCTTCTAGACCCCCACCATTTGGTTTGAATGATTAAGGAGGGAAATCCCTTATAAACCCACCAAATATCGTTCTCTCCTCCTATGTGGGACAAGGAAAACTTCCAACAATCCCATATAAATTCCAACACCACCTTGAACCATCGTTGCTATATACCGTAATTATTCCATTTACATGATCATATGTTATCAACCATAATCAAATGATGAGGATGTATGTCACTTTAACCGCATTAAAAATCTATTCCACAACATAAGCAATCCTTATTCAGAATCAATCGTGTTATCTATTTCAATATTTAACAAGCGTAGCATGTATAACCATGTTATTATCATGCAACTTACATCATGTATGGCATATCATATATAGTATGTCAACAATTTATCAAATTATAGCTTTTAAGTCATTCAAATGAAGACATAATAATATAAATATCATTAATTTCAAATCTTATTTAAACACAAGTAAGTTCCACCATTAAACAGACCTTGTTACCCCATATAAACTCGTTTTTTCTTTGTACTCGGTTCTACAATCTATTGAACTCACTACTGTCCAGCAAAGTGAAGTCCAACGAGAGTCCAGACGTTGGAGTCCAGATACACCTAGTCAAACATCCTAATAACAAACATACGATAACCGGTCAATACAGGTACTAAAACAAGATGATTGTGGTGTTGTTGAACAAAAGGAATTGGTTATTGATTTTTCATTTGATTACTTTCTTGATTCTCTCATAATAGACTTGGTGATTTTTCTGGGTGGATGAGAAATTAAAAAGAAATCATTATGCATTTGGGGATGTTGTTTCCTTTGATGCTACATAAATGACTAATAAATATGATATGCATTTTCATATTTTGTTTTTTACTTTATGATTATTTGATGTATTTTTCTTTTTGTAGATATGATGTGATTTTTATACCATTTATTGGTATAGATAACCATAAAAAAATGTGTTACCTTTGGAGCTTGTATGCCGAGTAAGGAGGATATGGTTTCTTACAAGTGGTATGTGAAACAATATATAGAATTAAGCTCCTAGTTTATGCATTTAATTATTGCTATGAATTATAATATGAAATATTTTAATTATGTAATTACATTTCATGGTTTTAGAAATTAGACGTTTTACATAATAGTTTCGTGTTATCAAATTTTAGCATGTTTTAAAATTATTCATGACTTAAAAAGTTTTGTATCATCTAAAATTTTGTAGCTACTTCTTGTCATGGAAACCACAACAAGAAGATAATGGCATTATGAATGTTTGATGATTTAATCATAGTCCTTGAATGTAACACCGTCATTTTCTGGTAAACTTTTGACTTTTTAAACTTATAATCCAAAAGTATACCAGTTTGTTTTGTCAAAGTATTTGTGTATTTAAACAACTCAACCAAGTTTTCAATTTATACAGGGGGTTACCAAAATTAATACCGACTAACAATCAAGCATGTCAACGAACAACAAGTGTCCCAACATCACATAAGTAACTAATGGCACTACCAAACATAAACATCTGCAAAAGCATACAAACTATAACAGGATTAGCTTTAAATCTAGTGATCACAGACATAACCATAAACATCACATAGTACATATAACATCATATGATAACACAAACAGTGCAATCCTATCACATTGTCGTATCTTTCAGGGTTGCAAATACTGCTTAAGGACCCTAACCGAGGAATCAAGCACACCCAGCTGTGCTGGTGGGTGAGCAAGTAGCGGTCTACCAAGCATTGTTATAGAGCCAACAGCTCCCTCGTGTCCAGCAAAACCTCATTGATCCCGAACCATAAGTCTCCTGGGACCTTAATCCTAACCCATAGGATCTAGCGGAACCTAGTTATATAGTTACCCTGACCTGAAGGATATACATGGATCAACTAGGGGTGGTAATTATTGACATGACACGAATCCGACACGCAAATAAACGGGTTTGGGTTGAGTATAAACGGTTTCGGGTTGCCCCACCAGCTCGTATAAATAGGGGTCATGTTCGGGTTGGCTTGTGGGTTCATGGGTCGATCTGTCGATCTGTCAACCTGTATATATTTTTGATATTTCTTATCTTATTCCTTAGTCATCGTAAACCTAATAAAAACAAATTCATCGCCTCTGTTTTGTTCTTTCGCCTTTTTGAAACTACTAGAAGTAAACATCATCACTAGTAGCTTAATTGTTCTTAGAATCATCAAGTTTTTGTATTTGGATTAAACTATGTAGGTAGGATTGAACTGTATTTAGTATTTTGCATTTGAATTATGTATTTTTACAAACAAGGGACAAAATTAGTAAAACTAGACCCGTTGACACGCCAACCCATTAATGACCCGCCAACCCATTTATGACTCGTCGACCCACGAACTCGCCAATCCGTATATTTAAATGGGTACGAGGTTTGTGTCGTGTTTCAAGTTATACGGGTTCATGTCACACACCTTGACACGAATAAATATACAGGTCATGTTCGTGTCACGACCCGCGAACCCGGGACCCACCAACTCGAACACGATACAATTGCCACCCCTAGGATCAGCCCATATCAACTGACATCAACCATACGACTGTAAATAGTCCATAAGTGTCCGGACATATCACATACACATATATGATCCAATCAGAATCCAATAGCATACATGCATTTCATAAACATATCAATAACTTCTACTCATACATGATGAGAAGAACACGCGAGTGTAACCTTGCCATGGCATAGAATCATTGCATAAATCATAAAATATGTATTCATTCACTATCATTGTGAACCTAGTCAACATAGGCATCATATTCATCATATCATCGTGATCTTAAACGTAGTAGGCATTGGGTATAGACAAGTCCACATTACTCATGAACTGCCTTCCTATACTTAGTTAGCAACTATGCTTGGTATTGCATTAAACATAACATTCTTGGATTATTACCAACTTCCTCATTCAACTTGATTATATACCATTATAGGTAGTAGTAGCTTCTTAATATTAGGAGTATAGTTTACTTGTGTTTAATATTCATCTTTCTTGTTATTGGTTATTGAGTGATAATCTACTCTTGTTCATCTTCTTTTATCTTCCACCTTGTGAAACCGATGATCCAGAAGAGCCGGAGCATTACATTTGCCTATTGTAGTTTATCAGGTGACCCTAAGACTTGAGAGCTCGGGTGCCAGCTAGTTTATATTTGTATTTGAAGGAACACTTTGTATTCTACTTATATTTGTAATAATACTCTGATATGTGGTCGGCCGTTAAACAACAGTAACACTTGTTTAAGTTGTAATTGTGACAAGTTTTCATATGTATATAATTAGCCACTGTTTTCTTCCACTGTTTGTTTTTAATTCGAAACCAGGTTTATAAGTTTTGTTTACAGACAAACCCACGCGGTTTGGAAACTTGAAATAATTGTTTTAAAAAGAAATATCTGGGTGGTGTTACAAGTTGGTATCAGAACCTAGGTTTGAATGAATTAGGTACTTAAAAAAGTATTCAGTCTCAAACCCAGACCCGACCATTGTTTAAGTGTTCCTCGGGAGGTTATGGGTTGTGAGAGAGATTATTTTGTTTGATATGCTATTGCCTATCTGCTTATTATGTTAATAAAGTATGATAAGTATACTAAGGGGCTGTTTGTTTGCTGCTTAATGGAACCATTCAGCACTGAATGCTGAATCATTCAGCATTCAGTGTGTTTGATTGCTGCCTCTGAATGAAGACTATGCTGAATGATTCAGCATAATGCTGCTGAATCATTTTCCCTTAAAGTGCATTATGAATCATTAAGCACTAAGTATTTTTACCCTAATACTCCTTATTTCACACTTTGTCTTGTTAAACAATCATATCATATCTTATCTTATAATATAATATATCACTATTAAGGTTAAAATGATCATTTGCATCATTCAGATTGTTCATTCAGAACCTTTATCAAACAGCACGTCACATTCAGATGCAGATTCATTCAGAGTCTTTGAATTATTCAGACCACAGTACTTAATAATTCTGTTTTAACAAACAACCCCTAAGTATGATTATGATAAGTATACTAAGAATGATTATTTTGGTTTTTACCCGGAATCAGACCGGAATATCAAAAGACAATCAAAGAAATATATTAACATGGTTAATTTCTTACAAATAGAAAATAACCTTTTGATGATAGTAATAAATTCTTTTTTCTTTTTGGTTTACATATGATATTTTTCTTAATATATATGATATTGATTTGGAGTTTTGGATATCTAGGGATTTTTTTCATATTATATATTTGTTATTTCAAAAAAATTAAAAAAACAAATATTTTGGATATCCGAAATTTTGGAAAAATGTTATCCGAATCCGAAAATTCGGATATTCAAATTTCGGGTATCTGAAATTTTGGATATTCGAATTTTTGGATAATTTCGGATCGGATTTTTCGGGTATTCGAATTTCGGATATGATACGGATATTTTTGAACACCCCTAGTTCTCAATTCTACATTTTGGACATTTCGGGTTCGGTCCGGTCCGGTTCATTTTTGGAACCGGGCTCATCCCTAGTACAAACAACTCATTAGTAGCATTCTTTTCCACAATAAATGTGCTATGACTATTTAGAAGAAATACTAACTTCATAATTTATATGGACAGAATGTGGTGCTTCCCTTTAAATATTTGTAATTAATCCTATATAGATTAATATACACGGATGTAATTGCAAGTCAAGAATGTTTCATCTAAACTTGTTTCTAAATTATAGTAAATATTAAAGATGGTCTACGTGTCTACGTAACATCATATCAGAATTTCTTTATAACCTCTTTAAATTTCCTTCCTCTTGAATAATATGTAAGACTTAAAGTTTTTAATGTGAAAACAATTAATTCAAAAGATATTTGATAAATATAAAGAAACATGATTGATGAAAAAAATTTAAAAATAGGATGATAACATTATAATCCTATTCGTTTAATATATATTAAAGATTAAAGATGTTTAAAAATATTTTCTTTAATATAAATGATATGAAAAGGGTTCAGAAAAAATATTTCTTGAATACAGAAGTGAAATAATTTGTAGTTGTCACAAATGGCATTACAAATTAACTTTCTAAAAATTAGTTTATACCAATTAAAAGAGGTTTAAATTTACCTTTTTGTCCCTTTACCAAATTATTCCTCTTAAGGTATGTTTAAGTTATATTATATTTTTTAAAACTCCATCTTAATCTATTTTTCTAAACACATTATTACAACTAAAAACTTCAACTTCAACCTAACCTTAGCCTCAACTCTAGATTAAGCTAGTCTTGCACAAAGTGTGTGTTTTTTTACCGCTAAACACACATATCCACCTAATTCTAACCAGTGGTGGGTTTATTTGAGAATCGTTTTTATTGCGAGAACCGCGAGAACCAATCTTAATTGTTCATTTTGGATAATGGAATTCATGTATGAAGAGCGTGGGGGATTGAGTGTGGCAGGATGCATATAAGGAATTCATAGGTGGGCAATCCAATTGAAGGAGGGGAAAATGGACGGCTAAGATTGGTTCTCGCAATAAAAATGATTCTCAAATGAACTTTTCACATTCTAACCATATGTCCACTGCCAGGACTTGAACGATAATTTTGAAGGTTAAGGAGCACCTTTTTTAAACTCCAATACCGCTAGACCAAAACCATTTGGTAATGTATGATTCTCTATTTTCCTCAAACGACAAGCCTCACGAGTCTAATCGAACTTGAAAAGCGAACGTACCATGGTACTACGAGGTCAAATGCAGATACGATATATCCCTACAAGCATATGACATGAACAAGCGTATAAAAAACGCGTTGCGTGTTATATATAATGCACGAACGAAGAGTTCAAAAAATATCATATTACATATATAACCTATAAAACAGAAATCTCCATGCAAGCCATTAAAGAAACCATTCTACTGCAATATGTACTACCACTGCATCCTATATTATACCCATTTTTCTTCTTTTTTTTTTCTTTTTTTTTTTCATCTTCTTTTTCTTCCTTTTTTGGTATAATATGGTGTAATAGGAAAGAATGAGATTGAAGTAAGATTGTATATCAAGTGACTACTGGATCAGCTTCAGGGATGGTTATGGAAGGTTCTGCGTTTCCCGAATTTTGGGTGTCAAGGATCGGGACAATTGGAGGCTTCATTCTTCGTGTTACAGTCATGTTCAAACCTTCGGTTGTGTGAATCGTGGCTCCTGTCGTCATTTTAACCTGGAAAAAATATTCTTGTTTCCATAAGGTCTTGAGAATATTGTTGCATTTACTTTCAGAGGGATGTAATTAGATTTAATTAAACATAGAAATTTGACTTACGGGCGGTGCTCCTAGTGCCATTTGAAAGTTGAATCTACGAACAAGCATCGAGACTGCAACTATTGCCTGCAGGTACAAAGTACATATAAAGAGCGTAAATTTGTTTTCCCTCTAGAAAGTTTTATAAGATAGTTATTATTTTCAGGACATGAATAACTAGTAATTATATGTAAAATGATTACCTCAAATGAAGCAAACATGTCACCAACACATTTCCTTGGCCCACCACCAAACGGCAAGTAACTGAAACAGTTAACGACATATGCGGTGACAATAATTTCTCTACGTAATAAAATTTCAAGCATCCAATAAAGTCGTAATTCCTCAAGTCCTCAACATAACTTTATAAGCCATATAATCATATCCTCTCCGTCCAACTAGAGGTGGCAACATGGGTGCAACGAGTAATGGGTAAAAGCAGGTGACCATTGTGCATGTAACTAGAAACTGCTTGGTTTGGTTAACAACAACAACAATACCCAATCTCACAAGAACAGGGTATGGGCGAGGTGAGATGTAGACTGATATACCTCTACCCATAGGTAAAAAGACTGCTTCCCAAAAGACCTCTAGCAAAGATAGAGACAAACTGATGAACCCGCGTAGGGCCTTCAATTTTTCTACTATTTATATATTAAAAATATTTTATAATAATTATTAGTACTATTATTATTGTTATTATTTGTGATAATTACCGTTTGAGCCATTGGAGATTATATATATTAAAAAAAAAAAAAACTTGAAGCGATTCATTCAAAAGTAACAGGTCGAAAGTCGACTCCCCTGAATCCAATTAAGGTGGAATCTCACAAAATATATATTTCATCAATAAATTATTTTTAGTAAGTTATGCAAGTAAATAACCATAAAATTTCAGTGATCATTTCATGTATCGTCTTCTCAAAACGTAACCAACAGCTAGGAAAATTAGCCATTTATGAAGACAAAGGTACCTGAAGTTTTGGTTTGACTCATTAGGATTTGGTCCATCTAAAGGCCATCTTTCAGGATTAAACTTTTCCGCATCGAGCCAATGAGTAGGAGAGCGATGAAGATTCCAAACAGATATGAACAAGTCTTCACCCCTGTCAACAAATGAATAGAAATGTTAATAATAATTTGAAACTTTTACTCGATCCCAAAACTGTCATATTCATTCATTTTGTGTATTAGTTCCTTAAATAATCAGAATTTGCCAAATAAATTTGAACAAATAATGTCTGACGACAACGATTCAATCTTCACAAGCACATCGAAACACTATCTCATACAGTCCGTTTTTTACGATTGATTATCCATTTATAGTTATGCAAAGATACATAATCATACTGAAAACACAAATCCAAATATCCGTAGAAAAGTATTTGACCTTTTAATTGGATACTTGTCAAGGACATCATCTTGAAGGGAACGACGTATTAAAACAGGTGGTTGTGGGTAAAGCCTCAAGGACTGCAATAGATACAATTGAATGTAAGGAAATAACATTAAGCATACATTTGCAGGCGCAAAGAAATAAAGATGGTTGTTATTACCTCATTAATCACTCGAGTTGTATATTTAAGTTTCTTCATGTCTTCCATGGTTGGAAACCTATCACCTAGAACCGCATCAACCTAACAAGTATAATTGTATATCCTGAGTTGGGTTCTTTTTGCTGGGTGTGTGCGTGCGTGTGGTAGGGGAAGGGAAAGAGGGGGGGGGGGGGGGGGGGGTTGCGGTGATTTTTCAGCTAACCTCGTTTTGTAGCTTCAACATGACACTAGGTTCCTGCAACAATAATTAAAAGTTTCCATTAGCAACAACATTAAGTATTATCATTTTACCAGATCTCCCAAAAGTAGAGCCTGGTACCCTTTATGAATTGAGGTTGCTACCATACATTCAACTCACACACACACAGAAATCGGTTCCCTATCTGATTACATACTTGACAATGATCATAATCGTTCGATGAATATATAAATATTTTCTGTTGTTTTAAAATTTGATTAAGAAACGGTGAAATTGATCACAACTTTTCTTCTAAATTGTATAAATGATTCAACGTACCTTGGAAAGAAGATAAAAGGTCCATGTTAATACTGCTGCAGTTGTCTCGTGTCCTGCAATAAGCATTGTCATCAAATCATCCCTGAGTTGCTTGCTAGAGACCTGCACATCAAAGCATCACAAATATTAGGTTCAATTAAAAAAAATTATATTTTTTGAAATGCGTAAAATATAAAACTAAAAAAGCTATGAAGAAAGCAAGTCAAGCAGGTTAAAAAAATGTGCTGAAAGGTAATTTGCCACTTTGGCCCAACCCAACCCGCCCATTTTGCCACCTCTAACCAAGATTATAAAAAACACTCATACGTTGTCTCCTGAAGCAAGCAGGAAATGGAGAATACTTGGATCACTTTCGTTCATGTATTCTTCATTAAACTCTACCTCTTCTTCATCAACCATCCTCTGCATATAAATGGTATTGTTAAGATGAAAAATACAATTCCAAAATAGTTTTAGTAATAAAAGAAAACAATTGTTGCCAACTTATAGGGATGTAAATGAGCCAAGCTACTCGCGAGCTATTCGAGCTCGGATCGTTAAAAGCTCGAAACGAGCCGAGTCTTAACGAGCTCAAGCTCGAGCCTATATTAAAGCTCATTTAATAAACGAGCCGAGCTTGAGCTCCCAAGAGTGGGCTTGCGAGCTTAAACGAGCTCCATATATAATATAATTTATAATTTATATGTTTAATTTTTAATAATTATATATATCATTTTAATAAAAATATGAAAATAATACCCGAGCCTAAACGAGCCGAGTCCGAGCTTCATAAATATTAAAAGAGCCGAGCTCGAGCTCAACATCATAAGCTCTAAACAAGCCGAGCTCGGGCTTAAAAAGTCCTAAACGAGCCCGGCTCGAAAAGTGTCTGGCTCGGCTCGTTTACATCCCTACCAACTTACAAATATCAACCTATAGAACAAGTTATATCTTTATGATTCCTAAGTGTAACACACTCAACTTTTTGGGTTGAATCATGACAATTCGCTAGATTCTGTTATATTTGCAACCCATATATGTAAAAGTGGGTTAACTTGACTTATATTTTACTAAAAAGAAACAAGTCAAACATTAATAGTGTCCGAAGAATATTCAAGTGCTTACAAGGAAATGTATTTACGTAACGAAGTTTGATAATTATATCTAAAATTGTTTATGTAAATAAATTATAAAGGTTTACCTTGCATATTGCAATTAAATCATCCAAGGTTGTATTAATTAGCTTAAGTGCTGCATTGACCTTCTTCTGTCTTGGTGAGATATCTTTCCAAATGGGAATCTCCCATGTTGGAATAGGTGAGACGCTTCGATCCTCTGCTTCTCGCAAAACTGTGTATACTGCCTGGTCTAAGATGATCATAAGACATGAGCACCGAAAAATGGGAAGAAATCATGCATAATTATAAAGTTGAAACTTTAACATACCTCCACAATCCCGTTATCCTTTGTTAATGAATCAAAATCATAATTAAATACTGCTTTCCCGATAATATCTAATGTCAAACGAGAAAAAAGTGATTCCATCTCTACATCCTCGCCATTGTAAGCAGCAGCATCAAGTTTTTTACATAGGCGATCCGTAGCTTCTCCAAACAAGCCAATCATTGCTGCTACATACTACACTTGATATTCACTTAAACATGAGATAAGTATGATTTAATACCTTGAAAACAGATAAATTGTATATCAACTACTAAAGGGGGCAACCGGGATCCACTCAACTCATTTCCTTTTTAGCAAAGTTATAGAAATTCACCCATTGGAGGTAATTGCAACCTAAATTGACCCAGTTTTAATTAAAAAACTCAAAATTTCCATTTCAATTCCTTAAAAAGGAATGACTTTGGATTGTATTGCAGTGTTAAGACGTCAAACACGTAAAAAGATTTGGTTTAAAAAGGACAGAGGTCAAACAAGTTAAAAGGGTGAAAGGCGAGTCTTACATAATCAAGTCTTTGCAAGCTCATTAATTTATTTATGCAAAAAGGCCTACACATTTATTTAAAGGTTTTCATAACAACAGCCCTTTAGGGCTCTAGCTAGACATGATTTTCATGTTTAAATGGTACAACCACTTAAATATGAAAAGTTTTCTACGACCACTTAAATATGAAAAGTTAGTAGTAGCAGTAGCAGTAATTATAATTATAATAATAGGCAAAAGTTCAAACGAGAACTGTTTTTCGTATGAGAACCGCGAGAACCAATCTTAGCCGTCCAATTCTGCTCCTTCAATTGGATTGCCCACCCATGAATTCCTTACATGCACTTTGCCACACTCAATCCCCCCACGCTCTTCATCCATGAATTCCATTATCCAAAATGAACGGCCAAGATTGGTTTTCGCAGTTCTCGTACGAAAAACAGTTCTCGTTTGAACTTTTGCCTATAATAATAATATTAATATTAATAAAGATGTGACACGAATACCTTCAGATGTAGTGCTGGGACTATAACCCGTCTTCTAACTCGCCAGACCTCCCCATCAGCTGGAATTAGTCCAGTTCCCATTACGAACTCTAGAATTTCGGCTAATATACCCTAAATGTTAATCATCAAGTTTGAACAAGTTAATATTATATATACACTTCCTTTTCCTTTTATCAGCAAGATATAGTGGCTAAACATACACCAAAAACAAATCAAGAAATAAAAGACAGAAAACGCACATGCTTACTTTTGAATAAGCCTTTGAATTGTCTTTCAATATGTGTTTTGCAATTTTGGGATCAGAGACGATCAGGAAAGACTGCAATAGAAGGCAATTTAATTAGCATTTGAACATCTTTTACTAGAGGTGCCACTATTGGAGGGTTGGATAATGGTTCAAAACTAGTTTAGCTTAAAGCGGGTCAGTTTTAAGTACACGGAAAAATGGTCGGGTCAACCTGACTTGACACCAACACTTTTTTTATAAATTACTGATGTGTATTATAACAATAATAATTATTATAATCCAAATCACTGAATAAAATTATTTAGAAAATTACGCCTTAAAATCAGACTACGGGTGACTTTCAAACAATTAGACCTGTTTGACTTTCAGATAAATTTTTTATTTGACCCGTTTGAAATAACCAAATTTAACCCATTTATAAGTAATGGGGTCGAATTTTCCACCTCCATTTTCAATTTATGATCAAAGGGTCAAGAAAATGAAAAGAAACAAACCTTAGGACCGAAAGTCAACCTAAAAATTCCACCGTATGTAAGAAAAAGCTCATACAAGGGGATGAAAAACGCCTCACTGCGAATAGCACTAATTGCTCCTTTTGCCTCTGGAATCTTTGGGTAACTTTCACCAGAACCTATCAGTTTTGATAAAGGTTCAAGAAAGTCCGAAGGCACACCCAATTTTGTCAAACTGCTCACCAACAACGACCCGAAACTGTTTTCCCATAAAACAACAACAATAAACATAAACCCGAAAGTTTGTAAAAAATATTATACATCTTTATTAACATATCACAAGAGATGCACGGAAAGATTATACTCGTTCCACATCCCATGTAGAATGCAAGACTTTCCAAACTTGAGGTATAACCCATAATAAGTAATAAGATCAAATTTGTATTCTTTGTTTACCTACCCTTCGACTTTGGAGGTCAAACCGACTACCATTCAAGTTCATTGCATATAACAATCACCTAATCTTCAATGTAACTTTCTTTTTTCTTTACAAACTTGAAAGAATTCATGTCAATTTCAACTTTGATAAGTAAATTGTTCTACCTTCAAACTCAAGATTTTCCCTTTTCTATCTTCTATAAAGAACTTCAAAAGTTCTTCTATCAAACCAAAAGGAATTTAACCAGTATCTAATTATAAGTATGGGGAGGGTTCAAACGAGAACTGCTTTTCGTACGAGAACTGCGAAAACCAATCTTGGCCATTCAAATGGTAAGTGGAATTCATGGATGAAGAGCGAGGGAGGATTGAGTATGGCTAGGTGCATGTAAGGAATTCATGGGTGGGCAACCCAATTGAAGGGGGAATTGGACGGCTAAGATTGGTTCTCACAGTTCTCGTACGAAAAACAGTTGTCGTTTGAACTTTTCCCTAATAAGTATTTTAATATAAACTTAAACAGTTAAACACAATTGTTTAATTTTGACCAGATGAATCAAGGTGTGTTTGGATGTGCATCCATAATGCTACTATTGGTTCTTCAACAAACAAGCATAAACCAAAGCTACTCAATCATCCAATTCTGATTAAATAAGAACAAACATGTAATCATCATATGTATAACAAGATTTGTAACAGTGATCTCTACTCCAAAACTCGATTTAATCGCATATCCAAACATCACTTAATAACTTGATAAATGCGGACATACCTAGGCTTTTCAACCGTGAATTCGCCGGAAGCAATTCGAGCAGATAACTCTGCACGCCGTTTCTCTTCTTGTAGCATCTCTAAGCTCTTCCCACTTTGATCTTCACTAGAATCAGGCTTTCTTCCATTTGAATACGAGCATTTAACCCCACGGCTCCGTGAAAACCCTGCCGGAAAAAAAACCCATGTCAAACAAATAATCCTCGAATTCTAATCAAACGAATTCAACTCGAGGGAAACAAAAAAAACCCATGTTTCATAATCAAATTATCCTCTGTAACAAACAATATCAACCGCTAAACTCATTAGCAGAGTAAACCCACCATTTGATTTGGGAATTGAAAGGGATTTAAGCTTGAATTTGTTGGTATGAGAGTTGTGGTTTTGGAGATATGGGGAAGGAAATTGAAGGGCTGTTAAACTGGCAGCCATGGTTAGAGAGAGAAAGAAAGAGAGAGAGAGAGAGAGAGAGAGAGAGAGAGAGAGAGGTGGGATACAATAGAATGAGAAGTACGAGTTTGTTTTATTCGTGTGAGTGTAGACGGCATGAAGCCAACAGACAACTATGGAATCTATAAATTCGGAGAGAGATGGATACCGTCCTCAACGCCACTTCAAGCAGAACCATCGATCGTCAACAGGTTTGGATTTTAATGACATCCACTTATATATAAGTATATAATTAAGGTTGTGAATTCTGATCGAGTTCGTATTATCAGGTTTGTTTCTTTCGAGTTTGATCAGTTTTGTGTCGACCCAACTTTGATAAATTTATTTTCAGGTCGAGTTAGTTTTTCCATTTCGGGTTCGTATTGACCCATTTAGGCCAAATATGATCGACGAGTATTCTTTCGATTTTTTAATACGGTTTTTCATTTCAACTACCATTTTCCTTATCAATCTTTCAAATTCCATTTTTGTTTTTCAACTTTTTGTAAGAATTTCAAAAATGGTTTTTCGTTTATATTCTAAGTTCAATATTCAATGTTCGTTCCGATTGTGTTCGAACTTTAAATTTGGTATTTGTTTCGGTTTGATTCAAAATTTTGATTTTACTTTTATATTCAACTTATATAAATGAATATAATAAAAACTATGATGTTCTACTATTATATCAAGTATCGATAAATAATGTCATTGAACAACCTAATAATTTAAAATTATTCATCATTAAATAGAATTATGAATCGATTTAAAATACTGGCGGTAAGGGAGTTATCCCAGTGAAGAAGAGATCTCGGGTTCTAGTCTCTCTGGAGGGTTTCTTCCTAGGAGTAGCTGAGGGTCACTCCCTCATTGGTGAAGCAGCCCTACCAAATTAATTAGGGGGTGTATTTGGAGTGGATCGAAACTTGGGCCCTTATCAATTCAACCGTGTTTCGATCATGTGCCTCTACTGCTGAGGCGAAGCTGTTCAAAAAAAATATAGTCAAAATAACAAACACCAAAATGACGTACTATTGTTTTAATTGTAAATCTTTTATTATTTGTTTTAAGTTTTTAATGTTTAAGAATTTTGTACTTATGTTTGATTGTTTTTATTGCATTAAGATATCACTTTCTTATTTAAATTCACAAAATCTTCTTTTCAAAATTTAAATTTTAAGCATTAAATAAAATTTTATAATGTTATAGTTTTACCCTTAAACGAGTCATACGGGTCACTTTTGGTTTGTCGGGTTGACCCGCTTTTTACCCATTTCAGATTCATGTCACTTTTTTCGTGCGGGTTTCGGGCCGACCCAAAATTTGACAACCTTATACATAACAAATTATCCATTATTAACTTGTATCATGTAACATCCGCAAACCCGGGCTAGTTGATTAGCGGGCTAATGGCAGGTGATTTCGTATTTACTTTGCGTAAGTTGATTATGTGATTAATTGATTAAGTATTAAATTAAATTGAAAATATATTTATGACTATAAATATACATGTTACTGGAGTTAAAGGAAATAAAAGAAAGAAAAAGTTATGTGATGTGTAGTATGTCATGTATGTATGTGAAGTATGTCATGCATGTATGTAAAGTTGAGAACCTCCTGCTTGAATAAAAGTGAAAATATGTATACGTGGGATTCATATTCACCAGCTCATAGTAAAAGGTGAAAGTGTGTGTTGTGTGTTAAACCACCTTTGAAGAAACCTATCAAGGAAAGAATACAAACTTGGAATTTCAAGTAGAGGATTTGGTGATTCATAATTCAAACTGAAGGTTGGTATGTGTTCATATGATGTGACAGATTGTTTTGATGTGTTTATATGATAAAATACATGTTTGAATGAAGAACTACCATGATAGGAACTTGGAGCTCAAAAGTGTTAAATGGGTTTTGTTGAATAATGAGTTTTAATTGGATTTGATGAGATATATGTGTTTGTTGTGATGTTATATGAAGTTTCCTATGTATTAGAAGTGTTTTGGATTGAGAAAATGGATGTTGGAAATGAAATATTTATGTAAGGTTTGCTGAAAATCCGACAGTTTATGAGACTGAGAATTTGAAACCTGCCGCGTCGCGGCGCGGCACCCTGAAATCTGGGTCCTCTGAAAATCCGATAGATGCAAATCCGGAACTCTGAAATCCGCAAACCCGGAAATCCAACACTCAAATCCGGAACCCTAAATCCGCATGCGTCGCGGCGCGACACATGGCTTGGTCGCGGTACGACAGGCCATTTTTAGGAGAGTTATTTGTTTTGCTATGTATTCGTGTGGCATGTGATGGGTTATTGTTTATATGATTATTGTATGTTGTTTACAAGTTATATAGAGATATAAATATATATTATGGATATATATTTATCAGAGATTGACTTCGGTTTGTTGTGTTCTCATGATTTGCAAAGACTCAGTGATATTAGACAACTGAGCAGACGGGAACGTGGACTAAGGTGAGTGGAAGTGTACTCACGAGTGCTGATGGTGGTAACGTTTATGATTGCATGAATTGAGATATTGTTATGATTAAGATGCTTTGATAGACTGTTTAGTCTGAGTTGTTTTGCTAGACTGTTTAGTCTGAGTTGCCTTGCTAGACTGTTTAGTCTGAGTTGCCTTGCTAGACTGTTTAGTCTGAGATGCTTTGATAGACTGTTTAGTCTAAGATGCCATGCTAGACTGAATAAATCCAAGATGCCATGATAAACTGTTTAAGTTGAATTGCCAGTATGGAATGTGTTATTTGGTATGTGTTGACAGATTGTGTGATTGTTATTCGTTGATAGTTGAGTGTTGCTTGTTGATTGGGATTGTTTGGATTGTGGCGTGGCCGGTGTACATGGTTAATTATGTGTACACGTGGCGAGACCTGTACATATGGTTAATTATATGCGTACATGGTTGGGGGTCAGCTATCGCATGTTTTGGGCTGGGCTATCTGCTATTGGTTACACAGTTCTAGACATTCTATGCATTTGTTGCAGTAGAAGGGGCTTTAACTGTACCAAGTAGCAAATAGCTATAGGTAAACCTTTGCTTTGGCCCGCATCGGTTGCAGGTTCTGCAGAACTGCCGTTCCTCTATAGATTGGATTGGCTTGTGATTGATTGTTTGATCTGTTGAGATTGGTTTGCTTGTGCAATTGGTGATTGCTTGTGCTTGTTGATTGTGGATGCTTGTTCGTAGCTTCCATTCACTTAGCTTTGTGCTAACTCCCCTCGGTTGATTGCTTTTTACAGGTCTGGCTGTTTAGCTTTGTTTGTGGGGAAGGGAAATTTGACCAATACTCTGATATTATGTTTTGAGAAGAGGCGAGCCACGTTTGTAAATATTTTGTAACACAACTTGACGTGATGTTTGTAAACAGTACATGGTACTTTGTATTTGATTAAATGAAATCAGTTAACGCTTCCGCAGCGATTTAAAAAAAATGGCTTGAGAATTTACGGTGTTACAAGTTGGTATCAGAGCCTTGATTTGGCGACGCAGGCACGGCTAGAGTGTTGCATTCCCAAATCTTGGCTCGTGTTGGGTCAAACTTTCCTTGGGGGAATTAGAGTGAATTGGTGAAGTTGTTTGTTAGTTAGTATGTTATGTAATAACGGTTTATCTAATGAGATTGTGAGATGATGTGATTGTACAGATATGGCTGACAAAGATACCCCTGCTGATCCTCCTGTGACCCAAACGGTGGTTGAGACTTTAGTGATTGATACTGTAGATATGACGAATCGTGTGGGTACTTCAGGTTATGAACAGGAAAATGATCGAGAGGCATATATTCGCAAGTTAAAGGATGAACTTCAAGAACTCAGAGATATAGTTCGTGGTATCGGAAGAGAGAGGATTAATCCGAATATGTCATCACAGTTACCAACAGTTGTTACCCAATCTACTACTTTACCGGTTACTGCTCCGTTTCCTCCGGCAACTCAAGTGACGCAACCGTTATTTTTCAATCCTTCCACTTACAGGGAGACTATCCTTTTGGATACCCGAGATTTAAGCAACCTTGTTCGTATAAGCAATTTTTGGAATGTAAACCATCTAGATATCATGGAAGTACTGATCCAAACGAGACTTTGAATTGGTTGCGAGAGATGGTAAGGACTCTTGATGCGTGCAATTGTGAGGATGAATCCAGAGTTAAATTTGCGACTCGTATGCTCAAAGGTGATGCGATGGTATGGTGGGATTCATTAACTGGGCATTTTACTGAAGCACAACAGGAAAGTATTACTTGGAATCAATTTCAAGAGAAGCTGTGCGAGCGATATTGTAGTTCATTTGAGATTGAGAAAATCAGAAAAGAGTTTATGGATTTGAAGATGACAAGAGACATGACAGTGGACGATTTGATTAAACAATTCAATGAGAGACTGCGATTTGTGAAACAATAGGTGCCAGATGAGGCAACAGGGAAACAACATTTTGTGGGAGCTTTGCTTCCAGAATATCGAAGTACTACCATATGGGCAAGTACCTTATCACAAGCGTTTACTCTAGCCAAGACGGCTGAGGGTGATAGAAAGGCAAGAGATAGAATGAATAGAGAGTGTATCTTGCAGCATAAATCAATGATTGGACGTGTTAGTGAACCACAAAGACAAAGTGGGCAGACTGGGCAGAGTGTCTAGAAATAGAAGAATCGAAATAAGAAATCTAAGACAAGTGGATCTAAACAAAGTTCGTTGTGGTGCCGCCGGTGTAGATTTGTTCATACGGGGCCTTGCACACCCCAAACTTTGCGTTGCATCCGATGTGGATTTTTTGGACATGAGATCAAGGAATGTGGTTTCTCTCGAGGTGTGTGTTGGAATTGTTAGAAAGAAGGTCATCATACGAATGAATGTACAGAGGCAAGGAAAATGGGGTCGGGGTCAGGAGTGAATGCAGGTGGGGGATCCTCGTCAGTAGTTGGACGAAAGAGGAAGAATCCTTCTGTGCCAGAGGGTAGAAATTATGATATAATGAATGATGACGATGTTGATATCAACGAGGATATGACGGGTACGTTTTAATGACTTTTATATTTGTGCATGTGTTTATTAACTTTAGAGTTAATTGTTAATGCTTGATACCTATGAGTGCTAAGTGTATATGCTTACTTCTGAAAGAGCATGATTCTTTAGAAGTAAAGATAATTGATATTATGTTATCGTGAAAGTATCTGGTACTATTGTCAGGAAATTATATGATGGTGCATATGTGATATATGAAATAATGTGAATTGAGTATGTTATGCTAAGGAAAGAATATTCCAGATTAGTTAGAATTGCATGCTATGCAATGTGTTGTAAGATTGTTTTACGAATGGTATTTGTTTATGTGCCTAGAAATGTTGTGTTTGTATATGTGTATATATGTGTTATGCAAAGATGAGGGGAAGAGAATAAATTATTGAGGCTTGGAAGAAATTAGTGTTAACCAAGAGATGTTTTGATGAAGATATGATTGAGGTTATGAACTTTTGATATTAAATCTATTGGGTAAAGATAGTTTCTGATGATGAATGATGAATCTGAAGAGATTAGGGTATGTTGAAATATGGAAATTGTTGGATCCGTAGATGATGTTATGCTATGGGATTAAAGAGTGATTTATATTTTATAGTAAAGATTTTGAGAAGAATGATTTAACTCATGACCTGAAGACTGTACATGATATGTTTGTATTGACTATGTGGGAAGTGTTGATTGTAAAGAATGGTATGTGCGATTGACATGAGTATTAAAAGAAGCGAATGCTTATATACAGATGAATTGAATATATGATAGAGACAGAGTTCAGAATGAATAGAAGAATGTGAATGAGGGATTGTAATATTACCTGGGTAGGATAATTGCTAGTAGACATATGAAAATACGAGGGAGTTTATGATAATAACACTGGAGTTATGTGGATTGAAGTATACGCGACTTGATGAATGAAATTGAAATTGCCTTTACTAGGAATGGATGACTTAATGATTGAAATATGAGAAAGAGGTTGATTGTTACAGATTGGATAAATCTGAAATGTACAAGATTGTTTGAGTAAAAGATGTAATTGACATTTAATTATAAGAAGTTATGTATGTGAAAGAGTTGACTAAATAACAGTGGTTATTATGGACTGAAGATATATGTGATTTGAAGAATGATGTAATGGTCTGAACATGTGGAATGAAGACTTGTGAATTTTATACAAGAATTGTCTTTGCTAGGAAAGTGCCTTTGCTTGGAATTGGAAATTTAATTCGAACAGAACTTATGAAACGAGATTGCCAGTGCACTTGGAAGGGCTAAATGATATAATGCCATACAGAGTATTTAATTGATGAATTATTAAAGGAATGAACATGATGTAGAAACTGTGTATGAGTCAAGGCAGAGTATTAGAGATTTATAAACTGTGGAGATGATTTCATATGCCAAAATGATGGAAGTGAGTTGCGATGAAATTTATATGTAAACTACCGTATATGATGAAATCTGGATATTATGGGTAATTGCCAGTAAGACGGCATTATTGAGCAGAATTGCGTACTAACGAGATAATATGAGATATCAGAATGATTGTGAAAACAAGTTACGATGAATTTGGTGCCCGATTTATTATATGAGAAAGAATTTGGATATATCACGTGCGAATATTGTTCTGTAAGAAGCACTTGTATTACATCACCAGTGAGATGGCCTTAGTTGGGCAAATTATAGTGATCAGATAATGCAAAGATATGATGATTTATATATTGAGACTGTTGATGAAAGATTGAGATGCAGTGAATAATTTCTAAATGATTTTATTACAAGAATTGAGACGTGAAATGAACAGTACAACTGAATCCTTGTGGATAGTGCAGTAGAAAGAGTTAGACAGATGTCTGTGAATGAACTTGTGTTTGTAGTGGATATTGATGTTTCGTGGAATTTATAAACAATTAATTAAACTGATGGGATGTGAATTTTATCAAGTGAATGTTAACTTGTCAATTATAAGTGGTTATGAATATCGGGGTAATGTACCGACATGTTAGTTGAAAGTAAGAAGAAAGTGATATATGAGTATTTTACAGGACAGACAGTAATTGAAGAGTACGTGAAACTTGTTATTTAAGATAAACAGGGTACTATGAGTGAGTATTCAAGAAATGTATTGACCTTGATTATATGCTTGAATGTGAAAGAGAATGAGTTGAAAGACAAACTAATTGAATCTATGAGTTACGTGTTGAGTTGAATGTGGAACTGAAGAAGAGGTTTGAAGGATAAATTGATAAAGAACTGATGATTGTAAACTGAGAAAGACAGATGGAAAGAGATTTAGAGGGCTGATAGCAAGATGAAGCTATGTATGAGTTACAATTGAATTGACGATCAGTGATGAATGAATATGGAGCGTGGAGAATTCGTTTGATGTGTGCTATAGGATTCCGAGGACGGAATCCCATAAAGGAGTGAAGATTTGTAACATCCGCAAACCCGGGCTAGTTGATTAGCGGGCTAGCGGCAGGTGATTTCGTATTTACTTTGCGTAAGTTGATTATGTGATTAATTAATTAAGTATTGAATTAAATTGAAAATATATTTATGAATATAAATATACATGTTACTGGAGTTAAAGGAAATAAAAGAAAGAAAAAGTTATGTGATGTGTAGTATGTCATGTATGTATGTGAAGTATGTCATGCATGTATGTAAAGTTGAGACACCTCCTGCTTGAATAAAAGTGAAAATATGTATACGTGGGATTCATATTCACCAGCTCATAGTAAAAGGTGAAAGTGTGTGTTGTGTGTTAAACCACCTTTGAAGAAACCTATCAAGGAAAGAATAAAAACTTGGAATTTCAAGTAGAGGATTTGGTGATTCATAATCCAAACTGAAGGTTGGTATGTGTTCATATGATGTTACATATTGTTTTGTTGTGTTTATATGATAAAATACATGTTTGAATGAAGAACTACCATGATAGGAACTTGGAGCTCAAAAGTGTTAAATGGGTTTTGTTGAATAATGAGTTTTAATTGGATTTGATGAGATATATGTGTTTGTTGTGATGTTATATGAAGTTTCCTATGTGTTAGAAGTGTTTTGGATTGAGAAAATGGATGTTGGAAATGAAATATTTATGTAAGGTTTGCTGAAAATCCGACAGTTTATGAGACTGAGAATTTGAAACCCGACGCGTCGCGGCGCGACGCCTAAGGGTCGCGGCGCGACACCCTGAAATCCGGGTCCTCCGAAAATCCGATAGATGCAAATCCGGAACTCTGAAATCCGCAAACCCGGAAATCCGACACTTAAATCCGGAACCCTAAATCCGCATGCCTCGCGGCGCGACACATGGCTTGGTCGCGGCGTGACAGGCCATTTTTAGGAGAATTGTTTGTTTTGCTATGTATTCGTGTGGCATGTGATGGGTTATTGTTTATATGATTATTGTATGTTGTTTACAAGTTATATTGAGATATAAATATATATTATGGATATATATTTATCAAAGATTGACTTCGGTTTGTTGTGTTCTCATGATTTGCAAAGACTCAGTGATATTAGACAACTAAGCAGACGGGAACGTGGACTAAGGTGAGTGGAAGTGTACTCACGAGTGGTGATGGTGGTAACGTTTATGATTGCATGAATTGAGATATTGTTATGATTAGTCCGAGTTGTTTTGCTAGACTGTTTAGTCTGAGTTGCCTTGCTAGACTGTTTAGTCTGAGTTGCCTTGCTAGACTGTTTGGGTTTCAGTTTCTCCATCTATGGCTTTGATTTGAGCAAGGGAGGTTAGCTATTCAAGTGGGTGTTGATCAAGTAAGTTCTAACATGTAATTTATGCTTGATTTTTAGTTATATATGTTGGATTTGGTGATTCGTGGTTAAAATGGAGGTTTGATTGAGTAAATGGGTCAAAAATTCCTTGAATTAGGGTTTGATTACCCATGTTTTGATGAATCATAGTTATATGGTTGCTTAGTGAAATGTTTTGTAGTTCAAATAGTTATTTATCTAAAAAAAGGAGTTTTTGGGGAAAGGTTTGATTTTGGTCGGATTTGCATCAAAGAAAACAACTGAAGGTTACTGTTTACGGGGCCTCGCGGCGCGACGCTGCCTTGTCTGCGCGATGATTTTTCGAGCGAAATCTTCGCGGCACGAGCATTGGTGCTTTGCGGCGCAAGATACCCTGAAGCCCCAAAAAATGTTATTTTTGACCCCGATTGACTATATACTTGTTTGGGGATTGATTCTAAGGTTTTATAAGGGTTATATGAAGTCTTTTTGTACCCGAAAGAGTGTTTAAGGCTAGAATTGAGTTTAGAAACTTTGTTTTTGGTTAACTATGTAAGTTAACCTTGTGTTTTGGTGATCATAGGTTTATGATCAAGTGTTTAAGCTTTGGTTTGGATGGGGTTGTGATCCTCATCACACCCTGAGGTGAGTACACCCTGCGGATACCCAACTGTTGTTAAAATTACAAGTCATCATGTTGTGTTTTGATTATTTGGCAAATGTTGATGAAACTTTACGAATCAAAGATTGTGGAATTATTGAATTGTTTCATAATGCGGGTTATATGATTTGCAAGTGTTTATGAAGCTTTTGAACTTAAAGAATGTGGAAACCATGGATTGTTTTATAATAGGGTTTATATGAATTATAAATGCTTTATGTAACCTTCGGGTTTAAAGAATGTGGAATTGTGAACTTGATATAAGATGTGTTTAAATGATGTTTTTTCCAAAATAAGACCATTGCTCCGTTTTGGAGATGGTCAAAGTTAATGTCAGTTTTAATCGATGGTTTTGAAACATGATACTCCATGTGGAGTGAACTTTGGTTTGAAACAACAAACATCGTTTTGAGAAATGAAAGATATGTTTATATTAATGATGTTTTGGGCATTGAGATGCCAAATGTGGTTTTGATTGTTGAGCATTTATGCTCAAGAGATACGGATTGTGATACTTTCTTGTTTCATGATAAGCTTGATGCTTGGATTATTTGGCCTTGTTGGCATGTGATTATGTGACCCTTCGGGGCATGTGCTTATGTGACCCTTTGGGGTATGTGATTTGGTCCGGACCACTGTGTGATATGAACTCTGTACCATAGGGTTCCTAGACATTGAGACGTGCACAGATTCATGTGGCTTCGGCAATTGAGGAACCGCGATGTACGGGTGGTTGAGGGATCGGTGCAGAGAGTGGAGGGGTATGTCAGTAGCCATCATGACCGTGTGGGTTCACTGGGCTGACGAGCCACCGAACCCGGGGCAACACGAGTGGATTTGGTATATAGGGCTTACACTCCAGTTAACCGTTGTATGGTGGACTGCTTTGTGCATCCCACACCTTGACAGGGTGATGTGGTTATCCCCCATGTGGGCACGTGTTGACCGTGGCTAACTACCACGTGGATACATTGTGGCCCAATGGACAGACCCACATCCTTATGTATTTATGTGTATGATTTTGAAATATATTGATTGCCAAACTTGTGTTTTCAAAAGAGAAAAATGATGACTTAGTTTTAAAGAGGTAAATGATTTTTGGTTGTACTCACTAGCTATGTTTATAACTAATCAAGTGTGTTAAAATATTTTGTATCCGCAGGTTATATAGAGGCCTTGGTGAGGCGGGTAGATGCCTTGGGCATAGTATTGGATTGTTTGCATTTCCGGTAATCTTGAATTTCCTACCCTTTAGATGGTGGTTGTGAGATTGACTGTGGTAACACCAAAAGTTTCAGATTATATTTATTAATAATGTTTATTGTTGAAATATTTACAGAAAATGAAAATGCTTCCGCAAGTATGTATAAAATATGTTTTAAATTGAGATTTGAAAAAGTTTAAATTTGGACTAAAAATCAGGGTGTTACATATGTGGACAAATTTTGTTGTATAAGAATCAGAATCATTTTTTATCCATCATAGTGGTCATTTTCCACCATATCAAATTTTGGGAGACACATATTACCCCACTAAACAATAAGAATTCAAAAAAGAAATAATAAGTAAACCCACCATATAACACACTACACATTCTTTTACCAATCGGTAATTACCATCATACATTCTCTCACATCCCTACGGTCTTGTACCATACCCATCATACAAGTGGTCACACCACAACCCCCCGTTCTTTGCACTCTTATAAGTCCTTGTGTGTTTTTATACTGTGAGACATAATTTGCATTTTAAATCTCATGAAATTACGTGTTTAGTTAACAAATATGTATGATATTTTAAATGATAGGATTTTAAGAAAAGTCACATAACTGTAATCAAATTTGAAAAGTGTTCTACCAAGATCATTGATGGGAAGTTTCACAATGTGAATTAAAGGAGTGAGTGGTCATAGTGGAACAATTTTTAGACTTGGTTACTATGTTGTGAATTTTCTGCTTTAAGAAAACAATGATTCGTTTTTCTTACGAGATTTTAGAAATGCAAAAGTACCCTATATGATTCCAAAATATTTAGCCATTACATTTTTGATTCTTACCATACTACCAAGACATCCCGTAAGTTTTTCTAGGGATTTCTTCATGGCGTGAGGCAACTTGTTTCGCGGCGCAAGCCCCTGTGCAGCCCCAAAACCTCCTTTTAAGCTTCCCAAGTCTTAGTATTGGTCCTAGGATGGTTTATTATGGTTCATAGTATTATCTTTAAGTGTTCTAAACCCTAAAATGACTATTTATAAGACCATGATCATTAAGTCAATAATTTTATCTTCCATTTAGGAATTGATTAAGCTTAATACTTTGTAGCTTTGAAGTAGTGGTGAATTTGACTTGTGATCCTCATCCAAGTCAAAGGTGAGTGCAATATTTTCTAAAAACTCGGATACATGACAAAATATTATTTTGTACTATTGTTAGTTAACAAATGTAGGAATTGCTTGATAAATTAAGTTGGTACTTTTATATGCTTATGAGCATGATACTAATATCAAAGTGTTATTATATAATGAATATCTTGAACCATTAATGTTTAAGCTTATGCACAGTGTTTGATTTTAGACTCGAGTCAAAGTTGGTTACTTAAGTGACCTTCATGGTCTTGGGCATATACAAGTGCGTATTTTCACATACTTATTCTATGTGAAGGCAGCAAGAGCCTGGATGAGCATAGATACGTCGGGTGTAATTGGACGTATAGGTTCTATCCGTTTAGGGCCCTAGATGTGGTTATTGATGTAGGCTTCTCCCACTAGGATTATATGCAACCTGGTTAGCTACCGAGTGTGGGATATGAGTTTAGTGGACTATCCCCATATAGAGTTGTTCACGGTTATGATCATTAATTGTAATTGTTCAAGTTTATACTTTCATGGATTTGAGTGTTTAGTTGTTGAACCCTTGCATTCACTTGGTTAACACTTTTTCTTGTTGATTATGTATTTGCAGGTGATCATTAGGATTGGATTATGCGTAACTCCGTAATGCTTATGTTAAGATTTATTATTGTATAGAAATAGAAGTTAACATTGTAAGTGACACTTATATTAAATACAAACATTAGGGGCTTAATATGTAAAATACTCCAAGGAGTATAAATAGTATTCTTCTAATTGTAATCAACACCAATTGCCATTTTTATGCTAATAGATCTACACCTTAAAGTGTGTGTTTACATATTCTCTTAGATCTTACATATGCAATTGAGATTATAGCTTGATACTCGAATCTTGGGACAAACAAGTGGTATCATAGCAAAAGGAGTGACGATTTGATCTGAATTATCATTTATTATCAAAGATTTGAAGAATTTGGACAAAACCGAGAGGTATTTATGTGAAAATCAAGTGTTCATCGTGAAATGATCATGTTTGATTGAGATTATCTTTGACTTATGCTCGATTTGAGTCTCTGAATCTTTTGGAATTGATTTGAAGCAAATTGAATCACAAAATAGTCATCAATTTGCACATCTGACCATTTTCGAGTGTTCTTTGTTTTCTACGGTTTTTGATCAAATTAACATTTGATTTGGGTTTATTAAAGGTGAGAAATGGATTATAAGTTGTTAAAGTAATTTTGTGATTACAAACAAGTTTGGATCGAGATTGAAGATTAAGTTCATTCGGATGAAGAACAACTGATTTTGAGTTTAAGGATTCAAAGAACAGTCGAGTTTGATACTTGAAAAACATTCAAGTGTTAAACAACTGAATTCGGTCACTAAAAGAATTTCAACCAAAAGTTGTTACTTAACTCAAATCACTTGTCATTTTGTTACTTGAACCGGATTTCATACACAACCGAATTCTAAGTATTCTACATTAGCCGAATTTCAAATTTGAACTCAACCAGATTTGTATACACCCAAATTCGGTCATACCCAAATTCGGTTAAAAGCAACCGAGTTTCAATGTCTAAGTGTCGATCAACCGATTTTGGTTAAGGGAAATCGAGTTTCAATTTGTGTAAGTATTGATCAACCTAATTTCGGTTACACCATATTCACCCGAGTTTGAGACTAGAAATTCCAAGTTCAAATTCACCCGAGTTTCGTATTCTACTGAATTCGGTTACACCAGAATCCGGTTACATCAAATTTCCACCCTTAGAATTTTTCTTAACCGATTTTGAGACCCGACATTCCCACTTAATCATCTTTTCAAAAATGGGTTCAAAATTTGAATTTTGACTTTTCTCACATTTTTTGATATAGCAATTTTGAGACCCGACATTCTCACTTAATCATCACTTCAGCTCGACCCCAGCCAGGGGCTCTGCCCCGAGCCCCGCCAGGGGTTGCCACTCCTTGGACCCCGCCACCAGTGGCGTTGCCCCCGACCCCGGTTGTTCTGAACAAGATTTAATTTTTTTAATTTTCATATCAAATCTATTACCACTCTTTAATGCTCATTTTGTGATTGAAGTTATCTAAGATGAATCTTACATGGATATCAATTCAAGAAAGTTTATGAACTTGGTCTGCACTCAACCCTTGAATGACAAAAGATGAAGAAGATTTAAGGACTAGGTTGAATGATATGTTTTTCTTATATGATGGCTTAGAAGAAGAAAACATAGAGATTAAAAGGCAACGTTTTGAATTATGTAATAAACATCAAGATTCATCAAGAAAGTGTCATAAAAGTTCTTTAAGACTTCAAGGGTATGAGATGGAAAAGAAAAGAGCAGATTTTTTGAAAGAATAGATTGAAATGCTTAAGGAGAAGATTTTGTTAGATCTAAGTTTTGAGATCTAATAATGTATTTTTTTTGTTTAAGCATTTGACTAATGGTAGCTTTGCCTATATATAGTCAAATGGCTTTTGTTTGTAAGCATCAAACGACAAGCTAATCACAATTACTCTTAATCCCAAGGTGTTAGTGTGTGTTTTACAATTTGAGCTCTCATTGTGATCAAGAACATTCTTATCTTCTACAAATTCTTACATCTAATCATCACGGAGATTAGCATCACTTGATTATTGTAGGACAAATAAGTGGTATGAGAGCCAAATCAATTGTATTTGGCCTAAATTTGAAGAATTTCAAGCTTACAGTTACTGTTCATTGCAGAAACTCGAGTTTGAGGTTCGGTTTTTCGAAATTCAAGGATTGTTAATTTGTTTTGGTGATTATCAAGTGTCAATATGGATTAGAAAAGAAGTTTTTGGTTGTTTTCTTGGATTAAAACAACAATTTTGGCCTTTAATTTGGATTTTTTAAATTTCAGGTTCCAAAAACTGTTTTTGAAGAAAAGCGGATTTTGATCTTCAAAAAGTTGATGTTTATGCTCGATTTTGTGTGCATTATGTTCGAAGGTTGATTATGAGTTGATTGGTATCAATTAATTTCGAAATTGGTTGAGTTTTGGAACAATTTAAATCTAGATTCTTGAAGTTTTTTACACGTAAATCAAGAACACGAAGAACAGGGTGTTTGATTTGAAATCATTGAGAAAATTTTGAAAAAGTTGTTTGTGAAGTGTGAATATGTCTAAGGCTGAATCTTCGAGTTTAGTTGTTGGTGTTTGAAGTGCTATTCGAGCTTGAAACACACTCGAATAAGCCATATTCGAGTTTGGGGAAGCCTATATCAAGACATATTCGAGCGCCGAAACACTTGAGTAGTATTGATATTCGACTTCATGGAAATTTATATCTAGATATATTGAAGCGCCAAAACATTTGAGTTGGTTGGCATTCGAGTTTAGATATTTGAGCGCCATTCAGGTTATTCGAGTTCATTCGATTTTGGATATTCAAGTTCACTGAGTTTTGTTGATATTTGAGCTTGGATAAATTGATATTCGAGCGTCCAGAGCATATTTGATATTCTAGTGTGAAACTTGACTATGTTTGACATTCGAGTTTGGATAACTTGAAGCTATTCGATATTCGAACTTGAATATTCAAGTATGATTGATATTCAAGTTTGAAAAGAATTTGATATTCGAGTTTGGAAAACTTGATATTCGACTTGGAATTCGTTCAAGAGTGATAGTCAAAATACAATTGAGATTCTATAAATCAAGTGAATTAAAAACAAAATGTCTAATTCAAGTGAAATTTTGGCCATTGGAACCGACACAAAGTCACATGTTTTATACAGGAATGACTACAAAGTTTGTAAAGGACGGTTCATGGATTTTATAGAATAGAATGAGAAATATGGGGGTATGATGAAAGACAATATTTTGAATGGTGAAGCCAAATTCATGAAACATATCCCAGCCAATTCAGATAATAATCCTCTAATTCCTGAAACTAGTAGAGCTAAGACTACTAGTGAGTTGACTGCTGATGAGAAAGACAGGGTAAGAGCTGATAAGCAAAGACAGGGTAAGAGCTGATAAGCTAGCAAAGTACTATCTGAAACAAGGGTTGTCTGCTGAGATCTACGCTAAAGTTGATAGCTTGAACACATCAAAAGAGATTTGGGATGAAATTAAAAAGCAGCTTCAGGGAACTAAACAAGAGTTTTCATCAAAGAAACACAGTTTGTGAACATGTTCCATGAGTTCACTACAAAGGAGAATGAACTGAGAAGTCATAGTATTATGAAACCAGATTTCAATGTGAATGTAGTGTTTGTTAACTCCTTGGGTCCTGAAAGGAAGGAACATGTGAAACTATACAAACAGATCAACAGGAATCTGAATGTTGTTTCCTATCATTCCATCTATGAAGAGTTGCAACAATATCAAGATGATGTGCTTTTTAAGACATCATCGAAGACAACTTCAGACCTACTGGCCCTAGTTGCTTATAAAAGGCCAAGAGATTATTCAAAGTCTGCTCATCTCAAGCAAATAGTTGAAAACGATTCTGATTCAGATGATGCAGATGATGTACAAATGGAGCAAGTCTTTCAGGCAATGGTCTTCATTACTAAAGCATTCATGTAATGTCACACTGTCACACCCCGCTAAAGCGGAAACACGAGGTGTCATAGCACAAGGTTTCATCGCACAAGGTAGTAGACAATTACCAACAATAATAATGTATGAAAGATTAATCAAAACATAAGTAATATTGTTTACAACAATTTTCCCAAAATCAAATGAGTTTAAACAACATAAGACGTGAGTAAAATAATGTTTCTGAGGTTGACACCACACAAGATGCACCCATGCCAAACTCTTACTTGTTATCACCTGAAAAGCATAATTTAAGAACGAGTGTCAACTAAAAATAGTTGGTGAGATCATAGGTTTTCGTATGCAAGAAAATAAATATTAATGCACAAAAATTTCTTCTAAGGTGAAACATTGTCACCAAAGATACAAGATATTACAAGTTGTTCTCCACTTTAAGCACAAAAGTTAAGTACTTTAGCAACTTCCGCCATGAGCCCCTGCCAAACTATTTAGACAACGAAGCCCAAAAACTTAGGAATTCATTCCAAGTATTTTCTTCAGTAATGTACACCTAAGGTTCGTCAACCCTAAGTGGGGGCGTCCCTACCCCTATAGTGCTATCCACAAAAATATAGGCCCTCAATCGGGTTAATGGTAGTATAACAATTAAATATCACAATTCGGGACTTACACTTTTAAACTCAGGCATTGCATAACAAGTACAAACAAGTGCTAATTTATTTAAATCATATATTTTCATAGAACAACCATACAAAAATTTGTATTATGCTTTTCACCCCAAAATAAATAACAAATACGTTAAAAAGGGGTTATGATACTCACAGGGTAATCTCAAAGCAGATAAAGCTGAGCCTAGTATTCCTCGATCGGCCGATGTGCTTACACCTATTACAATAATATTTCATTATTAGTTCTAGTCTTTATTTTATTTAATGGTGCACGATAAAGTTTTATTAAGATAAGTAATTAGTATTGCACAATTTATATATTATTTGTATATTATAGTATTTCGCGGGTCGTTTGTGTAAAATTTATTTAATTTATTTTTCCTTATATTATAAAGAAGACATTTTATCAACTTAACTTTTAGGTTAAGTGTTGGTACTATATAATACTTTTAAAATATGAGTATATCATCGTATATATGTTTAGATATTTTTATAATCTTCACGAATCGTAATAATATAGTTATAACTTTATAATATCCTTAACTATGTATCTTACTCAAGTTTTCTTTTATATAAGTTACTAATATATTTATTTACTAGGTTTACTTTTTTAGGTGTTTTTATGATTCTTACTCCTTAATATTACTTATTATGTTTTATTCTTAAAGATTTCATTATTTTTATTATGTATATATATATATATATATATTTATCTCTTCTTTGTAGCTCCCTTAATATCCAGCCTGTTGAGTTACACTTTGGAGCTATGTTTTAGTACCTTAATAAATTTTTTAGGGTTCCATATTTTTATGTGTTATTATTTCGTGCCTTTAGTGTATACCATAAAAATATTAGAATTTTTAAAGACTAATAGGTATTTTATTTGGTCAAATCTTGTTAAGGGTTCACTATTTGACTGTCTTGTGTTCTACTGACGATTTGAGGGGTCAAACAACATTATTTTTGGGTGATTTTACATAGATTAGAAAGCTAAGACATAGATCGATCTAACATACCCAAGAAGAATCAAGTGATTTGGATGAGTAAAACTCAAGTTATGACTAGATTAAGTCGATTAACTTTCTGTCCAGATTTCAGTTTGTTTGTTCTCGAGTATTGATGTGTTTTAACTCGATTTCTTGTGATTACAAACGTAGATTCTTCATTTTAACCATGTTTTATACATTTTAAATATTACTCCAGCCTTAACAATGATTCATTTGAAGCAAAACTTACATGCATGTAGAGATCCAACATGGATTCCTCAAGAACTTACATGCATGTTCATAAAAAGTCAAGATCTTGTGTTTTTTGTTTAAAAATCGACATTTGTAACCTTGTTTTCAATATTTTCGTGATTTTAAGAAGAAAACTACCATGATACACTCATATGTTCAGGTAGATTCAAGATCTTGGAGAAAAGAAGAAGAAAACTCAAATAAATGCCAAAAAATGAAGAGAAATCGAAGGTACCTCTTACCAATGCTTGATTTCTTGCTTAATTCATCACTTGATCTTCAATTTGCTGCTTTCTTGGATGATTTTGAGGCTGGATTTTCATGATTTTGAAGCAGGAATGAAGAGAACATGAAGAGAGAAGAAGAGAGGAAATGAAAGGGTTGGGAGAGTAAGTGTTGGTTTGTTTAAATAGAGACAGGGAGATGAAAAGGTGAGGAGGTGAAGAGGTGAGGGAGATGAAGGGTTAGGGGTGATGATTTTATATATATATATATATATATATATATATATATATATATATATATATTCACTTAATATAATATATGTATAAATGTTAGGTAATTTAAATAACAAAGGTATGACTTAGGATGATTAAATTCTAACTTATTTCCTATAAATGTTAGTTTTATTAACTTAGTTTAAAATTTATATTTTTTTACACATAATAATAATAGTTTAAAACATTTATTATTATTGTTATTGTTATTAAGCATTAATTGTTGCGTTCGGCATTTTATAAGACGACTAAAACGATTATACGAGTTTTAAAGGATTTTAAGCACATAGTCAAGATTTTTAAGGAATCTAAGACTTCTAATAAATAATTTAAGCCATAAATAATATTTTTAGCTATTCGAGGCTTATTTTAGAGTTTTCTCACCGCTAACCTATAAAATTAATCGACGGTTGTCACATGTAACACCTTAGTTTTCAGTACAAATTTAAACTTTTCAAAACTCAATTTAAAACATAGTTTATAATAACTCTTTAACTATTTGTGGAAACATTATAGTTTCTTTAAAGTATTTCAACAAAATACCGTATCATTTTAACAATAAACTTTATCATTGAATACAACCTGTAACATCTGAAAACCCGGCCTAGTAGTAGGCAGGCTAATGGTAAATTGAAATGTGTTAGTATGCATATTTAAAGATTTGTTATGTGATTAAACGAGTATGTGAAGTCGTATGTGTTTATGATTAAATAAGATTGAGTTTGGTACGAGGGTTGTAGAAAACACCTCGAATGTATGTTAAGGTAATTGATTGAGAAAGATTATTTGTTTAAAAAGTATTTGGACATAATGATACTTGAATAATTAACTAAGGGTTAATTGGCATATGCTAGAAGAGTGAATATGGATATTTATGTGTGCATGTGAGTTGGTGTGTAATGTGATGACACATATTTGTTAAAGGAATACACATGTGTATAAGTATGTACTTGTCTGTTGACATTTGTTTACTTGAAAAGAAAAGGGAAAAGTGAACTGTGTGTGTGTGTATTTTCTTTGGAAAGAAAAAGAAGAACAAAAGAAGAGTTAAAGACTTGGAAATTCAAAGAGAAGATTTGTTGTTTGATAAATCAAAATAAAGGTTAGTTTGTGTTTATATCATGCTATTGATGATTTTGATGTGTTTATATGCTGAAATCCATGATTATATGTGATATCACCATTGTTGAAGCTTGGATGTAAACTTGTTAAGTGGGTTTTGCATGATTTGATGGTTTAATGAGTTTTAAAGTGATTATGAAGTTGTATACATGATATGGAACGTTTATACATGTTTAGAAAGTGTTTTGGGTTGAAAATATAACTTGAAATGGATTTTGGGAAGTTTGAGTCGGCTAGAAGATTGAAGAAGATGATGCAGGTTTGTCGAGAACGCGACGCGTTTTATTGTTGGACGCGACGAGTCCGTCTGTTATTGCGGATTTCATGAAATCCGATGGGTAAATCCGATAGTTTGTACTCCGAGACCTGAAATCCGATTCTGAAATCCGACAAGTGAAATCCGAGACTGTGAAATCCGACACTTAGAATCCGAGTTGAAATCCGAAAGGAAATCCGACACTTTTAGGCGACGCGACGCGTTGGGAGTTTGGACGCAACGCGTCTGGGCTAATTTCAGAAATTGAAGCTTTTGATGTTGGTTCGATTATGGGGCATGTTGTATGTTTATTTATGTGTAATACTAACATGATGAATAAGGTTATGATTAATATATAAATATATGTTGATATATATTTATGAATCGAGATTGACTTCGGTTTGTTGTGTTGTCAAGAACTACGAATACTCAGTGATATTAGACAACTGAGCAGACGGGATTGAGGACTGAGGTGAGTGGAAGTTTACTCACAGGTGGTAATGTTTGTATTGGTTTCATTTGAGGAATGTTTTGATATGCATTGTTGGATTGTTGTCTCTGGTGTGCGATTATAGACTGTTGAGTCTAGTATGCGAGGATAGATTGCTTTGTTTTGATATACCATGATAGACTGTTAGTCTGCTAATTGTTGAACAAGAGTTATATGTTCGTATACATGTTTTATGTGTTAGAGTTTTGATTGTAATTATGACTGGAAGAGTATTTGGATTGTTTGAGAACCGACTTCTGTGTAACGGGTCGGAAGAGATCAGCTTCTGTGTAAGGGTTGGTTGGGGTCAGCTGCTGATGCAAGAGCTGGGCTCGCTTGTGGTTGGTTGAACAGTAGTAGCTCCTCTGTTGCATTTGTTGCTCAGAGGGGAGTTTACTGTGCCAATCGGCAGGGAGCTATCGGTAAACCTTTGCTTTGGCCAGCTTTGGTTGTAGGTTCGGTAAAACCGCCGGTCCTCGGGATGGAAGATATTATAGAATTGACTGATTGCTTGAGGATTGATGTTCAGAGGTTCCGTTGGTAACAGTGATTGTTTTGTGCTTGTCTGTAGCTTCCATTCACTTAGCTTTGTGCTAATCCCCCACGGTTGATTGCTTTTTGCAGGTTTATGTGAGTAGCTGTTTAGCTTTGTTTGTGGAAAGGGAAATTTGACCAATACTCTGATATTGTATTTTGAAAATAGACGAGCCACGTTTTATAAATCTTTTGTAACACAAATCGATGTTGTAATTTGTTAAAAGTACTTTGTACTTTGTGGATGTTTATGTTAATGAAATTAAGTCATGCTTCCGTAGCATTTTAAAAAAAAATGGCTTGAGTTTTACGGTGTTACAAGTTAGTATCAGAGTCTAGGTTTGGCGATGCAGGCACGGCTAGAGTGTTGCATTCCCAAATCTTGGCTCGTCTTGGGTCAAACTTTCCTTTGGAGGGATTTAGAGTGAATTGGAATTGTGGTGTGATAGTTAGTATGTTATGTACTAACGGTTTATCTAATGAGCTTTTGAGATGATGTGATTGTACAGATATGGCTGACAGAGATACCCCTGCTGACACTCCTGTGACCCAAGAAGTGACTGGAATTTCATCGGTAGATGTTTTGAATGTAACAGGTCAAGTTGGTACTTTAGGTTTTGAATCTGGAATGGATTAGAGGGAATATATTTCCAAATTGGAGAATGAATTGTGGGAACTTAGAAAAGCTATGGGCAATATGGAACGAGAGAGGCTTATCCATAAGGAACGAATTCAGAATCCTATGTTTAGTACAACTCAAGCTACAAATGTGCCGGTTACAGTTCCGTTTCTTCCAATATCACAAGTGGTACAACAATCTAGTTCTCATCCTTTTACTACTCAAGGAGTTTATCCTTTTGCGTATCTAGGATTTAAACCACTATGTACGTATAAGCAATTCTTGGATTGTAAGACTTCAGAGTATTATGGGAGTACAGACCCCAATATAACATTGAATTGGTTGTGAGAAATGGTAAAGGCTTTTGAAGCGTGTAATTGTGAGGATGAACTAAGAGTTTGTTTCGCGACTCGTATGCTAAGAGGAGATGCAATGGTTTTGGTGGGATTCCCTTACAGGACATTTTTCTAAACAACAGCAAGATAGTGTGACCTGGGATCAGTTTCAGGAGAAACTATGTGAGCAGTATTGTAATACTTTTGAGATAGTTCGTATCAAAAGAGAATTCATGGTGTTGTGTATAACTAAAGACATGACTGTGGATGAAGTAATCAAGCAATTTAACGAAAGATTGCGTTTTGTGAAGCAATGGGTACCTGATGAGGCGTCTAAGATACAACACTTTGTGGGAGCTTTGCTTCCTGAGTATCGAAGTACTACCAGATGGGCTAGTACACTGTCGCAGGCATTTACCTTGGCCAAGTTGGCTGAAGATGATTTGAAGGCTAAAGATAGAACGAATCGAGATGAGATATCTCAGCAGAAATTTCGATTGGAACAGTATAATGTTGAAAAGCAAAGAGGGCAGGGTAGTCAGAGTAAAAGAAATTTGAAACGTAGACCTGCGTTTGATGTATCTAACCAACGAGTGTCACGGTGTGGGAAGTGTAAGTCTCACCACACAGGACCATGTACGACTCAAACTATGCGGTGTCTGACTTGCGGGAAGTTTGGCCATGAAATGAAGGAATGTCGTTTCTTGCGAAAGGTATGTTGGATCTGTTTTGAGAAAGATCATCGAGCAAGAGATTGCAAATTTAGCAAGAAGTTAAAGTCAGGGTCAGGAGTTGTGGCAGGTGGGTGATCCTCGTCAGCAAGTGGGCAAAAGAGAAAGAACTCTTCTGAGCAAGAGGGTAGAAACTTTAACATGATGGCTGATGATATTGCCACTACTGATGATGTAACGGGTACGTTTTGATAACCTTTATATTTGTGCGTATGTTTCTTAATGTTAGAGTTAAACGAGAATGTATGATGCTTATGTGTGTGTGTTTGATTGTTTCTAAAGAGTATGATTCTTTAGAAAGTTGAGATATTCGAATGTAAAACTGTTTGATGCGTATGGTAGTAAATAAATATGACGGTAAATGATGAAATACATGATATGACGTGAATTGGGTATGAAGTACCCTAGAAAGATGTTTATAGATTTGTAGAATTGCATGCTAAGTTATGTGTTGCAAGAGTTGTCTTGTCTTCTGTGTTTATATATGCTTATATATATATGTATGTGTTTGTACAAAGAAGGAGGAAAATGGATAAGTTAACGAAGTTTAGAAGGTTTTGTATCGAGAGATATTGTTGATACATGTATAACTGAGATTGCGAGTATGGGTAAAGCTAATGATTGAAAATAATCTGTGATATCGATTAATGAACCTGAGGAGATTGATGATTTGATTGAGATATTGCATTAGTTGGATTGACATAAAGCTACTATGTTATGAAAATGGAGGAATAGTCTACGTTTTGTGACGGTTGAAGGTTCCTGAGAGGAATGGTCTAATCTATGCCCTTGAAATTGCAACAGATGCGTTTATATTGATAACATGAAGATATTGAGTATAAAGGAAGATATATAGAATTGATTTGAGTATTAAAAGAAGTAGAAGATGATTATATATATATAAATGAGCCTAACATGTGAGAGAGATGATGGTTAGATAAAGCAAAGATTGTAATTGAGAAATTTGATATCATCTTGAAGAGACAAATTATTGTCAGATATGTGGATATAAGAAAAAAAAATTATGATGAAAATCTCGAAAATTATGTGAGTCTACGCGCACTTAACTTGATGGATGGAAATGAGACTATCTTTATTAGAAATTGGTGACATGGATGATTGAGATTATCAAGTAAAAGAAAGAAGTAGATTGCTACAGATTGGGCAAGTATGAAATGTGCAAGAATTGTTTGGATAAAGATGATATTGGTGCCTAATTACAAGGAGATACACATGAGAAAGAGCCAGTTATGATGATGATTGACACGTATGAACTGAAGATACATGTAAATTGAATGATAGAACGAATTTATGAGAAAAGAGAAATGTAATGGCTTAAGCTTATGGAATGAAGATTTGTGAACCATATGTATGAATTGCCTTAGCTAGGGAGTACCTGTGCTTAGAACTGGAGATTCATTTTTGAACAAGACTCACAGAACTATATTGCCAATGCACTTGGAAGGACTAAATAATACAATGCCATATGAAGTAATAAATGAAAGATGGATAGAAAGGAATGATAATGACATATATACTTCTGTGGAATTATGATTTGAGTATGTTTGAGTTAAAGCAAAGTATCAGAGATTTACAAATTGTTGAAATAATTTGAGATACCAGATTTAGGTTGATAACAAGCTATGATGGAGTTGATGTCTAATGTACTACATGAGAAGGAATTTGGTGTATTACCAATGATTATCGACTGATTAATAAGAAGTGTTGGTATTATTACCTCAGTGGAATGTGATCTTCTGAGAAAATTATTTTGATGCGATGATTTAAAAAGATATAATGTTTCTATACTTGGGATTTTTGATGAGGAGTGAAGGAATTGACTAAATTTCTGGAAGAACTTATAACAAGAATTAAGATGAGAAAATGAGAAGTACAACTGAATTTTATGGGATGGTCGGGCAGAAAGAATTGCACAGATAAATAAGAATAAACTTGTGTTTTGTGTTGGATTTTGATGATTTATGGAATGGATAATTAAACCGATTAGACAAACATGACGTGATTACTATCTAATGGATCTTAAGATATCAGTGTCGAGTTCATATGTAAATATAGTGACAATGGTTGACATATTGGAAATAATAGGCAGAAGAGGTGTGTGGATATCCTATATAACAGACAGTGAATAAATGTGGAATTTGTCAAATTGAGATGAACAGATTGACGTGAACAAGTATTTAAGAGATGTTTTGATATTGATTATATGTGTAAGTGTGAAAGAAAATGAGGGATGAATATTCCTTTGATATGTGCTATAGGATTCCGAGGACGGAATCCTCAGAAGGAGGAAAGATTTGTAACATCCGAAAACCCGGCCTAGTAGTAGGCGGGCTAATGGTAAATTGAAATGTGTTAGTATGCATATTTAAAGATTTTTTATGTGATTAAACGAGTATGTAAAGTCGTATGTGTTTATGATTACATAAGATTGAGTTTGGTACGAGGGTTGTAGAAAACACCTCGAATGTATGTTAAGGTAATTGATTGAGAAAGATTATTTGTTTAAAAAATATTTGGACATAATGATACTTGAATAATTAACTAAGGGTTAATTGGCATATGCTAGAAGAGTGAATACGGATATTTATGTGTGAAGGTGAGTTGGTGTGTAATGTGATGACACATATTTGTTAAAGGAATACACGTGTGTATAAGTATGTACTTGTCTGTTGACATTTGTTTATTTGAAAAGAAAAGGGAAAAGTGAACTCTGTGTGTGTGTGTATTTTCTTTGGAAAAAAAAAGAAGAACAAAAGAAGAGTCAAAGACTTGGAAATTCAAAAAGAAGATTTGTTGTTTGATAAATCAAAATAAAGGTTAGTTTGTGTTTATATCATGCTACAGATGATTTTGATGTGTTTATATGCTGAAATCCATGATTATATGTGATATCACCATTGTTGAAGCTTGGATGTAAACTTGTTAAGTGGGTTTGCATTATTTGATGGTTTAATGAGTTTTAAAGTGATTATGAAGTTGTATACATGATATGGAACGTTTATACATGTTTAGAAAGTGTTTTGGGTTGAAAATATAACTTGAAATGGATTTTGGAAAGTTTGAGTCGGCTGGAAGATTGAAGAAGATGATGCAGGTTTGTCGAGTACGCGACGCGTTTTATTGTTGGACGCGACGCGTCCGTTTGTTATTGCGGATTTCATGAAATCCGATGGGTAAATCCGATAGTTTGTACTCGAGACCCGAAATCCAATTCGGAAATCCGACAAGTGAAATCCGAGACTCTGAAATCCGACACTTAGAATCCGAGTTGAAATCCGGGACTTGAAATCCGGAGGATTCTTGAAATCTGAAAGGAAATCCGACACTTTTAGGCGACACGACGCGTTGGGAGTTTGGACGCAACGCGTCTGGGCTAATTTCAGAAATTGAAGCTTTTGATGTTGGTTCGATTATGGGGCATGTTGTATGTTTATTTATGTGTAATACTAACATGATGAATAAGGTTATGATTAATATATAAATATATGTTGATATATATTTATGAATCGAGATTGACTTCGGTTTGTTGTGTTGTCAAGAACTACGAATACTCAGTGATATTAGACAACTGAGCAGACGGGATTGAGGACTGAGGTGAGTGGAAGTTTACTCACAGGTGGTAATGTTTGAATTGGTTTCATTTGAGGAATGTTTTGATATGCATTGTTGGATTGTTGTCTCTGGTGTGCGATTATAGACTGTTGAGTCTAGTATGCGAGGATAGATTGCTTTGTTTTGATAAACCATGATAGACTGTTAGTCTGCTAATTGTTGAACAAGAGTTATATGTTCGTATACATGTTTTATGTGTTAGAGTTTTGATTGTGATTGTGACGGGAAGAGTATTTGGATTGTTTGAGAACTGACTTCTGTGTAACGGGTCGGAAGAGATCAACTTCTGTGTAAGGGCTGGTTGGGGTCAGCTGCTGCTGCTGATGCAAGAGCTGGGCTTGCTTGCGGTTGGTTGAACAGTAGTTGCTCCTCTGTTGCATTTGTTGCTCAAAGGGGAGTTTACTGTGCCAATCGGCAGGGGGCTATCGGTAAACCTTTGCTTTGGCCAGCTTTGGTTGTAGGTTCGGCAGAACCGCCGGTCCTCGGGATGGAAGATATTATAGAATTGACGGATTGCTTGAGGATTGATGTTCAGAGGTTCCGTTGGGAACAGTGATTGTTTTGTGCTTGTCTATAGCTTCCATTCACTTAGCTTTGTGCTAATCCCCCACGGTTGATTGCTTTTTGCAGGTTTATGTGAGTAGCTGTTTAGCTTTGTTTGTGGAAAGGGAAATTTGACCAATACTCTGATATTGTGTTTTGAAAAGAGACGAGCCACGTTTTATAAATCTTTTGTAACACAAATCGATGTTGTAATGTGTTAAAAGTACTTTGTACTTTGTGGATGTTTATGTTAATGAAATTAAGTATATGCTTTTGCAGCGTTTTAAAAAAAATGGCTTGAGTTTTACGGTGTTACACAACCCAAGACTTGTGGTGTTACCATAGTCAATCTCACGACCATAATAAAAGAGTAGTAAATCCAAAATTACCGAAAGCTAACTCAATCCATAGTTATGCCCAAGGCATCTACCCGCCTCACATAGGCCTCTAGACATCCTGCAGATACAAAACATTTAATTCACCAGGTTAGCTATAAACATAGCTAGTGAGTACAACCAAAAACTTTAGTCTTTCAAAACCAAGTCATCATTTTTTGAAAATACAATTTTGGCAACAAACTACTATAATAGTATCCACATAAGCACATAAGGATGCGGGTCTGTCCATTGAGCCACAATATCTCCACGTGGTAGCTAGCCACGGTTAACACGTGCTCACACGGGGGATAACCACATCTCCCCGTCAAGATGGGGAAGCACAAATCAGTCCACCATACAACGGTTATCTGGAGTGAATGACCTATTCCCCAAGTCCACTCGTGTTGCTTAGGTTCGGTGGCTCGTCAGCCCATTGAACCACATGGTCATAATGGGTACTATCATCCCCCTCCACTCTCTCCGCCAATTCCTCAACCACCCGTGCATCTAGGTTCCTAATTGCCAAAGCCACATGAACTAATACACGTCTCAATGGTTAAGAACCATCATGGTACAAAGTACTATACCTCAACACTGTCTGGACCAAAACACAAACCACAAGGGTCACATATATCACATGCCATAAAGGCCAAATAATCCAAGCATTTAAGCTTAACAATAAACACATAAGTGTCACTTAACTCATAGCTCTTGAGCATAAATGATCAACAAAGAATATCACATTTGGCATCTCAATGCCCATAACACACTCTAGGTGTAAACACGATTTTCATTAACTTAAAAGCATATGTGTTGTTTCAATATCAAAGCTCACTCCTATATGGAGTATCGTGTTTCAAGAAAACATCAAATACAAGCACAACATTAACATAGACCATCTGCTAAGTGGAGCATTGGTCTTACTTTGAAAACCATTTGAATACACAATTTCCACATCCTTATATCAATAGATTTCATAAAACAATTTGCCAAACATATAAAACACATTTCACATTTGTGATGACTTGTAAGCTTTACAAAAGTTGGGTATCCGCAGGGTGTACTCACATGTTTGAAGTGATGAGGATCAATTCCAATCCAAATCAAAGTGATATAACTTGAACAAGAGTCCTATGATCACAAACATAATGTTAACTTAGTTAAGTTAACCCAAAATTGAGATTCTTAAGAGCATAAGCTCCAAAACCAAGCTTAAACACTCATTTCGGGTCTTTAAGACTCCATATTAACTTCATATAACCACTAGAATCAATCCCTAATCAAGTACAAGGTCAAATGGGGTCAAAACAATGATTTTTGAAGATTGCAGGGTGCCTCGCGCCGTGAGAAAATCGCTGGAACAAAATGTTATTGAAACCCGCTCATCACGCCACGAACCATGCCCAGGTCACACCGCGACCTGCGTATAGAGTGCCAGTTTTGCTTGTTTTCTTCATAAAAACGGCCAAAACCCAAAATTTTCCCAATTCAACTTATTTGCAGCATACACAACACTCAAAAACACTTCATAACAACAAAACATCAACACTTTTAACATCTTTGATCATTAAAACCATAACTTCACTATCTTTCCCCATTTTTGACCCGTTTACCACCATTTTCACAAATTCACCATTAAACCAACAAATACAACATATAAAGCTAAGATCAAACAAAATCACAAGTTAAAACTTACTTGATTATCAAACCCAAACTTGTGTATTTGCTTCCTGGTTCAAACCAAGCTCAAAAGATGAAGGAAATGAAGTCTAAGCACCCAATTTCTTGAATCCAAACACAAACACCATCATTTTTCCTTTGATTTCTCTTCCTTCTTCTTGCTAGAACTTTTCTAGACTCTACTCTCTCTCTCTCCACGTTTTCACTAGCCAAGAATAAGGGATTTTGACCCTCAATTGACCACTTATACACATACAAACACATATTTACACCTCTAGTCCTTCCACTTTCTATCTCTTTGCATTATATTACCAATATTTAGTTGTAACACACACAAACACAACATGTAACACTTAATTAGTATCAATAACACATAATTTTACTAATTCTTTCAATCAAACTTGCATTTTATATATTTTATAATTTTACAAAATTACGGGTATTACAATTCAAGAATTAGTTCACAAAGACTAATAATAAACAAAGATATACATATGGGTCTAGATGACCAGATAACTTTAGAGTTGAGAAGAAAAGGTTTGTGAAGGATGGAGAGAAGAAGGAGGACGAGAAGAAATGTTATAACCGTGGCAGGTCTGGTCAGTTCATCAAGGAATGCATGAAGCCAAAAGTAAAGGATCCAGAATATTACAAACAAAAACTGAGGCTCGCCAAGAAGAAAGTAGCTAGAATGGCTATGCTCATTGAAGAGGATAAGTTCCTATCTGACACTTAGGACAGTGATGAGGAACAAAAAGATCAAGCCCAGTTCTGCTTTATGGCCAAGTGTGATTCTAGTGACTCAAAGAATGATAATGATGATGCCAGTATTTGATAATTTTGATGATGAAGAGGTTGAGCACGAGGTTGATCAAGAGGATCACGTAAATTTAGAATATGCTCGAACCTTGGTTGAACACATCGAAAGGCTATGACTGAAAATAAAGAAACGAATAAAAAGAAAAAACAAATCACTCAAAATTCACATGAACAAAATGAAAAACTCGAAAAATATATATTTGAGTAAAATTCAAGAACTTAAAATCACAATAATTGAAAAAGAAGATGAATTGAATAATTTAACAGCTAAAACAAGCAAGACCATTCATGATCTGAAAGCAGAAAATGTAAGTGTACAAAAGGATTTCAAATTCATTCAAAAAGAAAAATAACAATTGTACACTAAGATTAAAAGTATTGAGGATGAATTAATTAAACGTGATCAAACTCAACAAACCATCTTTCTTAATCAACCAAAAGATAAAAGTTCACCAAATGGACCTATGAGAGTCTTGGTTTTGAAAATCCAAAAATCAGTTAGAAAATAACAGCGAAACAGTTATCTGAGTTTGACAAAATGAATGAAGGTTTAACTGCACGAATGATATTTGTTGGTGCCGAAGAAGAACGTGAGGAGGAAGATTTTAATACAAAACCTACCTAAAAAATGCAAAACCCGTTTAACTATGTGACTGTAAATTTGTCAACTAATACAGATGGTGTCAAACCAAATTTTTCAAAAGACTCTGTTCATAGTTACTCAGAAACAGAGTTGGATTCAAAGCCAAAAGCTATAAAACATACACGTGTGTACATTCCTCGTATGGAATTGCAAAGATAGTATGAAAATACCGAGGAGTGGTGTTTTGTGAATACAGTAATAAATGAAATAAACTCTGAATTTTCAAAAGAAAAAGTTCAAGTGGTCGAATTAGAAAATGATTTTTTATGAACTTCAGCTGCTGCTGAGGTTGCTGAGTTTTTTCAATGTCAAAATAAAAGTAAAATTTTTTCATAGACTTACATTGAAAATTCTTCTTCGAAACCTTCAAATGAGAATTCTAATAAAAAAGCAATGCTTGAAAAAGAACTTTCTGAATTATCTGCAAAACATCAAGATTCACAAAAGATGTTAAATAACGATGAGAAATTGATAGATAAACTTCACATTGAAAAAGCTTAATTGTATGAAAAGATTAAAAGACTTGAGCAACAACTATTTGTCTTGTTTAGATTGTGAAAAGAAATTATTTGAACTTCACTGAGAAAAAGAACTTTGAAAAATAGAGATCAATGTTTGAAAATCAATTCCAATCACCACCAATCATACCCAAACAACAGCCAATTCCTTCTCAGTCAAAAGGTAAATAAAAGGTTTACCAAGATTCAACTCCACCTCAACCCAAACCATGAAAACAATACACACATGAAATAATGTTTGAATACTCAACCACTAATGTACATGTTTTCATACCAACAACAGATGGTTTGAGGAAACCCAAGCAAGTATGGATAAAGAAGGAAGTTGAAGGGCAGGCTGCACATAGTGGGAAGGAAAGTTTTGAAGAATTTTTGAATAAAGCTGTTAATCAAAACAATTTTGATTCTTGTAACAATTTATCTAATTCTGTTAATCATCCGGTTTTCAAATCTTTTGAAAATATTGTGTGGGTGATGGATGTCTTGCGGGTCAATGTGAATTCAAATGTGAGCATGATCATGATCGAAAACAGAGAGGAATCAAATCAGATCATAATTATAAATCATTTGAATCACAACATTAATTGATTTCATCCATAAACATGAAAGGTTACAAAGTCCATTACTAGAGAAATCGAAGAAACAAAAATAAAAAACCCCAATAGAATCCAAATCACTTCAATCACAATCCGAAAAACTGGAATAACAACAAAAGGTACAACAATAATTGGAACCTATACAATTGGAATTAAATGTGGAATCAAAAAGGTTATTCACGTAACAAATCAAAATAAGTCGATCCAAAAGTTTTCAAAAGACAAACCCACATGCTACATGAAATTTTCAACGGTCCACGGAACACAAAACCAATAAATCAAAATTCCATACCAAAGCCAAAAATGCAAACAAACAACCATCAAGTCTGGAAGGAAAAAGAAAAAGAGAAACCACAAGGTTTTCAATATATTATAGATGATGTTTCTTTACCAATTGAATTCAATAAAATTTGGAAACAAAAAGAGAGTGGTGCAAATGTGGCTAATGATATAATATAATGGAAATTGATACATACTTAATTGATTCTTTTGAAATAAAAAATCCTTCTAAATTTCCATTATATTATTACAAAAACTACCGCTTAAATAAATGAAAACACAAAAATCATCAACGAAAGTATCTGAATATCATACTAAGAACATAGTTGATGAGGACTAGGAGTGAGCATGGGTCGGTTTTGAGCCCGAACCGATCCGAAACCAATAATATCGGTTATATGGTATTTCAAAACGATGGGTATCGGTTTGTAATGGGGCGGTTAACAGTTAATGATAGTGGATCGGTTTCTTTTATAGGTTGTATTGGTTAACTGTTATATTAAGTTGGGCGAGCTTATTGTGCTTTATTATTTCAGAATTGGGCCAAATGATTGATTAATTCCATTCTATTGCTAACCCTATTATTTTTTATGACAATATTACAATATAGGCCTAATAATACATATCTCTTGTCTATCACCATTTCACAACTTGTAAATTCAGTTTAATATTTAATACTTTAATAGGCCCACATGAAAGAAAATAAGAAATTAAAAAATGGGCCTAATGCTACACACCTTTTCAACCTCAACAAAATGTGCTATAAATTAGCAAAAGTTCAAGCTTTTACAAAAAACATAACACACATGATGCACTATAAATTAACAATAATAACAATTTAGTGTTTGTGCATTCATAAGTAGCAAAAGTTCAAGTATTCAACCTTCAATCCTTCACAATTTTGTAAGCTTTATCATAGTTGAAACTTGAAAGTTCAATCTCCATCATCCATCAATGAGTCATCATGTGACTTTTGTTCCTTTGAAAAATAATCAATAAGAAAAAATTAATTAAATTAGTGACAATGAAACAACTTATTAATTGGTACATAGTTGAATGAGAGAATAGTTACCAATTTCTCAGTTCTCCAAATTGTCCATTAAATCTTGTAGTGATAGGCCATGGACATGCATCTCTTGCAAGTCTGCTTTTGTGGTCCGTGTCAAATCTTGGGTGCATATTAAAGCTTCTGCGGTCTTTGGTGTAAGAGAGCTTCTAAACTTGTCAATAACTCGACCACCAATGCTAAAGGCCGATTCACTTGCGACGGTTAAGATTGGCATTCCCAAGACATCCTTTGCTATTTGAGAAAGTATTGGGTATTTACCCGAATTGATCTTCCACCAACTCAACACATCAAATTCATCACCCTTTAATTTCTTTTCCATTGCATCAGCCAAATAGATATCTAACTCGGAAATATTATTACCTCTTCCCCGGGTTTCCAAATATTTTGCATAACCATCATGCAAATCAAGATCTACACCACTACTAAATGATGTAGAAGTAGAAGATGAAGAAAGAGTTGTGTTTTTTTTCATTTTCTTTGTCTATCATCTTCTTGTAGTGGTTAAATAAATCCTTCAAAGTTGCATTAACTCGGTTATTTATTTCATTGATTTTCTTAACATTGGTACCATAAATCAACTCTAAGCAATAACCAAGAAATAACATTTTGTTTCGTGGATCCAAGACTAATGCAACATACTACAAGAAATTCATGTTATCGAAGTTGTCCTAATACTTGTCATATTTAACTCCCATTGACAATGCCATGCTCCTCTTTTTATCATCTTTATCCAAACACATATTTGATATGGTCACATGCATTGTGACGAGCTCCCTATCAAACAAATTCAATGTCACATACTTACTTCCGGAAACTTTTTTGTTACATTAAAGAAAATCCTTAAATAATCCATGAAGTACCTATCAGGATTAAAAGGAAAATGTATTAAATAAGTAAACAACATATTAGGATTAAGAATTATAAATAAAGTCATACCTAGCTTTCACCCAATCTCTTCTTCGAGTGCCCCAAAACTTTTGCTCGATCAAACTTCTTTCTTTTTTTGTAATCCTTTGACAATCATCATCATTGATTTCATTATAGAAGTAAGAACCATAATTGAAGTCGATCTCATAAAGTCTATCACAAAAGGAAAAAAGAAACTTTAACAAAATTAAACATGATCATATACTAATATAAAATATAAAATAGTAAAATAGTAGTATAGTAAAATACATACCTAGTAAATGCTTTTGAATACTTTTCCGCCATTTGCAACATTAAGAATGTGGAATTCCATCGGGTTTCTACATCAAGACATGGTTTACTTTTACACTCTATTTTTTCAAACTTAACACACTCTAGGAAGTTATCATACCTAGAAGTTGATGATCTTAAATACCTAACCGCATTTCTAATGTTGTTGATTGAATCAAATTGCTCATCTAAACCATCTCTGTAACGCCACAAAATCCTAAGCCAGTTCTTTTTTTAAAACACGATGCGGAAGCTTAATCATAATAATTTACATAAATCCCACAACCAGGAATACTATTTACAAAAAATACAACAACTTGTTGTGTTACAAAATAAAACATGGAACGTCTTTAATCAAAACAAATATTTGAGCGCCGGTCAACTTTTACTTTAACCCAAAACACAGTTGTTGGTTCTATATGCCCAAGACGCAACTTAATACGATATTACTCATAATAAATAAATCTATAGGGCGCACATATAGAGCAAATAGATGCTAATTATATGTTCTGAATACGATTCAAAATATAACCAACCCTAATATATATTTATTGGACGCATTATTATTTAAGTGAAATAATAATCGTACGATAACTATATATATATATATATTAATTATGAGCAAACTTGTTACTCATATTATATATCTTGTTATAAGGAAATATATTTAGATGTATCCTCTTAATATGTTGCAAGTATCTATAATTGTTTTCTTGATAAAATCATTTATATAAATATAAATACATACACACTAGATATTCACTCATGGGATGGCTCCTCTTTTATTGTATGTTACATGTATGTATATATATATAAAAGGGGATGATTGTCTTTTGTTTTATGAACACACCTACAAGACATGCATAAGATGATATCTTATAATATGTTTTTTTAGGTATTGTGGCTGCCATAGGACAACCAAAGGGGAGGCCCCCTTTTCCTTTTCATTTTAATATTCAAAATATATATAATGTATGACATGCTTTTGGATAATGATACATTTATAAAAATTGGATGAGAAGTAATGGTGAATATATAGTGTGTGTCGTGAATATATAAGAAAGAAAGAAAGAAATAATGTTTTTTGTTTCCTTTTTAGTTCCTGGCTTTACATTCAAGAAAATAAAGAGAGAGTTATTTTATATAAAAGTAATCTCTCTTGTTTTTAGGTTGGTGTTAGATGGATGTTTAAGTAGAGACTTGAACAAACATTAACTAACTTGTTCTACTTCTTATGCAACACATATACAAGACTTATGTTGTTGGTATTTTTCAAGGAGTTGAAAGAGCCACAATAATTAGTAGACTTGAACACAAGTTAAGAAAAAGAAAAGGGTTTTCTTGCTTCTACTTGGTGTTGTCTACCTATAGGGTTGAAAGGGCTAGCACTCGGTTGGTGTTAGATGTTGCTCACGTGTGGATACCTTGGAGGGAAGCTACACTTGGTTCCTTGTCGTTTCTAGTCACCACCGATACTGGTTCATGCTACAAAGGTTGTATTTCTTAAACCCCCTATGGTTGTTTTAGTTTTCTTAGTACATGCATATGGATCTTGGTGGTGAGTTTAAAAGAGTTTAAAATTGTTATACACATGTTCAGGCTTCCGTTGCTATTAAATATTTTTTTAAAAACCGGTACAAACCTCAACGGTAGTATCGGAGTCACTTATGCATGTTTAAGAAACTTTATTTTAAGAAATTATATTTTCTTGATTATAAAAGAGATGGACAACTTTTCTTTTAGTAGAAAAGTAGTAGATTTCTTTTAGGCAACAAATATATATGTTTATATTGTTTATTTGTTACAACCATTTTTACATGCATATTTGGTTGTAAAAGGTTGCCTAAAAATCAAGTGTTGATTTTATGTGTTGTTTTGGGTGCATAGCAAGCCTTAAGACCTTTGTGATAATTTGTGGTTGTTTAATATTCATTTTGGTTGTAAATTATTATTTTTCATTTGGTATGTAATAATCATTTAATTTCTAGCATCTTGTTTATTTTTGTAAATAATAAAATAGTTTAGACTAGTTTTATTTTTATAAAAATGTAACAAGATGGAGATTGTCAAGTTGAAGACCTTTTGATGGAAGCCACAACAATGGTGTTTGGAGATCTTTGCAAGAGAAGGGTTCTCAAGGCAAGTGGGTTCTTCAAGATCATCACACTTGGATGCTTGGAATGTCCTTTAGATTGACTTGGTATTTTTCGTTTGGTTCACGAAAATTACGGACTAGGAAATGGCTTGGCTATGCACATATATGTGTTTTGCGTTTTTATGTTTATATTTATCATGTGTGGTTGAAATAGGATTTTTGCATGCTAGATAATATTTTGAACATAAAATAAAGTGCAAATGAGAGTTTGGTAAAGTATATATATTTGACAACATTCTTGAATGGTTAAAATGAGTTTTATTTAAAAGAAGTTTTAAATAAAATATCATGACGTCAAGTTATATATACATATATATATAAATATATATATATATATATATATATTAAATGAGTTTTGTAAAATAGAGATTTTAAAACTCAACCAAACTCCGTCACTAGCTTAATAATAAAAGGTGTTTTATTACAAGCTAAAATTGGTCGTAATTCGAGCGCTCAATCAACACACATTAATATAGGATATTAATATTAATCTAAAATTGACCGCGTCGAGAGTTCGTAAAATAGAGATTTTAAGACAACTCAAAGACCAAGATGTAAAATATGATTTTACTATAAAACTTGTAACTTATGATTGTATGCATGCAATATATGTTACATGAATTGTTTTGAATTATATATTTACATATAACGACGCAAAATGAATAAAGCCCTTTTCTAAATGTAAGACTATGTCATCCTAGCTTAAAACACTCGCTTGTTACTAGATTGTCCTTGTGGAGAGAGCATTAGCCAAACACATGGATTGACTTGTAACAACCGAGGTGGTATTTCGCGAATTCCATGAGAGTCTTGGGCCGGAAACCACAAGTTTTAAATTAGGACGACTTAATCGTGACTTATTGTGGAGAGAGCATTAGCCAAATGCAAGGAAGTACGAGGCATAGATGGGATCAAACATGCCGTTTTTGACAAGCGTTGTCAAGGATCCCATAAAGATCTAGGTATTGTATAGAGATAAATTGGTAATCGTTATCTATGTTGTTGTTTTAATCTTGGTGGAGAGAGCATTAGCCAAACATTCAAGATTAAGTTCAACTTGGATCCTAGCCTTTAGTAATTAATATTTTACTAAATTAAAACAAAGGGTTATTAATTTTAAAGGATAAATATCGAAAATACTAAAACTTGACTTTATTATTTTGTCGATGATAATGAACTAATTATTGCGATTCATTCTTTTGAAGAACAAATTTAAATAGTGCTATTTTCCTTGCCTGGTATCATGACTCGAGAAATATTCTCATAACATGAAAAGGAAAGTATTAGTACACATTTAATTGGTTAAGTCATTTAGAAATGTTAATAAATTTGTGGAGATACTTATGAGAAGTATTTAAACAACTTTATTGATACTACTTTTCTCGTTGTGGATTCCTTAAGACTTGGACCTTTTGAAGGACTTTTACTTATTGGAATCTATGATATTTTTATATCATTAAAGAAAGGGTTCTTGCATGAGAATAGTCAAACTGTTTCAAAGTATACAACTCCCGAGTTTTATCAAATGGCTAGAGGTGAATCTTTTAAACATTTGCATCATGTTGATGCGGTGTTATATAGATTAACTTAATCAGCTTGATTATCCATAATTTAGGTTCATTACAAAATCATATAACTTTTAGTTTATGATTTTAGTATAAACTAATTATTGAGAATTCTTTTATGTAAGAAGAATTCCAAACGAAGTCAAAAGGGTTGACTTAGATCAAAAGGGTAACTTGAATGGTTTCAAGATAAGGGTAAGCATTGGGTCGAAAGGTTCTATCGCAAACCTTACTCTAAGGCAAACTTAAAAGAGACATTCCCAAAGTGTTGTAGTTTGTTCTAGTTTTTAATGCGATTGAACGTTTGAATCAAAACTACATTATTTACTTGAAAGAGCTGAAAGATAAAGATTTGCTCACGTCAATTATTTATGTGTCTATATGATAGATCTTATAAGTTCATGATAATCCTTAGTATATGATACAAATGGATTAAGCATGACTTAGTCGACTTACTACTATTATCTTTCATATTGATAAGAATTGCATTATCAAAGCCCAAGCGGATAGGACTTTGATATCATTAACCTCGAGTTAGATGATGTATGCAAGTCTATTGGATTGCTAAGATAAGTGCTACAATCCTTATATCATTTTTGGTTGTTAGGATAAATAATTGAAAGTCCGATACATTTAATGTATGTGAGTTTTCTATTCATGTAGCACTAGTAGATCATCGTGCTTTAACTAATGTGTGTGTTCACAAGATTGCTTTATGACTACTTGTTGAGACATACATATGGAACTTTTGACTTGTTGAAAAGGTTACATAATAAAGTACTATTTCAGCTAGGCAAGACAATATATGCTATTCGATCTTTTCGAGTTGGCAAATATTTGAGCCGGTAGTATGACGAGTCATACTATACGTTCATTGTAATTTGTGGGATATGCTTTAGAATACGAACATAATGATCCTGGTGGGGAGTTTTAAAGAGTGGATGTTGCTCGCGTGTGGATACCTTGGAGGGAAACTACACTTGGTTCCTTGTCGTTCCTAATCTCCAGCGATACCGGTTCACGCTACAAAGGTTGTATTTCTTAAACCCCCTATGGTTGTTTTAGTTTTCTTAGTACATGCATATGGATCTTGGTGGGGAGTTTTAAAAAGTTTAAAATTGTTATACACGTGTAGGCTTCCGTTGCTATTAAATATTTTTTTTAAAAAACCGGTACAAACCCTAACAACAGCACAAGGTCTAAACTTGCAAAAACAGTTCAACGGTGGGGAATTAGCACAAAGCTAAGTGAGAGGAAGCTAAAACACAAAAGCAAACATCAACAATCGATACAAAAGCATATAATCACATAATCCACAAGATCGGCGGTTTGGCACACAACTTACAACCAATGCCATCCAAAGCAAAGGTTGACCGATAGCCCACCGCCAATTGACACATTTAGATCCCCTCCGATACAACTTATGCGTTAGAGGGTCTAAAACTACTCAACCAATAGCGATCAGGCCCAGACTAATTCCACACCTAGCTGACTTCTCAAACGATACTCGATATCATCCCTCGAGCACGTAAATAATCACACAAACAGATATACAAACAACAATCAATCAATAAATCATCAGAATCAATCATAAACACATGCATCACGTCATTGATCATATGAATCATGACCTTTACCATCCGTGAGTTAACATCCACTCACCTCTTAATCTCAAACACAACACTCAGAGGTCTAATATCACTGAGTCTTGGTATTTCCTGAATACACAGCAACACCGAAATTAGTTTCCAATAAATATATTTATATCAAGAATACTCATCAAGTTAGATCCACATAGTATAAACATATAATATGTACTTCAAAAGAACCAATAACAAAAGCTCCAAATTTCTAAAAATCGATGGACGCATCATGTCCAATCCCTCGACGCGTCGCGTCACGCCTAGCGGCCTCCTTTGAATGATCACTTTGAATGGAGGCTTTGAAAGAGGACCTCGAATGCCCACTTCGAGCGGCCACTTCAAGCACCCAAAACCTTCGAATTTCCATAGACTTCAAGCGGATAACCTATCAAATTGAGACTTCGAATTCTAAGAGAATGCGTCACATTCTCCAAATGAACGCGTTGCGTAAATTCTAGACCAGACGTGCAACTTTTTTTCATCTTTCAGCTCTAACCAAATACGAACCAACATATATTCAAAGCTGGAAAATGATTTCTAACACTTCTAAACTAAAAAAAACTTCATATAACATGTATACAAACAACAATAACACATCAAATCCATGTATAACATCAAAACAAACAAAACCCATTTGTCAAGTAAAGCTTCAAACTTCCATTCATGGTGTTCTTCATGCATATTCATAAAAACCAGCAACAAAGTATATCAAAATGATCATAATTGTAACACCCGCAAACTCGGGCTAGGAGATTAGCGGGTTGACGGTATGTGATTAATTGTGTTTAACTTGTTGTGTGTTTATTAAAGGTTAATTAAATTAATTAACTTAATTTATGATATATATGTTTACTAGAAAAGTTAAAAAGGAAAAAAGGAGTTAAGTATGTATGTATGTTAATATGTGTTTTTCCCGAATAAGTAAAACTAACAAAGAATAAGATCAAAGTGCGGAAATAGTTTTAAAGCAACGAATAGACGAAAGTTTTCAAAGTAGGATTATATTAATAACCAAACTTCAAAGAGTGCACAAGAACAAACTTGAGCACAGAGTACAAACTAAATCAAGAACAAACTTGAATGCAAATTAGCAAACAAACGCTTAACCTTTTCTCGTTAATCGAGCAAGTATTTATAGGCTAAGTAAATTAATCCTGACCATCTAATTTATTTACACATGTACCGCTCTACACTTAATTAGGAACAGAAAACAAGATTGCCGTTACGAGCTCCTTCAGAATGCGCAGATTGTGCACTTTACATAACAGGAAGATTCTGGTTGCCAGATGTATCTTTAGTGTAGAAGACCCTTTGATGACCGAAGACAAACTTCATGTAATGCCCACATTTTAAAAATGCACAAGAATATTTTTAATGAATATTATTGGTGATTTACGTGCAATATGGTTGGGAATTATTTAAGTGATGAACTTATGTCTTATATATATATATATGTGTATGTTGTGGATGGAAACTTATTAAGTAAGATTGGGCTTACATATGTTATAACCCAATAAGAGTTATGGTTGTATTTGGACTTGGAATTTTAAGTTGGGCTTAGGCCCACAAGAGGTTGGAAAATGAGTTTAAATAAGGATTTAGGGCACAGCCTCCCACACAAACCCTCAAATCACTGTTTCATTCATTCAAAGGTTTTGTGTGTGAGTGCTGGCGCCATTGAAGTCACGAGAGAGAGGAAGAAAGAGTTACTTCAAATTGTGGAAACTTGAGATTTTCAGTAAAGAAAAAATCAGGTAATGTTTCTCTGTTCTTTAGAATCATGTAGACATCCTTCTTGCTATGTTGAGTGTTGGTTGAATGATTATAGTCTGGGGTTTTTGGGTTTGAGGGTTTAAGTAAAACCCAGGAGAAATATCTTATCAAGAACACCCTTGTAAGTTGATTAAAATATGGTTTTAAGTTAAAAGGAAAGTTTTATATAAGTGGAGAAATGTTTTGAAACAAGTTTGAGCTGAATTGATTGAGTTTTTAGAAAGCTTGATTATGGCTATGGAGTCTGGGTTTTCAAAAGATGAACTTACAGTGAAGAAGGTGTGCCATGCGACAGTCACATGGACACCTGGGGTGCCATGCGACAGTCGCATGAGCCCAGGATGGTGCCATGCGACTTTCAGTTGATGTAGGAATGAGTTCATGCGACTTTGGCACTTTGTATGTGATTCCATGTGACTTTATGTGTTAAGTGTGATTCCATGCAACTTCCATGTGGTGAATAGTATCTCATGCGACTTTCAATATGCATAGTAAGTTCCAAGTGACTTTTGGTAGTTTAATATGCATCATGCGACTTTCATGTGCATAAGTATCAGTTCATGCGACTTTCAGTCCCAGTGTGTGTGCCATGCGACTTTCATGTGCATAAGTATCAGTTCATGCGACTTTCAGTCCCAGTGTATGTGTGCCATGTGACTTTCAGTCCCAGTGTGTGTGTGCCATGCGACTTTCATGTGCATAAGTGTCAGTTCATGCGACTTTCAGGCCATGCATGCGTGGCATGTGACTTTCAGTGAGTAACAGTTAAATACAGTAGTAACCAATGTTTAGACTTGGTCAGGTAGCAGTCAGTTACAGAGCTAAGCAAGCTAAGTCCTTCAGTAGGAACTGAACAACTAAGACAGCTAACAGGTGAGTATTCTCACTTATAACTTGAATAGATTCCAGATGTTATGTATGCATGTGAATACCAGATATTTATGATTATACGAGTTATAGTTGATTGTACTTAGACCGTACACTTCGGTGTCGGGTATGTTTAGACCGTTCACTCCGGTGACGGATATGTTTAGACCGTTCACTCCGGTGACGGGTATGTTAGACCGTACACTCCGGTGACGGGTATGTTAGACCGTACACTTCGGTGTCGGGTATGTTAGACCGTACACTTCGGTGTGGGGTATGAGACCAGCACTCCGGTGCCGGGTATGTTAGACCGTTGTGACGACAACGGGTGAGACCAGACCGTCCTAGAGACGGGTATGATGAGACCACTTACTACGGTAGTGGGTATGAGTTGAGTAGTATGTGAACTATTTTGGTTGTAAGTAGTATACTCGCTAAGCCTTGGGCTTACAGATGTTGTTTCATATCTTTTCATGTAAGGACCATGGCGGGGCTCCAGCTCAGTGAATGATAGCTCAAACTCAAGCTTCCGCATGCAATATTTTAGCTTTAATATTAATAGTTTCCAAAACAAACAAGGATGATTGTAACTTACTCAATACTGTATCATATTTGACTTCCAACGTGGCATGTAATGTTGTTATCATGGATCACGTATATCTTAATGAATGAATTATGTTTAAAAAAAATTTTTTTTTGGGACGTTACAACTTGGTATCAGAGCCTAGGTTTAAGGGATCTAGGTGCGTTTCGGCGTGTTTAGACTTAAACCTTGGTTCTTATGGAATTTTCAAACGAAGTTCATAAATTGTAAATGATAAAAGTTTTCAATGAGCTATCAGCTGGAGCTAGTCCGAGTGGTCACGTGCGAGGTACAAGGTACTTACAGTATTATATTATATGCTAGTTTGTATATTATTTCTGACAGTAGGCTGCTCTAGAAGGGTAGCAAGGGGTTAGTGAGACCTTTACATGATTACTATACATGAGAACCAGATGCTGTAGAAAGTGATGATACATGGCCTAAGCTAGTGAATCAGGATTTTCAAGGGTACTGCTAGGATCCAGTACGTATAGTGTGTTGGTAATAATAGGGCCCATATTATTAGTTGCACACGATACTTACGGGAACCTACCAGCATCCGAGGGAATCTTGTGAATCCGGTGAGGGGTACTTGTAGAGGTAAGATGCATGTAGCTAGGATGCCTTAGAAAGACTAGGGTTGCCTGCTAGCTAGGTTTTGACATGCGATACTTGATATATGCTTTGATAGTAGTGAGGACTGTATGGCAATGCCGCGTATTGATTAGTGCACTGTCTATACATCCAGTATATTTTAAATATGATTTTGTTGCACTATGGTATTATTCTTTGATGTGCTTGGGTTATCGTTTGTAAGACACCCCCCGTTTAAGACATTATCCAATTTTCGAGCTTTTAATTACACCATATAAACATATATATAAAACTAATCGAAATACTTATTTTTTTATCAAACACTCACCCAAACCCTGTAGTAAAACACGAGAAACCGAAGATGTAACACCCACGTCTTAAAATGTACACGAATATTTTAATGAATATTATGGGCAATTTATGCACAATATGATTGGGAATTATTTAGGTGGACTTGTGCCTTATATATATATATATATATATGTGTGTGTGTGTGTGTGTTTGTTGTGGATGGAATTTATTGAATAGATTAGGCTTATAGTTATTTTAATTCAATAAGAGGGATGGTTGAAATGGCCTTGAGATATGGAAATGGGCCTAGGCCCACAAGAGGGGTTTGAGAGTATATATAGAGGTTTAGGGCACAACCTCCCACACAAGAGCCAAGTTACTGTTGCATTCATTCAAGCTTTGTGTGAGTGTTTTGTGCCATTTGAGAAGATACGAGAAGAGGAGAAGAAGGTTTCTTCCATTGTTGGAACTTGAGAGTTTTAGCAAAGAAATCATCAGGTAATGTTTCTCTGATCTTTAGAATCATGTAGACATCCTTCTTGCTATGGTTGAGTGTTGATTGAATGATTATAGTCTAGGGTTTTTGGGTTTAGAGGGTTTAAGTAAAACCCAGGAAAAGTAGCTCACCAAGAACACCTTGAATATTGATATAAAATGATTCCAAGTTTAAAGGAAGGTTTTATAAAAGTGGAGAAATGTTTTGCAACAAGTTTGAGTTGAATTGATTGAGTTTTTAGAAATCTTGATTATGGCTATGGAGTCTGGGTTTTTGTAAAAGATGAACTTACAGTGAAGAAGGTGAGCCATGCGACAGTTACATGGACACCTAGGGGTGCCATGCGATAGTCGCATGAGCCTAGGATGTGCCATGCGACTTTCAGTTGGGCTGTAGGTTGTTCCATGCGACTCTCATGTATCCATTATCAGTTCATGCGACTTTTATATGATGAATAGTGTTTCATGCGACTTTTATATGATGAATAGTGTTTCATGCGACTTTCATGTGTTGTATGTGAGTTCATGCGACTTTCAGGCTTTGTATGTTATGCCATGCGACTTTCATGTGATAAGTGCTAGTTCATGCGACTTTGAATATGCTCCATGTGACTTTTATGTGTTAAGTATGATTCCATGCGACTTTCACGAGGTGAATAGTAGTCCATGTGACTTTCAGTTGGCCTGTGTATGTGCCATGCGACTTTCAGTCCTAGTTGTGAATTCATGCGACTTTCAGTTGGACTGTGGATATGCCATGCGACTTTCAGTATCATGTAGCAGTTCATGCGACTTTTAGGTAATGTACAGTAGTCCATGCGACTTTCGGTGTCGTCCATGCGACTTTCATTGTAGTCCATGCGACTTTCATAGTAGTCCATGCGACTTTCATGTAGCAAGCATAAGTCCATGCGATTTCAGTAACAGTTAAACCCAGTATTAACCAATGCTTAGACTTGGTCAGGTAGCAGTCAGTGAAAGCGTAAAACAAGGAGAGTCTTGCTGTAAGAATGAAGTAGCTAAGATAGCTGACAGGTGAGTATTCTCACTTATAACTTGAATAGATTGCATATGCTATGTATGTATGTGAATAACAGATATGTATGAATGTACGAGTTATAGTTGATTGTGCTTAGACCGTTTACTTCGGTAACGGGTTTGTTTAGACCGTACACTTCGGTGTCGGGTATGTTTTGACCGTACACTTCGGTGTTGGGTATGTTTAGACTGTTCACTCCGGTGACGGGTATGTTTAGCCGTTCACTCCGGTGACGGGCATGTTTAGACCGTTCACTCCGGTGACGGGTATGATAGACCGTACACTTCGGTGTCGGGTATGAGACCAGCACTCCGGTGCCGGGTATGTTATACCGTTGTGACGACAACGGATGAGACGAGACCGTCCTAGACGGGTATGATGAGACCACTTAATACGGTAGTGGGTATGAGTTTAGTAGTATGTGAACTATTTTTGGTTGTAAGTAGTATACTCGCTAATCCTTGGGCTTACAGATGTTGTTTCATATCTTTTCAGGTAGGGACCATGGAGGGGCTCCAGCTCAGTGAATGATAGCTCAAACTCAAGCTTCCGCAACCTTTTAACACAGTTTTCATCAGTAATGGTTTTATTTATAGATAATGGGAATGATTGTAACTTAATGAAGAATGGATGTTTATTCCGCGAACAATTGGTTGTGTAATTACGTTATTAATGATGTTGAATATCCTTTGAATGAATTATGTAAAAAATAATAATTTTGGGACGTTACAACTTGGTATCAGAGCCTAGGTTTAAGGGATCTAGATGTGTTTCGGCGTTTTTAGACTTAAACCTTGGTTCTTGAAGAATTTTCAAACAAAGTTCATAATTTGCAAATGATAAAAGTTTTCAATGAGCTATCAGCTGGAGCTAGTCCGAGTGGTCACGTGCGAGGTACAAGGTACTTACTATATTATAGTATATACTAGTTTGTATATGATTTCTGACAGTAGGCTGCTCTAGAAGGGTAGCAAGGGGGTTAGTGAGACCTTTACATGTTTACTATACATGAGAATCAGATGTTGTAGAAGTGATGTTACATGGCCCAAGCCAGTGAATCAGGATTTTCAAGGGTAATGCTAGGATCCAGTATGTGTAGTGTGTCAGTAATAATAGGGCCCATATTATTAGTTACACACGATACCTACGGGAACCTACCAACATCCAAGGGAATCTTGTGAATCCGGTGAGGGGTACTTGTAGAGGTAAGATGCCTGTAGCTAGGGTGCCTTAGAAAGACTAGGGTTGTCTGCTAGCTAGGTTTGACTTGTGGCATTTGACATATATATTGATTAGTGAGGACTGTATGGCAATGCCGCCTATTGATTAGTGCACTGTCTATACATCCAGTATGGTGAACACGAGAAACCGAAGAGTTATCCTAGCAGAAAGAGTTTTCGAAAGCCCGCCAGACGGGGGAAATGCTAGTGTGACCGGGGAGAGTGACCCCCGCATGCAACCAGTTAACCAGCCACTTCCTGAGAACGTGGCTCCTGAGAACACTGTACCGAACGACCCTGAAAGTGAAGAGTTTGGGGAAGCAGACATAACTGAATTGGTAACCACAGCGGTGACCAATGCATTGAAAGAAATTCTACCTAAGGTGGTAGAGGACCTGAAGCAGGATATGAACACAATGATAGACCATAAACTGGGTGCTCTGTGGGCCGCGAAGGAAGCAAGTTTAATAGCGGCAACCACCCAGCTAGTGACACCAACTGCTAGCCAGGTAACTCAAGGAGGTACCTTTCGAGACTTCTCGGCATGTCAGCCACCGACTTTTGAGGGTTTGCCAGACCCAGTGCTAAGTACCAGATGGATTGCCACGGTTGAGGGAGCGTTCTTCACCTGCAAGTGTGCTGACGATGCGAAGGTTTGGTTCGCATCCAACTTCTTGAGGGGAGCCGCCAAAGACTGGTGGAACTTGCTGCGTAAGATGAAGGGAGAGTCTATCGCTAGGATGAAATGGGAAGAGTTTACTGAATTGTTCTATGCTGAGTATGCACCAAAGGTTGAAGTAGAGAGGGTCATGGATGAGTTCATGAATTTAGAGCAGACCACGGAGACGGTCAATCAGATCACTGCGGTATTCAAGGAAAAGATGCTTTACTGTCCAGCTTACGCTAATGATGAGGGGTTACAGATGCATAGGTACACCCAGGGAGGATATCCGCGAGTTTATGGCCAATGGTCAGTATTCCACCCTCGAACAGCTAATAGACAGAGCCCGTAAGAGAGAGCTCTATCTGACAGAAAGGAACAAGAAACGTACTGTAGAGCGGGCCGCTCTCGGCAACCACTAGGGGAAACAGCCAGTTAAGAAACCGAATGTAGGGCCCAAGTGCGGGCGATGCGGTAAGATGCATATTGGAAATTGTCGTCAGGGGATAGACAGGTGTTACAGATGTGGGAGAGGTGGGCACCATGGCAAAGATTGCAAAGCCCACCTGAATGTATGCTTCAAGTGCAATAAGCCGGGACACCGGATGACGGAGTGCCCCGAGACGACTGGAAGCAGTGGAAAGACAACTTGGCAGCCGCCACTCAGAATCACTGAGGGGGAGAAAGGAAAGAGGCCGGAAGCGCCTAAACCAAGGGGTCGCGCTTTCCAGATGACAGTGGAGGAAGCCAAGAAGGAACCGGATGTGATAGCAGGTCCTTTCATCGTTAACTCTTTACTTGCACTTGTACTTTTTGATTCCGGGGCTAGCAAGTCCTTTGTATCTTTTTCGTTTTGTAAAAGTTTCGCTGTAGAACGAATGAAGCTAGAAATGCCACTAGAGGTGGAAATAGCCGATGATAAGGCTTTGAGTGTAACCACCATCTATAGGAACAATGTAATAATAATAGACGATGTAAGGTTTCCTATAGACTTACTACCGACTCTGATGCAGGAATTTCAAGTAATTGTGGGAATGGACTGGCTGGGGCGTCACCAGGCCAGTATCTTGTGCAAGCAGGGTATCATACGGATCCAGAATCCAAGTGGGGGAGAAATCTCCATCTATGGTCAGAGGCAGAAAGGAACGACAGTTTGCTGCATCGTAACCAAAGCCGCAAAGTACTTACGCAAAGGGTGTGCTGCGTTTATCGCACACGTTATAGACTCGAGGAAGGAAAAGAAACAGTTAGGGGTATCCGACATACTAGTGGTGTGTGAATACCCCGAGGTATTCCTAGAGGACCTGCCAGGGAGACCACCAGACCGGCAAGTAGAATTCCGTATAGACTTGGTACAAGGAGCAGCGCCTATCGCGAAGGCGCCATACCGTTTAGCGCCGCCAGAAATGCAGGAGTTAATGACGCAACTGCAAGAATTGCTTGATGAGGGTTTCATCCAACCTAGTAGCTCACCTTGGGGAGCCCCGATTCTGTTCATAAAGAAAAAGGATGGAACTTTCAGAATGTGTATCGATTACCGAGAGCTCAACAAGGTCACAGTGAAGAATAGGTATCCACTACCTCGAATAGACGACCTGTTTGATCAGTTGCAAGGTGCGTCATGTTTTTCAAAGATAGATTTGCGGTCGGGTTATCATCAGCTCAAAGTCCGAGAAGAAGATGTAGCAAAGACGGCCTTCCGAACGAGATACGGGCACTTCGATTTCGTGGTGATGCCTTTCGGCCTCACCAATGCACCCGCAGCTTTCATGGATCTAATGAATCGGGTTTGCCGACCGATGCTTGATAAGTCAGTAATTGTGTTCATCAATGACATCCTAGTCTACTCCAAAACCGAGGCGGAACATGAGAAACACCTCCGAGAGGTGCTAGAAACGTTGAGGAGGGAAAAGTTGTACGCGAAGTTTTCAAAGTGCGAATTTTGGCTAAAGGAGGTGCAGTTCCTCGGAAACCTGGTAAACCGCGAAGGAGTCAAGGTGGACCCGGAAAATATAGAGGCCGTGATGAGATGGGAAACGCCGAAGAATCCGACGGAGATCCGAAGCTTTTTGGGCTTAGCCGGTTACTACAGACGATTCATCAAGGATTTCTCGAAGCTGGCAGTGCCACTGACAAAACTGACGAAGATGAATACCCATTTTCGTTGGGGAGCCGTCCAACAGAAAGCATTCGAGAACCTTCGGGGCAAGCTATGCGAAGCTCCGATACTGACCTTACCCAAGGGAATGGAAGACTTAGTGGTGTTTTGTGATGCCTCTCTTGTGGGGCTCGGATGTGTTCTTATGCAGAGAGGGAAAGTTATCGCTTATGCTTCAAGACAGCTAAAACCTCACGAGTGTAATTATCCAACTCACGACCTGGAGTTGGCAGCAGTTGTGTTCGCGCTCAAGATTTGGCGACACTACTTATACGGAGTTAAAAGCACCATCTACTCAGATCACAAAAGCCTGAAGTATTTCACCGACCAGAAGAATTTGAACATGCGACAGCGGAGGTGGCTAGACATCGTCAAGGATTATGACTGTGAAATCTTGTACCACCCAAGGAAGGCCAACGTGGTGGCGGACGCGTTAAGTCGTAAGACGAGCTAATTGCAGTTCAATGTTAAATGTCTAAGAATGACGGTTACAACCTCACTATTCGAGATGATTTTGACGGCCCAGGTTGAGGCAGCAAAGGAGGAAAACCAGAAAGCGGAACGGATTAAGGGTCATTTGGCCTCCATGGCCAAGGACAGTTGGGGATTGTGGACCCGTTACGGAAGGAATTGGGTGCCGAAAGCTACAGAGGTTCGAAGTGTTATCTTAGATGAAGCCCACAAGTTGAAATTTTCTATACACCCGGGGGCTACTAAGATGTACCGAGACTTAAAAATGGATTACTGGTGGCCAGGGATGAAGAGAGACGTGGCGAGTTACATAGAAAAGTGTCTAACGTGTCTACGGGTGAAGGCAGAACACCAGAGACCACATGGTAAACTGCAACCATTAGAGATACCGATGCGGAAATGGGAGCACGTAACTATGGATTTGATAACAAAGCTGCCTAAGACACCAAGAAATTTTGACGCCATTTAGGTTGTAGTGGATAGGTTGACCAAGAGCGCGCACTTCATACCCATCCGAGAAGCTAGCTTGGCGGAAAGATTGGCAGATATTTACGTGAAGGAGATAATCTCAAGGCACGGGGTGCCAGTTACTATCATCTCAGATCGGGATGTGCGGTTCACATCTAGGTTTTGGAACAAGTTTCACGAGGATCTAGGCACGAGGATAAATCTCAGCACAGCTTACCACCCGCAGACCGACGGGCAGAGCGAGAGAACCATACAGACTCTTAAGGATATGTTAAGAGCTTGCGTTATCGACTTCGGGGGAAGTTGGGATTTGTACTTACCTCTCGCATAATTCTCTTACAACAACAGTTATCACGCCAACATCGGGATGCCGCCCTATGAGATGCTGTATGGAAGAAAGTGTAGAACCCCGATCTGTTGGGGGGAAGTGGGACAGAAAGAGCTTGGTAACACCGAGATAGTTCAGAAAACGTCAGAGTACGTGCAACAGGTCCGCGAACGGTTGAAAGCGGCTCAGAGCCAGCAAAAAAGTTATGTAGATAAGCGGAGATCGCTGTTAGAATTTCAAGTGGGTGACCAAGTGTTACTCAAGGTATCCCCGTGGAAAGGGATAATTCATTTTAGGAAGCGTGGAAAATTGAACCCTAGGTTCATAGGACCGTTTAAGGTCATTGCGAGAGTGGGCAAGATGGCCTATCATTTAGAGCTACCAGAGGAGTTATCGAAAATACACAACACTTTCCATGTTTCACATTTGAGGAAGTGTTTGGCCGACGAGTCGGCATTTGTACCTTTGGAGGACATCACCGTGGATGAAAGGTTGAATTATGTGGAGAAACCAGTAGCGGTCGTTAAAAGAAGAGTCAAACAGCTACGCAACAAACAAGTAGGGATGGTTAAGGTGCAGTGGGAGCACCGGAAAGGATCAGAGTGGACCTGGGAGTCCGAAGATGAGATGAAGAAGAATTACCCGGCATTGTTCGAATAAGAATTTCGAGGACGAAATCGTGTTTAAGTGGGGGAGAGTTGTAATACCCACGTCTGAAAATGTACAAGAATATTTTAATGAATATTATGGGCAATTTATGCACAATATGATTGGGAATTATTTAGGTGCCTTATATATATATGTGTGTGTTTGTTGTGGATGGAATTTATTGAATAGATTAGGCTTATAGTTATTTTAATTCAATAAGAGGGATGGTTGAAATGGCCTTGAGATATGGAAATGGGCCTAGGCCCACAAGAGGGGTTTGAGAGTATATATAGAGGTTTAAGGCACAGCCTCCCACACAAGAGCCAAGTTACTGTTGCATTCATTCAAGCTTTGTGTGAGTGTTCTGTGCCATTTGAGAAGCTACAAGAAGAGGAGAAGAAGGTTTCTTCCATTGTTGGAACTTGAGAGTTTTAGCAAAGAAATCATCAGGTAATGTTTCTCTGATCTTTAGAATCATGTAGACATCCGTCTTGCTATGGTTGAGTGTTGATTGAATGATTATAGTCTGGGGTTTTTGGGTTTAGAGGGTTTAAGTAAAACCCAGGAAAAGTAGCTCACCAAGAACACCTTGAATATTGATATAAAATGATTCCAAGTTTAAAGGAAGGTTTTATATAAGTGGAGAAATGTTTTGCAACAAGTTTGAGTTGAATTGATTGAGTTTTTAGAAAGCTTGATTATGGCTATGGAGTCTGGGTTTTTGTAAAAGATGAACTTACAGTGAAGAAGGTGAGCCATACGACAGTCACATGGACACCTGGGGTGCCATGTGACAGTCGCATGAGCCTAGGATGTGCCATGCGACTTTCAGTTGGGCTGTAGGTTGTTCCATGCGACTCTCATGTATCCATTATCAGTTCATGCGACTTTTATATGATGAATAGTGTTTCATGCGACTTTTATATGATGAATAGTGTTTCATGCGACTTTTATATGATGAATAGTGTTTCATTCGACTTTCATGTGTTGTATGTGAGTTCATGCGACTTTCAGGCTTTGTATGTTATATCATGCGACTTTCATGTGATAAGTGCTAATTCATGCGACTTTAAATATGCTCCATGTGACTTTTATGTGTTAAGTATGATTCCATGCGACTTTCACGAGGTGAATAGTAGTCCATGCGACTTTCAGTTGGCCTGTGTATGTGCCATGCGACTTTCAGTCCTAGTTGTGAATTCATGCGACTTTCAGTTGGCCTGTGGATGTGCCATGCGACTTTCAATATCATGTAGCAGTTCATGCGACTTTTAGGTGATTTACAGTAGTCCATGCGACTTTCAGTGTAGTCCATGCCACTTTCATTGTAGTCCATGCGACTTTCATAGTAGTCCATGCGACTTTCATGTAGCAAGCATAAGTCCATGCGATTTCAGTAACAGTTAAACCCAGTATTAACCAATGCTTAGACTTGGTCAGGTAGCAGTCAGTGAAAGCGTAAAACAAGGAGAGTCTTGCTATAAGAATCAAGTAGCTAAGACAGCTAACAGGTGAGTATTCTCACTTATAACTTGAATAGATTCCATATGTTATGTATGTATGTGAATAATAGATATGTATGAATGTACGAGTTATAGTTGATTGTGCTTAGACCGTTTACTTCGGTAACGGGTTTGCTTAGACCGTACGCTTCGGTGTCGGGTATGTTTAGTCTGTACACTTTGGTGTCGGGTATGTTTAGACCGTTCACTCCGGTGACGGGTATGTTTAGACCGTTCACTCCGGTGACGGGCATGTTTAGACCGTTCACTCCGGTGACGGGTATGTTAGACCGTACACTTCGGTGTCGGGTATGAGACCAACACTCCGGTACCGGGTATGTTAGACCGTTGTGACGACAACGGGTGAGACGAGACCGTCCTAGTGACGGGTATGATGAGACCACTTACTACGGTAGTGGGTATGATTTGAGTAGTATGTGAACTATTTTTGGTTGTAAGTAGTATACTCGCTAAGCCTTGGGCTTACAGATGTTGTTTCATATCTTTTCAGGTAGTGACCATGGCGGGGCTCCAGCTCAGTGAATGATAGCTCAAACTCAAGCTTCCGCATGCAAGATTTTAGCTTTAATATTAATAGTTTCCAAAACAAACAAGGATGATTGTAACTTATTCAATACTGTATGATATTTGACTTCCAACATGGCATGTAATGTTGTTATCATGGATCACGTATATCTTAATGAATGAATTATGTTTTAAAAAAAAATTGGGACGTTGCACTTCAGCTGACGTTCACTTCAGAACTAATCTTCAGATGAACTACGGGCCACTTTCTTCAGATGACGCGTCAGAACGTTTTACAAAAGAATATGATATTACACCTTCAATCGCTTTCTTCGAAAGCTTCTTCAGGAATGGAATATATACAAATAAAAGGACTAACAATCTCCCTCTATTTGTTTATAATCCATGACTATATACAAATTAAAAAATAAAGAATATAAAGAATAAAGAATTACTATTCTAAATATTTGGTTTGAACTCTTCAGGAGAAGATTCCTTTGGAGCTTTGAGCTTCATTTGCTTCAAGTATTCAATCAGAATGTCTTTCACTTCTGGATTCTTATTGTCTATGAAATATCGAAGAGATAGCCAGTCAGCCTTGGCGAAGTCTAAAACTCTCTGAAAACGAATCTTGTCATATGCATCAAGAAAATAAAATCCCCTCGGATTTGAGAGAACTTTACCCACTTCAGGAATGAAACCAGGAGGCAACGTGGTGTCAAAGCCTTTGCAATTTGGAAGCTCTCCAATAGATATCAGCTCCAAGATTTGTTGCTGAGATTTGTTGAGAGTGAGTCTCCTTCTCTGAAATTTTAACTTTTCAGCTCGAGTGGGTTTCTTTTTCTGTGGCATGACAACTGCATCAGATCCCCTCTTCTTTACTTCCTCCTCATAATATTCAATTATTTTGGTGATCTCTAGTTGAATGAACTTAACATCATCAGTTTGCTTGCGTTTTGATAAACAAGCAAGTATTTCATTCCATTCAGACACAGCATAATTGAGTTGGACATTCTTGACAGATTGTATACTGAAGAGAGGAAGATTTTTACGCTGAACATTCAGAAGGATTTCATTATTGACTTTCTTCAGCTTTATTCCCGTGATTTTATCTGGATGCCTTCTCTGATGTCGAGAGCTTAACCACTTTTCTTGTTTTTCTTCCATGATCCTTTTCTTCCTCAATTAAAGCTTTTTCAGCTTCAATATTCTCCTGAATCTGTTTTGATGATCGAAGGGAGATAGATCAATTTTGTTCGCAGCAAGCTCTTCAAATGCAAATTTCTCTACTGCTATTCTGCCAAGTTCATCAGCCACTTTCAAGTCTTTTTCTCTTGGATTTTTATCATTTGAGTCACTGAATTCATATATACCCTTACTCATCCGGAGAGGTTATCACCATTTTCCCTTTACCTTTATCAGACTGGCTTGGCCGACCACTGGATGAAGGAGCAGCTGATTGAATGGGAATCTGAGAGGCTTTAGCTTCAGTTATGATTTGCTGACATTTAGCTCCATCTAGCTCTGAACTGAAAAGTTCAGTTTCAGCCTTTCTTTGATGAAGGAGACTCTTGAGCTCCCCATCAGCAAGTGCCTTAGCTTGTTCGGCTTTGGCTAATCTGGCCTCGAAATCGATCAAGGCATATTCTTGTTTTGTTCAGCGGCTTTGAGGTGAGCCACTTCCTCTTCTAATCTTTGTAAGTATTCAGCACGTGAATACCTTCTATCCCATTTGATTATCTTCCAATCAACGGTAGCCTTCTATCTTATAATCTAACAGATTTTGGACTGTCTTCGAACTTTCTCCCCCTTAGAAGCTGCAGATATTCCTGATGCTTCTACCGACCGAGACAGGGCCGAAATCTCTCTTGAAAGGCCAGAGAAGGAGGGAGCAAACAATTCTTGCAACTGACAAGTTACAGCTTCAGAAAGATTGACAGCATGGATGTTAGAATTTACAGAGGTGGAGAGAGTAGAGAGTTGAGTGTTAAGTTTAGAAAACTCAAGAGTGACAGAATCAGCTATTGTTTTCACAAGATGGTGAAGAGTTGTGTACATCCCATGAATGATCAGATTTTTTCGATCAATGGTTTGGGTGACGGTTGTGAACTGAGTTTTGACAGACTCAACAAGAGATTTGAGCTCAGTTTCAAGCTTGGCTTAATTATTGGCGACACAATGACCCTGAAAGGTGTTTGTCTTAACTGAATTAGAGACAAAAAGGACGAGTTCAGATAGACTTTCCAATGAGGAAGCAATGTGTAACACCCGAAAACCTGGGCTAGTAGATTAGCGGGTTTACGGTATGTTTTTATTTGTGATTTAATTGTGTTAATATTAATTATGTGATTATCTAAGTGAATTAATTAATTAATTGAATTTATTATGAATATGTATATATGTTAGTGGCCGTATGTATGTATGACCGTAGATGTGTGTATGTTTGCATGTGTGTGAGTGTATTACACGTGGTGGTGTATGTGGGATTTGGTTGACACCTAACTTGCATGTACACTAGTGAGTGTATGTGTATTGTTTCTTTATTCTTAAAATTCAGAGAGTGTGTGTGTGTGTGTGAATTGTTTCTCTGCCAAGAAGAAAAACCGAGAGAAAAGAAGAGAAGAAGAAAGGAATCGGAATTCCCATTTGTGTGTGATTTATCAAATATTTAAGGTTGGTGTTCATAAATTGACATGTTATAATCTTTCTTGATGTGTTATATGATTTTAAAACATGAATTATGTTTAGATTGAGGATTGCATGTTAGAACATCATAATCGGTTTTGATATAATATGATTTTGATTCAGTGTACATATGATATATACAAATATGATGTTTACTACATGAGAAAGTGTTTAAAGATGTTTAAATCATATTCTGGAATAATGTTATAAGTTCATGAAATCTGGGTCTGGATTACTATATGTTGAAGTTATCGGATTTGATATTTTATGAAGCTCTCAGATTGTTGAGAAGAGGAAATCCGAGTCTTGCTAAAATCCGGATCTTATGAAATCCGAATCCTTAAATCCGGAAGTATTGAAAACCGAAACTTGAAATCCTTGACCAAATCCGAATACTATAATTGGATATGAAATCCTAAACTTGGAAAGTGATTTAAGTCAGAATCCGAATGATGAAATCCGAAACACATGAAATCCGGAACTTAGAATCCAAGACTTAGTGAAATCCGATACTTACAATTTTGGAACTTGAAATCCGATTAAGACAAAACAGACATTGGAACCCATCGGATTTCTAAATCCGACAGTTATGAAATTCTAATAGACAGTTGCGGAATTTGAGAAAATCCGATACCTTGGTTGCGGATTTTCAAAAATCCGAGAGAGAGAATCCGATAGTTTTGAAATCTGATACTTTTGAGTTTCAATTGTATTTGTTTATTGATTTTTAAATGTTATGAATGAATTATAAATATATGATGAGATATATTTATGAGATTTCGATTGATTGATTGTTATTATGTTTTCGGGAAATCCAAAGGCTCAGTAACATAAGAATTCTGAGTGCTTCCCCTGAGATTGAAAGGTGAGTGGATGTTGGATGCGAATGGTAAAGATTGTGTTTAGTATTACTGATATGAGGCATGATTGTATGTGAAGGTTTGATATTGGAACTGTTGATTGTGATTATTATGTATTATGACTGCTACATGATTATTTGTTCGATACGCACTCTTAGTATGATTTTGAGTTGCGTTTGAGAAGTCAGCTATGCGTGGAATTGGGCTGGGCTTTTTTAGTGGTTGGTTGAACAGTGGTAGCCTTACTGTTGCATATGTTGCTTCAGAGTGGGATTTCACTGTGCCAATTCAGTAGAGGGCTATCGGTAAACCTTTGCTTTGGCTGGCATTGGTTGTAGGTTCTGCGCCGAACCGCCGGTCTTCTTAGAGTTGTGATTACATGTTTAATATTGGCTTCGTGTTTGCTTTTGGGTTTAGCCTCTACTCACTTAGCTTTGTGCTAATTCCCCACAGTTGTTGATTTTGCAGGTTGGTATTTGAGTGCTCGTGGAAGGAAAAGTTGACTTGACTATGATGTCTTGATTTAAATGAAACGAGCCAGATTATTTTGTAACACAAAATTATGTTTGTTACATTTTGAGAACAGATATTTTGTTTATAAAGGATTGTAACTGTTTGTGAATGAAAAGTATGTTTAATTAATTAAAGCTTCCGCAGCGCAGTTTAAATAAAATGGCTTAGATTTTACGGTGTTACAGTTTGGTATCAAAGCCTTGGTTTGGCGATGCAGGCACGGCTAGAGTGTTGCATTCCCAAATCTTCGCTCGTGACAGGTCAAGCTTTCCTTCAGGGGGAATTAGAGTGGGTTAGAGTTGTTTGTAGTAGTTAGTATTTTGGGTACTAACGGTCTATGTTAATAAGTTGTGAGATGATGTGATTGTAACAGATATGGCTGAAAGAGAGACCCCTATCCTCCCTCCTGCTACTCAATCATCTGCTGAGGCACCAGTGATAGAAGATTTGGATGTAACTAACCGAGCAGGAACATCTAGTCAAGAACAAGAAGAAGATCAGAGCGAGTACATATTGAAATTGGAAAATGAACTGATGGATCTTAGAGCCAAGCTAAATAACCTGGAACAAAGATTGACCCAAATTGAACAACCTCCAGTATCAACTGCGATTTTTACTCAGGCAACCGTACCACCAGTATCAATGCCCCTACCACCAGTGACACAGATAATGCAACAACCGTTCTACTATCCATATCCACAACAGGGAGCTTACCCTTTTGCGTTTCCTGGGTTTAAGCAGCCGTGCACATATAAACAATTCCTTGACTGTAAGCCTTCGGAATACAGTGGAAGTTATGACCCTAACGTAACCCTGAACTGGCTGAGGGAAATGGTAAAGGCACTAGATGCCTGTAACGGTGAAAACAAACTGAAGGTGAAATATGCATCAAGGATGCTAAAAGGTGATGCTATGGTTTGGTGGGATTCCATCACTGGACATTTCACTGAACAACAACAGGAGAGTTACTTGGAGTCAGTTCCAAGAAAAACTTTGTGAACAATACTGCGGTACATTTGAAGTTGCTAAGATCAAGAAGGAATTCATGGATCTACAAATGACCGGGAATATGACAGTGGATGATCTGATTAAGCAATTTAATCAGAAAATGAGATTTGTGAAGCACTGGGTACCAGACAAAGAATCTAAAATTGCTCACTTTGTCGGAGCACTGCACCCTGATCTCCGTAGCGCCACTAGATGGGCTACTACCTTATCGCAAACATTTAATTTGGCAAAAATAGCAGAAGGGGATTTAATAGCCAAGAACAAGTGGAATGGGGAAAAGATTGCCCAACAAAAGTCAAAGATTGATCATTATAATTCCCAACAAAGAAAGGGTGGGCAAGGAAGTGGATATAAGCAGGGAGACCAGAGTAGGAGGTCGAATGTTGGTGGGTCAACTCAGAGGGCACCGTGGTGTAGTCGGTGCAAGTCATACCACAACGGGCAGTGTACGCCCCAATCAAGAAGATGTGTTAAGTGTGGCCGGTTTGGCCATGAACTGAAGGACTGCAGGTTCCCTCGCAGTGTCTGTTGGAATTGCCAGAAAGAAGGGCACAGAGTGGGAGATTGGCCGGTGGGAAAGAAACTAGGATCGGGAGTAGGGGCGGGGTCAGCTGGGGGATCATCTTCAGCTTGTCAGAAGAGAAAGAATCCACCTACTACTGAGGGTAGGGCCTTTAAAATGACGGTGGAGGATGCCACCACTACTGACGATGTCATAACCGGTATGTTTCTGATTAACTCTATCCCTGCAAGTGTGTTATTTGATTCTGGAGCTAATCGCTCATTTGTGTCTGTGGAGTTTTGTGGTAGATTAAATATACCTGTTATTAAACTTGCTAGTACCCTAGAGATAGAAGTAGCAGATGGCATGATGGTTCTAGTCACGACTGCTGTGGCTGGAGCTAAAATTGATATTTATGGTGTATGTTTTCTTGTTTACTTTCTTGTCATGCCTTTCTCTGGTTTTGATGTTGTATTGGGTATGGATTGGTTAAGTCTGAATCAAGCAAGTATAAAATGCCACAAGAAGTTAATCTCATTCCCATTAGCGGATGGTACAAGGGTGATAGCAAGGGGTGAGAAAGCCGGGTCTGCAATTTCAATCATTTCGTGCTTAAAGGCAAAGAAAGCACTAAGTAAAGGTTGTGAATCGTTTATAGCATATATGATTGATGGAAAGAAAGAAAAGCAAGCTATGACAGATATCCGGGTGGTAACGGAATACCCGGAGGTGTTTCCAGAAGAGTTGCCTCGGCTGCCTCCAGTTAGAGAGGTAGAGTTCAAGATAGATTTGATTTCGGGTTCCCGACCAGTGGCTAAAGCACCGTACAGACTGGCACCTTTAGAAATCCGAGAAATGATGACACAGATCCAAGACTTGTTAGATAAGGGATTTATCCGACCAAGTTCATCACCCTGGGGTGCGCCAGTGTTATTTGTAAAGAAGAAAGATGGTACTTTGCGTATGTGCATTGATTATCGGGAATTGAACAAGAGAACGATAAAGAACAAATACCCATTACCCAGAATTGATGATTTGTTCGATCAACTACAGGGAGCTTCTTTCTTCTCGAAGATTGATTTAAGATCGGGTTACCATCAGGTAAGGGTGTCAAAGGAGGATGTGGCAAAGACAGCTTTCCGTATGCGATATGGTCATTATGAGTTCCTGGTTATGCCATTCGGTCTAACCAATGCACCAGCAATATTTATGGATCTCATGAACAGATTCTGTCGACCATTTCTTGATAAGTTTGTGATTTCATTGATGACATTTTGATTTACTCGAAGACTGAGATAGAGCACGAGTAGCATTTGAGACAGATCTTAGAAATTCTGAAGAAAGAACCGTTGTACGCAAAGTTCTCGAAATGTGAGTTCTGGTTGAGAGAAGTACAGTTTTTGGGGCATATAATTTGTAAGGAAGGGGTAAAGGTGGATCCTTCAAAGGTATAGGCAGTGATGAGTTGGAAAGCTCCAAGAACACCATCTGAGATAAAGTGTTTTCTGGGATTGGCTAGATACTACCGCAGATTCATCAAAGATTTTTCTAAGATTGCGGGACCGTTAACCAAGTTAACTCGGAAGGATGTAAAGTTTATGTGGGGTAACGAACAAGACAAGGCCTTCCAGATATTAAAAGAATTGTTGTGTCAAGCTCCAATCCTTGCTTTGCCAAGTGGATCTGAAGATTTTACAGTATATTGTGATGCATCTTTGGCTAGTTTAGGATGTGTATTAATGCAGAGAGATCGGGTAATTGCTTATGCTTCCAGACAGTTGAAACCACATGAAAAGAACTACCCGACTCACGACTTGGAGCTAGCAGCAGTAGTATTTACACTCAAATTGTGGAGACATTACTTGTATGGCACCAAATGTGTGATTTGTACAGATCATAAGAGCCTGCAGTATGTGTTCACTCAGAAAGAATTAAATATGAGACAGAGACGCTGGGTAGAATTGATAAAAGATTATGACTGTGAGATCAGATATCACCCGGGAAAAGCAAATGATGTGGCAGATGCCCTGAGTCGAAAAGGAAATGGAAGTTCTATTCAATTTATGCGAATTGCGATAGTATCTGATCTGATAGATAGACAGAAGTTTGCTCGGTTGGAAGCCCTTAAAGAAGAAAATTTAAAGACTGAGTTAATGAAAAAGAGAAAAAATGAATTGAATGACGATTCTCATGGATTAAAAACATTCAAAGCTCGTGTATGGGTGCCTAAGCTTGGAGAATCGAGACAATTAATTTTGACAGAAGCACACAAGTCGAGATTGTCGATACACCCAGGAAGCACTAAAATGTATAACGATCTGAAAGTGCTTTACTGGTGGCCTACGATGAAAGCAGATGTGGCACATTTTGTAGAATCGTGTCATATTTGTGCGCAAGTGAAGGCAGAACATCAAAGGCCTTATGGGTATTTGAAGCAGTTAGAGATTCTTGAGTGGAAATGGGAGCATATCACAATGGATTTCGTAACAAAACTACCACGAACTCAGAGGAATCATGATATGATATGGGTGATTGTGGATCGTTTGACAAAAAGTGCTCATTTTCTAGCCACATGTGAGACAGCTTCGTTGATTAAACTGGCACAACTATACATAGATGAAATCGTTGCGAGACATGGTATACCGTTGTCAATTGTGTCCGATAGAGATTCAAGGTTTGTATCCAATTTCTAGAGGAGTTTGCAAAGAGAATTGGGAACCAGAGTTAATTTGAGTACAACCTACCATCCTCAGACAGACGCTCAGACTGAACGAACCATACAGATACTTGAGGATATGTTGCGAGCTTGTGTACTAGAGTATGGTGGATCTTGGGATTCACACCTGCCATTAGTAGTATTTGCATATAATAATTCTCATCACTCCAGTATTGGAATGCCTCCGTATGAAATGTTGTACGGTCGTCACTGCCGTACTCCGACTTGTTGGTTAGAGGCAGGTGAGAAACAGTTTGCAGGTCCCGAGATAGTACAGTTGACTGCTGACAAGGTTGCTATAGCCGAAGATAAGTTGAAAGCAGCCAGAGATAGACAGAGAATGTATGCTGATCCGAAACGACGTCCAGTAAAGTTTGATGTGGGGGAATTAGTATACTTGAAAGTTTCTCCATGGAAGGGTGTAATACGCTTCGGCAAACGTGGGAAGTTGGCTCCCCATTTCATCGGTCCTTTCCGTATCCATCAGGTCGTGAATGATCAAGCAGTTACTTTAGATCTTCCTACAGAGCTTGCTGGAATTCATGATACATTTAATGTCTGTTATCTGAGAAAGTGTAAGATTGATGATGAAAGCCAGATTCTCCCAGTGCATGAATTGAAAGTTGATTCCAAGAAAAGACTGATAGAGGAACCGATGGAACTGTTAGATCGAAAGGTGACCAAACTTCAAAAGAAGCAGATACCTATGGTATTATTCAAATGGAAACACAATCTAGGTTCTGATCTAACCTTGGAGACTGAAGCGGAAATGAAAGAAAGGTATCCCCAATTATTTGAGCCGGAAAGGATTCCGAGGACGGAATCCTCTTAAGGAGGGGAGATTTGTAACACCTAAAAACCTAGGCTAGTAGATTAGCGGGTTTACGGTATGTGTTTGTTTGTGATTTAATTGTGTTAATATTAATTATGTGATTATCTATGTGAATTAATTAATTAATTGAATTTATTATGAATATGTATATATGTGAGTGGCCATATGTATGTATGACCGTAGATGTGTGTATGTTTGCATGTGTGTGAGTGTATTACACGTGGGGGTGTATGTGGGATTTGGTTGACACCTAACTTCCATGTACACTAGTGAGTGTATGTGTATTGTTTCTTTATTCTTAAAATTTAGAGAGTGTGTGTGTGTGTGTGTGAATTGTTTCTCTGCCAAGAAGAAAAACCGAGAGAAAAGAAGAGAAGAAGAAAGGAATCGGAATTCCCATTTGTGTGTGATTTATCAAAGATTTAAGGTTGGTGTTCATAAATTGACATGTTATAATCTTTCTTGATGTGTTATATGATTTTAAAACATGAATTATGTTTAGATTGAGGATTTCATGTTAGAACATCATAATCGTTTTTGATAGAATATGATTTTGATTCATGTGTACATATGATATATACAAATATGATGTTTACTACATGAGAAAGTGTTTAAAGATGTTTAAATCATATTCTGGAATAATGTTATGAGTTCATGAAATCTGGGTCTGGATTACTATATGTTGAAGTTATCGGATTTGATATTTTATGAAGCTCTCGGATTGTTGAGAAAAGGAAATCCGAGTCTTGCTAAAATCCGGATCTTATGAAATCCGAATCCTTAAATCCGGAAGTATTGAAAACCGAAACTTGAAATCCTTGACCAAATCCGACTACTATAATTGGATATGAAATCCTAAACTTGGAAAGTGATTTAAGTCAGAATCCGAATGATGAAATCCGAAACACATGAAATCCGGAACTTAGAATCCAAGACTTAGTGAAATCCGATACTTACAATTTTGGAACTTGAAATCCGATTAAGACAAAACAGACATTGGAACCCATCGGATTTCTAAATCCGACAGTTATGAAATTCTAATAGACAGTTGCGGAATTTGAGAAAATCCGATACCTTGGTTGCGGATTTTCAAAAATCCGAGAGAGAGAATCCGATAGTTTTGAAATCTGATACTTTTGAGTTTCAATTGTATTTGTTTATTGATTTTTAAATGTTATGAATGAATTATAAATATATGATGAGATATATTTATGAGATTTGGACTGATTGATTGTTATTATGTTTTCGGGAAATTCAAAGGCTCAGTAACATAAGAATTCTGAGTGCTTCCCCCGAGATTGAAAGGTGAGTGGATGTTGGATGCGAATGGTAAAGATTGTGTTTAATATTACTGATGTGAGGCATGATTGTATGTGATGGTTTGATATTGGAACTATTGATTGTGATTATTATGTATTATGACTGCTGCATGATTATTTGTTCGATACGCACTCTTAGTATGATTTTGAGTTGCGTTTGAGAAGTCAGCTATGCGTGGAATTGGGCTGGGCTTTTTTAGTGGTTGGTTGAACAGTGGTAGCCTTACTGTTGCATATGTTGCTTCAGAGTGGGATTTTACTGTGCCAATTCAGTATAGGGCTATCAGTAAACCTTTGCTTTGGCCGGCATTGGTTGTAGGTTCTGTGCCGAACCGCCGGTCTTCTTAGAGTTGTGTGTACATGTTTAATATTGGATTGATGTTTGCTTTTGGGTTTAGCCTCTACTCACTTAGCTTTGTGCTAATTCCCCATAGTTGTTGATTTTGCAGGTTGGTGTTTGAGTGCTCGTGGAAGGAAAAGTTGACTTGACTCTGATGTCTTGATTTAAATGAAACGAGCCAGTTTATTTTGTAACACAGAATTATGTTTGTTAGATTTTGAGAACAGATATTTTGTTTATAAATGATTGTAAATGTTTGTGAATGAAAAGTATGTTTAATTAATTAAAGCTTCCGCAGCGTAGTTTAAAAAAATGGCTTAGATTTTACAGTGTTACACAATGTCTATTGAAGGCTTAGAAGTTTGAGAATGTACAGACTTGGGGGATTGAAGAAAATCAAAAGCATCACTGTCATCAAAAGGATTGACAGTTGTATCAGGAGAAGGGATGTCAAACAAGGTATTTAGGAGAGATTGTGAGGCCGTAGCATCAATAGGAATGACTGATGCATCAACGGCCTGAGGCTCATTTGCTTCAGTTACAGTCTGGTTTAAGACTGTGTCTTCATTAGCAGTAGGAATCTCGACTGAAGGAGGTTGAACTTCAGTGTCATTGATAATGGAAGGTTGGGCATCACTCTTAGTTTGGTGTGAAACTGATAAATCATCTGCCCTAGTAGAATGCATAGTGTCAATGGGGTTTTGTGACACATTAAGGGATTTGGGTGCAGTTTCATCTTCAGGGTGAGCTAAAGACTCATCAACTGGTTGGACCTCCGAAACTAGGGGAATTGTAGTTTCATCATTGGTGATGGGCTGAGCATCAGTGTCAGCCGTTTTGGGTGTTGACGCATCATGTGCTTGGTCGATATCCATAGTATCAGTTGGGTTTACTGATACATTAAGGGATAGAGGGGGAATTTCAGTAGAAGCAGGAATGGGTGTTCCCTGTTCTGGTGGTACCTGAGTTGTAGTGGGTGTGCTGGAAGACTCAATGGTGGGGATAGAGGAAGTCTCGGCTGACTGGTGTCCTGAACTTGTGGTAGTAGAAGTGGAACTTCAGGGACAACTTGGTTTGTAGCTGTCTCGTCATCAGTCAAACTAGGTTTAGAGAATTTAAGCAAAGGAGATCGTACCTGAACAGCTTCTGCAGATTTTGATGAGTGAAGCTGAGTTTTGAGAAGAATCAACGGGGTATCATCAGGGGAATCCTCACTTGAAGCATAGTGAGAGATGATGGGACTGGAAGGAACGTTGGGTTTGTGGTGTTTGGCGGTTGAGAGTGATTTTAGCGGTTGAGCGGTGGTTGGTTGTTTAGTGGTGGTGGATTTGGGTACGGCTAAAGGTTTGGTGGATGGCTTAGTCGAAGTTGATATCAGCTTCCTTTTCTTTGTTTTCGATGGAAAAGACTGAAGCACTTGGTGTTAGGGTTTAGAAGGTGCAGTTTCAGATGATAAACCTGAATAGGGTAGTGGAATGGCAGGAGAAGGCTTCAGCGAGACTAGTGCGAGCATAGGTGCAGTCAAAGTGGGGTTGAAGGCGGACGAGGAACCTGTCCATACTGAACCTGGTAGTGAGGGAGATGGAAGCAGAACTGAAGCAGAGTTGTATGCTTCAAGTGGTAACAGGGAGTAGATAACCAGTGACACAAACCTAGGAAAAGGAATGTGTTGAGACCTTGTGCGGGTCGTCAGTGAGACCACAAGACTTTCCATGATGAGTTCAGCGTAGTCAATGTTATGACCATGGATAATAGCATAGGCCATTTTCAGAACGGCTTCATTGACTTGGTCAAGACCACCGGTTTTGCTCGTCATACAGAAGTTCAGATGAGCAATCAGATAGTTCCACTTCTTTGGAAGACGAGTGCGAACCATAGAGTTTCCTTTGACTTTGTGCTCATCAGCATATTGAAAGAAGGAGAAGAGCAGCTCCTTAGCGTTGGCAGTGGATGAGGTGAGTTCCCGGCGAGGAAGACGAAGAACAGATGCAAGAAACTTCGTGGTGATTTTAGCAAACTTGCTACCAGAGGGCATACTGAAGTGAATACTTTGGCCGGAGGTTTTGGGTTTGATGACTTCAGTGGTCATCCAGAACTCACAGAGGTGTTCTTCAAACATCGGAAGCTTTGCGGAGAGAGCAAAGTTCAATGGGCAGTTGCGAAGGTAGGTCATGATTTGATGAAGTGGTGAGGTTGTAGGAGGAATGGTTAGGTCAGCGGCGAAATTGTTATCTTTGAAACAAATTGATTCTAGTGGGATTTTGGGGACAACATCAGTTGGAATAGTTACCTTTGCAGAAGCAATTTTGGGGGCCATGGATTCAAGCACAAGAGTTGTTTTTGCTTTTGAACAAGAGAAGTCGCCGGAGAAGATAATTTGTAGGTAAAGAACTTGAAGGGCCGATATGGGGTTTTAAAGGGATTTAAACTGAATCAATCTTGGCGGTTGAGTAAATCAAGGGTGAAAATGAGCGTGTGAAGCCGGAAAATAAACAAGGATAACTTTTGTGATGTCAAACAGTTATTGGGTAAACCAATTTACCCGGTGTTATCTTGGAACTAGCTAAACTCCATCAATAAACCATTAGCAGGAAGATAAAATTTTCACAATGCAAAGGGAAAAAAATATCCAAACTTTGCATTTGAAATTTTAATCTTAACAAAAAGAAAAATAAATAGACGAAAGAAAAAATAAAGAAAAACACAATGCCAACAAGAATAATAGTTAAGCTTGGAAATTACTAATTCCATATATGAATAAAAGATGATTACATGATGCTAATCACGATTTACATAGACTGCCAAAAGAAAAATTACATTCATGTTTAAGATAACACAAATATTTGAGATGAGACTTCTATCCCAATCCCTTCATCAGTGATGCGAACAGTGATCACATAGCACACCGGGAAGAAAACGAAATTGATTGTGAATTCCATGAGTTTTCGAGAAAGTGAAAGATTTTCTTTGAATCGTGTCTTGATTTGCAGAAGATGAAAAAGGAAAGAAAATCTTTGGATGCTTATAAAGAAATTTACTCATGATTACGCTCAGAAATGATTTGACAGTCAGAGAGAGGCAGGGTAAAAGTAATTATTCAAGCTTAGCTATTAGGGTGGCTGGCATTAAATGTGACAAGAAAGAATGAACAGTAACAATCAAACTTACCTGACATAGCTATATTGTTGAAGGATTTAGCATGCCTATTTTTGCAACCAGTTGATTGAATCGGTGTTCATCTAGAGCTTTCGTGAAGATGTCAGCGAGCTGATGTTCAGTGGAGATGAATCGAAGCTCAATTTCATTCTTTGCTATATGATCTCGAATAAAATGATGGCGAACATCAATGTGCTTTGTACAAGAATGGAGCACCGGATTATTGGAGATTGCAATAGCACTTGTGTTATCACAATAGATAGGAGTGCGCTGAAAGGAGATGCCATAGTCAGCGAGCTGATGTTGCATCCATAAGACTTGTGCGCAACAACTCCCAGCTGAAATGTATTCAGCTTCAGTGGTGGATAGAGAAATGGAGTTCTGCTTCTTGCTTTGCCAACTTACTATTTTTCCACCTAGTAGCTGACACCCACCAGTAGTACTCTTCCTATCAATCTGACATCCGGCGTAGTCTGAATCTGTAAATCCAATTAATTCAAAGCCGGAGTCTATTGAGTACCATAGCCCAAATTTAGGAGTACCTTTCAGGTATCTGAAAATTCTTCTAACAGCCGTAAGATGTGATTCTTTTGGGTTCGGCTGAAACCTTGCACATAGGCATGTGGAGAACATAATATCAGGACGACTGGCCGTCAGATATAGTAAGGATCCGATCATCCCTCTGAATGTGGGAAGATCAACTGCTTTCCCATTCGGATCAGCGGTAAGCTTGGTTTTCGGAACAATGGGAGTCTTCATAGGGGTGGAGTCTGAAAAGTTGAACTTCTTGAGTAAGTCTTTGACATATTTCCTTTGATTAATGAAGATGCCTTGGTCAGATTGCTTTATCTGAAGCCCAAGGAAGAAATTCAGTTCTCCCATCATGCTCATTTTGAATTTTTCTAACATTATTTTCTCAAATTTCTTGCATAAACAATTGTCAGTAGAGCCAAATATAATATCATCAACGTAAATTTGAACTAGAATGAGTTCACCTTTTTCTCTATAATGAAATAGATTTTTATCGATGTTCCCTCTCTAAAATCCATTTTTCAGAAGATGAGTGGACAAAGTATCATACCAGGCACGCGGAGCCTGTTTCAGTCCATAAAGGGCTTTGTCGAGCTTATACACGTAGTGTGGAAACTTGGGATTTTCGAATCCAGGAGATTGTTGAACAAATACTTCTTCTTGAAGTTCTCCATTCAGAAAGGCGCTTTTAACGTCCATCTGAAAGACCTTGAATCCCTTGAATGCTGCAAAGGCTAGAAACATGCTTATTGCCTCCAGACAAGCAACTGGAGCAAACGTTTCATCATAATCTATCCCTTCTTCTTGACAGTAGCCCTTTGCAACTAGTATGGTCTTGTTACGCACAGCTGACCTAGTTTCATCACGTTTGTTTCTGAAGACCCATTTTGTACCAATAATGGACTTGTCTTCAGGTGGGGCAATCAGCATCCACACCTTGTTTCTTTCAAATTCGTTAAGCTCGTCTTGCATAGCGACCACCCAGTTTGGATCCTTCAGAGCTTCATCGACTTTCTTTGGTTCGACCTGTGATATAAATACAGAAAACATGCAGAATGCTGATGTAATTGAATTTCAGGTTTGCACACCAGTATTTGGATCACCAATCACATTTGTGATGGGATGAGCCCGAGTCCATTTCGTGACCCTTTGTGGTTGATCCTGTTGCTCATCAGCATAGGAGTCATTTGTTTCCAAGAGATCTTCGGTGACCTGATTCACATTAACAGAAACAACATTATTGTCAGTATTTACCTCCTGAGAATAGTCATCCAAGTCATCATTAAATGACTTTTGTAGAAGAGCATCAAATTCATCGAAGACAATTTGATCAGTATGATTGGAGGTTGACTCTACATTGAATTCATCAAAAGTGACATTTATTGTATCAACCACAGAGTTTTTCTTGGAAAGAAAAACACGATAAGCTTTAGAAATATCAGAATATCCTAGAAACACTCCTTGTTCTCCTTTGGGATCAAATTTGCTTTTCAGATCTTTGGTGTTCAGGATGAAGCATGTACTTCCAAAAACTTTGAAGTATCCGACATTGGGTGACTTCAGATAAAGGAACTCGTAGGGAGTTTTGCTGTGGCGCTTGACAATGATGGACCTGTTCTAAGTATAGCAAGCAGCATTAACAGCTTCAGCCCAGAAATGGCCTTTCAGAGATGCTTCAGCTAGCATAGTTCTGGCTGCTTCTATCAGGGTCCTATTTCTTCTTTCAGCAACCCCATTTTGCTGAGGGGTATATGGGGCTGAGAAGTTTTGAATGATGCCATTTTCATCACAAAAATCTTGAAGAGTAGAGTTTCTGAACTCTGTTCCATGATCACTGCGAAGCTGTTTAACTTGTGTGTCAAACTGTCTTTGAACACGACGAATAAGGCTCATCAGAACTTCAGCAGTATCACTTTTGTTACTCAAGAAGAATACCCATGTGAACCTCGTGTATTCATCAACTATAACCGGGGTATACTTCTTGCCTCCCATGCTAGGAGAACTGACAGGACCAAAGAGATCCATCTGTAGTAGATGAAAGGCGGAGTTAACTTGGTTACAATGTTTTGATTTGAAAACAGACTTCTTTTGCTTTCCTTTCTCACATGCATGACACAGCTTGTCTTTCTGAAACCGAACTGACGGTAGACCTCTGGTAAGCTGAAGCTTAGAGAGTTTGCTAATGTTTTTGAAGTTAAGATGGGATAATCTTTGGTGCCATAACCAGTTAATTTTGGAATCAGCTTCTAAAAAGAAACAAGCATCTCTTTCAGAGGTGGCAGAGTTGAAATCAACAACGTACATGTTACCCTGCCTTTTTGCTTGTAAGACCTCTTTGCCTTTCTTGTTAAAGATTGAACCTTTGGTCTTCTTGAAATGCACTTCATAATCCGCAACACACAACTGACTGATGTTGATCAGGTTGTGTTCAAGTCCATTACATGAGCAACATTCTTAATGTTGACTGAACCTTATTTGATATAACCATAACCGTCAGTTTTGCCACATTTTCCTCCACCAAATGTGACCTTGGGGCCATTTGCTTCTTAAACCCCATTCAGTAGGGACTTACATCCGGTCATATGCCTTGAGCATCCACTGTCAAGGTACCAAATGTTATCATGTTGAACGCCCTACACAGACAGTTGAAAAAGTTAGTTCATTTGAAAAGCCCAAACTTTACTAGGCTCCAAAACAAACTGCTTAGAAGAGCAACTCGAGACTTTGCCTTCATTAGAACAAGAGGTTTCTTCATGACCTCTTACTCCACATTTATAGCATTTTCGAGTGGATTTAGAATTCTTTGCCTTAACTCTTTTATTTTTCTTCTCTTTTTCACCAATTAACTTTAAAATCATGAAAAGAGAATCCTTAACTTCTTTGAGTTTGGATATGGGCATAGCAAAGGTTTTATCACTATTTTTGGTTTTGGAGGGTTTTGAATTTTCAGCTTTGGATTGTAAGGTTTCAACTAATGATTCTTCATTTGACGAAATCATGGGAATGATAATGTCGTAGAAGACACTGGCTTCAGGAAGAAAGCTAGAGTTGGATGACTCAGCTATTTTTATTTCAGAAGATATTTCACCAACTGATTCAGATGAAGACTGGTTAAGGGTTTCAGTACAGGTTTCAGATACAACTATAGGTTGGGTTTCAGTTGGGGTTACACACATAACTTCAGGTTGGGTTTCAATAGGACTTGGTGTAATAGGTATTTCAGGGATTGGATCAGTAGTTTCGTTGGCAAGAGTATCGTACTCAGTAGGAAGTTGAAGATTTCTAATTTCGGAATTTGTTCTTTCAGAAAAGCTTGGATTTACAACTTCAGACTTAGTGAATCTCTTTTTAAGGAGATTTTGATTTCCAACATCATTAATGCTTATGTCATTAAAAATCATTTCATCGACATTTTTACACTTTTTGCTGAAATCAGCGGCTTGTTTAATGTGTCCTATGCCTACTCTTTCTCTTTGAATCACCATCTGATGATTTATACTCTTGAATGCTAGTTTATTTGGACTCAACCAAAGATCAATAATCGACTGACGATCTTTCACTTTTTCGTTAGAGTCTTGCAAATCCATTTTTACATTTTTGAGTTCATTTGTTAAAAATCAAGATGATTCTTTAAGGCATAAGACTCTTGAAGAAATTGTTCATTTTCTTTTTCATTGACATTTATTTCAGAGGTGAGCTTGGTGATAGTTTGTTTAGATTTGTTTTGATTGTTATGTTCAATTGTCAGATCAGAACACAAATAAGCAAACATATCATCCTTCTAATTCATTGAATAATTTTTGAAATTCGATACCTTATACATCATGGTGGGATTCCATCCTTCTGCCGAGCTTAGTTTTTCAGCCTCAGCCAGATCCTTGCTGAACTTGCTTTCAGTAGCCATTAAGCACATTTCAGGATGTGTAATTCCAAGGATTTCTTCAGCCACCAGACACTTACCTCTGACTTCATTTTCTTCTTCCTCATCTGAAGATGTTTCAGAATCAGTCCAGTTAAGGTCATCAGCAATCATGGCCTTTTCCTTCTTCCTTTCATTTGATGTTTTCAGGGCCTTATATTTAGCTTTGTATTTATCAAACTTTGAAGGAAACCCTTTCTTAGGATTTGAGGAGGTCTCCTTCACATAACAGGTGACTGCATAATGACTAGGCTTCCCACATTTGAAGCACTCATTCTTGGACCCTTCAGATGAGCCCTTTTTCTCTGATGAGAACTTCTTGTCAAATCTTCTCTTCCCATCAGACTTAAATTTTTGAAACTTTTTATAATTTTTCATGATGAAGGCTTTTTCGGTACCTCATCATCAGACCTTTCTACCTCCTCAGCTTCATTCATCTGAGGCTCATCATCAGAATCAGAGTCTTAAGTTTCCTTGTATTTGACTCTTTGAGGATTTTCAGCAACGAGGGCCAGAGTTTTCTTGAAGGCCTTCTTCAAATCAGTTTTCTAAATGTGAGTTTGTTCGTCGTTCAGCAAAATTCCGTATAGCTTACGCATGTTCATATCCCTGATCATGTTGTTGGTTCTCAGGATCATGCACATGGTATCCCATTCAGATGGGAGGGAATCAAAAATCTGTTAAGTATTTGGAATTGCTCTCTAACAACTCTAACTTCAATCATGTCGTTCAGTAGACATGTAAATCTGGTGTAGACCTCAGTGAGAGACTCTGAGTCTTTTGCACAGAAGTGTGGCCAGTTTGGCCATGATTTGAAGAATTGCAGATTACCGAGGAGTGTCTGCTGGAATTGTTAGAAAGAGGGGCACAAGGTTGGTGACTGCCCGTTGAGCAAAAAGTCAGGGTCAGGGTCAGGAGGGGGAGGAGCTGGGGGGTCATCTTCGGCTGGTCAGAAGAGAAAGAACCCACCCACTGCTGAGGGTCGGGCATTTAAAATGACGGTGGATGATGCCACCACCACAGACGACGTTATCACGGGTATGTTTCTCATAAAATCTACTCCTGCTAGAGTATTGTTTGATTCTGGAGCAAATTGCTCCTTTGTTTCTGTGGAATTCTGTGGTAGATTAAATGTGCCTGTGATTGAACTTGCTACTGCATTAGAGATAGAAGTAACTGATAGTATGATGGTTCCGGTCACGACTGTTGTTGCTGGAGCTAAAATTGATATAGATGGCGTGTGTTTTCCAATTTATTTTCTTGTTATGCCATTAATGAGCAAATAAACATTTTATTATTAAAAGTTAAAACACATGCATTAATTATCACATATACACATAATCAAGACTAAAAAAAATCAAAAACATAGATGAAAACAGAAAAGAACTAAGGAAGTCATCAAGTGAATGCTTATTTATACACATACTTACAAATAGCATTAATGATTTCAAACATAAATTACCTCAAATACTTATACAAGTGCAGCCCAAATTAACAAGATGTACAACCTAAATATGCACACTTTTATGACTTCTATTATCACATTGACACGATTCACATAAAGTTTGGTGTCTGGAAGACTGAAACCTACATAAAAAATCACTTTTCTTGCATTTATGTTGAGTTGTTGAGTGTTGACACTTGACAGGATCACTGAAGTGCCAACACAAACACATATAAAAACTTAAACACAACACATTATTTACTAAAGCAGTGCACTTCTAGAACAAGGAATATCATGAAAGCTCAAACATATTAACTGATTAACACATTATTTACTTACATAATACATAACCATCAAAGCAAGAAGGTCAATGACAACTTACTTTTGAGTAGCAACTAGCATTTTCTTCAAAGCAAGAAAGGTTTTCTCGAACTTTTGAAGTAGTGAATAGCTTACTTTTGACAGTTTACTTCAAAGCAAGAAGGCTCGATTCTCGAACTCTAGAAGTAGCCGGCGCCTAGGGTTTTTTAGTTTGGTGCGATAGAGAGAGGGCGAAAGTGCGAGAGACCACGATACGGGAGAACTGAGAAAGTGAGAAGCGATAGCAAGAGGGCAAGAGTCTGAGTCTGCAAGAGCCAAGAGGTAGCGAACTAGAGAGTAGCGATTGACAATTCACGTCTTCACGAGACTACGAGAACGAAAGGGCTGTAGGTTTTTGGCTTTTGGAAAGGAGAATAAAGAATGAATTGAGAAACAAAGAAGCTAAAATCAATGATGGTCAAAAATTTCAAATCCAAATTTTGTTTGGACTTTAGCTAAAATCCAAATTAGAACTTTTTTATTTTTTGACTTTTTAATAATTAAATATATAAAATAATAATTAAATCCTTATAGGTTTGGTTTAATATCGGGTCGGTTATAGGTACAAAACCGAAACTAACCCAATAACTATCGGTTAATGAAATTTTAAAAACCGAAACGTCTTCATTTGGTTCGGTTTTAGCGGTTTTATCAGTTTCGGTTCGGTTTTTCGGTTAAGACGCTCACCCCTAATGAGGACTTTGACTTCCCAACCGCATTTAAACAACGAATGTGGGTACCAGTAAAATCAACAACATCATCTAAACAAAAGATATCTGAATCTGTTATATGTGCTAACGTGCTTGGACCCATATCAAGCTGGGTACCTAAATTCTCTTTTGTCTCCATATACAGAAATCTAATCTCTGGTACCTAGACTCGGGCAGCACGAAACACATGACTAGTGACAAAGGTATTCTCAACAACTTTGTGAATAAATATTCGAGAAATGTACGTTTTCGGAACGACCACGTAGCGCCGATTTGGGGGTATGAAGATATTGTTGTGTATTGGTGGTTCTACGAAAACGCAACCGAAACAAAAAGGTTTTAAAAACAATTTTTCAAAAACCACACCAATACACACCCAATGGACCATGACTCTAACAATGACAAAGCAACACAAAAAATAGAATAAGATGAAAGTATTGTACTCCTTGAGCTAGTCTTCTTCTTGGTCCGAATTTGTATCTTGGAAGCTATGTACACAAAAGAGTGTACCTCTAATGCAATCGACGCCAAGCCTTCCTTGATTCCTTCTTGCTAGAGAATTAGTAAGCCTACCAAAACACCACTAATGTCCTTGATACTTGGAAGTCACAAAGCCTTGTATTCCAAGTGCAAAAGAGAACTACGGCACTATATCAAAACAAGTGTGTAACCATGACTCCTTAGCTTCATATGATACTTATAAGACCCCAAAACCAATTCAAATTTGTGGATCATAAAAGCTAGGATGAGTTACATGTGTAACTTCCAATTAACTAGCCTTAAAGACTAGTTAATTTGTCTATTACAACGTAAGGCATGGGCGTGCCTTTATCAGGGCACGGGCATGCTAGCCCAACCAGGCACGCCTAAGCCACGCCCGACTTGGGCTCGTGCTTGGCCTCTGAGCACGAGCGTACCCTTAAGGGGCACCGCCGTGCCTCGGCCTACCAGAACCAGTTTCTGGTTTTCTCTCTACTTTAGTGGTATGCAAGAACCAATACTTGGCGTGTGAACCAATAGGTCTTTGCTTCATCGGCAATGACACCAACTCGTGTTTGTCAGCAGGCATAATCCAACAAACTCCCACTTGCATGCGACCCACCTACAAAAGGTGTCACTAACATAAAGCGGCCTCTAGCAAGGCATCTATGCCCCCAAGTCAGCATAGGGTATGTTTCTCAGGGAAAATACCAATCCAAAAGAATGGTCCTATAGATAAGTGATCAATCATTCCTTCATTCACAACTGGTGTGATTGTGAGACATGGAACACCATCAACCCCAAAACATCCATAATTATGTTTCTCAATTTAGACTAACTACGACAAACAAAACAAGTCGCAAAATTGATCCATTGTCAATCCAACAAACTCCCACTTGCATGCGACCCACCTACAAAAGGTGTCACTAACATAAAGAGGCCTCTAGCAAGGCATCTATGCCCCCAAGTCAGCATAGGGTATGTTTCTCAGGGAAAATACCAATCCAAAAGAATGGTCCTATAGATAAGTGATCAATCATTCCTTCATTCACAACTGGTGTGATTGTGAGACATGGAACACCATCAACCCCAAAACATCCATAATTATGTTTCTCAATTTAGACTAACTACGACAAACAAAACAAGTCGCAAAATTGATCCATTGTCAATTCAACTTGAGCACGGCCATAAATTTTCGTGTCATCAACTTAATCAACAAGGGCCCAAGGATATCTCTTAAAACAGGAATGAATACCTTTGACTACATCGTTCCATTATAATAGCAAGTCCTTGCTTGAAAACTTTCCTTATAATAGCCAGTTACGAACTGCATTAAAAAGCAATCTAAACAAGACCAAGTCATTATTCAAGAAGCACGTGTATCTCTAGTAAGAGGACAAACAATATTATAATCCTAATTTACTTGTGACCATGTCCATGAAATAAACTTAGGTGCGGGTCCTCCAATCACTTGATCCATTATCAAGTACAGGCTGGTGTTGCGTAACTATGTATTCAATCCATTATGAATACTCTACCAACCACTCGCCTCAATTTTGATTCACTTCTTCCTTCCCTATGAAGAACGACCGATCGTGGAGCATTTAGAATAAACAAGTTCATTCAAGGAAGTATTAAACATGCAAAGAAAGAACACAATAATATTTCATGAAAGTAATCGCACCGTGAGTATATTAAAATCTCTATTTAATAATCATTACAATCAAAAATACATTATTGCTTAACGTTGAAAATGTACCAAATACAACTAAAATATTCAAACAAAGTCACTAGAAAAGCTAATGCCTGTAGACCTAGCATGAGAATCATGTTTAGCCTGTGACAGCGGTTTGGTGAGTGGATCAGCCAAATTCCCCTCGGCCGGTACTCTACTGACCACAATTTTACCATCCTCGATAATATCACGAATGAAGTGGTATTTCCGAGCAATGTGTCTCATGCGTTGATGTGCCCTCGGTTCCTTAGCTAGAGCTACTGCACACTGATTGTCACAAAAGATCTCAATAGGGTCGGTGATGCTAGGAACAACTCCAAGATCCTAAATGAATTTCTTCATCCAAGCAGTTTTCTTAACAACCTTGCTTGCAGCAATGTACTCTGATTCCGTGGTTGAATCAGCCACGGTATCTTGCTTGGAACTCCTTAACAAAAACACAAACCCCGATTGAGACCGACAGCCGTCCTTGTCAGTTTGGAAGCTAGCATCAGAATAACCAGTAACCCTGAGCTCCTCCGATCCACCGAATACTAAAAACATCTCTCGAGTCCTCTGAAAATACTTGAGGATGTTTTTAACCGCAATCCAATCACTTTGACCAGGGTTAGTCTGATATCTACTCGTCATGCTCAATGCATACGAAACATTAGGCCTAGTACATAGCATGGCACACATGATCGATCCCACTGCCGAAGCATACGGGACGCGACTCATCTCGTCTAGTTCCTTTTGAGAAATAGGATATTGAGACTTGCTCCATGCCACTCCGTGCACCATAAGTAGATTCCCTTTCTTGGAATCCTGCATCTTGAATCTCTTCAAAACTTTATCTACATATGTACTATGGCTCAAACAAATAAGTCTCTTAGATCTATCTCTATAGATCTTTATCCCCAAAATATATGTTGCCTCTCCCAAGTCTTTCATAGAAAAACAACTCCCAAGCCAGGTTTTAACCTCCTGCAACATGGTAATGTTGTTTCCTATAAGTAGTATGTCATCAGCATATAAGACAAGGAATACAACAGCGCTCCCACTAGCCCTGACATACACACAAGGTTCATCTTTGCTCTTGGAAAAGCCAAACTCTTTGACTTTCTCATCAAAGCAAAGATTCCAACTCCGAGATGCTTGCCTAAGACCATAAATGGACCTCTTAAGCTTGCAGACCTTATCAGGATACTCGGGGTGCACGAACCCATCCGATTGTACCATATACACCTCCTCTACCAACTTCCCATTAAGGAAGGAAGTCTTGACATCCATCTGCTATATTTCATAATCGTAATATGCAGCGATAGCCATGAGTATCCTAATAGACTTTAACTGACACTAGAGAAAAGGTTTCATCATAGTCTACACCATGAGTTTGAGTGAAACCCTTAGCTACCAGTCGGGCTTTGAAGGTGTCTACTTTCCTATCCATGCTGATCTTCTTAAAGACCCATTTGCACACTACTGGCCTATGGCCGGGCACGGGATCAACTGTTAGTCCCATGTTTAGAATAGTTAGATTTGATGAGACAAACCATAGCTATGTATAGATGATAGGTTAAATGTTAGGAATTATGTAAGTATGTTATAGACTGACTAGTCAGCTTAGGCTGAGTAGTCAGCGTATAAACAGATATAGAGTTTTCTATGTAAGTACTAGATAGCTCAGTGACTTCTAAGCTGAGATAGTTTTTAAGTGTGAAGACTTGAAGACTCGAAGATTCAAGAAACCAAGATTCAAGAACTCGGCTTGACTAGGTCAAGACTGAGTAAGTCAGCTCAGCGTCAGAAGTCAGTTCAAGAATTCAAGTAAGTTCTAAATTCTGTTACTAACTCTCCGTATCTACAACTTTTAAATTAGGATATCTGAACCTAATTTAAACTATCTATTAGTTGGATAGAGATCTCAAACGGAGTTAGTTAGATATGTTCTAATTAAGGAGTTTGTTACAGTTTTAAAGAAAAGATAAGTTCTATCTTTAAACTGCAATTTATTCGTAGATATATCAAGTATGAGAAAAAACCTTCCTATGGGTTCTAATATATATAGAACACAATATACTGAAGAATATACGACCACTGCATAAGTTGCAAAACGTACGTGTGTTCGTGATATTTTTATACGCGTGTGTTGCGATAACTTTGTGAGTTCAAAGTTCGAGAGTGTTTTCAAGAGTTCTTGTTAATCATTTTTAACAAGAAGTTCGATCATCAATTAGTTTGTGATACAAGAGTGTTTAGAGAGAGTTGAGTTTATGATCAGTGTAATATCAAATCATTCTGTTGATTTGATTAGAGAGTGATAATAGTTAATATTCTATTTGATTATTGAATATACATTTGATTAATTTGATTGTTTGTTTAAAGTGTATTCAACCCCCCTTCTACACTGTATCCGTTGATTGTTTACCCTCTTAGGGACCAATAACTAGTGTTAGAGCAAGTTTTTTCTTAAGTTGAAGATCAAGATCCGCTGTCAAGAGGTTAAGATGTCAACTAGCAAGCAATCAAGTCATATCCCAACAATGGCGGCCAAAGGGTGTCTTATTTTTTATGGCACTGACTATCCTATGTGGAAGTTTAGAGCTATGCTATATCTGAAGTCCGTGGATCACAGGATGAGTACCGTGATTCAAGATGGCCCAATCATACCCATGATCCATATTACTGCCACTGACAAAATGGTTCACTCTGGAGAAACTCCCAAGCCTGAAGCATCTTGGACTGAGGAAGATTGTAAACTGTTCAATCTTGATGACAAGGCACAAAGCATCATAGCAAATGCTTTGACAAATCCTCTTTTGCATACTGTAGCTGGGTGCCAAACTGCAAAAGAGATGTGGGATACTCTCAGTGTTACGTATGAAGGCACTGACTTGGTCAAGCAACATAAGAAGACAAATCTGAGTCGTTCTTATGAGACTTTCTTTGCTAAAAAGAGTGAAACTCTGGCAGATCTGTTTACCAGATTTTAATGCTTGATTAATGATCTGCTCTTGGTAGGTGTCAAGAAAGATGAGAATGAGTTGGCACTCAAGTTCTTGGATGTGTTACCAGAACAATTCAATGAGATCACCATTGCACTTCATGCTGGAGGAACCTTAGGAAAATATGATCTCAGATCTATCTATGGTTTCCTTTTAAATCATCAACAGATCATGGAACAAAAGAAAGTGGCCCAGCAACAACTAAAAGAATCTATCAATAATGTTGGATCTGTATTAATTGCAGAAAAGAAAAAGAAGGGATCTAAAAAGTCTCAAGCTGAGACTGACTCTAAATCTGAATCTGAGGAGGTAAGTCCTAACTCAGATTCAGATGATGAAGAGATGGATGCTCTTACTGAACAAATGGCAATGTTAGCAAGGAATTTTAGAAAGTTCAGAAGAGAAAGGGGTCAATCTGACAAAAGCAAAAGTGGTAAGTCTACTTTTGATTCTAAGAAAGCTAAGTGCTATAACTGTCAGAGGATAGGACACATAGCTGCTGAGTGCAGAGTTAAGAAGGGAGAATCAGCTTCAGTGGCTGACAAGAATGCCTATAGAGCTGATAAATATAAAAAGAAATATCAAAGACTCAAAGCCAAACTAGATGAAAACACCAAAGGTCTTCTTGCTGAGACTTGGGATACTGAATCATCTACCTCAGATGATGAGCCAAATAGGTGTTTGATGGCCATTGAGGATGAAGAGGAACAAGTTGACTATGAGTTAGAAGATAGTTCCTTTGATGAGGATCTAGCAGAAGCGGCTAAGCTGAGTAAGCAGACTAGCAACTGGGATCCTGCCTCAATGTATAAGGTAAACAACTTTAGCTCTTACACCGATGAACAAAAATGTTTAATGTTCAACTATTTGTTGAATGACTTCAAAACCTCTCTCACAGTTCAATCTAGTTTGAAAACTGAAATTTCAAAATTAAAAGATGAACTTAAACACTCTGAAACTCTCATAAATGCTGGTAAAAAGACTCAAAGTGATTATGAATGTCAGCTTCAAATAAACAAACTTCTAAGTGAAGAACTACAAGAATCAAAAGAACAAGCTGACAATCTAAGAAAAATCTATGAATCTTGGTGTAAGTCATCAAGGGAAGCAGAAAAATGTATCAACCAGCAAATACCAAATCAAGTAAAAGCAGTGCTAGTGGAAGATTATAGTGTTGCTGCTATGAAATCATCAAAGAACAAGTCAGTCTTGAAGACAAAACTATGAAATCAGATGATATACTCCCAAAAACATTTTTAAGGAACAAGGATGGAAAACAGGTCAAAACCAATAAGTTTGTGAGACCAACCCAAAGTCCCCAGGTTATTCATACAAACCATCAAGCTGAATGTTCCAGATCCAACGGAAACTGTAAGTCAGTTTTTAAAAGATTCGATTACAATCCTGTGAGAACAACTGTCTTTGACAGAATAACTCACCTCAACTCAAAGAGACATAACTCTCAAGCAAAATATGAAAGGATGTCTAAGAACAGGAAGTTGTTTGTAAGTTAGACTTCACCAAATAAGGGTAACCATAAAGCTGACAAAGGTAAGTCCAAAGTCAGAGAAAATCAAGTAGACAAACTGTCTAAGAGGATTGAAAGGTTATCCACATCTTATGACCCTAAAATTGAATCCAAATTTAATGTTAGAAAACTCAAAGAAATCACCCAAACACCCATCTTTAGAAGAAAATGCTATAAGTGTGGTGATAGAGGTCATGAAGCCAAAGATTGTGTAAGTACCAATCTTAGGCCTGAAAAAGTAAAGGATGATCAGTCTAAAACAGACCCAGAATTTGTTCAAGCTGATCAGTCAGACTCTAAAGGATCAGCTAAGTGTTCATCCTCATAACCCACCAAACAGTGGGTTCCAAAAAGAAACTAATGTGTTTAGTTGATCATATGCAGGGCTCCTACAAGTGGTACCTAGAGAGTGGATGCTCAAGGCACATGACAGGGAGTAAAGGGATTCTAATTGAATTCCAAAACAATAAAGGACCCAAGGTGACATTTAGGGATAATTCTCAATGAAGGACTAAAGGTTATGGAAAGATAACTACTGGAACAGTCACTTTCAAGAAGGTAGCATATGTTGAAGGCCTTAAACACAATCTGATAAGTATCAGTCAATTGTGTGATGAGGATTATGAAGTCACCTTCAGAAAACATGCAGGAACAATTTATGATAAGAAGAGAAAACCAATTCTAATGGCAAAAAGAGTGAGATATATCTATTTGTTAGATCTCAGCTCCGCAGATCCTTCAACTGAAACCTGTTTGTATTCTGACTCAACTCCCAAGCTGAGTTGGTTATGGCACAAGAGACTATCACATCTAAATTTCAAATATATCAACAAATTATCTAGCAAAGAGTTAGTCTCTGGTCTGCCTAAGATCACATTTGCTAAAGACAAACTCTGCTCAGCTTATGAAATGGGAAAACATCACAAGGGATCTTTCAAGTCCAAACATAATTTTTCAGTTATAGAACCATTGCATATGTTGCATTTGGACTTATTTGGACCTATAAGCACCCCAAGCCTAAGTGGTAAAAAGTATACTCTAGTGATTGTAGACGAGTTCACAAGATTCACTTGGGTATTCTTCTTAAAAGCCAAAAGTGAAGCTGCATATGAGTTAATCAGCGAAGAGTTACAAAAGGGCAAGTCTCTTAAGCAGCTCAGAAGTGATCATGGGACTGAGTTTAGGAACTCAAACCTTGAAGGCTTTTGTGAAGAGAATGGAATTATTCAAAATTTCTCATCTGTAAGATCTCCACAACAAAATGGAGTTGCTAAAAGGAGAAATGGAACGTTAATTGAAGCTGCCAGAACCATGCTATGTGAGGCAAAGCTCAAGCTGAGCTTCTGGGAAGAAGCTGTAAGTACAGCCTGTTATACCTAGAATAGATCTATAATAGTTAAAAGACATGGTAAAACACCTTATGAGATGTATCATGGCAGAAAACCTAACATTGGATACTTCCATATTTTTGGGTCAACATGCTATGTGCTAAACCAAAGAGATCAGCTCCATAAGTTGGAACCCAAAGCTGATCAAGGTCTATTTGTTGGATATTCTTCAATTTCCAAATCTTATAGAGTCTTTAATCTTAAAAGAAAGGTAATTGAAGAGTCAGTGCATTTTACGTTTGATGAAACAAGTTTTGACAAATCTGACAAAACTCAAGCTGACCCAGTTAGTCTGAGTAAGCTTGAAAGGAGCAAAGAAGATCTCACATCAAATCCCATGTATGTTATGGATGATTCTGATGATGATGGTGGTGGTAAATCTGAAAAATGTGCATCATCAAAAGAAACTATCCATATTGAAGATAATCAGCATGAGAGTCTCGGTGAATCATCAGGTACAAGTCAGATTGAAGATCTAAATGATCTTTTAATCCCTACTCAGACTGAAGAAGTAAGTCCTATTCAGCCTGAGAGACACTGCTCAGATTCAAATACAGAACCACAGTCTCCCACTACAACCTTCAAAGTATTAAAAGATCATCCTTGTGATGATATCATTGGGAACATTGAAGATGGTGTGTTAACTAGATCTAAGGCAAATGCAAACTATGCTGCCTACACTAGTTTTCTACCTCAAATGGAACCAAAGAAGACTGAAGAGGCTCTGAAAGATGAAGATTGGATTGAAGCTATGCAAGAGGAACTGACAGAATTTCAAAGAAACAAGGTCTGGACCCTTGTCCCTGCTCCCAAAGGAAAAACAATTATAGGCACTAAGTGGGTCTATAGAAATAAAATGGACAAGGATGGAGTAGTGATCAGAAACAAGGCAAGGCTAGTAGCTCAGGGATATCGACAAGAAGAAGGTATTGATTATGATGAGACATTTGCCCCTGTTGCAAGGATTGAAGCTATAAGGTTGGTACTAGCCTATGCAGCCTTCAAAAACTTTAAAGTGTATCAAATGGATGTTAAAAGTGCTTTCCTAAATGGAGCACTACAGGAGGAGGTCTATGTGAAACAAACCCCTGGTTTTATTGATGCTAAACATCCAGATTATGTCTATAAGTTGTCTAGCAAAGAGTTAGTCTTTGGTCTGCCTAAGATCACATTCGCTAAAGACAAACTCTGCTCAGCTTGTGAAATGGGAAAACATCATAAGGGATCCTTCAAGTCCAAACAGAATTTCTCAATCAAAGAACCATTGCATATGTTGCATTTGGACCTATTTTGACCTATCAGCACCCCAAGCCTAAGTGGTAAAAAGTATACTCTAGTGATTGTAGACGAGTTCACAAGATTCACTTGGGTAGTCTTCTTAAAAGCCAAAAGTGAAGCTGCATATGAGTTAATCAGCTTCATAATACAAGAAGAGTTACAAAAGGGTAAGTCTCTTAAGCAGCTCAGAAGTGATCATGGGACTGAGTTTAGGAACTCAACCCTTGAAGGCTTTTGTGAAGAGAATGGAATTATTCAAAATTTCTCATCTGTAAGAACTCCACAACAAAATGGAGTTGCTAAAAGAAGAAATGGAACGTTAATTGAAGTTGCCAGAACCATGCTATGTGAGGCAAAGCTCAAGCTGAGCTTCTGGGCAGAAGCTGTAAGTACAGCCTGTTATACCCAGAATAGATCTATAATAGTTAAAAGACATGGTAAAACACCTTATGAGATGTATCATGGCAGAAAACCTAACATTGGTTACTTCCATATTTTTGTTTCAACATGCTATGTGCTAAACCAAAAAGATCAGCTCCATAAGTTGGAACCCAAAGCTGATCAAGGTCTATTTGTTGGATATTCTTCAATTTCCAAAGCTTATAGAGTCTTTAATCTTAAAAGAAAGGTAATTGAAGAGTCAGTGCATTTTACGTTTGATGAAACAAGTTTTGACAAATCTGACAAAACTCAAGCTGACCCAGTTAGTCTGAGTAAGCTTGAAAGGAGCAAAGAAGATCTCACATCAAATCCCATGTATGTTATGGATGATTCTGATGATGATGGTGGTGGTAAATCTGAAAAATGTGCATCATCAAAAGAAACTATCCATATTGAAGATAATCAGCCTGAGAGTCTCGGTGAATCATCAGGTACAAGTCAGATTGAAGATCTAAATGATCTTTCAATCCCTACTCAGACTGAAGAAGTAAGTCCTATTCAGCCTGAGAGACACTGCTCAGATTCAAATCCAGAACCACAGTCTCCCACTACAACCTTCAAAGTATTAAAAGATCATCCTTGTGATGATATCATTGGGAACATTGAAGATGGTGTGTTAACTAGATCTAAGGCAAATGCAAACTATGCTGCCTACACTAGTTTTCTACCTCAAATGGAACCAAAGAAGACTGAAGAGGCTCTGAAAGATGAAGATTGGATTGAAGCTATGCAAGAGGAACTGACAGAATTTCAAAGAAACAAGGTCTGGACCCTTGTCCCTGCTCCCAAAGGAAAAACAATTATAGGCACTAAGTGGGTCTATAGAAATAAAATGGACAAGGATGGAGTAGTGATCAGAAACAAGGCAAGGCTAGTAGCCCAGGGATATCGACAAGAAGAAGGTATTGATTATGATGAGACATTTGCCCCTGTTGCAAGGATTGAAGCTATAAGGTTGGTACTAGCCTATGCAGCCTTCAAAAACTTTAAAGTGTATCAAATGGATGTTAAAAGTGTCTTCCTAAATGGAGCACTACAGGAGGAGGTCTATGTGAAACAACCCCCTGGCTTTATTGATTCTAAACATCCAGATTATGTCTATAAGTTACACAAGGCTTTGTATGGACTCAAGCAAGCTCCAAGATCCTGGTATGATACACTGTCCACCTATTTGCTCTCAAATAATTTTAACAGAGGGAGTAGTGACAAAACTCTATTCATAAGAAAGAGCAGAGGACATGTCATTCTGTTTCAAATATATGTGGATGACATTATTTTTGGTTCAACAAATCAAGGTCTGTGTGATTGGTTCTCTAAGATAATGTCCAATCAATACAGAATGAGCATGATGGGTGAGATGACTTACTTTTTGTGACTTCAAATCTATCAGAAAGAAGATTGTATATTTATTAATCAGAGCAAGTATATTTTTGATCTGATTAAGAAATATGGATTAGACTCAAGCCATCCCGCAAAGTCTCCAATGGTACACAATGTCAAGCTACACAAGTGTGACATTCGGCAACAAATTTCCCAGGTTAGCCATTAGAAATTCTAATTTTAAGCCTAGTATGACTAAAAATAGTATTTATGACTTAAATACATCCATAATAATATTAGATTTCGTAGAAATCCCGCCTATATGGTTAGAACCTTCCGGAGCTCGAAAAATCGAATTATTACGAGTCAAGAATTACAAATCAGGTACAATAATAAAAATAATATCAATTAAAATAATTAAATAAATTATAATAAATATAAATAAGTTAAAATGTAAAACATATAAAAATAAACTCATAAAAGTAATAAAAAAAACTTTGTAATTAAAAGATTTAAACAAAATCAACAATTATACAAAATTCATTTAAACAAATTACACTTAATTATTCAAAAAAAAAAAAGAAAATCCCCCCCCCCCCCTCCATGACCGGCCACCCTACCCCCCCCCCCCCCTCCTCAAATTTCTCTTGCCTCCTTCTCTTCCCAAGAATCACCACTTGATCTCCCCCATGCTCTATATAAGTCTCCTACTACTCTTCATCATTTCCTTTACCACCACACTCCATCTCTTCTCTTTTCTCTCTTCTTCTTTCACCAACAAAAAAATCTCCCAAGAACATCCAAGTCTTGATCATCTTTTGAAGATCAAACACAAAATCAAAGAAAAGAGTTGGTAAGATGATCATAGAACACTCATCTCTACACTTCTACCTTTCTTCTCTTCTTCTTTCTTCTTTCTTTTATTTATTTTCTTTGTTGTTCATCTTATTTCCTTTATTTATATATATATAATCATGTAAATATAGACATCCTACCAATGTTGTAAGGAGCACATGAAATGTGCATCATCCTACCGTTGTTGTATGGAACTTAATCAACTAAAAATCAAGAAAATAAGACTTTGATCATGCATGTGTTTCATCTTAACAAATGTTGTAAGGAACACATAAAATATGTATCATCCTACCATTGTTGTAAGAACACATGGATTATCAAAGCTTATACTCATACAATATGATAATTCATGAATATAAACATGTTATATTAAAGTTATGACCCATAAGCAAAAAGAATAACATTCTGGCAGATTCTGATGCTAGAACTCCCTACTTGTTTTTGTTATATCTGGAGTTCTAGGTATCAAAATCAGTTGATTCTTTTTGCTAATCTTACTTTAAAGTGTTACCTTTCATTTAAACCTGGATTCACTAATTTTCATGAACGTTTGATCCTTCAAACATATTTAAAAAGACCCATATGTTGAATCTGGAAATCTGGCAGATTTAGAAGGGTACACTTTAAACGCGTGTAACTTACTCATTCTTGGGTCAAAATACGTCTAGTTTTTTTTAAAAGTTTAATCCTTGAGTCGTGGTTATTTCCCAGTTTGAATCATGTAAAAAAGAGGTCGTATGAGCCCTAAACAGACGTTTTAGTAACAACATGTCATCCAGACACTGATCAGTGGACATCCTATACACTTTTAATTATTAAAAATACTAAACATGGATGATAAATTCCTATATTTTTACTGGACATTCTAGAAACATGTATTAAGATTATATTAAAATATCATGCCTTAATATGACTCCTAAATTACAGTTTTTAATTTTTAAAGTTCAACTTAAAGAACTGAAAATTTCAGTGAACACTTATGATTTATGAAAAAATAGAGACAACCTTTAACTATTTAAATAAATAAGTTAACAACAAATAAATAATACAAAATAATAAATAAAATAAGTCTAATAGAGCTACATACCTCTTATATTAGGAAAGGAGCTTCGGTAGGAACAAGAAATCCTTACGAGTAAACACCTTTGCATACCGAGTGAGTATCATAGCCCCTTTTTACCGTATTTCATATTATTTTGGGGTGAAAGCATGTGTATACGTTTCATGAAAAGTTTATTGCCTATCTTCTTATTTATTTCAAATATTATTTTGAGCACTTATGGTATTATTCTTTGATGTGCTTGGGTGATCGTTCTAAGGCCCTTTCGTTGGACATTATTCCTTAACTCCGCTAGTGAGCCGATGGTATTTGTAAGTAGCGCTATTTGGAGATTCCGACGTCTCCCATTTATGGTTGACGAACTATAGATGTACTTTACCACTACTAACGTCATTTAATATAGGCGTTAGGTTTATCATGGGCAATTGGTTGTCGGCTAGGTTGGATAATGGCTCAAGCAACAATCATCATAGTCTATTACTACCATGTGCAACGTATTGGGCAATATAATACATCTTCCATCATTATTTCATACTTGGATTTTATTCAGAACCTTCCACCAATTATTTATACTTTTCTCATTTAAAAGATATTTTGTGCATATATTAAAAACCTATGAACTCACCAACTCTAGTAGTTGACCGTTTTCTTTCTTTTACCCGTGCTTTCAGGTGATCGTCGTTAGGTACCTTATGCATACAAGCATGATGTGTGGCATTTCCATCTTCATTGTCACATTTTATGAAAACACTATATATTTTATTTACGCATCGTACAAGACTATGTCATTTAATTATTATTCGGTTGTGTAACTTTTATTTATGTTTTACCCGAACTATTTATTTTTGTTAAGTTAATATAATGGTTATTGTCTATATACCTTGTGCGATGATATCTTGTGCTGTGACACCTCGTGTTTCCGCTTTAGCGGGGTGTGACAACAAGGACATTGATGGAAAATTTGTATGTCAGACTACATATAGAGGAATGATAGGTTCATTACTCTATTTGACAACAAGCAGACCTGATATAATGTTTGCTACATGTGTTTGTGCACAATATCAGGCTGATCCAAAGGAATCACACTTGCTAGCTGTTAAAAGAATACTCAAATATTTGAAGGGAACACCAAACTTAGGTTTGTGGTATCCCAAAGGATCAGGGTTTGAACTGATAGGGTACTCAGACTCAGACTTCGCAAGATGTGGTCTAGATAGAAAGAGTACTACTGGAGGATGTCAACTTTTGGGTGGAAAATTAGTTAGCTGGACAAGCAAGAAACAAAACTCAGTGGCAATTTCCATAGCTCAAGCTGAATATGTAGCTGCAGGGAGCTGTTGTGCTCAAATACTATGGATACAACATCAGCTTAAGGACTTTGATTTGTATTATTCAAAGACTCTCATATTTTGTGACAATCAGAGTGCTATTGCCATTACACACAACCCAGTGTTTCACTCAAGAACCAAGCATATTGAAATAAGACATCACTTCATTAGAGGTATTATAGAAAAGGGAAAGATAGAGTTAGTCTTCATTAAGAGTGAAGATCAGCTTGCAGATATCTTCACTAAACCAATTGAAGGCACAAGATTTACAACTCTACTTGGAAAGCTTGGCATGCCCAACCCTTAATTGGTATGTTCCATTCCTTATCTCAGTTTACCATATGCTTAGTGCTGATCTCGACTGAGTGCTCAATCTGAACTGAGTGCTCCATCTAAGCTGAGCACTCAGGATAAGTTGAGTACTCCGTTCTAAAGTGTGGTCAGTTCCACATATCTAGGTTAGTCCTAACAAATGGCAAATCCAACAACATGGTAATTCTAACATTTCCGGTATGTTCTGTTTCAAATAAACGTAAGTCGTTTACAACATAATTTTTTTAAAGAGAATCTTGATGATGATTTAGTTCATCTTGACTGAATTCGGATCAATGTAACAGTGTCAGTCAAATTAAATTACATTAAATACAGTTGTTATAACAAACTGCGTAGCCGGTTGTTACTGTAACGGTCATATTTATTACTCTCCGATAACAGTAACTTTTCTTTCACATTGAAAAGGTATAAATAAGAGAGACTCCTCATCATATTTCGTTTACTCTTCCAAAATATTATCTATTCTTCTCTACTCTCTTAAACCCTAACCTCGCTGTGTGCAGAGTTCATTGCTCAGTGCTAAACCCTACTACTGCTACGTGCAATCTAATACGATAAGTTCGACTTCAATGGAGGGTTACACTCTTAATCTGACTGAACAGATGATCCGTGGTGGAAATTTCAAGAACAATGTGCTCCCCATCTACAAACAAAATAATGTCGTTGCCTGTATCGACATTCCAAAATCCAAAATTGCCAGGGGTTATGAGGACTGGGTCTCATACATTCGAAAGGGACCCCTGGCACATGCTTTCCTTCGTGGTCCTGTGGTGCTCATCCCACAACTCCTAACCGAGTTTTGGTACACGTGCAAACTCGGCGCAAATCAACAAGTAATAAGAGGTACAGTCCTCAGTGGACAAGTGGTAATTGACATAGATGCAAATTGTCTCCGACGAATTCTACATCTCCCGGTTCATAATCAATATGAGGTGATGGTTTCTCGGGAAACATCACGAAGCGTTTTACCCTTAATGGGTCATCCTCAAGTTATTGGAGTTATAAGGAAATCTGTTTTCCAGACTGCATAGGGATTCATGGTGTCCATAGTGGTCCGTTCACTTGGATACAAGGTGGGTGGACTAGATAATGTAAACGATTTTGAAATGCAACTGCTATATAACATATTCTATGATCGACACATGGACTATGCTGAGTTAATCTTTGAGGCACTCAAGTCTCTGGTGACCAAAAGCGTGAGGGACCTAATTGTGCCCTTTGTACGATTCTTATCTATGGTGATCGAGGACAGGTTGGGTAGAAGATACACTGCCCAATATGAGTCAATCCCTACTCCTGTTCTCAGCTCAAGAATGTTCGCCCATGATATTTTCCCTGAGCACCCTACAATGAGTGCTCAGATGAGGGTGTATACACAGCTTCTGACCTCAGAGTCAAGTGAAGCTGAAGAAAGTACAAATGATGAGGAGGAGACAGATGGTGTAGATGATTCTGAGGCTGAGTCCTCCAAAGCTGAACCTCAAAGGACTCAGCTCCGATCGCGCATCCAAAGGATATCTTCCACTTCAAGCTCTGAGCAAGAGAGTATGTTCCCTAGCTCAAAGTCACCACTGATTGGCGCAAGTATAACTTCTCTTCCTTCATCTCCTTCTTTCTCTCGCATTTCTCCATCTCCTTTACAGGGAGATAAAACTGAGTCAAGCCCATCTCAGTCTAACCCCTCTCCCCCATCTCAAACATCTCCATCTATCTTACAATCGACAGCCAACCTTGGTCAGCCCACTACTACCAAGGATATATCCTACACCTATACAAGAAAAACTGCCAAAGGTGGTCCTTCACCTCAAAAGGACTCTGGAGCTGATATCACATTGATACCTCCACCGGCAGGAGCTGAGGGGGAGACACCTTCTCTTAAGGTGCCAACCTCTAGGCTCAGTTCAACCTTTAAGCCTATACCGGGTATGGTGTCTACTCAGCCCATACCTACTAGTTCCATGGGAGAGCCTACTTCTGTGCCTTCACACACCCATGAAGGTAACATTGAAATACTGACCAATCCCCAAGGTCAAATACCCCCTCCTCACCACTAAGCCTAGCTCACCCCCTACCATACTTCACGACATTGGTCACTCTTCACTTCCATTCTTACACAGTCTCGCATGACCTGTCAATGAACCTTTCATACACCAGGAAGGTTTACAGGGTCCCCAATCTGGCCCCCTTGATTCCATAGGTCAGCACCAACCTTTGGATTTGGGGCCCACATTCTCACCTATTGAGGAACACTCAACAGCCACTCCTATAGTGGAAATACACTCCTCCACTGGAATGGAGGACTTTGAGGTAAGGAGAAGACCAGAGGAGCCCAAGCTGATGGCTACTGATGCCCAAGCCATTATGGAGTATTTACAATCTTAGTTTGAGCTCCTACACAAGAAGAGGAAAAATGATAAAGCCAAGTTGATGCGCAAACTTAATGATCTTTCAACCTCTATAACCAACTTGGAAACCTTTGTGCTCAAATTCAGACCCTCCCCTATTGATGCTGACAAAAAGGGGGAGGAAGAATCAAAGAAAAGTGATGATGTGGTTGAGGGGGAGCATACAGAGGAAGTACAAATCGAGGAAGAAGCTCATGATCAGTTTGTGAGCACTGTAGATCAGCCTTCCAAACAACAACCACAGGCTCCAACAATCCAAATTATCACAACTTCACAAGCTCAACCAGAAACTCCACAAGAAGAAACATCTCAAGCTGCTCACACCAACCTTCCTCAAGCTGAATTGCCAAAATTTGTCGAAGCTGAGTCTGGTCCAACTTCACAAGTAGATAAAGGGAAGAGTAAGGTGTTTGAGATGGTAAAAAGAAAGAAAAGAAGTGCTATGCCTCTAGCAAAGAGAAGAAAGGTCATCATTGTTGAGCCTGAGCCAGAACAACAAGGCCAACATCAACTAGTAGCATATGAATCTGACTCAAGTGATGAAGCTGATGCAGCACAGAAAGCCAGTGACATGCTTGCTGAGCAAATGCTACAAGAGATGGCTAAAGAACTAGGTATGACTGTGGAGGAGATGAAAGAGCAGCAAAGACAAGCTGAGCTTCAAAGAGAAAAGGCTAAAGCTGAGGCTGCCAGAGCTGAAGCTGAAGCTGACTATTCTGGACCTAGAGCTACCACAATTCCCTACTCAGATGCGGATTTAAGGCATTGTTATAAAAGAACACATTTTAATCACAAGATTGAATCTCACACTGAGTAGAAAAGGAGAATTGGTGATAATCAACTTTGTACTAGACAACAAACAAGAAATTGGTCTAGATATGAGATGTCTGTACAAGTTGGGGTTCTCAGAGTTGAAAATTGTAGCCACAACTATCAAATAGATGAAAAGAGTCAAATCAGACAAGAAATAGTTGATGTGCTCAAGACTCTCTTCTTGAGAATTGATAAATTAGGAGAGATTCCAGCTGATGAGATTGATACCTTTCTTAACAAAAATAAAGCTGCAAGAGTCAGAGCAGCAAGCCAGCGAGCCAAAAGAAAGATAAGTACACAAGTTCCAGAGGGAGTTAAATTCATAGAAAATACGTTTATCACTCAGCCTCTGGAAGGATTTATGTACTTGGATGTGGAAGGTAACAAGTAGTTCTTGAGAATAGCAGATCTTCATTTGGCAAATCTGGAGTTGATTCTGTACTTGAGAATTCTATGTGATGACTCAACTCAGAACTCAGTTTTCAGATATCATCTCAACAAAGAAGTAAGGTCAAGGAAAACTGAAATGAAAGAGCTGGCAGAAAGAGAAGAGATTATGAATAATGCTATCAAGGAAGCTGCCATCTGTGAACTAAAATGTTTAGATATGTGGTTGGAAGTTGGAGATCCTGTTGATTAAATAGATAAGTTCTATAATTTTGTAAGCACTAAGTGTGCATAAGCTGATCATAATGATCAAGCAAAATGTAAATGATATGTTCATAAATACAAATTGAAGTTTGATATGTTCAACTGTTTTATTATTTGATATGTGAAATATTATATTTGATATGTTCAAACAAACAGTTTTGTAAGTTCAAGCTGAGGATTGATATGTTCAATCATAAACTGATGAGTTCAGTAGTATAAGTTTTTGTAAGTTCAGAACTAAAGTTAATTCTGATAAGTTCAGTATCTAAGTAGTTGTTTATCCAAATACTTAGAATACAAGTCTTATAGTAGAGTTGTAATATAAACATCTTGTAAGTTCAAGATATGATGAATAGGTATAGATCAGTTTAATACCTATTTCAAGAACTAACTTTGATCAGTGCCAGAGTGGCTCAACATAATTCTGTTAACCTATAGGTACTTTGATTCAATATTTTGTCATCATCAAATAGGGGGAGATTGTTAGTCCCATGTTTAGAATAGTTAGATTTGATGAGACAAACCATAGCTATGTATAGATGATAGCTTAAATGTTAGGAATTATGTAAGTCTGTTATACACTGACTAGTCAGCTTAGGCTGAGTAGTCAGCATATAAACAGATATTAAGTTTTCTATGTAAGTACTAGATAGCTCAGTGACTTCTAAGCTGAGATAGTTTTTAAGTGTGAAGACTTGAAGACTCGAAGATTCAAGAAACCAAGATTCAAGAACTTAGCTTGACTAGGTCAAGACTGAGTAAGTCAGCTCAGCGTCAGAAGTCAGTTCAAGAATTTAAGTAAGTTCTAAATTCTGTTATTAACTCTCCGTATCTACGACTTTTAAATTAGGATATCTGAACCTAATTTAAACTATCTATTAGTTGGATAGAGATCTCAAACGGAATTAGTTAGATATATTCTAATTAAGGAGTTTGTTACGGTTTTAAAGAAAAGATAAGTTCTATCTTTAAACTGCGATTTATTCGTAGATATATCAAGTATGAGTAAAAACCTTCCTATAGGTTTTAATATATACAGAACACAATATACTGAAGAATATACGACGACTGCATAAGTTGCAAAACGTACGTGTGTTCGTGATATTTTTATACGCGTGTGTTGCGATAACTTTGTGAGTTCAAAGTTCGAGAGAGTTTTCAAGAGTTCTTGTTAATCATTTTTAACAAGAAGTTCGATCATCAATTAGTTTGTGATACAAGAGTGTTTAGAGAGAGTTGAGTTTATGATCAGTGTAATATCAAATCATTATGTTGATTTGATTAGAGAGTGATAATAGTTAATATTCTATTTGATTATTGAATATACATTTGATTAATTTGATTGTTTGTTTAAAGTGTATTCAACCCCCCTTCTATACTGTATCGATTGATTGTTTACCCTCTTAGGGACCAACATCAACCAAGTCCCAGACTTGATTATCTGCCGTGGATTGCATCTCATTATCCATTGCCTCCTTCCACCTAGTAGAATCTGGGCCTGCTACGGCTTCCCAGTAGTTGGATGGTTCATTATGATCCATCAATAGTTCGTCACCCTCAGATATTAGAAACCCATATCTTTGCGGCTTGTTACGAACTCTACCAGATCTACAAAGCGCCAATGATTGTGTGTCAGGCACCTCAACCTCCATTGGTTGAGGCTCCACTTCCTCTGGTTCGCCAACCTCAGAAGTAGTACTAGTGCCAACATCAGATCTCTCATCAGTATCATCTTGAATTTCTTCAAGATCGACTTACCTCATACTAACCTCTTCAGATATCAGCTCCCTCTTAAGGAAGACTCCCCTTCAAGCAACAAATATCTTGTTCTTCAAAGGTTTGTAAAACAAATATCCCATAGAGTCAGCGATAACCAATGAAAATACATTTTTCAGCTCTGGGTTCAAGTTTGTCTTGAGACTCACTTCTCATGTAGGCCTCACAACCCCAAACTTTGAGATATGCAACCGAATGTGCTCTTCCATGCCACATCTCAAAAGGTGTACTTGTAACCTTCTTTGCTTGTACAAGGTTCAAGGTCCTAGCAGCGGTTTCCAAAGCATAACCCCAAAAGCTTATGGGTAGCTTTGTTCGACTAATCAAAGGCAGAACCATATCTAATAGGGTTCAGTTCCTCCTCTCAGCAACCCTATTTAATTACGGAGTCCTGGGCGGAGTAAATTGTGAGATAATCCCACAATCCTTAAGATGATCGCGAAACTCGGAACTAAGATACTCACCACCCCTATCGGATCTGAGAATCTTAATCCGTTTGCCCAATTGATTCTGCACTTCATTTTGGTATGTCTTGAACACCTTAAAGGTTTCAGACTTATTCTTAATCAAGTAAACATAACCATATCTACTGAAATCATCAGTAAATGTAACGAAGTACTTGTAGTTGTTTCTTGTAGCAGACCTAAACGGACCACACACATCCGTGTGAACGATTTTCAACAAGTCTTTGCCCCTTTCATTAACGCCGGTGAAGGGCGTCTTAGTTATCTTTCCTAATAAACAAGAATCACATACATCGCTTGACCCGTGGTCAAACGATTCCAAAATCCCATCCGCTTGGAGTTTGGCGATACGTTTCTTGTTTATATGGCCAAGACGGCTATGCCACAATGACAACTTGTCCAAACCATTTTTGAACTTAGAATCAATATTCATGATTGATCTATTATCATTCAAGCACACACTAGTTTTTTAAAATACCATGACATGGATATGCCTTAAAATAATGCACTCCATTTCTAATGCAAGAAATAATACCATTATTAAAAGTAAAATCAAACCCATTGTCAAATAGTGATTGAAAAGAAATAATGTTTCATGCCATGCAGGGCGAAAAGCAAACATTTTTCAAGATAATAGAATGGCCGGTAGAAAAGGCGAGATCCACACTCCAATCCGCTCCACAGGGACCATCTCTTTGTTCCCCATGATCAAGTCCAGCTCTCCAGCACCCGAACCCTACTTTCTTTTAGCACCTACACAATATTACAAATGTGAATGCCATAACTGGTATCTAAAACCCAGCGGTTAGAAGTAGCGGTGTTGTGGAGTTCAATCATGTACATAATTGAGGTACCTGCTCCCTTCGCCTTGACGCGCTTGAGCTCCTCGAGGTACTTTGGGCAAGAATGCTGTCAATACCCCTTTTCCTTGTAGCAGAAGCACTCCAATCATTCATGATTATGTTTCTCGATCAAGATTAGATGACCAAAATATACAAGTTGCAACTGATAAACTATTATTACAAAAGTGAGCCTCGGATTTTTCTTGAAGAAGCTCTAGGGGAGGTGAGAAGAGAGCCAATAGCTATTATAGAAGGACTTAACAATTCATGGAATGAATTAGAGTTGAAGGAAGAAACACGTGAAATGCTAGAAAGATGTAATCTATGAATGAGCACTTTCGTCTAAGCCTAGAACTAGGCAAGAGCAAGGAATGGACTTTAAGTGAGTTAAGGAAGGCCTTTTCTAGTTAGAATGCTACGTATCGCCCCTACGCTCCTCGGCCTATAGTAAATGAATGAGAGGGTATGGGGTTTCGGAGGACGGCCATTCATTTTGGTGTCAGCGCCTAATCACCGAGGGGTCAGGGATATCTCTCTAAACAGAGGAACAAATTTCTTTGACTACATTGCCCCATTACATCGGCAATACTTTGCCCAAAAGCTCCCTTTATAATAGCTAGTTATGGACTACCTTTGAAAGTAATAAGAACAAGGCAGACCAATATCGTGGAAACACATGCATCTCCGGTCTAAGTGTAAAATTATATTATCATCCTGATTTACTCTTGACATGTACCATGAAGTAAAGTCAGGTATGGGACACAGTAACAATTTAATGAAAGTACACGCTATACGTATATTATTAAATCTCCATTCAATAATCGATACAATAAGAAATACAATATTGCTTAATGTTCCCAATACATGGCGAATACATCAAATACATCAACTCAAACCAAGTCACTAGCAAATCTAATCCCAATAGCACGCGTGTCAGCATCGTGCTTAGCTTGCCACAACGGTTTAGTGAAAGGACCCGCCAAATTGCTATCCCTGTGTACTTTGCTGATGACAATGTCTCCACTATCGACCATGTCCCGGATAAAATGATATTTCCACGGAATATGCCTCGTGCATCGGAGAGATCTTGTTTCCTTAGCTAAAGCCACCCCACCCTCGTTGTCACAGAAGATCTCAATAAGGTCGCTGATGCTTGGAACCACTCCCAGATCAAGAATAAATTTCCTCATCCATATGGCTTCTTTAGCAACTTCAGTAGCCGCAATGTATTCCGACTAAGTAGTGGATTCGGCCACGGTGTCTTGCTTGGAGCTCTTCCAGGAGATAGCACCGCCATTTAATAGGAACACAAACCCCGATTGTGATCGGCAATCATACCTATCGGTTTGGAAGCTTGCATAAGAGTAACCCTTTACTCTAAGCTCTTCCTCACCTCCATACACCAAGAATATCTCCTTAGTCCTCCGAAGATACTTAAGAATGCTCTTCACCACCGTCCAACGAGCTTCCCGAGGTTAGCTAGATATCTACTCGTCATGCTCAAGGCACACGATACATTAGGCCGAGTACAGAGCATGGTGTACATGATCGAGCCCACAGCCGAATCATACGGAACTTGTTTCATTACTTCCCGTTCCTCAGGGGAACTAGGGGACTAAGTCTTACTCAGAACCAAACCATATGACATAGAGAGGAACCCCTTCTTGGATCCATCATAAACCGCTTTAGGAATTTGTCTACATATGTACTTTGGCTAAGCCTAATAAGCCTCTTGGATCTATCTCTATAGATTTTAATCCCAAGAATATGTGTCGCATCCCCAAGATCCTTCATCGAAAAACAATTCCCTAACCAGGTTTTTACACCTTGAAGGGTCGGGATATCATTTCCAATGAGGAGTATGTTATCGACATACAAACTAGGAATACAATAATGCTCCCACTAGCCCTGACATATACGCATGTCTCATCCTTGCTTTTCGAAAAGCCAAACTCTTTGACTTTCTCATCAAAACAGGTTCCAGTCGTGCGATGCTTGCTTAAGTCCATAAATGGACTTCTTAATCTTGCAGACTCTATCCAGATACTTGGTTTGTACAAAACCCTCAGGTTATGTCATATACACCTCCTCTAAAAGTGTCCCATTAAGGAACGCAGTTTTGATATCCATTTGTCAAATCTCATAATCATGATAAGCGGCAATTGTCATAAGTATCCGGATAGATTTCAACATGGCCACCGGGGAAAAGGTCTCCTCATAGTCTACACCATGAGTTTGCGTGAAACCCTTAGCCACCGATCAGACTTTGAATGAGGGAGAGAGGCGTGGGTATTAATTTGTAATTCTTTTTCTAGTTTTGCCCTTACTCTTCATGCCACGTGTCATCACCAGGTTTGTATTTTATGTTCTATGAATAAGCAAGGTTCTATGTATAACTTCACCCTATATATATAACCATTTTTAATTTCTTTATCAATTCCCTAACTCGATCAATCCCCGGCCATATATAACCATTTTTAATTTCTCTATTAATTCCCTAAAGAACAAACATGGTGATGACATGTGGCATGAAGAGTAAGGGAAAAACTGGAAAAAGAATGACAAATTAATACCCATGCCTCTCTCCCTCATTCAAAGCCTGATTGGTGGCTAAGGGTTTCACGCAAACTCATGGTGTAGACTATATGAACCCAGATTACTTTATCAATGAAAAGCAAGCAACACAAGTAGAATTAACAAGTTTCAACGTATCCAAACACTAGATGACTAGAAACCGAATATTTATGACTTGAAACGCAATGAATCAGTTTTCAAAACGCAATGCCAAACACCCGGTACATGCATTTCAGTATATCATTATCATTCCTTAAAACCACAAATATGAATCAGAACTGAATTTGCCAAACAAATACTAATGTGATTATTGCGATTTCAAGTTTTTAAGCACATCCATACACTTGTTTTATATGAATTTCCTTTTATTCTAATGGGCAAAATGCACAAAAATTAACTTTATTTTGTACATAAAAATACATATAACTTACAAATTTTGTTCATTGTATACAATTGGTAACCTGATTACCAGGTCACCGGTCATCCATTGTATACAATGAACAAAATTTGAAAGTTTTTTGTATTTTTAGGTACCAAAGTTTTTTTATTTTTTGTCAGGTTACCGGTAAGTTACCTGTTATAATATAATAGGTAAATTGCATACAATGAACCAAATTTGTAAGTTGTGTGTATTTTTAGGTATAAAATAAAGTTTGTTGCATACAATGGTAATATTGGCATAGTTTATTGTATTTTTGTGCAATTTGCCCTATTCTAATTAGTTTGTCCCTATATTTCAGCATGCATTATTGAATGCACAATACTAGTTAAGTACTCTCATCACTTTAAGCAACGGTGATTAAAGACAATACCAAAATTACTTTGAATTCACAGCTGAATATGTAATTTACCAAAATTCAAAATCGACATTGCAAGTTCTCTGTTTGTATTCTTACCTTGAAGAAGATAACAACCTGCAATCACCAACTAGGATTCATCGAGTGTAGGAGATGAATATGCTATTTGATTATCGAATAACAATCTGCAATAATTTTTGTTTCCATGATCGATATGAAGCTGCAGGTTCGATTGAATACGTGAGTTAAGAATATGAAGGGGCAGAAGACAGTTCTCGATGACTCCTGGAATCGAGGAAGGAGATATGGGTATCGATCATGAGAGGGAAATTAAATGGGTATTTTAGTAATTGTAGTAAAAGATCAATTCAAGATAATGATTTTTAGTTTTTAAAAAGATTAATTATAATTAAATTAAGTGTTTGGGTATATATGTAATTTTATAGGTTTTATAAGGATATACATGTAGTTTTAAAGTTTACAACGATATATACGTAATTAATAAAGTTTGTAAGGATATAAACGAAACTGTGAGAAGAATTAAAAATAAGTAATCAACCCTTCGTGTCTCCGTGTCTCCTTTTCATTCTCCAATTGCGTATCTCGTTCACTCGATAGCCTCAGCCGCCGACCGACTCCATTCCAGCTCTTTCTCCCTTCTCGCCGCCGGCCAACTGCCATCCACCGGCGATCCCCTTTCTCGACAACCACTGTTTAGAGCATTCCCTTCACGACAGCCTCCACCTTCGAAGATAATCCCCTTCCCGTTCCGTTGACAGCCGTCGTCGATTAGGCCACCTTTTTTGAAATGGTTTTTAGGCGCCTTCTTCTAGAGGTTTGTTCAATCTTCACAATCCCTAACAGTCATTTATTCGTGATTTTGAATACGAATTTGTGCATTTTCTTTTCTGTTTCATGTTAACTCGCAATTGGTTAGCGTCTTATGAACCATTTAGTTCTCCATTTTATGTAGAAAAGATTTATCGTTTCAGTTAGCTGGATTTTTGAATAATTTTACTGGGTATAGGAAATCTCCCCCAAAAAAAGAAGACGTAGAAGGGTTTAAGAAAGGTTTATCTTACATGTTTACAGCAGAATTCAATTGGGGAAAATGGAATTTGATTTACATTCGGATCATTGATTTAGGGTAAATTATGAGAATTGAAGATGATCACTGATGGATGAAGTTTCCTTTCTTGCTTTGAAGTTGTTTATGTCTATGTCACTATTATGTTCAGTCCATTCTGAAAGAAAAACTTGAATTTGGGTGTTTAACAGGTTGCTTTTCAATTTCATAATTATTGATTTTTTTGAAACTTTAAAATATCAAACTGCTAACAAAATCAAACACTAGAACAAGTACTACACAGAACAATGTTGTGTTGAATCAATAACAAAATATGGAGTTATTTATACAGAAAAGCACACACTTAAACCCCCTTTTGATGTGGTACCTATAATGTTAGTTTCCTGAAATTTCTGCAGTCAGGTGAGTTTTTTTAAAAACAAGTATATATTATCCCAATTTCTTCTTTTTCTCTTTAATACATTTGTCCATATCAGTCTTGTCTTTGTTTCATTCATAGGTGTCAAGGCAGCACTCCCAGTTGAGGCGGGTAACAACTTTATTTCCAATTTCTTATCATACCTCACTGAAGTTTAGAGGCAATGCAGCAGGTTCACATCACCCTATTTTCTATTCATTTCTTTCGCTAAAACTGTTGTATTGTACCTCATCATTGAATTTGGATACCAGACTGGTTTTTGAGGCACATACTTGCTGGTAACCACTAATAATAACAAAATAGGTTAATCATCTACACCAAATCAATGCTATCAATACTTTCTAATGGTTATTAATGGGCAAAAAAGTAATTTCACATTGGAGTTTTATTTTTAACATAATGGTTCCACTTTATTTGGCCTCGCCAGGTGATATTTTTCTTCTGTTTTTTGAAACTTTTATTCCTTAGAGAGACCAAAAACTGAGTAAGATCGAACCCATCAAATATACAGGAACTATTAGCGAAAGTGTTGTCCCACAGGCTTTCAACAATAAAGAAGACAACTTTCAACATCAAGCATGCTCAATGATGCTATCAAGGGCATTATACTCTTCAGATGCTAGTACGACAGAAGTGGGTCCCACAGGTCAATTTTTCTTGAATGCATTATTATGTTCATAAGTTGTCGTTGAAGAGAGTTATATCACCGATTTGACATGTCTATTTGTTTCATTGCAGATCCTGCTAAGGAATTGCATGATAAATTGCTCAAATCCGTTGTAGAACAAAGAACCGCACCTCCAAACAGTTGGTTATGGACCCTCATAGAAAAATGTGCGAATTGTGAAGACATCAAACTTCTATTTAATGTCTTGGAGAACCTTCGAAAATTTGTGAGTTATCTTCTTGCTTTATGCTATTAAAAACAAATACGTGGTGTTTTTCATTTAACATACAATTTTGTTTTGATGGTTGAAGCAAATTAGTAGCATCAATGTGTTTTAAATGCAGAGGCTTTCAAATCTTCGAATATTTGAGAATTTCAATGACAATCTTTGCCGTGAAGTATCCAAGGCATGTGTACGGGTAGAGGCCATTGAGCTTGGTATGATAATTTGTCACTAACTCGATTTTCAATTTTAATTTTTTTAATGTTGAATTTCTCTGTCCATTTGATGTTTCATTTTGTGGGTCCCGAGCAAGAAGAATGAATAATTGATTATGGGTAGGAGAAAGAAACCCGAAAAAATGTGGAAGTAAAGGGAAACAATATAAAGGAATGGCCTTTACATTTGTTAATATCATTTTCCAATTTGTGTGGTCCTATCTTTGTTTCCGCTTTTGTCAAATAAACAAGACTCCAATATGATGTCTGTATATCTTTTTTATGTTTACAACAGCCAAGAAGACATTGTGGAAACACAACGTGTATGGATTGACTCCTAGTGTTGCATCTGCTCATAATATACTGGTATTTTTAAATTCTTTATTTAATTCCCTTTCTTTCTTACTTCTATCTGGTATTTTAAAGATTTGAGTTCATGTTATTGCAGTTGTATGCTAAACAACACAATGATGTTAATCTCATGGTGGATGTTATGAAACTCTTAAAAGCAAATGATGTGCCCCTGCAACCTGGTACTGCAGATATCCTATTTAGGTATGTAATTTAACGACATTATTTGTATTTTTATATGATATGAAGAAATGGAAGTGTTTTTGTGGGTTCTATTTTATATAATTTTACGGCTTTTCCTCCTTTTGTTAAAAGAAAATATTAGATGTAAATACTATAAGAACTATACTACTAAAGATAATCCTTTTTTTGTTTGAACGAAGTGGTTTAGGTTGCTGTAAGCATTTGAATAAACTTCGGGCGATTTTCAACATGTTACACGTGTTTGCTTCTAACAAATCTTTTAAGTTGACTCATTGGAGAAAAAATATTATGCAAATCTTCTTAGGTAAATGGGTCATAATTTCCAAACCTCGGGAGAATCTTTTTGTTTGATAAATTTTGTTTTAATCCTCCAATGTCGTTACCTCTTTTAGTCATTCCACACTCCTTTGGCTCTGATGTTACAAGAAATGAAGACGCTATTGTGATGTGAACCGAGCTAACCACCGTTGGAGCCGTGTTTACTAGTTTAACATTGGTTTAGGGTTTGGCTATGTCTAGGGGGTGGACCACCCTTGTTTTACCATTCAAATATTATTTTGAGTCTTGTTTGACTGAGAGACTACTTAGGTCTCAAAGGCTAGGCTTATTTTTATTAATCAATCATCCGATTACCGGTGTTTACTATCGAATTCTGTTTGCCAAGTTAGATTCATATTAGAATTGGTACCAGAGCCGTTGACTCATGGCCTATTGAATCATGGATCCATAGTGACAGATTTCAAAATTAGAGTTAGAGGTCAGTTAGCATCACACAAAAGCAGTGGAACGATTCACATGGTTGGGAATGGAGGTAGGCGTTTGGAGAAGACAATGAAGGCTTTGAGGACATAATCATAATAGTGGCATGTGGAGTTATTATAGGTTATTCTAAACCAATCGCTGGCCTCCCAACAAACACCGATTGAACCGCCAAACGGGACAAACTAGTCACAGCTCAAACCTCGTCGCTGTTGTTTTACGTCGAAGGGTTCTCAATTCCGGTTATTCTTGATGCAACTAGCGGTTCTTAAGGTAAAACTTAAACTTCTAATAATTAGGGGACATTTATGCATGCTACCGAAGGTTTTTCATATGGAGGGTCAGGAATGCCACCTTGGGCAGCAACTCTGGAATGCGGTCAGGTTCTGTGGGGGAACGCATTTAGGTTTTACTGGCTGGAAATGCCGTATTTGATGGGGAGTATGCTAATGGGTGGGTGTACCGAATCAATTGTTTCTTTGATGTTCAGGGGTTTGTAACGACCGGGGAAAAATTATGGCTTGCGATATTGTGTATGGAGGGATAGGGAATTGCTTGGTATTGTTGGAGTGACCGACGGGAACCATTCCGATGCCGGGAAAGTTTTAAAACCATTTGCTGGATTGCGTGCAACCTTCTTAGGAAGGTACTTTATATGAGCAATTCAGGAGGGAACGACAAGGGAATACGCTAGTATGTTTGAAACCCTAGCTGCACTGTTGGACGGGTTACCAGAACAGGTCCTTGAGGGTTAATTTATTAGGGGAGGGGGACATCTAAGGGATTGTCGGTTCGCGTAGCAAGAGGAGGGATCAAGACGCAAGCCAACCTATCTACTGGGGCAGCGATTCACGATTAACATGGGAAAGAACCGTTTAAATGTTTGACTAATACCGAGTTAGCAGATAAATGGGCCAAGGGCTTGTTTTTTCATTGTGATGGGAAATTCGCGCCGAGGCATCGATGCCCTAAAAAAAAACATTGCATGTGTTTGGGTTCATGTGGGGGAGGATGTGTCTGATGACGAGGTCGAGGAGACTGAAGAGCACGATGATGAGGTCGAGGAGACTGAAAAGCACGTCCATTTGGACGCGGTTGAGGTGTCGGCTCATCCAGTAGTTGGTATTACGTCCCTGCATACCATGAACCTTAGGGGAATCATTCGTGGGGCTAAAGTAGTGGTACTTATAGATAGCGGGGTAACTTATAATTTCCTATCATTGAGGTTGGTCGAGACACTACTGCGTTTCACGCAGAGAAATGTGGGTGACACTTAGAAACAGAATATGGAATGTGCCGCAATATGGAGCTGTTATTATCAAGAGTTCGAGTGGTTGAAGACTTTTGCCCCCAGGAAGCACGGATGTGATATTAGGCGTGAAATGGCTGAGTTGTTCGGGGATACTCGTGGAAACTCCCTATGATCGGACGGAGCGGGTGACTCTACGAGGTGAGCCTGGATTGTGTAGGGTGGATGCGGAAGCATCCTTACAAGATATAGCGTGTGCTATCCCTGACATTAGGGCGGGCTATCTAGTTGCTCTCTCTTGCCTGCTTGGTACAGAACCGCTGGAGTCGCAAGTCTACTCAGCCTTGGATCACTCACAAACCTATTTCTCGGATGTTTTTGTGTTATGTGCAGGTTTACATCACCGAGGGACCACGGGCACGCTATCACTCAAGGGGGAACTCAATCAATTAATGTACGTCCTTATCGGTACCCGTAGTTACTAATGGATGAGATCGAACGATTGGTTGGGGAGATGATTGACGCCGGGAGTACCGTTCCTTTCTCTATCTCCTTACTGGAGTTTGAGGTTTTGTGTAGATTACCTTGCCCTGAATAAGTCTACGGTTTTAGACAAGTTCCTGATCTTGGTAATTGATGAGTTATTGGATGACGACACGGGGCAACCGTCTTTAGTTAATTGGATTTGAAGTCGGGCTACCAGCAAATTTGTATGAGGGAGGGGGATATACCCAAGAAAACTTTTCAAACCCACGAGGGATATTATGAGTTTTTTGTCATGACGTTTGGCTGGTAACACTCCTTCCACTTTTTAGGCGTTAATGAACCGGGTTTTTAAGCCTTATTTGCGACGTTATGTGTTGGTCTTTTTTGATAATATTCTGGTTCATAGCAAGAACATGATGGAGCACATCGAGCATTTGTCTACTATTGCTATTTGTTTGCGATCTAAAATCGTCTTTTGTAATTGGAAAAAAAATGTGTCACTGTGTCGAGAGTGCAACTCAAGTTGGTATATGAGTGGGAAGCAATGGCTATTTATATGGCGTTCAAAAATGGAGACCATGTTTGTTGGGGAGGCGGTTCACGGTGCTCACGGATCAAAAGAGTTCAAAGTATTTGTTGGAACAACGGGTGGTAGCCGGGAACCAGAGGTGGATTTTCAAGTTAGCCGAGTAAGATTTCGAGATCATTTATAGTCCAAGAAAAGAAAACGGTGCCGCAAATGCTTTATCTTGGTGGGGAATGGACAAGTTGTTATAGGTGCTTACGACTAGTCGCCTTTGTGATGATGACGTATGAGTTACATGCGGGGAACATACATTACTAGGTGCAGTTGCCGGTTGGTTTTACTCTGCACTTCCCGGTGGATCTCACGTTTGTTTAAGCAGATTCATGGAGGGGTGATCGGAGGTCACGAGGGAATACAAAAACGTATCATCCTATGGCCACGGAATTTCTTTGCATGGGGATGTGAAATTGTGAATGGATATTGCTAAAATGGTCTTGGAGTGCAGCATTTGTCAACGGAATAAATAATATAAGCTCGCGCCGGCCGGTATGCTGCACCCGTTAGATTTGGCTCCGGAGGATTTAAGGATGGATTTAATTGACGGCTTACCCAAGTCGATGGGGTATAGTGTTATGCTAGTGGTCGTGGACCGACTCGGTGAAGGTTGTATTTGTACGGGAGCTGTTTAAATGTTGGGGCACTACTCTTAAGCACAGTACCACATGCACCCCAGATGAATGGACCGGCGGAAGTGGTAAATCGTAGCGTTGAAACATATTTGCGGTGTTTTATAGCAACTCGGCCGAAGTTGTGGGTGCGTTGACACCATGGGTTGAATATTGGCGCAATACTTCATACCACTAGTCCATTGGTATTACACCTTTTAAAGTTTTAAATGGCCGAGATCTGCCGGGCCTGGTTACCTATGATCTAGGAGATGACTACTTTTGAGGTGGATAAATTTTTATGTGATCGCGATAAGGTGCTCAGAGAGCTTAAGGCTCACTTGTTGCATGCTCAACAGTTAATGAAGGCACAAGCCGATGGTAAGAGACTCGATGTTCAGCTTGCCATGGGTGACCAAGTGTATTTGAAGTTGAGGCCTTACAGGCAAAGCACAGTTGCAACACGGGTGAACACGAAATTTGCACAACGTTTCTATGGTCCCTTCGAGGTTATCCAGCGGGTGGGACAGGTGACGTATCGGCTGCAGTTGCCGAATTGGTGTCCATTCATCCTATGTTCTATGTTTCACAGCTCAAAGCGGCTATTGGGGGTCAGACAGCCAAAACTGAGCTACCAGCAGACTTGATGGATGATATGATAGTACTGTGTCAGCCTGAGGAGGTGCTAGGGACGCGAGATGGCAGCCATGGTTTGGAAGTGTTAATTTGCTGGTAGCTGAAGCAACTTGAGAGGTGGCTGATTGCATTCAGGACCAGTTCCCTTCATTCCACCTTGAGGACAAGGTGGTTTTTCGGGGAGGGTTAATGATATGGACCGAGTTGACCACCGTTGGGCCGGTTTACCAGCGTTGCAGGAAGAGTCAGGGGGACAATCAGCAATTCATCGATGTTGCAAGGGGCGGAATTGGCTATTTATTATTAACTATTATTTAATTAATTAATTATGATTTGATTTCCTAGTTTAATGTTGGTTTAGGGTTAGGCTATGTCTAGGGGGCCGGTCACCCTTGTTTTACCATTTCAGATATTATTTCGAGTCTTGTTTGACTGGGAGATTACCTTGGTCTCGAAAGTCAGGCTTATTTTCATCAATCAAGCATCTGATTACGTGTGTTTTCTATCTAATTTCTGTTTGCCAGTTTGATTCATATCATATTGTGGGTCCCAATAAATCGAACTTCATTTACTAGAAACATGGTTTAAATGAATAAAACTGATTTACTCTCTAGTGTTATAAAATATTAAAATCTCATGTATTATTGTTGCAGCATTTGCTACAACACAGATAGCTGGGAATTGATGTCCAAGTATGCAAAGCGGTTTATGAAGGCTGGAGTAAAACTGAGACGAACTTCATTTGATACTTGGATGACATTTGCTGCCAAATTAGGTCCCCGTTTACTTTCCTTAAATTATTATTATGAAAAAATGCCGGAAAGTATATTTTCAGCTGTTGTGAGTTATTACCGACCCCTCTATGTCTATCCCCTGCGCTGTGAATGAAGTGCGTAATTCTTTGATGTTTCGGTCATTCTGCAATTATAGATTTTATTTATTTGATACAGGAGATGTTGATAATTTATGGAAGATTGAGAAGTTGAGATCGGGAATGATGAAAGCTCACACAATTGGTAGCGGGTTTTCATGTGCCAAGGTGAGGGAGTTAAAAAACTATTAAATAATCGTTCAAATCCTATTACAACAATAATAACTATTCCGAATCCCACCTTACTGGGGTACAGAGGAGGTAAGATGTAGACAGCCGTGCCTCTGGAGTAGAGACTGGTTCCTGGATGACCTCCGGCTGATTATATAAATTGAAGTTGTAATTTTGGACTTCAGATCCTCTTAACCCTTTTGTAAATTTGTGTTCTATTTTAGACGTGTTAAAACGTTCGACTTCTTTCAGGGGTTACTTCTTGAACGCAAACCTGAAGAAGCTGCTGCAGTTGTTCAAGTCGTCACAGAGGTATTATTAGTTTAGCTTTAATTTTGTGAATCGCTCACCGTTTTGAAATAAAATCAAGTAACCAAATTTAAATTGAATAATGAAAAGATAAAAACTGAATCGTGTTTCTTGAATGTGTAATCCCTCCGGGCACTATCTTTTATTACATGTTATTACTTGATGACAGACGTTACCAGAGACGAAAATGCCAGATATAATGGCGGAACTCGAGAAGCTGGTTAGTGAATGGCCTTTGGAGGTTATAAAGCATCGAAAAGATGAGGGCAAAACGGTAATTGAATGTCATGTCGTGACTTCTCTCTTGAGAATATCATTTGCTAATGATGTATTCACTTCTACTGTTTCTATTACAGGCTTTGGCTGCTGCTTTGCAAGAAGATATCCCTATGATGATCGACAGCCTTTCAAGCTTGGGTGTAAAGACGAATGTAAAAATGGACGATTTGACCAAAACGCCCTTCTAAGACTTAAAACTCGACATATCCATACGAGTGTTGCGTAAGTTAAACTTGATTTTTTCAAATAGCCTTTAGAATCCGATATTAGAAACGGGTGGTACTTGTATTTGGGTTTGAGAACTGATGTTAACAAGGGGTTGTTTTGTCTCTTTAAAAGGTTTGTTTCTAGATACAGATTACACCTAATGTTTTTTTTTTTCATTTTTTATTCTTCAATAAAAGAACTTTACTGAAAATGCCTGAAAAAACCTCGTAAACGACGGACGGCATACAGAAATGGAGTATTTTGTTTGCCAGTTTCTTGTTTGTATAAAACAAAGTTTACTCACTAAAATGGTCATTCTTGTATTAGCTGATGTACCACTAATACGAGGTGAGTCGTTAAAGCTTTGATTTTTAGTATTATCGTCTAATTTAGGTCATTCGGTAACTTGATGAGTAGATGGAACCATGATCCGCCGGTGTTGCGGCTGTCTATGGTTTGAAAGCATGCATGAACTTAAAGTGTCCTTAAGGAATGTTAAGATCAGTACTTTGGAGCAACTGATATGGGTAGAATAGTTTGGAGGATAGAATATTAATGATGATTTGAAAGTCATGTTTCATGAGGTTGGAAACTTTTAAAACAATGAAACAAATTAAAATTATTTTGAAATACTTGAAAGTTCCATAAACATCTTAGTCTACCAAGTTGGTGGAAGAAACATAAGTCAATCCGTGTGAATGAATTGCCCTATGTTGAGTTTTGACAAAAGAATATACAATTTGTAGCATACATTCTATGTTTGTGGTCTCTCGGGAAGCAATCTCTTTATCATCTCTCTATCTACGTGTAGATGTATGATTGTTTACATCTTACGTCATCTATACTCTGCTTAGGGGGGATTAGGTATTGTTGTTGTAGCATACATTCGACCATTGTTTGTGTCTTTCGTAACATCTTGATTTTCATAACCAATTTAAAATTCTTACAAAACTTTAATTTTACGAGTTAATTACACGGTTTGGTATTTAAGATATGTCTAAATCACACTCTTAGTACTTTATTTGAAAATCTTGCAAAGTTCTTAATTTCCGAAAGTCGAACACGTACGGTTCTGTCTCTTAAAGTATGTTAAATTTTTTAAAATGGTCATTTTACCCTTTACCTTATTAGTCCTTATCCAATTTCTTTAGTTTTAAATTATTTAAAAAATCATTTTATTATTAAATAATTATATAATATTGTATATTATAAAATATAATTAAAAACCTCATCCAATCTCTCTCTAGAACATCACGACTACCATAAACCTTAAAAGATACTCTCTTTTAATCTCCTCCCACCACCATATGTCTCTCTCTTTTGAACATCACCGCTACCATAAACTCTAAAAAATACCCCTTGTAATCTCTCTCTTGCAACCATCTATATAGATCTCTTACTCTCTCCCCTGCAACCATCAGGAACTCCACCCCAGCTACCGTACTTCCGCCATCACATGAATCCCATCCCAAGCCTAGTCACCATATTCCCACCATTTTCTGCATCGTGAACCACCATTCGTCCATCCATCACATAGATATGGAGTAAGCCGCGACACAGATCTCGAATAATTGCCAAATGACTATGAAATCCACCACATAGATTTGGACTAATCACTCCTTTGTTAGCCAGATTAGACCTAACTCCTTAGTTCGTGAAATCGATTGTGAGCTATTGTAGCCAAGAGCTTTACAGATTAGTAATCCGACCACTAACCCACAGGAATCAAACAAATTAGATTGTCGACTTGCAACATAAATTTGTCAATTTGGTGTCGGAGAAGAAAAACAGATCTACATAATAACCTGACCACCGACCATAGATATGTAACAACATATGGACATAAAGAATAAAACATAGATGGATAGATCTGTAAAATCTATGTGGAACCGATGAAAGAAGCATTTTTTATTTGATGGTTACTATAGTTGAAGAACCTAAGTCAGCAGCCACACATGGTTTTATTAAAAACATTTTGACAAAAAATGTCATCTTTGACAAAAAAAAAAATATTAAAAACAAAAGAACACCTTTGACTAAAAACTCTAAAGGTTAGTTTCTTTTAAGTAGAGATAAAAAAATTAAAATAATGTTTAATTTTCTAAAGGACCATTCATGTAATATTGGAAAAGGGTAAAATAGGCATTTTAAAAATTTTAACACTAACACCGTTAAAGTTAACAGTCAAAGGACTGTGCATGTTCAACTTTTGAAAATTAAGAACCGACTTTGTATGATTTTCAAATAAAGGACAATTTAGGTATACTTTAAAGGATCAACCGTGCAATTAACTCTAATTTTAATTATAAACACAATTTTGACATTGTAGACAAGCTCATAACAACTTCATCAACAAATAAGGGCCGTAAACAATTTTGACTCGCAACAACTGTGTCGCGAGTCAACCCGGTTTTGAGAGTTTTTATATATTTGAAAAACTAAAGAAAAAGACCTACAATAACAAAAAAAAAAGAAAAAAACAAACATAACCTACTATGTCAAAATCATATTCTTTGATCCAAACATATTAATCTAGTTCAACATAAAATATAACACAAATAAATAAATAGGTTCAAATATCAAACAACAATTGTCATAGGTTCACAATCAAACTAAATTCCGGATCTTGAGACATTAGAGTGTTATATTTAAGTGTGAGTTTTAGGTTTAACCAAAAAACAATCTCAACCGGGTCAAAATAGTTCAACCATAAACCCGCCTAGGTCAATCCGAGCAAAAAATCTACAAAAATGATATATTTTGACCCACTACTCACAACCAATTTAAACTTTTTCAAAAGATTGGTTTTAACTATAACATCAGTGTTTCCATAGTAAAAGCAACGAATATTTTACAAAGTTTGGCCATATGTATCATATGGTATTATACAGCCAAATCTTTCATCTGCCCGTTAGCATACATAGTTTGTATTACGTGTATCTAAATAACCGACCACAAACATAGTAAACATACGACATAAAAGCAAAAGCATGTTCCTCTATCCTGGTTATGGTGGGGAAAGTAAAGATGGGAGGGGTTAGCTATAAAAGCTAGTGAGCATAGAAAACATCACATGTACAGGATAATCATTTAGATTGCACAATATATCACACACTGCTATCCTAGTACAGTGTGTAGCCGTTTGCCTGTAGCGATCTTAGCTCACTGGCCCTAGTAAGGGGTTCCATCACACCAACTCATGAGGTGGGTAAGCATATAGCGGTCCACCATACGTCAACATTGTCATGGGCCCAATTAATTGCTACACCCCTCATATGAAGAATAGGTTCATATAATACCATGACTTATAAAGGTCTACTTATACCCATTACGACTCTAGTTCAAACTTCACTCTTACGGCTGTAAGCCGTAACCCTTATGGCAGTAAGACCCTTATAGCTGTAAGGTGTAACCCTTACGACTGTGAGCCTCTAAGCATAGTTCTAGTTCGCGATTTCAGTTTTTGTCTTTGCGGGAAAACATCTCAAAACACCCATACTCATTTTCAGATGTTTCAAAACATTTAGTATGATCGTAGGGGACTTTATTGTTAGGTTTCTATGGCAACGCAACGGAAGCAAAAAGAACAAGAATTCAAGACAAATAAATGGTTCAAAGAACCAAAGTTCCATAAAAACCCACCACATGGACCATACTCTACATGCAAGAAATTCAACATGAAAAAGAAAAGAGAATAAGTTATACCCTTCTTGAGAAGCTAGAGATATAAAGGATGGTGGATGATCTTTGAAAGCCAAGTAAGTCTCCCTTTATTGTTAGTCCACCCCGAGTTTGTATGATCTCCTTGTACTAGCAAGCCTTATAGTGATCTACAAAGACTTGTAATCACTTTTTGGAACAAAAACCTCACACCTCTATGCTCCTTTGCAAGATTGTAGCAAGAACACATGTAAAACACTCTATTAGGACCTCACAAGTTAGCCTTAATGTATGTGTGTAAGTATGAGCTAGAGAGCCATATGGGGCTGATGTATGGTCCATATATAACTCCATAGATGGCCTTTTAGTGCACCTGGACAAAGAGTAATCATGAGCTAACACATGCATTGGTTGAAGTGGTAGGCAAAAGCAAAAAGTTGGCCTGCAGTCTGACACATCTTCATGCGTGAACATTTAAATGTTCACGTTGTGAAGTCTCTTTGGCCCACTTCAAATGCAACTCAATCAAATTTGATCCTTTTAGCCCATCCACATTAATTTCTATCAAGATCAATCCCTGGTGTGTGACCCATTATGCCCATGCTTTATCGGTAGTGATACCGATCTGTAGGCATACTGTAACAAACTCCCACTTGCACATGACGTACCATACCCATAATACCACATACAAAGAGTGGCCTCTAGTAAGGCATCTTTGCCCCTAAGCCAGCACAGATTTTGTCATCCCTGACAAATGCCAAATCTCATTGGTATGAAATGGCCCTATAGATAAGTGATCAATCATCCCTTTGTTTGCGATATCCACGAGAACATGAGACATGGTTTAATGTCAATCTCTATATCGTTCTCGATTACATTTCTCGATCAAGATTGATGTTGACCTAAATTCTAGTTGCAATCGATCAAACATCATCACAACTTGAACACGGCCATGCATTTTGACATAAGTGCTCAATCATTAACGGGATCATGGATGTATCTCTAAACTAGAGGAACAAATCCCTTTGACTACAGCTCTCTGCCATGCACACCATGCTTTTCCCAAAAGCTCTCTATATAATAGCCAATCACAAACCCAGTTTGAAAGCAATCAAAGCAATGCAGGTCTATGCTTTGGAACACATGTATCTACAGTCTAAGGATGATAATGATATTATCATCCTGAGTTACTCATGACAAAAACCATGAAGTAAGCTTAGGCATGGTTCGTCCGGTCACTTCAAATATTCAAGCAATGGTGAAATGTTGCATCTCTTGTATTCAATCCATTATTGGATACATGACCAACCCCCTCGCTCAGTCTTAATTCAAACTTCTTCCACATAAAAAATGACCGATTGCGGACATTTAGAATGAAAAGCATTCTGGGAAGTGATTAAACATGCTAAGATTGAACATAGTAAGGATTTATGAAAATGTCCGCCCACGACACATTATTAAATCTCCATCTAATAATCGATATAGTATGAAATACAATACTGCTTAATGTTCCCAAATAGATACATACATATCAAACATAAACTAAAATATACTCAATACAAGTCACTAGCGAATCTAACACCTATTGATATAGTGTAAGAATCATGGATAGCTTGTGACAACGGTTTAGTGAAGAGATCAGCCAAGTTTCTCTCCGATGCTACTATGCTGATGACAATATCACCATTCTCTATCACACAACTGAGGAAGTGGTATTTCTGAGGAATATGTCTTGTCCATTTGTGAACTCTTTTTCCTTTGCCAATCCAACTGCACCTACACTATCGCATAAATTATATATGAGGTCGGTAATGCTAGGAACCACTCCAAGATCTTGGATGAACTTCCTTATCCACACAACTTCGTTTACCGCTTCACTTGCTGCAATGTACTCTGACTCGGTAGTTGAATCAGAAAACTGTGTCTTTCTTCGAGCCCCTCCAGCAGATAGCATCACTATTTAAAAGGAAAATAAACCGCAATTGTAATCGACAGTCGTCTTTGTTTGTTTGGAAGCTTGCATCATAGTACCTCACACTCCGAGCACTTTTTCACCACCATACATGGAGAACATCTTCTTTATTCTCGGAAGATACTTAAGAAATTAGATTATAATTGCCTGAGAAAACTCAATTTGATATTACATACATTTAAAAGGAACACAAACCCCAATCAATCAAGCTCTAATTGAGCTTCACATGTGTAGAAATTAGATTATAATTACCTAAGAAAACTCAATTTGATATTACATACATTATAGACACTACCATAGTGACTAACACAAACCCCAATCAATCAAACTCTAATTGAGCTTCACATGTGTAGAAATTAGATTATAATTACCTAAGAAAACTCAATTTGATATTACATACACTATAGAAACTACCATAGTGACTATATATAGCTCAAGAACACATTGAGAAACTATTAAGATGAGTTACTTCAAGTTTACTTGGATCTAAATTGCTACAAGGGAATTAGATGGTTGGATTCTTGACTTCAGTTAAGAGAACTTAGATGGATTTGGTGTTGTTCTTGGATTTGTAATTTCCCAGACAAGTTGTAAGTGTGTGCTATTTAATCCAGGGTAAGTCGACATTTGAGTGGCTCTTATCTCAAATAGCGGGTATCCCGCACCCTATCTGACTTACAACTTAAATTACAGTGATCCTTTTAACTTATAGTTATCCGTTTCCTTTTCGTGTCTCCGCCGCTTCCCTTTCTTGTCTCCGCCATCGTCGCCCTTCCCCGTCTCTGCTGTCGCCCTTCTTGGTCTCCAGCTCCGCTATCACCTTTCATGTCTCCGCCTCCGCCGCGTTTGCCGTTCTACCGTCTCCGCCGTTGCCCTTCACTGCCTCCGCCTTTACCATTGTCACCCTTCACCGTCTCCATCTCTTCTATCATTGCCCTTCACCGTCTCCGCCTCTATCATCATCGCTCTTCACCATCTGCACCTTCCATATCTCCGAGCATGTTAAGTTATGAAGGTGAGTCAACTCCTACACCTTGTTTGCACTAGAAATCCCATTGTCTTTTATGTGAACCAAACAAGGTATGTGATTAGATTTGAAATCCCATCGGATTTGGAATCCTTTGGATTTTAAATCCATGAACCAAACATCCCCTTAGAGAATTTCACATACGACTTCAACCACCTCAAAACTTCCAAGACTTCATGCATATAAACCTCATGTTCTACCTTGGTCTTAGAATAGATTGGAATATCATTAATAAAGATGATAACAAACTTGTCTAAGGATGAAAAACATGGTTCATGAGGTCCATGAAGATAGAAGGGGCATTCGTTAAACCGAAAGGCATCACAAGGAATTCATAATGCCTATAACGATTTCGAAAAGCAGTATTTGGAATATCCTTGTTGTAACACCTCTTCCGAAAATAGCAACTTTAATGATATATCAAATTTAGCAGCGGAATTTTTTCTTTTAAAAGTAACAACTGTTAATTTCATCATTATCGTTTTCCAAAACATACATTGGTGTTACCTATCACAGGAACCGACCATAGTATCAAATTACATTACATAACAAAACAGTGTTCCAACCGACAAGGGTTATGTACAACAAAGCCACCCGCCTCGCTAGGCCTTCTAGTCTTTACCTGAAAAGGGGCAACATAGCACCATTAGCTAAACAACATAGCTAGTGAGTACATACATATCATAAGCATCAATAAAGCAAGTCATGCATCATATAGGCAATCAATCATTTCTAACTTATCACATTGCGGTGTGCTGACAAGATCAGTAAGAGTCATGTCAAGAAACTCCTGAATTTGAGTCATCATCTCTCTTATTTCAGAAGGAGCAAGACGATACGGAGATCAAGCCACAGGTGTAGCCCCTGGAATAAGCTCAATCTTATACTCAACATCTCTATTGGAGGCAAACCTGGAATTTCTTCAGGGAATACCTCACGCTAATCAGACACTACCCGAATATCTCGGACTGGTCGCTTCTCCATTGTAGCATCAATAACGTATGCTAAATAAGAGTCACAACCTTTAGAAATTGACTTCTGAGCTTTAATGATGGAATCAATGGGAATATCATAATCCCGTCGTTCTCCACGAGCAACAGCATAAGATCCATCAGAAAGATGAATCTTAATCATCTTTTTGGAATAGAGAATCTCAGCATCGCGCTTGCTGAGCCAATCCATCCCGATCACTATATCAAAGCACGCAATAGGCATAATGAAAAAGGAAATAGGGATACTACTCCCATCAATGTAAATCACAGCTATAGGAACTTTCTCTATAACAGAGACTACTTTACCGTCAGCAACCTCTACTCTGAGCGGCTCGGTTAGCGGAACAACAGGTAATTGCAATTTTTACGACATGCCACAGATACAAAGGAGTAGGTAGCTCCAGAATCAAATAACACATAAGCAGGGATATAGTTAATAAGGAATGTACCCGTGATGACATCCCCTGCTGCTTTAGCCTCTTCCGCTGTCATCTGGAATGCCCTCCCCTTAGCGCGAGGCACATCTTCTCTCTTTTGGCCCCTAAAAGACCCTTTTGTTCCAGCACCCTGTCTCTCCGGGCAGTCAATCATCTTGTGCCCAGGCTTATGGCACCGGTAACAGACATCTTCTTTGAAACCACACTCAGTACTAGCGTGGCCCTTCTGCCCGCACCTCCAACATCATCTGGTAGCACTCGAACATTCACCAGCATGATAAGTACGACACTGGGAACACCAAGGAGTGTCAGGTCTCGGCTTCTTTGAAGTCTCAGTTTTCCCACCTACAGAGGATTGTCCTTCGGAAGGACCCGATTTATCAGATGGCTGAAACTTTCTTTTTAACCCCCCACTGGCAGATTCTCCCTTGTAGTAGATGCGGTCTCCCTCCATTTGTCGGGCCACTTCAAATGCCCGATCCATATTTACAGCTTCTCGTACATGGGGACGAAACTCCAACGGCAAGGTTGCCACAAACCTTCTTATCTTGGTGGTCTCATCGAGGATTAGATGCGGAACGAACCTCATCTTGTCAGTAAAAGCGGTGATGAGTTCTTCCATTGTCTTATCCCCCTTCTGGATGTTATTAAATTCACGCTCCATTCTCTCCATGTCATACTCCGTACAATACTTCTTCAACAACTTTTCAGAGAATTTCTCCCAAGACAGAGCACTTAACATCTCTTTATCAACAGAAGCTTTTAACGTATCCCACCAGAAGATGGCACGACCCTTTAGCATACGTACTGCGTATTTCACGCAATACTCCGGTTCGCAATCACAAGATTCAAATACCTGCCCCATCTCCCGGAGCCACTAGATGGTAAGTGTGGGGTTATCACTCCCCTCAAACGTTGGAGGCTTGCAAGATAAGAATTTCTTATAAGAACAAGTCTTGCGGGGCTTGTTCAACGTAGTCTACAATAAGAGCTCCTTACCTATTCGTAGCTCTTCTTCCACACGCCTGATATAAGCAGCCTGATCTGGTTCAGGTCTGCTACCTCCAGCATATACTGAGATCGCTCATCCTCAGCTTGATGAGGCATATGAGAAGCCTCATCTTCCATCTCTTTCAAAGCTTGCTCAGTATTGCCACGTTCAGCAGACATCTTTCAAACTTTTCTATATAACAGAGTAAGAGCAGTAAACACTCTATCTCACTTACTTATCTTACTAACAAGCTATTCTACAACAATTAAAATTCACATAACACTCTTACTCAACCCCCCACAGGAACCCATATTTATGGTCGGGCCCGAGTTTGAGATCGAATACTCTTACAAGTACCCAATTCCTTTAATGTACTCTGACTCGGTAGTTGAATAAAAAAACCGTGTCTTTCTTCGAGCCCCTCCGGCTGATAGCATCACTATTTAAAAGGAAAATAAACCGCAATTGTAATCGACAGTCGTCTTTCTCTGTTTGGAAGCTTGCATCATTGTACCTCACACTCCGACCATTTTTTCACCACCATACACGGAGAACATCTTCTTTATTCTCCAAAGATACTTAAGAAATTAGATTATAATTACCTAAGAAAACTCAATTTGATATTACATACATTTAAAAGGAACACAAAGCCCAATCAATCAAGTTCTAATTGAGCTTCACATGTGTAGAAATTAGATTATAATTACCTAAGAAAACTCAATTTGATATTACATACATTATAGACACTACCATAGTGACTAACACAAACGCCAAGTGTGTGCTATTTAATCCAGGGTAAGTCGACATTTGAGTGGCTCTTATCTCAAATAGCGGGTATCCCGCACCCTATCTGACTTACAACTTAAATTACAGTGATCCTTTTAACTTATAGTTATCCGTTGCCTTTTCACGTCTCCGCCCCTGCCCTTTCTTGTCTCCGCCATCGTCGCCCTTCCGCGTCTCTATCGTTGCCCTTCCCCGTCTCTGCTGTCGCCCTACTTGGTCTCCAGCTCCGCTATCACCTTTCATGTCTCCGCCTCCGCCGCGTTTGCCGTTCTACCGTCTCACCCGTCGCCCTTCACTGCCTCTGCCTTTACCATTGTCACCCTTCACCGTCTCCATCTCTTCTATCGTCGCCCTTCACCGTCTCCGCCTCTGCCATTGTTTCCCTTCACCATCTTCACCTTCCATATCTCCGAGCATGTTAAGTTGTGAAGGTGAGTCAAATCCTACACCTTGTTTGCCCTATAAATCCCATTGTGTTTTATGTGAACCAAACAATGTATGTGAATAGATTTGAAATCCCATGGGATTTGATCCTTTGGATTTTAAATCCATTAACCAAACACCCCCTTAGAGAATTTCACATACGACTTCACCCACATCAAAACTTCCAAGACTTCATGCATATAAACCTCATGTTCTACCTTGGTCTTAGAATAGATTGGAATATCATTAAAAAAGATGATAACAAACTTGTCCAAGGATGAAAAAAGTGGTTCATGAGGTCCATGAAGATACAAGGGGCATTCGTTAAACCGAAAGGCATCACAAGAAATTCATAATGCCTATAACGAGTTCGAAAAGCAGTATTTAGAATATCCTTGTTGTAACACCTTTGCCGAAAATAGCAACTTTAATGATATATCAAATTTCGCAGCGGAATTTTTTCTTTTAAAAGTAACAACTGTTAATTTCATCATTATCGTTTTCCAAAACATACATTGGTGTTACCTATCACAGGAACCGACCATAGTATCAAATTATATTACATAACAAAAGAGTGTTCCAACCCACAACGGTTATGTACAACAAAGCCACCCGCCTCGCTAGGCCTTCTAGTCTTTACCTGAAAAGGGGCAACATAGCACCATTAGCTAAACAACATAGCTAGTGAGTACATACATATTATAAGCATCAATAAAGCAAGTCATGCATCATATAGGCAATCAATCATTTCTAACTTATCACACTACAGTGTGCTGACAAGATCAGTAAGAGTCATGTCTCGCAGGGTAATCAATCCCCCTCAATAACTCAGACCGGGGGATCAGACACAACCAACCGCACTGGTGGGGGAGCATAAAGCAGTCCACCAAACATCGTTTCAGAGTCAAAGACTCCTCAAGTAATCCAGCTACAACCGGCTGATTACCACTCACGTTAAGGCACGGCGGTTCTGCAGAACCTACGATCCGGGATGCCTCTTGAATCACCGTGAAATCCCGAAGTACTCATGGGATCCAGTTAAACCGACTGACCTTAACCATGCGTCAGATAGTCTGCAGACAGTGCGCATACATACACACATACATATGATCCCATAGGGATCTATCATCTTACACGCAATATCATCAAGCTATTCATTCATACATATCATCGTTTATTAACTAAGTGTTCCAACTTGGACCCGCCGTGTGACATCCGTCACCAAATCTGGTAGGTCGGTTTGAATTATAACCCGCCACAAGTTATTTAATTTAATTTACATGCTCGCGTGATTTCTAAAACCTGGTAAATACTAAATTCAAGACGTTAAGTATGAGTATCAATCAAATATTTAAGTTGTGCTAACAATAGAGAGAAGTCGAAGCCTATGCTCTTCAGAGTATTGAACGAACTTCTAGTGCACGAGTTAAATGTACAATTGTCGTTAGAGCGATATAGTGCCGAGTTAACCCCACAAATTAATAAACCATACTAAGGATGTACAAAATAATAGCTAATACGGTAAACCAAATAAAATGTTTAAAAGACCACTCAATAAACCTAGTAAAATTTTATAACACATTGCATATCAACTACACCTACAAGAAATGCTACTTATAAAATATAAAATAATAATATTAAGTAAACAAATATATATATATATATATATATATATACATAAATCGGCCATAATGGGAGGCATTTTATCTCCCAAAATTGAGAAACAACTTGACAAAGATACAATATTTCCATATAGGTCAAGGAACTTCCATAAAACCATAAACACACACTTTCTTTCTTTCTTCTCCTATGCGCCAACGGTTTATGCTCCAGCTGGGTATGCTATAATAACTGCTTGGAAGACTATGATTTGATTTCTATTGAACCTGGTGGTTTGGATGTTGGTACAACGTCTACACGCTTAACATGATATATGTGCACATTTGTCCTACTTAAACACTTTACACGGCAACTATGCTATTTATATAAACCTACGAGCTCACTAACTTTATGTTGACATTTTCGAGTGTTCATTTTCAGGTAATGTTAATAATCATGTATAAGGAGTCTAGATATTCTCTAGTTGGACCTTAGCAAGACTCGTCACATGTTGAGACAATAAACATTTATTTGTGGTGATTCATTTCTTTTGCATGAGATCTAAATTATTAGTTGCTTTGGAGATGTTGTCCTTATACTCATCCCGGGTTGTGGGATTTTGACAATTGTGTAATGTGTAGTTTTATCACTATGTATGTCGTGGAATTGACTTACCACAACACAAGTCTCCGCTTGTGTCGAGGAATGTCGTGACACGTTGGTTGTCTACATTTAGTAAATTCTCTATTTCATATTCTCCAATGTGTTATGACGATCCTCTCCGTCGCGCCTCGCGTTTCCGCCAAAGGCGGGGTGTGACAGATTGGTATAGAGCCATTGGTTACAGAGAATTAGGTGGTTTGGCCTAGACTATTGTTGGAATATGCGCGCTGACACGAACGAGTTAATGGCATTACCGATGAGGTATAGGCCTATTGGGTCACACACCAAGTATTGATTCCGGCAACACGATCAAGAAAAAGAGAGGAAAAGGCCAAAATGGGTTTTGGCAGGATGGTACACGGGCCATGTTCCTGAACACGGGCCGTGTCCAGTCCAACATACACGAGGCGTATTAGCCCAGTTCAAGGTCATGTAGTTTGGGCCTACACGGGCCGTGTTGATGAACACGGGCCGTGTTGTGCCTGTTAGACACGGGCCGTCTTAGCCCAATTGGGGCCGTGGACATTGGGCCTACACGGCCATGTTGACCAACACGGGCCATGTACGTCTCCTGTAACAGCAGAATTAACAGCCTTAAACACTTAGTTTAATGTGGTTAACTTCTAATAATAATGGGAGACAAAGAGGCTACGAGTTATCTGCTCTTAGAGAGGCTTTTTGCATGCACTTTGTCTCTTGGTTGATACTAGAACTCTCTCTCACTTGTTCATATTATTCTTGGTGTTCTTGAGCTCAAGAAGCAAGAAATACATACACTTGATAGTTGTTTTAGTGGTTGCACATCAACTTGCTAGCACTCGGGAATCAAACAAGCTTGGGGTGGACTTGATTGGAGGAGTTCTTTGTTGAATTCTAAGCTACTTGACAAGGAAGGTTGATTTCTGTTTTGCACTATTGAGGTATAACCTTTCTTCTTATCTTGTTCATATTAGTTGCAATTTCATTGTTAGATTTTGGTCCATGGGAGTGTATTCATTAGTTTGGCATCGTTTTTTTGTTATACATATTGCTTCCGTTGCTACTTGTTTTTGCCAAACGAATACCTTCAACTATAACTTAAGCACCCCATGTAGTTGCATGATAGGAACTATCTGTGCATGCGCGGATTTTTCTTACATACTCCGGATTAGCTAGTACTACGGACTTCAAATGGAAACTTCCGACTCCGATTCTAACATTGGTTACTTTCCTTCTTCAAGATACAATGGTGCAAACAATTACGAATACTACCAAAGCGCAACTAAGGGAAATCAGCGACCTTAAGCGAGCACTACAAGAGAAGGATGAAGAGATCCACCGACTTAAGGTGGCAATGCACGCCGTGGACATACTTTAAGGATTCGATGGGAATGCCTATGTACTCGAACAAACCGCGACCAACCACATTCTACCTACTCCTGAAGGTATTTCAGAAACTACCCTTGCAGAATATGATAGCATCTACAAGCGAGGTAGGAAGTCAAGCCTTGATAAGGATTGCGTCATCACTTAACTCCAATACCGAATTCTCGAGCTTCAAAGGATAGTTAATTATCAAGAATAAAAACAAGAGGCGAACAAACGTTGGGTTTGGCGACTTTCCGAATTACTACGAATAGCAGGGAGAGAAACTGATGATGCTAGAGGAAGCCATGAAAGCTCAACCCCAAAATCCAACGATGGAAATTGGAGGTAACACTGGACCGAGGAAGATCCGGCCGAAGCTGCTTAGGAAGATAGGACAGCGATACTTTTTATGTGTTTTGATTATCAAACGAGTAACTAATATATTATGGGATATCTCATGTTTTTGGTATTTGCTTATTGCTTCCTTAGACCATTGTGAACTAAGAAAACTCAAGTTGAGTAATAAACACATCTTGGATTACTAAACGTCTCCTTACAACCTCTACTATTCAAATTTCGCCTATTATTGAATCTCTACCGTACAATATCATTTATTTGTGCCGAATCTCTTATATGTTTATGTGTCGAATTTGCTTGTATTATGTGTGTTAATAGATGTTGGGAGTGGACACTTCGAATGACGGTGCACAATCAAAATTATATAGACTTAGAATTTTTGACCTAGCTTTACTGCATGTTCTTGTTTGATTGTTGCTTTAGAGTAGGGCCACAAATTCGAATGACTATATGATTTAGCGTTGTGCATAGTTGTGTATTCATGAATGCTTGGACCTATAGGATATAGAGCTTCAACTTGAGTTTGGGGATCGAGGTGATTAGTATTGCCTTAAGGGAAGCTGTGGTTAGTGTGGATGCATTGCGCTTGATCACCGCCATGCACACATACTTAGCACAAGGATACTTAAAGTAATGCGAGGAATTTTGTGAATCAAGCGACGGTTGTAGGTTGACTAGTGGTATGTGAGTCCAATAAGAAGGACCAACTCGAAAGCTATTATTCAAATCTATACAAACAAAACAACAAATTCACTATGATATGCAACACTATGAGTAACTGTAACCATAACTCATACCCCTCTAACGTATGAATTCACCTCTCCGCTTATAGAAATGCCTTCAAGAAGATCTAATGCAACATAGGCCGTGGTGCCGGTAGTGGTGGTGCTACAAATAATAACAACAACAACCCTAACATTGCTGAGCTTATAGCCCAGCAACTGCAAGCCCTAACTCCTAACCTCGTCACCCAGATCAGCAACAACCTCGGTAATCATCATAACAACAGTTGTAGTGATGATAACATGAACGGTAGTGGTGGTGAAGTTAACAAAACAGGGAACACCCAAAATGACAATAAGAAAGCTAGAGTAGCAACAGGATTCGTGGCGGCTAACCCTGCCAAAAAGGAGTATGCGGACCCGGCACTGAAGTGTGCAAAAATGCAATTATCACCATTTTCAAAATGTGCCATGTCATTCTTGTACAACATGTAACCACTTAGGGCACTATGCTAAGGACTATAGGACCGGGGCAAAATGGTAGCGTCGGTGAATATAGTGAACCCAGCACGTAATCGAGGAGCTTGTTTTGAATGTGGAAGTACCGACCATTACAGAAACGCATACCCCAAGCTAAATAGAGCACCTACTCAAGGAGGAAATCATCCAAATCAACCGCTGGACGTAGAAGGAAATCGCAATCAAGATAACAATGGAAATCAAGCTCGTGGTAGAGCATTTGTGTTGGGTGCAAACGAAGCCCGCCAAGACCCAAACATTGTGACAGGTAGATTCTCTTTAAACAACTACTATGCTACTAGTTATTTGATTCTGGTGCTGATTATAGCTTTATTTCCACTAAATTCGTGACTTTAGTGGATATGAAACCTAGTAACCCAGAAACTAGTTATTTGATAGAGATATCTAATGGTAAAAAAGGTTGAAGCCAGTAAGGTTATTCGTGGGTGTAACTTGGAATTGGAAGGTGTTTCTTTTGGCATAGATTTCATACCTTTTGGACATGGGAGTTTTAATGTGATTATGGGGATGGACTGATTGTCAAAATACAAGGCCAAAATCATTTGCCACGAGAAGATAGTCCGAATTCCCCTACCATACGGCAAAGTGCTTAAGGTCCATAGAGATCGACCCGAAGGAGATTCGAAGCACTTTTTTAGTACGAAAACAGAGGAGAAGAAACTCGAAGATATCCCGGTGGTCCGAGACTTTCCGGAAGTATTTCCTAAAGACCTATTTGGAATACCCCTATCCGACAAGTGGAATTTGGCATCGACATGAAACCAGGAGCGATTCCTGTAGCAAGGTCCCCTTACCGGTTAGCGTCGTCAGATACGCATGAGTTGTTTAATCAACTTCAGGAACTTCAAGATAAGGGAGCACCTGTCTTATTCGTCAAAAAGAAGGATGATTCGTTTCGCATGTGCATCGACTACCGTGAACTAAACAAAATAACCATCAAGAACCGCTATCCTCTTCCAAGGATTGATGACCTATTCGAGCAACTACAAGGCTCGCAATATTTCTCCAAGATAGGCCTTCGTTCCGGCTACCATCAATTGAGAGTACGTGGGGTTGACATTCCAAAGACCGCGTTTAGGACTCGTTATGGACACTTTGAGTTCACTGTTATGCCTTTCGGATTAACTAACGGACCCGCGGTGTTCATGGATTTGATGAACTGTGTATGCAAACCATTTTTGGATAAGTTTGTCATTGTCTTTATCGATGACATTTTGATCTATTCCAAGTCTAAGGAAAAACACTAAGTGCATTTGAGATTAAAGCTATACGCCAAATTTTCAAAATGCGAATTTTGGTTGCAGGAAGTACATTTTCTCGGTCACGTGGTTAACGACAACGGAATTCATGTGGATCCCAGTAAGATTGAGGCCATAAAGAAATGGAGAAACCCTACGACACTCTCAAAGATCCGCTCATTCTTAGGATTGGCAGGCTACTACCGACCCGATTCATCGAGAATTTTTCAAAGATCGCCAAGCCTCTCACCTTACTAACCAAAAAGGATAAGAGATTTTATTGGGACAAAGAACAAGAAGAAGCTTTTCAGACGCTAAATGACAAGTTATGCAACGCTCTAATACTGACTCTGCCAGAAGGACCAGATGACTTCGTAGTGTGTTGTGACGCATCGAACCAGGGTTTAGGATGCGTATTGGTGTAGCGGGGAAAAGTAGGTGCTTATGCCTCTAGATAGCTAAAGATTCACGAGAAGATTTATACCACGGACGACCTAGAGTTGGGTGCGGTGGTATTTGCGCTCAAAATTTGGAGACACTACCTATATGGGATGAGAAGCATCGTTTACACCGACTATAAGAGCTTACAACATATCTTTGATCAGAAGGAGTTAAACATGATACAAAGATGTTGGGTTGAACTCTTTAGCGACTACGATTGTGAGATTCGTTATCACTCGGGTAAGGCTAATGTAGTAGCTGATACGCTAAGTAGAAAAGAAAGGATCAAACCTAGACGAGTTCGAGCAATGAGCATGACAATACAATCGGGAATAAAGGACAAAATACTCAAGGCACAAATTTAAGCGACTAAGGACCTAAGTGCTCCAGTAGAGCTACTTTGGGGTCTAGACAAACAGTTGGAGAAAAGAGAAGACGATGGATTGTATTTTATGGAACGTATTTCAGTTCCAACAACGGGAGGTGTGAGAACCTTGATCATGGATAAAGATCACAAGTCAAAATACTCCATCCATCCAGGAGTAGACAAGATGTATCGTGACCTAAGAGACATGTATTGGTGGCCTGGTATGAAGAAGGACATCAAAGACCCTCAGGACTGTTGCAGCAGCCGGAGATCCCATAGTGGATATGGGAAAACATAACTATGGACTTCGTTACAAAATTTCTCAGAACTAGTAGTGGACATGATCCGATTTGGGTATCGTGGATAGAATGACAAAGACAGCTCATTTTCTAGCGATCCGTTAGGATTACAAGATGGATAAGCTAGAAAGGATTTACGTCAACGAGATAGTGGCAAGGCACGGGGTGCTTGTGTCTATTGTATCTGACCGAGATATCCGATTTACATTGCGATTTTGGCAAACACTGCATAAAGCTTTGGGAACAAGACTAGACATGAGTACGGCTTACCATCCACAAACCGATGGTTAAAGCGAGCGTACAGTCCAAACATTAGAAGACATGCTAGGGGAGTGTATGATCGATATCGGAGGAAGATGGGATACTCATCTACCTTTAATTGAGTTCTCCTATAACAACAGTTATCGCACGAGTATTAAGTGCGCCCCGTTTGAGGCACTGTACGGGCAAAAGTGCAGATCGTCGGTGGTGTGGGCCAAAGTGAGGGAAAGTTAACTTAATGGACCAGAAATTGTACAAGAGACTACCGACAAGATTCTCCAAATCAAGGAAAGTCTTAAGACAACAAGAGATCGTCAAAAGAGTTACGCCGATCGTCGGCGGAAACCTCTAGAATTCTGCAATGGCGATCAAGTATTACTAAAAGTGTCACCTTGGAGAGGTGTGATGCATTTTGGCATAAAAAAAATTTAGCACCACGATACATAGGACCGTTCGAGCTCATTGAACAAGTCGGCCCCGTGGCCTATAAACTAAGACTATCACAAGAACTAAGTGGTATACACGATACGTTTCACGTATCAAATTTGAAGAAATGTCTGGCGGATGCAAACCTGCATGTGCCCTTAGACAAAATCAAGATAGACAACACCTTACGATTCGTGGAGGAACCCGCAGAGATTTTGGATCGGGAGGTGAAGAAATTAAAGGAGCAAAATCTCGATCGTCAAGGTTCGCTGGAACTCAAAGCGTGGACCGGAGTTTACTTGGGAGCGGGAAGACCAAATGAGGACTAAATACCCGCACCTATTTAGCGAGCAAAACTCTTACTGTTGTACCAGCAGAATTTCAGGACGAAATTCTTCTAACAGGGGAATGTTGTGACATCTGTCACCAAATCTGGTAGGTCGTCTTGAATTATAACCCGCCACTAGTTATTTAATTTAATTTACATGCTCACGTGATTTCTAAAACTTGGTAAATACTAAATTCAAGACGTTAAGTATGAGTAATCACTCAAATATTTAAGTTGTGCTAACAATAGAGAGAAGTCGAAGCCTATGCCCTTCAGAGTATTGAACGAACTTCTAGTGCACGAGTTAAATGTACAATTGTCGTTAGAGCGATATAGTGCCGAGTTAAACCTAAAAATTAATAAACCATACTAAGGATGTACAAAATAATAGCTAATACGGTAAACCAAATAAAATGTTTAAACGACCACTCAAGAAACCTAGTAAAATTTTATAACACATTGGATATCAATTGCACCTACAAGAAATGCTACTTATAAAATACAAAATAATAAAATTAAGTAAACAATATATATATATACACACATAAATCGGCCATAATGGGAGAGATTGCGTCTCCCAAAATTGAGAAACAACTTGACAAATATACAATATTTCCATATAGATCAAGGAACTTCCATAAAACCATAAACACACACACTTTCTCTCTTTCTTCTCCTCATTCACGAAAATTACAGCCCCAAAATCACCATTAGAGTGGTTCTTCAAAGCTCCAAGAAGCCTAGTCAAAAATCGATTCCATTCGAAGAGTCCTAGGTATGTATTCGTTTACTGTACATCTTTAAATTTTGTTCTTGCTTCTCTTATATAACCCTAATTGATGGGTTATCTAATGAATCAACACCTAAACCAAACACTCAAGAACATTCAAAATCAAGTTTAATACTCATGAATGCCGATTTTTACAAACACTTGTGTTATACTTGAATCAAAACTACTTTCTTTTAAGTTTTTGAGATCTGGCAGTTTTGGGTGTCGACTTTGGTAGACCATAAGTCGACCATCCTAAGGAATAAAATCACTAATTATATGTGTACAAACATGTTCAATGAGTCTACTTTCTTTTCCAACCAGTTTCATGCCAAACCGATGTCGTTTGGTCATCCAAACAACCCTAAACATTTAAGTGCGCCGATCTGGAATCCTCGAACAGATTTTCATGCATCTTGTATACATTATAACTAGATCTACAATACTAATTTGATAATGAAATTTTTTGTGGATTAACTTGGTGTCTCGAAGGCACTTTAAAATTTTCATAATTTTTGGAATTCATTTGGTATTTTAAAAATATTAGAACTTTCTGCTACACAAAACAGAGATTTAATCAGACCAGTTGGCTAATGCAAATTGTTAAAAAATACTTAGACTACCAAATAAATTATGGGAAAATTCCTGTAATTACTTGAATCAATGAAGCACCTATGATACAAATTTGAGGTCCTAATTCAATTATTTTAGGTACTTTAAAAATACCTAAAGTAACACAAAAATTTTAGTAAAAGCGTAAATCTATAAACAAATGCCAAAACCCTAATTTATACCTAGGTATTATGGGTATGTGCAATAGCTAAGGAGTTACAAACTTATAATACACCAATTATGGTGCTAAACATAATACAAAACAACTCCATCAATTTCGGTTACAATGGTAGGGTTTTATACGCCTTGCTTAGGTAACTTACACTTATATGATGTAGATTGCTGAGTCGGTCTAATTCACGCTTTACTGCATCTGCTATCAAGGTGAGTACTCGTGGCCCCTTTTTACTATATTTCTAAGGGGAGAATAACACTCGAACCCTCTTTTAAACTTTTTATGCCGTGATGACTATTTCTTATTTCTTTTGGACAACTTATGTGACGTATATGCAAAGACTACTTGTTGTTAGTTGATAACTATTGATTCCTATACTCCTATGAGCCAACGGTTATGCTCCAGTGGGGTATGCTATAATAACTGCTTGGAAGACTATGTTTGATTCCTATTGGATGTTGGTACAACGTCCACATGCTTAACATGCTATACGTGCACATTTGTCCTACTTAAACACTTTACACGGCAACTATGCTATTTCTATAAACCTGCGAGCTCACCAACTTTATGTTGACATTTTCGAGTGTTCATTTTCAGGTAATGCTAATAATAACGCATAATGAGTCTAGATATTCTCTAGTTAGACCTTAGCAAGACTCGTCGCATGTTGAGACAATAAACATTTATTTGTGGTGATTCATTTCTTTTGCATGAGATTTAAATTATTAATTGCTTTGGACATGTTGTCCTTATACTCATCCCGGGTTGTGGGATTTTGACAATTGTGTAATGTGTAGTTTTATTACTATGTATGTCGTGGAATTGACTTACCACGGCACAAGTCTCCGCTTGTGTCAAGGAACGTCGTGACACGTTGGTTGTCTACATTTAGTAAATTCTCTATTTCATATTCTCCAATGTGTTATGACGATCCTCTCCGTCACGCCTCGCATTTCCGCTAAAGGCGGGGTGTGACAAATTGGCATGCAACTAATATATATCTTACAGTAACGTAACATCATTTAACACTTACACTCACCTTCTTAAGAATACCTGCAAAAACAAGTTAGATATACATAATACAATCACGTACAATCATTCAGGTAGTCATCTAGCAGACAAGACAAGTCTTACTTCACTGAATCTCATGAAAGCAGGTACTCACCTAAGTAATTTCCAACGTACAGGTATTTGGTTTTGACCTCACTAACACAACAAGTTCACCTAGAACATCATTACTTACATTAATCATCTATACATACAAAGTAGGACCACAAAATAATCATAGGAACTTAACTTTGGACTTGGCATAAATCCGCCAAAACTGTCGGATTTAGGGGAATCCGATAGTTCCTGGGGATTTGAAAAATCCGACACTTATACCTACGGAATCCGACATTCCTCTTGCGGATGCCAACACTTGGGAATCCAACATGCATACAGAATCCGACACTTGCGGATTCCGACACATAGAAGGAAATCCGATACATACAATCCGACAAACATGCGGATTCCCACAATTCTAGCGGATTCCGACACATCACGCGGATTTTGACAAACCATCGGATTCCGACACCTTCATGGGTCTCGGAATCCGACACCTTCATGTCTGAAATTCCGACAACTGTTTTAATCCATTCTAACAACTTCATATTTGTTGGTTTTACACCCAGAACACTTTAAAGCTTCATGTTTTTCTCATATAATCTTCTTAAACACACCAAATCCAAATAAGAACACCAAACATGCTAAACCCACTTCCAAAGTAAGCTTTCATGTTCTTCAAGGTGTTCTTGCATGAATTTGTGTTTTCCAGCCATAACAAACATGTATCTAATCTTCAAACATGCTTAAATCACAACACTAACCTTTTGCAAATTAACAACCGTGAGTTCTTTCTTTTCTTCTTCAAAATCCGAGAGAGAGAAGTGTGTGTTTGTTTGTGTGTTTTTTGCTTTTCTTTGAATTTTGAGTCAACTAAAACACACATAAATATATACACCTACACACCATCCAAAGGCAAACCGCCTCTGGATTAATTCTTCTTCTTTTTATTTCTTTTAACTATATAATTAGTACATATATACTTAATATATACATATATACTTAACACACATACTTTAAAACACATAACATACATATATTCAATTAACATTAATATTTCAAGTACATACAAATAAAACATCCTCCTATTACTCTAACTACACACTCGTACATACTATTTACAACTAGGCCCAAGTTAAGAATGTTACACTTGTCTTGGAATCTCACCAGGTGATAACCCAAACTAAGATTAATCTTAGAAAAGAAACTCACACCCTTCCACCGATCAAAATCATCAATACGCAGAAAAAAGTATTTATTATTCACCTCTCTTCTATTCAGCTTAACATAATCGATACACATGAACATGGGCCCTTCTTTCTTTTTTACAAATACAATAGGGACCCCATGGAGATGAACTAGGCTAAATGAAACCCTTAAGGGGCCTTCGCTACAGGAGTAGTTCTAGGAATGAGATCAATACGATATTATACTTCCTAAATAGGAGGAAGACCAAGAATGTTGTATTTCTTGGCATCAATAACATAATCTAGGAATGAATCATAGCCTTTACATAGAGCCTTTTGAGCTTTCATAATAGATATAAGTGGAATATCACTTTTATGCCCGTAACATTGAGCCACTATGTGTGACCCATAAGGTAACTGAATTTTAATAAGCTTTCTAGAAGGTCAAATTTATGCTTGTTGATTACTTAACCAATCCATACCAATAACCGCATCAAAGTCGGAAATAGGCACGGGAATAAAATAAACGGGGAAACTAGTCCCATCAATATTAAAATCAGTATCAAGTACAAAATTAGACACCAAAACCGTCTTTACGTCAGCAATTTCTACATCAAGAGATTTAGCTAAAACGGAAACATGTAATTTCAACTTTTCACTGAAAGGTGCCAAAATAAATGAACAGTTTTGACCAAAATCAAATAGAACACATGCGGGAGTAGCCTTTATGAGAAATATTCACATGATCACATCCCCCGAAGTCTTAGCCTCCTCAGCTGTCATAGGGTTTTCTTTCTTTAGTGATAATGAAGATTCACCCATCCCCGGATTAAGTTTCTTCGGTCAAGCAAGAACATTATGACCTAGTTTCATGCAATGAAAACATATCATCTCCTTGAAGGTACACTCTTCAGATCATGCCCCTTCTGACTACACTTTGGACAACATACGGTGTCTCTGAATAATATGTACCAAAGTGTGCACAATAATGCATGTCTGGTCTCGATCACTTATAATATTCCCTTGAACTAATTTGACCACCTTGCCATTTTCTTTGTCTTAAACGAGAAAATTGCTGAGATTTTCTTTTATCAACAGTTGCTCAGTACTTAATCTTCCCTTGCTAAAAATCCACCTCAATTGTCCTTGCTTCATCCAAGGTTTTGGTTCATCTTACTGCCAATAGATAGTTAGATGTATCAACAGAGATTTGTATTATAGACTTCTCATCAGGGACTAAGTTGTAAAGAAACCTCAAATATCAGTAAACCATAGAATATGCTGGTCCAAAGACTTGTCTCCCTTCCACATACTTAGAGATTGTTTCTTTATACAATTAAGATCAAATCATGTGTAGTACTTAGTTTGAACTTTCCTTGAAAATTATGTCAAAGTCAGACTATCCAATATAGATTTATCCGGGAAACAATTACTGCATCCCACCATTCCAAAGCATGAACCCTTGACATTCTAATTGCAAAGTTAACTTTTGGTCCTCATCACAGTTACAAGAACCAAAAGCCTGACCCATTTCATGGATCCAACAGAATGTAATAGTCGGGTCATCAATCCCTATATAGTCTGGTGGCTTACAACCACGATTTCTTCACTTCAATTGTCTGTTTCTGCATTAACCGTTTTTCACACTTACTAAGTTCTTCATGCAAACTCTACATCTTAGCTCGCAAGTCTACTCCATTGGGATGTTCGGTAGTAGACCGAGTAAGCTCAACTACATTCATAGAAGGAATAACCTTCTTAGTCGTGGATTCTCCTTCAACATAAGCACTATGAACTTTTTCCCTATTTCGATTGTGGGCAAGATTAGGCCTTGTCCGGTTATTAAACATTTTTGCTTAGGACACAAGATGAACAAAAACACTTTAATCTATAGGTAACCTATATAACAAGAAACTAACGAGTGCTTAGTTCACTCAAACTTAGGCTCTGATACCTTGTAAAACCCATATTTAACAACCAATTTAAACTTTTTTGAAACACTTGTTTTAACCATAACATTAGAGTTTTCATAACAAAAGCAGCGAATATTTTACAAGTTTAGTCATATTTATTGGACGGTATTATAAAGAAATTTCCATTTGACCAGTTAGCAAACATAGTTGGAGTTACATGTACCTAAAATAACCAACCACAGACATAATAGACATATGGCATAAAAACCCAAAAGGGTGTTCCTCGATCCGTCCTAAAAGCTTCCAACAAACATACTACTATTACCTTTAGTGAGAGTAAACATGGGAAGGGTTAGCTATAAAAGATAGTGAGCACAGAAAACATAACATATATTGGATAATGATTCATATTACACAATATCACACTATGTTATCCTAGCACGTTAAGGTGTGTTACAATTTGATTTAAACGTTTATTGCCCGGTAGCGACCCTAGCAGCCCTAGTAATGGGTTCTATCACACTAACCGATAAGGTGGGTAAGCATATAACGGTCCACCATACATTGATACTATAACGCATTGATATTTGTTAAAGAAATTTAATAGGAAATCTTGTAGTTTAAAAAAAATTAGTGCAACCAAATATTTAAGGGTGTAGTTCATCAAAATGTATTCAACTTGTCATGCTTTGCTATTATGTGTATCGAACTTTAAAATTTTCTATTGGGTATTGAACATTTAATTTGTCGTTATTGTGTGTATTAAACTTTCTACTGTAGGTACTAAACTTATACATTTTTCTTCCTTTTTTATGTATCCAAAATACATACAATAGCAACAAATTAAAAGTTTGATACACATAATAGAAGCCTTTAAAGTTTGATACACACAATAGGAAAACGTAACAAGTGGATACATTTTGGTGAACTAAATCCAATATTTAAATAGGAAAATACAACGGAAGTAGTAATAATATTACATATAACATAGGTTAAACATTTCATTTGACAAAACATTTAAAGTCTAAAACACGTTTATTTAGTATTCTATATACCTTTGGATAATCAATCTATGAATATTAACTAGTTCTCATTCATACACTACTATAAAAAACATTTTTAGGCTCTCCCTTTTAGACCCGGTTTTATAAAAGAACACCAAAAACCGGGCTTGAAGAGGTATGCGTGTGTTTTTATAACTATTCAAGCCCGGTTTTTTCGTAACAAACTCGGTTTAAGCCCGGTTATTTGAAACAAAACCGGGTCTAAATCTTAAGTGTGAATACATTCGGACCCTATTTTTAATAAGATAACCGGGTCTGAAAATTTAAATTGATTCAGACCCTCTTCTTTATTATAAAACCGGGTCTGAATGCTATCATTTAATGCTGCAACGGATCCTTCAACTACCCTATACATTTGGACCCTGTTTTTTCAAAAAAACCGGGTCTAAAGCTTCTATTTATGGCAGAATTTTGATCTTCTTCTTCACTTTTTCTTTCTCCTCCATTATTTCTCTTCACCGCCACTACTCTCATCACCTCCATTAGTACACTTAAAAAAATATTCTATTCCTTTAAAGAATTCAAGTTTTATTTATTAATCTTTTTCACACTTTAATAAAGTGTCAATTTAATCAAAGGTATTGTAATTTTTATACATTTCATAATTTTTTTTAGTATATTTTTTTTATGTAGGTTTTGTTGTATGTTGTGTTAATATATATTTTAGGTATCTTTGTGCAATCATTAACTCGACTACATTGCTTCTTCACATCGAAAATATCAAAGTATTTTTACTATTTTCGATCATTTTAATTTTTGTAATTGCATTTATGTATGTATACAAACACAAACACACACATATATATGTAGTTTATATGTATACATATATATAGATATATGTTATGTATATATATGTATGCATGTGTGAGTGTATATATATATATATGTGTGTGTGTGTGTGTACGCGTATATATATGTATGTCTATATATACACACACAAATCATTCATTTTGACATTTTGTGTGGGTTGCCAATTGTTAATTAGCAAACATAGGATCATAGCCTTTAGTTATAACATGTCCGTCCGAAATTAATCTAATAGAGATTAATTTTGGATTGTCCCTGTTTGGGACTGCTTTTTGAATACTTTGTCTCATGTAGGATGTGGATGCATATTAATAGAGTATTTAAGAAAAAATTGACTCACATTTCCCTTTACTCGTACGGGTTTGTGTTGTAATACACATACTTGAGGAGTTAAAGGGAAAATGCTACTGATTTTTTCCTAAATACTCTGTTAATATGAATTCACATAAGACAAAGTATTCAAAAAATGGGATAGGATGGACTACCCACAACCACATTCATATGTATATGTATTATGCGTATATGCATCATATTAACTACACATTTTTTTCAATTACAGATGGATCGTAGTACATGAATGTACAATATATCATGTGGTTCAGTTGAATATGTTTATTATTTGTCTAATTTTATGAGAGTTGTTGAGGATTATAAGGTTAAAGAAGGAGAACACGAAACTTTATGTCCTTGTAAAGTTTGTAAGAACTGTGTTCTGTTTGAAAATTCTAACGAAATCAGTGGACATCTAGTAGTACATGGGTTTATGGATAAGTATATTACTAGGTCAGGTGAATTATTATCAAATAGTAATCCGGATGTCTCCAATTTTATTGATCATGACAATGAAGATTTAATTAATGACGACAATTTTGATAATTTAGATGGAATGTTACATGATTTGGAGGAAAATATTGCCGAGAAAAATTATGATAAATTTCAACAATTGTTTGAGGACTCTAAAAAACCTTTATACGATGGTTGCCTAAAATTTACCAAACTTTCTACTGTTTTGAAACTACTCAACTAAAAGCCAACAACGGTTGGAGCGATAAAAGTTTCACAAGTTTATTAGAGATTTTGCATGAAATGCTTCCCCAAGATAATGAATTACCAGTTTCACTATAGCAAGCGAAAAAATTGATGTGTCCAATGGGATTAGAATCGAAAGAATACATGCATGTCCAAATAATTGTGTATTGTATAGAAATCAGTACAAAGACCTACATGAATGTCCTAAATGTGGTACATCTAGGTATAAGGAGAAAAAACGAGTAAAGAAAAACAATGATTATGTGACAAAGAATGGACCTCCAGCTAAATTGTTATGGTATTTGCCTATCGTTCCAAGATTGAGACGATTGTTTGCGAACTCAAAAGAGGCAAAATTGATATGTTGATATAAGGAAGAACGTAAAAATGATGGAAAATTAGGACACGTGGCTGATTCTTCTCAACGGAGGAATATCGATTCTGAATTTGTAGAATTTAGAGAAAAGGTGAGAAATATAAGTAGTTCGGATGGAAATAATCATTTTGGAAACATGAGCAGTCGCCATAGCACACGGGCAGTTCTAGTGTGTATCTACAATCTTCCACCTTGATTATGCATGAAACGAAATACATCATAATGTCATTATTAATTCAAGGTCCAAAACAACCCGGTAATGACATTGATTTGTATTTGGCTCCATTAATTGACGACTTAAAAGAATTGTGGAGTCCCGGTGTCGAAGTTTATGATGCTTACAAGAAAGAGAATTTTTGTATGCGGGCTATGATTTTTTGCACCATAAGTGATTTTCCAGCTTATGGCAATCTGTCAGGATATAATACAAAGGGAGGAAAGCATGTCCTGTTTGTGAAGATGATACACATTCCTTATGGTTGAAAAATTGTCGTAAAATAGTTTATAGGGGACATCGAAGATCACTTCATACGAAGCACCCATATTGTAACCACACGATCCAATTTGATGGTAAAATCGAGAAGCGAGTGCTTAGGCGACTATTGGATGGAGAATCTACCTTTTCTCGAGTAGCAAACATAATTAATGAGTATGGGAAAAAAGGTACACGTCCTCCAAAAAAATATACCGAAAAAGAGGTCTATCTTTTGGAATTTACCGTACTAGAAGCATTTGCAAGTCCGTCATTGTCTTGATGTTATGCATATTGAAAAGAATGTTTGTGATAGTTTGATAGGCTTGTTGTTGAATATTTCAGGTAAAACAAAAGACGGTGTTAATATTAGAAAACACATGGTTGAAATGGGAATTCGACCCGAGTTGGCTCCTGTGGAGAGTGAGGGAAGGCGTACTTTTTTGCCACTGCATGTTATACCATGTCAAAAGTGGAGAAAACCAAATTTTGCAAATGCTTGCATAGTGTTAAGGTTCCATCCAACTATTCTACAAATATTACCAAACTTGTGTCAATGAAAGAATTGAAATTGCTTGGTATGAAGTCCCACGATTGTCATGTTTTAATGACAGAAATGAGTCCTATTGCAATTCGTGGAATATTGCAGGCTGAGTTTGACCACAAATTGGAAGTGTTTAAGGAAGAAATGTCACATAGCAAAGAGGATTTACCGGCTTAGAGCCCAGGTATGAGGAAAAGTAGTGTTGGCTCAACCCAAAACATGGGTGATGATGATTTAGACAAGATACATGTACGTAATTGTCTTCTATTCATCATAAAATACATGTATTGCCTATACTTACTTACTCTATTAGTTTAAATTGTAGGAACCTACGAGTTGCTTTTTAGTTCTACCTTATGGTCTAAAAAGAATAAGATGTGCTAAAGATGTAGTATACCCGAAAGGAAACGGTGTAGTACACAGTGTTCCTTTACTCAAACGGAGACGTGAAGGTGCAAGTAGACAAGGTTGCGCAGAAATACTATGACTTTCATATCCAGTACCTACTTCGGCACTTGAGACACTTCCGAATGCTCTCAACAGTTTTATTCGGCGGCCAAGACGTGCACTTATTCTTTGTACGGAAAGTCTAAATAATCTTCAACTTTTGTAATATTTTAATATGATTTAGTATCACATACATATTTATCTTTTTATCAGACCTCAAAGAGTATGGGCAAATCTACTCAATTAGCATCAACACCGCTACCACATCAACAAGAAGCAGTGTCAGCACCAATAAAGAGAAATATTGGAAAAGAAAGCACCTAAAAGCGTATGAAAAATAAAGGTGCTGGAATTTTCAAAAAGCAAGCCATAATATACAACCCATATAGGAGAATTATGTCGTGACCGGACCCTACTGAATGGTTTGACGCTATTATCGAGCCTACGATATTTGGTAAAGAGGGATATGAGTTCACTCTTGAATGTAATACCCGTAATTCTAAAAAATGTATAAGAATATTTTATGGATATTATGGTGACTTGTGTAGATATATATATATATATACATATATTTGTTGGAAATTACTAAGACAATGGGCTTTTATACATATGGATCCACAAAGGAATTACTAGTTGTATATTGGGCTTATGTTTATATTGATCCAATGAGATTAGTAGTGAATTGGACTTGAATGTAGAGATGGGCTTAGGCCCACAAGGGGATGGCAAGTAAGTATAAATAAGAATTTAGGGCACAGCCTCTCATACAATTCTCTATCAATCACTATTCCATTGAGAGAGAGAGTGCATGTGTGTGCTGTGAGTTCCACGAAGAACAGAAGGAGAAGAAAGCAAGGAATTTCTATAGGAACTGAGAATCATTCAAAGAAATCATCAGGTAATGTTTCTCCATCTTTATGAATCATGTAGACATCATTTCTTCCTATACTGAGGTGATAGTTGAAAGTTTGAGAATCTGGGTTTTGGTTTTTGATGGTTTAAGAAAAACCCAGGAGAAAATCTAACCAAGAACACCTTGTAAGTTGATAAAATATGGTTTTAAGTTTAAAGGAAAGTTTTATATGAGTGAAGAAATGTTTTGCAACAAGTTTGAGTTGAATTGGTTGAGTTTTAAGAAAAGCTTGATTATGGCTATGGAGTCTGGGTTTTTTAAATGATGAACTTACAGAGATAAGGATGTGTCATGCGACAGTCACATGGCCACTTGAGTGTGCCATGCGACAGTCACATGAGCACTGTGCCATGCGACTTTTGAATAGGCTCCATGCGACTTTCATGAGTTAAGTGTGATTCCATGCAACTTTTGTATGTTTGAGTAGGATCCATGCGACTTTTGTATGTTTTAGTAGGATCCATGCGACTTTCATATGATAATATCAGTTCATGCGACTTTCAAGAGTTGAGTATATATCCATGTGACTTTCGTGTGCATAGTACAAGTTCATGCGACTTTCATGTGTATAGCTAAGCTCCATGCGACTTTCACATGCCAAGTGTAAGCCCATGCGACTTTCAGATGAGTTGTATGTATAGTTCATGCGACTTTCAGCTCCTGTACATGTGCCATGCGACTTTTAATAGTATATATGTACACTTCATGCGACTTTTAGACCAGGTATAAGTCCATGCGACTTTGTGATGGTCCATGCGACTTTCATGTGCTAAGTATGAGTCCATGTGACTTTCAGTGTGTAGAGTTAAGTTCATGCGACTTTCGGTAAGTAGCGGTTAAATCCAGCATTAACCAACATTTAGACTTGGTCAAGTAGCACTCGGCTGTAGAGTTAAGCAAGAAAAATCTTTCGGTAAGAACTGAGTAGCTAAGACACCCGACAGGTGAGTATTCTCACTTATGATCTAAATAGATTCCAAATATGAATGAATGCATGCACGAATAGTTATGAGTTATGACTGAGACATGATTAGACCGCTCCTTTCAGAAGCGGGTACGAGTAGACCACTTACTTCGGTAACGGGAATGAGTAGACCGTGTACTTCGGTAACGGGTATGAAACCAGCACCTCGGTGCCGGGTATGTTAGACCGTTGTGATGACAACGGGTGAGACGAGACCGTCCTAGTGACGGGTATGACGAGACCACTTACTACGGTAGTGGGTATGCGTTGAGCAGTTATGAGACTAATTGGTTGTAAGTAGAATACTCGCTAAGCCTTGGGCTTACCGTTGTTGTTTTACATCTTTTTAGGTAATGACGATGGCGGGGCTCCAGCTCGGTGATGATAGCTCAAACCCCAAGCTTCTGCAATCTATTAATTTAGTTTTCAACAATAATAGTTTTCAATTCCAGACAATGAGGATGATTGTAACTTAATGGATTATGTGTGTTTACTCAATTAACAATATTTCGTGTAATTACGTTATCATTGATTACATAATTCTTTTATGAACGACTTACGAAAAAGAAAATTGGGACGTTATAACTTGGTATCAGAGCCTAGGTTTAAGAGATCTAGATGCGTTTAGACTTAAACCTTGGTTCTTAAGGAATTTTCAAACAAAGTTCACAACTTGCATATGATAAAACTTTTAATGAGCTATTACCTGGAGCTAGTCCGAGTGGTCACGCGCGAGGTACAAGGTACTTACAGTATTGTGTTATATGCTAGTTTGCATATGATTTTTGATAGTAAGCTATTCTAGAAGGGTAGTGAAGAGGTAGTGGAACCTTTACATGATTACTATACGTGAGAAGCAGATGTAGTAGCAAGTGATGATACATGGCCTAAGCCAGTGAATCGGGATTTTCATGAAGGTATTCGTTTGGCAACATCAAGTAGCAACGGAAGCAAAGTACATAACAAAAAACGATGCCAAACAATGAATACTTCCCATGGACCAAAATCTAACAATGGAATTGCAACTAAAATATATATAAACAAGACGAGAAGAAAGGTTATACCTCAATGGGGCAAAACACAAAGTAACCTTCCTAGTCAAGTGGCTTAGAGTCCAACAAAGAACTCCTCCAATGAAGTCCACCCCAAGCTTCCTTGATTCCCAAGTGCTAGCAAGTTGATGTATGACCACCAAAACAACAATCAAGTATGTGTATGTTTGCTTCTTGTGTTCAAGAACACCAAGAACAAGAGAGAGAGAGTTCTAATGTCAACCAAGGGACCAAGTGCTAGCCAAAAGCCTCTACTAGAGCAGATAACTCGTGGTCTCTTTGTCTACCACAATTATGAGAAGTTAACCCCATTAAACCAAGTGTTTAAGGCTGTTAATTTTGCTGTTACAGCGAACGTACACGGCCCATGTAGGTCTACACGGCCGTGTAGGCCCAAAGTCCACGACCCCAATTGGGCTAAGACGGCCCGTGTTTATCAAGCACTACACGGCCCGTGTAGGCCCAAACTACACGACCTTGAACTGGGCTAATACGCCTCATGTATGTTGGACTGGACATGGCCCGTGTTAAGGAACACGACCCGTGTAACATCCTGCCAAAAACCATTTTGGCCTTTTCCTCTCTTTTGCTTGATCGTGTTGCCGGAATCAATACTTGGTGTGTGACCCAATAGGCCTATACCTCATCAGTAGTGCCATTAACTCGTTCGTGTCAGCGGGCATATTCCAACAGACTCCCACTTGCACGTGGCACGACTACGAAAAATAACACAAACATTGAGCGGCCTCTAGCTAGACATCTATGCTCCCAAGTCAGTATAGGGTATGCCACTCTTGACAAGATCCCAATCATAAAATGATTGTCCTAAAGATAAATGAACATATACATCCCTTTGTTCGCGATATCCTATGTAAACACAAGGCATGGAATAAAGTCAACCTTCAGATCGTTCACGATTATGTTTCTCGATTCTAGATTAGTGGTGACCAACAAACCAAGTTAACACTGATCCATCATCAATATAACTTGAGCACGGCCATGCATATGAACGTCAGAACTCAATCATCGAGGGGCCCATGGATATCTTCTCTATACATAGAGGAACAAATTCCTTTCGACTACATAGTCCCGCCACATAGATAATACTCTACCCAATCATCTCCCTTATAACGACCAATTACGGACCGCGTTAGAAAACGATCAAAGCAAAGCAGACCTATGCTTTGGGATCACATGTATCTCTAGTTTAAGGATGAAACGCCATCATCATCCCGAGTTACTTATGACTAGAACCATGAAGCGAACTCGGGTGCGGGTCCTCCAATCACTTGAATCCCCTTTCAAGTATAGGCAAGAATCACGTTTAACAAAACCAACTCTTTACCTCAATCTTAATTTATACTTCCTTCCCATAAAGTATAACCAATTGTGGAGATTTTAGAATGATAAACTATCTCGGAAGTATTTAAACATGCTAAGATGGAACACAATAAGGATTCATAAAATACCCGCCCTCGACGTATTATTAAATCTCCATTTAATAATCGATATTGTATGAATTGCAATATTGCTTAATGTCCCCAAAATATAATTACAAATCAAACATAAACCAAAACATATTCAAGCCAAGTTATACGCACTAGACATGCTAATGGACCTAGTATGACAAACACCACTAGTCCATAACAACGGCTTAACTAGTGGATTTGTCCCACAACATCCACTAGATCTTTTGTTATTCAATTATATCTCTTTTGACAAGACTACTTCAAAAGTATGCATCAAAGAGATCTTACTTTTCAAAAAGTTAAAGTAATCACACACTCATTGTCTCAAAAACCCACAATAAGGTTAGTGATACTTTAAGAATCAACAAACAACACCACAAGTTAGGATCATCAACTTTGATCAAAGATCAACAGTTATCCTAGCAGAAACATGCATTAGAGTAACTACTTACTCTAAGCCTATTCAAGTCGTCAAACATCAAGAACATATCTCAATATTTCTTGAACTAAATACTATCCAATTTTGTATCTCTTAAATGCCCCTATGAAGCAGTAATTCCTGAATTAGGTTTGCAGATAACCTAATATCAGGACATTTCTTCCATAGACATTTAACACTAGGAATACAACAAAGCTCCCACTAGCCCTGACATACATAAAAGGTTTTATCTATGCTTTTAGAAAACTCATCACTATGATCTTCTAATAGTAAGCAAAGATATCTTTCCTTCAAGATGCAAGAATAAGCCCGAAGTGGTCTTATCCACTTTTGTAAACATAATTCGGATACTACGGACGTATATTAAGACCCTCGGATAGTGTTATAAGCACTTCCTCATCATATTGTTTCATGACGAAACGCGGTCATTAATATCCACGAGTATCAAACATTCTTCAACATAGCCACTAGGACAAGTTTCTCCATAACCACCATGAAAAACTTTACCACTAGTTGGTATTTGAAGTTGTCTACAATTCCATCCATGTTAATCCCACCACTAGTCAAGCACTTAGACATTCTAAATGGATTGCATCTCTTTATCATTTACTTCTTTTATTTTTTAGCGAATTCTGGATCCACTACGTCTTCCGATAGGTGGCGAACTCCACAAGACTCACCATTAAGTCATTACCACTTAGATATGAGAAACCCATATCTCTTTGGCTCTATATGACTCTAATCAGAATTAAAAGAAGTAATGATTCTTAGTCAGGAATACCAGCATAACCATGCTGATCATCTATCAAAGATATCAGATTATATGCTAGTATCATCATCAAGTCTTCATTTAAGTTCCACGTTCTTCCACCGGAATGCCTTAGTTTTAGTTTCTTTCTTCTTCCCCTTTTAAGCAACAAACATTGTTCTCAAAAGGTTAAATAACTAAAACTTAGAAGAACTCCTCAAATGTATTAGCACTTCTTGATTTCAAGTGTATCCATCTCCCACTGAACGTAGAATGGATAACTTCGAACTATAAGATAGACAAGCATAGAACCTTTCTAGTCGTATCTCAATAAATGCTAAATAGAATATCAATTGAATTTGGATTTGAGGACTTAGTCACAATGGCAAATGAATATCCCAACAAACCGGACACACATTATCGACCCGTCATAAACCAGATCAATAACACCCGGTTCCCTACTCCATGACACCATGTACCAATGCGTCTTAGTAGGATATGAATTGTGAAACAATTCTACAATTCACTATATGGTCATCCAATATATAGATAATAGATATCTTAGCATCTTAACTAGATCTAAGTACCTTGATCTATATGCCCTATTGATTCTTAAAGTTGTTTTGGCTAATTCTGCACACCAACAAGGTTTCAGACATATGCCTAAACTAATAAACATCTCGCAATTACTACCATCAAGGTAGTGATGAAGAGGTTTCCCTTTTGTTATTCTTTGTGGTATGCTTGAACGGATTATCCACAAAATGTGATCAATATCCAACAAGCTTATAATCCTCTCACAAACTCCGGCGAAGGATCTCATAATCATCTGAGCTTAATAAACAAGATCAACATCAAAGCGTTTAGCCCAAGACTAAACTATTCCAAGATCCTAACCACATGGATCTAGGCGATATATTTCTTGTTTATGTGATTAAGTTGATTATCACACAAAGATAACTCATCCAAACTATTTTAGATTCGGAATCAATTATTCATGAATATTCTATTACTTGTAACAAATCCTTGTGTATGCCATGACATGGAAAATTTTGAACAAAAATATCTCACAATAGATTTTCATAATAAATTTCATATTTTAAGAATAACTCATCGTCACCACATGTAAAGTTGTACGCCACGCAGGGCAAAACAACACATGAGCTATGACATAAAACCTTGAATAAATAACGTTTAAAAAGGTTCAACATCCATTCTTAAAACTTCAAAATTTTTGTTCGCCGTAATTAAAGCGAGCATACAAAGAGATGTTACTTGCCACGCAGGGCAATAAAGTAATAAATAAACCGGTGACAAAAGTGAGATCAAGTCTCCTTATCTTCTCTTGGAGGAAAATCACCATGGTTTCCTCGTTCGAGATCCGGTTCTTCATGCTTTTCTTTCAACAAAGTACCTACACTTTGTAACAAACAAATTTGTGACAAACGTGAGTCAATCCACTCGGGTCAACAATCCAGCTTATAGAAGAATAGCAATGAATCATGAACGTACCTGAAGATGGAAAGTTAACTCTCTCTTTCCTGAGAAGTTTTATATCCTCGCGGCACGTAGGGCAGGCGTGACGGCCCCAATTTCCAAATCTTCCATAGAAGTAGCAAACCACCTTTTCTTGATTCTCTTCTTGAGGCACATTCTCTATGTCCTTCGACTCAATATTAAGGATAGGATTGGAAACTCCAACCTTTCCTCTTAGGGTCGGTTTCTTCTTCCTTTTCTTTTGTTTCTTTAAGCCCAATGCGGGAGTGGTTGAGGTGGAATTATGCTTGGCCATGTCAGATTCCGCAGAGATAGTTTGTGACAAACTGTTCATATGATAGTTTGTGACAAACTGTTCATATGATGCGGGCAGAGACTAGAGTACAATATCCACAGCGAGCTCTCTCCCAACAGGAAATCCTAACCTCTCCATTTGGTCCACGTTCGCCATCATCTTAAGGACGTGAAGACCAACATTCCCGCCTTCCTGCAGCCTACAACCGACTAGGCTTTTAACACACTCATAGTGTTCTTGCCTAACTTGCTGTCGGAACATGTCCTTGAGCTTGTTTAACATATCGTACACACACATGTGCTCGAGCTGCTTTCGCAACTCCGAGCTCATAGTTGACAACATGAGGCAGGCAACATCGTGCGTGTCCTCAACACGTTTTTCATACCTGTATCGGACGGCCCAAGTCGCGTTGGTAGCACGTGGCTCCGGAAGGGGTTCCTCAAGGATGTGCAACTTTGACTCATGGCGAAGGACAATCCTCAATTGCCTAAGCCACGCAATAAAGTTCACCCCCGTGAGTTTCTCCGTTTCTAGGAACACACGAAGTGAGATGTTTGACGTGGTATTTTTATGATTTGACATCTATAAAAAACAATAATACGAGTTTTGGTTAGTTTAGATAAACCTTGTTAAAAAAGAATTACCCCATAGTCTTAGACAAAAACAACTATTTATAACAAGGGCTAAGAACCTCATTTCACTTCGCACCGTGATGGGTTTACCGCGGATCATGTGGCGAAGCTATTTAGGCCGGCAACCATTTTACCAATTCTAATCTCTATTACAACTCTTAGACACTTGCGGGATCCGTTGACATCCATTATGTCGGTTGGCATGTTTGATCCCTTTCTTACACCAATCTTAATATATAATTTTTGTTTAGCTCGTGCTTAGCTCGACAACTAATCAAGAATTACATACTAAAATTGTAAACCGTCCGACAAGACACACGGGTGGCACTCCCGACCATCAATTGGCTCGTGCTTAGCTTGACAACCAATCATGCGAGTTACCCCACTCACCTTCCACACAACTACGCAAGGAATGACTCGTGCTTAGCTCGACAATCATCCTTGTTTCGTTAGATTCGGGTGGTGTCATCTTACGGATGGTGCGTGATTTACATTTTGAAAAACGGGATTTTGTTTCCGGTTTCTAAAAACCTTTTTGTGAATTAACAAAGTAAGTGTCAAAACGATTTTTAAGCACTTTTAAATATAATACCAAGTTTATATTTTCTTTGTCAATTCTATTCGCGCGAGATTGTTAACCATTTTAACAAACGTTGTATTTTAATTAATTTTATAGAAAAATTATCTAGCATGCGAATCCTAATCCATGCATAGAAAAATAAAACACAACCACGCAAATATATATATATATGTATAATTCGGTAACATGCCCAAAATTCCTATGCGTTTTCCCCGTGAGCCACAACGGGGAAAACGAGGCCAAAACCTAAGGACAAGGTAAAGTCTCGTTGGGTGAGCTCCCACCGAATCCAACACCTCCAATAGCGTGTTGATTCCTTCTCGCCAGGACGTCATCAGCATGACTCCCGTTGACTTCTCCGGTTCTAATTCTATACTATTTACAAATACATAGAATATATATATAAACGACACGTAGGTCGCATTCCTACACTATTTATACAAATACACGGAATAAAATAAACGGCGTGCAAGCCGCACCAACAAATATATAAATAAATATTTACATCAATACAGCACGCAGGCCACCAAAAAACCGAATCAATCAACCACCACAACACATAGGTCTAAGGGCATATCGTGTTACCGAATTAACCAAACGCAACATAAGTGAAACATGGTGTGCCACACAAAACCATGGTATAAATATATATCTATATTTTAGTCAAGATTGTCAAAACATCAAAGGCACCAAAAGGACAATCCTTGTACATATGCATTAGTGTACGAAACCATTTTTGAGACACATATTCATATATACATTTATAAGTATATATTTGTGTACACTTCATGCCAAGTTACAACAAATATATAAATATAAAAACTAAAATATATTAACACGACTACGAATAAATCTATTCTAGCACAACAAGAGTCTCAATGGAAAAACCAATTTTTAAGAAAACAATTTTCTTATACAAATATACTTATATGGTTTTTGAGACTTGATGTAAAAACTAACATCTTAGGTAAGCTACAAATATACCAATTTTAGCCTAACATGAATTTACATGAAAAACCATTTCTAGAAAACAATTTTCTAATATGAAATTTTTATATGAATATTATGTAGGCTACAAATATATCAATTTTAGCCTAACAAAGATCTACACGAAAAACATTCAAGAAAACAATTTTCTTGTATCAAATATTCATATGGTTTTTCTAGACTCATTAGTGCAAAGCCATGTTAGATATGGCTCTGATGCCACTGAAGGTATTCGTTTGGCAACATCAAGTAGCAACAGAAGCAAAGTACATAACAAAAAACGATGCCAAACAATGAATACTTCCCATGGACCAAAATCTAACAATGGAATTGCAACTAAAATATATATACACAAGATGAGAAGAAAGGTTATACCTCAATGGTGCAAAACACAAAGTAACCTTCCTAGTCAAGTGGCTTAGAGTCCAACAAAGAACTCCTCCAATGAAGTCCACCCCAAGCTTCCTTGATTCCCAAGTGCTAGCAAGTTGATGTATGACCACCAAAACAATAATCAAGTATGTGTATGTTTGCTTCTTGTGTTCAAGAACACCAAGAACAAGAGAGAGAGAGAGAGTTCTAATGTCAACCAAGGGACCAAGTGCTAGCCAAAAGCCTCTACTAGAGCAGATAACTCGTGGTCTCTTTGTCTACCACAATTATGAGAAGTTAACCCCATTAAACCAAGTGTTTAAGGCTGTTAATTCTGCTGTTACTGCGAACGTACACGGCCCTTGTAGGTCTACACGGCCGTGTAGGCCCAAAGTCCACGGCCCTAATTGGGCTAAGACAGCCCGTGTTTATCAAGCACTACACGGCCCGTGTTCATCTACACGGCCTGTGTAGGCCCAAACTATACGACCTTGAACTGGGCTACTACGCCTCATGTATGTTGGACTGGACACGGCCCGTGTTAAGGAACACGGCCCGTGTACCATCCTGCCAAAACCCATTTTGGCCTTTTCCTCTCTTTTGCTTGATCGTGTTGCCGGAATCAATACTTGGTGTGTGACCCAATAGGCCTATACCTCATCAGTAGTGCCATTAACTCGTTCGTGTCAGCGGGCATATTCCAACATTTCAAGGGTAATGCTAGGATCTAGTACGTATAGTGTGTTGGTAATAATAGGGCCCATAATATTAGTTGCACACGATACTTACGGGAACCTACCAGCATCCAAGGAAATCTTATGAATCCGGTGAGGGTTACTTGTAGAGGTAAGATGCCTGTAGCTAGGGTGCCTTAGAATGGCTAGGGTTGCCTGCTAGCTAGGTCTTGACATGCGATACTTGATATATGCCTTGATATATTAGTGAGGACTGTATGGCAATGCCGCCTATTGATTAGTGCACTGTCTATACATCTAATATGGTGAACACGAGAAACAGAAGAGTTATACCAGCAGGAAGAGTTTTCGAAAACCCGCCAGACGGGGAAAACGCCAGTGTGACCGGGGAGAGTGACCCCCGCATGCAACCAGTTGTTAATCATCCACTCCCTAAAAACGTGGCACATGAGAATGTAGTACTGAACGATCTTGAAAGCTAAGAGTTTGGGGAAGTAGACATGACAGAATTGGTAACCGTAGCGGTGACCAATGCATTGAAGGAACTTCTACCTAAGGTGGTAGAAGACTTGAAGCAAGACATGAGCACCATGATTGATCAAATTTGGGTGCCCTGTGGGCCGCAAAAGAAGCAAGTTTGACAGCGGCAAGCACCCAGCTAGTGACACCGGCTGCTAATCAGGTGACTCGAAGAGGTACCTTCCGTGATTTTTCGGCATGTCAGCCGCCGACTTTTGAGGGTCTGCCAGACCCCGTGCCATGTACCAGGTGGATTTTAGCGGTGGAGGGAGCATTCTTCACCTGCAAGTGTGCCGAAGATGCGAAAGTTTGGTTCGCATCCAACTTCTTGAGGGGAGCCGCCAAAGACTGATGAAATTTGCTGCGTAAGATGAAAGGCGAGTCGGTCGCTAGAATAAAATGAGAAGAGTTTACAGACTTGTTCTATGCTGAGTATGCACCGAAGGTTGAAGTAGAGATGGTCATGGATGAGTTCATGAAGTTAGAGCAGACCACGGAGACGGTCAACCATATTACATCAGTGTTCAAGGAGAAACTGCTCTATTGTCCAGCTTATGCCAATGATGAGGGATAGCAGATACACAAATATGTTCAAATGCTCAGGGAGGATATACGTGGGTTTGTAGCGAATGGTCAGTATTCTACCCTTGATCAGCTGATTGAAGGGGCCCGAAAGAGAGAGTTATATCTGACAGAGAGGAACAAGAAACGTACTGCAAAGTGAGCCGCTCTCGGCAACAACCAAGGAAAACAGCTTGTCAAGAAATCGAACGTAGGGACCAGGTGTGTGCGATGCGGGAGGACGCACACTGGGGATTGTCGTCGGGGGTTGGATAGGTGTTACAGATGTGGAAGAGGTGAGCACCATGGAAAGGACTGCAAGGCCCACCTTAATGTATGTTTCAAGTGTAACAAGCCATGGCACCGGATGGCAGAATGCCCGGAAGCCACTAGAGGCAGTGGAAAGCCAAGCTGGCAACCGCCACTCAGGATCACCGAGGGAGAGAAGGGGAAGAGGCCCGAGATGCCCAAACCCAGGGGTCGCGCCTTCCAGATGACAGTGGAAGAATCTAAGAAAGAACCGGACGTGATTGCAGGTACTTTCATCGTTAACTCCTTACCTGCACTTGTACTTTTTGATTCCGGAGCTAGCAAGTCCTTTGTATCTTTGTCGTTTTGTAAAAGTTTTGTTGTAGAACCAGTAAAACTAGAAATGCCACTGGTAGTGGAGATAGCCGATGATAAGGCTTTAAGTGTAGCTACCATCCATCGGAACAATGTAATAGTAATAGACGATGTAAAGTTCCCTATAGATTTACTGCCGACTCCGATGCGGGAATTTCAAGTAATCGTGGGAATGGACTGCCTGTGGCATCACCAGGACAGTATCTTATGCAAGCAGGGCATCATACGGATCCAGAATCCGAGTGGGGTAGAAATCTCCATCTATGGCCAGAAACAGGAAGGAATGACAGTATGCTGCACCGTAACCAAAGCCGCAAAGTATTTACACAAGTGGTGCACTGCATTTATCGCACACGTCATCGACTCGAGGAAGGAAAAGAAACAGTTGGGGGTGTCTGATGTACCCATGGTGTGCGAATACCCCGAGGTATTCCCAGAGGATCTGCCAGTGATACCGCCAGACCGACAAGTGGAATTCCGTATAGATTTGGTGCAAGGGGCAGCACCGATCCTGAAAGCACCGTACCGTTTAGCGCCGCCAGAAATGCAGGAGCTAATGACGCAACTGCAGGAATTGCTTAACAAGGGTTTCATCCAACCTAGTAGCTCACCTTGGGGAGCCCCGATTTTGTATGTAAAGAAAAAGGACGGAACGTTCAGAATGTGCATCGACTACCGAGAGCTCAACAAGGTAACAGTGAAGAATAGGTATCCATTACCTCGAATAGATGACCTGTTTGATTAGTTACAAGGTGCGTCCTGTTTTTCAAAGATAGACTTGCAGTCGGCTTATCATCAGCTCAAGGTCCAAGAAGAAGATGTAGCAAAGACAGAATTTCAAACGAGATACGGGCACTTCGAGTTCGTGGTGATGCCATTCGGCCTCACCAACGCGCCCGCAGCTTTCATGGACCTAATGAATCGGGTTTACCGACCGATGCTTGATAAGTTAGTGGTTGTGTTCATCGATGACATCCTAGTCTACTCCAAGACCGAGGCAGAGCATGAGAAACACCTTCGAGAGGTGCTAGAAACGTTAAAAAGGGAGAAGTTGTACGCGAAGTTTTCAAAATGCGAATTTTGGTTACAACCTTCAGAGATACCGGTGTGGAAATTGGAGCACGTAACCATGGACTTGATAACAAAGCTGCCTAAGACACCAAGGAATATTGACGCCATTTGGGTTGTTGTGGATAGGTTGACCAAGAGTGCGCACTTCATACCCATCCGAGAAGCTAGTTCGGCAGAGAAATTGGCAGATATTTATGTGAAGGAGATAATTTCGAGGCACGGAGTGCCGGTTACAATCATATCGGACCAGGATGTACGGTTCACTTCCAGATTCTGGAACAAGTTTCATGAGGATTTGGGCACGAGAATAAATCTCAGCACAGCTTATCACCCGCAAACCAATGGGCAGAGCGAGAGAACCATACAGACTCTTGAAGATATGCTAAGAGCCTGTGTGATCGACTTCGGGGGGAGTTGGGATTTGTACTTACCCCTCGTAGAGTTTTCTTACAACAACAGTTACCATGACAACATCGGGATGCCGCCCTATGAGATGTTGTATGGAAGGAAGTGCAAAACCCCAATCTGTTAGGGGGAAGTGGGTCAGAAGGAGCTTGGTAACACGGACATAGTTCATAAAACATCGGAGTACGTGCAACAAGTTCTCGAACGATTGAAAGCGGCTCAGAGCCGGCAGAAAAGCTATGCGGATAAGCGGAGATCATTACTAGAATTTGGAGAGGGAGACCACATGTTACTCAAAGTATCTCCATGGAAGGGAGTGATCCAATTCAGAAAGCGTGGAAAGTTGAACCCTAGATTCGTGGACCGTTTAAGGTCATCGCAAGAGTCCGCAAGGTGGCCTATCGTTTAGAGTTACCAGAAGAGTTATCGAAAATTCACAACACCTTTCATGTTTCACACTTGAGGAAATGCTTGGCCGATGAGTCGGCATTTGTGCCTTTGGAGGACATCACCATGGATGAAAAGTTGAACTACGTTGAGAAGCCAGTAGCAATCATTGAAAGAGGAATCAAGCAGTTGCGCAATAAACAAGTAGGGCTGGTTAAAGTACAGTGGGAACACCGGAAGGGATCAGAATGGACGTGGGAGTCCGAAGACGAGATGAAAAGAAACTATCCAACATTTTTTGATTAAAGATTTCGAGGAAGAAATCGTGTTTAAGTGGGGGAGAGTTGTAATACCCGTAATTCTAAAAAATGTATAAGAATATTTTATGGATATTATGGTGACTTGTGTAGATATATATATATATATACATATATTTGTTGGAAATTACTAAGCCAATGGGCTTTTATACATATGGATCCACAAAGGAATCACTAGTTGTATATTGGGCTTATGTATATATTGATCCAAGGAGATTAGTAGTGAATTGGACTTGAATGTAGAGATGGGCTTAGGCCCACAAGGGGATGGAAAGTGAGTATAAATAAGAATTTAGGGCACAGCCTCCCATACAATTCTCTATCAATCACTATTCCATTGAGAGAGAGAGTGCATGTGTGTGCTGTGAGTTCCACGAAGAACAGAAGGAGAAGAAAGCAAGGAATTTCTGTGGGAACTGAGAATCATTCAAATAAATCATCAAGTAATGTTTCTCCATCTTTATGAATCATGTAGACATCATTTCTTGCTATACTAAGGTGATAGTTGAAAGTATGAGAATCTGGGTTTTGGGTTTTGAAGGTTTAAGAAAAACTCAGGAGAAAATGTAACCAAGAACACCTTGTAAGTTGATAAAATATGGTTTTAAGTTTAAAGGAAAGTTTTATATAAGTGAAGAAACGTTTTGCAACAAGTTTGAGTTGAATTGGTTGAGTTTTAAGAAAAGCTTGATTATGGCTATGGAGTCTGGGTTTTTTCAAATGATGAACTTACAGATATGAAGATGTGCCATGCGACAGTCACATGGCCACTTGTGTGTGCCATGCGACAGTCACATGAGCACTGGGAATGTGCCATGCGACTTTTGAATAGGCTCCATGCAACTTTCATGAGTTAAGTGTGATTCCATGCGACTTTTGTATGTTTGAGTAGGATCCATGCGACTTTCATATGATAATATCAGTTCATGTGACTTTCAAGAGTTGAGTATATATCCATGCGACTTCCGTGTGCATAGTACAAGTTCATGCGACTTTCATGTGTATAGCTAAGCTCCATGCGACTTTCATGTAGTAGGTAAGAGTCCATGCGACTTTCACATGCCAAGTGTAAGCCCATGCGACTTTCGGATGAGTTGTATGTATAGTTCATGTGACTTTCATCTCCTGTACATGTGCCATGCGACTTTTAATAGTATATATGTACACTTCATGCGACTTTTAGACCAGGTATAAGTCCATGCGACTTTCATGTGCTAAGTATGAGTCCATGTGACTTTCGGTGTGTAGAGTTAAGTTCATGCGACTTTCAGTAAGTAGCGGTTAAATCCAGCATTAACCAACGTTTACACTTGGTCAGGTAGCAGTCAGCTGCAGAGTTAAGCAAGAAAAGTCTTTCGGTAAGAACTGAGTAGCTAAGACAACCGACAGGTGAGTATTCTTACTTATGATCTATTACTTATGATCTAAATAGATTCCACATATGAATGAATGCATGCACGAATAGTTATGAGTTATGACTGAGATATGATTAGACCGCTCCTTTCAGAAGCGGGTACGAGTAGACCGCTTAATTCGGTAACGGGAATGAGTAGACCGTGTACTTCGGTAACGAGTATGAGACCAGCACCTCGGTGCCGGGTATGTTAGACCGTTGTGACGACAACGGGTGAGACGAGACCGTCCTAGTGACAAGTATGATGAGACCACTTACTACGGTAGTGGGTATGCGTTGAGCAGTTATGAGACTAATTGGTTGTAAGTAGAATACTCGCTAAGCCTTGGGCTTACAGTTGTTGTTTTACATCTTTTCGGGTAATGACCATGGCGGGGCTCTAGCTCGGTGATGATAGCTCAAACCCCAAGCTTCCGCAATCTATTAATTTAGTTTTCAACAGTAATAGTTTTCAATTCCATACAATGAGGATGATTCTAACTTAATGGATTATGTGTGTTTACTCAATTAACAATATGTCGTGTAATTACGTTATCATTGATTACGGATATCTTTTATGAACGACTTATGAAAAAAATGGGGACGTTACATTGAACCCGTAGACATAGTTGATATGTTAGCGGATACTTGGGTCGATATCACGCTTGTTATTTTGTTTACGAGGTAAGTAATTTATTGTTTACTAGATAAACACAAGTAATATTCACCTTCATAAATATTAAAATATATAGTGTCATGCTTATAGGTCGCTACATATGATGTTGGATTCGCGGAATAATAACTCTGTTGTGTTTAACCATAAAATGATTTGCTCATCCCAATGCTTGAAATACGAGGATGAAGTCACACTTTACTTAACCAAAACAATGCAATGGCAAACTCATAAACCGTTTTTTTCTTGCTCCGTATTGGCAAGGGTACTTTATATAACTATCTTCATGGTTATATGATTCATATATATTGCATATACTAAATGTATCAAAACATAATCGGTGAGCACCGGACATTGTTTATCATTCTCCGTCATACATGCAAGGGATTTATATTAGATTATATGAAGAATGGCAAGAACCCATATTGGTTCTTTTTATAGAATTTTCTTATACTTAATACACCAATATTGGTAAGAATTTTCTTAAATTTATGTAGAATTCATTTTTATTATACTTAATACACCAATATTAGTTCTTTCCTTTATTTTAGGGCGATTAGAACTGTAATGAAAGATAACAAAGAAACCCCTATCAAATGGACGTTTGCCAAGGTAAATCATCTCAATCATCTTTTGTTAGATATATATTAAACTTATTAGTGTGTTGAATTTTATTATTTTGTGCAATCAACAATCAAACGGTTGAGAGTGTGGCTATTACATCATGCGGTGACTCCACGAATTTATGCTACATGGATAAATTTGTTTTCCGGATACAGTAAGTGCTTGCAAGTACATTTTTGTTTTCCGGATAGAACTATAATATTTTTTTGAATTTTGTCTATTGTTGTTTCTTGTTAAAATCTCTTAGTTGAATAACTTTATTTTTATTTTAACATGTATATAGATTCCCTGAAAAAACACTAGTCCATTTGACCAAAAAGATTTGGATGCTATTTTTGGTATATGGCTTGACACATTTATGCCGGTTTTCTTTAGCAAGTGATGAGATATTAAGGTATATATACATGTTTTTTTTTCTTTTAGCCCAATGAAGACAAAATTATTCTAACGAGAAGAACTTATTACATATACTTTAATCTAATTCATTTTTTGGCTATAGATTATTTATAAAATACAATAAAAATGCCCCATTAAATCCCTACTTTAAAATTAACATTGATAACAACTTATATTTACTAACGGGTCATTTGGGTGTATTTAATCATTAAAATCAAATAAAATGAAATAAATATAAACATGTATTTTTTAAGTTGTTGTACTAATTTAAAAACCAACTTATGATTATTTTGGACAAGACACTTATAAGTAGAGTTGCATATAAAACCGGATGAAAAGTTTAGGGCGTTTTTATAGTTTTTATAAGTATATTTGTTGAATTCATTGTTCTTGATGTAATATTTATTTTTTTTGATATATTTTATTTGTGTAATTTAATTGGTTATTAGTTACTAAGACAATTATTTCTTTCTAGAGATAATCTATGTGTTTGTGTTGTGTAACATCCGAAAACCCGGCCTAGTAGTGGGCGGGCTAATGGTAAAATGGAATATGTTTATTTATGCATGTTTAAATATTTATTACATGATTAAACGAGTAATTGATAACGTATGTGTTTATGATTAAATGAGATTGAGTTTGGAACGAAAGTTATAGAAAATACCTCGAATGTATGTTAAGGTAATTAATCGAGAAAGATTATTTGTTTGAAAGTAATTGGACATAATAAATAGTATTATGATATTGAATAATTAATTGATGGTTAATTGGCATGTGGTATATGCTAGAAGAGTTGTTTATGTATGTAAGTATGTATGTATGATAATATGTATGTGTGGATGTATGTGTGTGGGGTGATGACACCTCAAAATTGATGAGTGTACACGTGTGTATGTATATGTGTATATTGAAAGAAATCAGAAAGAAAGAAAAGAAAAAGGAAAAGAAAGTCATATGTATGAATGTAAGTTATAATATGTATGTATGCATGTAGGAATTTAAAAAGAATAGGATAGGATTCTTAGTTTTTGCCACCTCCTGCTTGGTGGAAAGTCTGATATGTGTGTACGTGTTTAACTTTCTGCTCATATTTCAAAAGTGTGCAAGGTGTTTGTGTGTGTTTTGAAAGAAAACCGTATGTGAAGAAAAGTTGCCAACTTGAAATCCTAAAATCAAGATCTTGTGAGTTTTAATTCAAAAGAAAGGTAAAATAGTGTTCATAGTTTGATATGATTCATGTTGGTATGTTTAGATATTGAAAAGCATGAATTTATGTTGTTACACCATTTTTAAGTTTGAAAGAAAGTTTGATAATGGGTTTTGAAGATTTGTTGTTATGATTGAGTAAAAAAGAAGTTTTTGATGATCTATATGCATGCTAGATGTTAGATTCATGTTTTGTTGAAAGAAATATGAAGTTAGAATGAGATTTATGGAAATTTGGCTGAATATCCGACACATTATGGAAGAAGATGATCGGAAAGAATGCGCGTAGCGGCGCTACGCAAAGGTGTCACGGTGCGACATTCATAAAACCGGGTTCTTGAGTTCTCGGATTGTGAGAATCCGATTGAAACAACAAACCGACCTTGAAATCCGATTGTTAGTGAAATCCGACCATAAATCCGAGACTTGTGAAGACCAACATTGAAATCCGCATAACAAATCCGATCCTAGTATAATCCGAAAGTGAAATCCGATTGTATGTTCTCGGAATAGAAATCCAACACTCGTCGCGGCGCGACGACGGGTATGTCGCAGCGCGACAGGCCCCAAATCCGATTGTTGACTTATTTTTTTATGAGTTGCTTGGTTTAAGTTAGTATATGTGTTATGTGATTTAATTGAGTTGTTTTGATAGATTTGAGATATAAATATATATGAGAAGATATATATATATAATCGAGACTAATTCGGTTATTGTTGTGTTTTCAGGCAATCAAAAGACTCAGTGATATTAGACAACTGAGCACGCGTGACACAAGGACTGAGGTGAGTGGAAGTTTACTCACGGGTGGTTACGTTGGTAACATTATGAATTGAATGATTGAAGGATTGTTTGAATGCAATATTTGCCTGTTGATTTGAATATGAGATATTTGACTGATAAGTTCATTATGCGAAGATAGATCGATTGTCATGCCATGAGAGACTGTTAAGTCTGCTACATGCTAAATGAGAAGTATATGTTTATATATGTTATATGTGAAAGAGTTTGTGATTGTGATTGTGATTGTGATTGGAAGAGATCAGCTTCTGTGTAGGAGCTGGTTGGGGTCGGCTGCTGATGCTAGAGCTGGGCTCGCTTGCAGTTGGTTGAATATTAGTAGCTCCTCTATTGCATTTGTTGCTTAGAGGGGAGTTTACTGTGCCAATCGGCAGGGGGCTATCGGTAAACCTTTGCTTTGGCGAGCTTTGGTTGTAGGTTCAGCAGAACCGCTGATCCTCGGGATGGAAGAGATTGATGAATTGACGGATTGCTTGAGGATTGATGTTCAGAAATTCCGTTGGGAACAGTGATTGTTTTGTGCTTGTTTGTAGCTTTCATTCACTTAGCTTTGTGCTAATCGCCCACGGTTGATTGCTTTTTGCAGGTTTATATGAGTAGCTGTTTAGCTTGTTTGTGGAAAGGGGAATTTGACCAATACTCTGATATTGTGTTTTGAGAAGAGACGAGCCACATTTTATAATCTTTTGTAACACAAACGGATGTTGAGATTTGTAAAAGTACTTTGTACTTTGTGAATGTTTATGTTATACGAAATTAGATAATTGCTTCTGCAGCGTTTTAAAAAAATGGCTTGAGTTTTACGGTGTTACATGTTGCAAGTTAAGAAGTATATACGTTTCTACAAAATGTTCTTGCTATACAGATTTACGTCAACTTTTTTGTCTTAGCTCTTTTGGTTTTTGCCACATTCACAAATGAGCACAAGATAGTTGCTAAAAAATGTGGTTTGGACATATCATATTAAACATATATTGGTACATTGAACAATCCGCCTAATTGCTTGAATTCCACTAATGGGAATTGCTATTATATATATGGTCGGTTTACCTATTTGACTTGATTGCTTTTTATTTATGACGGAATAGTTGTTTATTATCATTATCTGTTACTTGGGTTGAATATTATTGTTAAACAAAAGCAGGAAAAGGCAAATAACAAAAATATTTTTTTAAAAAATTTAATAGATTTAGACCCGGTTTTTTAACTGGGCTTAAAAGGGAACCTTTAAACCTTAAAACAGAACAAACAAACTCAGTTTTTTATATAAAAACCGGGTTTGAAAGTGAGCTTTAGACCCGGTTATTTAATCGGGCTTGAATCTCCGGGGCACCCCTTCTTCAGACCTCTTCGAAACCGGGTCTAAAAGCCCTAAAAAACGTACCGGGCCTGAATGTGTTTTTTGTAGTAGTGATAGTAGCAATTCCAACTTCACATATATCATACATATAATCAAACCTCATAACCTAACTACTACATAAATTTATTGATAAAGTAATCCTTGACCTTGATTAATTACTAACATATATCCTTACGAACTTATACCTACAATCCGTTAGCTTGCTACAATTCTTTAACTTGATTCGATTAAGTAGTTTGCTTCTTAGATACTTAGCATCCCAAAGTATGTAATCTCATTATACCATTTAACCTGAAACAACCAACACTTTACTGATTAATACTCATACACTTACCAAAATAACACTAAACATATTTAAACAAATTTAGACATGGAATAAAAGCTTACAACCCAAAACAGTACCCCTTATGGCCGTAAGGCCCCTCCCTACTTCCATAAGCGGCTCCTGACATCCTAGAACCGAGTAACAACTGGGCAGCAACCTTGATTCTTATTTTTACTCAACAATATTGACATGCAATCATATTTAGTAGTTAATATATGTTCCATAATCATAATATCATTCAAAAATCACACATGGAATACAATTTCATGCCTTAAGTGAGCTAATTAAAGCCTTCTCTAACTAGACCAAGAGCACAATGAGATGATGATCTAATCTTGAATCTAGATGTTTTGATGCTTGAAAGTTGTTAAATGACACTCAACCTAATAATAATGCTTAGATCTCACATGCAATCCTTAATTTTTGATTATCTCCTTGATTTTGAACTTTCTCTCTCTAGAATCTCTCTCACAAAAAACACATATTAAGTGTGTAAGTTCCAGGTGAAGAATGCTTCCAAATGTTGTTTATAACTTGTGGTAATTACACTCTCACTCTAATACACACACTCAAAAATGGGCAACACACACTAGTGTGTATTTTAGTGTAAATTGCCTTTGTATAGTACAAGTGTTTATGTGGGTACAATTACCCTTTATCCATTCACGTATTTCTATTTTTAAGTAACTTTTTAATCCGAATTTAATCTTCTACCTATAATATAGTTTGACCTATATTGTCAATCCTTATTAATAAAATCTCGTTATTATTCATGTTACATATATAATATTCTTTCTGGATTTTGAGTTGTTAAAAGTTTCTCCCACTTATTGTGATTTCGTCCCTAAAATCTTGTTGGTCATAAGAGTGACTATCCTCATGTTGATCATACTCTAATATTTTGAAATAATATTTATATAGCTTTTTCATATATCATTTCTCATGCGTAATATACTCGTTCATAGTTTTTGTCTTTCTTTTATGAAATACCGGCAATATTATATATATAATACCCGTTTTTCCGAATTGTAATAAAAGAACCATATTATTGTGTTATTTATGAGGAATGGGTTCTTACTATTCATACATTTAAATTTAAGGAATTAAATTATAAGGGTTTTAAGGGTGTTTGGGCAATGGGCTTGCATAAGATTTTTTTGAGGCCCTGTACTCACCCTAGCATTGAGTTTGGGTATTCACCTAATGAATATATCAAATCAATGACAGGGTCTCTTTGGCACCTAACTGCACACCTAAATCGGACCAAAGGGTATAAATACCGAATTAGCTAGGGCACAATACCCAATGTTTACTTACTATAGTTGCAATTAAGAATTGTTGAGCTGTTGTGTGTGTGTGTTCATCACTTTCGAGGAGAAAAGAGTCCGAATCGTCATCGGTTTTGCATCTACTCGATCAAGGAATCATCATCTAACAATCCTTAATACCTTGTGAATGGTTCTGTGTAGATTCTATCACAGTTAGTCAAAATTTGTTAGTGTTCTGATTAGATTTATAATCATTCGAGATTGTATTGATAGTCGAGAGTTTTAATGGACCTTGGAGTGCTTAATATTTGTTAGAAATGAAATTAATCATGAGGTGCTACTTAAAATGATGCCTAGGATATTTAAAACAAAAATGGATTGAAATGATGAAGTTTTGATTAAGTTTGATTATGAGTGAGTAGAGTGTGTGTATAAAGGATCACAAATGTTTTTGGCCAAGCTTGAATAGAAGAAATTGTAATACCTTGAGATGAATGGAAAATCGTAAGTGTGTTCACAAACTAGAATCGAAAACTAACTCTTGCATTAATCGCATATCTAGATCGTAAAATGGGTTGAGTCACTTTGTAAGAATTCCCTATATTGTGAATCTTAATCATAAAACCCTAAAGAGTGGGATCGCAAATCTTAAAGCCTACCAATCGAAAACTATACAAGGAGTTGAATCACAAATTAATTAGGATCACGCTGTGAATCGTAAATCAGTTTTATCAAGAGGAATCGTAAATAAGTTCTGATAAGTGAATTGCAAATTAGCATTAAAGTATGAATCGCAATTTGTAATCACGAATTGCGGGGAATCGCAATTCACCGAAATCGTGAATCATGAATTAGAAATGTTAGAGTTGGCTCGTAAATACCGAATCTAAAAGAGGTACCGATGGATCAAAAACTGGATCGCAAATTTGATAAGGCATAAATCGCAAATCACTTAAAGATGATAAATTTATTGTGTTGCTATTAGAATCGAAAACTAGACTCTTAGCGGTATTCAGTTGATGAATTTGAATTCAGTGTGTAACAATCTCATATTGGGTCTAGTCGGGTTCGAATCTGGTACGTCTAAAATTCTATTTAAATATTGAATAAAAGAAATTATATATAAATAATTGATTAATGGGGAAAATAGAAGAAAATAATAAAGAAATGATAAATATTAAAATATTATTAAAAGTAGATAAGAATAATAAATTATTAAATGGTTTAGAACGAGGTTTCCAAAAATATCCCCGTTAGTTAAAACGGGCACTCATGTGTTAAGTTGTAAGTTGGAAAGGGGAACAAGATACCCACTTGTGGATAATAATAACCCACAAGCAGGTATCTAGTTTACACCCACGTGAGCACCCCTTGAACAAAACACACACATTTTTCCAAGTCTCTTACTTTGTGTTCTTGTGGGTTTACCTTTGATGAAGAAGAAGAAATCAAGAAGATCAAGTACCAATCTGATTTGTTGTGGATTCAAGTACCGATTTCAAGACTCCAATGTGCTGTTAATCTTTCTTAATCATCTCCTTGTTCAAGTAAGTTCTTGTTCTTGTTTCCAAGTTTCACCAAGTTAGGTTTGAATTGGGTTTAATCTGATTTGGACCCAATAATTGATCTTGATGTTACCAATATGTTCCTAGATGATTATTAGGTTCATAGAAATTAGAATAATGAATTAAATTGATGATTTGGATGGAATTTAAGAATTAAAGTGTCAAATGGGTCAAAATGATGATTTTGGTCCTAAACACTGAATTTGTTGTTTTGATGTGTAAAAATGGTGTCTTTAGGTTGCTTTTGATGAGTTATTTCATATATGAACCTTAGAAACCGTCTGGGAATGTTTTGGTAAGTTTTTGGATGGAAATAGCAGGTTCTGCACGAACCTGCTACTGTATATTGAAAGGCACAGGCGTGCCTCTCAAGAATAGACCATACCTCAGGGCGTACATGGGAGGCACGGCCGTATCTCCCAAGGGTACGGGGCGTGCCTAACCCTAGCAAGCCCAGGGGGTACCCTGAAGTCACGAGGTGTACCTGTGTGCCAGGTACGGGGCGTGCCTCGCCAGGCATGGGCGTGCCTTGGCAAAGTACGAGCGTGCCCTGCCTCTAGCAGAATCTGTTTTACAAGGTTTTGATATCTGTAAACCTTGTTTAGGTATTCCAGTTCGTCAAGAAGCTACTGTATCATTGATGTGCGTACAGCGTACCATTTTTAAATTTATAAAATCCGAGTTATTTAGCACGACTACAACACAAATAGGCAAGAGAACCTAATCGTATCGTAGTATAGTAAATAAGTACGGGTGTCGAACACAAGGGGAACGGGTATGATTTTGAATATAACTCTACTAATTAAATATTAAACTAATTAAAGCAGTAAAAAGGGGATTTAGAATCTTAACAATAAAGATTCAAACTTTATTATCCAACTCACTAAATAATAATATCACGAACCAAGAATAAACCAAAGAAAGTGAAAAGCAACAAACTTTACTAGAATTAAGCTTATAATGTGAAGACTCCCTCCCTATATTTGATTTCACCTCTTTTAAACTGATTAATTCAATTAACTTGTGCAATGGACATGTAATTACTATATACCGATTCCTATATTGGTTATAATCATGGTCAGATTATATACCTCTATAATTATGGTTTTAACGAACCTTATGATCATGAGATTGATCAAAACACATAATTAGACGATTTTAAGTTCGTGTCAAGAAAGACTTAATCTTTATATTTGTTTAGGTTAACAAAACATGTATTAACATATAAATGGTAATTATATATTCATCACACACATTAAAGTTTCCTTTTTTAGAAGTTTAACCTAGGATTGGTCTATCACTAGTCTAGATTGTCTATTGGCCCTAAACAATCAAGATTCAAGTTACAAGTGGAACGGTCCTCCAACTTGTTTAAACTCAGTAAATAAACTTCAAAAACAGAAACAAGAACACATGTGGATCATCAATTAAGCAATACAAGACAATTTATATAGCAAACATGTCCAAATTAACATAAATTAATCAACTTTATTGAGGTTCATCTCCTCCAGGGAGGAATACATGAAATTCTAGCCTAGAAACACCATAAAATAGCTTCTAAAAATTAAGAACAACAAGAATGATAGAACCATGATGAATCTAAGTCGAAATCTTCAAAAAATAAGCTCCAATCCTTAAAAGTTGAGCTCCACAACCCCTAGAATGCATTTGGACGTGTTTTGGCAGTATTTGGGTAGTATAAGTTGGGTTGTTCCCCCCAAAATCGATCTGGACATTCGTTTATATAGAAAACTGAAAACAGGGACGTCGCTCCGCGACGGGTAAGTGTCGCGTCGCGACGGGTAAGTTTGACGTGATCCAAAACTCATTTAAAATTTGAAACTTTTCTTATCAGGTCGCGTCGCGCCGCGACGTTGCTTTTTTTAGACTTTGACCATAAAAGTGATTTTGTAGCCCTCTTAGTCTAGTTTCCGTGGCCTTTTGAATCACCTCAATCCGAGTTCGTATGAGTGACATATGATCAAAACAGTGGAGGTGTGTCGGCGCGGACAGCTTTTCATATTTCTTCGGTTCCTTCCCTTTTGTAACACCGTATTTTTAACCCAAAAATTTTCACTTTTAATTACACCGCGGAATCCCACCAAACCATCACTTTTCCTTTCAACATCCTGGTGGCAAAACAAACCCTCATTTCTTCCTCACAATTGCAAGCATCCAAAATCCTCGAAATATCTCGCAACCAATTCAAGGTAACATTTGGATCTGTACTACCATGATACTCCTCGGATTTGCAATCCAAGAACTGTTTATACGTACACGGTTGTCTAAATCCCATACCAGATGGAAATCCCATGAAAGGATATGGCATTGATCCTTGTGAAATCATCGGATAGTAGAATGGTTGAGACATCGGTTGAGACACTGGTGGAAATGGTATCTCACAGTACTACCCGGGTAAATTGGTGTTATCTCAAGTGTAGTAGAAGCCACTGTGACAACCGGTGGTTGATTCTCAAAATCCTGTCTTTGTTGATCCAACTCCTTTCTTAAATCTTGTAACTGACCCTCTAGCTGCAAGATGTACTCATCCCTCTCATCTCCAGCTATACCAGATGTACCAATGTTCTATAAAGTTTCCTCTGTTGCTGGGACAATAGGGGCGCCAGTTGAGTTCTCATTATCAGCCATCTGTAACAATCACAACATCTCACCAAGTGATTAGTTTAAAACCGTTAGTATAACACATACTAACCACCTAAGCAATACTCACATTCACCCTAATCCCCATACTCAAGGAATAATTGACCCCCAACTCGAGCCAAGATTTGGGAATGCAACACTTCCACTGTGCCTACATCGCCAAACCAAGGCTCTGATACCAAACTTGTAACACCGTATTTTTAACCCAAATATTTTCACTTTTAATTACACCGCGGAAGCATTTTTAAACAACAAAGTAATTACAACTGAAGTTAAACCACTGTTTAACAAAACTGCTCAGTTCAAAATACAGTATTACAAAAACTACGGCTCGTCACAATTTCAATCAGAGTGTCTGTCAATTATTCCCCAGACCACACCCCCTCACAACTCAACCGCAAAACTCACCAGCCACCTGTAAAAGTAGTGAGAGGTGGGGGACTAGCACAAAGCTAAGTGAATGAAAGTAAACCGCCACAGATAAATCAGCAAATAACCGCAGATATCAACAACTGTAAACACATAATCACCCGTGGGAAGAATGGCGGATCTGCAGATCCTTCAACCAATGCCGGCCAAAGCAAAGGTTTACCGTTAGCTTATTTGCTATTCTCACACAGTATTATCCTAGGTTGCAACAAATGCATCCAACGATCTCAATACTGATTAGTCGATAGCAAACCAGCCCAGCCTTTAGCCTTGCCAAGCTGACCCCCCCCCCCCCCCAAACATGTATACATATCATTGACGCAACAATTAATTAACAAATTACCAGTTAATCAATTATCAGATATACAATCTATCCATATGTCAACCAATCAATAAACAGTTGCAACCAAACCAGTTACAACTAATATCACCCGTGAGTAAACATCCACTCACCTCGAGTTATCGAACTCCCTCTCAGTGCTCTAATATTACTGAGCCTTGTCCTTTCCTGAGATCAGAATAAACTGAAATCAGTAACCAATTCATAAATATATATATATATATATCAACATATATTTATATCATCTTTAAATCAAACATAAACATGTTAGATTCACATATGCATAAACACTCAGCATATAGCATCAAATATACAACAAACAGCCAAACTATCGGATTTCAAGGGAAATCCGATACATCCATCGGATTCTAGCAAAATCCGCTACATCTGTCGGTTTTGGAAGCAAATCCGCAACACTTAGTCGGATTTCAAGGAAATCCGACACTTCCCTCGGATTTCACCCTTCGAACTACAATTATCGGATTTCACTCTTGGAACCCACCATCGGATTTCAACAATCGGATTTTCCAGAGTTCCGGATTTCACAACACCCGGATTCATGAGTATCAGATTCCGACACTCGGATGTTCCAACATTCGGACTTCGTCATCCTCTTCACTAAGAATCCGCCAACTTCATACTTCCACAATCCGATAACTTCAAAAACTCCATGAATCATATTACCAGTTCATATAATTCATATAAACACTTATCAAAACAACCACAAACATGTTAAAACATGCAAACATGTATCATAAACACGTTAACATCTAAGAACACCAAATCCGCCAAACCCATAAAGCAATTTCACATGTTCATAAACAAAACCCAACATGCTCATCATGTTTCAAGAAGCATGGCAATAATCAAACAAGAATCAACAAACCTTAAACTTGAGTTCACGAGTTCAAATCACCAAATCCGATTGATTCCTTCTTCCTTTCCTTTCGGCAGACACACAGCTCACACACATAAGAACTTCAAAGTGAAGAAGGCTTAATGAAACCCACGTACTAATGTGTTGAAAACACAAGCAGGAGGTGTCACTCCTCAAAACTCGCAATAGCATGCGCACACACACAAGCATACATACATACTTAAATGTATATATATATATCCGTACACACACATATATATATATATATATATAAATTAATCTTTGATTAATTAACTTATCAATTAATTCAATAATTTCCATTAGTAAATAATTAAACATATAATTAAATCTAATCATGTGTTTAAACATACCTTGGCCTACGTAACCACTAGGCCCAAAATCAGGATGTTACACCTTTTTTGATCAAAACTTCTCATATTCCGCCTTTTTAACCTGTAATTCAATAAATGATGATAATTAAGTGTCTTTTACTTATTTACGAACAATAACAGGCTAAAATAAAACAGATATTGCTTAAAATATATATCTAAATTTGGCGATCATAGAGTAAAGTATTCTAGCTCGACAGGTGAGTGCCTGATAACATAACGATTAATATATCTATAACACATATTAACAATGATTACAGAATTGTATACCATGATTTGTACACGCACTTGTTTAAGTGTAGGTTGCATGATGATGCTAGAATTTAACATGTTGACACGATGTAGTATGCACTTGATTAGGTGTATGCTATGATGATAATTGAATATATGTGCGCATTGACTGATGTTTCGATTGGTACAGATTATTTGTTTGTGATTGGTCTGGATCTTATGGACAAAGCTGTCCTACATTAAGAACAAAGTTGTTCTACTTTAGGGACAAAGCTGTCCCCAGTGGGTATAGCTCAGGGTTGTACTCAGAGGAATCGGTTGATTCCAAAACGCAATGGTGGACCGCTTTACAGCTCACCCACCGGAGCGGTTGATGTGTCTGGTACCCCAGTTTGGTGCACTGAGCCGGGTTAGCTCCCCTGCGAGATATGCTACCTTCTGACTACGCCAGCTCATCGCGAGATGCTAGGATAGAACTATCTAAGCATGATTGATGATATGTGATGTATTTATGTTGATCGCATGCTATTTGAGTACTCACTAGCTATTTTAGCTAACAGATGCCACACTCCGTATGTGCAGGTGATCCTTAGTGAGCTCGGGACCCTGCGGGTAGTTTGCTTTCTTAGGAGGAACACTATGTTTTGTAATAACTCTGATATTATGTATGTTTGTAACAGATAATGGTCGACCGGATAAGTAACACTAAAACCAAAACATGTATGTGGCAATTTGAATGTAATATATTTGCCATGTGTTTTATATTCCGCTGCGTGTTTTTAAATGAAAATGGTATATTAATATTTTAAAAAGAAAAATTTGGTTCTCGAAATCGCGGTGTTACACAGTGTTTAACTTAATGGAACCCTATTTGTAGGTATCTGCTAACGGATTTGTTTAACCATATGACTCTCCTTATACTACTCTAAATAATGAGTTTTCTCTAACTTATATCTTATGTTGTGATATGTGTTCATAAGTGATTATGTGATGGCGCGATACCCGCTTGTTTGCGCTTAGAGTGGATGGCCACCCCGCCCGTGTGGCATAACCGATGAGATGTGCATATTATAGTTGGATAAAATATCTAACGTAATGTATGAGTGTAGTGTGATCCTAAGCTTTGTGCTTAACACGTATTTCTTGATCATTTTGAGGATCTTCGTGTGGACATGGGAAAAGCCACAACGTGATAACTAACCTTCCGCAACCGTCATTTATTAAACTCCGATCAATTTTGAGTCAAATGTACACCAATGACAATCCTGCAGAGATGTTAACGAAGGTGGTGACGTTCGAGAAACACAAACTATGTGCTGACATAGTTGGACTAACAAATGATCGACACAGACCGGAGGGGAAGATTTGTTGTGTTCCAACCTCCATAACAAAGTCCAACTACCATAGCCACCATAGCTACAGTAACTCTTCCTTTGTTGAAGAATATGTCCATTGACCAAAGAAAAATTCACCTTGCTAAGTGAACTCATTAAATGATATGGTGGCTAGCTTGTGTATAAATAGATGTTCCATTAGTTGTTGTAAAACACCAAGAAAAAGTGAGAAACTCTTAGATTGAGAGTTAGGAAAAAAGGGTCTTGTTTGTAACAGTCGAGTGTTAAAGTTGCTCCTTCTATTGTAATACTATTCCCGTCACTAATAGAAGAGTTTTCCGATCCAAACAGTTACCTACAACTATTTTTATTTAAATTTTTGTATAATCTAGATGATATACAAATAGAATTATCAAACACTAATTTATATACTTTTTCGTATGACTGTTTGTCTATAAATTATCACAAATTAAAGTTCATGCAACTTGAATTCGGATAGACTTATATTAGTTTCAGAAAATGTTAAAATATGAATCAATCGACTATATAATAAACGAATAAAGCATTTGTTGTTATTACCTTGTCTTCAAATCCATAGCTATATATACAACAGACCGACCTTGTTGGAAAGTAATACAATTAATGAGCTTGAATTCTTTTCTTTTTTTTTCATAAATACTTCAGGTCAAACAAAACTCTAGACCTATTTAAAGTGGTTGCAATCCTCACTTTGCACAACATGCACCACATCGTCACATCAACTTTTTTATTCTTCAACTCAGTCTTATAGCGTTCACTCGCAACCACATCAAATTTATATACGTGACGAAAGCAAACCCGCTTTTTTCCATACACTTCAGGTCCATACAATTAAGATATGGGGCAAAGTAGTTCCGGCAAACCTTGAATATTATCAAATGCATGTCAGCAACACTTAGCGCTTCAAACATGTTCACTAAATCATTCGAATTCTCCTTAACTCATCAGTGCCCCAAATACTGGCTCGACAACGAATAAAAATAATCTTGGAGCGGCTTCCCAAGTGCAGTCCCTACGCAATTAAGAAACCCACAAGTAAATTAAATTCTTCAAGTGTAATTAAATAAAGAAATGCACAAATGCATAAGAGAATTCAACCTGTAGTTTTTTGTATGCTTATAATGGTGTTGGGATCTTCTTTTGCATCAAATGCCCCAAAATACGTATCGATTACTTTGAGTTTTGGTGCAGTTGAGTTCCCATTGGTGAATACTTCTAATTTTGGACAAGAATTTATTCTTAGAGTAAGTAAGGATGGCCATTGAAACTCATGACCCCCTAAGCAAAATCGTTCAAGGTTTGAAAGAAAATGAAGTTGTATGGACTTTAGAGAAGGAAATACAATCTGATTTGCTTTGGCATTACATTCTTCTTCTTCCTTCAGAATTGCCTTCATGGCTGAGCACCATCCTACCTTTAGTTCCTGTAATTGTAATAGACTACCAACCATGGAACAACTTAAAACATGTCCCAAACTCTCGCATTCTTCAATAGTGAGTTTTGTTAGGTTCGGAAACTTGAGTACCGTCAGATGATTGCTCCTCCATATACACTCGAGTTTTGGTAGTCGATTAAAAAACAATTCTCTTAGGTTTGGAATAGTAATAACCACGGGTAGTCTTTCATTGGAACCACTATTTGTTCTTAATACTTCAAATACCTCCTCTACATCATCTTTCTTCCATACATGAATCTTCTCAAGTTTTTCAAGTTGTTGCAGCTCATCGTATGGAACAAGATACTTATTTCTCAAACCAGTCATCCCAAAATATTTAATTTCAATCAAGCTAGAAAAAGATCACGGTCGTGTTTGCAAAGTAGAGCACGAGTTTGAATAGTCTAGACTTGAAAATGGTGTCTGTAAAGAAACTTGTATTGCACACTCATGTTAAAACTGCATTATAGATAAACTCTTAGGAAAATTAAGTACAAAGGGATGGTAATTGTATTATACAGTTATATTTTGTAAGCATGTCAAGTAAAGTAGACCATTGAAATTTGTACTTTAGAGAATTTTGACATTCTAATTTTATTTAATTTATTTCGTACGTATTTCAAAAATATAAAAGTACTTAGTTACATTACAACAAAGGATTGACATCCTTGCAAGTTTAGGGCATGTTTTCTCAAAACAAAAATCAGTAGGCTGGTCCGAATATACTTTAAACAAGGACCGGTTGATTTTGTTGTGATAGAATATGACTAATCACATTAATCTTAACTTAAGAGTATACTAATCCTACAGCAAAAGTATCATTTGTACACAATTTTTCCATACATAGCATAAAATATTTTCTTAATCTATCTAGATCAATTTGTTAAACGTTATGTTTTCACACAAGAAAGCTTGAGAAATTGATTGTAACAAGCTATTTCATATCCGCGTGTTACACCGGGTTAATATTTAAAAATCATATTCATATTAATTTAATTTATATATAAGATGGTTATTCGAATGTAGTATATATACATTTTATTATAATCGTTCTCCGAAAAGATAAAAAAATATAGTTATTTTTGTAGCAAACTGTAGTTTATCAAATTGTTAATTAAACTAATATTAATTATTGTAACTTGTTGGGGTGGGACTGTTTCCTAAAAAAGATCAAGTCTTGTAATAAAATATATGTAAAAAGTGTGTATTTTTAAGATTGCATATCAAATTTAATTTATCAATTTTTTAACCTTAGATTATTACTTTCTTTTGTTTGTTTCTAAAGTTGAAAACCACTACATTTGACATATGAGCACGTCCACATTTTTCAAAGACTTACTTGTCTATTATATCATCCGTTATGATAATACAAAGTTATTATTAATATTGTAAAGAACTAATATTTAATTAATTTTAAAACCATGTAAGATGCATGCTAGAAGCTATAAAGTTTAAAGATAATTCATCTAATTATTTATAAATAGTTTTATTATAAATGCTAAATATGAAATATAAATAAAAATTTATTGAATTATAATTGATAATGTTCACCTTATTATTGAAAAAACAATGATTTTCAATGAGTTGAAAAACTTCTGTGTCACCTATACAAATAAAGAAGCTTGTCATAACACTTGATGATATTAAAATGGTCTTCGAGATTCCAAAAAGATGCAAATAAAAGTAACAAATAACTTTAATAGGAACATAGATATATTATGTTCGTAGATACAATAATTTAAATAAACATGTTTATATATGGTTGTATGTATCATATGAAAAATCTTGTTTTTTGTTGTACTAACTTTTAGAAGTTATATTTAAGTTTGCTTATATACAATAGAAAAGTGAGATAAATTTGGTACAAAAATATCTTAATAAAAATATGAAATTTAAGAGTTTGTTACATAAAAGTAAAACATGTATGAAAAATATTAGGTGATGCTAGCACCATGTAACTTAAATATCTTATCTTCACATAAATTATATACCGATAAGTAAAATGTAAATTACATTACTAATTTTACCTTCAAGTAAGCTAGATTTCACTTATATTACTTAACATTTCTCCGACATATGTAGTTGTATACTTGGATACTTTATGATGTCATTTACAATATTATTTTATTTATATATTGTACGAAACTAAATGTATTACTTTAGTATCTATATCACTTTATTAAATTACCCTAAGAAATTTTCAGTTGTTAATTTACCTTCTCATCCCATGTTGAGTTTCTCACTTAGATAATCTTACGTGTTTAACACATTCATCTGTACTCTTAATCATTTTTTAAAGTTTTATACGGTCTAGTTCGGCACATAAACATATTTAATAGTTGTAATAACAAAAGAGAATAATAATGATAATAAAACTATAAATTATGTTATGAGGTAAAATGTAATCTTATATAAATTAAAGGTCAAAAATCAAAATCTATTTGGGGGTGAAAATTAAAAATTGAAGATTAAATGCAATTTATATAAATTAAAGGGTGAAAAATAAAAAATTATTAGCGGGTAAAATAGAATTTGAAATGAATAATAGTTTTTTTATGAATTGATTTTAAGGGGAAATGAATTCATCTCTACAATTTAGAGGTGTAGAAAATATTTATGTTTGTATACGCTTACAAGTGCATATTATTTTTATATACAACTATAGAGTGTATTTTTCTTTTTTTATTACTTATAAATGTAGTCATAAGTATTAATTCCATACAATTGTATGTGGTTTTCAAAAGTGTTGTAAAAACAGGTCAATAACAAATATGTTGTAGTGGTCAGATGTTGTCGTTTTCTAAGAGATTGTTAATTGTATGAAAAAGAATAATGAATAATAATTCTAAGAGATTGTTAATTGTATGAAAAACACGCCTATCAGTGAGCCGCAATCTCTCTCCATAACCATCAATTTGACTATGTTTGGTTTCTTAATTAGATACTTAATTCGAGTAAAGTAACAACATACCTCTTGCAAGTCGGTGGTCATGTGAAAGTTGAGGCCACATTCGGAAGTATATTTTCTGAATTCCGTTTCTATGTATTTCAGCATTGGAGAAGTAGAGTGACCATGCGTGAATCTTGTCATTTTTGGACAAAGTTTGATCTGATCGAACATCTTCCAGTAAATGCCATCGAAATTCGTTCACACCCTGAAAGAATCCCTCGAGATTTGGTAGATTGTACAGTGTGAGAGACTTGAGACAAGGGAAGACCACAACTTTAGATGGGTCTACTCCATCTTCTTCCGTCACAATCACTTGGATATCATCACAATCCTCGATCTCCAACTCTCTTAGTTTCTTAAGGCTTTCAAGAGTAGAAAAAGTGAATATATATCTTAAACGAGAGCAGCTAGAGATTTTCAATTTATTTAGATTGCAGAGCTGAGGCGCATTAATCATATTCGGAAACCTTTCATGACTTGTTGACCCAATTATGTTGTTGCCTTTTCCGGTTCCAAACACCTCTATCATTGAGTTACAATCATATACATGCAACTCTTCAAGGTAATTTTGCATGTGACTTACTGCATGAGATGGAATCAAATTTAAGAGTGAAGGGCAAGAACATATTTTCATCCTTCTTGAGTATTGACATAATGACCACAAAGAAACGTCCACTTGAGTACGCTGCTACATATAAAAAATAAATTATGAATTATTTAATATATAATACGTTGATAATTCATGTTAATTTTGTTGTTAAAGACCAAATAAATTAAGCGGTCTTCTTCAATCTTGCAAGCTAGCGTTATCTATATCTATACTACTATATAAAGCATTTAACATTCTCTTTTCCTCTACTTAAGAGTTTTTAAAATTCAATCAAGATAACATCTTGACCATTTATCTAAATTAATCTACTTCACTCAATATTTAACCATTTCACACTTTTTCTTAATTTAATTCAACTTTTTATTAACTTGAAATATACACTCCTACTAATACTATCTCTCTCACACAAACACAATTATCCACCACGTCAACACAATTTCCAAAATTTTATTAATTTATCTCTCCTTATTTTTTTCTTATTTTAATATTTTTTAGAATTTATTTTTAAAATTAATAAAATAATTGATGCAAATAAAAGAAATTTTGAAAAACAGACATGTTGAAAAAAACTTTTTCGTGACATTGAATCACGCGAATAAACTATTATTACATTCGTTAAAAGGGACATGTTAAAAAGCAGAAACTAATCACCACCGCAGCATTGCGCGGGTACGATGCTAGTTGCACTTAATTTGTATATGCATATGAAATTAAGGGCATTTAATTAATTAACAAAATAAAATCAAGTTGCACTAGTTAACATATATTTCGTTGGCTTAATAAATATTAGGCGGTTAAGAAACACATTGATCTATAGATTTTCCATATAGATTTTCCATATATATATATATATATATATATATATATAAATTTGGATAATACAGTCAAAATTAAAAAAACAAATATATATGTAATTTATGCGTTACATGCATAAAGGTTTTGAAGGGTACGTACGTAAATTCAAATAGATCGTGTATTTCTTTTAGAAAAATGTTTAATATAGTTCATAATTAATTCATATTTCTAAGAAACTAATTTTAGCATTTAGATCAATGACACCAATGGTCCAGATTAAATTTTAAAAATTTAGGCGGAGTGATAATCTTGTAATTTTTCGTAATTCACATGTGATGCTTTTACAAATCACATATGATTATATACCGAAATATTAAAATTTTATAACTATGTTTTTTAAATAGACTTTATTAAACACAACTCTTCATATATAATTGCATCATCACTAATTAACTTCTAATTTAGAAATAATTAACTAAAACAAAAAAAAGACAATATATTGAATAAATTAGATATCGCAGCCTATATTGTCATTAATTTATGTCACGTCTTTTATCATAAGGTCATGCATGTGATATATATACTTAAACGAGTTGTAATCTCTCCATGCTCTGTGTGGAGCGTTTACCATGATTAAACTAAAACATTGAATCATTATCCGATTTATGATACTATTTATTTTGAGAATCAATTTTCGAAAATAGAGTCATAACATATCATTTCCAATACATTCTTTCAATTTACGATTGACATATAGCAGCTATTTTTTTTTTGTTTTTTCTTCACGTATATAGCTAGAAAATCATAAAAAGCAGTCTTCATTAGCTCCAAAGAGAACTCCAATGGGATAGTCTTTAAGAAAAAAACAAAAAAAACATGGTTCACCATAACTAAAGAGGACAATCATTTTCGGAACTTAGCAGATCGATTGAGTACTACTATTGCTAATTACAAACAGATCGCGATGCAGTACTAGAAGCAACTAAACTGAAGTAAGTTTAAATAAAAGATTGAAGGGTTAATAATGGTTAAACCAACAAAGTTTTACTTCAGTTTCGGTTTAATCGTCAAAGTTTTTTTCAAACAGTTTTACCATAAAGTTTGAATTTATTATTATTTAATCCTCAAAGTTATATCTTCTTTTTAGTTTAAACCTTAAAGTTTTATCCCAAACGATTTAACCCTTAACTTTTTATTAAAAAATGATTTAACCCTCTAAGTTTTGTTAACTTTTTAATAAAAAGTAAAATGCATAATAAGTAGAGAGGGTAAAATCAAAAACCATACAAAACTTAAGTGATTACTCAGTTTTTTTAACAAAACTATAAGGTTTAAATCATTTGAAAAAAAGTTTGAGTTTTAAATCATTACAAATTCAAACTTTATTATAATATCGTTTAGAAAAAAACTTTGATAGTTAAACCGAAATTGAACAAAAACTTTGATGATTAAACCATTATTGCCCCAAAAATTGAATACATACATGTATAAGAAAGAATAGAATACCTGTAAGTAATTAAGCTTACTTGTTTCTTTGTGATCTTCAATTCCACTTGTTTATAAAGTTGCAGGTTTTAGAGAACTAATGAGAACTGAGAGAAAGAAGTGAGTGATAAAGTAACAAGTTACAATGGAGAAGATCGATTTATTAACTCAATATATATATATACTAGCATCGTACCCGTGCAATGTTACAGAGCCGAATAGTTTTTGTTTTTTAATATATCGCTTTCAAAAATGTAATGATATGTTATTCGCAAAATTCAATGTCACAAAAAAAATTCTTTAGCAACATGTCCCATTTTTTTCAATTTTTCTTTTATTTGCATAAACTATTTTATTAATTTTAAAAATAAAATCTAAAAGACATTAAAATAAGGAAAAAATCATATTTGTGAAATAAGGATAGAGAAGTTAATAAGATATTAGAAATTGTATTGTTATGGGTGTATATTTATGTTTGTGTGAGAGTATATATTTTAATTGATTAAAAAGTTAAAGTAAATTAGGAGAGAGATTGAAATGGTTAAAGATTGAGTGGATGAGATTAATTTAAATAGAATGAAAGGCCAAGATGTTGTTTTGATTGAATTTTAAGAAGTATTAAAATTAAGAAGGAGAGAGAGTGTTAAATGCTTTATATAGTAGTAGATATATATATATATATATATATGTGTGTGTGTATAGGGATAAGATCAAATAAAAAGGAAATTAAAATAAAAAGTGTAAGAGAGATGATTATTTGATCATTTTTCGGTATATACATCAACTGATCATTGTTAGTTCATCATCTTTATTGATTAAAACTAGTTACTCATCGATTTCTTTTTGATGAATCCAACATATTCATCACTTTTTAGATGAAAGCATTTTGTTTATCAACAAATTATTCCAAAATTTTGGTTTCAAAATCTACATTTGAAAAAATCTCTTTTGCTCTGTAAAAAGTGATGAATATATTGGATTCATCAAAATAAATTGATGAAAAACTAGTTTTAATCAATAAAAAAGATTTATTTTATTACCTCTTACCTTTTTTACTTGATCTCTACCCTATGAGTATATATAGAGAGAGACATTATATATCTACCGTGTTGGGGTGCGAAGATATGGGTTCCACGCGTTTTTATTTTTTAATGTTCTAAAGCAACAAATTAAGATGCCACTTAATTAATAGGACAACAACAAAAAAAACAACCTAAACGCATTCATTAAACTTCTTAATATTTTACTAGTAAAAAAAAATACCAACAAGAAGGACCCAAGAAAAAACGAAACAAAATAAATAACAGCCAACAAAACAACAACATACCACACCCATCTACATCGAAATAAAATAGCCCTAAGGTTGTTAATGGGGTTAATTCGATCAGGTTTCGAGTTAATCGAGTCGGGCTAATAAAAACTTCACCTGAAACACGAGCCTGTTAAGTAGGATGGCAACGGGGTCGGATGTATCGGGAATCGCTCTCCCAATCCCCATCCCTGTCTCTCACCCCCGGTCCCCATCCCTGTCTCTCACCCCCGGTCCCCATCCCTGTCTCTCACCCCCAGTCCCCATCCCCGCCTCCATCCCTGCCGGGGAATTGACTTGCATTCCCATCCCCGTCCCCATCGGGCATCGGGGATTAAAATGTAATCAATCAAGTATTTTAATAGTTTCGTAAGCTAAATAATATTCCCAATAGAAGACATAATATATCTACTAAATCGTTCTATAACGCACTAAACATTATCAATCAAATAGATGATTTCTTTAACATATCTGTCCATGAAAGATGCTTATAATACTTGTATAGATGATTCTACAAAAACTATATTAGTATTTCATTGTATTAGTTTTTTTCGTTCTCTATAGTTAATAAATCGTATGAAATGATCATGTATGTTCAAATAAAAAATAATCTTATTGATATACATAAAGTTAAATTGGATACAAATGCATATCTATATGAGAAATTTGACTATATATATATATATATATGTGTGTAAAATATGTGTGGGTTCGGGGTCGGGTTCGGGGAACCGAGGGGTATCCCTATCCCCGCACCCATGCCCGTTTCTAAGTTTGGGGAATCCCCGTCCCCATCTCCAGTCACATCGAGGTAGTTGGGTTCGAGTCAATCGAATTTCTAATTAACAGGCCTGGGTTGATCAAAAAATAAATAAAGATTGTTTTCTGTTAAAATTTTGGAAACAAATAAAAACAGCCATGAGTTTGCTTTACCCATTTGAAACATATTGCTTTAATAGACATGAGTTTATAATTAATACTTCGATAATTAGATCCAATCACAATCTTTAGATTTGCATGATCAATTGTTAAGATTACGACTGCAAAATTGATTTATGTTAACTACATTTTCCGTCGGAAACTTCACATTCGAATTAAGTAAAATGTATATCCGGCAGTAATCTCAGCAATTGATTATCTAAATCTATATGTAGACAACATCAAGTGAAAGTAAGAAAACCCTTTTTCTTCTTCCTGACTTTTGTTCAAGTCTACTAATTGTGGTTATGGTTCTTTCAACTCTTTGAATAACCACCAACAATAATATCTTGTAGTTGTGTTGCATAAGAGAAGAAAAACAAGTTGGTTGATGTTTGTTCAAGTCTCCACTTAAACAACCATCAATACCAACCTATAAACAAGAGAAAACTAGTTTTATAAAATAACTCTCTTTTGTTTTTTTTGTTTTTTTTTTTTTTTGAATTTTGAGGCCATAGATTAGAACCAAAGAAAAAAAAACAAAACTTGTTCTTTCTTTCTTGCATGTCCACGGCACCCCACCCATTCAACATCTCCTCACTTTTTCTTTCCTTCTTTTTTATCCCATGTTAGTCTAAGAGCATGTCATCTTTTTTTTTTATATATATATTTTGAACATAAAAAAATGAAAAAGAAAAGGGGGTCTCCCTTTAGTTGTCCTATGGAAGCCACAAGTAAAACGAGAAGGGGCTTCCATCTTGGTAAGTATTACTGCATGTATCGTCATACCTTCAAGTAATATAAAAGAATAGAAGAGGAGGGGCCATAACCTTTCTCTTGTGAAGTGTATATATATATATATAGGGATGAGATCAAATAAAAAGAAAATTAAAGTAAAAAGTGTAAAAGGGATAATTATTTGATCATTTTTTGGTATATATATCAACTGATAATCGTTAGTTCATCATCTTTATTGATTAAAACTAGTTCTTCGTCAATTTCTTTTTGATTTCAAATACAGATTTTGAAAACAAAATTTTGGAATAATTTGTTGATGAACAAAATACTTTCATCTAAAAAGTGATGAATATGTTGGATTCATCAAAAAGAAATTGATGAAAAACTAGTTTTAATCAATAAAGATGATGAACTAACGATTACCAGTTGATATATATACCGAAAAATGATCAAATAATCATTTCTTTTACCCTTTTTACTTTAATTTTCTTTTTACTTGATCTCTACCCTATATATATATATATATATATATATATATATATAAACACATGTTTTATCCTATAAATATGATATAAATACTTGCAACACATTAAGGGAATATAACTATTTGTATTTCCTTATAACAAGATATATAATATGCATATATATAATATGAGTAACAAGTTTACTCTATATATATATATATAGTTATCGTAAGATTATTATTTCACTTAAATAATAATGCGTCCAATAAATTTATATTAGGGTTGATTATATTTTGAATCGTATTCAAAACATATAATTAGCTTCTATTTGCTCTTTATGTGCGACCCTATAGGTTTATTTATTATGAGCAATATCATCTTAAGTTGCGTCTTGGGCATATAGAACCAACATGTATGTTTGAATTAATTTTGTGTATATGTGTGTATCAAATGAGGTATGTGTGTGTTTGAATTGATTTTGTGTATATGTGTGTATCAAATGAGATATGTGTGTGTTTAAATTACTTTTGTGTATGTGTGTAAATTTCATGAGTTGTGTGTGTGTTGAATTATATATATATATATATATATATATATATATATATATGTGTGTGTGTATATATATATATGTATATATGTGTGTGTTGCATCAGGTACGTCTATTGAAAATGTGTGTATTGCAGTAGGTTGGTGTGTGTTGAATGAATTTCGTGTATCGTGTATTAGCATGAAAGAATGTAGTGTACGTATGTAATTAATATTGAGGTGTGGGTGTGAGTTTATAAGATGGGAAGCATAAGAAGCATACAAAGAACACGAACACTTATGTGTGGACTAAGTAGGGTCTGTGAGGGTATTAATCAAATCCATAATGCATAGTAATAGAAAGGTGTAGTTTAAATAGTGAATTAGAAGTGGATTTAGAGATGCTGTGATTGGGCAGTAGTCATTAGCTGTCTTGTAAAATTGTTATAAAATCACTCGGGTGTGGATTAAGGTGTACCATACGTGGTTTGAAAGCTTAAAATGTCTACTTTTAATTGTCTTTAGACGTTGATGACCAATTGTATTCCTAAATGGGTCAAATATGACATTGTTACAGCTGGTCGGATTATGTTTAAAAGATGTGTTACTGATTTCATAAAATCATAGTAAATCACTCGTGAAGAGTTAGAAGGTGAATCATATATCGTTAGAAATCTTAAAGGATATATTTTAATACAAACTAGACTTCAAAGGCTAAATTAATTGTTAAATAGGTTAAATGATTGAAGAAGGACAGCTGTGCTTTGTATCCAACCTTATTTTGTAATTTGTTACCCTTTGGCTTGATTAAAGCATGATATAAGTATTAAGTGGTTGTACCGACTAGTCTCGTTTGATGTGACTTAGGTTGCCCGGTAAAGATTGTGTGGACTGCTTTGGTCTGCTTACGGGATGTCAGGTGAGTTTAGTATTTTCTAAAACCGAGTACGAAGACAAAATTGTTTTAGAAACACTTAACAATTTAAGATGACCTTTTTAAAAGATGTTTGCGTTTGAAAAATATTTAAAGATGAAATTGCGATGTGCTTATTTAATTACAAAATGATGTGATAAGATGAATTTTAATGATGCTTATGATGTATTTGATTTAGCGATGAATATTTTATGAGGTTATGATGACTTGCGGGTGAAGGTAGACATACCTTTAAGATGTAAAGATGATGCCTAGGAGGAAAAGTGTGTCTTCTAGAATTTTCTACCACAGCGATGATTAGTTGTTGGGTTTTCTAGACAACCCTAGCAACACATGGTGTATACATACACTGGAATGGTGTTTGACCGACGATGATGATGTCAACACGCATGACACCGCGTTGGTGAAAGGAGGGCCTAGCGATGGGGGCACCGGTTATACTTCCAATTGAATGACTTATGTTGGAGTAGCTATAGCAGATGCACCTAGGTAGTTTGAGAACGAGAAGGAATTGCGCCCGATCGATACCATACTCGCCACACACGCCCAGTGAACTTATGCAAGTGTAGACACACTACAGGAGTTAGTAGTCACCGAGCAAACATGTGGTACCGGTGCGGACGGACCTTCGGACCCTAGCAGTTGTCGGACATGCATATGGTGTTTGGGGTAGTGATGATAGCAATTTATGATTATAGACTGCAACTAAGAACAATGGATACGATGTTGATTAATGATGTTTAGAGATGAAAAATATGCTTTATGATGTTAATGATGTTTAGAGATGACAAAGATTCTTTATGATGTATCGTGATGAATTATATGATGTAAAAGATGTTTACGACGTTTAATAGTGATAAATATGTAAAACGATGTCCATAAAGATGTTAAAAGATGAAATTTGACCATGCGGGGATTATGATGGTGTGCAGGTGGGTTAAGTTACGGGTTAGGCTTTATAATTACTAAACCTAAACCTATCTAGTGATTGATTTTAAAGAATGATTTTGTTTACCTATTGCTGACTCATGAGACGTAAGTTGACATTTGTTTCTTGAAATGTGTCTCGTACTCGTGTAAGTAGCATAAGAGTGTGTGCCCTTGTGAGAGTGGGTACAGTGAGTAGTGAAGTTTGATGTTTGTTTTAATTTAACTCCAACATGTGGTTGTTTCTTTAAACGGTTGTAGAAATTATTTTAAAAACGGTTTAACTGCGTGGTAACGTAGTGGTTTTAATGATGATGTTTTATTGACAAGTTATATATGTTGACATTTAATAATGATAAATACCATTTTCAGCTACGATGTTTAGAAAAAAGTATAATTTTTTTTTGAAACAACAGTGTTACACAACTTTAGTTTCAAAGACCATGAGATCATTGTAGAGATCATCAAGTTTCTTTCCTTTTAACTCACCACTTTGTCTAAAAGACACATTGTACATTGTCCATTCTTCCCTAAGAGATCTTAGAAACTTTCTATTCACATCATCTTGGTTAATCTACTCACCAATAAGTTTGTTGAACCTATAAAAAGCTTGGGTCATAGATTCTTCTTTACTTGCCTTAAAGTTTTCATACGGTTGCTTCAAGTTAGATCTTTGATTTCTTTTGGTGCTTTTTGAACCTTTAAATCTCTTTTCTTAGCATCATTATATCTGATAAATTGGTGCTCATATTCATTTGGAATACCCAATAGAAGAGTGCTCAATGCTTTCATTTCACTCCGCTCCTTTCTTTCCATGTGTTTGACATGTGGTTATGAATATTTGATATTGAACTTATTTGAGTATTTGTGAAAGTTGCTATAATAAAAAAAATTAGGGTGTTATAGCATGGGTATAAATTTCTATATGCATATAATTAATTCTTATTATACTTTTCACATTATATATTGTATTTACATAGTTCTTAGATTCTATCTAATGATTTTATTATCATAAAAATGATATAACCAAATCTTAGCTTCTTCATAACATTTAATATTATTAACTAAAATCTTTAGTTCAAACCATCTTAACATTTTATTTACTCTCAGATTTATTTTGTATCTTCATGCATATTCATTCTGATTTCTTGATCTCATTAGATCAATTAACTATATATTTGACAATTGAAATAGACTTTTTAGCATTAGTTTTTATATAATGTAAATGTACTGAAAAGTTTATTTGAAAACCGTTTTTATTGCGAAAATCGTGAAAATCAATCTTAGCCGTCCAATTACCCCTCGTTCAATTGGATTGCCCACCCATGAATTCCTTACATGCATCTTGCCACACCCAATCCTCCCACACTCTTCATCCATGAATTCCACTTATCAATTGAACGACTAAAATCGGTTCTCGCACTAATAATGGTTCTCAAATGAACTCTCCTCTGCACATATATATACATTTATATCTACAAAATCATACTTTTTTTACACTCACAGAATTCTTCCATTCAAATCCATCATTCTTAATCAATTTTCATTTGATTAATATTTTCATAAAATCTTTATTAATGTATGTCCCTTTCCATTCCCTTGTATCGTTATCATACACATATTTATTTTCAGATATTTTTATTATTCTTTATTTGTTCTTGTATACTACTAAATTTTTTCTATCGTGTACTCTATCAATTCTCATAGTTCTAACTTTATTTTCATTTAATGTTGATTTTATTTTACAAATCTTATTATATAATACTAGTATAATACCCGCGCAATGTGACAGCAACGAATAATTTCTACTCGTTAACATGTCCGTTTTCAAGACATATAGAGTATACTATTCATTTAATACGTTAACATGTCCGTTCTTACATTTTTTTTACTTTTCTGTTCTTCGTAATTGAAAAAAGGTTATGAATATATTTTTAAATAATTAAGTTAATTTATATTGGCTTTGACTTTGACTTTCAGAAAAATTGTATTGACTTTTGATTTTCTTAAATATGTAAAGTTTAGTGATTAAAGTGAAATATAAGAATCTTATTAATTTAATTTAATAGTTACTCAATTTAGTTTATATGAGGGGTAATTTAGTAATTTCAAAATACTTAAAATTTAAGAGTTTAAGCAAAAAGCATAAATGTTTTATAATATAGTAAAATTAAGTTAATTTATAATATAGTAAATTTTAGAGTATGATATTCATTTAATATGGTGACAGCCATTAATTTCGTTTGGTGACATTTCTATTTTTTTTACATTTGCTTTACTTTTCTGTTCTTCGTAATTGAAAAAAAAAGGTTACGAATATATTTTTTAATAATTAAGTTAATTTGTAATGGCTTAGATATCCTGTGTAATATTCCAAATTTTAGAACACCATCAATATTGCTTAATAAGGTGTTTTATATGTTGATAAAAGAAATTATGGATAATTTGGAAAATTATTATAAACAAGAGTAACTATCGTTATTCAATAACATTTGGTCATGAAGTGTATTTAGTAATGCACAAGGTACAATTGCTTAAAGCTTCTATTCTTAGAGATGTAAATGTATTGAGTTAGGTGTTATATGTGTGTGTTGGGTGAAACTTTTAGGGTTAAAGGTGCCAAGTTGATATATGAGGGGTTACATGTGTAAATTAGGGATATAAATATCCCATATTAGTTATTTGATTCAATTGGGAGCTTTCTCTTGGCTGTAGAAGAATCGAGAAAGAGGAAGAATAAGGGCTAGAGCATGGCTGCAATTGGAGAAGGAAGGAACCAAGAAGAAATCTTGATTTTGTGGTGTTTGAGTATCAATAAGTGATTCCTATGGCCATCTAATCTTAGGGCTTGATTTTGAGCAAAGAAAATAAGCTACACAAGTTGGATTTGTGATCACAAGTAAATCCTAACTATGATTTGTGCTTGATTTCAACAATATATGATGTGTATGGTTGATTATTGTTGATTTCTGTGTTGGATGTAGTAAATGGGTCAATTTGGGTAAAGATGATGAAGTTAGGGTTTTGATGATCAAAAGTATGTAAAGCGTTGATATTATGGTGTTATGAAGTGTTTTTGAGTGTTGTGTATGCTACAAATAAGTTGATGTTGGAAAAACTTGGGTTTTGGTCGTTTTGTGTACAAAACAAGCAGAATCGGCACGGTTCACGCAGGCTTGTGGTGCGTGGCCTCAGCATGGTGAAAAATCATTGTTCCAGTGATTTTTTCACAGTGTGAGGCATCCTGAAACCTCCAAAATCATTGTTTTTGACCCCTTTTGACCTTGTATATGTTTCGGGTTTGTTTTCATTGGTTATAGGAGGTTTATATGCAGTCTTTTAAGACCAGAAAGAGTGTCAAAGTCTAGAATTGAGCTTATACTCTTAAGGAATCTTGTTTTTGGTTAACTTATACAAGTTGACCTTGTGTTTTGTGATCATAGGCTATTGAGCAAGTGTTTGAGCTTTGGTTTGGTTAAGGTTGTGATCCTCATCACACCCTCAGGTGAGTACACCCTGCGGATACCCAACTTTTGTTAAAGCTTATAAGTCATCATAGACTGGAGGGGGATGATAGTACCCATTATGACCGTATGGTTCAAACGGCTGACGAGCCACCAACCTAAGCAACATGAGTGGACTTGGGAAATAGGTCATTCACTCCAGATAACCATTATATGGTGGACTCCTTCGTGCTTCCCCTACCTTGACGGGGAGATGTGGTTATCCCCCATGTGGGCACGTGTTGACCGTGGCTAGCTACCACGTGGAGATATTGTGGCTTAATGGACACACCCGCATCCTTATGTGTTTATGTGATTACTATCATAGTAATGTATATTGCCAAACTTGTGTTTTCAAAGATGATGACTCGGTTTTTTTAAAAGATTAAAGTTTTTGGTAGTACGCACTAACTATGTTTATAGCTAACTTGGCGTATACATGTTTTGTATCCGCAGGTTTTCTAGCGGCCTTGTGAGGCGGGTAGATGCCTTGGCCATAGCTTTGGCTTGTGTATGATTCCGGTAATTTTGGATTTCCTATTCCTTCTTTGATGGTCGTGAGATTGACTACGGTAACACCAAAAGATTTGGGTCGTATTAGATGACACAATTTATTGTTAAAATGATATTGTATTCTATGAAATACTTTAAAGAAATCTTAATGCTTCCGCTAATCATTAAAGAGTTTTATATAAACTATGCGTTAAGTCGAGTTTTGAAATTTTTTTAATTTTGACGGAAAATCAGGGTATTACATCCTCATTCGTTTCATCTCGTTCACATCTGTCTATATTACTTATACTAAGCATCACATCATTCTTCATGCTTCATGCTTCATTCAACATTTAGTTTAACAAGATAATTTTCATCACAATATCCTCGGTGCTAACACTTGTGATGTTTTAATAATATAAGTTCTTGAAAGCTCATGGAAGCATATATTTCCTTGCCTATCCAAATATATAAATCCCTGAATGGGTTGATCCATGTAAGTGTTTTCTTTAAATTCTACCCCTGTGGAATTTTGGATTCATCTCTAGCATCTCCTAGTCCAGCAGGTCTAGCTCTTTCTTTTTTCCCAGACTTATGAAAAGATGTGAGCAGTGTCCTGATCTCATATCTAGTGTCCTGATCTCATATCTAGGAATGGGTTCAATTGATCATTCAGCTTCTCAGCCTTGACAACCAATCTCAACAACTCATCCTTAATTTGACTTCTTGTACTTGTTTAACGGCGCCAAAATTTACAAGCTTGTAAAATCCATTTCGAGTTTTAAAACTATGTGAATACAACTGTAAATATAATATTTTCAAAACCTGCATTTAACAAAATATATACCGCCGATACAGCGGAAGTATTTAATGACTAATTTAATATTTACAACTCATAAGATAAGTTGCAACAAAATACAACACCAACGTTACCAATAACGGCCAACCATTACATAATATATACAAACTAAACAAAGTATGCAAATGTGTGTTCCCAAAACAACCAGTAAAGCAACCACAGCAAGTACCCGTCCTACTACGAAGATTCAGTTTTCAATTATGATTCAAGTATATAAACTTTTCAACTTAATGAAGTTTTCGAATCAACATCACCAAAAGTTTTCAGTTACTTATACTTAACAAGTTTTCAATTTAATTGCAACCCATCAAGGTTTTCACAATTCTATGGCCCAAGTTTCAGTCCACCGAGCCAATCATAATTTCTGTTGGTCAATCCCGGTAACCTCACCCGAGCCGAGCAAGGTTTTCAAGTCAAGTCATCACCTCCTAGTTTTCAATCACACCAGCTTCATGAAAAGTTTTCAATTACATCAACTTCTTGCGGCTACAGTAGTTATTTGATTCTTTTTATTTTGGGCCTGGAGTCCTAAAGGCCTACAATGCCATATATATCTATATACTAGCAAGGTACCCGCGCAATGCTTCGGTGGCAAGTAGTTTCTATTTTACATCATGTTATTTTTAAAAATGTAATAATATGTTATTTACTCAATTTAATGTCACAAAAAAGTAACGTACAATGTCAGTTTTTTTATTTGCATCAACTATTTTATTAATTTTAAAAATAAATTCTAAAAGACACTAAAATAAGAAAAAGCTTTATATTTATGAAATAAGGAGAGAGGTTAATAAGATTTTAATTATGTTGATGTGGGTGGATAATTATGTTTGTGTGAGAAGGTGTTTTAATGTTAGAGAGATATTTTAAATAGATAAAAAGTTAAAGTAAATTATGAGAGAGAATGAAATGGTTTAAAAAGGGTATTTTAGTACATTCAAGTTACTTAAAATTAAGAGTTTTTAAGATTGTAAATGCATTATAAAGGAGTAAGATATATATATATATATATATATATATATATATATATATATATATATACAGAAAAGTACATGTATCGGCCCAAGTGGAACACTATCACAATTCTTAGGCCCAACAAAAGTATATAAGTGGTTGGCCCAAAATACTTAGATACATATAAACCCTTGCCCTTAAAATAAAGATGTTATCTTCCACATTATAGATAATATTGCTTAGAATCTAACATGGGTATTACAGTTCTCTCATCTTGATCTTAGCCAAATCTCGATTTTCATCTTGTTTTGTGTTGTTCTTGGACATTCAGACGGTGGACGGAGCTCCGACGAAGGAGAGAGGGGCGGTGCTTCACGTTGGCTAGAGAATTGGAAAATGTGATTGATAGAGGAATTAAATAGCAGGGAGCTATTTATGTTTAAAATTTATAAGACCATTATACCCTTGCAGACATGATATATTTATATTTATTAAGGATCCTACGATCTGAAAAATAAAAGGCTAGGATTTAGTCTCTAATTCTCATTTAAATATGTATTCTCATTTGAACTCATATATATATATATATATATATATATATATATATATATATATATATATATATATATATATATATATATATATATATATATATATATATAAAAAGAGAGAGACACACACTCACACATGCACCCTCCTTTTTTAATGTTATTGGTTCATATTAATTTACTTATAGCTAATTTTTCTTATTATTTGGTTTTTTCTTATTATTTATTTTTATTTTTGCTATTGGAGGTCTTTCGGAAGGATCACTCTACCTACAACTAGAGGTGCAATTATATACATCTTATCTCCCCTATACTCGACTAAAGTGGGATTGATATTGTTGTTGTGTTTGTCTTCTAATGTTAAAATGATAAAGTTTATATTCAACACCCTCCACAAACATTAGTTATTATGAGTACTTAATCCGGTACCAACACAATTAGACAGTGGTACAACTGACATTTGGAATGATTCAAAACAGTTTACTATCAAAATACATGTGTTAAGAGGAAAATTAGGAGGTCATCAAATGTTCAAAGATAATTTACAATCTGATTAAAAAATCACAATAACTTTATTATATATACTACTAATTACGAGGAAGAATGAATGGTTTTTTTGACTTTTTCTAGATAAATTATATTATATATTTGGGGATGGCTATATAGATACCCCTAATTTACTAAAATGACACCCTAATTTTAATTAATCTCCTATCCTAACTAATCTTTTTGTTCTAACCAATTTTGTCTTAATTTATATCTATCTTTTTAGATGTATTATTATTTTAAAAAATATGTTTGTTTTGTTATTTAAATTTATGTTTCATTTATAATATGATTTGTTCTAATTATGAAAATTTAGAGAAGTATTTGTTTTTTGATGTATTATTATTTTAAAAATTAAGATTGTTTTTTATTTGATATTTCATATAATTTGTTTTATTATTTTAAAATAAGTTATAGATCTAAAAATAGTAGCATATAAATTAAATATACAACTAAACGATACACATCTTCTTCTAAAAAATACAAAATTATGAGCAAAATGTTAAAATATAATAAAGAAATATTATTCAAGAATAATCTTCTATATCTACAATAGGTGTTTTGGGATCATGAGGTTTTAGTCGTCGTGTATGATTCCAGACGTAACATGTATACGGTTTGCCATCCAACTGCAGACGGACCTCTATGGCGGACCCAATATGCCCGAATGATCGGCATTGGATAATCTCCTTCTAATTGTACCTTAACATAATGATTATCATATACATGTAAAATTGTAATAGTTTGATAGTCTTGATTATCTTCCGGACCCTTCCAAAGAGGAAAGAAAGTTAAGCTACCTCGTTTGCTTAAAAAATAGAGGATCACTCCAAACCTACTGGAAATCAGGATACCTGTTTTAGGCATAGTCATCCGGTGTTCCGGTGGTGCAGGCGATTTTGAGAAAGACAGTGAATTACGTAATGCATCTAAGTCATCTGTAAAAACTTTAACATAGGCATCATATGAACGGAATAGTTCGTCTAGCAACTGTTGTCGAACATAGAGCCACTGATCTTCACCATAACCAAGACAAACAAATATTGCTCGGAATCCACAATTTCTATCACCCCTGACATCTTGTATATGTGTGATATAAGGATGGAGGTTTAAGTCTGGAACTTTCTCTGAAGGCTCGTGGTTTAAGTCTAGAACTTTCTCTGAAGGCTCGTGGTTTAAGTCTGGAACTTTGGCTCCTGGTTTAAGTCTGGAACTTTCTCTCTAAAGGATCCTGTTTTAAGTCTGAAACTTTCTCTAAAGGCTCATGTTCCTTGTTCAAGTTTATAATCAACCTATTATATTTTGATGGACTAGAATTACAACGTCTTTTTCGTTGTTGCTTCTTCAAGGTTGGTTGTCCACGTTTATTTCTTTGAATTTTCGGTTCTTTAATAAGTGTTGTACTTGGCTAGAATATATCTCTTAGCTTTCTTAACAGAATTTTCTTCCCGTCTTTCGACTGCTTGGTGAAGTTTTCTTTGAATATTTCTAAGTCATCGTCACAACAAATATCTTCATTTTCTACAGAAGTTGACGGTGACACGTGAAGCTTTCTCTAGAATACATCTATCGAATCCAATGAAATACACTCACCTACATATAAGTTCAAATAATTTATAAAAGTTAAATATGTAAATAAAATGTAAAAGTATACTTGTTGAAAGTTGAAACACTCATAATTCAACTAGCCTAAGAGCATGCAAGCACATGGTAACCTACAACTATGACGTACTTTACAACCACAGTTTGAAGGGTTAAATTGTGGTCTCCTCAATGATTCTACTTTTTTCAAAACTTTCACGTATCGATGAAAGTTGAGACTTCACAATTTGATCGATACAAGCTACAAGTTTATCCAGGGAAGAATTTCCACGTAAGTATTTCTTTAGCTTTGCATGTTGGCTCTCAACTCTGTTCGTAGTTCGTTCTCCAAAGTTAAGATGTTGATCAATCCAGACAGACACAAACATTTCCTTATATTTGCTTAACCAAACTTGATCCAAATAATTTAAAACACCTAGATTTATGGAAATGAATTTACATATAAAATATCTTTTGAAATCAGAAATATGAAATAAAACTAAGGAGATTCTTACGTGGATATTTGTTTAACATTGATTGAAGATTTTTGTAGTTTTCGGTGTATAACATCCATGTTGGAGAGTCAACAAGTACAGTCCACATTGCACGAAAGGAGTTCCACTCATGTTGCGACTTGATAGACTGCCTACATGTTTTTTAATATTCTCAGTAATGTGCCATTAGAGCTAACTCTCTGTCTGTGACTACAACGCGTAGGTGCATGCACTCCTCTAATGTGGACTTTAGACACGTTAATGCCCAATTATAGTTCTCTTCCATTTCGCTAATGATAAAGGCAAATGCAATGCTAAAGGTCTTGTTGGTTAAAGTTACGCCAACCATCTGAACAAAAGGCATATCATATCTGTTCGTTTTGTATGTTGCATCTATAATCAAAACGTGTGGAAATGCACGCCACATATCTAATGATTGTGGATGAATAAAGAATATATTTTCTAATGCATTTGAAATATTATTTACCGAAAACTCCATAAGAAAATGTTTATCATTCAAAAGCAACATAAGAACATGCATCGGAGTTTTTCCGACATTCTAGGACGAGCGAAGCTTTTGTCGTGCATTGTATATGGTTTTTTGTATAGAAACATTATTCTTGTCATGTTCCTTTAATGTCGATAATATGTCCCGCGGTGTAACATTCTTGCTCATCAAGTCAGCTGTAACACCGGCTTTGCATATACCAGATTTTAGCAAAAATTTGCGTTTTTAAACAAATGTGAACTTAATCACGATCACATAACATTGAGCAGCGGAATATTTACAATAAACTTTATTTCTATATCTGGTGTTACGCTACAAAACAACCGACCATAATGAATTTATTACAACATAAGTGTTCCAGCAAAATATCCAGAGGTAGGGGACCCGTCTCACCACGCAATCTAACTTCAATATGCAAAAGCAGTTAACATGGCACCGTTAGCTACACTTAGCTAGTGAGCACAAACTTAGCATAAGCATCATTAGAGCAAGTCATATATATCAGGAATAAGCATGCAATGCTATCCTATCACATTGTGGTGTGTTGACATGATCGGTATAAGTTGTTTCTTGCAGGATAGCTAGTCCCACTCAACACCAATACACCGGGGAATAAGACACAACCCTCCGTGCTGGTGGGGGAGCATAAAGCAGTCCACCAAGCATCGTTAACGGAACCAGAGGCTCCTTAGGTAACTCAGCCATTACAGACGGATTAACCCTCATGATATAAGGCATGGCGGTTCTGCAGAACCTACGATCCGGAATGTTATCTCGAATCACCGTTAAATCCCGAATCTCCTGATCAAGGGTCCCTGGGATCCAGCTAACCGGCTGACCTTAACCATGCTTGCAGATGTTCGCGAACACATACACGTATCTTGATCATTTACTTAGCATGCATATTCATTTACTTCTTTTAGCATGCATTTACATTCAGTTACTTCTTTATGGATCCAATCTGGATCCCTAGCATACATATCATCATATCTTTACTTGACTGATTCATTTAGAATCAGTATCATGCATAGCATTTATTTAACTAAGCGGTTCCAATTCTGGATCCTGCTGGCATGCACTTAACTTTATATATGACAAGTATTTAGCATTACATTGTACTTTAACTACATGGAAATTCCTATGCATTTATGAGAACAAGTGCACTCAAATCACTTAGCACATAATTCTTCCTCTACTGAGGCTTATGGAAGTCGGTACTCACCTGTGTGGCTTAAAACAGATAGCTAATTTACTTCTGCCTTGTCTAGGGTGTCAAGTTCACCTAGAACATTAGGATTTACATTAATTATCTTAACATACTTAGAATAGCTACAAAGCCAACAAGGAAATCCAAAAAATCCGGATTCCACATAAATCCGACAGACTGTCGGATTACATAAAATCCGACACTCAACGGAAATCCGATACATTGTGGAATCCGACACTCATCGGATTTCAACACTTATGAACTTGGAAACCTTGACATGCAATTGGAAATCCGAACTTCAATCGGAATCCGATACTTTTATCGGAATCCGACACTTTTGTCGGAATCCGACACTTTCAACAGAATCCGATACTTTCGGATTTGACTTACAATTATACATGTGAACTCAAGGAAATCCGATACTTATCAGATTTAGAACAATAACTCGGATGTATACTTGATGCGGATTCCGACACCATTAGTCCCGGAATCCGACACTTATCGGATTTGGGCAACTAGCGGATTCCGACACTATCAAGTCCCGGAATCCGACAGTTGCAACCCAGAAACCGCCATCTTCATCAATGGCTCATTTTCCAGAATTTCATTCATGGTTTATACATTTTCACATTCTAAAAACATCCAATTTCATTAGTATGACTTTGAAAACACATCAAACCCACACAAAAACACCAAACAACCAAAACCCACTTGCAAAGTAAGCCTTGAATGTTCTAAGTGGTGTTTTGCAAGGATTTGAGTTTCAATCATGCTTTTAAGCATAAAAAACAGTTTTATACACATTAAATCTTAATAACAAACACATGTTTACCTCGGTTGGAATCAAACCAACAACCTTTCAAAACTTCAAGAAAATCCGAGAGCAAGAGTAGAGAGAAAACCGAGAGTTTCTTTGTGGTGCTTGTTTTTGACAACTTTGACTTTTCTAACACATATATATCTTTTCACAATCTAGAGGCACCGCTTCTGGATTTCTTCTAATTCTTTTCTTTAATTTAACTTATATTTATGTACATAAAACACATAAGCACATAATATATATACAATTAACTCTTCATTAATATCATTAATTTACAAGCTTACTAACTTAATACACGTTTAACAGATAGACCCAAATCGAGGATGTTACAAATCTACCCCCTTAAGAAGATTACGTCCTCGGAATCTACTCATTGATAAACAGGCGAGGGTATCTTGTCTTCATCTCGTCCTCGACTTCCCACGTCAGGTTCGGACCTAAACTGTGTTTCCACTTAACAAGAACCAGCTTGATCATCTTCTTTCGTAGCTTCTTGACCTTTGTGTAAAGAATTTCAACAGGTTCTTCTACGAGTCGCTTAGAAGAGTCAACCTTCAGTTCTTGTAACGGAACAATATGTTCCTCTTCAACGTTGCACTTACGCAAGTAACATACATTGAAGGTATCATGGATTCCAGATAGCTCAGGCGGCAGCTCAAGAGTTACCGTCTGATCATTGACTTTTTGCACGATCTTGAATGGGCCTATGAAACGTGGACTTAGTTTCCCTTTGCGCCCAAAGCGAATAACGCCCTTCGAAGGGGAAACCTTTAAAAATACACGATCACCGACATCGAATGTAGCAGGACGACGCTTAGGATCCGCATACATCTTCTGTCGATCTCGGGCTGCTTTAAGGTTTTCTAAGCCACATTCACTTTATCTGAAGTTATCTGGACAATCTCAGGTCCAGCAAACTGTTTCTCTCCGGGTTCAAACCAGCAGGTCGGAGTGCGACATCGTCTCCCGTAGAGCATTTCGTACGGTGGCATTCCGATACTGGAATGATACAAATTATTATAAGCAAATTCAATCAATGGGAGATGAGAATCCCATGATCCACCGTATTCAAGTACACACGCTCGAAGCATGTCTTCAAGAGTCTGAATCATTCGTCAGTCTGCGGGTGATAGGCAGTGCTCAAATGCACACGAGTGCCTAACTCACGTTGCAACTTTGCCAGAAGTTAGATACAAATCTGGAGTCACGGTCAGAAATAATAGAACAAGGAAGACCGTGGTGTGATACTATCTCATCAATGTAAAGTTGTGCCAAACGAGCCAACGAAGCCGACTCGTTGGTTGCCAAGAAATGAGCACTTTTAGTCAATCGGTCAACAATGACCCAAATCATATCATGCCCTCTGAACGTCTTGGGAAACTTTGTCACGAAATCCATCGTGATGTGATCCCATTTCCATTTCGGAATGTTAAGTTGTTGCAAATTTCCATAAGGCCTTTGATGCTCTGTCTTGACTTGGGCACATATCTGACATTTCTCCACGAATGAAGCAATGTCCTTCTTCGGAGTGGGCCACAAATACAACCTTTTCAGGTCATAGTACGTCTTGGTGATACCCGGATGGATAGACAACTTAGACTTGTAAGCTTCTTGCATGATCAGCTCACGATTACCTCCCAGAAGAGGCACCCAAATCCTGGATTGAAAATTCTTCAACCCACGATTATCTTCTCCCAGCTGGTCTTTCAACTCCTTCATAGTTTCAGATTTCAGATTGTCATCCTGCAAAGCTAACTACCGGGCGTCTTTTAACCTTGCAATCAAATCTGATACAACAATAAATTTCATGAACTTTGCCTCTGCTACTGACCCCTTACGGCTTAAAGCATCTGCTACAATGTTGGCTTTACCCGAGTGGTAGCGGATCTCACAGTCGTAGTCTTTAATTAACTCCAACCAACGGCGCTGCCTCATGCTGAGTTCTTTCTGTGTAAAGACATACTGCAAGCTTTTGTGATCGGTGCATATCACACACTTAGTGCCATAAAGGTGGTGCCTCCACAATTTCAGTGCGAAGACAACAGTAGCAAGTTCGAGATCGTGAGTTGGGTAGTTACTTTCGTGAGATTTCAGTTGCCGAGAGGCATAAGCAATTACTTTATCTCTTTGCATAAGAACACAACCTAACCCCGCATACGAGGCGTCACAATAAACTACAAAGTCTTCTGAACCCTCCAGCAAGGCAAGAATCGGAGCTTCGCATAACAATCACTTTAAGGTCTGGAACGCTTTTTCTTGAGCTTCCGACCAGACAAATGTAACATCCTTACGGGTCAGCTTGGTCAACGGACCCGCAAGTTTAGAAAAGTTGCGAATGAATCGCCGATAGTAGCCGGCCAAGCCAAGGAAACTCTTTATTTCAGAGGGAGTTCGAGGAACCTCCCAATTCATTACTGCTTCCACCTTAGCCGGATCTACTTTAACGCCTTCTTGACAGATAACATGGCCAAGGAAATGTACTTCCCGAAGCCAGAATTCACATTTAGAAAACTTAGCGTACAATTGTTCTCGTTTAAGAGTCTCGAGAACCTGATGAAGATGAAGCTCGTGATCAGCCTCAGTCTTCGAATAGACAAGAATGTCGTCAATAAAAACAATCACGGATTTATCAAGAAAAGGACGACAGACGCGATTCATCAAATCCATAAATATGGCAGGAGCATTGGTTAAGCCGAATGGCATAACCAAGAATTCATAATGACCATAACGAGTCTGAAAAGCCATCTTCAGAATGTCTTCTTCGTGGACTCGTACTTGATGATACCCCGAACGGAGATCAATTTTCGAAAAATACGTAGCTCCCTGCAACTGATCGAAGAGATCATCGATACGCGGAAGAGGATACTTATTCTTTACAGTTCGCTTATTCAGCTCCCTGTAATGAATACACATCCTCATGGTTCCATCCTTCTTTTTGACAAATAAGACAGGAGCTCCCCAAGGTGAGGAACTAGGACGAATGAAACCTTTTTTAAGTAATTCCTGGATTTGCGTCATCATCTCGCGGATTTCAGAAGGAGTGAGACGATACGGAGATCTAGCTACAGGGGTAGCTCAGGAATCAATTCAATCTTATATTCAACATCTCTTACCGGAGGTAAACCCGGTAATTCATCAGGAAAGACTTCAGGGAATTCAGAAACTACCCTGATATCTTGAACCGGTCGTTTTTCCATCGTAGCATCAATAACATATGCCAAGAAGGAATCACAACCTTTGGCAACTGACTTCCGATCTTTAATAACGGAGATAACAGGAATATCATAATCCTGCCGTTCTCCTCGAGCAACTGCATAAGATCCATCAGCAAGAGGGATCTTAATCATTTTCTTGGAACAGAAAATCTCAGCATCACGCTTGCTAAGCCAATCCATTCCAATCACGACATCGAAGCCCGCAATTGGAATAACAAAGAATGAGATAGGGATACTACTCCCATCAATATAAATAACGACAATAGGGACTTTCTCGGTAACCGAGACTACTTTGCCGTCTGCAACTTCTACATTAAGAGGCTCGTCTAAAGGCACCACATGTAACTGGAATCTTTTACGGCAAGCAACAGAAATAAAAGAATATGTTGCTCCTGAATCAAATAGTACACTGGCAGGAAAATAATTGATAAGAAATGTACCAGTGACGACGTCACCTGCAGCCTTTGCCTCCTCTGCAGTCATCTGAAATGCCCGCCCTTTGGCACGAGGGGCATTATCTTTCTTCTGCCCTCCAGAAGACCCAGTTACTCCAGAGCTTTGTCAGTCAGGGCACTCAACCATTTTGTGACCGGGTTTGTGACACCGGTAACAAACATCTTCTTTTTATCGGCATTTAGTCACCGAATGCCCTCTTTGCCCACACCTGCCGCACCTCCTTGTTGTTGCGGAGCATTCTCCGAAATGATAGGTCGGACATGAAGAACACCAAGGATCATTAGGTCTTGGTTTCTTAGGAGCTTCAGTTTTCCCACCTCCTGAGGATTGCCCTTTTGAAGAGCCCGATTGGAGAGATGGCTGAAACTTCCTTTTACTGCCACCACTGGCAAATTCACACTGACACTGTATACGATCACCTTCCATTTGTCGGGCCACTTGAAACGCCTGATCCAGCGTTGGAGCTGCCCGAACATGAGCACGAAATTCCAATGGCAGAGTCGCCACAAACCTTCTTATCTTCGTGACTTCATCGGGAATCAGGTGTGGAACAAAGCTCATCTTATCAGTGAATTAGGTGATGTGTTCTTCAATCGGTCTATCTCCCTTCTGGAGATCTGTAAACTCTCTTTCCATCCGCTCCATATCATACTCTGTGTAGTACTTCTGGAGCACTTTTTCATAAAACTGCTCCTAAGAGATAGCACTCAACACCTCTTTGCTAACCGAGGCCTTCACAGTATCCCACCAGAGTATACGCACGACCCTTTAACATGCGTATCGCGTAATTCACACGATACTCAAGCTCGCATTCACAAGACTCAAAAGCTTGCACTATTTCATGGAGCCATTGGATTGTAATAGTGGGGTTATCACTCCCCTCATACGTTGGCGGGTGACACGTCAAGAACTTCTTATACGAGCAGGGCTTGCGTGCTTTGGTGAGAGTGGACTTTAGCAAGAGCTCTTTAGCTAGGCGGAGCTCTTCCTCCATACGCTTTATATAAGCTAGCTGGTCTGGATCAGGTACTGCGCCACCAGCATTATGCTGAGGGCGTTGGTCTTCGGCTTGGTGAGGCATGTGAGAAGCCTCATCTTCTAATTCTTTGAGCGCTTGCTCAGTGTTTGCTTTATCATCAAACATTTTCTTATCTCTTCTATATAACACAGAAGAGTAATCATTACTTAGTCATTCTTGCTCGTCATATCTGACAAGCTATACTATAACAAGTAATAATCATATAACCCTCATACTCAATCCCCCTCCAAAGGAACACTTATTATGGTCGGGCCCTTGTTTGAGATTGAATACTTTTGCAAGTACCCAATTACCTCAAACTTAGGCTCTGATACCTACTTGTAACACCGGCTTTGCATATACTAGATTTTAGCAAAAAATTGCGTTTTTAAACAAACGTGAACTTAATCACGATCATATAACATTGAGCAGCGGAATATTTACAATAAACTTTGTTTCTGTATCTGGTGTTACGCAACAAAACAACCGACCATAATGTATTTATTACAACATAAGTGTTCCAGCAAAATATCCAGAGGCAGGGACCCGGCTCACCAGGCAAGCTAACTTCGATCTGCAAAAGCAGTTAACATGGCACCGTTTGCTACACTAAGCTAGTGAGCACAAACTTAGCATAAGCATCATTAGAGCAAGTTATATATATCAGGAATAAGCATACAATGCTATCCTATCACATTGTGGTGTGTTGACATGATCGGTATAAGTTGTTTCTTGCAGGATAGCTAGTCCCACTCAACACCAATACACCGGGGAATAAGACACAACCCTCCGTGCTGGTGGGGGAGCATAAAGCAGTCCAACAAGCATCGTTAACGGAACCAGAGGCTCCTTAGCTAATTTACTTCTGCCTTGTCTAGGGTGTCAAGTTCACCTAGAACATTAGGATTTACATTAATTATCTTAACATACTTAGAATAGCTACAAAGCCAACAAGGAAATCCCAAAAATCCGGATTCCACATAAATCCGACAGACTGTCGGATTACATGAAATCCGACACTCAAGGGAAATCCGATACATTGTGGAATCCGACACTCATCGGATTTCAACACTTATGAACTTGGAAACCTTGACATGCAATTGGAAATCCGATCTTCAATTGGAATCCGATACTTTTATCGGAATCCGACACTTTCAATAGAATCCGATACTTTCGGATTTGACTTACAATTATACATGTGAACTCAAGGAAATCCGATACTTATCAGATTTAGAACAATAACTCGGATTTATACTTGATGCGGATTCCGACACCATTATGTCCCGGAATCCGACACTTATCGGATTTGGGTAACTAGCGGATTCTGACACTATCAAGTCCCGGAATCCGACAGTTTCAACCCAGAAACCGCCATCTTCATCAATGGCTCATTTTCCAGAATTTCATTCATGGTTTATACATTTTCACATTCTAAAAACATCCATTTTCATTGGTATGATTTTGAAAACACATCAAACCCACACAAAAACACCAAACAACCAAAACCCACTTGCAAAGTAAGCCTTGAATGTTCTAAGTGGTGTTTTGCAAGGATTTGAGTTTCAATCATGCTTTTAAGCATTAAAAACAGTTTTATACACATTAAATCTTAATAACAAACACATGTTTACCTCGGTTGGAATCAAACCAACAACCTTTCAAAACTTCAAGAAAATCCGAGAGCAAGAGTAGAGAGAAAACCGAGAGTTTCTTTGTGGTGCTTGTTTTTGACAACTTTGACCACTTTGACTTTTCTAACACATATATATCTTTTCACAATCCAGAGGCACCTGGATTTCTTCTAATTCTTTTCTTTAATTTAACTTATATTTATATACATAAAACACATAAGCACATAATATATATACAATTAACTCTTCATTAATATCATTAATTTACAAGCTTACTAACTTAATACACGTTTAACAGCTAGGCCCAAATCGAGGATGTTACATCAGCCACCAATTTGTCTTCGTTTTCTTTCAACCGTCTTAAATAAGAATGTCCCTCTAGATATTGTGCGGGTGGATGATTATGTTGATCACATATAACCCTTAAAGACCACCCATCATGTGTTTTTAAATAAGAACCTACCAATTGAAACTGACAGTTGGTTTTTTTGGTGTCAGTTTTTCTACTTGTTTCTTTAAATTTGTATTCCCGACCATGGTCACAAATAAGCGTGACATAAGACACCACACCATCTCTTGCCTTTGATCTTCTCATGACGATGACATAGCCTAGAGATAATGTTGTGCTTTTTACCCATTCCATCAGCTCCTCACGAGACACGAACACCTAAAATTTAAATATCTCTGTTAACATATAATAAATTTTAGGAGAATAAAAAAATATCATAACAAGTGATATACCCGATCAACAAAAATGGTGATGCAACATTAGGTTTTTTATTGTCTTCATTTGAATTAAACATCATTTCCATAAATGCTACAAATCATAACAAAATAAGAATTAAAATTTTAAACTAAAAATATATGTTTAAATAAATAAATTAAGATTACAAAGAAAAAAAATTAAACTAAAACAAATAATAAAAAATTAAAAAAATATTTATTTTGTCACTTCCCCTCCCCCAATCCCTTCATCTTCATCTCCACTCCACCCCATCTTCTCTAACTTAATTTTCATTCTCAATCTCTCTCCACCCATTATCTATTAACCTAAACAAAAACACACACACACACACATCTCCAAGACCCCAAGTGACGCCAAGTCACCAACTCACCATCGGCTAAACCTCGGCCGCCTACACCGCCGCTCACCATACATCATCGCCTCACCAAACACCACCGATCACCATCTACGCTAACCATCACCGCTGCCTCACTGTCTCCCAACACCACCGCCGCTGCCTTCACCATCTACGAACGCCACCACCGTCACCTCCACAATCCACGAACACACCGTCGTTGCCTCACCATTTTCTAACACCACCGCCGCTACCTTTACCCTCTACGAACGCTACCGCCTCCTCCTCCACCATCTCCAAACACTGCCGCCACCTCACCATCTTTTAACATTACTACTGACATCTAACGTTTCCTAACACCACCACTGACCCAGATCTGGGTTTAGATTTGTTTTGAAATTTTAATTTAGAAGTTTGTGTATTTGTGGTGGTCGGCCGGCGGTGATGAGCAACATGCCGGTGGCGGTGGTGGTGGTTGCGGTATCACCGACCCAGATCTGGTTTAGATTTGTTTCAAAATCCTAAACCAAAAGTTTGTGTATTTGTGGAGGTCGGCCGGCGGTGATGAGCAACCTGCCGGTGGCGGTGGTGGTGGTTACAGTATCATATGCATTCAACTTAATCTGATTACCTTTTTTCACCCAACTAATAATAATTTTAGTCATCCTTCTTAATTTCTACTTATAACTACAGTTCTGGATTAGATATATCCTTTAAAATAAGATTTTGAAATTTAAAAGAGGATAGATTTTGTTGAGTTGTATAGATCTGGATTAGACATATCTTGTAAGTAATTTTGACTTTTTGACTTTTTCTTTGGGTGTCTATTAGGGGTGTCTATATAGCAGCACCCAATATATTTATCTATCAGATTCAAAATATATAATATAGGCAAAAGTTCAAACGAGAATTGCTTTTCATACGAGAACCGCGAGAACCAATCTTAGCCGTCCAATTCCCCCTCCTTCAATTGGATTACCCAATGAATTCCTTACATGCATTATCCAAAAAGAATGGCCAAGATTGGTTCTCGTATAAAAAAACAGTTCTCGTTTGAACCCTCCCAATATAATATACATAGGTTAGCTGGAGTGGTAATCTATTGTGATGAAAATTGAAAGGGGGTTGTAGGTCTTGGATCCTCGACACTTAAGTTTTACTTCTTTTATTTTGTATTATGGCTTGACTTTGTCCACCTAACTTCCATAATTCCATTCCCTACCCATAAGCTGTACGACTATACCCATGTGTCCTTCTAATGATTTTTTCCCTTTTCTTTCACATTTTTTATTTATTTCTTAGAATATTTTCTTTTATGTTTTTTTTACTTTTTCATTTATTTTACATTTTCATTCAGCTTTTATATAGGTTTGTCTTTTTAATTTGGATTTATTTATTTATGTTTTTAAATTTTATGTTATATTATAGCCTTTTCATTTATTCATCCTTTTTTAATTTATTTCTTGATTTTAGTTTTTGATTCAAGAAAGGATAAAAATTTATTACAAGTTAAGGTCTTAGTTATTTATTCATTTTAACATTTCTTAAATAACTCATTCATCAAAACGTGCGTGTTATTTATAGTTGCTGCTACTACTACTACTATTATTATAGATTTTGAAAAACTTCTATCACTCTAATATAAACTGCTATTGTGTTTAGTTAGATGTAGTAGGGCCAACAATTTATTCAAAATATACACAGTAATAATTGCTTGCTATAAATATTATATATATATATAGTAAAAACGTCACTTAACAATTCACATCATGTATGAGTTCATTAGAAGCCCGCTACAACACACGGGTTATAAAGAACCTCATACAAATATGTATTGAACAAAGTAAAAATTGAAACAAATCAGTAAAGCACCAGCAATGGGTGGTCATGGTGGGGAGACAACAAGAAGGATGACAGTCACATATTTGTATCGAGCAATCAAGGAATAGCAAAATATTGAACAAAATCTCAACTATATGAAATCTCGTAAGAGAGTGTATAGAGAGAGAATGCTTGTTACACACAGTTAAGTGAAATCCGAACTTGTATTTAGAAAGGCTAGTAAATGCTTAGTTACAATTTAATACACTCATATCCATATTTATAATATATGATTGTTTCATACAATCTAGTCTATATTACAAAATGATAAAAACTTATAAGTACATAATATAAGATTGAATACAACTAAATCAGATCTAACAGAAAGAGGCGACGACATGGAGTTGGTGGTGCTCATGGTGTCTTGGGGAAGAGTAGTGCGCAACCATTAAAATGATGAAGAAGGAGGCAGACAACCCCTAAGGTGAAGGGTGGCGAGGGTGACTCATGAGTAAGGATGGACAACAGGTGAGGGGGAAGGAGCGGAGGAGATGTTGAAGATAGGTGTGAATGAGGTGGTGATCTTGGTTACAAACGAGGAGAGAAGGAGCTGTGGGTGTTGTAACTCTATATGTAATTTGAAAGGGTTAATAATTTGATGGATGAGATTAATGTAAAAAATGAAGGATGAAGATTTTGTTTTAATTAAAAAGTGAAGAACTCTTAATTTTTAATTAGATAGAGAGAGAGAGTCTCGTATGCTTAATTAAGTAGTATAGATTTTGTGTAATTGTTAAACTAAACGTTAAAGTTAAATCATAAAAAAAATTTGGGATTAAAACGAAAAAGAGTGTGAGCTTTAAGGATTAAACTAAAAATTAAAAAACTTTAATGTGTTAAAGTAATTCCTAATTATTAAGTTTTTACTCTTTTTTATGTTTCAATGTATGAATGTTCATTAACAACAATAAAGATAAACAAAATAAATCATGAACAAATTCGTTAAAAACATGAACATCGGATGATGAAGATGAATGGTCAGTGTTTTTGTATGGTAAAAAGTTTTGTTACACACTTGTTTTAAATTTACAAAAACGATATTACTTAGTAGATACTACACACGACTCAGACAATTATGACCTGGACAAAGAGCAGTATAAATTCGGTAAGACAGGATATGGAACCACGTGGACAGGGAACTATCAATACTCTAACATCATTGTTGTTTGATTAGAATATTAATTATCATGCAATTGACAAGATTAACTAATTAAACTAAGAAAGACAATTCAGATTAAACACCAAAGGCAAAGAAAGGCAGAACAATCACGTAAAGATTCACTCGGGCTTTCGACTCATCCCAACTAGTCATGACAATAACTACAACATTTTAGATAATGAAGACTTGACGAAGATAACATAAAGCATATCCAAGTTAAGCGTAGAGCATGTTGTTCTACTACTTATCACAACCACATCATCATGCAAAGAATCATCACTCAAGTTATCGAGACTCTAACTCAACAATCAAACATGATCAAGCAAGCAATAGCATATCCAAGTTTTCATTTAGAACATGAAAGACTAGAATTCAACTACGGATTCACCAAATCATTTCCAAATCACACTACATGAACATACATCTTTTCAAATGACACATCTAGTAGTCCTCAGAACCCAAAAGGTGTCAAAATGGTTAAACACAGTCAAAACAATCAAAGACAGCACACTAATATAAAAAGAAGCCCTTACAGGCACAAGGAGTTATCCTTGCGGCCGTAAGTAGGTAAATGCTTGCGGGCACAAGCACTAAATCTTGTAGCCGCAAGATCCAATCTAACAGATCACCTCATTTTTGTACAAAGAGATCCAACAACACAAACAACCTAGACTTCATCTAATATCATAAGCACATGTAAATGGGTACAATGAAGTCATAAAATCAACAAAACTGAAATCACATATAGGATTCAAGATTGAGCCACATGAATTTCCAAATATATAGTCATATTAACTTACCATTTCTAGCAAATTAACACACTTCAAACATGAAACATGTGAATATGCACAATGAACATTTACATCAGAATATTCATGGCATATGTGAGTTCATTTCAACACTTGAAATACCTAAAAGCACATTATAAATCCTTCATACATATATATAACATATTTAACCCATTAATACACCAAATCACCTAGATTTGCATCTAGAATGCTAAGACATGCATAGAACCACAATGTGAAGAACACAACCAACATGGACGGTCTGAAATGATCCAAAACATGTTCCAAAAAATGATTTCAAGTGTCAATCATGCAAAATGTATCATTTCTAGTAACAAAGTAACATGATATCTTTTAAAATCAACATTTCATTCTTGAATATTCACATACTTTAACATGTAGCTTACACCAACACATCATCAAACATGAACATGGTTATACTAAACACACTAACATGATTAACACACTTTTATTGAAGATCGAACATGTTTGTTTACATCAAGTCAACATAAAAGTCAAACTAAAGATTATATTGCCATAACTAGCCAAGAATTATCTTGGCCCAAGTGAAATGAGTTTAGATATCCGTATACATCAATTTAAGTACAACAACATCTGGAATACATGGATACATGATCAAAAACCAAAGATGGAAGATAATACCAGGCTATGTAAACATTGAGTTTCAAACCCAAGCATCCAAGTGTTGTTCCAAGCCTTCTAGCAAGCTCTCCCTCCTTTGATGTCACCAAGCTATGCTTCTGGATCATTTAAGGTCGTGGGAGAGTGTTTTGGTAGTGAAAAACCCGAATTGTTCTCTCTCTTTACAAATGGACAGATTATGTTAATCAGCTGAAACATGGGTGCTTGCGACCGCAAGCAAGCCTTTATGGCCGCAAGATGGGAGATGGATTTGACGTATGCCATGTGCAAGTTCTCAAGTGGCTGAGTTGTAGAAAAGTGCCCTTGTAGCCGCAAGGGAGAACCTTCGCGGGCGCAAGGAACTGTTTTTTTATTAGCTCTTCATTTTTCTTCAGTTTTGCACCGGATTTATCCATTTTTCTTATTAAGCCCTTTTAAGCTTGCATGGTGAATTATAAGAAAATTAGATCATTAAATAAGCAATTCACCTTGGAAATAGGTTAAGAATGGGGCATTTTGGCATGTAAAACATGTATAAAAACGCATATATCAATGAACAATGAACAAATCAACTAAGAACACGAACAATTCCATTGAATAACATGAATAAGCTTTTAGTGTGACATAATAGGCACCCCAAGTCAATACAGATTTATACGAAACCCTAAAAACCGATAAACATGGTGGTGACTTTGAAAATCGATAAGGAGCCTTGCAATCCACCTCAAACACTAGAACACTAATTGGAATTCTAAAATACTTGAGGGTTAAACCAACACGTTAAAGTAAAGTTTAGTGATTAAAGTATTAAAATAACTTATGGGGATAAACTACAAAAAAACTTTAGAGGTTAAACTCAAAAGTAAACTTTAGGGATTAAACTATTATTAATCATAACAAAACATATAAATTAACCGGCTAATGATGTTAAACGTAAAGAAATAACTAAATCGCAAATCAAACAAAAATTATGGAATTAAACCAAAGTCAAAGTAAACTTTATGGTTAAACCATTAATAATTAAAGCGAAATTAAGTTTAAACTTTGAGCTTAAATCATTTTTAACTCGTTTTTTCTATTTATGAAGTTTTAATGGTTTTTGTTTTAAAACTTTTCAATTTTTTTCAAAAGATTAAATCTTTCCACTTATTAGATTGATTCATTTACAATACCCAGGGGTGCTTGTTTTAGCTTATTTTATGGGTTTTTTAGTTTATTAGTTTATTTTTTGAGCTTATGAAAAATTTGGTGTTTGGCTTAGCTTATTAGCTTAAGCTTATGAACTTATTTTTAGTACAAATAAGTCAATTTTGATAAGCCAAGTGAAAGAAACTTTTTTCTCCACATGAGCTTCCAATGTCTTCTCTTATCTTTTTCTTAAGTCCCCAAATACCTAAGAATTAACTTTTGCTAATCACTACTCTTACTCAAGTCAAAATACAACCTTTAAACACTGCTTAAATCGCAATATGGCCTATGGCACAGCCTCGACACGGCCGTGTGACATGTCATGGTTTACGCATGTACTAAATTATACATATTTATTATACTGGATTTCCCGCATTTTGGCATATTAGCATATTTACGCAATTTGATGCATAATATCTTATAAATCTATTTTATAGACCCATGATGATGACTTGATGATAAAAGAAGCTAAAATGAAGGAGAAATGTTGTAGATTTTCAAGTCTCACGAGATAATACTGCAGGGCACACCACCCTAAGGCATGCCTATGCCTCAAAAGCACGCCCTAAGGCACGGCCATGCCCTTGGCCATGCCTCTCAAAAGTTGGGCCCAATCATTGGGTCGTCACACCCTAAGAACAAGGGTACCTCACTTAAGAGACACAATTGTGTCTCTAAAGGTACGGGCGTGCCTTATCCTTTGAAGCTGATATAAATAGGGGATCGACGGTAGAACAGAGGATCTAGGTTTTTGTTCATTTTTTCTCGCTTGAAGTAGCTTTGAAGCTACTCCTTTCATCCCAAATGATTGGAGGTTGATTCCTTTGTGCATTAGGTGGTGATTCAAGCTTATAAGGGAGTGTGTAACTCATGGTGCATCCTATTTTATCTCTATTTCAGGTTTGGTATAATCTCTCCTTTTTTATTATGTTGAATCCTGTTGTTTGTATGATTTAGGTTTGTTTTTAGGAACTATGAGTTGAATACTTTGATTCATTTGGATTTGACATGTTCTAGTTGTTTGTATTATGTATTTATGATGGTTTAACTTTTGTTGACTTGGATGATATTGTGTTTTGATTCAATGACAACTATATTTGGTGGTATTAATGTTATTCCCAGCCCATGTGAGTGTTTTATGCATTTATGACTTTATGTGTGAAATGCTTATCTTCAAGTGTAGGTATATTTAAACAAGTTTAAGTTATGTTAAGATTGACACTAGGTTGGTGGATCTTTGTGTAATTAGACTTGGTATGTGCATTTGTGACATTACATGAGGCTTGTGGATGATGGTTTGGGATTTTGGATATTAAACCAAGTATGTGTCATTTTGCTATGAGAAGTTATGCTCATTTGTGTTAGGTGTGTTGTTTGAATCATCAAGAGGTTATGCTTATGATTTGGCTAATCACGGACTGAGTCATGATATCTTATCTCCATCCATGATCGGGTATTTAGTATTATTTTCCAGTTTAAAAACATTACGCATCAAGAAGTTATGCTTATGTGTTTGGTGTAATTCGTTGTGTCTATAGATGGATTACTAAATGGAACGTGTATACTTCGTATCCTCTGTGCTTAATAAGTCAATATAGTTGTCTCACATGATTATGTATTTTAATATATTTGACTAGAGTGTATCTAATTAGAATGAGTACCTTCCTGCTTTGGATTCCCTCCTATGGCTTTGTTTCTTTGAGTTTTGTTGTTTAGTTGTAATCTTTAGTTTTTTCTATTCATGACTTGTTGTCGGCTAGATAATAGTGAAGGTTGATTATTAGGAGCCTTTATTCCCTGAGTTCGATACTCGGTCTTACCAAAAGAACTATACTGTATACGCATAGGTGATACTTGCCTATCACATGTGTAGTCTACTTTTAAGGTGAAACAACTTTTAAAACACCGTGTGTACTCTAAAATATTTACACTAAAATATGCATCGGTAAGTGCGTGTCAGGAATGATTAACAATAGTTGGTTAGGTGGAATATAATTAGTCATTACCCTATTAATGGGATGAACCATTCTCTGGGGTAATGAATCCAAGGTAATTGATGTGCGTGTAGCGTACTAGTTTTAAATTTATAAATCCGAGTTATTTAGCACGAGTACAACACAAATAGGCAAGAGAACCTAATCGTATCATAGTATAGTAAATAAGTACGAGTGTCAAACACAAGGGGAACGAGTATGATTTTGAATATAACTATACTAATTAAATATTAAACTAATAAAAACAACTAAAAGGGGGATTTAGAATCTTATCAATAAAGATTCAAACTTTATTATCTAAAATCACTCCTAACACTAGCAAACACTCAAAAGCAAACCAAGAACGACAAAAGCAAAGATTTTTATGGATTAAACTTATCAAGTTAAAGCTTTCCCTCCCTAGATTCGATTTCTACTTTTTCAAAACATTTAATTTCCAATTAATCGTGCAATGAACATTTGTTTCATCTCATACCGATTTCTATAATGGATAGACTTTTGGTCCGAGTTCTAGCCCTATAATCATGCATTTATTCAATTCTATGGTCAAGAAATCGTTTAAATTTATAATTAGACGTGTTTAAGTTCGTGTCAAACAAGACTCAACCTTTAACAATTGTGTTAGTTATTAAATTGTTAAATTGACAAATAAAGGTCATTACATGCCAATCATACACATTCAAGTTCCATTCTTGATTATCTAAGCCTAGGGTTTGATCTACCACTAGTCAAGATTAGTTATTCATCCTAATTAATCATGATAAAAGCAATAAAAACAGATTGGTCCTCTAATTTTTATAAACTCAGAGTATAAATAATCAAAAAACAGATTCTTAAACATATATGGATCATTGGTAAGCTTATAAGACAAATTATGAGATGAAAACATGTTCTAATCAATGGAAATCAAGCATATTTACAAAGTATCATCTCCTCTAGGGAGGAAAACAAGAAAACTAGCCAATCACAGTCATATCAAGCTTCTGGAAGTAATAAATAAACATTAGAAACAAGGGAAGAATGATAAAACCATAAAAGCAAAGATTCTTAGCCACTTTAATCTTCAAATTCAACTCCAATCCTTCAAATTAAGCTCCACAACTCCTGAAATGACTTTTGGACGTGTTTTGGCAGTATTTGGGTAGTATAAGTTGGGTTGTTCACCCCAAAACCGATCTGGAGTCGCGTTTATATAAAAAACTGAAAACAGAGGCGTCGCGTCGCGACGAGTAAGTGTCGCATCGTGACGGGTGAGTTTGACACGATCCAAAACTCTTTCAAAATTTGAAATATCGTCGTGTCGCGCCGCGATCCCACGTGGCGAGCTTTCTGACCTTATCTTGAACAGCTCCGTCGCGCCGTGATTCTTGAAGGTGTCGCACCACGATCTTGCCTTTTTACTACATGACCATGAAAGTGAAATTGTATCCCTCTGAGTGTAGTTTCCGTGGCTTTTTGAATCACCTCAATCCGAGTTCGTATGAGTGAGATATGATCAAAACAGTAGAGGTGCGTCGATGCGGACAACTTTTCCTATTTCTTTTGTTTTTCTGGTTTTTGCTCAAAACTTTTCATAACACGCCTTTTTAACCAGAAATTCACTAAATTATGATAATTAAGTATATTTTACTTATTTATAAATAATAACAGGCTAAAATAAAACAGATATCGCTTAAAATATATATCTAAATTTGACGATATCAGTAATGGATTCAGGTATATGTTTGACCCCACCAACCACCACCAGCATCAACAACTACCACCAATATTGCTACAACCATGCTCTGGCGCCACCACCGACCGCCGCCGCCTCCATCGGCCGAAACCACCACACCACCGTAACTCGTCGCACAAGCACCACCTCTACCGCCACCTCCACCCCATCACCACCACCTCCACTTGTTACAACCATCGTCACATAAACCATCACTTTCCATCATCAACCATCGCTTGCCACAATTGTCATTAATCGTCACCTTCACCAACATCATCTTCGCCACCGACAACACTGTCTTCACCACAACCACCACCATCACCATGGATTCAAGTGTGTATTGGTCTACTGACTACCACCACTGCCACTACACTCTACCACCATCATAGATCGCCGCCGCCGCCACCACCAACCTCCACACTGCCGGTCATTGCCACTACCACCACCTCAACAAACTACCACAACCACTGCTCGCCGCCACTAATTACCATTAATCGTTGCCTCAACCAACATCGTTGTAGCCATCACTAATCAACACCCTTAACGGTTGCTACCACCATCATCAACCACCACCACAACTTACTATTGCCACCAACTACCATCAACACCACTGCCACAATTAACCACCACCACCATCATTATCGACGGGTGCCACCATCATCGACCTACTATGTGTGTGTGTAATTATTACCTATATTAACCAAGTAATATCAATAGTAATGATAATACTAGGGATCGAATGCTCATTACATTCCTTTGTATTCCGTTACCCTTTGCCATTTTCATTCCCCTTTATCTAACCAAGCACCCCCTTACTATTAACTATGTGGTAAAGAGTATATAGATAAATACAAAATTAACAGGGATGAGTATAATTATATAAAAGAGACTCGAGACAACGATACATGTTTATGACTAAGGTTGGAGTATTGTGGTAATATACTAAATAATGAGAAATGAGTATGAGTGATTAAATAAGACTGGAAACTTGATGGATATAAGAGATAAAAGATTAGGGAATATTATTTAATAGTTAATCATACACATTAAAGTGCAACTATAACGTATGGTTCGTAAACTTAAGTGGTATATGAAGGTTTTAACAAGCGATGATATATATAATTATATAATCAAAGAGAATGAGTTTTATAGAGAGATATATTTATATACATTAAGAGTAAACATGGATAAGTGAGAAGAGTAGTATCCTTTAGGGATACATAACACAGTGTTAAAAATAAGAGTAACCATATATGTATATATACAAATATGAGAGAGTACGATGGATCATGTGTGTGTATATATATAAGGAGATATGTGAAATGAAATGAGTAAAATACGAAGAAATAATGTAGAGGAGGTGTAAATATGTAGGAATATTGTAACACCCTCAAACCTGGGCTAGGAGATTAGCAGGTTTGTGGTATTTGCTTATTTGTTTTAATTGTGATTAATTGAGTAATTAGTTAATCTAATTAAAGATTAAGTTTAATTATTTGTATATATATATGAAACCGTATGTATGCATGCATATGTGTGTGCACGTGTTGATGGGAAGAGGTGGGTATGCCACCTCCTATTTTATTGTGTATACGTGGGGTTAGTAGGAAGAATCCTCATTATCTCAATTCAAGAAAAGTATTGTGTGTGTGTGTTGTGTGTTTCTCTCGGTTGAAGAACAAAGAACAAGGAAACAATCGGTTTTTTCAGAGTTGTGGATTTTGTGATTCAAGATTAAAGGTTTGACATTAATTTGATGTATTGCATATTAGTTTGATTAAGTCGGATGATTAAATAACATGATTATATGAAAATCACAAGAATCGATTTTGATGAAATATAAGTTTTATGGATTTTATGTGTTCATATGATATTTGTGTTTATATGATGATATGATGCATGGAAATATGTTTGGATAGATGAAAATATGTTTTTGAAATGATTTGATGAAAGTTATAAATTCTGGGCTTGAGATGGCATGATGAAGTTTTCGGATTTAGTTGAAGAAGAAGGTGAAAACCGAATTTAGAAATCCAATTAATGCAAGAAACGATATATGAAATCCTAGTGGTAAAATCCGATTGTTATAATCCGAAACCCTAAATCCGATTATTGCAAACCGAAGAATTGAAATCCGGAACTCTAAAACCGACACTTGTGAAGCTGAGTTAAAAATCCTACACTTGTATAACCAAGACTTAGAAATCCGATTGTTAGGTATGAAATCCGAAAGTTAGAATCCTATACCTAAATCCGAATGTGAGAAACCGAGACCCCAAATCCGATTCATTTAGAAATCTGATTGATGTAATTCGAATACTTGAAATCCGACGAGGTTGATAGAATCGGATTGAAGTGAAAATCTGAATACTTGGAATTTAACCAAGGGAAATCCGATATTTTAGAGTTAATCGGATTCCCAAATCCAAAAGTGGGAAATCCGATAGTCAAGTTGCGGATTCTTGGAATCCGACAGTTTTTATGGAAATCCGATACTTTGTGTTTTGAAGTTATGTTTGTTTATTGCATGATGTTTATTTAATGAATAATTTATAAATATATGGATGGATATATTTATGAGATTAAGACTGACTTGGTTATTGCTGTGTTTAAATGGCAATCCTAAGACTCAGTAATATTAGACTTCTGAGTTCAAGACTGAAACTGAGGTGAGTGGATGTTGAACACGGATGGTAAAGATTGCAGTTAATTTTATTGATGTGAAGCATGATTGTGGATTGAGATTGGATTGTTTGAACCGCTGATTGTGATAATGAAATGTTGATAACTGCTGCATGAATATTTGGTCGATACGCACTCTTAGGATGATTTTGAGTTGCGTTGAGAAGTCAGCTATACGTGGACTTGGGCTGGGCTTGTCTAACTGGTTGGTTGATCAGTAGTAGCCTTTCTGTTGCATTTGTTGCTCAGAGGGGAGTTTACTGTGCCAATCTAGTGGAAAGCTATCGGTAAACCTTTGCTTTGGCCGGCATTGGTTGTAGGTTCTGCACCGAACCGCCGGTCTTCTCTGGATATGTGATTACATAAGTACTGATTGATTGTGAATGTTTGCGTTTGTTGCTTTAGCCTCTACTCACTTAGCTTTGTGTTAATTCCCCTCAGTTGATGTTTTGCAGGTTTGTGATAGATTTCAAGAAGGAAGAGTTGACCACACTCTGATACTAGTTTTGAAAAAAAGACGAGCCAGTTATTTTGTAACACCAAATAATAGTTGTTGTGTTAAATTTTGGAACAAAGATTGTACGTTTGCCATTATTGGTTTTATGTAATCAAGTTGGTTTTTAATTAGCTTCCGCAGTGCGTTTTAAAAAAAATGGCTTGTGATTTTCCGGTGTTACAAATATATATGCCTACACCATGGTAAAAAAATGAAAAGTAAGAGGATAATTAGAGCTATATATATTGCATGTGTGGCTATAATTGTGATAATTATATATTGCCAATGTGCTTATGTGCATGATGATAGAGTGTGCGATATATATATACACTTATATATATAAGAGATAATGTGAGTACACTGACTTGTACATGATTGTAGTAAGTGTGCCATGTTATGTACGTGACATGTATTTATATGTTCAGTATGTTGCATACCGTCTATTCGGTAGCGGACAAATATGTGGATGTATCATTAGGCACCGCGATAACATTTAGAAATCAGTAGATGTAAGACTATTGTTGGTGTGCCGCAATAGCATTCAGAGGTGATGTAACACTATCATCAGTGCGCGATAGAATTTAGAGATAAGGAGATATAAGACTATTGTTGGTGTGCCGCATAACATTCAAAGATTAGGAGATGTAAGACTACCGCTACTACTCACTGATTCTAGCTTATTCCTATTGTTGTTTATTTCTTTTCGGATATTGTGGCATACCAGGTTCCATGTGAACAACAAAGAGAGTTTTTGTGCAACATTAAAGGAAATTATTTTTATAAAATACAAGAGCCGGTTGTTGTCCTTTAATAGAGCAATATGTTTAAAATTATTTTATTAGAATTTCCATGTTGTACGTTTTAAAAACCTTACAATACATTACTCTAGTACTCGAGCACTCATGCGTACTCTTGTCACATGCGTTGCAAAGGTTATCTAGAAACCCCGCAACTCCATGTGTGGTTGGCACTTATGCCTAGAAGGTCATCAAATACCTACATGGCCGTAATTCTGTAAGTGAGCATCTAAGATTACTACCCCTACCCAACAAGTCATGTACATGTATATAACCAATAAACAACCATGTAAACCGTAAATAACAGTAGCATGCAATAACAACATTGTAAGCATACATGAATCATATATTTTCAAGTAATACACTTAGTACATTAAACCAATAATATTTCTTTGATTAAACCGTTAGAAAATATAGATTTTGTCCATGTACTCGGTTTTGTAAAACTACTGAACTCACCTAAAGTCCCGAGAGTATTAGCTGAATGAACCGTCAAGAATCTACCAAGCAACTTAAAGGATAAACAAACCCTAACGGGTAACCAAGTTACGGGAACCAGAAACAAAGATAGCATAAAAGACAAATCACAAAAACCTTAATTTAGACATGAGGAAATCGCAATTCACATCTAGCAACAAGGAATCACAAATTGATTCCTCAAAGATGAAATCACAAATCACTCCTCGCCAACCCTCTCCACCCAACTCTCTCCATGCTAACTTTATCTCACCAACCATGATGTTGTCCTCGCCATCTTTGAATCACAAACTCAGCCACCCCAAACTAAAATGCAAATCATCACTACCATATGAGAATCACAAATTGATGGTCACACGATACACAATCGTTAATCAACTTCCACTTTACAAATTGTAGATCAATTTCTTTTAATAGAAGAATCGTGATTCGATTAGCACCCTAGCAATCGTTAATCAACTTCATTCAATAAATAGATTGCGAATCTACTCACAATCAAATGCTAGGATCGCAAATTAACTCACAATAAGGGAATCACATATCATAATGCATCACAAATCTCAGTTCTTGATACCTTACAACAGTTCAACAAAATAGCTCTACGCCCACACAATTCTTAACCAAAACTCATGATTTATATATCATTCGTTCTAGAAATCATTAAGATACAAACCCTAAGTGCCAATTTTAAGATAAATCAACATAAACTCAACTAACCGATGACTAGAAAAACCAAGACCGTCAACTTAGTTCATGGCATTGTTCCATCGATTAAACCTCCTCGATACTCATAATTGAACCATGAAATCCTACTATAAATAATATGGAATACATAATTAAGGGTTAGGAATACTTACTTGATTGAGTGGCTTCACAAAACTCCACCAAGAATCTTGTTTTCCTTTAATCGATTCAAGAGCACCAACACAACACCAAACTACCATGAAAACAATGAGGTTGCCAAAGTGATAAACCCTAATGTAGTATTACTCCCCCTTAATCACAAACTAATCCTTAATGTTCCCTTTTTTTAAACCCTTTTAGTCCTTATAGTTTCATTCCTGTATAAATATATCTCTTATATCACTAAATACACAATAATACCCAATTAATCATCAACCGTCTCATTAAACACTCAACTATAAATAAAGGAAAAGTATATAGCATTCTAAAATATTACCTCGAAAATCATAATCGTTACAAAACACTTTTCTAAAACAAACTTATTAGCTTAAAAATAATTAGTTAATCCAAACACTTTTTTCACTATAAGCTAAAAAGTTTAAAAACTCGAGCTTAAACCTAACAAAAATAAGCATGTACCTAAACAACCCCAAATATTATTTTCCTTAAGAGTGGAAAACATCTTTCAAAGAGAAATTACTACATTTATTGTACGTTCCATTAAATCCGGAGCAGGATACCGAGTGGCGAGTGTGTGGGATCAATCCGGCATTCAGTAGTCAATTCACTCTCCGGCCGATAGAAAAGGGGGAGAGCCACCAAATCCCTACCAAAATGGAGGACGACAAGGCCATGGCTGCTCAGCAGCAAGAACACCAACAAAAACAATATCTAATGATGCAACAACTTCAAAATCAGCGGCAGCAGCATCAGCATCAACAACAACAATTTCTATTGTTACAGCAGATGCAGCAACAGCACAAGCAGCAGCAAGCAATCTCTCGATTTCCATCTAACATCGATGCACATCTTCGACCATTACAGCGTACCATCAACAATCAACAACCGCAGAACCCTAACCCTAACCCTAATCCTAATCCTAACCTTTTGCAAAACCCTAATCCTATGTCTTTAAATTCACAGCTGAGACCCCATAATCGAACGCAAGTTCATCCTTCTGCTTCTCCTCCAGCAAACCAGACTGAATTGCAGATGGCGTACCAGGATGCTTGGCGTGTCTGCCATCCTGACTTCAAGCGCCCTTTTTCTTCAATGGAAGACGCTTGTGAGAGGTGACCTTTTTCTCCCTTTCTTATGAATGTACACATATCCTGATTCATCTCTAAAATTGGGGGGACTTTTGACGTGCGTTCAAACTAAAAATGTTTAAATTCTTTGGGGAAAATGGTCATGAATTTTGTTTCTGATCTTTTTGGGGGTCAAATAGTCTAAAAGCTGATTATTGTTCAATCTTGTTGTCTAAGTTAATGTAAAAGTATCCACCTTTGCATGATTTTAAGCACACCTTAATCTAAAGCTTATTCTTTTAAGTCACAATATTCACTTCCAATTCGCACGTCGAAATACCCCCTATGTGATTTGCACTGATCCAACATCCCCGAATGTGGCTTACAGTTGAATGACAGATTTAATGGGTATTTCATGCTAAAAGGCATCTATAATTGAAAAAAACAGATTAATAAGACCATTAACTAACATACATGTTTGAAGATTGATGTTTATGCATATGAAGAAGCCTGCTAATTCTATATATACTTGGGCGTGATGTGTTTTTTTATTTATAGCTTTAGGTATGTCTAGTGTTCGGATTGTCTGTAAATAGTTGTTTTCCCCCTATCTTTCTTGTGTATATGCATTTTTTATATAATTGTGGCTTAGTTGGAATGTTGGATTTGGTGTTCTGATTGTTGGAGTGCAATCAGCTAATTTAGTTATCCCTTTTGTATCAACTACATTCTTGAAATTCCACTTTGTTGATTATCTGGTCTCTGTGTGGTTGCAAACTGTAGTTATACACAAATATCAGAACTTTTGTAGATATCCTTCACACTGATGTTACTTATCTCTTGCTTATTTTCTATGAGCACATGATCACAAAGAGATAGTTCATAGTTGGCATATATCTGTGTTAATGTAAAATAAGGAAAGTTCTGTTATGAAAATGAAGCCTTTTCACATAGAAGATTTCAACTCCAAAACCAGTACTATAAGAGTCGGTACTGATATCCCCCTGTAATTGTACATGCTCCCAGCGCGTTTCACCATCTGAGTCAGCATTGCCTCGAGCCAATGTTCGAGTAACATGCGCCTTTTTGTGGTGAAAACTCTCTTAGAGTCTTAGGACCTTTCCTTTCCTTTTTTTCTTTTTAGGGAGTGGGGTATGAATATCGCACAACAATTGAGATGGAACTACAACTACCACATTTTAGAACTGTGGAAGATATTTGTAGTGCTAATCTAAAAGCTTCTTATCGGTCTCCTTTTTTTCCTTTTCTTTCCTTTATGTGTTTTTTCATGTCACGTTTTATACAAACGAATGTTCAATTATTCGTGAATCACATAATATTTGATGTTAACATTATATGTTGTGGGAAGTGTGTCAGTACATGAGACTTCACCTCATTTTACCTTTCAAATCTGCATTCAATTTGGGACGTCCTGTATTTAGTTTTCCACCTAGCAGGATTAGATATACTAGGTTGATTATTTCTTCAGTAACTTCAGTTTAGTTAATCCTGCTCTAACTTCAGTCAATCACATGATTGATTTTTCTTTGTGCATGTGTCTAAATGGTTACTCTGTCAAAGTAATAATTATTTCTTAATAATTTAAATCCACACTATTTTTAGTTCTGCTCATTTGTCTGTACTCTGTATTCTGTATCTCTTATCTTGTTTTTTTTATATTGTTAAGGCTGGCAATTCTTGACACTACATGAAACCTAGCCCGAACCAAACACGACCAGAAACTAAGTTGGGTCAGTAATGGGTCGACCCGAAAATGACACAAAATCACGAACATGATAACCCGAAGTTAACCTGATTAACCCAATTTTATTTAATAATATAAAAAACAAAAAAAACCATATTTATTTTAGAACAATAAAAATTTTAAAAGTAGTAAACTAATAACGGGCATTGGAAATTTAGATTTTGGTGGCATTTCAAAACTTTACATATATGTGTATATACAATGTAATCTTCATATATGGTTGCATAAAACATACACAAATCGTTTCTTTATATAAAACATACAAAAGAATCGTTACCGTTACAATATACATTAACATTTGTGCATAATAAACCAAACAGGTCCATCCATAACAAATACAACAAAAACAAATAACCCTCAAAAGTGGAAAAAGTAATCAAAATACTGGGAGGATAGTTTACTAATGTAGACAGCAAAAGGAGTATTATCCTGAATCTTGGAAGGTAGGTTAGTAATCTAGAGAGAAACCCAATTCATAATTATGTTTACATGCTTCAAGTTGCTGCTGCCTAATTACACAATGATAATTCATAAAATAACGGGAAACAAATCATGAAGGAAAGGCACTGAAAAGAAAAAACTTGTCTTCAACAACAATAATAAATCAGTACTATATGTGAACATTGAGAGGGAAACTTGAGATGGAAATTGAATAATTGAGAGAGAGGGAAAATTGATCATCAATTTCTAGAGAGAGGTGGGAAATTGAGAGGGAAAATACTATACGTAAATTTGGAAGGAGGGAAAATGAAATCTAATTCTAATATTTAAAGAGGGAAACTAAATAAAAGTAGATAAATAATATATTCATATAATTACATGCTATTTTAATTTCTTATATTATGAAGATATAACGTATTTGAGTTTGAGTTAATATTTAGGTATTATTTAAACATAATTAAAGTTTAATACATATAACTGAATTTGATTGAAATATTTAGTACTTAATTAGGTATTTTTATTAATTATAGTTGTAACTACATACATGATTTATAGTGAAAAATTCAAAATTACCGTTGTTATTCAAACAGATTATTATTCATAAAGGTTAAAACTAAAACGCTTATATTTTATTTATTTATTTATTTATTTATAATATTAATAAAACACTAACATTTATCAATTTAATCCCAATCTTTTATTTAGTCGAAATTAAATCCTAAACAATCATTTGGGTCAATATTGAAACTCATTTTTGACTTCAAATCAATTTAATTTGCGTCAAGTCTAGCTCTTCTTTTGTTCATACAAAACAATCGTATATTCAATTTTGACAAATGATTGACCTATTTAGTTTTAAGTATGATTCTAATAGACCAATATTGATCTTAATTCACCTATTTGAACAAAGTATGACCTTGATTGACCAATGCTTGTCCATGATTGACTTACCACAACAAATTATGACCTATTTAAACCAAATGTGACTTTGGTGACCTATTTGAACCAAGTACAACCATGATTTTCTATGATTAACCCATTTCAACCAAGTGATAAAACCTCCTATTGTAAGCATCCTAAAAACTAATGTCATAGGACACATGCATTAAGAGTCTTGTTACATGTAAGCAACTAAGGTAATAAGACCTGTATGAATAAGCGTCTTATAAAACTCTACGTAATATGATGTAAATCTAGTGTCTTAAGGTTTTTTTTATCATCATATGACCCTAATGAATAATTCTCCTATAAAACTAATGTAATAGGACTTTTATACTAAGTGTCCTATATACCTAAAGTCGCATGACGCCTACGTATTATGTGTCCTATTATGTTATATCATCATAAGACCGTTAACAAATGAAAGTCCTATAAACTAAGACAATAGAACTATCATATCACGTGTTCATTAGTTTATCATAATAGGACTCGAAAGTGAACTCGTCGTATTAGATATTTATTTTGGACAACAGTTGCAAGGTGTTCTACTAAAGCATCCTAAAAACCATTTTGTGTTGTAGTCTCTCTTCATTTAATACATTGTATAAAACTTACATATAACTATATAATTTCAGATAAAAAGAAACAATATTATGCATATAAATATTCATGTACAAAACTTAATTACACACACGTATAATCCGGGTTCGGGTATGACATTTTTTTTGTCATTTCTAATAATAAACACTTATAACGTGTAATAAAGTTTGGTAAGATTTATACACAGAAGATCTATATGCAGTTTTTTTTCCAAAAAAGGAGTAGGCACGAACCCCGAACCAAAATTGGGTTTTCTGTCCGAAAACACAACCTGAATGTTATTCTCCGAAAAATGGGTTGACACGAAACACGGCCTGAACCGGACACAAAACTAAATTGGGTCGATACGAAAATAACAGTAAAATGGGCGACACGGAACGACACGACCCAAATTGCCACAGTTTAGCTGTCTGTAATTTGTTTTAATCATTTCTTAATTTACCCATTTCTACAGCTCCGTCTCCCTCAATATATCGAACATTTCTTTTGTTGGTTTTTGATTCAATAAAAGCCTAACATCTAGACACAGTTTAGAGGTGTTAGATACAAAATGTCAAAATTTCAAGTTAGAGCTCTTATTAGATATCATAAGTGTCGCAGATATATTCTGAACGTTGAAAGCCCCTAGATTTTATGCAATAATCAAGTCATAAACAAAATTATGCTTTTAGGGTTAATATTTGTAATTGTTTTGTTTTCCTACTGATTAGCTTTTACATCGAGTATATGATGAGGAATTAACACACTTCTTCCCAAAAATATCTACGTTTCTGCTTTGGTTGATACCGGTTATTGGTATGTCTTGGTATAATATTTTGAATGAATATTTCTTTGGTTTCTTTTATCAAGCATAACCAGTTTGTGGTAACCTGGCTTTCCCATGTCATATTAATTATTAATTAAATGTTGGTCCTGTGGAATGCAAGTATTATTATAAGAAAACAAGAATTTACATCTTACCCATCTACTTACCAAAGGCTTGATTCGGGTATTGTTACATACTTACATCACTAATGTGTCGAATGGGTTGAACCAAGTCGAAATGGGTCAACCAAGTCGAAAGTCTCTTCTTAATGCAGACTACCTCTAAAATTGCCTTGTTGAATAAATTAAATTATTTTTGTAAATGTATACTTTTGGTGTAATAATAGTTGACACATCAAATCAAATATTAATAATAAATGGACAATAATGTGTTTTCCAGTCAACCTGACTTACATGGCCTGTTTCCTCCGGAACCAAAACATGCCCATTTTGATCCACCCTTTCCATCCAACCTGCCATGTTGCCACCTCTAGGACATCGAATGCTTTTTTAGCCTTTTAATTGTATAGTCACTGACAGTGTTGTAAAAATCGGCCTAGGCGGCCGATTAATCGGAGCTTAGGCGGTACTCGGCGGTCTACCGACCTACAAATCACTTGATCGGTCAAATTTATCGGTCAGGTCAAAGTCAATCAAAAATCGGTCCCGGGCGATCCTAGGTAGTCAACGAAAGGGTTTGACTTATTTTTTATATTTTTTTAAAAAGAGAAATCAACTTAGGGTTTTAAAGGAATGAGACTTATGGTTTATTTTTTTGAGTTTATTAAAGGGTTAAGTTCACTAAAATGTATCAAAGTTGTCATGTTTTGCTATTGTATGTATCGAACTTTAAAAGTTTCTATTATGTGTATCAAACATTTAATTTGTTGCTATTGTATGTATTTTAGATACATAAAAAGGTAAAAAAATTTACAAGTTTAGTACATACAATAGAAAGTTTAATACACACAATAGCCATAAATTAAAAGTTGGATACACACAATAGAAAATTTTGAAGTCCAATACATACAATAGCAAAACATGACAACTTGGATACATTTTGGTGAACTAAACCCTTTATTAAACTAATTCTGAACTTATGGTTTTTATTTTTCAAGTTTATTATACTTTTTGATGGTTATTGACTTATTTTGTTAGGGTATTGCTAATATTTATTTTTTTATGATAAATTTCTTTATAATTTAGGGTCCCCACCTAGAAACCGATTAATCACCGTCTAGGCCGATTAATCGCTTGAAGGTAGTCAACCAACTGTACACCGCCAAGTGATTTTTACAACCTTGGTCACTGATCATAGTTACCTTTCATGGGTTTGTTATTATGATCTGAATTTTCCTAGAAAGTGTACTAGTATTACAAGGTAGTATTGTGTTTTGATGCTATAAATGCTTTTCCATCTTTTAATCTCTCTCCAGGCTGCTGCCGTACCATGTAGTAGCAGATTATGAAGCTGAGGAAGATGATAGAATCCTCGATTCCGACACCACAGGCCAAGTTCAATCTCGTACACAACAATGGGATCAAAGCATTGCCAACAAAGTCTCGGAATTCACTGCTACCTTTGAGAAACAAGTACTCGCCTTCAATATCATTTCCCGAAAACGGGCCATGGGGGAATTCCGCTCAGAAGAAAGATTGTTAGTTGAACAAGCCCTCCTTCAAGAAGAAAGACGGGCATTATTCGAAACAAGGGCAGAAATGGAAAAACAACAAAAGGCGGGTCGAGAAGCCCAAGCAGCTAATATGAGAATGGTAGTCATGGCCCAAGCAGAACAAGCTCGGTCTGAGATGATGGCTAGAGGACCCATACGGGCAAGTGCATTGGGGTCAATGGGCGACCAAGATCCGGAAGTGAATCCAGATGAGATGATGAATGGATGGAATAATAACACTAATAATAATGCTATTAATAGTAATAATAATCAGAGGGATGAGAAAGAGCCATCTGAGGATTTCTTGAATGATGAAGAAAGGGAAAATGGAGACACTGGTGTGCAAAGTGATTGGCGTGAAGGGGATGAGTTTGACTTGAATACAAGATAAAAGATTATATATAATATTATGTTTGTATGTTAAAGTTCAAAAATATCATTGAGTAGTTTAATTTGGGTTGCTAGAATTATTATTTTTTTTAATTTTTTAGGGTAAGTTTTAGTGATTTTAATTCTGAAATTGTTAAATGTAATGTCATGTTATATTAGTGGCTGTTTGGGTATGTATTTTGAGACTAGAGGTTACTGCAATGATGGATTTATCATAGCAACTTTTAAGCATGTGATACAAAGGTTTTACTTGCTCCTGAATCGAATAATACATGTGCACGCATACGATTTACAAGGTGTGTACGTGTAACAACGTTTGGTTCTGCATTCGCTTCTTCAGCTATCAGTTGGAAGGCTTGACCACTGTGAATGATTCAAGAACTGGTTGAGTTGCTGGTTTGACGTCTTCGAATGCAAGTATACGGCAGCTGGTTTTCAAACGCTTAAGCTGGTAACACTTGTGACGCATTTGTTACGACGCTCACATTCCTTGCTTTTGTGGCCAAGTTTGCGGCACCTAAAGCAACCTGAAAATCACTGTCGAGACACTCCCCAGGGTGAAATTGTTGGTGTTATAGGATCACGAAACGAGCGCAAAGGAAGCACAAACAGTGACCATAAAACCAACCCATGTATTCATGAGAAGGCAAATACACAAAATAAACAAGAGGGATGGAGAGAATACCTCAATTTGTCTCTGAATTTGAGGATGTAGGCACCTAAATGCAACCTTCTATCAGTGTAGCACACCCACACACCCACATATATCCAAATTCAGTGCTAGCATCACTCCTTGATCAATCTAGCTTTGAAAAGCATAGAAATCTCATTTTCTCTCTCTAGAAGAAGAAGAGAGATTTTTTTTTCTCTTAACCCTCTCTTCAAACTTCTAAAACCTCTTCTAGAAGTCCTTGAATGGAGCTTATGAGTTGGTGGTGAGATAAGTGTCATTTGATGACACTTAGAGAATTAACAAAATGACATGTGTCTTTATGACTGCATGACATTGTCTTTATAATACGCATGAACGTGCTTCACGAAGGGCTACCCTTGCTTAAAGATGCACCACTAATGCACCCTTAAGCACAAGCACGGTCGTACACCTTATAAAGGCACAACCGTGTTTAACAAAATTTTCACTTTTTAAAATTTGTCTTCGGCATTTTAAGTATGCATGTGACACAATGTTTTAGCAAATGTGTCACCGCCACTAGTAGACACATATTCCAATTTTCGCGGTTATTTACATAAACACGTATACCATTTGGATTAAATTTAAAAAAATCAAATTTGATGTAAAAAGGTTATACAAAAAGTTTGATAATAATGTATGAAATTCTGATTTTAAATAGATTTACCCCCTTTAAAGATATTTTATATCTCTACGTATCTTTTACAACTGTTTAACTAAATATGTGTTGTAAAAATCGGCATCGGCATCGGCGACCAATTAATCGGCGCCTAGGCGGTTATCGGCGACCCACCGACCTAGAAATCACGTGATCGGTCAGGTTTATCGGTTCTATCAAATCAATTCTTGGCAGTCAACAAAAGGGTTTGATCGGTGCATGTTATATCTATTTTAATGTGCTTTATTTGATTGATTTATGCACCGATATATGATAAAATCTATTACTTTGATTTGTTTTCTTGATTTGTAGGCCGGGAAACAAATTGAGCTAATTTGGTATAGTTATTTAATGAGTTAGCCAAGTTGATTGAAGCAGGAGAGCAATCGAAAAGACGTTTTTAGTCATCAACTAAAGTGGTCAAAATAGAGATTAAAGAAATAAATGAGATAGTATATATTTTATATATATATAGTATATATATTATCTTAATTAATAGATATTATATATTATATAACTATTTTAATTTTTTTTAAAATAAGAAACGTGAGGAATAAGATATGGGTTGAGAATTATATATTATACTATATAATAATTACCTGGAAGTTATGAACGGTAACTATCCTGTCAATTGTTATATAATTAAAGGATAAAAAAGTTACCATATTAAATCTTGGCGAAGTGGGTAGAGAATGGCCAAGGGTTCTAGCCATGTTCGTGACAGTTTTGTAATTGCATCATGTATTTTTTTTTGGCTAATTTCGATTTAATGCCTTCATTATTCTTATTATATTACCTGTCATCTTTTTCAATATTCAATCTTATGTAGTTATGTGTTATTTAATTTTCATTTATAACATATAATGTATAATGTTCTGTGTACATAAGAGTATATATTTATAACAATCATATTTTTATCTAACTTTTGGTATATAAATATTATTGTAATACAAAGTTTATCTAAAAATTTATCTTTCAGAATAATAATACTACAAAAATAGATTTATTGAATAACTATTATATTACGTTAAAACTTATAAAGAAGTATTTAGATTTTTCAACTTTATCTTATATTTGTGTTTGAATGTTGGTTTTAATATTTTGTTCACTCTAAAAAAAATTCCCGCTGCATCGCGCGGGGTTAAGTAGCTCGTGTATAACATTTACTAGGGGAATGAAGAGTAACCCCTTGTAAAGTGTGTATATATATATAGAGAGAGAGATAAAGTTAATTTAAAAACTGTTTTTATTCGAGAACCGCAAGAACTATTATGGACCAATCAATTATTACTTTATTTTAATCAATTAACTTAAATAATAGGGAGAATTTCTTTTATATCCTTACAAAACTTATAAATTACTTCTATATCCTTTCAAACTTTTAAATTAGTTATATATCCTTTCAAACTTTTATAAATTACTTATATATCCTTTCAAACTCTTAAATTATTTATAGATCCTTCCAAACTTTTATAAATTATTTCTATATCTTTTTAAACTTTTAAATTACTTATATATCCTTCTAAACTTTTAAAACTCTAATATATATCCAAATACCTATTTAATATTTATTAAATCATTTAAATATCAATAATCATAATCATCAAATTCAATTATTTAGAAAATTACTATATTACCATTATATTATCTAAATCTAAATTCAAAATAACTTCATCTTCAATCCTCTTATGGATCGGCTCTTTTCTCTCTACTTCTCTTCCTGTCTTCGAATCAATCAGTCAAGTGACCCAGTATAATACATATATGATACAACAATTTGAAAATTACATAAAGCAGATTAGCAATTGAAAAGAGTGAAAGCCAAAATTAAACACGACACCTTGAACTTCCTAGGGCCACGTAGAACTTGGGTTGAGTACCCAAAATTAAACACCCACCTTGATGTAGATTAGCAATTGAAATAACTTGAAAGTTTGGAACACATAAACACAAAAATCAAAGTCCTCATGAACCAAATGGATACAAAAAAATCGAAATCACAAACACCACACATGAAACTTAAAATCACAAGCACCGCAATAGATTGGAAGGATATATACGTAATTTCAAAGTTTGTAAGGACATAAAAGTAATTTATAAGTTTTAGAAGGACATAGGAGAAATTCTCCCTTGATATTTAAATGATTTAATAAATATTAAATAGGTATTTGGACATATATAAGAGTTTTAAAAGTTTGGAAGGATATATAAATAATTTAAAAGTTTGAAAGGATGTAAAAGCAATTTATAAAAGTTTGAAAGGATATATAAGTAATTTAAAAGTTTGAAAGGATATAGAAGTAATTTATAAGTTTTGTAAGGATATAGAAGAAATTCTCCCAATATTAAATAGGTATTTGGACATATATAAGCGTTTTAAAAGTTTGGAAGGATATATAAGTAATTTAAAAGTTTGAAAAGATATAGAAGTAATTTATAAAAATTTAGAAGGATATATAAGTAATTTAAAAGTTTGAAAGGATATAGAAGTAATTTATAAGTTTTGTAATGATATAAAAGAAATTCTCCCTAAATTTCAATGTTGATGTCGCCCCAATTTCATTTCAAAAAGTTTTATGATTTTACCTTTATCATGTGATTTAGGTCATAATTGGTTTGTCGTGTTCGTGTTACTTTTTATCGTATTAGGACCCACATATTTTATTTTTTAGGGTTGTATCACTTTTTTATGTCGGATTTGAGTTGTGTGTCGCCTCAAAAAATACGGCCTTACTAAAGACTCACTTTTTCCACATAATACAATACTAGCATCGTATCCGCGTAATGCTGCGGTGGTAAATAGTTTCTATGTTACAACATGTCACTTTCAAGAATGTAATTATATGTTGTTCGTGCGATTCAATGTCACAAAAAAGTTTTCAATAGCAACCTGTTCATTTTTTTCAAAATTTCTTTTATTTGCATAAACTATTTTATTAATTATAAAAATAAATTTTAAAAACATTAAAATAAGAAAAAAGATTTATATTTATGAAATAAGGATTGAGAAGTTAATAAGACTTTGAAAATTATGTTGATGTGTGAGCATAATTATGTTTGTGTGAAAGAGTGTTAGTGTAGGAGAATATATTTTAAATAAATAAAAAATTAAAGTAAATTAGGAGAGAAAATAAAATGGTTAAAGATTAATTTAGATAAAATGAAAAGTTAAACTTTTGTCTTGATTGAATTTTAAGAACTCTTAATTTAAGAAAGAATATTAAATAGTTTATATAGTAGTACAGTATAAATAATAATAAAAGAGATGGTCTATTTTAACTATAACATAAAGTTTGGGGGCTTGAAATTAAAATTTTAAAAGTCTGAAAGTACCCCAAAGAAATTCATAAAACCCAAATCTAAAATCTTAAACCCCTCTGCCATTGTTGCCAACTCTTCTTATCCACTTCTTGGTTTCATACAACAATGTCTTCATCATCGTCATAATCACTACCTCAAATCCTCAATTCAGTAGATACACAAAGATACAGTGTTTCGCCATCAGACCCATGACGAATACGCTAGCTTGCTCTCAAATTCCGTTGAATTTTACCACCAAAAACGTCATTTTTGCTGGTAATTCACCCTTTTCCGGCAGCCTTTACCGAAACGCCTTTGTTATTCGTGCTTCGGCGGTGTCTCAGAATACTAGGCGAAAGAGACAATCGCAGCAGAAGGAAGATGAGTCGTCAATTTTATCAGCAACGTCGACGGAAAAGGGGTTGAGATTATTGTTCATGGAGGATTTGATGGAGCGTGCAAGGAGTCGTGACGTTGCCGGAGTTACGGAAGTTATATATGATATGATTGCGGCCGGTATTAATCCCGGACCTCGGTCATTTCATGGCTTGGTCATTTCTCATACGCTCAATGGAGATCACGAAGGAGCTGTAAGTCTATTTCGCTATAGAATTGCTCTACATTCTCTTAATTTTGGGGCGAAAAAAATGTTGTGATTCTTTTAGAATTTCTCTTTCACAAGTATCAGTTCTTACAGTTTCATATCATATTTTGATATTATGATGTTCATTTTCCCATAGGTATTTGCACCCCCTTTTAGATATCTAGTTGTAACTATAACGGTATGTTCTCGAGTTAATTTAAGGAGAGGAAGTAAAGGATTGATAAGGAGCAAAAGAGTAAACTGTGTCTTAAGAAGGTAAGGGAGGGATTGGGAGGGAGTTTTAGATATCTAGTTGTAACTATAACGGTCTGTTCTCGAGTTAGTTTAAGGAGGGGAAGGAAAGGATTGATAAGGAGCAAAAGAGGAAACTGTGTTTTAAGAAGGTAAGGGAGGGATTGGGAGGGAGTTTTATATATCTAGTTGTAACTATAACGGTTTGTTCTCGAGTTAATTTAAGGAGGGGAAGGAAAGGATTGATAAGGAGCAAAAGAGGAAACTGTGTTTCAAGAAGGAAAGGGAGGAGTTGGGAGGGATTGGGAGAGGCTATTTTACCATTTTAGGAATGATTGGCAGGAGAAGTTTATCTATCTTTCCCTTTCCTTCCTTCCCATCCCTTCCTTCCTTCCCATCCCTTCCTTCCCCTCCTTACTAACTCGAGAACAGACTGTAAATCATAATTTTTAACTTAACCTAATAGTGGGAAATCTGCTTATGGTGAAATTTTGACTTTGGAATAAAGATACTACTTATGTAATTCTATGTACATGACAATTTCAGATGATTTTCCTGTATATTAAACTTCAAAATTGGTTGACTGGTTTTCCATGACTGTTTTGGTTACATATTAGGCATGAACAAGTTTCTTGACTGTAAATATAACTGATTGACTGGTTTTTCTACTTTCTGATTTGTAACAAAAGTTAGTTTTGGGTTCTAGGGTACAAATTTCATTGTCAATAAATATTGAAATCTTCTCTGAAACATATTACGGAGACGTTTGGATGTACATTTTGGAAATGATTATGTTATACTGTATAATTAGAGCAAGAATCTTATAATCAACTAGTAATAAAAAGGGCTATTGAAGATACGGTTTGAATGTTCCTATGTTATTTAAAGTTGTAGTAATCAGATAGTTAGATGTTTGAGATTTTGGCAAATTCTTATTATTTGAGAAACTAATTGGTATAAGGGAAACAGAGATATTTAATGAATAAAGGAGAGATGTTTTGTGAAATTAGAGTAAAAGTCTTCTCAAAATACGTTAAGAAAGGGGTAAATATGTAACTTTGGCTTACCCTAATATAATGTTTTCTTGTTTCTGTTAGTATAAAACTGATTATTGATAACAAATTAGTTGAGTGCTAAATAATCATATGATCAGAAGCATTTACCTGCTAAATGCAGATGAACGCATTAAGGAGGGAACTAAGCGAAGGCCTTTGTCCTCTTCCTGAAACTTTCACTGCATTGGTTCGTTTATTTGGTTCAAAAGGGTACGCTACAAGAGGTTTAGAGATTCTTGCAGCCATGGAGAAACTGAATTTCGATATCCGTAATGCTTGGCTTGTTCTTATTGGTAAAACCATTGAACCTCAAAAGCATGCAAACTGACTCAAAGTTTTTGAATTTTTTAATGAAAGTATCTTCCTATTAAACTTATCTAATTATCAATTGTGTGCAGAGGAACTTATTAGAAACAACCACTTGGTTGATGCCAACAAAGTTTTCCTAAAAGGTGCTGAGGGTAGGCTCAGAGCTAGTGATAAGATATATGATCTTTTGATTGAAGAAAACTGCAAAGCTGGCGATCATTCAAATGCATTAACAATAGCCTATAAAATGGAAGATGCTGGGAGGATGGCTACCACTTATCACTTCAATTGTCTCCTTAGTTGTCAGGCAAGTTTGATATTGGGCATGTTTGTAACAGATCAAAGCTGGTAAATTGTGGTATTGGTCAAAATGGGCTTGGCTGGGTAAAACACTTTTTATCCAAGAATTTTAATTTTTTTAATGAATGCTTTATGTGTCAACGATGGTACAGATTATATTATATCAATAATGATCCCATTTTCTAATATAAAATGATTTAAGGGGTTTTATATGTTAAAAATACACCATTGACAACTTCGACCCTTTAGAACGATTTGTTCTCTTTATGCGATTCTATACTAGCTGATCCGGTTATGATTCAAGATCAAAGTTGAATAATATTTCTCAAAAGCAGCATCTAGGTCTGGACTGCATGTTTCCTGAAAATCCTGTTTCGTTACTTTTTAAGATGACTTAATTTGAGGTCTGGTTTTATGCATGTTTGTGTAGAAACACTTCTTGATTTTATTCTTTGGTCTGCAGGCAACCTGTGGAATACCTGAAATTGCTTTTGCGACTTTTGAGAACATGATTTATGGCCAAGGTATATAGAAACATAGTTACATAAGTGTATATATATATGTCAATAGCTGATCATACTCTGAAAGTTTTTTTATTGGTTACCAGTAATATTTTTGTATCACAGATTATATGAAACCTGACACTGAAACATACAACTGGTTGATCCAGGCTTATACAAGGGCGGAATCCTCTGACAGGTAATTTGCAGTAAACTAATACATTTTAACTGTCCAAAATAGTCACAGTTTTCTTTCTCTATCGTCTTTTTGGTTTTTATACACTTGTTTATGTCTTCTTCTTGCTTGATATATCCTATTAACATAGATAATATACAGATAAAAGCATGAACCATTATGTAATGTAGTGTCCTTCACAGATGAACTAATCTTCTAATTTAGTGTAAAAAATTCTTATACTTGCTTTAGTTTGCGTTAACTAGTAAAAAGGCAACAATGTACTTCCATTACTAATTTAATGATAATATTTCCATGATTTAAAGAGAACAATATTATTTCTAAAATTTGATAATTCTGTTTGTTTAGTTTTATTGTTAGTAGTTTGTTTGATTCTTCTCTTAAGCATCGATATATTTCTCCGTGGGTCCTATCAAAGATTCTTATAGTCTTGTTCTTAGTTTTATTTGATCTTTAACACCTCTGAAATGAAAATATTCCGAATATATTAGGGTACAAGATGTTGCCCATCTGCTTGGCATGATGGTTGAAGATTACCAGCGTGTACAACCTAATGTGAAAACCTATGCGTAAGTAATGATTTGCTTTTTCTGGGAATGGCCCTTTTTAGGAGTGATTTGCTTTTTCTATTTTCAGAAGTTTTTTTAGTATCATTTATCTTGTATCATAAATCATTTTGGTATCATTTCAGGTTATTGGTGGAATGCTTTACCAAATATTGTGCAGTAAGAGAAGCTATTCGACATTTTCGGGCCCTTATGCAAATTGAAGGGGGAATTAAAGTTTTATACAATGATGGAAACTATGATGATCCTCTTTCTCTATATCTTCGGGCATTATGTAGAGAAGGTACAGCTTTCTTTCCTTTTACAATGGTTTGACTATTGACTTTGATTGACTTAATATCTATGCTTTCTTTTTCACAAACTCAATGGACTTATTTTCATGATTATCATCAGGACGGATTGTTGAACTGCTAGAAGCTTTAGAAGCTATGAGTAAAGAGAATCAGCCTATTCCAGCCAGAGCAATGATTCTTAGTCAAAAATATCGAACCTTGGTTAGCTCTTGGATTGAACCTATGCAAACAGAAGCCGATGTTGGATATGAGATTGATTACATTGCAAGGTGCGTTTTTAGATATTAATAATATTGTTATAGATTTTATATCTTCTTCATTATGCTGCATTGACTCAATTGGAATACAATTTATCAGCATATAAGTTATCTTCATTCATATATTATATGTATTAGTGGTTTAGATCTTGCTTGTTTGGCACTATATGGTCCATATTCTATGAATCCTTCTAATTATTGTATTTAATATATTTTTATTATAGATCTTAGGGAGTATTTATTATAAATAGAGGTTTAAGGGTGTCATATTATTATCTGAGAGAAAGTTGGCTTTAGAAAAGGGTTTTGCGAGAGCTCCTATATCTCGGAAGTAGGTTAAGGAGAGACGGATGCCGCTCGAAAGCACACGGCCTATTGTAATCGTTCAAGTTTATCAATATATCAATTTGGTTCATATCACTAAGTCATTGCATATAGAAGTAATATAATAAAATTAGGGACCTTTTTTGTTGATATACTAGGTTAGAAACCCGTATATTACATGGGTTGGTTTAAAAAAATACATAAACCGTTGATATCGGATTGCCTACATAACCGCTAAAGCTACCCCGTAAAATAAAACCCATGGACAGCTAGGCTACTCGATATATAAGAAAGAGGTAGCGCCTTGACCACAAGGAATTCTTTTTGGCCTAGTGATAAGCTCCTTGATCCTAACAAAAACGATACATTGGAAACCAAAGTATGCATGTATAAAATGTGATAGTAGTTTTCTTCGAATAAAAAATGATGTACATCATAATCATATAGAAAAAGTAATTAATCGGATTAAAAAAATCATAAGGAATTTGTTTGTATGATAAAATCAGAAGGTAATAGTTTGTTACACTTTAAAGTCTGATAAAAGTAATCTGCTATACATAAAAAATTGATTACACTTTAGAAACCATCCCGTGTAAATGATGTTTCAAACAACAATGCAATAATAGCTGGATGTGTTTCCAATTGGTGGTTTGAAATCAACACCGCTTTTTTACAAATGTAATTAACTTTGTTCCCTGGTAAGGCTTTTGTGAACCCGTCAGCAAACCGACTTCCCATCCTCACATGCGAGGTTGTAATCGTTCCATTTTCTATCTTTTCCCGAGTGAAATGCGGTGTTGTAAACTCGGCCTAGGCAGCTGAGTACTCGGGGAGTACTCAGAAATCGGCCAGTTGCCGAGGCGAGTCGAAGCTACTCGGCCACATTACTCGGATGCGGTTAAAGGCAGTCAAAACTTGGTTTTACTCGGCGTTACTCGGCCCTACTCGGATGTACTCGGCCTACTCGGTCAACCAAAGTCAATTTTTTTTTTTAAATTTGTCAAAGGCATACGACACACACGCAACTTTATTGGTTTAACCTTATCCATTTCCTCGCTTCCGCTAATTATCACGACTATGAAATCAATAGTCTCTCTTCTATTTTTTCTCACGACTGTGGACTATATGACGCAATTTGATGTTTTTAACAATAATGTTTGTGTTTCTAACATATTTCTTGGCTCCTATGAAGAATTATATTTATGTTTGAATATTTATGAACATACTACATGTATAATTTTCAAATTTATACATAAAAATCCCAATCCGAGTACTCCCTGCCTAGGCTGAGTACTCGCTACTCCCCGGTCGGCCACTCGAGTAGCGCCTAGCGATTTTTGCAACATTGGATAAGGGTAAACAAAACAATCCAACAAATGAGTTCAAACAGATTAAAATGATTAAATAGGGTTTATGCGTGTTCTCAAGTTTTTTTTTGGGAGTGAAAGGGAGGGGGAAGGAGGGGCTATTTGGTTAAAAAATTATCCTCCCAAATATGAGATGATTCGGAAGGAAATGGGCCCCCTTCGTTTCCTTCCTTTTCCTTCCAACTCAAGAACACAACTTAATCATTCTTTTTCTTTTCTTTTCTTTCTCTCCCCTTTCCTTCCTTAAAAGACTTGGGAACGGAGCGTTAGTGTAGGACTTTAAGATCCAAAAGCACTAACCAGTAAAATAAGTAATACAACTGTCATATGTATTTGTGAAGACAAATACATCAAAAATCAAACACTAATGCATTTTAACAAACAGCTAACAGGCAAAACTTAACTTAAAGATACAAACTATATGGAAATTGAAAAATAACATACCTCTCAAGCTGTTGCAAATCATAGCTAAATAAAGAGATCTCTAGAACTATCAACAACTAAGCGGATTTGAATTCTTACCAAGTGAAGGTAGCTTTGAAAATTTCCCTCGTCTTCGTTAATTTGATATAAATTTCTTGCATCTGAAAACAAATTGAAACATTATATTTCTGCAATTGAAAAATCCAATTGGAAACAACTCATTTGAAAAGACAATCATGGGAACATAAATGGTATGAACCCAAAATCAAGATTATCAAATAATAACCTAAAAAAATGAGAATAATTACCAAATAATAACCAAGAAAAAGGAGAATCAATCCTATGAAGAAAACAACGAATCGATTCTTTCAGCATCAGATTATGGCGAGTAGAGATTGAATCGGCGGATTCTTTAATTGATTGACAAAAACATGTAAACCTAACTCATTGATCCAGCACTTGAAATTATCAAATTATAAAGAAATACGTTCTGAAATATTACTTCTTTTTCTTTTCATAGTTTCCTTGCTATTCTCATTCGCATAGTTTCCTTGATAGTGTTGTGGGAGATAGGAAGATGCGAAAATTAATACCAGGAAAAGGAAAGGCAATGCATCAAAACCTTAGGAACAGAGCAGCGGGAATAGGGATGAGAAAAAGACACGTGGCGGTGAGTTACATTGGAGTTGTGAACAGGAAAACTAAAAATTGCTGCTCTAGAAATTGGCCACGTGGCTACATATTTACTTATTTATTAGAGAAGTAAGATTATATAGTATTAAAATCATGTTTAGTGTAAGTCTCAATCGTGATTTGTCAATATGAATTAATAACTTAACTTGCCAGTAATTTATTATATGATACTAACTTATACATGAACCAGGTACATTGAGGAGGGTGGGCTTACAGGTGAACGAAAGAGATGGGTCCCACGAGAAGGGAAAACTTCATTAGATCCTGACGTTTCTGGATTTGTGTATAAAAACCCCCTTGAGACCTCATTTAGACAACACTGTCTCGAGAATTGGAGAAGATATCATAGAAAGGTATTGAGAGCTTTGAGACGAAGAGGTCCATCACTCTTGGGAGATGCTTCGGAATCTGATTATGTACGGGTTGTGGAGTGGCTATTTCATGTTCTTAAACGCCCGAACAAAAATGCATTAAAACCAAAGGCTGCAAGTAAGATGCTTGTACCCGAGCTAATGGAGGAACTTGAAGCACAAGGTTTGCCTACTGATGGAAACAGGAGTGTACTTTATCAACGTGTTCAGAAGGCTAGAAGAATAAATCGGTCTAGAAACAAGCCCCTATGGGTTCCACCTGTTCAAGAGCAAGAAGAAGAGGTATTTTCAAAAAGGGTATCTTTTGGTATGGGTCTGATAATGGGTGGAACTGTTAAATTGAATGAAGCTTTATTTTGGTTTCGTAATCTTTAGTTACCTTTTTAATACGTCAAGAAGAATAGGTATTTTGGTTTCCACAATCTCAACTTACCACTTTTATAGAGGTAGGAATTTAGGCACATTTACTTATAAATGGGTTGATAGGATTATTTATTATCTATAATGGGTCAAATGCGTACAATAAAAAGAAGTTTTGCTAAAAAGTTGATGGATCAAATGTATATGGTTGATTAAAAGGCGCCAAAAGTGTATATTAATGCTTAAAACCTCTTGAATCATTTTATTCCAAGTTTGATTATTTTTTTTAGTAATGGAAGTTTATCTGTTTATCGCTATATGTACAAAGTATGGATAAAAATGGTCGCTTATGAAATGGTCCATTTCGGTCATGTTTTCATTTAGAACAAGTCAAACCGGTAAAATGGAAAAAAGATGAGCTAAAAAGCAAATAGATCAAATGGGCCAAAGGTCGCCCAAATCATATTTTTAACAAAAACCTCTAAAATGATTATATTTGAAATTATGTAATTATGTAAAAAACTTTTAAAGATTTTGGACAAAAGTTTGTTCAAGTCAGGTCAGCCCGACCTGACCTGTATAGACCCCATAGAAGTTACATGTTTTGAGCTGTTACCCAAACTGTCCAACCCAGCTATTGTGTCTATCTCATATATATATAGGGGAGGGTTCAAACGAGAACTGTTTTTTGTACGAGAATTGCGAGAACCAATCTTAGCCCTTAATTAAACTTAATCAATGGCTAAAATTTTTTGGCGGCTCATTAATACTTCATTAATGACTCGTTAATGGATCATTAATGACGCATTAATGAGGGTTATTTCCGGAAAATCAAGCCTCATAAATTAATGACGGCTCATCCGGACGCAATTCACGGTTGGGTACATATATAAATGACCTAAATACCCCTATTAATGAGTCATTAATGGCGTTAAAAATAGTTCTCGCAATTCTCGTATGAAAAACAGTTCTCGTTTGAACTTTTGCCTATATATATTTACATACATACATAGGGAGAAGTTCATTTGAGAACCATTTTTATTGCGAGTACCGCTAGTACTATTTGTAACCGTAATTAATGCTCATTAGGGGTATTTTGGTCTTTTATATATTTTTCCAACCGTGAATTGCGTCCGGATGCGTCATTAAAAAGCGATGCTTGATTTTCCCAAAATACCCCTCATTAATGAGCCATTAATGAGTCATTAGTGAGCCGTCATTTTTATTGGCCATTGATTTATTTTAATCAAAGGTCAGGATTGGTACTCACAATAAAAATAGTTCTCAAATGATCCATTCCCTATATATATATATATATATATATATATATTTAAAATAAACACACATGTAATTTCTATTATTTATTTATTTTTCACAGATTGATGAGGAGGTGCAAGAATTGGTATCACGTGTGAGGCTAGAAGAAGGGAATACAGAGTTTTGGAGACGACGTTTTCTTGGAGAGTGCTTAGAAGCTGAACTTGGAAAGCCGACTGACATCGAAGCAGAAGCCTCAGATGTCTCTGATAATCCTGAAGATGTGAATAAACAAGTTGATGATGATGAAGCGGACAAAGAGGAAGTTGTGGAACAAACTGAAATCCAAGCTGGTGATACAGAAGCTGTTAAGGACAAAGAAGTGGCTGCAAATCCCCTTCAAATGATTGGTGTTCAATTATTTAAAGGTCCCGATACAGCGCCTGCTAAATCAAAAAAATCAGTGAAAAGGTTGGCCCGAATTGCTGCAATGGAGGTATGAATTGAAAAAATGATGATCAATTTGGGTTATGTTTTTTCCCTATCTGGTTGGTTGAAGTGGTAAAGCAAAAAAAAAAAAAAAAAAAAAGAGAGAAACTAGCGTTTAATTTATAAAACCCCCTAAATCATTGAAATAATAATTTGTGGAAATCATATTGCCATATTTGCTATTTGTAAAAAGAAAGTAAATGTTTTGGATGAAAAACGTTGCGGCTCAACCCAACCATACCCAGCTTGATCCAAAAATACCCGTTTGGCACGTTACACAACCTGTCCGACGACCTGTCCATTTTGGCCCGTTAGTAATTTTAGATATTTAATTAAAAAACTCATTTTATTGAATGCAGAACGATGATGATGAAGATTGGTTTCCAGAGGATATATTGGAGGCATTTAAGGAGTTGCGGAATCGGAAAATATTTGATGCATCAGACATGTATACAATTGCTGATGCTTGGGGTTGGACATGGGAGATGGAATTAAGGAATACCCCACCGAGACGTTGGTCACAAGAATGGGAAGTAGAAATGGCTGTGAAACTAATGCGAAAAGTAAGTTTTCAATTGATATTATTTAGGCTACAACAACCGTATCCAATCCCGCCTAAGGGCAATACGCGGGAGGTAAGATGTAGATAGTCGTGCCTCTACTCATGTGTAGAGATACTGCTTTCAGAAAGACTTCCGGCAAAAAATAAAAAAGATAAAAATAAAAAATAACAATACCAATAAAATAAAAGAAAAGAAAAAGTAATAATACTAAATAAATATAAATAAGACAAATAAACTAAGATAAAATAGAAATTAATAAAATAAAAGAAGAGGAAGATAAGTTATTAATTTATTATTAGTATTTTTCCTATATACTTCTTTAAGATTCTCATTCTTGATCGCGTTAACAATTTCCGATAGTATTTTATTCAGGTTGATTAATCTTTAATATTTAATCAATTTCAGGTAATAGCACTGGGCGGGAAACCGACCATTGGGGACTGTGCCATAATTCTCCGTGCAGCAATAAGAGCTCCATATCCTTCAGCCTTCATAGATATTTTAGGAACAACACATAGCCTTGGCTATGTGTTTGGAAGGTATGCTTAAAATCATTTAAAAGAATTAATATAAATATATATTAAAGTTTACTTCATTATTATGTAGAAACTATCACTCAGCCACTTATTAGGATCATAACTGCAATACTTTGTTACTGTTAATGGGCCAAATGAGCAAAATTGGAAAGTTTAACAAAAACGGAAACGGTCAAATAGGTTCAAGTCTTTCATGGCATAAACAAGCGTTTTCAGCCGCGCAAACTGTTTTATTAAAAAATTAGATAATTATTTTAAAAATAGTTTTTGTAGTCTTTGTTGATACATATTAACTTTTTTAACCTGTTACCCAACTTGTCTAATGTGCCTAACATATAGGTAAAAGTTCAAATACAACAATATTCATTTAGACCCATGTGTATCCCAGTGATTGCACGGGACACCAGCCAATTTTATCCACATAGTGTAAATTTCAATTTTTCCTAGTGTAAATTCTAATTTTTTCGAGGTAGTGCTACCACCCATTTGAAATCCCAGGTCCACCATTCGACTCGGACTTTTCTCTTGGTAAACCTATATTGTAAAAAAATTCATTCCTATACTATTGACTTGAAGAAACAAAATCTACAACTTATCTACCATTATTTTGATGTGACCATGGTATATTATACCTCGTTAACTTTTTCATACTACCGGAGGTTATAGGTGGCAAAACGGGCATGTGCGCTCGGTTGGGTAGCAGGTTAAAACTCGTAAAGTTCTTAGGCGGGTCAATATTGGTCTAGTTGGTTGATGAGCTTACCGCAATCATTTTTTTTTTCTGGAATTCTATGAATGTATTCCATTATTGATTCTCACCATATCATGAGAAAAACTCATATAAGGATTAACCAACATTTTGGGTGCATGGTTATATTGCTAGTGCAAATAACTCTAGTTCAAGTTATATATATATATAGGGGAGGGTTCAAACGAGAACTGTTTTTCGTACGAGAATTGCGAGAACCAATCTTGGCCGTTCATTTTGGATAATGGAATTCATGGATGAGCGTGGGGGGATTGAGTGTGGCAGGGTGCATGTAAAGAATTCATGGGCGGGCAATCCAATTGAAGGAGGGGGAATTGGGTGGTTAAGATTGGTTCTCGCGGTTCTCGTACGAAAAACAGTTCTCGTTTGAACTTTTGACTATATATATATATATGTGTGCGTGCGTGTGTGTGTGTGTGTGTGATCATGTTACTTTTCAGTTCTCTGTCACTGACTTGAGTTATTTCTAGATTTAGACTTGTTTGGAAAGTGGGAGATAATAATCTAATTCTTTGTTTTGCAGTCCACTATATGATGAGGTTATCACTTTATGCCTTGATCTTGGAGAACTTGATGCAGCTATAGCAATCGTTGCTGACCTGGAAACGAGTGGAATCACAGTTCCTGACGAGACACTCGATAGGATCATTCAGGCTAGACAAACAACACGTACCAACGTTAATGGTACATCTTTGTAACTCGATAGTTGTAGTTTTTTGTTGTATGTTATATTTCTTGTTTCGATAGTGGAAATGACAATAAGCAGGTTCGATGAGTAATAGTAATTTTTAGGGCGGTTCATGATAACCGAATTTTTGTGTTCATGTCGTTCATTAAGAAAGTATTTTGCTCGTGTTGGATTATATTTGTTCGTTTAATTGATGAAAAGAAAAAAGAACATAAACGAACAAATAAATTTATAAACAACGTGATGTACGTCCAAAATTATGTCGTAAACATAGTGTTTAGGGACATAGGATGTAGATTTAGGACTAGGATTAGAGGAACTCTCGGGCAAATAACTATAACCGTCTAATTTACACATGTACATGACGAACTTGGAACTCTCAATCTTGTAAATGATGGAACACGTTAATCGTTCTTGATACCGCTAGGTTAAAGACCCTTTGGTAATCTTAGCCTGGTATAGAATTTTTTCACAACCACTACTAAGTAAACCCCCTTCTCCAATCTATAAATTAAATTAACTAACTATTAGATATAGTTAATAAGATTCTTATATTCTATTTAATAGCTAAATTTTACATATTTAAGAAAATCAAAGTCGATATATACAATTTTTTTTGAAAGTCAAAGCCAATACAAATTAACTTAATTATTAAAAAAATATTTTCATAACCTTTTTTTTAAGTATGGAGAACAAAAAAGTAAATGAAATGGAAAAAAAGATAAAGAAATATACATGTCACGAAACGAAAATTATTCGAAATACCATTCTTCCTACGTGTTGAAAACGGACATGTTAATGAGTAGAAATTATTCGTTGTCGCCGCATTGCGTGGGTATCATGCTTGTGTGTGTGTGGGGGGGGGGGGGAGAACCTTTTTAAAATGCACAACAGTGAGAACATGAGTAAACTTGTAATGAAGCATTTCTCTTTTACGTTCATGTTCACTTATAACTACCCAAAAGTCAAGTTTACATCCTAAATCTTACAATCAAATTTTTTTTTATAATATTAACAATTTAAGGATTTGTATGCATTGATGCCGGATCAAACATTTTTGTATGCATTGATGCATTAGGTATATAGTCCAACAGATGATCAAAAAAATGTGGCCGTTTTAAAACCATACGATCAATAAATCAAAGGCCTAAAAAACGTGACCGTTTTTAAACCATCCGATCAATGAAATCAAAGGTCCAAAAGTGTTCTCTCTATTCTTATTTTAAAGATGTTTTCATCTGATCCTAACACACTCTCTCTCTCTCTCTCTCTCTATATATATATATATATATATATATATATATATATATATAGTTGATGGAGCAAAGAGAAAGTATGACGTGAGAAAAAAAATATGATGTAATTGATGACATAAATATGGCATGAACAAATAGAAAGCTTTGATCGGTAGAAAATAGAGGCAAGCATCTAAATTCAAATTAATTTGAAAGTTTGGATGTAAATTGTGAGGGGTTGTATGAAATATGGGAGAGATTTTATAATAACTGTATATTAATGTAATTAATTATAGATTGTTTGTAAATTATGTTTAATAATTTGTGATCTATTTTGTTTTAAAGAAAGTATCCGAAATATAAAGTTACTAAAAATAGTAAAATGTTGATAGATAAGGGGTAATGGTACCCGCAAAAACACCCTACTATAAAAACGTTATTTACACCTAAATACACACACAAACACACCTACTATAAAAAGGTTATTTACACCTAAATACCTACACTATTGGAAAATAAACCAGCGGAGAGGAAGTGACTTCGTTGAATGGTTGCACGTATAAACAGTAGGATGCTTAACGGAACCTTAAACATTTATAGTGTAAAAGACTACAAACAGATATAATAAACAAATTGTAAATAATGCATAGTGATATAAAAATTAATAAAAGGGTAAATTTACTAAAGATCGGATATCCATACAATTTCTGAAGTTTATTAAGTGAATAAATCATAAAGTATGATGACAATATTTGTAGCAAAAATTTACTTATTAGACATAAAATACAACAGCTCATTTCTATTTTACAACTACTCAAACACCGGCAAATGAAACATATAAACGAATCATAAAGACCATAACACAATTTTAATTAACAAAATGGAATACCATACAAATAAATCATAACACAATTTTAATTAACAAAATGGAATACCATATGCATTAGTTAATAATCATAAAAGTTATAAATTTGTCTAACAAAATTGTTAAACAAATAGAATGTTTATAATATGAAATAACACAGTATTATTAATAATCATTAAAAAAATACATGACATAAGTAAATAATGAAAAGTTAAATTTTGATTAATTAAAAAGTTTTGATTGGTGAAATCACCTTTAATTAAGAAAGGATGATGTCACAATTCTTTTCTTTTAATGTATAATATATATATATATATATATATATATAGGTAAAAGTTCATTTAAGAACCGTTCTTATTGCGAGAACCAATTTTAGCCGTCCAAATCCTCCTCCTTCAATTGGATTGCCCACCCATGAATTCCTTACATGCACCATGCCACACTCAATCCTCCCACGCTCTTCATCCATGAATTCCATTATCCAAAATGAACGGCCAAGATTGGTTCTCGCGGTTCTCGCAATAAAAACGGTTCTTAAATGAACCTTCCACTATATATATATATATATATATATAAAATAAGATATTAACCAAAATAATATTTGGTCCTAATGATATGTAGAATACACCTTTTTGATTTATTTTCTTTAGCTTTTTCTGTTAATGTAAACTAAACAAACAAGCTTGGGATAATCCTGAAACAAATCAAAGATAATGAACAAATCTTCAATTTTGATTCCATTAGATTGAGAATTCAATATTTCATATAACTCAAAAAATAGTGTTGTTTTCATTTTTGAAATAAATAATTTATCGGACACTTCCACCGTCTCTCATCACACCTCCACCAAGGCCTAGTGGCACTACTCTTGGCCCCGTAAGGTGTTGCAACCTCTTGAACCCCACTAATCTAGGTCAAGAATTTAATTCATGCAAACGAATGTAAACTCAGTAACATAGAATGTATAAAATAATTGTTAGGATATAAAAAACCATCTTCTAATAGCCTACTGGATAGCACTTGCCCCTCATTAGAGGAGGTCAAGGGTTTGACTCCCAAAAGGGTTTCTATTAGGGTTAACCGGTTAGATTCGTATACATATAAATTATTACCACATTTCTAGAATTTTTACTTTTTAAACAAATATAAGGTATTATCATTTGAATAAACTCTAGATTTGATTGTGAAACAAGATTTATTTATATGTGTAATAATGGGATCTTGAACGTTTAAAAACTCGAAACGATTCGAGCCTTAGCAAGCTCGAGCTTGGATTAAAACTCATTTAATAAACACGCCAAGCTCGAGCCCTAAAGACTGGGCTCGTTTAGGCTCGCGAGCTAAGCTCCATATATAATATAATTTATATTTTATATGTTTAATTTTTAATACTTATATATATAGATATAAAATACCCGAGGCTAAATGAGCCTAGCTTAAACGAGCCAAGCCTGAGCTTCATAATTTTAAACGGGTCATCATAAGCTCTAAACGAGCTGAGCTCGAGCTTAAAAAAGCCTAAACGAATTTGGCTCGATAAGTGTTAGACTCGGCTCGTTTACATCCTTATTCTCAATTACTTGATTTAACAAACAAAATTAAGTAAATTAAAAAAAATTGTATTTGTATATGAATCAAAAAACACATTATAAAAAATTTCTTAAGTAATTTTTTTGGGTCCGTCTATTCGCACTGTGAAAATTACTTAAGGCACTCTATTTCGCATATAAGAGTTGCGAAACAACACTGTTTCCTATTTCGCATATAAGAGTTGCGAAACAACGCTAGCATCTTCCTATTTCCCATATAAGAGTTGCAAAACAACACTATATCGCATTTGCGAAACACGAAACACGAAACACGAAACAACAACACTATTTCGCATTTAAGAGACATGAAACACGAAACACCAAAACACAAAACACCACTTTTTCGCATTTAAGAGATGCGAAACACCAACTTCGAATTATTTGTTCCCCATTTCGCTCATATTTACATTTGGGCTTTGCATATGATTTCATATTTATATTTGGGCTTTGCATATGATTTCAAATTTGAATATGTTGGGCTTGGGTTTGGGTTTGGGTTTAGGTTTTTGCATTTCTGATTTATTATTTTTGATTTGCATATATGTTGGACTTGGGTATTGGGTTTTTGTATTTATGATTTATTATTTCTGATTTGAATATGTTGGGTATAGATTTGTCACTTGGGCTTGGGTTAATATGTTGGGTATAGATTTGCATATGTTAGGTATTTCACTTGGGCTTGGGTTGGTGTTGATTTATTTCGTGGTTTTCACGTATTTTTGAAAAAATTTGTTCATTTTAATCACCTTAATTATATATCTTAATAATAATTATAGATATAATATGAAAATAAGAAAATTGATGTTGATGATGATAAGATGAGAGTTAAACATAAAGTATGTGATGGAGATATGATAAAGCATGCATACATTTAAAAAACAAAAACAAACAAAATTAAGAAATCAGTAAACAACCAAAACAAGTCACCATCACATAGAGTGGATTAAGGGAATAGAACATGGTCATAGTCTACTTTGCTTTTTTTTTTCTACGGAAGAGTGGATTAATTAATATCGTAAAAAGCTACACATTGATATCATTTCCGTCGTTTGTTCCTTCAAAAATTACATCATTCCAAAAATCATCCGACGCAAGATTAAGAGCTAAGTTTACTCGAGGGAACATTGTATTGGAATCTTGAGATTTAAATGGTCTGCCAGCAAACATTCCAAACCCCATCATATACATTTGTTGAAATGAGACATTTGTCCTGTAGATGTTTGGTTGATGTGAGAATAATGTTGAATTGAAGGTGGGTGGTGGTAAAAACTGGTTAGCCGAACTTTGGGTTTGTATTTGATCAAACTGCGGAGTTTGATCAAGATTTGACATTGTACCAAAATCATAATTATATTTTGAATGGTACTGTGTACTTGATGACTCTCCTCGGTTTAAGGGCCCTACATGTTCGTTGCTAAAGGAGGAAACATGGGAACTACTATGAGTAGCTCTTTCTCACCGCCTTCGTTTTCAAACTCACCACCTTGACGATGACGTTGTGTATTCCTTCTTCGTCGAATGGGCTAAGGTCTAGAGATTTTAGCACCCTCATCCAAGAAATGCCGACTTTGTCTATTCATACAATCGGTTTCATTAACGTATCCCATATTATCTTGGATATACGTTTGTGGATCGTGTTGAGGGTTGTTATATATCGGCGAAATTGTCTCCCTCTGTATTTGTACACAAACAATTAAATTATACATCGATTATATACATTAAATAATATTTTAAATGTAATATTAAAATGACACATACTATGACATAAATCACAGTATGTTCGGTCGGAACTGTGATATAAATCACAGTATGTTCGGCATACCAAGCCTTGTACACTTCAGTGGCCACCAAGCAAGGTGCGTAATCTGCATTAGATTGCGAATTATGACGCACGTCCCATAAATCTATGTCCCTGTGCCACCTAGATTGCCAATCACAATATTTACTTCCCTTGCGATAAGCATTTTGCAGTGTTCGAGGTTTCGGGCTATTTGTTGAAACAAATGAAATTGTCTCATTACTTGACCTGGCATATATTGTTCAACAATTTTCCTGAAAATGATAAATGTAACAACCTCATATTGGGCCTAGTCGTGTTCGAATCTGGTACATCTAAAATTCTAATTAAATATTGAATAAAGAAAAATATATATAATTGATTATTTGGGAAAATAGAAGAAAATAATAAAGAAATGATAATATTAAAATATTATTGAAAATAGATAAGAATAATGAATTATTAAATGGTTTAGAACAATGTTTCCAAAAATATCCCCGTTAGTTAAAACGGTACTCATGCGTAAAGTTGTAAGTTGGAAAGAGAAACAAGATACCCACTTGTGGATATTATCAACCCACAAGTGGGCATCTGTCGTGTATATCCTCTTCACAAAACACACAAACACTTTCTCCTTTCTCACTTGTGTTGTATTCTTGTGGGTTTGCTTAGAAGAAGAAGAAGAATTCATTGAATGATCATCCAAGTAATCTGATTTCTTACTGCTACTTCCAAGTTCAATCTACTGTGATTATCATCTTCCTCAATTCCATCTTTCAAGTAAGTCTTGGCTTCTTGTTCTTCATTTTCACCAAGTTAAGTTTCAATTTGGGTTTAATTGAAATTGATCCCAACAATTGATATTTATGTTTAAGTGGTTTATAAGTTCATAGAAATCAGAATAATGAATTAAGGTGAAGCTTTTGATTGAATTCAAGAATTAAAGTGGTAAATGGGTCAAAATAGAGAATTTGATCCCAAATTCTGATTTTTTTTTTGTTTTGATGTGTAAAAATGATGTCTTTGAGTTGGTTTAGACATGTTATTTCATATATGAACAATAGAAACCGATTGGTAAAGTATTGGGAATGTTTTGGTAATTTTTGGATGGAAAACAGCAGGTTCTGCATGAACCTGCTGCTGTAAATAGAAAGGCACAGGCGTGCCTCTCAAGAACAGACCGTACCTCAGGGCGTACCTAGGAGGCACGGACGTACCTCCCAAGGGTACGGGGCGTGCCTAACCCTATCAAGCCCGGGGGTACCCTGAAGTCACGGGGTGTACCTGGGTATCAGGTACGGGGCGTACCCGGGGCGTGCCTCGCCAGGCACGGGCGTGCCTGGGCAAGGTACGGGCGTGCCCCGCCTCTGGCAGAATCTATTTTACAAAGTTTTGATATCTATAAACTCTATTTAGGTATTCCAGTTGGTCCAGAAGCTTTAGTATCGTAGAGTATTATAATTTAGCTCGTCAGGTGAGTGCCTGATAACATAACAATTAATATATCTATAACATATAATAACAATGAACTGAATTGAATACCATGATTTGCATACCTTGTAGTATGTATGATAAATGATTATCAAGATATATTACGCACTTGATTAAGTGTAGTTTGTAAAGCATGACAATGCTAGACTTAACATGTTGACACAGTATGATACACACTTGTTTAAGTGTAGATTGTATAGCATGATGATGCTAGGCTTAACTTATTGATATATAATAGCATGCACTTGATTTGGTGTATGTTATGATGATAAATATATAATAATGCGTGCGCGCATTGAAGTAAAGAATGAATGGCATGATGATGCTAGATATTTGATTGATATAAATAATATGCATATGTTTAGGTGTATGTTATGTGGATATGATTATGCATTGACTGATGATCCGATTGGATCAGATTATTTGTTTGTGATTGGTCCGGATCTTATGGATAAAGTTGTCCTGGACAAAGCTTTCCTACATTAAGAACAAAGTTGTTCTACTTTAGGGACAAAGCTGTCCCTTGTGGGTATAGCTCAGGGCTGTACTCAAAAGAATCGGTTGATTCTGAAATGCAATGGTGGACCGCTTTATAGCTCACCCATCGGAGCGGTTGATGTGTCCGGTTCCCTAATTTGGTGCATTGAGCCGGGTTCGCTACCCTGCAAGATATGTCGCCTTCTGACTACGCCAGTTCATCGCGAGATGCTAGGATAGAACTATTTGAGCATGATTGATAATATGTGATATGTTTATATTGATTGCATGCTATCGTGTACTCACTAGCTATTATAGCTAACAGATACTACCTCTCACATGTGCAGGTGTTCCTTACGCTGTGAGCTCGGGTGCCTGCGGGTAGTTACATGTTTTAGGAGGAACACTGTTTTGTTTAACTCTGATATTATGTATGTATTTATAAAGAGATAATGGTCGGCCGGTTTAGTAACAGTAACACCAATGATATATGTGGCTAAATTTTGAATGTATATAAAAAGCCACGTGTTTTATTCCGCTGCGTATTTGAAAGAAACTTAAATAGTATTCTAAAAAGAAAAATTTGGTTCTCGAAAGGGCGGTGTTACAAGCTGGTATCAGAGCCTAAGTTTGAGTGAATTGGGTACTTGAATGAGTATTCAGTCTCAAATGTAGGCTCGACCATTATTTAAAGTGTTCCTCGGGAGGTATTGGGGTGTGAGAGAGATTGATATGATTGACATGCTTTTACTTATTTGCTTAACATGATTAATCAAGTATGATAAGTATACTAAGTATATTATGAATTTAATGGTATAATTGAATTAAGAGATGTTTAGATCAATCTGATGTAATCAGATTGATAATGTTAGATAAAAAGTGATGCCAAAAGAATAGCTGAAGTAACAGTAGTCTTGTGGACTACTAGTATTAAGATAAACAAGGGAATGGTCCTCAGTTCCTATGAAAGTAGCATATAGTAAATGATGAAATCTAAAACGATTAATAACAATTGAGGAACATATGCTAGTTGTTCCTATTCCATAGCACAAAATGGCCATAGGTCTTAAGGCTTTTTCTGTCATGTAAACCATGTATACCTTTGAGGGCACGACGAATACGGCGGTGACCGAGAGATTGATACAGGATATAGAGTTAGTATTCGAAACCGGTGAAAGTAAGGAGTTACGTATTCTTTTGTCTCAGTGTCTTTTCGTGTTAAACTGCAATTACCTGTTTTCGCGTTGATTGATCTACTGAAAGTGGAAGTTGTTAGCGGTAAAGCACTAATAGTGTTCTTGTGGCTGTAATTGATATTGACGGGAATAGGTTTCCCATTTCGTTTCTTGTTATGCCCACTGCGGGATTTGATGTTGTAATTTGAAGGGATTGGCTCAGCAACCGAAATGCTGAGATTCTTTGTTCAAAAAGATGATCAAAATTCCTTTCCTTGATGGGTCATATGCTGTGGCTCGTGGTGAGGGAAGAACTTCTGAAACTCCATTGATTTCTTTGATGAAAGCTCGCAAGTTTGTTGCCAAGGGATGTGAGTCCTATTTGGCTTATGTTATTGATACACACATGGAGAAGAAAGCTAGTTTTTGAATACCCTAATGTTTTCCTGATGAATTACCGGGTTTGCCTCCGGTAAGAGATGTTGAATACTGAATTGATCTTGTTCCAGGTGCTACACCTGTAGTTAGATCTCCTTATCGTCTTGCACCATCTGAGGTTCATGAAATGATGACCCAGATTCAGGAACTTCTTGATAGAGGTTTCATTCGTCACAGCTCTTCACCTTGGGGAGCTACAGTCTTATTTGTAAAAAAAGAAAGACGGGACGATGTGGATGTGCATCAAGTATAGGGAGCTGAATAAGTGAACTGTAAAGAACAAGTACCCTCCTCCTCGTATTGATTCAGGGTGCTACTTGCTTTTCAAAGATAGATATTTGTTATGGTTATCATCAAGTCCGTGTACGCGATGAAGATATTCCAAAGACGGCTTTCAGGACGAGATATGGGCATTATGAGTTTCTTGTGATGCCTTTTGGTTTGACGAATGCTCCAACAATATTTATGGATCTTATGAATCGGGTCTGTCGTGTCTTTCTTGACAAATTTGTCATTGTATTCATCGATGACATTCTGATTTATTCTAGATTTAAAGTAGAACACAAGACACATCTTCACATAGTTCTTGACATTTTGATGCGAGAACACTTATATGCTAAATTCTCTAAAAGCGAGTTCTGGATTGACGAAATACACTTCCTTGGTCATGTTTTATGCAAGGATAGTGTTATGGTTGATCTAGCAAAGGTCGAGGCGGTAATGAATTAGGGAATTCCCAAAACCCCATCAGAGATTCGCAGTTTTTTTAGGACTTGCCGGTTACTATCGGCGGTTCATTCAGAATTTTTCTAAAATAGTAAGTCATATGACGAAGCTTACACGAAAGGACGTTACCTATTCGTGGATTGATGAGCAAGATAATGTCTTTCAGACATTGTAACAACTATTGTGTCAAAGCTCCAATTCTGACTCTGCCAAAAAGGGTTAGAAGATTTTATTGTTTATTGTGATGCTTCTTACGCAGGTTTGGGAAGTGTTCTTATGTAAAAGAATAAAGTGATAGCTTATGCTTCCCGCCAACTGAAGCCACATGAGAATAGCTACCTGACTCATGATCTGGAGTTGGCAGCTGTTGTCTTTGCTCTAAAACTATGGCGCCACTATTTGTATGGCACCAAATGTGTGGTATTCACTGATCATAAGAGCCTCCAGTATGTTTCTAAACAAAAGGAGCTCAATATGAGGCAACGCAGGTGGATAGAGTTAATAAATGATTATGACTGTGAAATGAAATACCATCCAGGCAAGGCTAATGTGGTGGCTGATGCGTAGCAAGAAGCCTTATCAGAAGCTAATCTGAAGGTAGAAGTTATGACAAAGATGAAGGAGCAACTACAAGATGACAGCAGGGGATTGAAGACATACAGGTCCCGAATCTGGGTACCTAGCATCGGAGGGAACCGGGATCTTATCTTGAAGTAGGCGCATAATTCTTGTTTATCTGTTCATCCGAGGTGCACTAAAATGTACCATGATCTCAAGGCACTATACTGGTGGCCTAATCTGAAACGTGACATTGTCTCTTATGTGGAGAAATGTCAGATCTGTGCACAGGTGAAGACCGAGCACCAAAGACCCTATGGTAATTTGCAACAATTACCAATTCCAGAATGGAAATGGGACAACATCACCATGGATTTTGTTACTAAATTGCCCTGGACTTCAAAAGGGCATGACATGATATGGGTGATTGTTGATAGACTCACCAAGAGTGCACACTTAAAGAGATAATGGTCGGCCGGTTTAGTAATAGTACACCAATTTTATATGTGGCTAAATTTTGAATGTATATAAAAAGCCACGTGTTTTATTCCGCTGCGTATTTGAAAGAAACTTAAATAGTATTCTAAAAGAAAAATAAGGTTCTCAAAATGGAGGTGTTACAATAAACGTATCAGACCTCCAACTATCTTGGCCATTAGTATATTGTTCGGGTAGATCGTTAAAATAAGCTTGTTTTGGAGTCCAAACAACTGTATTTACAGAAATGCACGTTAGATTCTTGTTAATATCCATATATCGTAAAAACAAATTGTATTTAAAATAGTGTTTATATAAGTATTACATCTTGGTACCTTAACATGGACAACGACGAATGGTGTGCTTTAAGCACATGGTTGGGAGCGTCCGTAAATGAACGAGCGCGGTTCCACCTGACACCATTCAACAAGTAGTAAACAAACACTATTAAATATTTGATATAAAAAAACCCTACTAATATGTTGTATATGAGTTTCAAGTTATGTACCTTGACCAAACGCTATTCCTCCTACGTAATTTAAATCACGAACTTTGGGAGAGATGGATGGAATCTTATCCCATGCCCATAGCTGTAATAAAATTAACGGACCTTCAATTTCAATAGCATGAGGTGAAGTTGCTTCACCCAGATTTCTGTAGAGGTTTGCAAGGATTGCACTACCCCAACTTATTATATTAGAGGAAACTAAATCTATTAAATTATTTAAGTACATTAAAGGTACTGTTGGTCCCAAATAGGGTAAACAAGCAACCGATATGGTGTAGAAGGGGGGGTGAATACACTTAATCAATAATCAAACAATTCAATGAAAAGTATATTCAACAATCAATCAATGAATTACAATATCACTCTTTAATCAAATCAACGGAATGATTTGATGTTGCACTGATTATAAACTCAACTCTCTCTAAACACTCTTGAATCACAAACTAATTGATGATCGGACTTTTTGTTAAAACTGATTAACAAGAACTCTTTGAAAAACTCTCTTGAACTTTGAACTCACAAAGTTATCGCAACACACGTGTATCAAGTATGATGAACGTACATTTTGCAACTTATGCAGAATTCTCATCTATGTAAAACCCATAAGAAGGTTTATACTTATACTTGATTTATCTACGAACAAATCGTGATTTAAAGATAGAACTTATCTTTTCTTTAAAACCGTAAGAAACTCCTTAATTAGAACATATCTAATTAATTTCGTTTGAGATCTCTATCCAACTAATAGATAGTTTAAATTAGGTTTAGATATCCTAATTTAAATGTCGTAGATATCGAGAGTTTATAACAGAATTTAAAACTTACTTAAATTCCTAAACTGACTTCTGGCGCTGAGCTGACTTACTCAGACTTGACATCGTCAAGCTGAGTTCTTGAATCTTCAAATCTTCAAGTCTTCACTCTTGAAACCTATCTCAGCTTAGAAGTCATTGAGCTATCTAGTACTTACATAAAAAACTCTATATCTGTTTGTACGCTGACTAGACAGTCTACAATAGACTTACATAATTCCTACTACTTAACCTATCATCTATACATAGCTTATGGTTTGTCTCATCAAATCTAACTATTCGAAACATGGAACTAACAATCTCCCCCTATTTGATGATGACAAAAAATTGAATCAAAATAAGTATAGGTTAAAAGAATTATGTTGAACAACTCTGGACTGACCAAAGTCAGTTCTTGAAATAAGTATTGAACTGATCTATACTTATTTATCATTTCTTGAACTTACAAGATTTTAGGTTACAAATCTATTCTAAGACTTGTATTCTAAGTATTTGAACAAACAACTACTTAGATACTGAACTTAATTTAAGTTCTGAATTTACAAAACTTATATTACTGAACTTATCAGTTAATAATTGAACATATCAATTCTCGGCTTGAACTTACAAAGCTGTTTATTTGAACACATCAAACATAATATTGAACATATCAAACATAATATTGAACATATCAAATAATAAGCAGTTGAACATATCAAACTTGAATTTTCATTTATGAACAAATCATTTACATTGTTGCTTGATCATTATGATCAGCTTATGCACACTTAGTGCTTACAAAAACTAATTTAATCTTGAGGATCTCCAGATTCCAACCACATATCCGACCATTTAAGTTCCCAGATAGCTGCTTCTTTGATAGCATTATTTAGAATTTCTTCACCCTCTGGTAGCTCTCTCATCTCAGCTTTTCTTGATTTGATTTCTTTGTTTAGTTGATATTTGAATACTGAGTTCTAAATTAAGTCATCACACAGAATTCTTAAATACATAATCAGTTCCAGATTTGCCAAGTGAAGATCTGCTATCTTCAAGAAACACTGCTTCTACATCAAAATACAAGAATCTTTCCAAAGGTTGAATTATATAAGTATTTTCTTTGAATTCAACTCCCTCTGGAACTTGTAAATTGAGGTCTCTCTTAGCTCGTTGATTTGCCGCTCTCATTCTTGTAGCTTTATTTCTGTTTAGGAAGGTATCAATCTCATCAGCAGTAATTTCCCCTAATTGATCGATTCTTATGAAGAGTGTCTTGAGCACATCAACTATCTCTTGTCTAATCTGACTCATTTTCATCCTTTTGATAGTTGTGGCTACAATCTTTAATTCAGAAAAACCTAACTTGTACAGACATCTCATATCTAAACCAATTTTATGTTTGTTGTCTAGTACAAAGTTGATTATCACCAATTCTCCTTTTATGCTCAGTGTAATAGATTCAATCTTGTGATCAAAGTGTGTTCTTTTATAACAATGCCTTAGATCAACATCTGAGCAGGGAATTAGGGCAGCTCTGGGTCCATGATAGTCAGCTTCAGCTTTAGCCTGTTCTCTTTGTAGCTCAGCTTGTCTTTGTTGTTCTTCCAATTCCTCCACTGACATGCCCAGTTCCTTGTCCATTTCTTGTAACATTTGTTCAACTAGCATGTTACTAGCCTTCTGTGCTGCATCAGCTTCATCACTTAAGTCAGAGTCATATTCAACAATTTGGGACTGACCTTGTGTTGGCATTCGTTTGGCATAACCAAGTAGCAACGGAAGCAAAGTATATAACAAAATTCAAAGCCAAATCAACGAATACTTCCAAGGACCAAAATCTAAACTTGAACTTGCAACTAAGTGAATAAACAAGATGGGAAGAAAAGATTATACCTCAATGCAAATCACAATGAAAACCTTTTCTTGTTAAGAAGCTTAGAATCCAAGTAAGAATCCATCTAATGTTGTCCACCCCAAGCTCCTTTGATTCCCAAATGCTAGTTAGTTGATGTAAACACCAAGACAACAATCAAGTATGTATCTTAGACTCTTGTGCACCAAAAATGATCACCAAGAACAAGGAGTTAGAGAGAATTCTTGTGTATCAACCAAGAACAAAAGAACAATCCAAAAGTCTATTCTAGAGCAAAGAATTCGTTGCCTCTTTGTCTACCACAATAATTAGACATTAACACCATTAAACCAAGTGTTTAAGGCTGTTAATTCTGCTGTTACAACGAACGTACACGGCCCGTGTTGATCAACACGGCCATGTAGGCCCAAAGTCCACAACCCCAATTGGGCTAAGATGGCCCGTGTCTAATAGGCTATACACGGCCCGTGTTCATCTACACGGCCGTGTCGGCCCAAACTACACGACCTTCAATTGGGCCAAAACACCCCGTGTGTGTTGGACTGGACACGGCCCGTGTTCAAGCACACGGCCCGTGTACCATCCTGCCAAAACCCATTTTGGACTTTTTCTCTCTTTTGCTTGATCATGTTGCCAGAATCAATACTTGGTGTGTGACCCAATAGGCCTATACCTCATCGGTAGTGCCATTAACTCGTTCGTGTCAGCGGGCATATTCCAACACCTTGTTGCTCTAGCTCAGCTTCAGTAATGATGACTTTCCTTCTCTTAGTCGGAGACTTCATGCTCATTCTTTTCTTTCTTTTCTCAGTCTCTATAATCTTGCCTTTCCCTTTATCAGCTTGTGAAACTGCAACAGACTCAACTTCAATTTTCTTTATCAATTCAGCTTGAGGGATTTCAGCAGACTTAGCTTGAGAAGTTTCAACTTGAACTGGTGAGGCTGTAATTGTTTGGACTGCTGGAGCTTGTGGCTGTTGTTGTGTGGGCTGATCTACAATACTCATGAACTAATCATGAGTTTCTTCTTCAATGTTTACTTCCTCTGTATGCTCCCCCTCAACCATATCATCCTCTTTCTTTGATTCTTCCTCCCCCTTTTTGTCATCATCAGTAGGGGAGGGTCTCAAATGAAGCACCAAGCTTTCCAAGGCAGCCACGGATTTGACAGGTCACTTAGCTTGCCCATCAATTTGGCTTTATCGCTCTTCCTTTTCTTGTGCAGAAGCTCAAACTGGGTTTGTAGATACTTCATTATGGCTTGAACATCAGTGGCCATCAGCTTGGGCTCCTCCGTCCTCTGTTTAAACTCAACGTCCTCCTGGCCAGTGGAAGAATGAATTTCCACTGTAGGAGAGGCCCTTGAGTATTCCTCTTGAGGTGATATGGTGGGCCCCATATCCAAAGGTTGTTGCTGGCCTCTGGAATTAAGGGAGCCAGAATGTGGACCTTCCTGGTGTCTGGAAGGATCATTGACAAGTCGTGCAAGAGGGTGTGAGAAAAGAAATGAAGGAGAAGGACCAAAATCGTGTAATTTGGTGGAAGAGTGGGCTGGGCTGAGTGGTGAGGAGGGGGTAGATGACCATGGGGATTGGTCAGAAGTTTAATGTAACCTTCATGGGTATGTGAAGGCACATAAGTAGGCTCTCCCATGGCTCGAGTAGGTATGGGCTGAGTAGACACCATACCCGAGATAGGTTGAATGGGACAACTTCTGCTGGTGGAGGTGTCAGTGTGACATCATCTCCAAGGTCCTTTTGAGGTGAAGAACCACCCTTGGCAGTTTTACGTGTATAGGTGTGGGAAATAGCCTTGGTAGCAGTGGGCTGACCAAGGTTGGTTTTAGATTGAAGAATAGATGGCGATGTTCGTGGTGGGGGAGAGGGGTTAGACTGAGATGGGCTAGACTCAGTCTTATCTCCCTGTTTAGGAGGTGGATAAAAGAGAGAGAAGGAGATAAGGGATGAGAAGTTATACCTGCTGCACCTAGCAGTGATGACTCAGAGCTAGGAAACAGACTCCTTTGCTCAAAGATGGAAGTGGTGGAGGAAATTCTTTGTGCACGAGGCCTGAACTGAGTCCTAGGTTGTTTAGCTTGAGAGGACTCGGCCTCAGAATCAACAACATCACCCTCTTCTTCCTCAGCTTCTTCCTCCGCCCTAGCTTCACTTGACTTAGGAGTCAGAAGCTGTGCAAAGGCTCGCATCAGAGCACTCATTGTTGGATGCCCCGGGAAGATGTCATCCTTGAACATTCTGGAGCTGAGGGCAGGAGTGGGAGTTGCTTCATATCTACTTGCATATAATGTTCCAAGCCTGTCCTTGAATACCAATGATAGAAAGCGGATGAAAGGGACATCTCTTACTGCTTTGGTGACTTGTGATCTGAGAACTTCAAAGATTAATTCTGCATAATCCACATTTCTCCCATAATATATGTTGTACAGCAACTGCATCTCGAAATCGTTTACATTGTCAAGACCACCAACCTTGTACCCCAGTGAACGTACCACCGTAGATACCATGAAACCCTAACCGGTTTGGAAGACTGACTTCTTGTGTACTCCGGTTACATGTGGGTGACCCAATAGTGGTAGCACACTTCTAGCTGTTTCCCTAGAAACAGGGGCATCATAATAATTAACAATGGGTAGTTGTAAGACCCTTCGTAAGACATTAACGTCAACTACTATCCCTTGCTGTCCACTTAGGACAGTTCCCCTTATTACCCGTAAATCAGCTTCATAGCAACAGGTATACCAAAACTCTGTCAACAATTGAGGAACTAGGACGTCGGGACCATCAAGAAAGACATGAGATAGAGGTCCTTTGCGAATGTAGGAGACCCACTCATATCCGTGACCTTGTTTTGATTGAGGAATGTCAATGCACGCTAGTACATTGTTCTGTTTGTACACCGGAAGGGCATTGTTCTTGAACGTCCCTCCTCGGATCATCTGATTTGTCAGATTAAGAGTGTATCCCTCCATGGGTATTGAACTAATTTTGTGGAATTGCACTTAGCAGTTTTAGGGTTTTGCACTGAGCGAAAGATTCTACACACAGCAATGGTAGGGTTTAGAAATAGAGAGGAAAGTATAGGATTTTGGGAGAGTAAGCGAAATACGGTGAATAGTCTCTCTATTAATACCTTTTCAATGTGAGAGAAAAGTTAACGTTATTAAATGATAATAAATATAACCGTTACAGTAAAAACGATTACCAATTCAGTTACAACGGCTCTTTTTGGTGTAAGTTACTGTTACATTGATCCGTATTTTATCAAGAGTAATGGAATTACTTTTAAGAACATATCATAACCAAATGGTTTATAAATGACTTACGTTTATTTTAAAGCGGACATACCATAAATATTTTAGACTTACCATAGTGTTGGACATACCATTTGTTAGGACTAACCTAGACATGTGGAACTGACCACACTTTAGAACTTATTACTCAGCGTAGACTGAGTACTCAGCTTAGATTGAGCACTCAGCTCAGATTTTGACACTTAGTCAAGTTTAGCACTTAGCATGTATTGAACAAAGACAAAAGAATAATGGAACATACCAAATTAAGGGTTGAGCATGCCAAGTTTGCCAAGCAGAATCGTGAATCTTGTGCCTTCAATTGGTTTGGTGAAGATATTGGCAAGCTGATCTTCTGTTTCAATTGAGGAACTAGGCGATAGTAGAAGTGTCAACGTGTTTGACACACTCAGGACGACGCTACTACTATTGTTCAGGTAATGATTTCCAAGATGTAAAAGGAGTTCCCAAATGTGCCTTCAAGAAATGGGTGGACCAACCTATTCGACACAACCGCAATGTTCATTTTCATAGAATGAACACATCACTTCATCAACCTACTAATGTAGGGGTCCTAAGTCGTCCATTTTGGTACATAAGATGAGTTTGATGATCTTATCACCATCAATCTACACCATGGAGGGTTCTTCACAGATGTCCCCGGAAGGAGATACAAAGGTGGTGTTGTACATTATATTGATTGTGTACGTGCAGAGGACTTCACGTAGGATATGTTAGAAAAAGATGTTATGAAACAATTAGGATACACCGAGGGCATTCGTAATTTGTATAATTTAAAACTAGACGGTGAAATGGATCATGATCTAGACATATTTGCGAATGTTGCAAGTTAAATCTTATTAGCTTACAACAACAGCAAACAAAATCTCATACACAAATAAAAATCTCTTTCGGTATTTGTTTCCAACGAACAATTAACTTTACGTTGGAGATCATGGAAGTCAACCAAAAACCGTGACCATGAATTTTCAAAACCAAGAAATTCAGATATATAACTTGTTTATTTTGACAAAACCCACTTAATTTATTTTTTTTTTTGTTTATCTTTTAGAATTGTAACTTGCTGTTTGTTGTTTATCTCTATATAAACTGTAACTTGTTGTCTCTTGCATACCTCTATATAAATCCACATTCTCACCTTCAAATTATCCTCACTTCATTAATATTCTCTCAATCTTCTTTAAATTATGGCTCGTCCGTCTTTTATCACTATAAACTGCTACTATGGCGGGGAAATAGAAGAGTACCCATTCCCATATTATTACGATTAATATTATTTTAATAAAAGCACATTACTTGATAAAATAATTAATATTAAAATAATCGAACCAATGATATGTTCAAGTTTAAAAGGATATGTCATAAAAAATACTCAAATCTAATTTAATACAAAAATGAGTTTTTAGTTTGGTTCATTTACTTCCGGTTCTATATATAAATAGAAATATATAAACACATATGGAGTAGGTGTACTTTATTGACTAGACCATAGACCATGACTTATTGACTAGACCAGATGATAAGCTTTAAAAAATAATAAAATATAAACTATTGGTGTATTAGTCTAAAAAGTATAATAAAATTATAAAAAAGAATAGTTAAATTGTAAACTATATATAATCCCTTTTCATCACTACTATACTAAGAGTAAAAGACAAATTAAGTAATATATATATATATATATATACATACATACATATATATATACATATATATATACATATATGAGAGGGTTAATGCGAAAAAAAGTTTTAATTATAATTTATAATTTCAGCATTGATTAGATTTTGATCTTGGGGTTCACATTAATTATAATTTATAATTTTATTTAATTCAAAAGAGTAAATTAGTGAACAAAAAATATTCTCTCTCCTCTCTCTAATTAATTTTTTCTTTCTATAATTAATTTATTCCAAATTTTATCTCTCTCATGTTTTTTTTCTTTGTAACTCTTTTTTAATGTATATTTTTATAAATTTTTTTTGTCTTTATCTAAACAAAAAATCAGTAATAAAATAATTTAAAAATAAATGTTTACTAATGAACCAAAATAGTTAACTACCTTTTTTTAAATATTCACCAATGAATAGGATAAAATACTAAACTTCTTATTTAATCACTGATTAATAAATTATTGATTTAAATCAATAAACCTACCAAAAATCTATTTTTTAGATTTTCAATAATGAATAAATTAAATAATCATTTAAAAAAAATATTACGATTTATTGATGAACAAACAATGTAAACCAGAAATATAAAAAACTTGTGCACCTAAAACACTCACCGATGAACCACTATTTACTTAAATCAATAAACCTACTAAAAATCCATTTTTTAAGGGTTCAGTATTGAACAAACTAAATAACTATTTTTTCAAATGAAATATGTTACTATTCATTGATGAACAATGGCATAGAACAAAAATAAAAAAATATTTACATACTAAAGATATTAATAAAGAAAACCTAAAAGATGATTTACATAAAAAACTCACATTATTGAAAGAAAACCTAAAGGATATGAATATGGGTTTCTAAAGAAAAAAAAGTATCTATAAGAATTGCTTCACTAATCAAAAAGAAAAAAAAAGAAATTAAACCACCGGATGTCGTGGTTTGGCGGCGGTGATGGTTGGGTAGCGGCAATGGTGACTTGTGTAGGGTACCGTATTTTCTTCGACGGTGTCTGCAATGGTGAGCGGCAAACGACATGGAGAGAGATTGATGGTTCCCATGAAGAGAAATAGAAAGAGCGGCGGTTGGGCGGTTGAGCGGTGATGTTTGCACCGACGGTTGAGTAGCACATCGGCGTCGGCGACGACGGTTGAGTAGGGTCGAGAATGCTTCTTCAACAGAGAGCAAATTGGGAACATAAGCTTCACCATGACGGCGGTTGAGGAGTGAAAAGATGAAGGAGAACAAAGATCCAAGGCTTACGAAGGGTGGACCGGTGAAGGAAAACAGATCTGGAGTGCGGCACGTTGCCGCCGGCGAGAGGAGAGAGGAGATCGGGAGTGTGGCTCATCACTGCCGGCGGTTGAGGGTGTAGATCCGGTGGTGCTTGAAGATGAAGACACCGAAGAGGCGTGTAGATCACCATACTTATAACTGAATTAACTCTAATCATATATTTTTAATATTAACTTTTGATTCATGAGATCACCTAAATTCCTGTTTTCAATAAATCAAGTTCAAGAGATTTCACAAACACCAAACAAATGAAAGAGTCAAAGAGTTAAAATTTATGAAATTGCATTCCAGCTCAATTACAAAATAATTGGAACTATGAAACATTACACACACACACATATACATACATATATATAATCAGCAACTCCATGATTCAGCCATGCGACAAAACTCTTCCAACAAACTGAAAGATAAATGACTCAGAGTTAGCAATTTAATTCTTAATTTCAAAGTGGCTCTCGCAAAGAATCTTCACAAACTCATATTATCTTCATCTCGCAAATAATCTTCACAAACTCATATTAGCTCTTTGTAATTATTCTGCACAAAACTCATCACAACCTCCTCTTTATTCGCCGCCGTCGCATAACCTTTTTAGAAAATTTCACCATTTCAACTTAAAATTTTTATTCAAATTTTAAAAGGCAATGTTAGTCAAAACATTAAATTCGGATAACGACAACATCTCGGGTTTACAAGAAGAGTTGCGGCTTCGTATTTTATCTTTTCTGGGTACACATGAAGTAATTCAGACTTCTATGATATCAAGGTCTTTTCTTAAATCATGAACGAACTTTTTTCACAAATAATATTGTTAACAAAAACATTAACAAAACTAATTTGGAAAAAAATCTATTATCGAAAACAATATAACCGGGATTTCAACCTCCGGTTTTTAATTAAAGTCGGCTTTTGACCTTGGGGTTTTTAATACAAAATTCAATTCCTAACTTCCCAAATGTGTGACTAGTTGACCAAAATTTTTTTTATAAAATAGCTAAAACCGGCCTTTGAAGGCCCGGTTTTTAAAAAGTTTTTAAATTTTTTAATGGCCGACACAACTGACATTCTTTCACATGATTCAAAGAGAGGCCATGCATTTTTCGTAATCCTTCAATTTTTTTCAAACTCCTTTCAAATATTTTTCAACTCGTTCAACCTTTCAATAGATTATTATTGTTAGTGTTTTTATAATTTTATAAATCTGTAGTTATTATTTTTATCTTACTACATGTTAATAGTTAATACTTTGTGTTTTTTAACAGCGGAGTTTGATGATGTTTACACATAAAAAATTATTCACCATCGTCATTTTGTCACTACACCTGCTAGTATATACACAAGGTAACATTCATAAATAACTTGATAAATGACCTTACAACATAGATTTAAAATTTTAAAATATACCTAAAACATGACTAGTTCAAAAAATTTAAGAATGAGTGTTTGGGCATGTGGTTATGTTATGACCGGTTTGCTTGCATAATCCACACCTTCTTACAGTGGGCTCATTTGTGTCCATTTCATTACGTATTCTACGTGCCCGTCTCCTACCTCTACCTATTGAAAGTCTTGATGTGTTGGCTCTGATTCTCTAACCCGGGTCATTCTAATAAGAAACATGAGGAAGAGGAGAAAAGTCACTACGGTATTTCCGTTTGTATGTATGTGTTGTGTACACTTTAATACTTTATTCACAAGTGTGTGTGGGTTTTCACCCATATGACGACAAACAACAATCCCATGTGAACATGGGAACCTTCGCACTTGCCACTTCCCGAACGTACACTCACGTTCACCGTATTGGACCGTGTAGTGGTTTCCACCCGTGTCATTGGTTTGCAACCTTGACACCACTCTGTAGATACCATATGTGTAGTCAAACTCTGTAATGTCATGCTGCTGCGCTTATTGGTTGTACATGTTGAAAAGTTGTACATGTTGAAAAGGCGCCATACACGTGAGGGTAGCGGCGTTTCGCAATTGGTTGCAATTTCCATATGCTTTCTAAAATGTTGTACTATTTTATTAAAAGTGAAATCAATTAAAGCCCTAATTGGAAGAAGCCAAGCTCCTCGCAATGCTTATTCAATCTCTCTGCAATATTGGTCGTTAGGTTTCCCCAACGACCATGGTTTGTGTCATGTAGAAGCGACCACTTACCGGTTCCAATCTCTTTTAAATACTCCCACACATTATGATCGATCCTTTTCATTTCGTGAAGGCTTGTGTATACTTTCGCCTCTGAGTCGTGCAACCCATCGCCCAACACAGTTTCTTGATCCTGTAGTTCTTGAATCTCTTATTTAAGTTGCTTTGGACGTGGAGACAATTCCCATCATGTTCCCCATCCCTTGATGCATCCGGCTAAATCCGTCGACCTACGTAAATAGTTAATATACATGTTAGTATCTTTATAAATAAATATTAAAATCAACTAACATATATGAAATAAATATGAAACAAAATGTACAACTAACTCAACAGTCCTCCAAGATTACTGAACCGATACGAGTTTTCTAGAACAACCCTGGGTTTTTAATTAATAGGACGGTATGAGGCTAATACCATCCCATATAATCGTTTTCCGTTGTTGGATAATTGGAGAAAACCTCTACGCTAACAAGCTGGAGACGTTCTTCCCACCGACTTATATATTGCGCATGATACGTCGCGCAGTCTCTCAATGACGCCCCTATATGTGAGATCACATGTAATTTAATATGATGCGCTACACTTAATTCGGGATTTGGTGGAATTGATTGTATGAAATGGAACTGCCTAATTACCCTACTGGGTTGGCACTCCTCCACAACTTCCCAATAAATTATAAATGTATCACAAATCCAATTTAACACATCTAGTTTGCACATTGCGGGCAGTGAGGATATAGCATCCGTGTAAGAAGTCCAGGGAAACTGCAACAAATAGTTTGATTGTTTTATTTATGACATTAACCAATAAAAAAACCATCATTTACAAAAAATCAGAATACCTCATTTTCTTGTAACACCCGCAGTCTCTCCCGGTACACCGTTAGGTTGTATCGAGCGTTGTCTCCGAAACGAAGTGGACACTTCCACCTTAATACGGAAAGGAAAATAATTATTTTTAAGGTTAATAAAAACAATAGATACACAAATTAAACATATCTAGAACCATAAGGTTCGGTTCTTGGATTATTTGGGTCCACTTCAACTTTTGGAGCAATTGGGGAAGTGGCTGGCAACCTACACCAAGCCCACAACTGCAACAACATAAGCGGCCCTGTGATTTGTGTTGAATTTGGTGATGCAGCTTTGCACAAGTTTCTGTACAAACATGCTAGAACAGCACTTCTCCAACTAAGTTCACTATATCTATCTAAGTCTTCTATTAATGTTAATATACACATATGTACATAGCTATCAGACGTATTCGCAAAAAGGACACCACCCAAAAAAAGTAGTATATACAGTCGGGCTCTTTTTCTACACTCATTGTCAGAAGCGTTTTTGGATAAAGGGAGTCTATCCAGCTCCTTATATAAATAAGTACTTCTCACCTTACCATCTCGAAAATGGTCGGGTTCTGGTGTAAGTCCCAGCAATGTGTGACACATTGCTAACATGAGATCATGACTCCACTTCCTTTCCATCCCCGTTACAACAGCACCGGAGACATGTAAACACCACATAACTTGAACATCTTGGAGGGTTATAGTTACCTCTCCAATTGGTAAGTGAAATGTGTGGGTTTCCGAACACCATCTCTCAACAAGTGCGGTGATAAGACTGTGGTCAAGTAACTTGTAACCACTGTCAAACACACCTCCGAATCCAGCGTCCCGAATGTACTACATCACTTTCGTCGGGATTGGATGTCTCTTGATGCTTTTCCATAATTTCTGGTCAGATCTTCTAACATCCAAAGGTTCATCATTTAGTTCACCTTTAAACAACTTATACGCTCTGTGATCATTCCCCAACCACAATAAGTCTTTTTCGGTCGGACCGGGCGTAATTCTAGTATTCACCATTGTTGTCTGCCATAGAGAAAAAAAATAACAATCATCATTGTTAGAACCAATTTTATTTTTTAACAAACAATAACTAGAAGTCTGAATCAAAAAATTACTTACTAAATATTGCAGTTGATGTTATTGATTGCTTCCTTACTGGTTATATCTTGTTTGCTTTAGATGTTCTTTCCTATATGCTTGCGGTTTCTTTCTTTCTTGGTATATTTTTGTATACACGAAAGTGAGTTATATAGAAATTTATGAGAGATAGAAAGAGAGGAGTGCATGAGATAGAGGCAATCAATTGGCTGATGTGGAGGTGTGTACATTATTAAATGCATGGCTGTAGTATTAAATGCATGGCTCTCTTTTAACAAAATGCATGGCTCTCTTTGAATCATGTGAATGAATGTCGGATGTGTCGGCCATTAAAAAAAATTTAAAAACGTTTTAAAAACCGGGACTTCAAAGGCCGGTTTTAGCTATTTTATAAAAAAAATTTGGTCAACTAGTCACACATTTGGCAACTTAGGAATTGAATTTTGTATTAAAAGCCGGAAGGTCAAAAGCCGACTTTAATTAAAAACCGGAGGTTGAAATCCCGGTTATACTGTTTTCGATAATAGATTTTTTTCCAACTTAGTTATGTTAATTTTTTTGTTAACGGTATTATTTGTGAAAAAAATTCATCATGGACTCGGCTTCCTACATTAAGTTTTAGAGCATGTGAATTACAAAATCCACCTCTAGCTTTCGATAAATATGTCATGGAAGTGTTATCTTTACGTGAACATCATGCACATAACATACCTCTGTAGAGATTATCTTTTGAGCATGACGGTACATGCAGTGCCAACCTTTATTTTCATAAAGCTTACACAAACAATGTAAAAGAGTTTAAAGTTTCGATTCGGTCCAAGTATAAATGAATTATCTTGGCCGGTTAATTTAATTAAATTGGCTAAGGAATTGATTACTTTAAAACTCCAGTCAATTTCCAAACCTATTGCGTTTTCTCCCCCTACACCCGCTTATGTCTGTTTTAAAAAACTTTAAAATTTAAGTTTATTTCATGCAGTGATAAATGACGTAGACCCATTCCGTGGGTTATGGTCATTAAATAAATTAAAACTTACTGTTTGCAATATTGAAACAGAAGATTGTAAAATTATTATTGCATGTGAGAATCTTGAAGAGGTTAGTATAGACACATACGATCCTCTTATAATCTCCAAATTTATTACACCAAAACTAAAATTTTTGAAGTATGCGGGTCGAACCTATTCACTATTGCAACAACCAAATGTTTATATCCGTGTACTTGAAACCATAATTCTTGATTTTAATGGTTTCAAATATGAGAAAAATATATTTGACCAACTTATATCATTTTATGATATCATTCGCAACGTCAAAATTTTAACATTAAAAAAGAAGTTGATGTATTTGATGTCTACAATATAGAGGAGTTGGCACTTCGCGTATCATCTTTCAAAATCTTAACTACTTTACAGATAGATCTTAGACTTCATTGTGCAGTCAAGTTGTTGTTAGTCGAAGAAGTTCAATCATACTTTCTACAACAATTAGACACAGCTATAACTACTATTATACATCCACAATGCGGGAGATGTCAAATTCATTGTCATTGTAGAGTTGGTCTATTTAACATATTTTAACATTTATAACAAAATTTGTAAACAAAAATTTTAGTATATATTTAATGAAGCATTTAATTTTTTTGATGTCATAGCTTTTTAGTCAAGTTTTTAGCCTTGTCATCATAGCTTTTTACAAGTTGCTAGCTTTTGTCTATACATGTAGCCTTGGCTATAATCATCATTGCTTTTCAGCTTTATCATCATAGCTTTTGACAAGTTGCTAGCTTCTGATTTGTTTATTAATCTCTTGATAAACATATATGAAAGACTAAACATATATGAAAGGGAATATTAGCTTGTACCGAGAAACTAATAAATATTTATATACAATAAATAGATAATTTTTTATAAAGAAAAGTTATATTACAATCTTCTAATCTAAATAAAAGACTAACATTAATAAAATCTATTAGATAAAAATAATAAAAAAACAAAAGTTTAGAATACCTCTCTTTTTATTTCTTGAAATAATATTTATAAGTTCAAACATATTTAACTCTAATCTTATTTTAACGCTTTTCTTCATTAACAATGTAATGCCTGAACTTTCAAAAATAAATAAAAGAATATTTTATTGAGAAATAATTATAGTATTGGGTTATGGATTTAATTATGGACTAGATTGATCTAATTGGGCTTGAACGACTTAATTAATTAGAAAAGTGGTCATAGGCTTGGACTTGATGAGTAAGTGGGATTATGCCTTATTGAGAAGATATATATATATATATATATATATATATATATATATATATATATATATAGAAGAATAGGGCAAAGCCCCCAACACCTTGTTACTGTTCTATTAGTTCAAAAGAAAATCAGTATGTGTTTGTGTGTGTTTTGCTCTTGAGGAAGCAGAGGAGAGGAGTCTCAAGAATTATTGTGGACTTAAAGAATTTTTAAGAAAATCATTAGGTAATGTTTCCTACCTCAGTATGATATTGTAGGTACGAAGTTTATCTTGTTTGAATGATAATAGGAGGAGTTAGAATCTGGGTTTTTGGAGTTCTGGGTTTATGAAAGAACTAGAGAAAAGAATTGAGATGTAAACCCTTAATAATTGATAAAACATGAATATATCTTGAAGAAAGTATTCAAATGAATGGAGATATGTTTTGTAACAAAAATAAAATGAATTGGTTGAGTTTTGAAAAAACTTGATTTTTGGCCATAGAGCCTGGGCGATGAAAATAATGAACTGATAGGGATGACTCCCATGCCATGCGACTTTCGTATGGCCACTTGTTACCACCATGCGACATTATACATGTAAGCCATGCGACTTTATGCCTGAAACCATGCGACATTTCCCGTAAGCCTCCATGCGAATTCACCCAATTGAACCATGCGACTTTCATGATTAAAAGCCCATTCTTGCGACACTTACTTGTATCTATACCCCATGCGACTTTCGCATGCCTACCCATGCGACCTCCACTTGAAAACTACCATGCGACTTACATCTTCAAATGCTATGCGACTTACACCTTGAATACCCATGCGACCTATTACAAAACACCTCATGCGACTTTCATACAGTCCATGCGACTTTCATATAGTCCATGCGACTTAATATGTATAACGGCTAGTCCGACCTTTGTAAGCATGTACTGGTCCGACTTTTAGTTGAGAATGTGAGGTCCGAATTTCGGTCGAGGAATATGGTCCGACCTTGAGTATTGAAACTTGATACGATTATATGCATTGTAGGTTGTGCTTTGGACTCAATACCAAGCAATTCGTTACTAGCTGTTAATTGAGAAACTAAGACTGCGAACAGGTGAGTATTCTTACTTACTATCTAAACCTAATGATGTACGTGATTGACATGTTGTATGTTATACGATTTGATGAACCTCTGAATTGATGAATTGATGATGTGTTATGCTTTGCTTAATGATGGGACCGTTCACTTCTGTGACGAGAATGATGGGACCGTTCACTTCGGTGATAGGAATGATTTGACCGCTCATTTCGGTGACGGGAATGTGGGACCGACTACTACGGTAGCGGGAATGTGGAACCAACTACTACGGTAGCGGGAATGTGGGATTGACTCCTACGGTAGCGGGAATGAAAGATGTAGCATGATTATGGAAACAAATGATTTGATGTCATATGGTTGGTTGTAAGTAAAAGTACTCGCTAAGCTTTGTGCTTACGGTTGTTGTTTAACTCTCTTTTCAGGCGATGGCCACGGCCGGGCTCCAACACGTGTTTGATAGCTCATCTCCCACAAGCTTCCGCAATGTTTTAACCATTTTGAATTTCCCGATGTATTCCGAAACTATTACAATTGAATTTACGATTTTATGGGTTTTCACCGACGGTTGTAATTACCGTTATACAATGTTTTATTTATGGTAAGATATTAATCGTACGCTTTGGCATTCGCTAAAAAATTTTTTAAAAAATAAAAAATTTTGGGATGTTACAACTTGGTATCAGAGCCTTGGTTTAAGAGATTCGAATACGTTCCCGCGTGTTTGAACTTAAACCTTGGTTCGTGAAGGATTTTAGACAACGTTTTGAAACCTTTTTCAAGTGTTAAATATTACGATGAGCTATCGGCCGGAGCTAGTCCAAGTGGTCACACACGAGTACAAGGTATGAAATTATGATATGATGACTATGTTAACTGAGATTTTGAATTGAACTGTTTTAGTAGAATCAGAATAGAATGACACGATAATGCTTACCTGATAACTGTCTATGTACTTGATGAGATGATTGATACATGGCCCAAGCCAGTAAATCGGGATTCCTAGTGGTAATGACCAGATCCAATACGTGTAGCGTGTTTGTAATAATAGGGCCCATATTTTTATCTGCACATGACACTTGTTGAAACTTGTCAAAATCCGGGGAATCTTGTGAATCCGGTAAGGGATACTTGTAGAGATAGGATGCATGTAGCTAGGGTGCCTTAGAATGACTAGGGTTGCCTGATAGCTGTACTTATGACATGAAATACGTGAGATATGAACCGATATAGTGATGAGGACTGTGTGCTAATGCCGCCTGTTAATTAAGTGCATTGTCTATACATCTAGTATGGTGACTACGAGAAATTGATATGTGATACCAACGGGTTTTGAAAACCCACCTGATGGGGAAAATGCTAGCGTAACGGGGGAGAGCAACCCTCGTGCACAACCAATACTGAATCAACCTGAGAATGTGATTCCGGAGAATGTTGTACCGGAAACTGTGTTGAATGAGGAGGAGTATGGGGACTCGGCTATGACCGAATTGGTGACTACTGTGGTTACCAACACGTGGAAGGAGCTGCTGCCTAAAATTGTGGAGAATTTAAAGCTAGATATGGGCACTATGATCGACCAAAAACTAGAAGCCTTATGGGCGGCAAAAAAAGCTACTGCGGCTGTTGTCGTCGCCCAGCACGTAACACCGACCGCTAATCAAGTGACCCCTGGAGGAACTTTTCGGGATTTCTCGGCTTGTTAGCCACCTGTGTTTGATGGAGTCTTAGACCCGGTGCAGAGCACTAGATGGGTCTCTACGATAGAGGGATCTTTCTTTACCGGCCGTTGAGCTAAAGACTCTAAAGTTTGGTTTGCTTCTAACTTCCTAAGGGTAGCCGCCAAGGACCGGTAAGATGAAAGGCGAAGCTATCGCCCAGATGAAGTGGGAGGAGTTCACGACGGTGTTTTATGAGGAATATGCTCCTAAGGTCGAGGTGGAGCGAGTGATAGATGACTTTATGAAACTCAAGCAGACCACGAAGACGGTTGCAGATTCAAGGAGAAATTATTGTATTGCCCAGCATATGCAAGCGACGAGAGGTTGCAGATTCACAGGTATACGCAAAAGGCTGAGTGAGGATATTCAGGAGGTTGTGGTGAATGGCCAGTATGCTACACTGGACCAACTGATCGAGGGAGAAAGAAAGAGGGAACTGTATCTGATGGAAAGAAACAAGAAGAGGTGAGCAGAATGGGCTGCACTAGGCACCAACATTGGGAAACAACCATTTAAGAAAGTAAATGCTGGAAGTTTCAGGCCCGCCGTAAGAAACCCGGGGGCGAAGTGCGGAAAATGTGGTAAGGGGCACGCTGGAGAGTGCCGGGTCGGAACCGTAAATTGTTTTGTGTGTGGAAGGAGTGGACACTACAGGAAGGATTACAAGGTTCACTTGAATGTATGCTTCAAGTGTAACAAGCCGGGGCACCGCATGGCCGAGTGCCCGGAAGCGACATGAGGCAGCGGGAGACCTGCCTGGCAACCACCGCTCCGGATCACCAACGGAGAGAAGGGAAAGAAACCCGAGGTTCCAAAGCCTCGAGGGCGTGCATTTCAAATGACAGTGGAGGAGGCCAAGGCCTCCACTTGTATTATTTGATTCCGGGGCGAGTAAATCCTTTGTATCTTCTGCTTTCTGTAACAAATTTGTAATAGCACCGGTGAAGTTAGAAACACCGTTAGAGGTAGAGATAGCCGATGATAAGGCTTTGTGTGTTACAACGATCTATAGGGATAATGTATTAGTGATAGATGATGTACCGTTGAAGCATACGATCTATGTGGTTGTGGGAATGGATTGGTTGGGTCGTCATCAGGCCAACATCTTGTGCAAGCAAGGGATCATACGGATTAAGAATCCAAGTGGGGGAGAAATCTCCATCTACGGTAAACGGCAGAATGGGTTGACGGCATGCTGCACCGTGACCAAGGCGGCGAATAATCTACAAAAGGGTTGCACGGCCTTCATAGCTCATGTGGTTGACTCGAGGATGGAAAGAAGAAATTGACAGTTTCTGATGTACCCGTAGTGTGCGATTACCCGGAAGATTCCCGTAGGAATTGTCGGGGATTCCGTCAGACAGACAAGTAGAGTTTCGTATAGACTTGGCACCTGGGGTTGCGCCTATCGCCAAGGCACCGTACCGGCTAGCACCGCTGGAGATGCAAGAACTGATGTCACAACTTCAGGAACTGCTTGATTAGGGATTTATATGCCCAAGTAGCTCACCGTGGGGAACGCCGATCCTTTTCATGAAAAAGAAAGATGGAACCTTCGGGATGTGCATAGATTATCGCGAACTGAATAAGGTGACAATTAAGAACCGTTATCCGCTGCCAAGGATCGATGACCTGTTTGATTAACTGTAAGGAGTGGCTTGTTTCTCAAAGATAGACTTACGGTCGGGTTACCATCAACTTAAGGTTCGAGAGGAGGACATAGCCAAGACGGCTTTTCGCACGCGCTATGGGCACATCGAGTTTGTCGTCATGCCTTTCGGTCTCACAAACGCGCCGGCAGCATTTATGGATATGATGAACCGAGTCTGCAGACCAATGCTTGACAAGTCCATGATAGTATTCATCGATGACATCTTGGTTTACTCAAATACTGAGGCCAAGCACGAACTACACCTACAGGAAGTACTCGAAGAGGGAGAAGCTTTACGCGAAGTTTTCCAAGTGCGAGTTTTGGTTGTCGGAAGTTCGGTTTCTCGGGCACCAGGTGAACCGAGACGGGATCAAGGTCAACCCCTGCGAAGATAGTGGTAGTGATGAAATGGGAGACACCAAAGAATGCTACAGAGATCCGGAGTTTTCTAGGGTTGGCCGGCTACTACAGGAGGTTTATTAAGGATTTCTCGAAGATAGTGGTGCCATTGACTAAGTTGACAAAGAAAAGTGTTTGTTTTGTTTAGGGAGAGGAACAACAGACAGCGTTCGAAACCCTCCGAGGCAAGTTGTGTGAAGCCCCAATTTTGACATTACCGGAAAGGATGGAGGACCTAGTAGTCTATTGCGATGCGTCCCATGTGGGACTTGGTTGCGTGCTAATGCAAAGAGGAAAAGTGATTGCCTATGCCTCGCGATAACTGAAACTGCACGAATGCAACTACCCGACTCATGACCTGGAGCTAGCAGTCGTGGTGTTTGCACTCAAGTTGTGGAGACATTATTTGTACCGCGTCAAGTGCACGATACACACGGATCACAAAAGTTTAAAGTACTTCGCTGATCAAAACCTGAACATGCGCCAACGAAGATGGTTAGACCTAGTCAAGGACTACGACTGTGAAATCTTGTATCATCCGGGAAAACCTAACGTGGTAGCAGACGCACTGAGCCGCAAGGCGAGCCACGTACAGTTGAATGTAAAGTGTTTAAGGATGACGGTTACAACTTCACTATTCTATTCGATTTTGAAAGTTCAAGACGAAGCAAGCAATAAAGAAAACCAGAAAACCGAGAGGGTAAAGGGCCAGATGGCGTTAATGGTTAAGGATAGTCGCGGGTTGTGGACCCGATACAGACGAATTTGGGTACCAAGGATTACAAAAGTCTGAAATCTTATTCTTGATGAAGCACACAAGTCGAAATTTTCTATACATCCAGGAACCACGAAAATGTACAGAGGCTTGAAAATGGACTACTAGTGGCCGGGGATGAAGAGAGATGTGGCTAAGTACGTCGAAAAGTGCCTCACATGTCTACGAGTGAAAGCTGAGCACCAGCGTCCGCATGGTAAACTTCAACCGCTGGAGATACCCGTACGGAAATGGGAACACATAACGATGGACTTGATAACGAAGCTACCGAAAACACCAAGGAACTATGATGCGATCTAGGTAGTGGTTGATCGATTAACTAAAAGTGCTCATTTCATACCGATTCGAGAAGCTAGTTCGGCCGAGAGATTGGCTGATATTTATGTAAAGGAAATAGTCTCGAGGCACGGGGTGCCGGTAACCATCATTTCTGACAGGGATGTGCGATTCACGTCCAGATTTTGGAGAAAATTTCATGAGGATTCGGGAACAAGGGTTAACTTGAGTACAACATATCACCCCCAAACTGACGGGCAAAGTGAACTGACTATCCAAACGCTGGAAGATATGCTAAGGGCTTGTGTGATCGACTTCGGGGGAAGCTGGGATTTCTAGTTACCCATAGCAGAATTCTCGTACAACAACAGTTACCACGCGAGTATTGACATGCCACCGTACGAGATACTGTACGATAGGAAATGTAGAACCCCGATCTGTTGGGGTGAGGTTTGACAAAAAGAACCTGGCAACACGGAAATAGTACAGAAAACCTCAGAATATGTACAACAAGTTCATGAACGGCTCAAAGCCGGCAGAAGAGCTATGTAGATAAATGCAGATCATTACTGGAATTCCTAGTTAGTGACTATGTATTGTTAAAGGTATCTCCATGGAAAGGAATAATACGATTCAGAAAACGAGGAAAACTAAACCCAAGGTTTATTGGGCCTTTCAAAGTCATCGCAAGAATTGGTAAGGTGGCTTATCGTTTGGAGCTACCCGAGGAGTTATCGAAGCTACACGACACCTTCCATGTGTTCCATATGAGGAAATGTTTAGCCGATGAGTCGGCATTTGTGCCATTGGAGCACATCACCATAGATGAGAAATTTAACTACATCAAGAGGCCGGTTGAGATTATCGAAAAGAGGATCAAGCAACTACGTAACAAACAAGTAGGGATGGTCAAGGTGCAATGGAAGCACCACAAGGGTTCAGAATGGACATGGGAGTCCGAAGAAGAAATGAGAAAGTACTACCCCACAATGTTCGAATAAAGATTTCGAGGACGAAATTGTGTTTAAGTGGGGGAGAGTTGTAATGCTTGAACTTTCAAAAATAAATAAAAGAATATTTTATTGAGAAAATAATTATAGTATTGGGTTATGGATTTAATTATGGACTAGATTGATCTAATTGGGCTTGAACGACTTAATTAATTAGAAAAGTGGTCATGGGCTTGGACTTGAGGAGTAAGTGGGCTTAGGACTTATTGAGAAGATATATATATATATATATATAGAGAGAGAGAGAGAAGAATAGGGCACAACCCCCAACACCTTGTTACTGTTCCATTAGTTCAACAGAAAATCAGTGTGTGTTTTGCTCTCGAGGAAGCAGAGGAGAGGAGTCTCAAGAATCATTGTGAACTTAACGAATTGTTAAGAGAATCATCAGGTAATGTTTCCTACCTCAGTATGATATTGTAGGTACCAATTTTATCTTGTTTGAATGATAATAGGAGGAGTTAGAATCTGGGTTTTTGGGGTTCTGGGTTTATGAAAGAACTAGAGAAAGGAATTGAGATGCGAACCCTTAATACTTGATGAAACATGAGTATATCTTGAAGGAAGTGTTCAAATGAATGGAGAAATGTTTTGTAACAAAAATAAAATGAATTGGTTGAGTTTTGAAAAAAACTTGATTTTTCGCCATGGAGCCTATGCAATGAAAATAATGAACTGACAGGGATGACTCCCATGCCATGTGACTTTCGTATGGCCACTTGTTCCCACCATGCGACTTTATACTTGTACTCCATGCGACTTTATGCCTGAAACCATGCGACCTTTCCCCTAAACCTCCATGCGACTTTCACCCGATTGAACCATGTGACTTTCATCCTATATATATAATATATATATAATATATATATATATATACACCATGCGACTTTCATGATTAAAACCCCCTTCATGCGACTCTTACCTATATGTATACCCCATGCGACTTTCGCATTCCTACCCATGCGACCTCAACTTGAAAACTACCATGCGACTTATCCTTAAAACACCTCGTGCGACTTTTAGATATACAAATCAAGCCATGCGACTTACACCTTCAAATGCCATGCGACTTACACCTTGAATACCCATGCGACCTATTACAAAACACCTCATGCGACTTTCATATAGTCCATGGGACTTAATATGTATAACAGCTAGTCCGACCTTTGGAAGCTTGTAGTGGTCCGACTTTTAGTTGAGAATGTGAGGTCCGAATTTCGGTCGAGGAATATGGTCCGACCTTGAGTATTGAAACTTGATACGATTATATGCATTGTAGGTTGTGCTTTGGACTAGTGACCAAGTAATTCGTTACTAACTGTTAATTGAGAAACTAAGACTGCGAACAGGTGAGTATTCTTACTTACTATCTAAACCTAATGATGTACGTGATTGACATGTTGTATGTTATATGATTTGGTGAACCTATGAATTGATGATGTGTTATGCTTTACTTAATGATGGGACAGTTCACTTCGGTGACGGGAATGATGGGACCGTTCCCTTCGGTGACGGAAATGATGGGAATGTTCACTTTGGTGACGGGAATGATGGGACCCATCACTTTGGTGACGGGAATGTGGGACCGACTACTACGGTAGCGGGAATGTGGGACCAACTACTACGGTAGCGGGAATGAAAGATGTAGCATGATTATGGAAACAAATGATTAGATGTCATATGGTTGGTTGTAAGTAAAAGTACTCGCTAAGCTTTGTGCTTACGGTTGTTGTTAACTCTCTTTTCAGGTGATGGCCACGGCGGGGCTCTAGCACGTGTTTGATAGCTCATCTCCCACAAGCTTCCGCAATGTTTTAACCATTTCGAATTTCCCGATGTATTCCGAAACTATTACAATTGAATTTACGATTTTATGGGTTTTCACCCATGGTTGTAATTAACGTTATACAATGTTTTATTTATGGTAAGATATTAATCGTACGCTTTGGCATTCGCTAAAAAAATAAAAAATAAAAATTTTTGGGACGTTACAAACAACCAATAACTGCTTTCGTCATGTTTAAAATCATTATTATCTTGATAAGGAGACGGGTAATATACGACAAAAAGTGGTTGTTTATATCATTATAATTGTTGTGTATAACAAAAAGTTGTTACATCATGTATGAAATTTTCTTTTTTGATTTGACGTATGATTTGGCACTGATTAGGAATTATTGATATTTCTAGATTAGATCTCTGTGTGATATATTGGCCGGTTTAAGAAAATGATAAATATTATACATATATAAAATAGTATTATATATGTATATATAAGTATTATACATATATAGCGAAATACATGAGAATTGGTACAGAAGTCATCAATACCCAAACTAACAATGGAAGCGTTGTTGTAAGAATTAAAAAAATTATCAATAACTATATGGTCTTTTGAAGTTTGAATAATTTCTTTATAACAATAATAAAACTTGGCTAGCATTAAATATATTTTATTCTAAAAAAATAAAGTAGATGTAACACCCTGAATTTTAGCACAAATTTAAACTTTTTAAATTTAAACAAAAACATCATTGTTTTGATATTAGTTTACAACATTAGGCGGAAGCTGTGTAAAATATACAAAAGTTGGTGTTACTTCTTGACCCGAATAGATGACCATTAATTACAAATAGACAAAATATGAGAATAATCATGTATTCCAAACATATCCAAAGGCAACAAGCTTCTCCCAAAAGCATCTACCCGCCTCACCGGCATCATGCTACTATTTATCTGCGGATACGAAAACATAAACACTGGTTTATTAGCATAAGCTAGTGAGTGCACCAAAAACAAGTTAAACAAATAAACAAGTCATCGTATATGCATGAGAACTATGGCATCAATAATGAAATCACACAAGATGTGGGGGACAAGTCCACTTATACTTGTATTTTCCATAGGGGCCAACCATGGTCAACAAGTCCTCGTGGGGGTGTGTCCACATCTCCCGTCAAGGTGGGGGAAGCACGAAGCAGTCCACCATACAACGGTTATCTGGAGTGTAAGCCCCGTTCCCCAAGTCTACTCGTGTTGCTTAGGTTCGGTGGCTCGTCAGCCTAGTGAACCCACACAGTTATAATGGGTACTGACATACCCCTCCACTCTCTGCACGGATCCCTTAACCACCCGTGTATCGAGGTTCCTCAATTGCCGAAGCCAGATGAACCAGTACACGTCTCAATGGCTAGGAACCCTGGTGGTACAGAGTAATATCAGACGGTGGTCCGGACTAAATCACATACCCCAAAGGATCACATGAATCACAGGCCAAAACGACCAGATAATCCAAGCAATCAAGCTGTCACAAAACACATAAGTGTCACAACTTGCTAGAATCAACACAAAGCATAGCATGCTTCAAGTCAAGTGAATCATATATTCAATTACATAAATCATTATCATAAACATGATAATAAGCAATAAAAGTTCACATTGATGCCATATATATACATAAAACATAGTACATAAGAAACAATTGATGACTTGCACATTTAAAAGCATTTTGTGTATCCGCAGGGTACAACTCACCTGTCTGAAGTGATGAGGATCACTTCCACTTCAAATCAAAGCTATAAGTCACTTGCACAAAGATCCTATGATCATAACACAATGTTAACTTAGTTAAGTTAACCAAACATTGAAGCTACACACGGGTATAGACTCAAAACATGACTTAAACACTAATTTCGGGACTTTAAGACTCCCTATGAACTCCCTAAAACCATTAGAAACAATCCCAAACTAAATACAAGGTCAAATGGGGTCAAAAACAACTTTTTGGAGGTTTAAGGGGGTCTCGCACCGTGAGACAGGGTGCCTCGCGCTGGGAGAAAATCTCTGGAAATCTCTTGAAAAATGGCCATCGACAAAGCAGTACCTCGCGCCGCGAGCCATCGTGAACAAGAACCTGCACCTTGTGGTTAAACACCAAGTCGACCAAAACTCAAATTTTCCCATATCAAACTTGTTTGCAGCATGACAAACCCTCAATAACACTTCAAAACATTACAATAACAACATTTATTACTACTTTGATCATCAAAACCCTACCCATACTCATCTTCCCCATTTTGACCCATTTAACAACACATATACCAATTTCAACCATAAACTACTATCAAGACTTAAAATCAAACATAATTTAGGAGTAAAGCTTACTTGATTCCAGAACCCACTTGTTTTGTTGCTTTCTTGTTCCAAATCAAGCACAAAATAAAGAAATTGAAGTCTAAACACTTCTAACTTTGAATCCAAGCCCCCAAATCACACATTCCCTTTGATTCCACCTTCTTCTTCTTCTCTCTTTCTAGAACTCTCCCTCTCTCTCCACGATGATTTTCTCCAGATTTATTTACAATTTGACTTCAATAATTGAAGTCTTGACATATATATACATATTTACATATATGGCCCTCAAGCTTTCATTCCCTTAACATTTATTTACCAATTCTAATATACATAGCACACACACAATCTAGTAGTAATTAAATACAAATAAAACACATAATTTTACTAATTCTCATTTAAACTTGCTTATATATTTTATAATTTTACAAAAATACAAGGTATTACACTAGATACATGTAAGAGTCTAATATATTAATGTAATATATTTTAATAAGTGGTGGAGAAGAAATAGGAGACGTGATCAATAGCTATCCACATCCTTCATTCACAACTTTTATTGGTGCAATACAAATACGAAAGTGTAATGGATAAGGAATAGGAAGGTATGTAATGGATAAGGAATTGGTCTAATAAACCCAATATTTCGATAGGAATAGGAGGGCCCAATACAAATAGGCCCAACACATGTAATTATTGAAGGGAGTAACATTTCTCACATAGCATATGCGAAATAGGAATAGGAGGGCCCAAACCCAAACCCAAACCCAAGCCCAACATATGCAAATTTGAAATCATATGCAAAGCCCAAATGTAAATATGAAAATATGAAATTGCAAAACCCATATGTAATGAAAATAGTGCCAGACAAATGCGAAATAATGTTTTCTCACCTAACATGTGCGAAATTGCAAAGCCCATATGTGTGAAATTGCAAAGCCCATATGTAATGAAAATTGTTTCTCACCTGACATGAATAGTGTAAAAAAAGGGTCCTGCTATGCACACGGTTTCCGTGTGGGTAGTAAAATGAATTCCGTTATTGGTAAATGCGAAACAACCCAATTTCGTAATGGGTAAATGCGAAATTGGTAACGTAATTTGTAAATGCGAAAGCCATTCCGTGGGTACTAAATGCGAAAGCCACAAATCCAAGATTTGTAATAAAGCCCAAGACCTTCTAGGCCTCTAGCCTATCTAAATCAGATCCACACATACTCAAACATAAACAACCAGAAATCAAAGAAATCTGTTTGGGCTTTTTCATCCAAAATTTGTTTGGGCTTTGTATACATTTTTATATTGGGCTTCGCATATTCACGTTTTGGGCTTTCCATATGATTTCATATTTTTATATTTATATTTGGGTTTTGCATATGATTTGAAATTTGCAGGCTTGGGTTTGGATTTTTGTATTTATGTTGCGTATAGATTTGTCACTTGGGCTTGGGTTAATATGTTGGGTATAGATTTACATAAGATGGGAGTCATACATAAAGTATGTGATAGAGATATCATAAAAGTTCGCATACATTTAAAAAACAAAAACAAACAAAATTAATAAATTAATAAACAACCAAAACAAGTCACCATGATAGAGTGGATTAAGGAAAGGGAACATGGTCATAGTCTACTTTGCTTTTTTCTTCTACAGAAAGAGTGGATTCGTTTATTATTTTTATCTCCTACTTCTTCTCCACCACTTATGAAAATATATTTTATTACTATATTAGACTTTTACATGTATCTAGTTTATTTTTTTAGAATCAAATATATTTAATGGTAACCAAGTTTTATTATTGTTATAAAAAAATTATTCAAACTTCAAAAGACCACATGGTTGTTGATCATTTTTTAATTCTCACAACAACGCTTCCATTGTTAGTTTGGGTATTGACGACATCTATACCAATTCTAATGTATTTTCCTTTATATAAATAAGATATATAAATATTGTTTTATATATGTATAATGTTTATCGTTTTTTTAAACCGACCAGTATATCACCCAAAGATCTAATCTAGTAATATCAATAATCTCCTAATTAGTGCCAAATCATACGTCAAATCAAAAAAGAAAAATTGACACATGATGTTACAACTTTTTATTATACACAACAATTATAATGATATAAACAACCACTTGTTATCGTATATTACCCGTCTCTTTACCAAGATAATAATGATTTTAAATTTTCTATTACAATAAGCAAATGTTAAACCAACAAATTCATGCATAATCGAATATTTAAATTAGTATTAAAGGTTATCATGCCTTTAAATTAGCACAACTTCGACATAGAAACTAAAAACCCTTTTAACTCCCTCTAAATGGACTTAAACCAAAACACTTGGATTTCAAGTATAAATGTTAAAATATGTTAAATAGACCAACTCTACAATGACAATGAATTTGACATCTTCCGCATTGTGGATGTATAATAGTAGTTGTAGACTGCGTCTGATTGTTGTAGAAAGTATGAATGAACTTTTCAACTAACAACAACTCGACTGCACAATGAAGTCTAAGATCTATCAGTAAAGTAGTTAAGATTTTAAAAGGAGATACGCGAAGTGCTAGCTCCTCAATATTGTAGGACATTAAATACATCAACTTCTTTTTTAATGTTAAAATTTTGACGTTGCAAATGATATCATAAAATGATATAAGTTGGTCAAATATATTTTTCTCATATCCGAAACCATTAAAATCAAGATTTACGGTTTCAAGTACAGGAATGTAAACATTTGGTTGTTGCAATAGTGAATAGGTTGGACCCGCATATTTCAAAATTTTCAGTTTTGTTGTAATAAATTTGGAGATTATAAGAGGATCATATGTGTCTATACTAACCTCTTCCAGATGCTCACTTACAATAATAATTTACAATCTTCTGTTTCAATATTGCAAACAGTAAGTTTTAATTTTTTTAATGACCGTAACCCACTTAATGGGTCTATGTCATTTATCACTGCATGAAATAAACTTAAATTTTGAAGATTTTTAAAACAGACATAAGCGGGTGTAGGGGGAGAAAACACAATAGCTTTGTTATGTGCATGATGTTCACGTAAAGATAACACTTTCGTGACATATTGATTGAAAGCTGGAGGTGGCTTTTGTAATTCACATGCTCTAAAACTAAATGCAGGAAGCCGAGTCCATGATTTAAGAAAAGATCTTGATATCATAGAAGTCTGAACCGCTTCATGTGTATCCAGAAAAGATAAAATACGAATCCGCAACTCTCCTGGTAAACCCGAGATGTTGTCGTTATCCGAATTTAATGTTTTGACTGACATTGTCTATTAAATTTGAATAAAATATGTAAGTTAGAAATGGTGAAATTTTTTAGTTTACGGTATATGAAGGAAGATGGGTGCTTATATATGTGGCACATTAAATGGACATTGAAATTTCTCACTTGCCAAAACATTGAAATTTCTCACTTGCCAAATGCGATATTCACTTAGTTGTAAACAAACTAGACTTAGTTTGTTTCAAACTAAACAAACTAAACTTCACTTTTTCCATATGCGAAATTCACTAAATGGTTTACAACTAAACAAATTAATGACATTAAATGTACGGACATATTGCAACAAACAAATTACATTAAATGCAACAAACAAATTACATTAAATGGTTTACAACTAAAAGTAATATTTTCAAATACGAAATAAGTAATTTAATTTTAAAGTTATTAGCTATTACCAGTTAAGATAGCTACAGTAAAGTACTAGGTAGCTATCGTCAAGTTAAACTTGAATAATATTTTATCAAGTCGTTAATATTAGATAAAATGTAGGAAAACCCATGAGACCCATGTAGAAGGCTTAGCCTATATATAGGGCATTTGTATCATGGGCGGCTAGAGCTTTTGACGTTTCCTGAAATATATGGAATATTATTTTGAACGTGAAAATGTGTGTAGCTCTCCCTCTCTCTCGATATCCATATCACCATTGATTGCTTGAAGGTTATTTGATCATATTAAGATCTTTCAATTGGTATCAGAGTCTAACTTTATCTAAGTTGGCTCTTGATTAAGGAAATCATCGGCAAACAAGGTTCATCAAAGAAGGCTACTGTTTAGAACTTGAAGCTATGAAGTTTTGAGTGTTTATCCGGTTAAAATTGATTCTATTCATCTCGAAATCGACTCAATATTCTAAACAATCAATTATGATTTGAGTTGGATAAAAATCGAACGAATTCGTGAAGTTTTTAGTGGAATACATCTACGGTTTTGCTTCATTAGTTCATCTGACTTAATTGGAATGATGAATTAATTGGTATACTCTGGATCTACAAAGGATTACGACCAAGAGGGTATAAAAATCAATTGATTTTTCATTGTTTTTATAAGGATTGTGATTTTTGTCAAGAACATTTGAAGATGATGAAGAACAGTCGATATCTGAGTGTTTGATCGAGTGAAATCATTTTTTTGAAGGTTTTTGGTGTTTACTGTAGAGTTCGAGCACACCTAATACAGCAAAGAAGACTTCGAGCAAGGTTGTTGAAAACAGATCCCGGAAAATCCGGAATTTGTTGCATATAGAAGGCTTCGAGCGTTTCAAATCTTTCAATTCGAAGGAAATATATTTCGAGTTCGAAGACTATACACTTCAAATTCGAAATCAACACAAGTTACAAGTTCGAAACAAGTTATAGGCGACTTCGAGCGGATTTAATTCCCCAAGAACACTTTGAATTCAAAGTCCATTACAACCCTTGGACTTCGAGCGCATTACCACAGACTTCGAGCGTGTCCATTCGGAATACAATTCGAAACCAATTTGCATTGATCACATTTCTTTCGAAGTCACTATTTCATTTGAAGTTAACTCCGAAAACAAAACATTCAAAGATAGTTCACTTCTACTCGAAGACCAAAAGAGTATTGTTCCATTCGAAGTTCATTTCAATATTGACTTTGAATTCCTAGATTAACCTCAAAACTTCCATGTTAACCATCTTCGAACCATTCAAATTCGAACTAATTGCTCAATACGAATTCACGACTTCGAACCATTCCAATTCGAAGTAACCATATTCGAACCCAATCACCCAACTTTTCAAGTTAACGATCATTTTGAAACATTCAAGTAATTCAATCAAAAATGTCAAGTTCCAATGAGTAGGGATGTAAATGTGTCGAGGTACTCGTGAGCTATTCGAGCTCGGATCGTTAAAAGCTCGAAACGAGCCGAGCCTTAACGAGCTCGAGCTCGAGCCTTGATTAAAGCTCATTTAATAAACGAGCCGAGCTCGAGCTCCAAAGAGTGGGATCGCGAGCTTAAACAAGCCTAAACGAGCTCCATATATAATATAATTTATATTTTATATGTTTAATTTTTAATAATTATATATATCATTTTAACAAAAATATCAAAATAATACTCGAGCCTAAACGAGCCTAGCTTAACCGAGCCGAGCCCGAGCTTAATAAACATTAAACGAGCCGAGCTCGAGCTCAACATCATAAGCTCTAAACGAGCCGAGCTCGAGCCTAAAAAAGCCTAAACGAGCCCGTCTCGATTAGTGTCTAGCTCGGCTCGACTCGGCTCGTTTACGTCCCTACCAATGAGATATTGGCCATTGGCACAGATTCCAAACCCCCTGTTCTCTTTCAAAATGACTACCTTGTATGGAAAGGGAGGTTCATGGATTTCTTGAACATAGAAAAGAAATTCTATTCTCAACTGAGAAAAGAAATTCTATCGAATCATGGATGCACAACCTGACAACAATCCTCCAATTGTTGGAATAGTGAGAGAGAAAACTCATGATGACTTAACAGCTGTTGAGAAGAAAAGAAAGAAGGCTGATAGGTTGGCTAAGTATTATCTCAAACAATGTCTATCTTCTGAGATGTACATGAAGGTTGACAGCTTAGCTACAACCAAAGAGATATGGGATGAGACCAAACGTCAATTGTAAGGAACTGAGCAAGGAGAGCACATAAAAAGAACACAATTGGTGAACATGTTTCACGAATTTTCTGCTAGGGAGAACGAACTGTTAATTGACACTTACAGTCGTTTCTGCAAACTCCAGAACGAACTCAGGACAAACAAGGTTGAAAGGACTTGGATAACAATTGCGTATTTCTTCGTGCTCTAGGGCCAGAATGGAAAGAGCATGTCAAGCTATACAAGCACATCAACCGAAACCTTACAATTGTCACATACCACAACATTTTTGAGGACCTTCTGTAATATCAAGATGAGGTCTCAAAAAACTTCTCCCCTCCATTGGCCCTAATTGCTTCAGAACCAACCCCCCGCGAGTCCTCTAGAACTCAGAAATTCAAACAAGTTGCTTTATCTGACTCAGAATCTGACGAGTCAGATGGTACAGAAATGGAACAAGTCATCAAAGCCATGTCATTCATCACAAAGGCTTTTAAGAATAGGTACTCTAAAACCAACAATCGCCAAAGGTACACTTCTGGGCCTCGAAGACCAAAAAATTATAAGGTGGCTGAGAAACCAAGAATTTCCAAGGACGAGAGGAAAGAAGATCGCAAATGCTACAATTGTGGGGGAAACGGCCACTTCATAAAAGACTGCACACAGAAAAAGAAGAAAGATGCCGAGTACTACAAGCAAAAGCTTAGACTGGCCAAAAAGAAGAGTGCAGGAAGGGCCATGTTGGTGGAAGAAGACCAGTTCCTCATTGATACTGATGACAGTGATCTTGAGGAAGAGGCACAAGCTTAATTTTGCTTAATGGCAGACGTTGAAGAAGAGTTTAGTGATGATGAAGCCGAGCCAAAGGCACAATATGACAATTCTGATGATGAAGGGCTCGATGCTGTCAATGATGATGATGAGGTACACTCTAACTCCATTGCAGGTTGTGGTCTTAGCATGGAACATGTTCAGATCATCATATCATGAATGAACAAGTTAGAGAAAAAGGTACTAAAATCAAAACTAAACAAAGAAAAACTAAAAGAAGTAATCAGAAATCAACAAATGGAATCCATACACGTTGACAAAGAAATTGAATAGCTCAAAATGAAAATCATTGAAAAAGAAAATGAACTCATTGAGCTAACTGCAAACATGAGCACTCAACTGCATGACCTAAAAGCAGAGAAGATCAGCGCCAAAAATGATGCAAAATTTATTCTTAAGGAAAAGTGTGAACTGTGTTAAAAAATAAAAGAGCTTGAAGATACACTGATCAAACGGGGTCAAACAGAACAAACAATTTTTCTAAACAAATCCAAAGAAAGAAAATACTCAAAATGGACCTATGACGGTCTTGGATTTGAAAACCCACGAATCAGTGAGAAAGTGATAGCCAAGCAATTATATGACTTTAACTTAATGAATGCTGGCATCACAAACAAAATGGTATTTGTTGGACGAGAAGAAGAGGTTATGGAAGAAGATTTTAAAAGAAATACTCCACTAAAATCTGAAATTTATTTTAATTATCAGGAATTGAATGATTCTATCTCATCTGAGCCTCATAAGCTCAGTATGATAGATGAGTCTAATGGTTTCACCTATCCTGATGATCTCAAAAAGCCACAAACAGTTTTGGAAGCCCGAATATATATACCACATATGGTGTTACAAAGGCAACTTGAACAGCTTGTAGCTTATTATTATCAAACCATTATCGCTGATGATTTGGAAAGAGAAATAAATAAATCAGAAAAGAGTCTTTCATGTCACTGTCAAAGGAAAATCTTGACATGCACTTCCATTCCATCTACTTCTCAACCAACACACAAATATACCAGAAAAGAAAAAGGGAAATCTACGGTGGAAGGATCATGGACTTCGAAGTCTCAACATAAATTAACTGAACCCACCAAAAGGCAACCGAATGCTATTCCCAAAGCCCATCTCACACACTCTTCCAAAAACAAATCAAAGTCACCATGAAATGTTGTCCACAAGAACATAAAACCATTCACACCTAACCACATTTTGGATGTTTCAGATGTAATCAGAAAAGACAACAAGATGAAGGGTGTTTGCACCAATGGAATCACAAGAAAGTTTAAACCCAGAGTTACTAAGCCTGTTTTGATTTTTCCAAAAAGTGTCATCACATTACAAATTTCTTTTGTAATTGTAATTCACTTTCCTCAAAAGAAATAAAAGCAAGTACACATTTTTGAACCAGTCATGGATGTTTGCATGGACATTGTGAATACAAGTGTGAATATGACAGGCTTCGTAAACAAATGGGAATTAGTGCATGTGAGAGGTGGAGACCACAAGGTCAAATCAAATAAATGTCCCCCTTTATTTCTTCATATGGTATAGTCATTCATCAGTGGGTGACTAAACACGCTCTAAAACTCATGAATTATTGGAACTATGCAAATAGACTCATCACTATACAAGAGCTAGAAGCGTACAGAAAGGGAGGCTACAAAGAGTTTTTGAAGGCTTAGAATAAAACAGAATCTAAAACACAGAAATCTCAATCACAATGTACCAAGTCTCATTCATCAAAGAGAAAATCAAAAACCTCAAGTTCAAGAGCAAAATCAATCAAACAACAAGAAACAAAACCATCCACCATAAAATCCAACCATACTACCACCAAAACAAAATCCATATCTCAAACATGTGCAAAACCAAAAATGATTCAAATTTGGCAACGAAAAGATGTGGTTGAAGTTATGGACATCACAAACACAGAAAGTTCCCCAATTCTTGAAAGAGGAGAAATCCCTCTAACCATTGAATCAAAAATTGTTCCTGATCCTTTCTGGATGCAAACTTCAAGGTTTAACAAAGAACAACAAATGATTCAATGGAAGACACCAAAAAGAATACACTGCATTTTTCAAGACATTGTTAACACCAGTGTTTCATCTAACACGCAAGGACCCATTTCAAAATGGGTACCTAAACCTTCTTTCTTCTCTGTATGTAGGAACCGAATCTCTGGTACCTGGGCTCACGATGCACAAAGCACATGACCGGTGACAAACGTCTTCTCAACAACTTTGTTCCCAAGTACTCCGGGAATGTTCGTTTTGGGAATGACAATGTTGCACCAATACTAGGGTACGGAGATATAGAAAAGAAAAATATAAAAATAAAGAAGGTCTCTTATGTGGAAGGACTGGGCCATAATTTGTTTAGCATTGGCCAGTTCTGTGATAAACATTTGGAAGTTACATTAAAAAAGAATTCATGTTCAGTGACAATAGACACGGGTGATGTACTTCTCGCGGGAACACGAAAGTCTAACCTGTATTGAATAGATCTGAACAACTACAACACGAAGACTTCCGTTTGTCTACTCAGCAAGGCCTCATCAGAATCACTTGGCAGTGGCACAGAAAACTCTCCCATCTCAACTTCCACAACATCAACAAACTAGTTACTAGAGATCTGGTGAGAGGCCTGCCTAAGTTGAAGTTCTTCAAAGATCATCTGTGTGCAGACTGTGAAAAAGGGATGATGAAACGCACATCACACAAAGTAAAGCAAATCTCCAGTACAAAGAAAATAATGGAGCTTCTGCACATGGATCTGTGCGGTCCGATGAGAGTACAAACACGCAATGGGAAGAAGTATATCTTAGTAATTGTCGATGATTACTCTAGGTATACTTGGGTCAAGTTCTTAAGGTTGAAAGATGAAGCAACTCCTACTATCATCAGCTTCATCAAACAATAGCAGAACAAGTATGAACACAGTGTAGCCTCCATTCGCACGGATAATGGAACTGAGTTCAAGAACAAATGCTTGTCAGACTACTTTGACCTCGTGGGGATTACTCATCAATTTTCTACAGCCTACACTCCACAACAGAATGTAGTCATGGAACGCCACAACCGAACTCTAGTTGAGGCTGCTCGTACCATGCTTGCTTATTCTGGTCTCCCGCCTTCCTATTGGGCTGAAGCCGTCAGCACTGCGTGTTACACACAGAATCGTTCTTTCATACATAAGCATTTCAATAAAACACCATATGAATTGGCAAATGGCATTGTACCTAATATCAAATATCTTCATATATTTGGTAATAGGTGCTTTGTACTCAATGAAAAGGATAATCTAGGGAAATTCGAAGCCAAGGATGATGAAGCAATTTTCCTGGGTTATTCACATGAGTCAAAAGCCTACAGAGTGTTAGATAAAAGAACTAACTGTGTTATGGAAAGTATAATTGCTTCTAGACAAGTCAGTTCAGGACCAGTACTTCAAAGAAAAGAAACAAATACAAATCCATCATCATCATAAAATAATTTAGATTTCTTATTTGATTTCTTACAGTCTGAATCTGATGTTCAAAATGCTGGTGACAGGAATGATGCAGTGTCTCCTGCTACAACTGCAACGGAGGTTGACAGCTCGTCTTCGTATCCAACCGTGGATTCTCCGTCTACATCAACTGTTAATCCAGTTATAGTTCTTCATGAGCCGGTTTATGAGGGAACTCCAATCTATGATTCAGACCCTATATCAACAGAGGAAGATATTGAACTCTCCAATCAGTTAAATGAGTTCTTTCTTGTGATCCAAAACCCCCGAGGAATACGATGGACACAATCCCACCCTGAATCTCAAATAATAGGCAATGTTCAAGATGGATTAAGAACTCGTTCTGCAACGGAAAATGAGTGTCTCTATTCCAGTTTCCTATCCATGATAGAACCCACCAAAGTCTTCGATGCTTTAAACGAAGCAGATTGGGTCATTGCAATGCAAGAAGAACTTAACCAATTCGAAAGACTCAAAGTCTGGAGACTGATACCACTTCTAGAGGAAAAATCAGTGGTTGGTACCAAGTGGATTTTTAAAAATAAACGGGATTCCAATGGAGCAGTGGTTAGGAACAAAGCTAGGCTGGTTGCTAAGGGTTACAATCAACAGGAGGGTATAGACTACGATGAAACATTTGCTCCTGTAGCTAGGATAGAAGCCATCTGACTCTTCTTAGCCTATGCTGCCTATAAAAGCTTCAAGGTTTTTCAAATGGACGTTAAGACAGCCTTTTTAAATGGTATCCTAAAGGAGGAGGTCTATGTGTCTCAGCCAGAAGGTTTTGTAAATCCCAAATTACCTCAACATGTGTATATTCTAGACAAAGCCCTATATGGACTAAAACAAGCTCTGAGAGCTTGGTATGATGTCCTGTCAAAATATTTGTTGAGTGAGGGATACATAAAAGGAAAAACCGACACCACTATGTTCATCAAAGCCAAAGGAAAGGATTTAATCTTAGTACAAATTTATGTGGATGACATCATTTTTGGTTCCACAAACCCAAAGTATAGTGATAAGTTTGCTTATACCATGCAAAATCGTTTTCAGATGAGTATGATGGGAGAGATGAACTTCTTTCTCGGATTACAAGTGAAACAACAGAGTCATGGCATCTTCATTAGTCAATCCAAGTATATTAAAGACTTGTTGAAGAAGTATGACATGCTTACTTGTTCTTCACTATCTACCCCCATGTCTTCAAAAGCTAAACTGTCTGCTGATCTTGACGGAAAAGTAGCTGATTTAAAAACTTATAGGGGTATGATTGGCTCATTACTATATCTAACGGTTAGTAGACCAGATATAATGTTTTCTACATGCTTATGTGCTAGATTCCAGGCTAATCCAAAGGAATCACATCTGCTGGCAGTCAAAACAATATTCAAGTATCTCAAGGGCACCCTTGATCTAGGTCTATGGTATCCAAGGGATTCTAGTCTTCAATTATATGCCTATTCAGTTGCTGACTATGCTGGATGCATGCTTGACAGAAAGAGTACATCCGGCAGTGCACACTTTTTGGGAGATCGGTCGGTGTGTTGGGCTTCTAAGAAACAGAATTGTGTCTTTACTTCGATTGCTGAGGCTAAATATGTTGCTGCTGCGATGTGCTGCTCTCAAAGTTTGTGGATTAGGACTCAACTCTCTGATTTTGGCCTTACATTATGATAAGATACCATTACTATGTGATTCACAATCTGCCATTGCCATCTCATGCAATCCAGTCCACCACTCAAAGACCAAACACATTGACATAGGGTATCATTTTATTAAAGATAATGTGGAGAAAGGTCTAATAGAACTTCAATATGTCAAGACTGATGATCAACTGGCTGAGCTGTTTACTAAACCATTAGACGAATCTCGTTTTAATGATTTAGTATCCAAATTAGGTATGTTGAATTATAAAGTCTGACCAACAGTCTTTTATTGAGTGGGTAGTTCACTTTGTTTGTTCATGTTGCAGATAACCCAAGCTTAATTTGAGGGGGAGTGTCAAACATTCGTACAAGCTACGCATGCTTGTAGGGGGAGAAAATCAAATGAAAAGACAAAAACATCTAGAAAATCAAAGAAAATACCAAAAACATTCACAAAATAAAGAAAACTATCAAAAATATGTTTTATTCCTTTGAAAATTGAAAAATACAAAAAGATTTTATTATCTTCGAATTCACAAGTCTCATTCGAAGTCAATGGACTTCGAACACGAAGCACAAAAACTACTTCGAAGTCTATGGACTTTGAACACTGATATGCACTGAATTATACATATTTATTATAATGGATTTCCCGTATTTTGGCACTTTTATTGGCAGATTTACGCGATTTGATGCCTAATATCTTATAAATCTGTTTTGTAGGCTTAGGATGATGGATCGATGATAAATGAAGTATAAAAGACGAAGATCCGTAAAAAGTATCGAGCCTAGCGAGAAAAAGCAGACAACACACCCTGCTACATGGCCATGTAGGCCTACACGGCCTGGAACACGGCCCGTGTAGGTGGCCGTGTACATCCCATTCTGCCTTCCCCGTGTACAAGCTACACGCCTATGGTCAACTTTGGTCAAACACGGGCCGTGTTATCCACAATTTAGCAATTCAAGACAGAATCTCAGCCTCAGAACAGAGAATTCTTTCTCAGTTCGTTTTCTCTGGTTCCGGGAGCTTTGAAGCTCCTCTTTTCATCTAAAATGATTGGAGGGTGATTCTAGGTGCAATGGAAGGTTATTCAAGCTTAGAAGGGAGTGTGTATCTCATTGTACATCCCATTTTGTCTCTATTTCGGGTTTGGTATAATCTCTCCTTTTTGATTATGTTGAATCCGATTGTTTGTATGATTTAGGTTTGTTTTTAGGAACTATGAGTTGTATACTTTGATTCATTTGGATTAGACATGTTCTAGTTATTTGTATTATGCATTTATGATGGTTTGGCTTTTGTTGACTTGGATGATATTGTGTTTTGATTCAATGACAACTATATTTGTTGGTATTGATGTTATTTCCAGCCCATGTGAGTGTTTTATGCATCTATGTTAGGTTGACTTTATGTGTGACATGCTTATCTTCAAGTGTATGTATATTTAAACAAGTTTAAGTTATGTTAAGATTGACACTAGGTTGGTGGATCTTGGTGTAGTTAGACTTGGTATGTGCATTTGTGGCATTACTTGAGGTTCGTGGATGATGGTTTGGGATTTCGGATATTAAACCAACTATGTGTCCTTATGCTATGAGAAGTTATGCTCATTTGTGTTTGGTGTGTTGTTCGAATTATCAAGAAGTTATGCTTATGATTTGGCTAATCACGGATTGAGTCATGATATCTTATCTCCATATATGATCAGTTATTTAGTATTATTTTCCAGTTTAAAAGCCTTATACATCAAGAAGTTATGTTTATGTGTTTGGTGTAATTCGTTGTGTCTATAGATGAATTACTAATTGGAACGTGTATACTTCATAGCCTCTGTGCTTAATAAGTCAATATAGTCGTATCACATGATTATGTATTTTAATACATTTGACTAGAGTGTATCTAATCCGAATGAGTACCTTCCTGCTTTGAATTCCCTCCTATTGCATTACTCATGTGTTGCCTTTGTTTCCTTGCTTTTAGTTGCTTAGTTGTAGTCTTTCGTTTGTTTCGCTTCTTGCCCTGTTATCGACTAGATAATAGTGAAGGTTGATTATTAGGAGCCTCCGTTCCCTGAGTTCGATACTCGGTCTTACCAAAAGAGCTATACTATATACGGATAGGTGATACTTGCCTATCACGCGTGTAGTCTACTTTTAAGGTGAAACCACTTTTAAAACACCGTGTGTACTCTATAATATTTACGCTTAAAATATACAGACGGTACGCGCGTGTCATGTTTTTGGCGCCGTTGCCGGGGAACGGTGATTCTAAGAAAGACCAAAGCTGTTAATTTAGTCATTTTGTGCATATTTTTGTTTTTGTGTCTTAGTTTCTTGTTTTTTTTGTACTCTCTGTCTGCTGGTTGTTTGTTTCTGCTGTTTCTTTTGCAGGTTCATGGATCATCAAGAGAATCAGTTATCTTGTAGTTACAGCACAACATGTAGATGTCCAAGGTGTTTTGGTAGGTTTGACTACATAAAACCATACTCTTATTACCAACCTACCACCGAAACCCAACTAACTCCCTCTAAAAAACCAAAGTCCATCCTAGAGGAGTTAATGCAACACTGCGTAGAGAAAGCTGACGCAGCCTTAAAACAGATGAAAAACAATGCAGTGTCCAGGTGGATCCTCAATTTGATCGGTACATATATGGTCCACCCAACCCTCCTGACTTAATTTCATGTTATGAACATGCCCAACCTGATCTTGAAGAATTGGTAATGATATTTGTTGGTGAAATAGAAGGGAAGATGGTAGCACAACAGGAAACTCTAAATCAACAGACCTATGCTTTGGAAAAGTTGGAAGCACAAGTAGGTCAAATTCTAAAAATGCTGTTAGAGGAATCTGGTGAGGCACATGACGGCTTAAGCCCAGCAAGTACCGTGCAACCCAGACCTCCTGTGCTCGAATATGAAGAGGTAAGTTCGCAAATCCAATATAATTACCCTGATGATGATGATTTTTTCTCAGATTTGCAGGAAGAAACCTCGTATATGGAAGAGTTAGTGGAAGGGGAAACAACACATGCTGATCCGCCCATACAAGTCCAAGCTGTATCTCTAATTGTAGAACAAGTATCAAATCATGCTTCTCTTGTACAACCGAAGGCCATTTCAGGTCCTGATCTGTTGGAAAGTGAAGATGTGGAGAACTGCGTGGATGACATCTTAAACTACCCTAAAAATGTGCTGGAGTACTACTTAGAGCCGAAAGACGACCCTATTGTCCATTCTGCACGAGGACCAACGGTTGATGCAACTAGGTATTTCTGTCATTTTGTACCACCTGCTGTGCCTTGCGTAAGTAATTCATTCATCTCAGGTGCGTATCACTATTTCCACCCTCATTTCCTTGCAAATGACGGGGTTTGCACTTCATTTTCTGGATATTAATGCTAGAGTCAAGCTAGTGACTCAAACAAAAACAAGCGCTTCGCGGGAGGCAACCCGTGCTGTAGTGTAGCTTTAGTGTAATTTTTATTTTATGCAAAACTTTGTGGGTATGTTTGCTATAAACCCTCACGAGACTTCACTCGTCCACTTGGGCTACCGAGAGGTTTAAAAGGCTTGTTGCGTGTGCTAAACGCATCTCGCGTCCTTTAGAAGTCGGTTTTTGAAAATGCTTAGTCAATTGTTTGATTATGCGTGTATGCTTGACTTTCATGCTAGGACATTTATATTTCCGTATTTGCTAGTTTGTTTTAGTAGGATTAGCTTTTTTACATGTCCAATTCAAAAATTCACTTGCAAATGCGGAATGTGGTAAGCTTAGTGTTAACGTTTGCGCGCGGAAAATGTACATGAACTCGTATATTTATGTTTTCTGCGTTTGAACTACATTTGGTGGTATTTGATTGAGATTATAGACTGTTGAAACAAGTGTGTTGGTAATTTCCTGGGCTGCTGTAGTATTAAACAAAAATTCATAATTCTGCAAATGGGTCATACACGGGCCGTGTAAAACTACACGGGCCGTGTTGATCGGTCAAACATGGCCAGTGTTGACCCCTTCCATGGGTCGTGTTTGAGAAACAATACACGGGCCGTGTACAAGAACACGGGCCGTGTTCCTTGTACACGACTTATACATTTTCAACACACCCCGTTTCATTTCACCACCACCTCAAACTTTCTATCTCTCTCTCTCTCGATCACTGCCACCGTCTTTCTCCTTCTTCTTCTCGTTTTCCGCCGATCAAACACACAAAGGTATGTTTCTCTTGCTGCTTATCACTCCTAGAGCCTTTAATTTAAGTTTAATGTTCGTGATTTTGGGTTTAAACGTGATTTTAGAGGGTTTATATATATCTGTTCGTTGAACGCCCTACACGGGCTGTGTGCCGAAATACACGGCCGTGTAAGGCCCTAATATGCTTTATGGTCTAGGGTTCTACACGGGTCGTGTTATTATACACGGGCCGTGTTTTATCCACCTACACGGGCGTTTTGAGCCCTACATGGGCTGTGTTCATGCACTGTACACGGGGCATGTACTTCTACACTGCCCGTGTATGGCCCCTGTTTGGCACATTTTCAACTGTTTTCACATTTTTTCAAACTCGCGCTTCACCGCACCCTCGATTGATCGTTTTTGTTCTCATCTTTGCGTTTCTGATCTTATACTACGTTGCTTTATACAGAGATGGCTTCCAGTTCTCGCCAGGGCCCGGTAGGGGCAAGCGTTTGCGCGGTGCCCCTCCGACTCCGCCTCCGTCTGATCCTGATTCTCCGGGCACTGACGAGGAGGTCCCACTGGTCCATGAGTGGTTGCGATTCGAGGATGAGGACCACATTGACAGATTGGCTACGCTGTTGCAGCGTAAGTTCGAGGTTTCTCGGACTCTTTGTTGGGATACTTTACAGGCTTTGCAGCTGGTAGAGCGGGCTCGGGCCATGATTGGCCCTGTTTGGGAGCGGCTGTTCTCGATTCGCCGGGTTGTCTACAAGGAGCTCTGCTACGAGTTCCTCTCTACCTTTCATTTCCAGACCCCGGTCAGGAGCATTACCCACCCACGTACTCTTACATTTCATCTGGGTGGGGTGGCCAGGACATTATCATTGGCCGAGTTTGGGGTTCGCATGGGTTTATACACTCAGGAGGAGACTGCTACTGAGCTTTTCACCGAGGCTATCATTGATTTTCCCGAGGGGTTGTCTTCAGCCGCATACTGGATAGAGATCGGAGAGGGTCCTTACTATCCGAACAGGACCAAGAGCACAGCTCTCCACGACCCTCTTCTCCGCATTCTGCACAGAGCCCTTGCCCATTCCATTGCCGGCAGGAGAGACAGTACCGGGGTGGTGACTATGACTGAGGTGTTTATATTATATTGTTTCACTGCCCCCGCCACGTGCAACGTGGCCTACTTGTTGGCTTCTTACCTCTCCAGCATGTCGACTAAGAGGGTTAACAACCCTATCTGTGGTGGATCTTTCATTACACGCCTTGCCTCATCGTATGGCATAGTTTCCAGTCCACCAGTCTCGGCCATGGAGGAGCTCCCGGGCACCCGACTTATAGATTCCACAGTATTACTTCATATGGAGGTTATCCGGTAGCGTCCGGAGGGAGGCTTCCAGTTGTTAGATGGCCGGAGGCAGCCTTGGCCTCCGGAGCAGCAGCAGGGCCAGCCTGCAGGAGGAGAGGCAGAGTGCGCTCCAGCGGTCGCGGAAGAGGGAGAGGCCGGAGGAGATGCTCCAGCTGGAGGAGCGGCAGACCGCAGGCAGCCGCAGCAGCGTTTTCTATTTAGAGGGCCGCAGGGAGGAGTCGCTGCGGCCAGATTTGAGAGGCTGGAGCGCCGGGTTGATGAGTTGCACGGCCAGGTGCATTGGATGAGCCAAGTGTTTCTTGCCGTGGCTGGCCACTTGGGCCTAGAGGTCCCGCCTCCCCTAGCATTCGGTGACCCAGAGCAGCAGCAGCAACAGGACGACCCGCCACCACCACCACCCACATGAGGGGCCCAGTCTGATGGCCCCGTCTCACATATTTTGTAAATTTTGGACATGTATAGCTTAGCTTGAGGTTGTACCGTTTTTGTTTTTATATGTGTACATGCCTCGTAGTAGTTTGTATTAATTTAGCTTTAGGCTAACTTTCATGGTTGTGCGGTTTTGGTAATTATATTTGTACGAACCATGTTATTATATTATTATTATTTGGGTATCTATGTGTTTCTGTTTGTTTGTTTGTGTTGCTTCTTTTTGTGCTAATCCATTCTTTTTGTCCCTTGCTTGAGGAGCCATTGGCGTTGGATTGTATTATGATACGCCGTTTTGTTGAGGAATTTTGAACGAAATATGGACCGCCTGTTCTGTCAACTTCATAAATCAGGGGAGTTTCTCGATTCCCTTTCTCCTGCACTATTTTGGTTATTGCTTATCTTTTGGTACATTGAGGACAATGTACAACTTAAGTGTGGGGAGGAATTTATATTTTGCCATTTTCTTGCTGCATTTGCCCTTTTGTATACTTTTGCGTGCATAACAGCTCAGAAATGGATTTTAACCAAAATTTTTCGTAAAATTGTATCCTTTTGGACAATTTTAGATCCTCTCACATGACAGATTGTTAAGTAAAGTGACACTAGGAGGATTGCACCACAAATAACTTTCATGAAGCTTCCTTTTCAGAAATCACTTGAGTTTTGTTGATTATGTGACTTCAATTGCACATCCGCACCTACACTTGCATTCCTGAGCATTTGAGCCGCAACACTTCATTTCTTGATTCAGTTAGCTCAGGGAATTGCCCACATACATTCTGATTGTTGCTTTGATGATAGAACTTGCTTATAACATGCACTTCAAGACCATGAACTGAATTTCTTGCATTTACATGATAGAGGCACTAGGAAACCCATTTTAGCCTTTTTGTTTTTGTTTTTAGCCACTTTTCATATCATTTTCCCCTTAGTTGCCAATTAGAGCCTTAGCCTTTCATTTCACCACCCTTGTAATCCATGTTTTTGTTTTATTTTTGTTTTTAAGTGTTCAGAACCAATTTGACCCATTTGAGCTTCTTAGTTACATTTAGTTGTATTCTACCCTTCAGTTGGTCATGCACCGATTAGCGGGACATGGAAAGTTCGTTTGTCCCTCGCTTTGTTCTGTTTATGTTGTGTGCGACTGAGTTTGAAAATCAAAAAAAAAAAATAGAAAATGAGAAAAATGAGAACTTCAGTTTCTTGGGATGCTTTTCCTTGGCTATTTTTGAAGCCTGTCATACATTGAGTTGCAGTTTTTTGTCAGTCTTATCTGAGTGTTAGCCATCATTTGGTTGGGTCTGATTTCACTTCTTCTCGGTGAACTGTGTTCTTCAGCAAAAATATTGTAGTGTTTCTGTTTAGTCAATAATAGCAGCTTAGATGGTTTTAAATTCGGTTTCTGGATTCTATTTTAGCCACCGTTATATTCCCTCTTTTCTACCCATAGCCGCAGCCACGTTACACCCCAATCAAAGACCTCTTGATATTTGCATATGTTCATGTTATTTGCTGGAGATTTGATGTATGATCAAGCTTATGTTTATCTCTGCTTCAATTAAGCATCACTGCACTTAAACACATGCCATGATATACATACAGATTGAGTGCTTGAGAGACCACCTGGAGAGGTATGAAGTTAGGTACTTGTCAGAATTCTTGTGTGCGTATTAGGCTTGTTTAGATATGAAAGTGTGTCCTCAGTCCTTTGCTCAGATATCTGTTATGCCTTTAGATCTTTAATTTGTGAGAAGGATACCTCTTTGCACTAATTGAGGTTACATGATGTTTTCTGAGTTGATTGTTACGGTAGAGTTTGTTTGAGGACAAGCAAAGCTTAAGTGTGGGGATTTTAATATGCACTGAATTATACATATTTATTATAATGGATTTCCCTATTTTGGCACTTTTATTGGCAGATTTACGCGATTTGATGCCTAATATCTTATAAATCTGTTTTGTAGGCTTAGGATGATGGATTGATGATAAATGAAGTATAAAAGACGAAGATCCGTAAAAAGTATCGAGCCTAGCGAGAAACAGCAGACAACACACCCTGCTACATGGCCATGTAGGCCTACACGGCCTGGAACACGGCCCATGTAGGTGGCAGTGTACATCCCATTCTGCCTTCCCCGTGTACAAGCTACACGCCTATGGTCAACTTTGGTCAAACACGGGCCGTGTTATCCACAATTTAGCAATTCAAGATAGAATCTCAGCCTCGGAACAGAGAATTCTTTCTCAGTTCGTTTTCTCTGGTTCCAGGAGCTCTGAAGCTCCTCTTTTCATCTAAAATGATTGGAGGGTGATTCTAGGTGCAATGGAAGGTTATTCAAGCTTAGAAGGGAGTGTGTATCTCATTGTACATCCCATTTTGTCTCTATTTCGGGTTTGGTATAATCTCTCCTTTTTGATTATGTTGAATCCGATTGTTTGTATGATTTAGGTTTGTTTTTAGGAACTATGAGTTGTATACTTTGATTCATTTGGATTAGACATGTTCTAGTTATTTGTATTATGTATTTATGATGGTTTGGCTTTTGTTGACTTGGATGATATTGTGTTTTGATTCAATGACAACTATATTTGTTGGTATTGATGTTATTTCCAGCCCATGTGAGTGTTTTATGCATCTATGTTAGGTTGAATTTATGTGTGACATGCTTATCTTCAAGTGTATGTATATTTAAACAAGTTTAAGTTATGTTAAGATTGACACTAGGTTGGTGGATCTTGGTGTAGTTAGACTTGGTATGTGCATTTGTGGCATTACATGAGGTTCGTGGATGATGGTTTGGGATTTTGGATATTAAACCAAGTATGTGTCCTTATGCTATGAGAAGTTATGCTCATTTGTATTTGGTGTGTTGTTTGAATTTTCAAGAAGTTATGCTTATGATTATGCTAATCACGGATTGAGTCATGATATCTTATCTCCATATATGATCGGGTATTTAGTATTATTTTCCAGTTTAAAAGCCTTATACATCAAGAAGTTATGCTTATGTGTTTGGTGTAATTCGTTGTGTCTATAGATGAATTACTAATTTGAACGTGTATACTTCATAGCCTCTGTGCTTAATAAGTCAATATAGTCGTATCACATGATTATGTATTTTAATACATTTGACTAGAGTGTATCTAATCCGAATGAGTACCTTCCTGCTTTGAATTCCCTCCTATTGCATTGCTCCTGTGTTGCCTTTGTTTCCTTGCTTTTAGTTGCTTAGTTGTAGTCTTTCGTTTGTTTCGCTTCTTGCCCTGTTGTCGACTAGATAATAGTGAAGGTTGATTATTAGGAGCCTCTGTTCCCTGAGTTCGATACTCAGTCTTACCAAAAGAGCTATACTATATACGGATAGGTGATACTTGCCTATCACGCGTGTAGTCTACTTTTAAGGTGAAACCACTTTTAAAACACCGTGTGTGCTCTATAATATTTACGCTTAAAATATACAGACGGTACGCGCGTGTCAAACACAAAGCATACAATCAAGAGTGGACTTTGAGCGCTTTAATTCAAATTCGAAGTAAGAGTACTTCGAACTCGAAATCCTCAATTTTAAGTTCACTTCGAGTGCCCTTTGGGCAATTCGAAGTCAATGGACTTCGAATACGAAGGTTTTAATTCCAAGACCACTTCGAGTGTGTTCTAGCGAGTCAATTCAAACTTAGTTGACTTCGAATACAAAGTCACCAATTCTTAGTTCACTTTGAGCGCGTTTACTAGCTTCAATTCGAAGCTAGTAGACTTCGCATTCTGAATAGTGCCTGTCCAATGCACTTCGAGCGGATATGAACAGTGCTCAAAACCAACTTCCTTCGAGTTCGAAACTTTAACACTTCGAATTCGAAGCCGCTTGGACTTCGAGCTCAACGGTGGTCCTCAAGACGGATTTGAGCACGTTTTTTACCCTCGAATCTCTTCACACTTCGAGCGTGATTTTTCAAAATATTACGGTTTGATTTTTTTACTATAAATAGGTGTGAGTAAAACTTATTCCTTACGCATTCTTATTTCTACTTTTACGAGTCTCCTGTTACGATTTTTTTGCGATACTTGTTCATACGTTGCTGCCAAAATTTTGAACTTTTGTGATAAACGTGCTCATTTACCAAAGGTATACATCAAATGCATGATAAAACAAGTTTACTTCGCATTCAAATGAACAAAAATGCACATACTACTGTAGAACTCGGAAACCACCTTTTTGAATTTCCAAGGCATTGTTCGACCTTCAAACGATTGTGTTAACTTAATCCACATTTGCGATGGGTCTTTGGAACACATGAACAAAGTTTTCATCAAGGAAAAACTTACATATTTGAAAAGTGTTCTTCGTGTTCTTCTTGTGGATGATGATGGCCTTGATTCCATTTTTTGGCTAAATCTTCATGTTATGGGCAAAATGGAAAAAATTTCAGTGTTAAGAAAATGTTTAGTTACATGTATTCATTGTAAAACATGTGTCTAAAAACATTTTTGTTCATAAAAATCACCCCTTCCTCAATGAAGGTTTTCTCGGGTGTTATAAAATTTTGGGTTTGACCAAGAGATTCACATGTGAATGATCAACTGTCTAACATATTTGGCTATTCTTATAGGACATACTAAGGCTATGGAAGACGATTCTGTCTCGTATCGTTCTTCGACAGCTAGCCAATCCCATAACCCTGATGACCAACTCCTTCCAAGAACTAAATTTCTGTAGGTGGTCACCCATGGTAACAACCATTTCATCAACCTTAACAACTTCAGAAATCCAAATTTCCCAATCATCACTGAAATACTCCACATACACCCACTAAACCATGCCCTCACATTTGATCCATCAACTTCTGGAACTCATGTTCCTGAAGTGTACGTACAACAATTCTGGAATACTGTTCACACCCATACAAATCCAAACACTGGCCGAGTCTCAGTTCGTGGTGATGTAGATCACTTCACCCTCAATATTACCGCCAGTCAACTCCATGAAATACTTCAACTCCTAACCTCTAGAAGCTGGCCTCCTCTCCTTGATTTTGAGGAGATGCCTGATGAGTCAACAGCCCTTGCGGGCATTCGAGCAATGAGGTACATTGGGGACTTACAACTTCGTTCCCACTTCAAACGAGCCAACCTTCACCCCATATTCTATACATTTCTCACCATTCTTTAACGATGCCTCACCCCCAAACATACTGGATATGAATATCCCAACACAAATCAAATCAAACTCATATATGCTACGGCTAATCACTTGCACATTGATTATGCCTCTTTGATATTTTTAGATCTTGTGCAGCAAGTTGAAGGCAAGCTCTCTGATCTTAAGCGTGCGAAAGGCAGATTTCTACCGTACCAAAGGTTCTTGCCGATGATGGTCCAGTTTGCCATGGACAGAAATGAGGAAATTCCCCGCCGGCCAAGTCATGCTTCTATCAGGCCGAAGCAGTTTATGTATGTCAAGGTTCTCATTGCTGTCATCCGATTCAACCTCGACCTTTTCCGGCTTCGCTCCTGGATTTGTGTGCACAAAATGATGTGGTGCGAGCTTATAGGGAGAGTGTAGGACTTGGTCCTATGGCGCAACCAAAGCCGGTTGCACCTACCCAAGGGCCCATAGCTCCAAGTGAGGTACTAGAACCTAGGCCTCAGCCTTCCACGGGGGAAGCTGAGCGGGGAGAGACGAGTGATAAAAGTGATGAGAGGGATGGTGAAGGGGATGTCGGTGATACACATAGTGAGGGAGGGGCGGAGTATGACCCTGCGCAAATCCAGGCTATGATAGATTCCTTTTCCGATGTACTTCCAGATCCCGAACATTTAACGGAATCCTTTGCACCAGAAATACCTACAGCTGCAACTGCTCCAGATTTTGCATCTGATTCTTTAGCTGTTATTGATTTTACTCCTGGAGCAGCACCACTGGTTTGTGATAATACTGAGGAACAACGAGCCAAAACGCCAGTGGTGGCTGAAGAGGAAGATTTGAGCTTTTCAGATCTATTTCCAAATCTACCCGAAGCCTTCGACTCAGAAATTGAATTCTTATATGGCTATCAATAGGGTCCTCTTGACGAAGGTGGTGAAGGATATGACTTTGATCCTTATGGGGAAGAGGAAGAGGTGGAAGAAGATGAAGAAGAGGTTGTGGTAGAGGAGAGAGAGGGGAGAAAAGAAAAAGATAGTGCTGAGGGTCCCTAAGCCCAAAAAGCTGGGAAGCCACACCTGCCATCGGAGTTGACATTGTCAGGTGTTGAAACAGTCACTATCATCCCAACAGTGCACATTAACCCCTCCAGCCACTCGGGTGTCTCTCAACAGACATCTGTTTCATTCCATAGAGATTATGCACAGACTCTACCGGCCTCTCATTTGGAGATGACTGGTTTGAAACTAGAGGTCTGCCTCTCTCGACCTCGCCCTTTTCTTCATCGCACATTCATATACCGCAGATTTCTACGTTTCTTTCTAGACACCAAACCACACTCGCACATATTACGAAGTTGTTTACCAGACAACTGTCCGGAACACCTATAGGTGGAACTACTGAAAGTGCTATTCGAGGATCGGGTGGAAATCTCGGTGCAGTGTTCACAACATCAGCTCCACTTTCGAGTAGCTCCACCTCTGTGGCGGAGACTTCAACGAGCACTCTACGTGAGTCTCGGTATGTTACAAAAGAAGAATTGCAGGAGGCTCTCAACCCTATTACTGAGGGCATTGCCGACATCAAATAAACCCTTGCCTCTCTGAAATCAAAAGTTGATGACGGCTGGATCTTATCTGATACACTTAAATCCCTGCTTTATGCCCGGTTACTGGAAAAAGCCCCTGACCGCGAACATAATCTGGATCTCCTTGAAACCCTTCACAACGAACAAACATATAAGGGTAGCAACCTCTCTGAGTTTAAAGAAACAGTCATGAATTCAATGGAGGATCTAGGGAACGTGGTCTTTCAAAAGTTAGATTATGTGGAAACAAGGCTTACATAGCTTGAAACTACTTGCAAATCCCAAGCTGTTGGGTCAAAACGTAGGCGTGATGATGATGATCCCGATCATGATCGCCACGAGGGGGAGAAAAGACCCCGTGTTTTGACCTTTACCCCACTGACCGAACGACTTGCAGCTGCTATGGGGATTAGGGCAGAACCAGAACCACAACAACAACAGCAACAACAACAAAAGCAACAACAACTACAACCAGAACCACAACAACAACAACAACAACAACAACAGCAGCAACAACATCTATCTGAGCCTGAACCTGCCATCCCAGTTTCTGAATTTGAAATGGAAACCGCCGATACTAAAGAAAGGGATGAGTCAGATGAATTACTGAAACAGATAAAAGGGTTCTCATTTGAAAAGCTGCCTGAAAGAACCGATGAGGTTCGGGTATTGGATAGATTTGAGGATATGCCCGTGCAAACCATTCAAAAGCCAGCTTCTTCAAGGGTTGCAAAGCTTGAGAGGGAGTTGATCACCAAAAACAAAATGAAGGAGACCATTAAAAGGATAGATCTTACCAGGGTTCTCCGGGGCATATCAGAGAAGGTTCATCAATTATTTTGTAACACCGGAAAATCACAAGCCATTTTTTATACGCATTGCGGAAGCTAATTAAGACCAATCCGATTACATTAAATTAATATTTACAAAGATACATTCATTTGTTCAAAGGACAACAACATCATCATCAACTGAGGGGAATTAGCACAAAGCTAAGTGAGTAGAGGCTAAAACAACAAATGTAAACATTCACAATCAATCATCAATCATGTAATCACATATCCAGAGAAGACCGGCGGTTCGGCGCAAAACCAACAACCAATGCCGGCCAAAGCAAAGGTTTACCGATAGCTTTCCACTAGATTGGCACAGTAAACACCCCTCTGAGCAACAAATGCAACAGAAAGGCTACTACTGTTCAACCAACCAGTTAGACAAGCCCAGCCCAAGTCCACGTATAGCTAACTTCTCAACGCAACTCAAAATGATCCTAAGAGCGTGTATCGACCAAATAGTCATGCAGCAGATATCAACAATCATATCACAATCAGCAGTTCAATCAATCCAATCTCAATCCACATTCATGCATCACATTTATAATATTAACTGCAATCTTTACCATCCGCGATTAACGTCCACTCACCTTAGTTTCAGCTTGAACTCAGATATCTAGTTTTACTGAGCTTTTGGATTGCCTGAAAACACAGAAATAACCAAATCAGTCTCAATCTAATAAATATATATATATATATATATATCCATATATTTATAAATTATTCATCAAACATTAACAAACAATAAACAATCACAAATTCAAAACATGAAGTATCGGAATTCCAAAACTATCGGATTCCAAGAATCCGCAACTCTGTATCGGATTCTATCAATTGTCGGATTTCCATTCACTCGGATTCTAAAGTACCGGATTTGGGTCATGAATCAGATTTAAGCCACGGTTTCCTAGTCTTGGATTTAAGTGATCGGATTCTATGAGTGTCGGATTTAGAATGCTAGTTTTCAAGAATTCAAGTGCATTAATTTCAAGGGTATTGGTTTTCACATGTATCGGATTTGGAGTTCCGGATTTAGGAGTTAAGGATTTTGGGTGTTGGTTCTTATGACTCTTGGATTACCAAGCATAGGATTTCTCATACAACAATCGGATTTCATAGGTTTCCGGATTTCAGCTTCCGGTTTTCCAAACTATCGGTTTTTACCATCTGCATCAAATTCGCCAGTTCATAGATCCAATCCACCATCTTCATAACTCAAACTTAGAAAGTATGAATTCATTCAAATCATCTTAGAAACATATTTGAACACTTCTAAATACATATTCATGCATCAATTCATCTTACAAATATATAAATCAATAGAACACATAAAACCCAAAATCAAGTTTCTAAGAACAAAAAAAAAACCAATTCTAATGATTCTCATAAAAACATGTTATTCAATTAGAACTTATTCCAGATTCAGCATGAAAATAAAATCGGAACAAATCCAACCTTGAACTTTGAATTAAAACCACACAAAATTTGGGATTCCAATTCTTCTTTCTTGCTCTTCTTTTACTTCGGTTTTTTGTTTGGCAGAGAGTAAACTTACAAACACACACAATACTTTCTAATTTTGAGATAATACATGCTTATTCAAGTAACCCCCACGTATACAACAATTAACCATGAGGTGGCAATCATTCCTTTAACTACACCACATACATACACGTACACAAATACATGCACACTAACATACATACATTCATACGGTAATATATATATATATATACTTACGATCTTAATTTAATTAATCAAATTAAATTACTAGTTAATCAACTAAATGCATTTAAACAAATAAACACATACCGCAAACCTGCTAATCTCCTAGCCCGCGTTTGAGGGTGTTACATATTTCCTCCTGAAGCTAAGAAATTCCAGGTGTCTGCTGCCGACATCCTGAGGAAGAATCAATAAACTAAGCCGGCACTATTACAACAACAAACATCATCAAATTGGCCAATTCCTCCTAATGTTCAACCAGCACGTCCAATTCCAACTACTTCAGACCCAGGCCTTGATAGACACAACATGTACACCAGGGAAGCTATGAAAAACCCTATTTGGGGAAAATATGGTGTAAATGCTGCTTACCTTGAGGATCGGATCCCTACCATCTACACTTCTCAAATAAGAGACAAGATTTCCCCAGAAAGGAGAGGTCTTGACGATGCGCAAAGGAGACGATACACTCACATTCTCAACGAATACAAAACCCCAAGGAAGCACATAGTGTCAGAGTACCCAATCAGCAAAGTACTTCGCGTTAGCATGCAAAAATCATTAAGGTACAGATTTGCTGTGTATGATGTACAAAGAGCAGATGGTCAGAAAATCTCCCTCAATGAAGCAGACTTCAGACATGTAAAGCTGCATGACATTGAGTTCATATACGAGGAGCTCTCCACAAAGATCAACAAGTCCTATGAAGAACAACAAGGATGATCAGCTCTAATGAAATATATGAGGAGATTTATTGAATTTATACAGGAGCATGATCTACAATTAGGCACCGAGAGTAATCAACTTGAGGTGAATCTGCTCAGACCACTGCAACATTATACAGATTTACAAACCCTTGAGGAGCTCACAATCATTGATGAAAATCATCCTAGCTTCGCGGGTCAAAGAGGTGTCATCTTTGTCAATCAACGCCGCCGAAAGATCATGATTCGGATGATAGACTTAATGGCATACTCAGATGGGACTCTTCAACTGCTATTTCACAGTCTCCAAGAAAAGGCCGAAAAGAATCATTCTAACTTAAGTGAAACTGAATTGGCTGGGGTGATACGTACCATTGAACAAGTCAAAAAGACATTGGACAGCCGCCGGATTATTAGAAGGTGGCAGATGATGTTTGGCATAAGAAATCGATCTATTTTGTAATTACTTACTTTCTGCATTTGAATTTCAATGTAATTGGCTTTCTCTCCATTTAGGGGGAGATTGTTAATATTAGATAAAATGTAGGAAAGCCCATCAGGCCCATGTAGAAGGCTTAGCCTATATATAGGGCATTTGTATCATGGGCGGCTAGAGCTTTTGACATTTCCTGAAATATATGCAATATTATTTTGAACGTGAAAGTGTGTGTAGCTCTCCCTCTCTCTCGATATCCATATCACCATTGGTTGCTTGAAGGTTATTTGATCATATTAAGATCTTTCACAAGTAATGTATTTTTATTAAAATAATCTTAATCGTAGTATTAACACACGATGGTTTAAAATTAAAAAAACAAAGATTTCATTTCATTAAAAACTAAAAGTAGTACAATACTAAAATAGTAATTAAGTAAATACTAAAAATTACACAGAGATTGTTTTGGAGTCGCTAGCTAATGTAGTGTAAAATTTGAAGTGAAGCCGGAATTTAGTGTCTCGAGTTCGGCGTCTATATTAAAATAGGAAAAATGCACATCTACACTGCCAAGTCTACTTGCAAGACAAATCAGTGACTGGAAATCAGTTTCAGAAATCATGAACCTCCGGCCGGTTATGTCGTACGGGGCGCAGTAAGATAAGTCTGCAAATCCGTGAAATCTCCAATGCATGAACGAAAAGAAATCCGAGATACTCCGGCCAATAATCTCGAGATCCGTGAGCGTGTATTTCTCGCCACCACATTAATGTGGGAACGGGCACTCCTCTATTTCCCCGCCGTAGTAGCAGTTTATGGTGATAAAAGACGGACAAGCCATAAAGTGGGTTTTGAGGGTGAGAATATTAATGAAGTGAGGATAATTTGAAGGTGAGAGTGTGGGTTTATATAGAGGCACTACAAGAAATAAGGATGTTTTCCAAATCAGTCTCATCTTATAAATATATCTGACCACATATATTTATAAGTTAATCAATCTCCAAAAATAACAAACAATAAACAATTTGCAAGTCCAAAACACAAAATGTTGGATTCTCAAACCATCGGATTTGGCACTGTTAGATACTAAGAATCCGTAACTTTAAGTATCAGATTTCACATAATTGGATTCTGAGACTCGGATTTCATATTGTCGGATTTCACTATATACCGGATTTGGAAGTTCCGGATTCTTAGCTCTCGGATTTGAATCTCTCGGATTTAGGTCTCGGATTTGGGTCTCGGTTTTCAAGTTTCGGATTCAGAGTACCGGATTTAAGTGTCGGATTCATCTATCGGATTACAAAGTGTAGGATTTCAAAGTATAGGATTTCAAAGTATAGGATTTCAAAGTGTAGGATTTCAAAGTGTACGATTTCAAAGTATAGGATTTCAAAGTATAGGATTTCAAAGTGTAGGATTTCAAAGTATAGGATTTCAAAGTATAGGATTTCAAAGTGTAGGATTTCAAAGTATAGGATTTCAAAGTGTAGGATTTCAAAGTATAGGATTTCAAGTGTAGGATTTCAAAGTGTAGGATTTCAAAGTGTAGGATTTCAATGTGTAGGATTTCAAAGTGTAGGATTTCAAGTGTAGGATTTCAAAGTGTAGGATTTCAAAGTGTAGGATTTTCAAAGTATAGGATTTCAAATTATAGGATTTCAAAGTGTAGGATTTCAAAGTATAGGATTTCAAAGTATAGAATTTCAAAGTGTAGGATTCCAAAAATATAACCAAACATTTATAATCATAAAAATCTTACAATCAAGTAAATCACTAAAGCAAAGAAAACCCACTAAGTAATTGCATGCATACATACTTACAAAACCCACTAAAGCAAACAAGTAATTCCAGGTGGAGATTGTTACTTTATCCATTCACTTACATATTTGCATGCATACATACTTACATACGTACATACATAACATGCATACATACCATGTACCTTAATTATTTATTCAGATAAACATTTTTATAGTCAATTAACTAATTAACTAACTAATTTAATTAACTCATAAAATCATATAATCAATTTAGTTGCAAATAAAGTACACATTTATTGTTGAGAGAGAGTGTGTTGAGAGAGAGAGAGAGTGTTGAAGATGGGTTTCATTTATACACTTTCACAAAAATAGATAAAAAAATTTATACAATATTGATTTAGGTGTTTGATGTTAGATTTTGGTTTAATAATTGATGTATATATATATATAACTTAGTGTTTTGTTTGACACATTTGAAAGAGATTTCAAAAATCAATTCAAAATTCAGAAGAGATTTTAGAAATCAGTAACACATTTGACATAAATTTGTCATCTGTTAAGATGAATACAATAGATTTTTTCAACTACAGAATAGTACTGAAGAAGTCAATGATAAAGAAGATGAAAATAATTTTTTCGAGGATGGAAAGGTACGTTAACACAACATTAAAATTACTGCTAATATTTCAACATTTTTAAGCAAATATCTCCCATTGTTTTAAGTTCTTATACCCATTTAATTTCTTATTTGACAGGTTTTTAAAACTCGTGAAGAGTTAAAAGATTGGGTGCAAATGGTTTGGCCGGCGTCAGGGTTATGTTATCATCACAAAACGATAAAAAAACAGTAATATTTTATTTGCATGTGATCGTGGCAGTATTTGCAAAAGTGAAAGCTGTGTCAGAAATACCAGTACACGTAAGGTAGACTGTAAACTGTAAATTTTAGGGTTTAGGGTTTAGGTAGACTGTAAATTTTCAGTCGAAGGAAAATATAGAAGTTCAAATGATACGTGGGTGTTTAGGGTGATAAATCTTCAACATAACCATGATCCTTCAGAATACCTAGAAGGTCATGCGTATGTTAGAAGATTTAATAACACTGAGTTTAATACAGTTAGAGATTTGTCATTGAAAAATTTGAAACCACGTGATATTCTATCAACAACACGGATGGAAAAAGAAAGATGTTGGTGCTTTTGTCTTATTTACAGTCCGAGGGGTATATATTTTTTAACAAATGCTGCTTCTTCTGGAGATGAACTAGAAGATTTGTTTTTTCTCATCCGACATCTTTAGAAAAGTGGCAAGCCTTCCCGCATGTGATGTTAGTTGATGCAACTTACAAAACAAATAAGTACTTTGTAGAGATTGTTGATTGCACTTCAACAAATATGAAATTTTCTGTAGCATTTGTCATCATGAAAAAAGAAAAAGAGGCCAATTATATATGGGCCATGGATTGTTTAAAATCCACGATAGATGGATGTATATATCCACGTATTATTGTCACGGACCGAGAATTGGCTCTAATGAATGCCAGCTACAAAGTGTTTCAAGATGCTAAGGGAATACTTTGTAGATGGCATATAGGTCAAAATATCTTCAAACAGTGTAGGCCGTCGATAGCCAACCTGTCAACGTGGTAACGATTCAAAAATAAATGGGACAAAGTTGTGAAGTCTCAAACAGAAGATGAATACAACAATAACCTTAAACAACTTGTAGATTTTTTGGTGGTGAATAACATTAGTACAGGTATTAAATTTAAAATATATCTTAGTGATTGTGTTTTCTATTTTTGCTTTTTAATTTAATATTTTAATTTATTCTTTTACTACAGGTGTTATGAACTATTTAGTCAACAACTGGTGAACACCTTACAAACATTTGTTCGTGGGAGTGTGGACGGATAAATTTTTTAACTGTGGCAATCACACTACAAATAGAGCAGAAAGTCAGCATGCCAAGTTAAAAAAGTTTTTGGAAGCACCGCAATGTGATTTGCTTACATTGTTGAAGGGTATACACGAAGTAATCATGTCTGAAGACACTGCCATCAAAGCTAGTCTTGAACAAAGCAAAATCATCATAGTCCATAAATTTAACATACCACTTTTTCAAAATCTAATCGGCCGCGTGTCAATTTATGCGTTTGGTTTGATGTTTGATGAATTTAAGCGAATTGAGGCCGTTGGAGTTTTTTCTGAAAACTATGGATGTTACTACCGTTCAAGTCATGGGCTTCCTTGCGCCCACGAACAAGCTATCTACCAGAGCCAGCTTTATACCGATACCACTTGACAAAGTTGATGTATTTTGGAGGAAGCTTGACCTAAGACCTTGCATGTCATTTGAAGATGAGGATGTTACGTGTGAGGTTGAGCTTAATGAAATCAATGAACACTTCAAAAAACTATCAAGAGAAGGCAAGCAAAATTTATTAAGAAAATTGAAGGAGATAACGACTCCTAGTACAACGGTTCTTGGTGAACCTAGTGTTCAAAAGTCTAGTCATGGTCGTCCTTCTGTAAAAGCAATCGTGACCAAATTCCTCCAAGATTTCAGCAAAGTCAAGTTGATGTAACCGGTCCATCAAGCCGGTTTTAACAAGATAATAAAGGTGAAGCCACGGGTCTTCAAAAAAACATAGACCCTTTTGTCATAAGACTTCCGGCGGTATTTCACCCATATGTCACGAGGGTGGTGAATGTAAGAGGTGATGGTAACTGTGGTTTTAGATCGCCTGCGGTTTCTTTGGGTCGTAGTGAGAACGAGTGGCCTGATGTTCGAAGAGAATTACTAGAAGAGTTAAACTCCAACTGGTTGGAGTATCTAGTTTTTTTAGGCTCGCACTCTTGTGAAGAGGTTCACAAGCGATTAGACTTTTTTCAATCACCTGCACCACAGGAAAATTGGATAGGATTGGTAGAGGAAGGCATATTGATTGCCAACAGATACAATGTCACACTACATTTGATGAGTCAACACGCATCAACATTTCTTCCAATGCGGACATCAGCTCCGACAACATCGACTGATCATGCTATTGCAGTCGGATTTGTAAATGGAAATCATTATATAAGTGTTTGTTTAGGAGGAGAATATCTTGTTCCTCCTGTTATGCAATATTGGTTTCATTATAGATACGAGTGCGCATCTATGTGGATCGCACCATACATGGATAGGTTACATGCATACGATGAGTACTTGAATTTTAGGAGGACAACCTCATCCGCCTTTCAAGACATAGACCTGGATTAAAATGTAAATCGATGGTTAAGAACTATGGTTCGAATCCTTCAACTATTTGTTTTTTTTCTTTTCCTTTAGCTCTTCATTGATTTTTTTATTTTATGTAAATTTTTTTGTCGTGCCTTAGAACCGAGAGGTGAATCCATACAAATCGAATAATCATATGAACCGATAACAGAAGTGTTGGTGCGTTAGAACCACAAGACAATCCATACAACTCGAATAATCATATGAACTGATAACAGAAGTGTTGGTGGGTTAGAACCGACAGGTGAATCCATTCAACTCAAATAATCATAACAACCGATAACGGAAGTGTTGGTGCGTTAGAACCGACAGGTGAATCCATACTCCACACCCTATATATATATATATATATATATATATATATATATATATATATATATATATATAGACACCCACACCCTCATTGTATTACTCCACACACTATCAACATACCATTGCTCTAATACTCCACACCATATCACACATCATTATTCTAGTATTCCAAATCTGTTTATTTTAAAACATGGTGAAGTGCTTTTGTGGAGATGATGCAATAGTGGAACTGTCAAATTCATCGGGACACACCGGAAGATGTTATTACTGTTATGGGGGTAATGACTTCGAAGATTCTTCGAGAGTTCCCAAATGTGCATTCAAACAGTGGGTTGATCAACATACCTCTAGCACAACCAACATTCAATTGCAACAAACAAACAAGCATAGTTTGAATAAACGCAATTCGCCGAATACATCATCCGACAATTCAAATATTGTGAGGTGCGTTTGTGGGGATAAGGCGATAGTAGAAGTGTCAACGTGTTCGACACACCCAGGACAACGATACTACTGTTGTTCGGGAAATGATTTCCAAGATGTAAAAGGAGTTTCCAAATGTTCCTTCAAGCAATGGGTGGACCAACCTATTCGATACAAGTGCAATGTTCATTTTCATATAATGAACACATTAATTCATCAACCTACTAATGTAGGGGTCCCAAGTCGTCCATTTTGGTTCATTAGACCGGCAAACCAAGCACATGTGGATCATGATTACTACGGTAAGTAAATTAGGTTTGCAATTGAGTTGATGATATTTTCACCATCAATTTCGGTTGTATATTAAAGTTTCCTTTTCTTACACAGATGAGATTGATGATCTTATCACCATCAATCTACATCATGGCGGGTTCTTCACACATGTACCCGGAAGGAGATACGAAGGTGGTGTTGTAAATTATATTGATTGTGTATGTGCAGAGGACTTCACGAAGGATATGTTAGAAAAAGATGTTATGAAACAGTTAGGATACACCGAGGGTATTCGCTATTTCTATAATATGAAACCACGTGGTGAAATGGATCATGATTTAGACATATTTGCGAATGCTGCAAGTTACATCTTATTACCTTACAACCACAGCAAACAGAATCTCATACACAAATATAGATCTCTTTCTGTATTTGTTTCCAACGAAAAATTAACCTTACGTTGGAGATCATGGAAGTCAACCAAAAAACCGTGACCATGAATTTTGAAAACCAGCTTTATATATATTTTTTTGTGAAATGTAATTTTCGTATGTTTAGTTATAAATTTATATTGTACTACTTTTAGTTTTAATGAAATGTAATTTTCGTATGTTTAGTTATAAATTTATATTGTACTACTTTTAGTTTTAATGAAATGTAATTTTCGTATGTTTAGTTATAAATTTATATTGTACTATAATGACTTTTAAAATTTTCGTACGAGTATAACATCACCAATCTTAGATTCTACTAACAACATATATCATTTGCTCATAAAATTTAAAATTGTATCTCTATATCATTAAAATACAATTTCGAACATACATCAGTACATGTAGTTTATTAACTATAACTATTCATCACGTGTTTAAATACTATTTAATTAAAAGATAATAAAAAATTAGCAGAGATCGTTCAAGTTACTAGCTTTTAAAATTTAATAAAAAAATAACTCTTAGAAACTAGCCAACAAAATATTTATAGTTTAAAATTCAGTCGAAGTTTTTTACTTATGTTTTAAAATATTTTACTTATGTTTTACATTTTAATGATTTTTTAATTTTTAAATATACCATGTAATATGTTCTTTAAAATATATTTTTTACTTTTGTTGTTAACGAGTTTGTTTTAACGTGCGTTGCTATGGATTTTAGATAAACAAAATATAAATTCGATGTAATAAAATTATTATGAGGACACTCCCTTGAACACACAACCTGATGTATGTAAAAATGTTTGAAGTAAACAAATATTATATTAAAAATGCGTTGCTTACGAATTTGTTTTAAAAATATATATTTTCTTATGTAAATATTAAATTATGATACACAAATATATATTCTTGTTTACTTCAAACATTATATGTAAAAAAGTTGTAAAAGAAAAATTAAAAAAATATATGAAATTAATTCTTTAGTGTAATAATAATAATAAAATTATAAATATAAAATTGTGTGGCGGAGTTTTCTCGAAATTGCCTCAAAGGTAAGAACTAAAAAGTATAATAATAATAAAATTATAGTATATATTTTTTAAAATTCAATCGAGGTTTTTAACTTATGTTTTAAAATATTTTACTTATGTTTTAAATTTTAATGGTTTTTAATTTTATATATATATATATATATATATATATATATATATATATATATATATGTATATGTATAAAACATTAAATCATAGTCATGCATGTACCGAATCATATTCGTTCAATGCATGTACTGAAAATGTAAATATAAAACATTAAATCATTAAATCAACTCATTTTAATAGTTTTTACTTTTATATATATATATATATATATACACACACAAAATAGAGTCATGCCATGTGTTGTCATTTTCAAATAATACAGCTGCAAAATCATAGTCATACATGTACTGAAAATGAGTTGTCATTTTCAAACTTCATTACCATGCCATGTGTTGTCATCATGCCATGCTGCAAACATTAAATCATTAAATGGAAAATGAAATAAATGTTTAATTGAATTGTCATTTTCAATGCCATTTCAATTGCAAAATACATGACTTGTAAGGCTAACAATTCTATGGCAGCTGACAAAATGAGTTCATACTTATGATGGGTTTAAATGCATACGATGAGTTGTCTTAATCACAATATACATTTTTCAATCGACGCCTTTGCTACCTTCATCTATATATTGATCGACTTTCACAATCGACTCACTTATATATCGATCAACTTTCACCTTATATATCTCTATCTACTTTCACCTAATATATCTCTATCGACTTTCACTTTTATATACTTTTTCCAAGACTTTCACTTCTTTCGATTCAAGTTTCACTACTTATTACTTTTATATTTTTATAAAATGAGTTCACACTTACATCCGGGTCCTCTGAATCATTCTTTATTATATTTAACCACACAACATAGATCAAATTATATTTTTCATACGGAAAATTCTGATAATATAATATAAAACTGAAGGCCCGACGTGGTGATTCTAAATTTTTTATATACCTGAGAGATCATCCTATACCGCAACGTGTTATGAATTATATTCGTTATGTGGATTTCCAAGGAGTATTACAATGCGGTTATTATAAAGTTGATCAATCCCTTATTACTGCACTCGTAGAAAGGTGGCGTCTAGAAACTAACACCTTTCACTTACATATCGGTGAAGCCACCATTACCCTACGAGATATTCAAATCATATGGGGACTACCGGTGGAAGGGGCCGCCGTTACAGGTATAGATTCGATAATGACACAGGAGGCTATTATTCTTAAATGTGAGAACGTTTTAGGTTTCACTCCTCCTGCTAATACACTTTTAGGAAATAGTATAAAACTCTCGTATTTGAGAGATATAATAAATAATCCGCTACCTGAAGATTGTAGCGAAATAGATGTAATTAAAAGAGCTAGGGTGTATATAATACATTTATTAGGTGTTACACTATGTCCGGACAAGTCTGGATCCAGGGTATCTTTACTGTATTTAGATAATTTAATAGATTTAGTTTCTTCTAATACAATAAGTTGGGGTAGTGCAATCCTCGCAAACCTCTATAGAAATCTGGGTGAAGCAACTTCACCTCATGCCGTTGAAATTGGAGGCCCGTTAATTTTATTGCAGCTATGGGCATGGGATAGGATTCCATCCATCTCTCCCAAAGTTCGTAATTTAAATAGTTAATTACACCAATGGTCCTTTAACTATCTAAAAGTTGCAAGTTTAGTCCTTTTTTTGAAAAAGTTGCAAGCATCATCCTTTAACTACCATTTTTTTTGCATATGTAGTCCTTTTTAACGATTTCTGTTAAGTAAGGCTGTTAATTTAAAAAGACGATTATAACCTTATTCATCTTTTTTATATATTTCTTAATATTATTATTATATTACTGTTATGTTTAATTATCAATATTAAATATTAAAATTTAATATCACCAACACCCCCTCCCCATTTCCCCATTTCAACATATTACACTCTCTCTCTCCCTCTCTCTCTCCCTCTCGTTCTTTCACGTCTTTGAACCACAGCAGCGACTGTCGACAAAATATCGACCGGCGACCGTCGATCCCATCGTACACCACCTATAACCGGTGGTAGAGCACCACTGCAAGTTTAGTCCTTTTTCGAATTCTAGGTGAGAGTGTCTATGAAACTTTATCGCCGATGGTGAGTTTTGATTTTGTACAGATTTGAACAATTCACGTGTTTTGATTCGTTGATAAAACATCAATTTAGGGTTTTATGGTTTAGGCAGAGCACCATCAGCGACAAAACATCAATTTAGGGTTTTATGGGTTTCGAATTCTAGGGGTGTTTTAACCATTTGGGGTTTTCTTTTTGGTGGTGGGTTTTGATTTTGTGTAACACCGTAAAACTTAAGCCATTTTTTTTAAAACGCTGCGGAAGCATTTTCTAATTTCAATTAATCATAAACATCCATAAAGTACAAAGTACTTATACAAATCACAACATTCATTTGTGTTACAAAAGATTATAAAACGTGGCTCGTCTCTTCTCAAAACACAATATCAGAGTATTGGTCAAATTCCCCTTTCCACAAACAAAACTAAACAGCTACTCACATAAACCTGCAAAAAGCAATCAACCGTAGGGGGTTAGCACAAAGCTAAGTGAATGAAAGCTATAGACAAGCACATAACAATCACTGTTCCTAACGGAACCTCTGAACATCAATTCTCAAGCAATCCGTCAATTCAACAATCTCTTCCATCCCGAGGACCGGCAGTTCTGCTGAACTTACAACCAAAGCTGGCCAAAGCAAAGGTTTACCGATAGCTACCTGCCGATTGGCACAGTAATCTCCCCTCTGAGCAACAAATGCAACAGAGGAGCTACTACTGTTCAACCAACCGCAAGCGAGCCCAGCTCTTGCATCAGCAGCTGACCCCAACCAGCCCTGACACAGAAGCTGATCACTTCCGACCCGTTACGCAGAAGTCGGTTCTCAAACAATCCAAATACTCTCCCATTCACATTCACAATCAAAACTCTAACACATAAAACATGTATACGAACATATAACTCTTGTTCAACAATTAGCAGACTAACAGTCTATCATGGCATATCAAAACAAAGCAATCTATCCTCGCATACCAGACTCAACAGTCTATAATCGCATACCAGGGACAACAATCCAACAATGCATACCAAAACATTCCTCAAATGAAACCAATTCAAACATTACCACCGTGAGTGAACTTCCACTCACCTTAGTCCTCAATCCCGTCTGCTCAGTTGTCTAATATCACTGAGTCTTCGTAGTTCCTGACAACATAACAAATCGAAGTCAATCTCCATTCATAAATATATATCCACATATATTTATATATTAATCATAACCTTATTCATCATGTTAGTATTACACATAAATAAACATAAAACATGCCCCATAATCGAACCAACATCAAAAACTTCAATTTCTGAAAATAGCTCGTGTAACGCCGGTCTTTCAGAAATCAAGGTACATTTTTTTTATTTAAAACGCGTGCGGAAACGAGTTATTATATTCACATTATACAACTTATATAAATATAAGTTGTAATTACAAAAGTATTGTTTAACAAAGTTTCCAACGTTACGAACTAGATCGACCTTTACATAAACTATTACATAACATTGTCTTTACATTGTGTTCCCCAAAAACCTAACATGTCACCCCTGCAGGTACCCGTGCTCACCTTTAGTCTACTTACCTGCATTAGGAATGAACATGAGAGGGTTAGCTATAAATAGTTAGTGAATAACAATTAAACAAGAGCAGTACATTAACAGTATCATAACATATTTCATGCATCACATAACTCCATTCAAGTCTATCCTAACACACGTTGAAGTTCCGGTTATCAGCAGGCATCACGTCTTGCAGGGCTATAAACCCGGCTCAATGATACTCACCGGTGAAACCGTTACTTCCTCCGCGCCGGTGGAGAAGCGGGTAGCGGTCCACCATTGCGTTCTTCGGGAACATATCCCATTTGGGATCAGTGGGAAAAATGAGAGCCCCGAGTTAGTACTGAGGGCGTCGGTTTAGCTAGAACCAAGATTCGTGATCATCGAATCCCGCACCACAATCTCTACAATGTAGTACCGGCACTCAAACAATGGCCTACTCTGGCCTCATCACAAACACATTGGCCTACTTCGGCCCTTTACATAACAAGAGTGACCTAAACAGGCCTTTTCACACTTCAATTATGACCTACAAGGTCTATCACATACATACATATTACTTGGTACTCATAATAGGTTCATAAACCTCTAAACATGCATATCTACAAATTCATGGATTGTAACATACAAAACATCTTCTAATACTATTAATATCATACTCGAGTTTAACTGTTACTCACCTGTTGAGCTATAACAAGTAAGTACTACGTTACACGTGATCCTTGGTACACCTAGCAAATCAAAACATGCCATTTAACACTTAAGACAGAATCTGCAAGAAGCAGGGTACGGCCGTACCTTTCCAAGGCACGCCCGTGCATGGCGAGGCACGCCCGGATTTTGGGCAAACACGCCCCGTACCTGATACTCAGGTACGCCGCGTGGCTAGAAACACTCCCCCGGACCTTCTAGGGTTAGGCACGCCCGTACCTTTTGGAGATACGCCCGTGCCTCCCCGGGTACGCCCTTAGTCACGGTCTGTTCTTGAGAGGCACGCCCGTGCCTTTCCATTTGCAGCAGCAGGTTCGACCAGAACCTGCTGTTTCCCAGCCAACAATTACCAAAACAATACCAATTCGTTTTCCAGTTAATTTCTACCTTTCACATATGAAATAACACATCAAATACAAGCTATAGGTACCATTTTTATACTCTTTAACATCAAAATCAGACTTTGGGACCAATTTCTTCATCTAGACCCAACTAAACTTTAATCTTCAAAACTAATCAAAATTAAGTCTTTAATTCACAAAACTAATTTCCGTGCATCTGAAATCAACCTAGAAATCAATTGGTAACAACAATTTCATCTATTGGCTTCATTTGGTGATTTTCACCCAACACCCAAAACTTAGAAAACTCAAGAATTGAAGACTAGAACTTACAAGAACAAGGATTGGATTTAGAAGCAAGATAGCAGCAGATTGAAGCTTTGATTCAGACTTGAAATACAGCAAATTAAGACCTTGATGATTTACTCTTTAATCCCTCCTTGAATGGCTCCTTGAAGACTAATACACAAGAACACACACACAAGAATTAGGAGGTGGTTGTGTTTGTCCACGTGAATAAGGGTTGGCAGCCTACTTATGGATTAACACTATCCACAAGTGGGTATTTTGTCCCCCTTTCCAACCTACAACTTAACGCACGAATACCCGTTTTAACTAACGGGGATATTTTTGGAAATCTCGTTCTAAACCATTTAATATTCTTTTATTCTTTTATATTTTTACCAATATTTTATCTTTACTCATTCAATAACTAATTTAGTTATTTTCTTAAATATCTACAAATATATATATATATATTTTATTCAACTTATCTAATTTAATATACGTACCACGTCAGCATGCGTCTAGACCCTTTCAGAGGATGTTACAGCTCGGACGCGTTGCGTCCAAACTCCCGACGCGTTGCGTCGCCCAATAGTGTCGGATTTCCTTTCGGATTTCAAGAGTCCTCCGGATTTCAACTCGGATTCTAAGTGTCGGAATCATTAGTTGAAACCTCAGAGACATTATGTTCTCAAACCTTAAAAATAGATGACTTAAATCTTAGCATTTCACAAACTGAAGAATCATTAGCTAATACTACTCCGTCAACTGATAGGTTAGTAGATGATAAATGCTCAGCTAATAACCTGTCAGCTGATCATAGCTCATCTTCTAAACAATCAGTTGATCTAGAAGTAATCAAATCTCTTTCAATAGAAGAAACTATGAGTAAAAAGAATGATGTTCACATTGTTCCCATTTCTGCCACTCCAAAGATTGGTTAAAAACTTTCTAAAAACAAAGATCAATCTAAGGAGCCTGTAAATAAAGACCTAAGAAATTTACAGGATAAGCTTCATAAGCTGAATGGTCAAGTTAGTCAAATGATGACCGATAAGAAATCTCATAGGCATTCAAACTATGTTGTTCAAAGCTCCTAGGCCACAAAATCTCAAAAATGTTATAAATGTGGAAGCAAAGAGCATAAGGCATTTGAATGTTCTTTAAAAGGGAATTCAAGACAGCAGACTTGTGATGATAACATAGTCTTTCCTCTCATACATAAGAAACCTGAGATGAAGTGGAAAGCTAGGTGCATTCCATAGGGATCCACTAAGTAGTGGATTCCTACTTGTGTCACTAACTCTTCTTTCATTCAATCTGTGCAGGGTGTTGGTTCTTGGTTTCTTGACAGTGGATGTTCAAGAACCATGACAGGTAACAAGGCTTTGCTCAGTAACTTCAAGAAAGAGAAAGGTCCAAGAGTAACCTTTGGTGACAACAACCGTGGGCAAAAAAAAGGCTATGGTGAACTTCATAAGGGAACCTCAAACAGTCCAAAGTTTCATATGTCAAAGGGCTGAAATATAATCTCATAAGCATAAGTCAATTGTGTGATGGAGATAATGAAGTCCACTTCACAAAGACAAGAGGCTCCATCATAAATAAAGAAGGCAATACAGTGTTTAGTGCCAAGAGAACCAAGGATGTGTATACACTTGACATGTCTTCTAGTAACCCTTCAAAGGAAACATGTTTGTACTCCAAGAATAATGAGGATACAAATTGGTTGTGCCACAAGAGGCTTTCCACCTTAATTTCAAAAATATCAACAAGTTGAGCAAGGGTGAACTAGTGTCAGGACTACCTTCTCTGACTTATCTTAAGCCTAAACCTGGCACTTCTTGTGAGAAGGGAAAGCAGCATAAGACATCATTTCCATCCAAGCAGGCCTTCTCAATTACAGAACCTTTCTATATGTTGCACATGGATCTCTTTGGTCCTGTTGCAACTGCTAGTATTGGTGGAAGTAAGTATGCTCTTGTATTGGTTGATGAATTCTCAAGATACACTTGGGTTTTCTTTCTTAAAGCAAAGAGTGAGGTTGCTGAAGAAATTGTCTGTTTTTTCAAGAAGATGGAAGTGTTGAATGGCAATTTGGTGAGGAGTCTTAGAAGTGATCATGGAACTGAATTCAGAAATAAAACTCTGGAATCCTTCTGTGATGATAAAGGGATATCTCAAAACTTCTCTGCTCCAAGAACCCTACAACAAAATGGTGTAGCTGAAAGAAGAAATAGAACATTGATTGAAGCTGCCAGAACCATGTTGTGTGAAAGTGGGTTACCCTTTAATTTCTGGGCTGAGGTTGTAAGTTGTGCATGTTTCACACAGAACAGGTCCCTTATTATCAAGAGGCACAACAAAACTCCATATGAAGTGCTCAAGGGAAGGAAGCCAAGCATCAACTTTCTGCATATTTTTGGTTGTCAATGTTTCGTACTTAATCAAAAAGATCAATTGCAGAAGTTTGCTCCTAAAGCTGATAAAGGAGTGTTTGTAAGTTACTCAGTGATTTCTAAAGCATATAGAGTATACAACCTCAGAACCAAAGTCATAGAGGAATCCATCAATATAAGTTTCAATGAAAATGACTTTGTTGCTTCTTGTTCTTCTAATCATGTTTCAGGTGAAGAATTTAATGATCTTATGCAAACTGGAGAAGACCCTCCAGAGCAAGTAGATCCCTCTCCACCAGCTGCTCATGGTGTAGATGAACCTGTTCCTATCCAAATCTTTAACCATGTACAAACACCCTCATCCAATCCTATACCTCTACTGAATCATGTGGAAAATGACTCAACATCATTGGATTCAAATTCCATATCAATCATTCCCTCTTCAGTAGAGATACCCATAGATTGCAACAATGAAGTTATATCAGCCACTCAAAATGAACTCATTTCTACTGCTGATAACCAACATATAACTTCTTCTTCCTAAATCCAAGTGAATCCCAATTCCCAAGCAATCCAAAAAGCCATCAAAGACCTCAAGAACCATCCTCATAATTTGGTGATAGGCAACATAGATGATCCAGTTAGAACAAGATCAAGAGCTTGCAACATCTGCTTGTATTCTGGATTTGTCTCAATGATTGAACCAAAGAAGGTTGATGAAGCTCTCAATGATCCCCACTTGGTGTCTGCCATGCAAGAGGAACTGGCAGAATTCACAAGAAATAATGTATGGACTTTGGTACCCAAACCAAAGGATAAATCCATCATTGGAACAAAGTGGGTGTTCAGAAATAAGCTAGATGAAAATGGGCAAATCATAAGAAACAAAGCAAGGCTAGTGGCACAGGGGTATTGTCAAGAAGAAGGTATTGATTTTGATGAAACCTTTGCCCCTGTTGCAAGATTGGAAGCTATAAGACTATTCCTAACTTCAAAGTGTTCCAAATGGATGTAAAGAGTGCATTTCTGAATGGAGATCTGAAAGAAGAGGTGTATATAAAACAACCTCCTGGTTTTGAGGAATCAAGCTTACCTGATCATGTTTACTTTCTAAACAAAGCTTTATATGGTCTTAAGCAAGCTCCAAGAGCTTGGTATGATATCCTCTCTTCTTTTCTCATTAACAAAGGTTTTACAAGAGGATGCATTGATAGCACTTTATTTATTAGGAAGTACAAAGGTGATGTGATACTTGTGCAGATATATGTAGATGATATAATATTTGGGTCTACTAATTTGGAACTATGCAAAAAGTTTTCTAAACTCATGTCTGATAATTATCAGATGAGCATGATGGGTGAGTTAAACTATTTTCTTGGTTTGCAAATTAAACAAGAGGTTGATGGTATTTTCATTCATCAAACAAAGTATGTCAAAGATTTACTCAAGAAATTTGATTTTGAAAACTGTTCTTCAATGAAAACACCTATGTCTACTTCTATCAAGTTAGGAAAGGACACTGATGGCAAATCAGTGAACATTACTACTTATAGAGGAATGATTGGGTCACTTTTATACCTCACTGCAAGTAGACCAGATATAATGTTTTCAACATGTCTCTGTGCAAGATATCAAGCAGATCCTAAGGAATCACATCCTGCTGCTGTTAAGAGAATATTCAGATATCTCAAAGGAACTCCTAATCTTGGTCTTTGGTACCCCAAAGACTCAGATTTTAAGTTAGTTGGATATTCTGATTCTGCAGGGTGTACATTAGACAGAAAAAGTACTTCATGTGGTTGTCAACTTCTAGGAGGAAGATTGATTAGTTAGTCTAGTAAGAAACAGAATTCAGTGTCAACATCCACTGCAGAGGCAGAATACATTGCTGCAGGAAGCTGTTGTGCTCAAATTTTGTGGTTACAAAATCAAATACTTGACTATAATGTGAAGTTTGAAGACACCCCAATTCTATGTGACAATACAAGTGCAATCTCCATCTCAAATAATCCAGTCATACATTTAAAGACAAAGCATATTGAAATCAGACATCATTTTCTCAGAGATAATGTGCAAAAGAAGAAGGTAACTTTGCACTACATCAACACTGATTTGTAACTTGCAGATTTATTCACAAAGCCATTAGATGAAGCAAGGTTCAATTTCCTAATATCCAAACTAGGTATGCTTAATTTTTATTTTAGAATAGTGGTAATTTAGTTTGTGTTAATTTATAAGTGTTGAAAATCTTAAGTTACTTATTTAAGCATATCTAAGTCTTACTTAATTTGTGTAAACTGAGTAACTATGCTCAGCTGATACCTATTAGCTGATCAAACTTAATCAGCTAATCACCCTAAGATAAGAAGGAAATGCTCAGCTAAGTACTTTCATCAGCTGATACTCCAAATTTTCACTATCAGCTGATAGTTTTTCATCAGCTAATACCCCTCAGCTGATATATTTCTATGATCAGCTGATGGTTCTTCACTTAGTAAATTTTCACTTTTTACGCTCATTTAATGCTTTTTAACCCTAGTTATTTACTCCGTTTCTCAGATTTCATTTAATAGCTAATTAATTTGTTTTCCGTTAGAATTTTTGTCAGTATCTAACAATCTCTGTTAACTAACCTTCATAAATATCCCACTTTCTCTCTCATTCACCTTTACCTGTTCAAACTTTCTAAATTCCCTCTCTCTCTACAAAGAACTACCCTACTTTCTCTCTCGATACTCACTGTTCATCATCCCTACCAAATGGCCACCTATATTCCAGACCCTGCTGTCAACCCTGGTGAGAATGTTGTACCCAACCAACCATTGAACATAACTCCAAACAACATTCTACTCTATACCACAATCCCTACCTCGCGAGTAAACCAAGGTTATGAGCCAATGGTTCAGTTTCTTCAGGCTCATCCTTTGTTCGATAGTCTCACTGCTGATCCACACTACATATACCTCACAATTATTGGTGATCTATGGTACTCCGTAACCTACAACCTAAACAACAACACCATCCACTACACCCTAGCCCAAGGAAACTACCATCTCTAATCACAACAGAAACAGTTCGCGAAGCCACTGGTATTCCTCACTTCCCACCTTACACGGCTTTTCCCTCCAGAGCAGAAGTTTAAACAGTTCTGCAAACCATCGGCTACAATGAACGTGTAGTGCATGGTCAAATAAAAGTCTCTACTCTTTCTCATCCGTGGAAGTATTTGGCCAACGTGCTCATACGTTGTTTCGGTCCAAAATCTAGAAGCCACCATCTCATCAATCAAACCGAACTTCTGGTGCTCTATGCCCTAGTCTTTGGGGTAAACATCGACTTTGCTCAAGTTATATTTTCTGATCTTATTGATAAAATCAATCAGAGCACAAACAAGAAATCATCAAGGTCTCAGGTGCCCTACATTCGATTCTTAAGCCTGGTAGCTATGAGGGAGATTGGAGAAAAAGATGATGTGGGCTTAATTGAACATCAAGAGCGTATTCATGTCCCTGCCATGGGTGAAAAGATATTCCACTTTCTACAGGCAAACAGAGGTCCTCCAATCACTGCCTAAATGCAAGAGTTAATAGATGCTGCAAACGACAATTCTAATGCTGGTGATGATGATGAGAATGATGATGATAAAGATGGTTATGATGATGCTGATGAAAGTCACACTAGCACTAATAATGATGATGATGATGCTGGTGATGGTGATGCTGGTGAATTTACTCCTATCAGTCCAATGGTATTAAGTCCTCTTGGTGGTGATGGTGACGCCCAAGAACAAGAATTATCTGAGCAACTTTTGGAGCTCATTGACAGGAGCAGGCACATCATGTCCCAAGGTAAGGACAGTTCTGTTTTCACCTCGGAGGATATTCAAATGGTAGTCCCAACCTTTGATAGCCCATCCTCCTCTCTAGTCCATACACCAATCCAACAACCAAGCTCTAGTGAACCTCATGTGGTCACTAGTTCTACTCCAATTCGTAGCCCCATATATACAAGGTCACCAGAAGTGACTCGTTATGAGCACTTTGAGGGATTGCATCCACACCTCTAACCTCAACTCCAATTACCCTTCCTCATGTTGAGGGGGAACAATTGGATGTTGCAACCTTTAAGCCAGTGGATGTATCCTCACAACAGGATACATCTGTAAAAATGGGATCTAAGAGGCTAGTTGAGACAACCTCCCAACAGGTTGATCTCATTGAAAGACAGACCTCAACCCAAGGTCATACTGTGTCTCTCCCACTATTGAGTCAGCCTATACCATTCACATTCTTACAACAGAATGTGGATCCAATAAGGGATTCCCTGTTATTGAGTGCATCCCACACTCAGTCCACTTATCTTGCACCTCTTATCAATTCAATTCTTACACAAGCACTGCCTGCCAATGCTAGTGGTAAAAATCAACCACTTGTACATAAGAAACCTGAGATTAATTGGAAAGCTAGGTGCATTCCACAGGGATCCACTAAGTAGTGGATTCCTACTTGTGTCACTAACTCTTCTTTCATTCAATCTGTGCAGGGTGTTGGTTCTTGGTTTCTTGACAGTGGATGTTCAAGAACCATGACAGGTAACAAGGCTTTGCTCAGTAACTTCAAGAAAGAGAAAGGTCCAAGAGTGACCTTTGGTGACAACAACCGTGGGCAAAAAAAAGGCTATGGTGAACTTCATAAGGGAACCTCAAACTGTCCAAAGTTTCATATGTCAAAGGGCTGAAATATAATCTCATAAGCATAAGTCAATTGTGTGATGGAGATAATGAAGTCCACTTCACAAAGACAAGAGGCTCCATCATAAATAAAGAAGGCAATACAGTGTTTAGTGCCAAGAGAACCAAGGATGTGTATACACTTGACATGTCTTCTAGTAACCCTTCAAAGGAAACATGTTTGTACTCCAAGAATAATGAGGATACAAATTGGTTGTGCCACAAGAGGCTTTCCCACCTTAATTTCAAAAATATCAACAAGTTGAGCAAGGGTGAACTAGTGTCAGGACTACCTTCTCTGACTTATCTTAAGCCTAAACCTGGCACTGCTTGTGAGAAGGGAAAGCAGCAGAAGACATCATTTCCATCCAAGCAGGCCATCTCACTTACAGAACCTTTCTATATGTTGCACATGGATCTCTTTGGTCCTGTTGCAAATGCTAGTATTTGTGGAAGTAAGTATGCTCTTGTATTGGTTGATGAATTCTCAAGATGCACTTGGGTTTTCTTTCTTAAAGCAAAGAGTGAGGTTGCTGAAGAAATTGTCTGTTTTTTCAAGAAGATGGAAGTGTTGAATGGCAATTTGGTGAGGAGTCTTAGAAGTGATCATGGAACTGAATTCAGAAATAAAACTCTGGAATCCTTCTGTGATGATAAAGGGATATCTCAAAACTTCTCTGCTCCAAGAACCCTACAACAAAATGGTGTAGCTGAAAGAAGAAATAGAACATTGATTGAAGCTGCCAGAACCATGTTGTGTGAAAGTGGGTTACCCTTTAATTTCTGGGCTGAGGCTGTAAGTTGTGCATGTTTCACACAGAACAGGTCCCTTATTATCAAGAGGCACAACAAAACTCCATATGAAGTGCTCAAGGGAAGGAAGCCAAGCATCAGCTTTCTGCATATTTTTGGTTGTTAATGTTTCGTACTTAATCAAAAAGATCAATTGCAGAAGTTTGCTCCTAAAGCTGATGAAGGAGTGTTTGTAGGTTACTCAGTGATTTCTAAAGCATATAGAGTATACAACCTCAGAACCAAAGTCATAGAGGAATCCATCAATGTAAGTTTCAATGAAAATGACTTTGTTGCTTCTTGTTCTTCTAATCATGTTTCAGGTGAAGAATTTAATGATCTTATGCAAACTAGAGAAGACCCTCCAGAGCAAGTAGATCCCTCTCCACCAGCTGCTCATGGTGTAGATGAACCTGTTCCTATCCAAATCTTTAACCATGTACAAACACCCTCATCCAATCCTATACCTCTACTGAATCATGTGGAAAATGACTCAACATCATTGGATTCAAATTCCATATCAATCATTCCCTCTTCAGTAGAGATACCCATAGATTGCAACAATGAAGTTATATCAGCCACTCAAAATGAACTCATTTCTACTGCTGATAACCAACATATAACTTCTTCTCCCCAAATCCAAGTGAATCCCAATTCCCAAGCAATCCAAAAAGCCATCAAAGACCTCAAGAACCATCCTCATAATTTGGTGATAGGCAACATAGATGATCCAGTTAGAACAAGATCAAGAGCTTGCAACATCTGCTTGTATTCTGGATTTGTCTCAATGATTGAACCAAAGAAGGTTGATGAAGCTCTCAATGATCCCCACTTGGTGTCTGCCATGCAAGAGGAACTAGCAGAATTCACAAGAAATAATGGATGGACTTTGGTACCCAAACCAAAGGATAAATCCATCATTGGAACAAAGTGGGTGTTCAGAAATAAGCTAGATGAAAATGGGCAAATCATAAGAAACAAAGCAAGGCTAGTGGCACAGGGGTATTGTCAAGAAGAAGGTATTGATTTTGATGAAACCTTTGCCCCTGTTGCAAGATTGGAAGCTATCAGACTATTCCTAACTTCAAAGTGTTCCAAATGGATGTAAAGAGTGCATTTCTGAATGGAGATCTGAAAGAAGAGGTGTATGTAAAACAACCTCCTGGTTTTGAGGAATCAAGCTTACCTGATCATGTTTACTTTCTAAACAAAGCTTTATATGGTCTTAAGCAAGCTCCAAGAGCCTGGTATGAAATCCTCTCTTCTTTTCTCATTAACAAAGGTTTTACAAGAGGATGCATTGATAGCACTTTATTTATTAGGAAGTACAAAGGTGATGTGATACTTGTGCAGATATATGTAGATGATATAATATTTGGGTCTACTAATTTGGAACTATGCAAAAAGTTTTCTAAACTCATGTCTGATAATTATCAGATGAGCATGATGGGTGAGTTAAACTATTTTCTTGGTTTGCAAATTAAACAAGAGGTTGATGGTATTTTCATTCATCAAACAAAGTATGTCAAAGATTTACTCAAGAAATTTGATTTTGAAAACTGTTCTTCAATGAAAACACCTATGTCTACTTCTATCAAGTTAGGAAAGGACACTGATGGCAAATCAGTGAACATTACTACTTATAGAGGAATGATTAGGTCACTTTTATACCTCACTGCAAGTAGACTAGATATAATGTTTTCAACATGTCTCTGTGCAAGATATCAAGCAGATCCTAAGGAATCACATCTTGCTGCTGTTAAGAGAATATTTAGATATCTCAAAGGAACTCCTAATCTTGGTCTTTGGTACCCCAAAGACTCAGATTTTGAGTTAGTTGGATATTCTGATTTTGCAGGGTGTACATTAGACAGAAAAAGTACTTCATGTGGTTGTCAACTTCTAGGAGGAAGATTGATTAGTTGGTCTAGTAAGAAACAGAATTCAGTGTCAACATCCACTGCAGAGGCAGAATACATTGCTGCAGGAAGCTGTTGTGCTCAAATTTTGTGGTTACAAAATCAACTACTTGACTATAATGTGAAGTTTGAAGACACCCCAATTCTATGTGACAATACAAGTGCAATCTCCATCTCAAATAATCCAGTCATACATTTAAAGACAAAGCATATTGAAATCAGACATCATTTTCTCAGAGATAATGTGCAAAAGAAGAAGGTTACTTTGCACTACATCAACACTGATTTGCAACTTGCAGATTTATTCACAAAGCCATTAGATGAAGCAAGGTTCAATTTCCAAATATCCAAACTAGGTATGCTTAATTTTTATTTTAGAATAGTGGTAATTTAGTTTGTGTTAATTTATAAGTGTTGAAAATCTTAAGTTACTTATTTAAGCATATCTAAGTCTTACTTAATTTGTGTAAACTGAGTAACTATGCTCAGCTGATACCTATCAGCTGATCAAACTTACTCAGCTAATCACCCTAAGATAAGAAGGAAATGCTCAGCTAAGTACTTTCATCAGCTGATACTCCAAATTTTCACTATCAGCTGGTAGTTTTTCATCAGCTGATACCCTTCAGCTGATATATTTCTATGATCAGCTGATGGTTCTTCACTTAGTAAATTTTCACTTTTTACGCTCATTTAATGCTTTTTAACCCTAGTTATTTACTCCGTTTGTCAGATTTCATTTAATAGCTATTTAATTTGTTTTCCGTTAGAATTTTTGTTAGTATCTAATGATCTCTGTTAACTAACCTTCATAAATATCCCACTTTCTCTCTCATTCACCTTTACCTGTTCAAACTTTCTAAATTCCCTCTCTCTCTACAAAGAACTACCTTACTTTCTCTCTCGATACTCACTGTTCATCATCCCTACCAAATGGCCACCTATATTCCAGACCCTGCTGTCAACCCTGGTGAGAATGTTGTACCCAACCAACCAATGAACATAACTCCAAAAACATTCTACTCTACACCACCATCCCTGCCTCGCGAGTAAATCAAGGTTATGAGCCAATGGTTCAGTTTCTTCAGGCTCATCCTTTGTTCGATAGTCTCACTGCTGATCCACACTCCATATACCTCACAATTATTGGTGATCTATGGTACTCCACAACCTACAACCTAAACAACAACACCATCCACTACACCCTAGCCCAAGGAAACTACCATCTCCAAATCACAACAGAAACAGTTCGCGAAGCCACTGGTATTCCTCACTTCCCACCTTACACGGCTTTTCCCTCCAGAGCAGAAGTTCAAACAGTTCTGCAAACCATCGGCTACAATGAACCTGTAGTGCATGGTCAAGTAAAAGTCTCTGCTCTTTCTCATCCGTGGAAGTATTTGGCCAACGTGCTCATACGTTGTTTCGGTCCAAAATCTGGAAGCCACCATCTCATCAATCAAACCGAGCTTCTGGTGCTCTATGCCCTAGTCTTTGGGGTAAACATCGACTTTGCTCAAGTTATATTTTCTGATCTTATTGATAAAATCAATCAGAGCACAAACAAGAAATCATCAAGGTCTCAGGTGCCCTACATTCGATTCTTAAGCCTGATAGCTATGAGGGAGATTGGAGAAAATGATCATGTGGGATTAATTGAACATCAAGAGCATATTCCTGTCCCTGCCATGGGTGAAAAGATATTCCACTTTCTACAGGCAAACAGAGGTCCTCCAATCACTACCTAAATGCAATAGTTAATAGATGCTGCAAACGACAATTCTAATGCTGGTGATGATGATGAGAATGATGATGATAAAGATGGTTATGATGATGCTGATGAAAGTCACACTGGCACTAATAATGATGATGATGATGCTGGTGATGGTGATGCTGGTGAATTTACTCCTATCAGTCCAATGGCATTAAGTCCTCTTGGTGGTGATGGTGACGCCCAAGAACAAGAAATATCTGAGCAACTTTTGGAGCTCATTGATAGGAGCAGGCACATCATGTCCCAAGGTAAGGACAGTTCTGTTTTCACCTCGGAGGATATTCAAATGGTAGTCCCAACCTTTGATAGCCCATCCTCCTCTCTAGTCCATACACCAATCCAACAGCCAAGCTCTAGTGAACCTCATATGGTCACTAGTTCTACTCCTATTCGTAGCCCCATATATACAAGGTCACAAGAAGTGACTCGTTATGAGCACTTTGAGGGATTGCATCCACACCTCTGACCTCAACTCCGATTACCCTTTCTCATGTTGAGGGGGAGCAATTGGATGTTGCAACCTTTAAGCCAGTGGATGTATCCTCACAACAGGATACATCTGTAAAAATGGGATCTAAGCGGCTAGTTGAGACAACCTCCCAACAGGTTGATCGCATTGAAAGACAGACCTCAACCCAAGGTCATACTGTGTCTCTCCCACTATTGAGTCAGCCTATACCATTCACATTCTTACAACAGAATGTGGATCCAATAAGGGATTCCCTGTTATTGAGTGCATCCCACACTCAGTCCACTTATCTTGCACCTCTTATCAATTCAATTCTTACACAAGCACTGCCCCAACTTACATTAAAGCCTTAACTGAACAATCCAGGATAAATCATCTCTCATTGTGGAAAGCCCTAAAAGGTCTCAAGGATGACCTCTCCCTTCAACTCTCTAAACTTACCTCTACCCCAACTTATACCCCTTCCTCAACCCCTGCCTATTCCCACTTCCCAAAACCAACAACAGGTGACTCCCCTCCTCCTTTTGATGATGCCAAAAGGGGGAGAAATTCTCAAGTTCTTCCATGGAGGATGATCCTGACTCAGAGGAGATTGATGCTGTATACACCGAAACTTCCACTAAAATTCTACAGCAAGAAGCACCCAAAGCAACAGATCCTCCTCCTCTCAAAAGAAAAGCACCTTCTTAGGGGGAGCAAAGGTTTCCAAAGAGACTAAAAAGAATGGATAACAGGCCAAAACCAAGAAGGAAAGTTGCTGAGGGCTGCTCTCAACCAATAGCCATTGAGTCTGATTCTGATGATGAGGACGATACTCCACTCTCTGACATCCTCAGAAGAAGAAGCAGAGCCCAAAAACATCTGCTCCATCAGTCCAATCAACCCCATCAGTCCAAAAGGCTTCAACCTCTGCTCCTAAGGACAAAGGCAAACAGAAAATGACATCTGAGCAAGTTGAAGCAGATGAACAAATGAAAAGGGAGATTGCACTTAAAGAGCAACAAGAAAGGGAAAATGCCCAAATGGCTCAAGCATTGGGTGTTTCAGTTGAAGAGATCTACTAAGCCAAGGAGCTAGCATATCAGCAAGAACAAGAACAAGTTCAAAATCAAGCTACTACTCAACACAAATTGTCAAGGGAGAAATCTCAGTCTGAACTGCTCAAAGCTAGATCTCATGCGGATGCCATCAAAACCCTCTTCAACCTTGATTTATCTGCCCCCTACAATCTAAGTCAACAAAGGCTTCAAAGCTTCAGAGTAAGGATCAACATTCTAAGAAACAGAACAGAACCTACTCCAATCACAAGAGCCACTGTCCACAAAGGTGATGGTGAACCCTACCTCAAAGCTATAATGCAAAACAACTTCAACAGCTGTAAAGTTGTATCCTATGAGAGGTGTCATATCTATGGATTCACAGAAGTTGAGATCCTGTACCATCTCTTCAAATCCAAATCCAAGCTTAAAGTTCAATTCATTCAGAAAATTCAAAATTAGATAGCTCTAGCTGTGTCACAAAGGGCCTTCACCCCAGATGACTATTACAGACATGTGCACACAGTTGATAATCTTCACAAGATAGGCTCCAAGCCCTTTAAACCATTTGAGCTAAGAGAGGTACTACCCCAGCATGAATACTTATCTGACTTTGAGGGTCTCAACACATCTCTGCCATTGAACATCACCCCTGAGCTGTACAAGTTTATAGTTATGCCTATTGAAGGTATATTCTTTCTGGACAGAGTTGGCACTTGGAGGTTCTTTAGACAGTCTGAAATCCTCTAAGCTAGCAAGAAATTTCTCTTTGGGCTAAGGATATCTACAAGAGGCAGAACTGGAAATGGACATTTTGAAGCCCTTGTACAAGCCTAATGTGAAGTCTTAGCTAAACCAGATCCCCATGAGAAAGACTTTGAAGTAAAAGAAGAACCAATGTGGGATGATTGAAGACTGATTCTAACTCTGAAGATTTGTTGATATCTAGTTGATTGTATATTATAGACTAGTTAGTTAGTAGCTAATCTCTGTAAATGTTTCAGTACATTTCTTTATTCTGTTATTTCAAGTGTTGTTTATGTATATCAGAAAATCAAAAACATATAAAAATGGAAAAATGAAAAGATATCACAAAAACAGAACAAAATAGTACAACACAGAAAAAGATTCCACAAAAACAGAAGAAAATGGAACACTAGAAAAGAAACCAAAAACATAACAAGGTTCAAAATAAAAAGAGCTACCAAAAACAGATACCTAGGTAGCCAACTGTACTTAAAAGTTCAAATCTTTTGTATTCGAAGTCAAACTGATTCTTCAAAAAGAAAAAGGTTTTGTCATCGTCAAATAGGGGGAGATTGTTGGGGAGATAATCACTTCACCCTAATAATAACCTCTGCCTATCCTAAAACATAGAACTTGATGATAACCAAACCCTACATTCAGTATGACTTAGAAAGAATTCAAACATGTGTTGTTTGAACTAGTTTATGTAAAAATATGCTAAGTAAGCTGAGCATCAGATCCTACTCAATGTATCAGCCAAGGGATATCAGCCAAGGAGCATCAGATGAAGAAATCAAGTAAAGAAGACCATCAGCTGAGGAAAATAAACCATCAGCTGATTGAAGAAAGTTGATCGGCTGAGGAAAATACTCCATCAGCTGAGTGAACAAATTGATCAGCTGAGTGCCTACTTCATCAGCTGAGTGAACAAATGGATCAGCTGAGGCCCATTGCATCAGCTAAGTAAGTCTTACTTTGCACAAGTCATCTCCCCTCATAAACTGATGTACTTGAATGATCAGCTGAGCATTCTTGATCAACTGATCAAACAAATACATGAGGTTATACCCTCCTAAGCTTACTATTGATCAGCTGAGCATCTATATGATCAGCTGAGCAATATGTATCAACTGAGTCCTAGCAAAAAGTGATCAACTGATATGTTTTGTCAACTGAGTAGTGAATATCAGAGTTCCTAGTACAATATGTTAACTGAGTCGTGCAAAATGTCAAATCTGCACTATCTTTTCAGATTGTAAGTCATATGTAAAAGGCAGAACATGTGTTTTTGTATTATTCCTTAGATCTTTGTTTGTAAAAGTAAAAATGCACTTTTTGGATCAAGTATGAGACAAAAAGGTTTGATCTTATCCTCTGTAAAAGGATAGTGATACCTCAAACAGACGAAGATCTTGAAGATTTGTTCAAACAACTAAGTATGGCTGGCAATCCCATACTTGGTAAAGTCAAATCAAACAGAAGCATGGTGTTGATTAAAGTACAAGCATGGAAAGGGAAAGAAACTTCTACACGACAGTAGATGTGGGTTTTAATATTTATATTGTGAATGGGTTGCACTTTTGCAAAAAAGTACAATTACTTTTATCAAACAGTTGATTAAAGTAAGTTTACCTTTCACCCACTACCTTTACAAATAAAATATTATATTTCCACATCCTCTTTGTCTCCTAGCTTCATGCAACCGGATTCACCAAAGATTTCTATATATACTTATGCATGGTGGACATGCAAATACACAACACAGTGAAGTCTCTACTCCACAAGAAAGAAAACCTCATCAGTTGAGAAATTCGTAGAGTTTAAGCATTGTGTAGAATCAAACTTGTTCATGTGTTGAACACTCTATATACATTAGTTGTTTTAGAGTTAGCTTGTCTATGTGTTAGACAAATAGATTGCCACCTTTTATTGTACTTAGAATTTCCGCTTCTAGTAAATGTAATTCTTGATTCAATATCAATAAGAATTATATAAAAGTATATCAGTGTGTCTTTAAATTTTAAAAGCTAAAGTTTGTATTCAACCCCCCCTTCTACAAACATTTGTTGTTGTGTACTCAATCTGGAACTAACAACTGGTATCAGAGCAGGTTAAATAATCAATATCTAGATCTGTTTTGCTTACTCTACAACTGCTTCTACCCCTCTCAATATGGCCTCATCAGCAAACAGCATGAATATCTCAAACACTGGGTCCTTAACAAGATATCCCTTGTTTGATGCAGAAAATTTCTCCATGTGGAAAAGTAGAGCACATCTTTTCTTATCCACCCTTGATATCCAAATGCTTGAAATAGTCACTGATGGTCCTTATGTTCCAACATCAGTGTTATCCATTCCATCAGAATCTGAAGGTCAAACCTCTACAACTGAAAGAATCATAACCAAACCCATGCATCTGTGGACAAATGAAGATAAGAGGTTGGTTAGTCTAGATGTTAAGGCTAGATCAGCTCTTGTCTCTGCACTACCTAATGAGATCTATCATCAAGTGCTTAACTATTCTTCTGCTAAAGAGATGTTAGATACACTCACAGTTGCATATGAAGGGACTGAAGAGGTGAAGGAGAACAAGAAGCTCCTCCTCAACAGAGAGTATGAATTCTTCTTTGCTCAGAAAGGTGAGAGTCTTACACAGACATACACCAGGTTCAATTGTCTAGTAAATGACTTGAAAAGGGCAGACATAACCAAGAGCAACTTTGTTTTAGGGAACAAGTTTCTAGACTCCCTCCCTGAAACATGGGATCACTTTGTTACTGTTCTAAGACATAGTGAGAAGATAAAGGGAATGTCTCTGGTTGCTCTCTATGGTAACTTACTAAACCATGAGCAATCAGTCAAACAAAGGAAGTTGTCATCCAAGGAGAAGAAGGAGTTCGTGAAAGCTGCACCAACTGCCCTTGTATCAAGAGATACAAAGATGAGAAGCTTTGCAGCTATTGATTCTGGTTCTGATGAAGAAGGAGATGAAGTGGAGAGTGCTAGAGAAAGTGATGAGGAGAATGATTGTGAGGAGAGTAACCTGGAGGAATTGGTTGAAGGTGTAGAAATGCTGGTTAAGAAGTTCAGACCTTTCAAGAAGGGAAAGGGTGTCAAGCGGTTCAGCAAGAGGTTATCAAAGTTTGTCAAGCCCAAATCTACACTTGATGCCTCTACAACAGAGTTTTATAAGTGTGGCAAGATTGGCCACATAGCCAGTGATTGTAAGTCTAAATATAACACTGGTTCTTCATCTGTGTAAAAGCAGGAGGGCAAAATTGATTATGAAGCCAAGTATAAGAAACTCCTTGCTGATGTCCTTGACAAGAAGAAGAAGAAGAAAGCCCATGGCCAAGTTCTTGTTGTTGAAGAAGAGGATTGGGCAGAAGAAGCTCTCTCCTTAGATGAAGATGAGGTGATCTCTGCTCAGTTGTGCATGATGGCCAACAACAATGATGGTAGTTCCTTTGATGAAGACATGAAAAAGGCTGCAAAAGCTTGTTCAACTACCAACTGGGATCCTTCTTCTATGTATCAGGTTGGAAAATTTATTAACTATGATGATAATGAGAAGAATGCTATGTTTGATTACTTGTGTATTGATTTCCAGTCTGGTATTCAAAGAGAGAAGAAGCTAAAACTAGAAGTAGAATCACTAAAGGAAAAGTTAATTCTTAAGGATGAGGAACTTAAGCAGATAACAATCTTAAATAAGGAACTAGCTAATCAAAAGATACTTAATGAGATTTTAGTAAAAGAAACTAGTGAAGCAACCAAAAAGTTTAATGACCTCCAAAAATTAGTAAAGTCTTGGTGTGTATCTGCAGAAAAGACCACTCTGTGTGTCAAGGAGCAGATACCCAAACAAGTTCAAGCTATTATTGGTGGAAATTACTCTAAGGCTGCTAACTATGTTGATTCTAATAAGAACCTTAATATCTTAGACAAAGCTGACATTTTGCCACAGACTTTTCACAAAACTGTTAAAGGCAAAAGTGTGTTCACAAATAAGTTTGTTAGAAGCAAGAGTTCCCACTCAAAAGAATCAATTATTCCTTCTGTTGAATCATCCTCTAGTAAGATTTCAGAATGTAAAAATACTAATAATATAAAGTCAAAGGATGTGAGTAAAGGAAAGGAATCATTAGTTGAAACCTCAAAGACATTATGTTGTCAAACCTTAAAAACAGATGACTTAAATCTTAGCATTTCACAAACTGAAGAATCATTAGCTAATACTAATCCATCAACTGATAGGTTAGTAGATGATAAATGCCCAGCTGATAACCTGTCAGCTGATCATAGCTCATCTTCTAAACAATCAGTTGATCTAGAAGTAATCAACTCTCTTTCAATAGAAGAAACTATGAGTAAAAAGAATGATGTTCACATTGTTCCCATTTCCGCCACTCCAAAGATTGGTTAAAAACTTTCTAAAAACAAAGATCAATCTAAGGAGCCTGTAAATAAAGACCTAAGAAATTTACAGGATAAGCTTCATAAGCTGAATGGTCAAGTTAGTCAAATGATGACTGATAAGAAATCTCATAGGCATTCAAACTATGTTGTTCAAAGCTCCAAGGCCACAAAATCTCAAAAATGTTATAAATGTGGAAGCAAAGAGCATAAGGCATTTGAATGTTCTTTAGAAGGGAATTCAAGATAGCGGACTTGTGATGATAACATAGTCATTCCTCTCATACATAAGAAACCTGAGATGAAGTGGAAAGCTAGGTGCATTCCACAGGGATCCACTAAGTAGTGGATTCCTACTTGTGTCACTAACTCTTCTTTCATTCAATCTGTGTAGGGTGTTGGTTCTTGGTTTCTTGACTGTGGATGTTCAAGAACCATGACAGGTAACAAGGCTTTGCTCAGTAACTTCAAGAAAGAGAAAGGTCCAAGAGTGACCTTTGGTGACAACAACCGTGGGCAAAAAAAAAGGCTATCGTGAACTTCATAATGGGAACCTCAAACTGTCCAAAGTTTCATATGTCAAAGGGCTGAAATATAATCTCATAAGCATAAGTCAATTGTGTGATGGAGATAATGAAGTCCACTTCACAAAGACAAGAGGCTCCATCATAAATAAAGAAGGCAATACAGTGTTTAGTGCCAAGAGAACCAAGGATGTGTATACACTTGACATGTCTTCTAGTAACCCTTCAAAGGAAACATGTTTGTACTCCAAGATTAATGAGGATACAAATTGGCTGTGCCACAAGAGGCTTTCCCACCTTAATTTCAAAAATATCAACAAGTTGAGCAAGGGTGAACTAGTGTCAGGACTACCTTCTCTGACTTATCTTAAGCCTAAACCTGGCACTGCTTGTGAGAAGGGAAAGCAGCATAAGACATCATTTCCATCTAAGCAGGCCTTCTCTATTACGAAACCTTTCTATATGTTGCACATGGATCTCTTTGGTCCTGTTGCAACTGCTAGTATTGGTGGAAATAAGTATGCTCTTGTATTGGTTGATGAATTCTCAAGATACACTTGGGTTTTCTTTCTTAAAGCAAAGAGTGAGGTTGCTGAAGAAATTGTCTGTTTTTTCAAGAAGATGGAAGTGTTGAATGGCAATTTGGTGAGGAGTCTTAGAAGTGATCATGGAACTGAATTCAGAAATCAAACTCTGGAATCCTTCTGTGATGATAAAGGGATATCTCAAAACTTCTCTGCTCCAAGAACCCCACAACAAAATGGTGTAGCTGAAAGAAGAAATAGAACATTGATTGAAGCTGCCAGAACCATGTTGTGTGAAAGTGGGTTACCCTTTAATTTCTAGGCTGAGGCTGTAAGTTGTGCATGTTTCACACAGAACAGGTCCCTTATTATCAAGAGGCACAACAAAACTCCATATGAAGTGCTCAAGCGAAGGAAGCCAAGCATCAGCTTTCTGCATATTTTTGGTTGTCAATGTTTCATACTCAATCAAAAAGATCAATTGCAGAAGTTTGCTCCTAAAGATGATGAAGGAGTGTTTGTAGGTTACACAGTGATTTCTAAAGTATATAGAGTATACAACCTCAGAACCAAAGTCATAGAGGAATCCATCAATGTAAGTTTCAATGAAAATGACTTTGTTGCTTCTTGTTCTTCTAATCATATTTCAGGTGAAGAATTTAATGATCTTATGCAAACTGGAGAAGACCCTCTAGAGCAAGTAGATCCCTCTCCACTGAATTTAATGATCATATCCAAATCTTTAACCATGTAGAACCACCCTCATCCAATCCTATACCTCTACTGAATCATGTGGAAAATGACTCAACATCATTGGATTTAAATTCCATATCAATCATTCCCTCTTCAGTAGAGATACCCATAGATTGCAACAATGAAGTTATATCAGCCACTCAAAATGAACTCATTTCTACTGCTGATAACCAACATATAACTTCTTCTCCCCAAATCCAAGTGAATCCCAATTCCCAAGCAATCCAAAAAGCCATCAAAGACCTCAAGAACCGTCCTCATAATTTGGTGATAGGCAACATAGAAGATCCAGTTAGAACAAGATCAAGAGCTTGCAACATCTGCTTGTATTCTGGATTTGTCTCAATGATTGAACCAAAGAAGGTTGATGAAGCTCTCAATGATCCCCACTTGGTGTCTGCCATGCAAGAGGAACTGACAGAATTCACAAGAAATAATGTATGGACTTTGGTACCCAAACCAAAAGATAAATCCATCATTGGAACAAAGTGGGTGTTCAGAAATAAGCTAGATGAAAATGGGCAAATCATAAGAAACAAAGCAAGGCTAGTGGCACAGGGGTATTGTCAAGAAGAAGGTATTGATTTTGATGAAACCTTTGCCCCTGTTGCAAGATTGGAAGCTATCAGACTATTCCTAACTTCAAAGTGTTCCAAATGGATGTAATGAGTGCATTTCTGAATGGAGATCTGAAAGAAGAGGTGTATGTAAAACAACCTCCTGGTTTTGAGGAATCAAGCTTACCCGATCATGTTTACTTTCTAAACAAAGCTTTATATGGTCTTAAGCAAGCTCCAAGAGCCTGGTATGATACCCTCTCTTCTTTTCACATTAACAAAGGTTTTACAAGAGGATGCATTGATAGCACTTTATTTATTAGGAAGTACAAAGGTGATGTGATACTTGTGCAGATATATGTAAATGATATAGTATTTGGGTCTACTAATTTGGAACTATGCAAAAAGTTTTCTAAACTCATGTCTGATAATTATCAGATGAGCATGATGGGTGAGTTAAACTATTTTCTTGGTTTGCAAATTAAACAAGAGGTTGATGGTATTTTCATTCATCAAACAAAGTATGTCAAAGATTTACTCAAGAAATTTGATTTTGAAAACTGTTCTTCAATGAAAACACCTATGTCTACTTCTATCAAGTTAGGAAAGGACACTGATGGCAAATCAGTGAACATTACTACTTATAGAGGAATGATTAGGTCACTTTTATACCTCACTGCAAGTAGACCAGATATAATGTTTTCAACATGTCTCTGTGCAAGATATCAAGCAGATCCTAAGGAATCACATCTTGCTGCTGTTAAGAGAATATTCAGATATCTAAAAGGAACTCCTAATCTTGGTCTTTGGTACCCCAAAGACTCAGATTTTGAGTTAGTTGGATATTCTGATTTTGCAGGGTGTACATTAGACAGAAAAAGTACTTCATGTGGTTGTCAACTTCTAGGAGGAAGATTGATTAGTTGGTCTAGTAAGAAACAGAATTCAGTGTCAACATCCACTGCAGAGGCAGAATACATTGCTGCAGGAAGCTGTTGTGCTCAAATTTTGTGGTTACAAAATCAACTACTTGACTATAATGTGAAGTTTAAAGACACCCCAATTCTATGTGACAATACAAGTGCGATCTCCATCTCAAATAATCCAGTCATACATTCAAAGACAAAGCATATTGAAATCAGACATCATTTTCTCAGAGATAATGTGCAAAAGAAGAAGGTAACTTTGCACTACATCAACACTGATTTGCAACTTGCAGATTTATTCACAAAGCCATTAGATGAAGCAAGGTTCAATTTCTTAATATCCAAACTAGGTATGCTTAATTTTTATTTTAGAATAGTGGTAATTTAGTTTGTGTTAATTTATAAGTGTTGAAAATCTTAAGTTACTTATTTAAGCATATCTAAGTCTTACTTAATTTGTGTAAACTGAGTAACTATGCTCAGCTGATACCTATCAGCTGATCAAACTTACTCAGCTGATCACCCTAAGATAAGAAGGAAATGCTCAGCTAAGTACTTTCATCAGCTGATACTCCAAATTTTCACTATCAGCTGATAGTTTTTCATCAGCTGATACCCCTCAGCTGATATATTTCTATGATCAGCTGATGGATCTTCAGTTAGTAAATTTTCACTTTTTACGCTCATTTAATGCTTTTTAACCCTAGTTATTTACTCCGTTTGTCAGATTTCATTTAATAACTAATTAATTTGTTTTCCGTTAGAATTTTGTCAGTATCTAACGATCTCTGTTAACTAACCTTCATAAATAACCCACTTTCTCTATCATTCATCTTTACCTGTTCAAACTTTCTAAATTCGCTCTCTCTCTACAAAGAACTACCCTACTTTCTCTCTCGATACTCACTATTCATCATCCCTACCAAATGGCCACCTATATTCCACACCCTGCTGTCAACCCTAGTGAGAATGTTGTACCCAACCAACCAATGAACATAACTCCAAACAACATTCTACTCTACACCACCATCCCTGCCTCGCGAGTAAACCAAGGTTATGAGCCAATGGTTCAGTTTCTTCAGGCTCATCCTTTGTTCGATAGTCTCACTGCTGATCCACACTACATATACCCCACAATTATTGGTGATCTATGGTACTCCGCAACCTACAACCTAAACAACAACACTATCCACTGCACCCTAGCCCAAGGAAACTACCATCTCCAAATCACAACAGAAACAGTTCGCGAAGCCACTGGTATTCCTCACTTCCCACCTTACACGGCTTTTCCCTCTAGAGCAGAAGTTCAAACAGTTCTGCAAACCATCGGCTACAATGAACCTGTAGTGCATGGTCAAGTAAAAGTCTCTGCTCTTTCTCATCCGTGGAAGTATTTGGCCAACGTGCTCATACGTTGTTTCGGTCCAAAATCTGGAAGCCACCATCTCATCAATCAAACCGAGCTTCTGGTGCTCTATGCCCTAGTCTTTGGGGTAAACATCGACTTTGCTCAAGTTATATTTTCTGATCTTATTGATAAAATCAATCAGAGCACAAACAAGAAATCATCAAGGTCTCAGGTGCCCTACATTCGATTCTTAAGCCTGATAGCTATGAGGGAGATTGGAGAAAATGATTATGTGGGCTTAATTAAACATCAAGAGCATATTCCTGTCCCTTCCATGGGTGAAAAGATATTCCACTTTCTAAAGGCAAACAGAGGTCCTCCAATCACTGCCTAAATGCAAGAGTTAATAGACGCTGCAAACGACAATTCTAATGCTGGTGATGACGATGAGAATGATGATGATAATGATGGTTATGATGATGCTGATGAAAGTCACACTGGCACTAATAATGATGATGATGATGCTGGTGATGGTGATGCTGGTGAATTTACTCCTATCAGTCCAATGGTATTAAGTCCTCTTGGTGGTGATGGTGATGCCCAAGAACAAGAAATCTCTGAGCAACTTTTGGAGCTCATTGACAGGAGCAGGCACATCATGTCCCAAGGTGAGGACAGTTCTGATTCCACCTCGGAGGATATTCAAATGGTAGTCCAAACCTTTGATAGCCCATCCTCCTCTCTAGTCCATACACCAATCCAACAGCCAAGCTCTAATGAACCTCATTTGGTCACTAGTTCTACTCCAATTCGTAGCCCCATATATACAAGGTCACCAGAAGTGACTCGTTATGAGCACTTTGAGGGATTGCATCCACACCTCTGACCTCAACTCCAATTACCCTTCCTCATGTTGAGGGGGAGAAATTGGATGTTGCAACCTTTAAGCCAGTGGATGTATCCTCACAACAGGATACATCTGTAAAAATGGGATCTAAGCGGCTAGTTGAGACAACCTCCCAACAGGTTGATCTCATTGAAAGACAGACCTCAACCCAAGGTCATACTGTGTCTCTCCCACTATTGAGTCAGCCTATACCATTCACATTCTCACAACAGAATGTGGATCCAATAAGGGATTCCCTGTTATTGAGTGCATCCCACACTCAGTCCACTTATCTTGCACCTCTTATCAATTCAATTCTTACACAAGCACTGCCTGCCAATGCTAGTGGTACAAACCAACCACTTGTACAGGGTCAACACTCCTTCCCAAGAGTTTGAGCTTATACACCATGGCTTAAATGAGGGAACATAAACCTTACCAAATTTCTTTGAACCTATCTCCACCCCTTACACCTCTCAACTATCTACTTCTACCCAAACACCAAACCTTACCCTTATCCAAACCATAAACCAAAACCTTGATAACCTAACCCAAACCATCCAAGCCTTCCAAACTCAAACCTCTACTCAACTGTCTAGACTTACAAAAGACATTGAGTCCCTCAAGACCACACCCCAACCCTCCCCTGCGCCCATTGATCTTACCCCCATCCTAACCAAAATAGACCATTTCTCTACCCTTCTCTCATCTCAATCACCCACTCCCATCCTTCCTCAATCCACTATCTCTTCCCTCAACCAAACCATCTCCAACCTACTATCCCAACTCCAAACCCTACGCCCAATAAACCCAAACATTTCTGTCCCTATCCCAGAACAACTCCTACCCATGCCTTCCTACCTTAAAGGCATCCTTGATGACATTGAAGCCTTAACTGAACAATCCAGGATAAATCATCTCTCATTGTGGAAAGCCCTAAAAGATCTCAAGGATGACCTCTCCCTTCAACTCTCTAAACTTACCTCTACCCCAACTTATACCCCTTCCTCAACCCCTGCCTATTCCCACTTCCCAAAACCAACAGCAGGTGACTCCCCTCCTCCTTTTGATGATGCCAAAAAGGGCGAGAAATTCTAAAGTTCTTCCAGGGAGGATGATCCTGACTTAGAGGAGATTGATGTTGCATACACCAAAACTTCCACTAAAATTCTGCAGCAAGAAGCACCCAAAGCAATAGCTCCTCCTCCTCTCAAAAGAAAAGCACCTTCTGTGGGGGAGCAAAGGTTTCCAAAGAGACTAAAAAGAATGGCTAACAGGCCAAAGCCAAGAAGGAAAGTTGCTGAGGGCTGCTCTCCACCAATAGCTATTGAGTCTGATTCTGATGATGAGGATGACACTCCACTCTCTGACATCCTCAGAAGAGGAAGACAGAGCCCAAAACCATCTGCTCCACCAGTCCAATCAACCCCTTCAGTCCAAAAGGCTTCAACCTCTGCTCCTAAGGACAAAGGCAAACAGAAAATGACATCTTAGCAAGTTGAAGCAGATGAACAAATGAAAAGGGAGCTTGCCCTTAAAGAGCAAGAAGAAAGGGAAAATGCCCAAATGGCTCAAGCATTGGGTGTTTCAGTTGAAGAGATCTACCAAGCCAAGGAGCTAGCATATCAGCAAGAACAAGAACAAGTTCAAAATCAAGCTACTACTCAACACAAATTGTCAAGGGAGAAATCTCAGTCTGAACTGCTCAAAGCTAGATCTCATGCGGATGCCATCAAAACCCTCTTCAACCTTGATTTATCTGCCCCCTACAATCTAAGTCAACAAAGGCTTCAAAGCTTCAGAGTAAGGATCAACATTCTAAGAAACAGAACAGAACCAACTCCAATCACAAGTGCCATTGTCCACAAAGGTGATGGTGAACCCTACCTCAAAGCTATAAGGCAAAACAACTTCAACAGTTATGAAGTTGTATCCTATGAGAGGTGTCATATCTATGGGTTCACAGAAGTTGAGATCATGTACCTTCTCTTCAAATCCAAATCCAAGCTTAAAGTTCAATTCATTCAGAAAATTCAAAATTGGACAGCTCTAGCTGTGTCACAAAGGGCCTTCACCCCAGATGACTATTACAGACATGTGCACACAGTTGATAATCTTCACAGGAAAGGCTCCAGGCCCTTTAAACCATTTGAGCTAAGAGAGGTACTACCCTAGCGTGAATACTTATCTGACTTTGAGGGTCTCAACACATCTCTACCATTGAGCATCACCCCTGAGCTGTATAAGTTTATAGTTATGCCTATTGAAGGTATATTCTTTCTGGACAGAGTTGGCACTTGGAGGTTCTTTAGACAATCTGAAATCCTCAAAGCTAGCAAGAAATTTCTCTTTGGGCTAAGGATATCTACAAGAGGCAAAACTGGAAATGGACATTTTGAAACCCTTGTACAAGCCCAATGTGAAGTCTTAGCTAAAGCAGATCCCCATGCCAAAGACTTTGAAGTAAAAGAAGAACCATGGTGGGATGATTGAAGACTGATTCTAACTCTCAATATTTGTTGATATCTAGTTGATTGTATATTATAGACTAGTTAGTTAGTAGCTAATCTCTGTAAATACTTCTGTACATTTCTATATTATGTTATTTCAAGTGTTGTTTATGTATATCATAAAATCAAAAACATATAAAAATGGAAAAATGAAAAGATACCACAAAAACAAAACAAAATGGTACAACACAGAAAAAGATTCCACAAAAACAGAAGAAAATGGAACACTAGAAAAGAAACCAAAAACAGAACAAGGTTCAAAATAAAAATAGCTACCAAAAACAGATAGCTAGGTAGCCAAATGTACTTAAAAGTTCAAATCTTTTGTATTCGAAGTCAAACTGATTCTTCAAAAAGAAAAAGGTTTTGTCATCATCAAATAGGGGGAGATTGTTGGGGAGATAATCACTTCACCCTAATAATCAACTCTACCTATCCTAAAACATAGAATTTGATGATAACCAAACCCTACATTCAGTATGACTTAGAAAGAATTCAAACATGTGTTGTTTGAATCAGTTTATGTAAAAATATGCTAAGTAAGCTGAGCATCAGATCCTACTCAATGTATCAGCCAAGGGATATCAGCCAAGGAGCATCAGATGAAGAAATCAAGTAAAGAAGACCATCAGCTGAGGAAAATAAACCATCAACTAAGTGAAGAAAGTTGATCAGCTGAGGAAAATACTCCATCAACTGAGTGAACAAATTGATCAGCTGAGTGCCTACTTCATCAGCTGAGTGAACAAATGGATCAGCTGAGGCCCATTGCATCAGCTAAGTAAGTCTTACTTTGCACAAGTCATCTCCCCTCATAAACTGATGTACTTGAATGATCAGCTGAGCATTCTTGATCAACTGATCAAACAAATACATGAGGTTATACCCTCCTAAGCTTACTATTGATCAGCTGAGCATCTATATGATCAGCTGAGCAATATGTATCAACTGAGTCCTAGCAAAAAGTGATCAACTGATATGTTTTGTCAACTGAGTAGTGAATATCAGAGTTCCTAGTACAATATGTTAATTGAGTCGTGCAAAATGTCAAATCTGCACTATCTTTTCAGATTGTAAGTCATATGTAAAAGGCAGAACATGTGTTTTTGTATTATTCCTTAGATCTTTGTTTGTAAAAGTAAAAATGCACTTTTTGGATCAAGTATGAGACAAAAAGGTTTGATCTTATCCTCTGTAAAAGGATAGTGATACCTCAAACAGACGAAGATCTTGAAGATTTGTTCAAACAACTAAGTATGGCTGGCAATCCCATACTTGGTAAAGTCAAATCAAACAGAAGCATGGTGTTGATTAAAGTACAAGCATGGAAAGGGAAAGAAACTTCTACACGACAGTAGATGTGGGTTTTAATATTTATATTGTGAATGGGTTGCACTTTTGCAAAAAAGTACAATTACTTTTATCAAACAGTTGATTAAAGTAAGTTTACCTTTCACCCACTACCTTTACAAATAAAATATTATATTTCCACATCCTCTTTGTCTCCTAGCTTCATGCAACCGGATTCACCAAAGATTTCTATATATACTTATGCATGGTGGACATGCAAATACACAACACAGTGAAGTCTCTACTCCACAAGAAAGAAAACCTCATCAGTTGAGAAATTCGTAGAGTTTAAGCATTGTGTAGAATCAAACTTGTTCATGTGTTGAACACTCTATATACATTAGTTGTTTTAGAGTTAGCTTGTCTATGTGTTAGACAAATATATTGCCACCTTTTATGTACTTAGAATTTCCGCTTCTGGTACATGTAATTCTTGATTCAATATCAATAACAATTATATAAAAGTATATCAGTGTGTCTATAAATTTTAAAAGCTAAAGTTTGTATTCAACCCCCCCCCCCTTCTACAAACATTTGTTGTTGTGTACTCAATCTGGGACTAACACCAAGCCCTTTAAACCATTTGAGCTAAGAGAGGTACTGCCCCAACATGAGTACTTGTATGATTTTGAGGGTCTCAACACAACTCTACCACTGAACATCACTCCTGAGCTTTACAAGTTTATAATTATGCCTGTTGAAGGTATATTCTTTCTGGACAGAGTTGGTACTTGGAGGTTCTTTAGGCAGTCTGAAATCCAAAAAGCTAGCAAGAGCTTTCTCTTTGGGCTAAGAACATCTACAAGAGGCAGAACTGGAAATCAACTCTTTGAAGCCCTTGTCCAAGCCCAATGTGAAGTCTTAGCTGAAGTAGATCTCCATGCCAAAGATTTTGAAGTAAAAGAAGAACAATGGTGGGATGATTGAAGACTGATCTAACTCTGAATACTTGTTGATTTAGTTGATTGTAAATTCTGTTTAGACTAGTTTAATTAGTAGTAATTTCTGTAAACACTTCTGTACATTTCTTTATTTTGTTATTTCAAGTGATGTTTATATATATCGAAAATCAAAAACATATAAAATGGAGAAATGAAAAGATACCACAAAAACAGAACAAAATGGTACAACACAGAAAAAGATTCCACAAAGACAGAACAAAATGGAACACTAGAAAAGAAACCAAAAACAGAACAAGGTTCAAAATAAAAATAGCTACCAAAAACAGATAGCTAGGTAGCCAAATGTACTTAAAAGTTCAAATCTTTTGTATTCGAAGTCAAACTGATTCTTCAAAAAGAAAAAGGTTTTGTCATTATCAAATAGGGGGAGATTGTTGGGGAGATAATCACTTCACCCTAATAATTAACTCTGCCTACCCTAAAACATAGAATTTGATGATAACAAACCCCTACATTCGGTATGACTTAGAAAGAATTTAAACATGTGTTGTTTGAATCAGTTTCTGTAAAAATATGCTAAGTATGGAACCATCAGCAGAGTATCAGATCCTACTCAATGTATCAGCCAAGGGATATCAGCCAAGGAGTATCAGATGAAGAAAACAAGTAAAGAAGACCATCAGCTGAGGAAAATAAACCATCAGTTGCCTGAAGAAAGTTGATCGCTGAGTGCCTACACCATCAGCTGAGCAAGGATTTTGCTAAGCTACTCCATCAGCTAAGTGAACAAATGGACCAGCTGAGGCCCAGAGCATCAGCTAAGTAAGTCTTCTCTTACACAAGTCATCTCCCCACATAAACTGATGTATTTAAATGATCAGCTAAGCATTCTTGATCAACTGATCATACAAATACATGAGCTTATGTCCTCCTAAGTTTACTATTCATCAACTGAGCATCTCTATGACCAGCTGAGCAATATGTATCAACTGAGTCCTAGCAAAAAGTGATCAACTGATATGTTTTGTCAACTGAGTAGTGAAATTCAGAGTTCCTAGTACAATCTGTTAGCTGAGTCGTGCAAAAATGTCAAATCTGCACTATCTTTTCAGATTGTAAGTCATATGTAAAAGGCAGAACATGTGTTGTTCTATTATGCCTTTGATCTTTGTTTGTAAAAGTAACATGCACTTTTTGGATCAAGTATGAGACAAAAAGGTTTGATCTTATCCTCTGGAAAAGGAGAAAGATACCTCAAAATGACGAAGATCTTGAAGATTTGTTTAACAACTAAGTATGGCTGGCAATCCCATACTTAGTAAAGTCAAATCAAACAGAAGCATGGTGTTGTTTAAATTACAAGCATGGAAAGTGAAAGAAACTTCTACACGAGAGTAGATGTGGGTTTTAATATTTTATATTTTGAGTGGGTTGCACTTTTGCAAAAAAGTACAATTACTTTTATCAAACAGTTGATTAAAGTAACTTTACTTTTCACCCACTACCTTTACAATTAAAATATTATATCTCCACATCCTCTTTGTCTCCTTCCTTCATGCAACCGGATACACCAAGATTTCTGTATATACTCTTACATGGTGGACATGCAAAATACAATACAGTGAAGTCTCTACTCCACAGAAGGAAATCTCATCAGTTGAGAAATTTATAGAGTTTAAGCATTGTGTAGAATCAAACTTATTCATGTGTTAAACACTCTATATACATTAGTTGTTTTAGAGTTAGCTTGTCTATGTGTTAGACAAATAGATTGCCACCTTTTATTGTACTTAGAATTTCTGCTTCTAGTACATGTAATTCTTGATTCAAAATCAATAAGAATTATATAAAAGTATATCGGTATGTCTTTTAATTTTTAAAATCTAAAGTTTGTATTCAACCCCCCCCCCCTTCTACAAACATTTGTTGTTGTGTACTCAATGTGGGACTAACAGTATCATCAAGTACGAGTTCATGAAGAAGACATTCCTAAAACCGCCTTTCGAACACGTTACGGTCATTACGAATTCTTGGTTATGTCATTCGGCTTAACCAATGCTCCTGCTATATTCATGGATCTAATGAATCGCGTTTGCCGTCCATTTCTTGATAGATCCGTGATTGTTTTGATCGATGATATTCTTTTCTACTCGAAGACTGAGGCTGACCACGAGCTTCATCTTCGTCAGGTTCTCGAAACTCACAAACGAAAACAGTTGTACGCCAAGTTTTCTAAATGTGAATTCTGGCTTAGGGAAGTACATTTCCTTGGCCATGTTATCTTTCAAGAAGGCGTTAAAGTAGATCCGGCTAAGGTGGAAGCGGTGATGAATTAGGGGGTTCCTCGAACTTCTTCTGAAATAAAATGTTTCCTTGGCTTGGCCGGCTACTATCGGCGATTTATTCACAACTTCTCTAAACTTGCGGGTCCGTTGACCAAGCTGAGCCGTAAGGATGTTGTGTTTATCTGGTCGGAAGCTCAAGAAGAAGCGTTCCAGACCTTAAAGCGGTTATTGTGTGAAGCTCCGATCCTCGCCTTGCCGGATGGTTCGGAGGGCTTCACCGTCTATTGTGATGCCTCTTATGCGGGTTTAGGTTAGGGGTGAGCATGGTACCGGAACCGGTACCGACCGGTACCGGTACCGGTTTTACCGAATAACAAATTTGGTTTAAAGATGGTACTGAATACCGTACCGAGTATTCATACTACGGTACCGGTACCTATTTTAAGTAGTTTTTTCGGTACTAGTCCCGAATACCGATTTAGCACTATTTCAAGTACCGAGTACCGGACCGAAAGCTCTAACTCGGTATCTGAAATCTCAAGAAAGGAACTACCTAACTCACGATCTCGAACTTGCTGCTGTTGTCTTCGCACTGAAATTATGGAGGCATTACCTTTATGGCACAAAGTGTGTGATATGCACAGATCACAAAAGCTTACAGTATGTCTTTACTCAGAAAGAACTCAACATGCGGCAGCACCGTTGGTTAGAGTTAATCAAAGACTACGATTGTGAGATCCGTTACCACCCGGGTAAAGCCAACATTGTAGCGGATGCTTTGAGCCGTAAGGGGCCAGCAGCAGAGGCAAAGTTCATGAAGCTTACAGTGATATCAGATTTGATTGCAAAGTTAAAAGACGCCCAGCAGTTAGCTTTGCAAGATGATAATCTTGAAGGTATTCGTTTGGCAAAAACAAGTAGCAACGGAAGCAATATGTATAACAAAAACAATGCCAAACTAGTGAATACACTCCCATGGACCAAAATCTAACAATGACATTGCAACTAATATGAACAAGATAAGAAGAAAGGTTATACCTCAATTGATCAAAACACAAGTTAACCTTCCTTGTCAAGTAGCTTAGAATCCATCAAAGAACTCCTCTAGTGTTGTCCACCCCAAGCTTCCTTGATTCCCAAATGCTAGTTTGTTGATGCACAACCACCAAAACAACAATCAAGTGTGTGTATGTTTGCTTCTTGTGCTCAAGAACACCAAGAACAAGAGAGAGAGAGTTCTAATGTCAACCAAGGGACAAAGTGATAGCCAAAAGCCTCTACTAGAGCAGATAACTCGTGGTCTCTTTGTCTCTTTGTCTACCATCATTATGAGAAGTTAACCCCATTAAACCAAGTGTTTAAGGCTGTTAATTCTGCTGTTACAGCGAACGTACACGGCCTGTGTAGGTCTACACGGCCGTGTAGGCCCAAGGTCCACGGCCCCAATTGGGCTAAGACGGCCCGTGTCTAACAGGCACTACATGGCCCGTGTCCATCTACACGGCCCGTGTAGGCCCAAACTACACGACCTCAGATTGGGCCAATACGCCTCGTGTATGTTGGACTGGACACGGCCCGTGTTCAGAAACACGGCCCGTGTACCATCATGCCAAAACCCATTTTGGCCTTTTCCTCTCTATTGCTTGATCGTGTTGCCGGAATCAATACTTGGTGTGTGACCCAATAGGCCTATACCTCATCGGTAGTGCCATTAACTCGTTCGTGTCAGCGGGCATATTCCAACAGACTCCCACTTGCACGTGACACGACTACGAAAAATAACACAAACATAGAGCGGCCTCTAGCAAGACATCTATGCTCCCAAGTCAGTATAGGGTATGCCACTCTTGACAAGATCCCCAATCATAAAATGATTGTCCTAAAGATAAATGAACACGTACATCCCTTTGTTCGTGATATCCAATGTGAACACAAGGCATGGAATATAGTCAACCTACAAATCGTTCACGATTATGTTTCTCGATTCTAGATTAGTGGTGACCAACAAACCAAGTTAACATTGATCCATCATCAATGTAACTTGAGCACGGACATGCATATGAGCGTCAGCACTCAATCATCGAGGGGCCCATGGATATTCTCTCTATACATAGAGGAACAAATACCTTTCGACTACATAGCCCCGCCACATAGATAATACTCTACCCAATCATCTCCCTTATAACGACCAGTTACGGACCGCGTTAGAAAACGATCAAAGCAAAGCAGACCTATGCTTTGAGATCACATGTATCTCTAGTGTAAGGATGAAATGTCATTATCATCCCGAGTTACTTATGACTAAAACCATGAAGCAAACTCCGGTGCGGGTCCTCCAATCACTTGAAGCCCCTTTCAAGTATAGGCATGAATCACGTTTTATCAAAACCAATTCTTTACCTCAATCTTAATTCATACTTCCTTCCCCCAAAGTATGACCGATTGTGGAGACTTAAAGATTGTAAAAGAATCTAGGGAATAAATTAAACATGCAAAGATAGAACACAATAAAGACTAAATGTAAGTAACCGCAACACGCGTATATATAGATCTCTACTATATAAATCGAAACAAACATTAGTAACATTATTGCTTAATGTTCCCAAATACATAATGGTCCAAACATAAATTAAAACTAAATCTAAACCAAGTCATGAGCAAATCTAACACCTACCTCCGTAGTGTGAGAATCATGAGAAGCTTGTGACAATGGTTTAGTAAACGGATCGGCCAAATTGCCTTCCGAGGTTACTCTACTAATAGTAACTTCACCACTTGCAACCATCTCTCTTATCAAGTGGTACTTACGAGGTATATGCCTCATTCTCTTGTGAGCTCTCAGTTCCTTCGCTAAGGCTACCACACCCTCATTGTCACAAAAGATCTCAATAGGGTCGGATATGCTAGGAACCACTCCAAGGTCTTAGATAAACTTCCTTATCCACACAGCTTCTTTAGCAGCTTCACTTGCCGCAATGTATTCTGACTCTGTACTAGAATCAGCCACTGTGTCTTGCTTTGAACTTCTCCAAGTAATAGCCCCACCATTCAATAGGAACACAAACCCCGATTGTGATCGGCAGTCATCCCTATCAGTTTGGAAGCTAGCATCAGAGTAACCCTTTACTTTGAACTCTTCCTCACCACCAAAGATCAAGAACATCTCTTTAGTCCTCCTAAGATACTTAAGAATGTTCTTTACCGCAACCCAATGGGCTTGCCCTGGTTTTCCCTGATATCTACTAGTCAAGCTTAAAGCGCATGACACATCAGGACGAGTACATAACATGGCGTACATGATCGAGCCCACGGCCGAAGCATATGGTACTCGCCTCATTACTTCTAGTTCCTCTTGAGAACTAGGACATTGAGTCTTACTCAATATCACTCCATGTGACATAGGAAGATTTCCTTTCTTGGAGTCCTCCATCTTGAACCGCTTCAAGACTTTGTCAATGTATGTACTTTGACTCGACCCAAGAAGTTTTCTAGATCTATCTCTATAGATCTTGATACCCATAATATATGCCGCTTCTCCTAAGTCTTTCATTGAAAATCATTTTCCAAGCCAAGTTTTAACACTTTGCAAGGTTGGAATATCTTTACCAATGAGTAGGATATCATCCACATATAAGACTAAGAAAACAATGGCGCTCCCACTAGCCCTAACGTATACACATGGCTCGTCTACACTTTTCGAGAAACCAAACTCTTTGATTTTCTCATCAAAGCATAGATTCCAACTACGAGATGCTTGTTTAAGTCCATAAATGGACTTCTTTAAGGAAGGCAGTTTTGACATCCATTTGCCATATTTCGTAATCATGAAATACGGCGATTGCCAAAAGTATCCTAATAGATTTCAACATGGCCAATGGGGAGAAAGTTTCATCATAGTCAACACCATGTGTCTGAGTAAAACCTTTAGCCACCAGTCGGGCTTTGAAAGTGTTTACTTTTCCATCCATGTCGGTCTTCTTCTTGAAGACCCACTTACACCCTATAGGTTTACAACCGGGTGTGGGATCAACCGGTTCCCAAACCTGGTTATCCTCCATGGATTGCATCTCGTTATCCATTGCCTCCTTCCACTTAGCAGACTCGTGGCCCGCTGCCGCTTCCCGATAGTTGGTGGACTCATTAAGAACCACCAATAACTCATCACCCTCAGATATGAGAAACCCATATCTCTCTGGCTCATGGCGAGTTCTACCGGATCTACGGGGAGGTAACGGATTTACGTTAGTCTCTGCATTGTCATGCACAGGCTCAACCTCACTAGGTTGCTGGCTAGTGCCAACGTCAGGTCCTTCATCCGTTGACTCTTGAATCTCTTCAAGATCCCGCCATGCTGATTGGATACTAACTCTCTTTCTAAAAAGACCGCCCTCCGAGCAACAAATACCTTGTTCTCGGAAGGTTTATAGAATATATATCCAATACCCGCAGCTGGATATCCTATGAAATAACACTTTTCGGATCGGGGCTCCGACTTGTCATCTACCTCACGTCGTACGTAGGCTTGACAACCACAAACCTTAAGATAGGCAAGAACGGGAGGTTTCCCATGCCACATCTCGAAAGGTGTTTTATCGACCTTCTTCGTTGGAACGAGATTAAGGATTCTTTTTGCCGTTTCAAGAGCATAACCCCAAAGGTTTATAGGCACTTGGGTGTGACTCATCATAGACCGAACCATATCCAACAATGTTCGGTTCTTCCTCTCGGCGACACCATTTAATTGTGGCGTCCTAGGAGGTGTAAGTTGTGAGATAATTCCACAACCCTTAAGATGATCACGAAACTCTTGACTAAGATACTCACCACCCCTATCGGATCTAAGTATCTTAATCTTTTTGCCCAATTGATTCTCTACTTCGTTTTGGAAAGTCTTAAAGACCTCAAAAGTCTCGGACTTTTGTCTAACCAAGTAGACATACCCATACCTACTATAATCATCTATAAAGGTAACGAAGTATCTAGAATTGTCTCTTGTGATGTGCTTAAACGGACCACACACATAGGAATGTATAATGTCCAATAAGTCTTTTCCCCTCTCATTCACGCCGGAAAAGGGTGCTTTAGTCATCTTGCCTAATAAACAAGATTTGCATACTTCATTTGACTCGTGGTCAAATGATTCCAAGATCCCATCCGCTTGGAGCTTGGCGATACGAGTCTTGTTTATATGGCCAAGTCAATCATGCCACAAAGACAATTTGTCTAAACCATTTTTAGACGTTGAATCAATATTCATGATTGAACGATTATCACTAACGTATGCATCTACTTCATAAATACCACGACAAGGATAAGCTTTAAAATAACAAATATTATTTTTAGAACAAACGATAACTCCATTATCAAATGAAAAACCAAAACCATTGTCGTGTAATGCATATTACATGAAAAGAAATAATGTTCCGCGCCACAAGCGGCGAATAGCATACATTCAATAATAATATGGAAAAACTAGAATTAAAAGATAATTCAACTTCTCCCTGAGCCTTGACCGGGACAATCTCCTTGTTTCCCATTATCAAGTCAAGCTCGCCACTCTCCATCCTTCTACTTGTCCTTAGCACCTGCACAATATTACAAACGTGAGTGCCACAACCGGTATCTAATACCCAGCTACCAGATGTAGAAGTATGATGGAGTTCAATCATGTACGTACCTGAGTCGGAAGTTCCTGTGATGCTCAACCCCTTGAGCTTCTTTAGACCTTCTAGGTACCCCGGGCAGTTACGGCGCCAATGGCCCTTCTTCCCGCAGAAGAAGCATTCCGCTTCGTTCGGAGTCTTAGCTTGGGGAACCATCTTCCCCTTGCCTTTACCCTCCAAAGCAGGGCTAGACTTGGCAGCGCCAATCTTCCCCTTCCCCTTACCCTTAGGGGTATAAGCAGATCTCTTCTTCTTCTGGATTCGCCCCTCCCTTATAGCAAGAACGGGATTTGGAACGGCGGGCTTATTTTTGGTCATGCTAGACTCGGTTGTCTTAAGCATACCATGAAGCTCCATGATGGACTTATCCATACTATGCATATGATAACTCATAACGAATTGATCATACGCAGTGGGCAGGGACCATAGGATCAAATCCACGGCTAGCTCCCTCCCTATGGTAAATCCGAGCCATTCCATGCGCTCCACGTTTGCTTTCATGCGCAACACGTGAGCACTCACATTCCCGCCATCGGCCATCTTACTACAGAGTACCGTCTTGAGACATTCAAACCTCTCTTGTCTCGCTTGCTGCTGGAACATTTCCCAGCTGAGCGATCAAGTCAAAAGCACTCAAATGATCCATTTGCTTTTGGAGCTCAGGGATCATAGTACTTAGGATGAGGCAAGTAATGTCCTCGGTATCCTTGACACGCTTCTCATAAGCGTCTCGGATAGCCCGAGTGGCATTGGCAGCAGGATCCTCGGGTAGGGCCTCCTCTATGGTAACCATCTTCCCTTCTTGGCATAGGACAAGTTTAAGTTGCCTAAACCAATCCAAGAAGTTGTTACCGTTGAGTTTCTTCTTCTCAAGGAAAACTCTAAGTGAAAAATGGTTAGTGGTGTTGGTGTTGCTTGAAGACGCCATCTAAAATAGCAAAGTAGTTTAATTAGTTTGGAAATCCTTGTTAAAATAAGTACCTATAGTTTTAAACAAAACAATTTATTTGTAACAAGGGCTAAGAACCTTATTTCACCTCGCACCTTAACGGGTTTACCGCGGATCACGTGGCGAAGCTATTTCGGCCGGCAACCATTTTACCAATTGTAATCTCTATTACAACTCTTAGACACTTGCGGGACCCGTTGAAATCCATTATGTCGGTTGGCATGTTTGATCCCTATCTTACACCAATCTTAATATATAATTTTTGTTTAGCTCGTGCTTAGCTCGACAACTAACCAAGAATTATATACTAAAATTGTAAATCGTCCGACAAGACACACGGGTGGCACTCTCAACCATTAATTGGCTCGTGCTTAGCTCGACAACCAATCATGCGAGTTACCCCACTCACCTTCCACACAACTACACAAGGAATGACTCGTGCTTAGCTCGACAATCATCCTTGCTTCGTTAGATTCGGGTGGTGTCATCTTATGGATGGTGCGTGATTTACATTTTGAAAAACGGGATTTTGTTTCCAGTTTATAAAACCCTTTTGTGAATTAACAAAATAAGCGTCAAAACGATTTTAAGCACTTTTAATATAATACCATTTTTATATTTTCTTTGTCAATTCTATTCGTGCGCAATTGCTAACCATTTTAACAAACATTTTATTTTATTTAATTTTATAGAAAAATTATCTAGCATGCGAATCCTAGTCCATGCATAGAATAATAAAATACAACCACGCAAATATATATATATATATATATATATATATATACATATGATTCGGTAACATGCCCAAAATTCCTATGCGTTTTCCCCGTGAGCCACAACGGGGAAAACGAGGCCAAAAATCTAAGGACAAGATATGGTCTCGTTGGATGAGCTCCCACTGAATCCAACGCCTCCAATAGCATGTTGATTCCTTCTCGCCAAGACGTCATCACCATGACTCCCGTTGACTATTTTGGTTTTAAATCTATACTATATACAAATACATAGAATATATATAAAGGACACGCAGGTCGCAATCCTATACTATTTATACAAATACATAGAATAAAAGAAACGGCGTGCAAGCCGCACCAATAAGTAAATAAACAAATATTGTTACAACAATACAGCATGCAGGCTGCCAAAACCCAAAAATAATCAATCATCTCAACACATAGGTCTAGGGGCATATCTTGTTACCGAATCAAACCAAACATATCACATAGAAACATAGTGTGCCACACATAACCATGATATATAAATATATATCTATATTTTAGTTAAGATTGTCAAAACATCAAAGGCACTAAAAGGACAATCCTTGTACATATGCATTAATGTATCAAACCATTTTTGAGACACATATTCATATATACTTTTATAAGTATATATTTGTGTACACTTCATGCCAAGTTACCACAAATATATAAATATAAAAACTAAAATATATTAACACGTCTACGAATAAATCTATTCTAGCACAACAAGAGTCTCAATGGAAAAACCAATTTTAAGAAAACACTTTTCTTATCCAAAAACACTTTTATGGTTTTTCTAGACCCAATACTGCAAAGTCATGTTAGATATGGCTCTGATACCACTAAAGGTATTCGTTTGGCAAAAACAAGTAGCAACGGAAGCAATATGTATAACAAAAACAATGCCAAACTAGTGAATACACTCCCATGGACCAAAATCTAACAATGACATTGCAACTAATATGAACAAGATAAGAAGAAAGGTTATACCTCAATTGATCAAAACACAAGTTAACCTTCCTTGTCAAGTAGCTTAGAATCCAACAAAGAACTCCTCTAGTGTTTTCCACCCCAAGCTTCCTTGATTCCCAAATGCTAGTTTGTTGATGCACAACCACCAAAACAACAATCAAGTGTGTGTATGTTTGCTTCTTGTGCTCAAGAACACCAAGAACAAGAGAGAGAGAGTTATAATGTCAACCAAGGGACAAAGTGATAGCCAAAAGCCTCTACTAGAGCAGATAACTCGTGGTCTCTTTGTCTACCATCATTATGAGAAGTTAACCCCATTAAACCAAGTGTTTAAGGCTGTTAACTCTGCTGTTACAGCAAATGTACATGGCCCGTGTCCATCTACACGGCCCGTGTAGGCCCAAACTACACGACCTCGAATTGGGCCAATACGCCTCGTGTATGTTGGACTGGACACGGCCCGTGTTCAGGAACACGGCCCGTGTACCATCCTGCCAAAACCCATTTTGGCCTTTTCCTCTCTATTGCTTGATCGTGTTGCCGGAATCAATACTTGGTGTGTGACCCAATAGGCCTATACCTCATCGGTAGTGCCATTAACTCGTTCGTGTCAGCGGGCATATTCCAACAAAATCTGAAAGCTGAAACGATGAAGAAGTTAAAAGACCAGCTGGGTGAAGACAATCGTAGGTTGAAGACTTTTCAATCCAGGATTTGGGTACCTCTCATTGGAGGTAATCGTGAGCTGATTCTGCAAGAAGCTCACAAGTCTAAACTGTCTATCCATCCGGGTATCACCTAGATGTATTAAGACCTGAAAAGGTTGTATTGGTGGGCCACTCTGAAAAAGGACATCGCTTCATTCGTGGAGAGATGTCAAATCTGTGCCCAAGTCAAGACAGAGCATCAAAGGCCTTATGGCAATTTGCAACAGCTTGACATTCCAGAATGGAAATGGGATCACATCATGATGGATTTCGTGACAAAGCTACCAAAGACATTCAGAGGGCATGATATGATTTGGGTCATCGTTGACCGATTAACTAAAAGTGCTCATTTTTTAGCAACCAACGAGTCGGCTTCGTTGACTCATTTGGCACAGCTTTACATTGATGAGATAGTATCACGTCATGGTCTTCCTTGCTCAATTGTTTCTGATCATGACTCCCGATTTGTATCTAATTTCTGGAAAGTTTGCAACGTCAGTTAGGTACCCGTGTGCATCTAAGCACTGCCTATCACCCGCAGACCGATGGCCAATCAGAATGAACGATCCAGACACTTGAAGACATGCTTCGGGCGTGTGTACTTGAATTTGGTGGTTCATGGGATTCTCATCTCCCATTGATTGAATTTGCTTATAATAATTCATATCATTCCAGCATTGGAATGCCACCATATGAAATGCTCTACGGGAGACGTTGTCGCACTCCAACTTGCTGGTTGGAGCCCGGAGAGAAACAGTTTGTTGGACCTGAGATTGTCCAGATAACCGCTGACAAAGTGAATGTGGCTCTAGAAAAGCTGAAAGCAGCCCGTGACCGACAGAAGATGTATGCGGATCCTAAACGCTGCCCCGCTACATTTGATGTTGGGGATCGTGTATTCTTAAAGATTTCCCCTTGGAAAGGCGTTATTCGTTTTAGGCACAATGGGAAGCTAAGTCCACGTTTCATAGGCCCATTCAAGATTGTGCGCAAAGTCAATGATCAGACGGTAACTCTCGAGCTGCCGCCTGAGCTATCTGGAATCCATGATACCTTCAACGTATGCTACTTACGCAAGTGCAACGTTGAGGAGGAACAGATTGTTCCGTTACAAGAACTAAAGGTTGACTCTTCTAAGCGATTCGTAGAAGAACCCGTTGAAATTCTTGACACGAAGGTCAAGAAGCTACGAAAGAAGATGATCAAACTAGTTCTCGTTAAGTGGAAGCATAACTTAGGTCCAAACCTGACATGGAAAGTCGAGGATGAGATGAAGACAAGGTACCCTCACCTGTTTATCACTGAGTAGATTCCGAGGACGGAATCTTCTTAAGGAGGGTAGTTTTGTAACATCCTCGATTTGGGCCTAGTTGTAATTCGTGTGTGAATGTACGTTAGTAAATAATGTAAAGGGTTCAAGTTGTAAGTTAGTTATATTAATGAGAAGAGTTAATTGTATAAGTGTGTTATGTGTGTTATATGTGTTATGTGTATTATATATGTATATATGTTTAATTATTACTAAAAGAAAGAAATAAAAATCCAGAGGAAACCGCCTTTGGATATGGTCTCGTGTGCATGTGTATACATAATGACTTAAAAAGTCAATTTTGGTCAAAGTATCATATTTGCAAGAAAAACACACAAGCACTCTTCTTTTGCACTCTCTCGGATTTCTCTCCACTCTCTCGGATTTTCTTGAAGAATTAAGGATTTAGTGATTTTGAATCAAGCAAGGTAAACACATGATTCTTATAAGATTTATACATATAAGAAATCAGTTTTGAGTTTGAATCTTAGCCAAAAAACCAAATTCAAGCAAAACACATGAAAGGGCATTCAAGGCTTACTTTGTAAGTGGGTTTTGAATGTTTTGGAGTTATTGTTTAGGTTTGATGTGTTTATAAAGTCCATATGGATGAATCATGATGTTTTTAAAGTGTTTAAATGAAAAATTGACAAGAACGGATTCTGGAATTTAAAGGATGAAGTTGGCGGAATTCATATGTGTTGAAGTTGTCAGATTCCGAGACTTTGAATGTGTCGGAATCCGCATGTTTGTCCAAATCCGCAAAGGTCAAAATCCAATAGTGTCGGATTTCATTGAAAGTGTCGGAATCCGACAAAGTGTCGGATTTCTTCCAAAGTATCGGATTCCGATTGAATGTCGGATTCCATTGGTTTGTCAAAATCCACAAGTCAGAAGTGTACAAGTATCGAAATCCGATAGTGTCAGATTTCCATAGTTTCGGATTCCGACAGTGTCAGATTTCCATAGTATCGGATTCCGATAAAGTGTCGGATTCCATTGAGTTGTTAAATCCATAAAATGTTTAAGTATCGAAATCCGATAATGTATCGGATTTCCTCATATGTCGGATTTCCTAAATCCGCAAGTGGTCGGATTTCCTTAGTATCGGATTTCCCTAAGTGTCGGATTTCTACAATCCGACAGTTTTGTCGGATTTGTGTGAGGTCCGGATTTGGGGATTCCTATGTTAGTTTTAATAGTCATTCTTATGTGTTAAGGTAATTAATGTAAGCCATAATGTTCTAGGTGCACTTGACATACTAAGTAAAGCACAAGTGAATTAACTATTTGTTTAAGCTACTCAGGTGAGTACCGACTTCCGTAAGCCTCAGTAGAGGAAGATTTATCTGCTAAGTGTTTTAAGTGCATGAATGCTTAAAAGTAAATAAATAAATGTTGCCATGCTACTTAATGCACAATGCCATGCTAAATACATGTCATATGTAAGTTAAGTGTATGTCAGCGGAATCCAGAATTGGAGCCGCCTAGTTAAGATGAATGATATGTATGCTAGGGATCCAGATTGGAATTGTAATGATGTAATGAATGATTTTGCATGCTTAAAGAAGCATATGAATGCGCATGATAAGTGAATGATCCAGATTGGATCAGTATGTGTATGTGAAATGTTCGCAAACAACTGAAGCATGGTTAAGGTCAACTCTGTAGTTGGGTTCTAGGGATCCTTAACAGGTGATTCGGAACTTAACGGTGATTCGGGGTGCATCCCGAATCTTAGGTTCTGCAGAACCACCGTGCCTTAACGTGAGATCGTAATCAGCTCTGGCCGGGATTACCAGGGAACCTATGGTTCCGTAAACGATGCTTGGTGGACTGCTTTATGCTCTCTCACCAGCGCGGATGGTCGTGTCTGATCCCCGATGTATTGGTGTTGAGTGGGACTAGCTATCCTGCAAGAAACAACTTATACCGATCGTGTCAGCACACCGCAATGTGATTGGATAGCATTGTATGCTTATTCCTGTGATGCATGACTTGCTCTATTGATGCTTATGTTAAGTTTGTACTCACTAGCTATGTGTAGCTAAGGGTGTCATGTTAACTATTTTTGCACATTGAGATTAGATTGCCTGGTGAGCTGGGCTACCTCCTGCTGGATATTTTGGCGGAACACTTGTGATGTAATATGTATACATTGTGGTCGGTTGTATGTTAGAGTAACACAGATACTTGATACAAAGTTTGTTTGTAAATAACTTCCGCTGCTTAATTTAAATACTATTTAATCGTGATTAAGTTCATGTTGGTTTAAAAACGTAAATTTTTGCTAAAATCTGGTTGTTGCAAAGCCGGTGTTACATATATATATTATCGTAATATGATATTTATCTTGAAAATCTATTGTTGTAAACTATATTCAAGGCAAATCATACCTTTTAAGATAAAAATACTTAAAACGATACTAATTTGATAGATATAAAGATTCATTTTAATTACATAATAAAGTATTTATGTTTTAAAATTCCATCCACTGCGAAGCGTGGGTAGAAAAAACTTGTTAACATTATCGTTTGAGATGCTGATCGAGTACTTTAATCATGAACTTTAACATAAAAAATACGCATTGGAATAACAATTACACTTACTTTTGTGCTAAACTTTGTTATTAACAATGGTTAATCCAATATGATTAAAATTTGTTGCTTACGGGGAAGCCAAAGAAACGACTAGCAACTAGGGATAATGTTGAATCCTCGAATAAGGTTATAAAAAATATATGAACTACAAATACAAACGGCCTTAAACGTTATTAGTTCAGACGACCGTTGAATAGTGATACGAAAAATAAAAAGTAGAAATGTTGTAAATTGAATGAAAAACAGCCTTATTTGAATATTTTAAGTATAAAATATGATTATGTGGATATGTGAGCTATGACATATTTATTATTTGTTACATATGACACATATATTAATTGGTAAGGCCTTTAGTTATACATTTTTCTTACCCAATGCCATATCAGCGTCATATTATTCCCTTACCTATTTTCTTTATCCTATCTAAAATAAGTGTTATACCTTCCCTTTTCCTACCCAAACTTTCCCCACTTTTTTTTATTTTTATAACAAAATTTATTATTTAAATAAATAATAAAATTCATTCATTCATTCATTAATAAAACTTTCATACAATACTAATAATAAAAACTTAATTAAAATCTAAAATTGTAAAATAGAAATAACAAATTACATATTTTTAAACTTAAAAGTAAACAATATTATTTATTCAAGTGGAGGTCATCCATGCTTGGCTCATATCTTCTACTTTAACATTAGCGTCGTCGCCAATACACCTCCTTAAAGATGATCCGTCGGCTTCATGTAAAATTCGTAACCTTTAAAAGTACGATCCTCTACTTGTATTTCCAATTGGTTTTTACAATACGAGAGAAATTCGTCATTTTTCGAATTTATCGATGCTAGTTCATCCAATAACGATGTGATGCTCTCTTCCCTCGACCCGGTCCGGTTGATGCCGATGCCAACCGCTTCCCCCGATTTCTACCGATGGGTCGTATAGGTTCGTTTGGCTCAACATCCTCATCTTCTTGTTCTTCGTCATCGTCTTCGTTGAGGTTGATAGGAGAGTGTGCATCAGAAGATCCCGTAGTGGATCGAGGATTGGATTCCGAAGTTTTGCTTCTTTTTGAAGGACGAGAGGTGGCATCCACGGGAGGAACTTGGTGCCATTTTGGAGAACTCTTAAGAATTGCCCAACAATTTTCATGACCAAAAGCTGTGCCGTGATTATCGTTTCGGTAACGGTTGAGTGCGGTTTTTAAAATATCCCCGTCACTCATTCCATTACCTCTTGTATCAAAGAGATTGTTGTAAATCCCGGCAAACTTTGTTACTTTAGAGTTAATATCTTTGAACTTAGCGTTCAGTTGATGCACGTTACGGTAATTTGTGGGTTTGCCGAGTTGACTTTGAAACGACGCCAAGACGCGGTTCCAAAAATTTTCTACACATAACAATAATGATATATTAGTACTAAATAATGCTAATAATAATAATAATAATAATAACAACAAACTAATATTAATAATAATAATAATAACGAAAAAATAATGATAAGTAATAAAGAAAAATACTTTGTTTTTATGCATTTCCAACTACGGGATCCTCCGAAATGTCAACTCATGCCGTGACCAACGCGATCTCTTCCTCGTTTGTCAACGAGATAGGTTTAACTCTGTTGAAATATGTCCCGCCCTTCTTCCTTCGTGATGGTCCCTCTTCTTGTGTTTCCGGTTGCAGTTCCGGAATTTGTAATGGTTCTTGAGGTTATTGTTATTGGGTTTTGTATTCGTCCTCTTGGGTTTGTGGAATTTGTTGTTGTTGAAACATGTAGCCAAGATGTGAGAGGAGAAATTCTTGGGGTTGATTGAGCATCCCTCCGTAAAGCCTAAACCGAAGAACTCGGGTTCCCTTCGGGTTCCCATACGGGTGGTGTTTCGGGTGAGGTGTCCGGGTCTGTGAAACCGAAGGTTTTTCCTTTTTTTTTTAATTTTGTCGATGAACGGCTAGTTTTTAAAATATATATATATATATATTCCTCTTCCAATGGATACAAATCCGTTACACACACAAACACACACACACATATATATATATATATATATTTATGGGTTTTGTTCAATACAGTCCTAATTTAAATCATAGTCCTGAGGGACAATTTTTAGCAATTAGATTTCAAGATTTAATGATTCAGATTTAATCTTAGATAAGAATCAATATTGATATGAGGGAAACAATTCTGACTTTTTGCCTATTGGTCATCACTTTCTCTCTCCTCTAATTTATTTAAAATGAATTATCTTACAAACCGTTAATCGTTAGACGAAACGAGTTATACTGTTGCGATCCTCGTGTTCCCCTCTTTTATTAGAGATGTCACTTGATATACTTTCGATAATTTTTTTTCATTTTGTTAGGTTCGACTTAAATTTTATTAATGTATAATCACATATGATTCATAACAATATTACATGTGTTGTTTTATTAATTTTTTATCTTCTTGAATTGTATATCATTTAACGTTTATTAATTTTAAATGTTTACTTAAAAAATCAACGTTTGCTTAAAACTGTTTATACATGTATGTATATATTCAATTTCACCTAATTCAATTGCATTGTCTACTCACGAATGCATATATTGTGTACTAGCAACACCCTATCCCATCTATCAAGGTTCAGATGTGTTCTCCTTCGAATTCGATGTCGTTTCTATTGGTCCTCGTAATAAGAATGGTTCTCGTTTAAACCATCCCTATGCAATCACATATAATTGAATACTAAATCTCATGTTTTTTATTCAATCACATGTGAATCTGTACAAACTCTCGTGTGATTCTGTACAAAATCACAGGTGATTAAATATGCAATCATATGTGATTGAATACTAAATCTTAAGTTTTTGGTATTCAATCACATGTGATTCTGTACAAATTCTCATGTGATTCTGTACAAAATCACATGTGATTGAATACGCAATCACATGTGATTGAATACGCAATCACATGTGATTGATTCTGTCAAATCTGTGACATAAAAATGCTACATTTAATCAAATCACACGTGATTATGTGCATGTATAAGAGATAGATAATCACATGTGTTATGAAACAACTAATAACTTAGAATCACTTTCAATTGTTGATTTTTTGTTACTAAACCATAGAACTTCGTCGGAGTATCAAACACCAAACTATAATTTTTATAAAGACTATATTGAACACACCTCTATGAATCAAATGTGATTATACTTTAAAAAAATTTAAGTCCAACCTAACAAAATGAAAAAAAATTTATCGAAAGTATATCAAGTGACCTCTGTAATAAAAGAGGGGAACATGAGGATCGCAACGTTATAATTCGTTTCGTCTAACGATTAACGGTTTGTGAGATAATTAATTTTAAATAACTTGGAGGAGAGAAAGTGGAGACCAATAGTCAAAAAGTCAGAAATGCCCTTGTTCATACCCTTACATATAAATATATTAATTTTGATTATTATCTAAGATTAAATCTGGACCATTGAATCTTGAAATCTAATGGCTATAAATTGTCTCTCAGGACTATGATTTAAATTTCTCCTATAATTTATATATAATTTTTTTAATTCTCCTATAAATATATATATAAAAAAAATTTATGGCTATATATATATAATTTTTTTAACTCTCCTATAAATACCCAAACCATTCCTTTAACATTTCATCCAAACTTTCAAACTCCAAACTTCCAACTTCTAAGTTCTCTTCCAACTTCAAACTTCCAACTTCAAACTTTCAACTTCTATTGAAACTTCAAACTTTCAACTTCTATTGAAACTTCAAACTTCCAACTTTAAACTTTCAACTCTTGGAACACCGGCTTTGCAAAACGACAAAATTAGCAAAAATTTGTGATTCATAAACATGAACTCATTCATGATTAAATATCATTGTGTTAAGCAGTGGAAAGTTAAACCAAAAAAGTTTACATCAGATATTTACATTCAAAACTCTGTTTCAGTTGTTTGGTGTTACTCTAACATAACGACCACCATAATATCTTAACATTACAATATTTATAAAAGTGTTCCATCCCAAAAACAAATATCCAGCAGAAGACAACCCCGCTCACCAGGCCACCTGATCTTTATCTGCAAAAAGGGTCAACGTGGCACCATTAGCTATACACATAGCTAGTGAGTACAAACTTAACATAAGTATCAATAAAGCAAGTCATGTATCATAGGAATAAGCATACAGTGCTATCCTATCACATTGCGGTGTGTTGCCAAGATCGGTATAAGTCATTTCTTGTAGGATAGCTAGTCCCGCTCAACAACAATAAACCAGGGATCAGACACGACCATCCACGCTGGTGGGGAAGTATAAAGCAGTACACCAAGCATCGTTTACGAAACCATAGGCTCCTTAGGCAATTCAGCTACATCCGGCTGATTACCCCTCATGATATAAGGCATGACGGTTCTGCAGAACCTACGATCCGGAATGTTACCTCGAATCATCGTTAAGTCCCGAATCACCTGATCAAGGATCCCTGGAACCCAACTACAAAGTTGACCTTAACCATACTTGAAGATGTCCGCGAACTTTTCACATACACATAGCTGATCCAACCTGGATCATTCACTTAGCATGCATATTCATTTATTAAGCATGCATATTCGTTCATTTCATCGAGGCGGATCCAAATCTGGATCCTTAGCATACATATCATCAATCTTTCACACAGTTGATCCATTCAGGATCAGTATCATACATATCATTCATCTTAACTAGGCGGCTTCAATTCTGGATTCCGTTGGCATGCACTTAACTTACATTCAACAAGTACTTAACAAGGCATAGTGCAATAAAGTAGCATGGCAAGACTTAAGTCTTTACTTTTAAGCATACAAGTAATTTAAAACATCTGGGGTATTACATACAATTCATTTAGAAAGCAAGTCTCTCTCTATTGAGACTTATGAAAGTCGGTACTCACCTAAGTAGCTTATATTATGGATTACTTTAACTCCGCTTCAGCTAATTCGGCAAGTTTACCTAGAATCATTTATTATTCGCGTTAAGCGTTTACGCAAATGGGATTCTATTACTAGAACCCTTACAAGACTTATCTAAGGCTTATAACACCCTATCTTAAACTCACATGAATTAGCACGACTTGTGCCTTTAAACATTTAATTTTGAAAAGTGAATAGTTCTGATTTTCACCCGACACGTCGTGTCCAAGCAACGGACACGTCACGTTGTGCTACACTATGCGACAGTCGCATGACATAATCAAGAGTCACATGGCACAAATCACAAAGTCGCATGACCAACAAGAGTCACATGGCTTAAGCAAGAGTCGCATGACACACGAAAGTCGCATGGTATACAAAAGTCGCATGGCCCATGCGACTGTCACATGCAAAAGTTGCATGACTCATGCGACAGTCGGATGGGAGAGTCGCATGACCCATCCGACAGTCAGACCAAGTCGCATGACTCATCTGACTTTTCAGAGCAAACCAGAATCTCAAACTTGTTAAATTTACTTTCAAAACACTTTTAAACTTCACATAACATTCATACAAGCTTTATAAACTCATCAAATCCAAATAAGAACACCAAACATGCAAAACCACTTGTGAAGTAAGCTTCATATGTTCTTCAATGGTGTTCTTACAAGAACTTGAACTTCCAGCCATAACTCAACTCATATCTATTACCAATCATGTTTAAACTTCATTATAAACATGATACTAACCTTTGTTTGATTCAACAACACTAAAACTTCAATCTCTTTTTCTTCAAAAACCCACGAGAGAGTAGAGCAAGTGTGTGTTTTCTTGTTTGTCAACTTTAACTATCTTGAGTCAATCTAAACATATACATATCTATATATACTCTTATCCTGAGGCAACTGCCTCTGGATTTTTCTTTTTCTTTTTAATTCTTTGTTTATTAATTTTCTTAATTAATATAGACACACATACATATATAATATATATATACTTACATATAATAACATACATATATATATCTCACTTTAAACACATTTCATTCGATCAACTAATACATACACTTATATACAATTTGAAATATCTATTTACATAATTTACTAGCTTACGCATATTTATACACGATTAAAAACTAGGCACAAATCGAGGATGTTACAACTCTAAACTCCAAACTTCTAACCTTTCATCTAAAAAAATCAACATGGATTCTAGACGCAACCGCGGTCAAAACCCGGATTCAACCACACCGACGTCTACCGGTTTTCCGCTCGGGTTTTCACAATATTCAGAATCACACAGCTTCCATCCTAGCTCCCAACCCGAGTTTCAACCTTACATCTCTTATCAATTGACGTACCAAAGGATGATACAAGCGGGTTTCGTTCCGGCAACCTTCAATTCTCCAAACCCGACATATCAACCTAGAACCCAGGGTGAAGACGATGGTGACGATATTGAAATTGTCCCGGAAAGTCAACTACCAGAGACGCCCCAACCATTCCAACCCAACAATCCAACCCAGCCCAAGATGAAATCCCGACAACACAAGCGCGAAAGAAAAAATTCAAGGGCCGAGCAAAGGCGATTGAATGGACGCCCGTTGAAGAGGTGGCGTTGGTTCAAGCTTGGGTTGACGTTTCCGAGAACTCCGTTATAGGAAACGTGCAATCGGGGGGTATAATATATATATATATAGTAATATATTATATATTATTATATATATACGTTATTATTATTACTATATATATTTACTATATATATTATTATATATATAATATATTATATATATTATTATTATTACTATATATATTATTATTCTTAATATATATTATATATCATATATATTCTATTATTACTATATATATTATTCTTAATACAAATATTATTATTATTATTACTATATATATTATTATTACTATATATATTATTATTACTATATATATATTATTATTCTTAATATATATTATTATTTTAACCATTTTTTATACGTGTAGATAGCTTTTGGAGGAGCGTCGAAATTTTGTTTCACGCTCAAATGCGACGTGGAACATATACAAATGTACATCAAATCATCTCCAAATACAAGGACATGAATAAAATTATAACGGCTTTCACGGGCATTTACAACAATCTTATAAATACAAGGCGTAGCAGTCAAAGCGAAGCCGATATTATAAGTTTGGCCCACCAATGTTATCGGGATGATAACCACGGGATTGCTTTCACACATGAAAATGCGTGAAACGTCCTTAAAAAATGTCCAAAATGGTGCACGGTAGAACCGATGCCCTCTTTTTCTTCCCGGCCCACCAAATGTAGTAAAACGTCCTCGACCAACAACCCACCGACGCCATCATCCGATGCACACATAAACTTTAACCTCAACGACAAAGACGACGATATTTAAATAGAGGAGCCTCAACGGCCCGTCGGGAGAAACAAGGGAAAGAGGCCATCAACGAGTACGAGAAAAACCGGCGTACCGTTGGGAGATAAATTTGATTAGTTGGTGGACCGAATATCTAGTTATGAATCGCGGGTTGATAAAAGTATGTCATATAGAATGAAAAAACTTGAAGTCGAGGGAAAAGCATGGTTGGTTAAACAAGACGAGCTCGATTTACAAAGACAACAATAACTTGATAAAGACTTCGAGTTTTATATTACCCCGCATGATCACCTTACGGGTCATATTTGAAGGGCAACGTTAGCGAGGAAAAAAATAATTAGCGAAAATACGGTTGAGATTAATGTATTATTATTATTAATGAAATTTTTATTTATATTATTTGTTATTTTTTATTTTTTAAAGAATTACTTAAATATGTGATTTTGTTTAATATATAAATGTGTAATTAAATAAATTAAAAAAGTGGGAAAAAATTTGGGTTGATTTGGGAAGGGCTATACTTGGGTTTTGGATTGATTTGGGTTGGGAAGGAAAAAGTAAAAAAAAATGTGACGCTAATGTGGCATTTGGGTTGGTTTGGAAAGAGGGGAGCCCTACGGATGGACTAAGGGAAAGAGGTGCCTACCCAATTGAGTAAACCGACCCAAGGGTCATCTATCCCATTTATTGTTCTTGTTACTTCTCTTGAACACCCACTAATCGAAATTTTTGAAAAGAAATTGAAAGGGTGGCAAAATCAAGCAAGAGGTGAGATTAAAAGCATTTGTAGCTAGATTCATCGCTCTCTTAGTCTCTTGTAAGATTGAAACAAGAAAGGTATTTATTTACAAGTATCTGTTGTTCTTGTTAGGGCTAATAGTTCAAGTGTAGAGATTTAGCCTCAAATAGTGTAAATACACCAAAAGCTATCATATCTCAAAGGCAAGGAATTCCCTTGTTTTAAAAGGTAGAAGATGTAGCATGCTGAAGATTTTCTCTGACATCTAAGTAAAATATTTGGGTTGGATTTCTAGTAGGTGCGGAGGAGTTTGTTTCAATAGGACTTTATCGGAAAGAAACCCCCTTCAAGTTTCGCTCAAGGTGGTTTCTTCTAGTTCCTCGCGCTCTTAACATCGTTAGCATTGGTGGTTTAGTAGTTTTACTTGGATTACATTATGCTTCGACCACCATATATGGCCAATATAATAGCTTGTTTTAGTATTGTTTTTCCTCTTCCATTAGAATTGTCTGTTATTTTTTTATCGGTTTGTAACTTTTGTTTTTTATTTTTGTAGCTTGCAAAAACAATTTTTTGTTCGATGTTCTATTTTTTTAATTCTAATAAACTTTTGCCGTTCAAAAAAAATATATGTTTAATCTTGTGTAAGAACCTTCACTACAAGAAATTAGGGTTTTAGGGGCGACGGTATTAGCCAGTTATGTCGTCTCTATTGCCCTGTGTCACCCATAATTCCGTTACCACTTAAGCCCCGTGAAATTCGGTGTCGCTCCTATTGGGAGTATTGGGTTTGTCGCCTCTATTGATGTCGAGAGTATTGCCTTTTAATTAAAAGAAAACCCTCTTCGTCTTTATATCTGTCAGTTGAACTCTCGCTCAGTCGCTCCATTCTCGATCGATCAACGCTACGCTCGCTGTTCTTCTCCGCGCCGTCACCGCACCTCCACTGGTCCTAGGCACCGATGCACCTTACTGCTGCCACTGATATATCACCGCCACTTAAGGTTCTTTGCATACATGATAAAATGGATTGTTTTACTAACCCAAATAGATAAAGATGAGAGTTTCACATGCTAATTTGAAATAACCTCAAAGTTTAGTGTTGAAACTATAAAAAACTAAACTTTGGATTCAAGTTTAGAAATAACTCCAACATTAACTTAAAAGAAGTAATTGGGCTCGCTAAGCATAACCAGCCGCCGTCCCCTAGCTGCTGGTGGCAATGGATGAATCTACGTCGATCGACGCCATCGGGACTTCCATTTGAATCGGTAATACCATCACCCAATTCGTTCCAATCATTCAATCAATAATCTGTAAACCCCACTCGAAATCGAGAAACTAGAGGTGTCGACTGACAGCAGCAAGGGAGGGAGGGCTATCTAGGGCTGAAATCGGACCACTAAATCGAGACCTATAGCAGCTGTAGGAGGAAGATTAGACGAGTTTGTAGCAACATTTTATGTCACAAGAGACATTCTAGCAGCAATTTGAGGTTAGTGTCGATGCCTGTCCTGTGTTTCCTTATCTGATACGAGCACCAGAGGGTTTTGAATTGATTTTCTTGTCCTAATCAACTCTTAGAAACTAAAATTCAGCCCTAAATGTTTATCGGTTTTTGAATCAGTTTCAATAGTGATTAAGGTTAGTGTGGTTTTCTGTCCTACTGTCCTACTGTTTGTTTTGGGTAGTACTAAGGCCTCGATTTTGTAGTTATTATACTATTGCGTAACACTAAATCAACAAACAACCTCAATTTCATGGTTTTAGACAAGGAAGCTGCAGATTGATATCAGTTGATACATTGTCCCTAAATGATTCTGTTAATTTTATTTCATCAAGGAAAGAAGCAGACTTATGAGTTCTAAATAATAAATCAGTTTTAGTTAATTACACCGACTAAACACCATCTGTATAATGTATAATCTTGAACCAAATCTTGGTGATTTTGAAAATTGAAAGTGCACTAATTCTAATTCATAATAAGAAAGTAGGTCTACTAGGATTAAGTTTAATAACGAGTATGGATTGAACTCTGTTGACTCGTGAATAGTTTTATTAATACTAGCATTGTACCCGTGTAATGCTGTGGAGTCGAATAGTTTTTGTTTTATAATATGCCGCTTTAAAAAATGTAATGATATGTTATTCGCAAAATTCAATGTCACAAAAAAATTTCTTTAGCAACATGTCCCATTTTTTTTTTCAAATTTTCTTTTATTTGCATAAACTATTTTATTAATTTTAAAAATAAAATCTAAAAGACATTAAAATAAGGAAAAAAAAAAATCATATTTGTGAAATAAGGATAGAGAAGTTAATAAGATATTAGAATTATGTTGTTATGGGTGTATAATTATGTTTGTGTGAGAGTATATTTTAATTGAATAAAAAGTTAAAGTAAATTAGGAGAGAGATTGGAATGGTTAAAGATTGAGTGGATGAGATTAAGTTAAATAGAATGAAAGGCCAAGATGTTGTTTTGATTGAATTTTAAGAAGTCTTAAAATCAAGGAGGAGAGAGAGTGTTAAATGCTTTATATAGTAGTATAGATAACCTAGTCTATAAGATTGAGATGTGGGTTAGAACTGTTAGAAACACCTATGAGCGGGCTGGGGACTATTTTTGAACGAGAAAAGTCAAGTTAGTATAGACTAAGAAGATGTAAATCCTAGAATATATGTACGCAAATGATATATCAACCCAATATCAATGGTTTCTATTCTTCAAAACATATTAATCTTATGTTAGGCATCAAGAGCTTATTTTATATATTTTATAAAATTACCTAATCAACACTTAGGAAGTGACAGTCAATTTAACCAAACGGGTCACCACTATAACTTAGGAAATCTACCTGATAAGTAATATGAGAAGAATAATAATAGTGGTAATTGTTAAACCATAAAATAATCTATATTAGTAACAAAAGAAAATAACGGAAATAGAGATAATACTAATAATAACTTATATATTTTATAGAGGGAGGAAAAGGGAATCAAACTTGAAGCTATTAGTAGCGTTTGAGTATCTTGGATTGTGACATAAGGTACGGATTCTTACTTTCTCTTATAGTTATTATAGTCGTTGGTATGGATTCTAGTCCCCTTCACATCTCTTATTGTCATATGGATTCTTTCCTTCCCTTACAGTTATTATAGTCATTTGTATGGATTCTAGCTCCCTTTACAATTCATACAAATTCCTCTCTTAAACAAAGATTTTAAAACTATTCGATTCATACAGATTCTTAGCTCCTTTTATCCTATTATTCTTTCAGCAATGATCCTTGTTGTTTAATAATTTGATATTTGAAATCTTGTCTCTTTCGATGTGCTTCTATTGTTGAATTTATGAAGATGTTATGAAATGTTAAGCGAGTTGGAAACGATTCATTTTCTTTTACTAAATATGTTCCACATGCTTCTTAAAAATATTCTAAGTACGATTTTAGTTAAATGTCTCAATATACAACTATATTTATATACGTTGTTTTTGGATATTTTATGGTTTTGATGCATCGAGCTATTTAACCACCTATGGGGGTACCATAGGCACATCATTGGGGGCACTGGTGGTGTGACACCTTCTGTGGCGGGTGTGATTAGTCCACAGTGTCTCCTCGGGGTTCGGCTCCAATAGCTATTTTGGTGAGGAGGCATATGGGTTAACCCTAGACTTGTAAGTTATGTTATGTTATGGTGGATGGTAGTGTGGTGCCCAACACCCATCTCACATTTGTAGGGTACATTTGGATCTGCAGGTCTAGTGTACGAATGTCTAGCATTTGTCATATCTATCTGTTGACGGTGTGCAAGTGTATGCGTTTCTGGTAGGAGCTCGATGTGATATGATATGAATTGTTGATATGATATGCATGAATATGGTATGTTTGCATTTGATACTGAAAACCTTTTTAAGTGAATTTTGATTCTAAAGGTACTTTAATTTTGGAATTCTGATTTTGGAACCTTTGTGTTTGTTTTTATTATTATTGTTATGTATGTTACTATGTTATATCCGCGCACTAGGAATTTGGCTCAACCGCAGTTTTCTTTTCTTTCCTTTGCGGCAGGTGTTCAGGGGTGGTTTAAGGGAAAGAGATCGAGAGCTAGTCTAGCAGAAGCTTGTAAGGTAGTACTTGCGGGTTGGATTTGAGAGGTATTTTTCTTAGTTTTGCTCTGTTTATGTATCGTATGAGTAACCTCCGTTTTGTGCTGAGGCGGGGTGTTACATGATCTCTTCAAGATTTCATCAAATCACATGAGTCTCTTCTCATCTTCAATCACCATAACCAACGCTCAATGTCCCTCCATGTTAGATCTTCAAAATCCATCGTCACCACAGGGAAACACAACTTCAATTTCATGAAGGTTCGTCTAACCTTCTTATCTAAATCTTTTCATCAATCTCAGAGCTACCCATTTGGCAAAACCTATACAAATAACTGTACAAATACTTCTAGCATTGATTGCTCCGAGTTTCATATAAAAAATCTCATATTTTCAGCCATTGAAAGAAACTATTGGGCTTTTTGTTATAACACTATACCGGGTCCTAACCTGTTTCAAGAAAGGTTTCAAGCAGTGATTTCGGAACCTGAGTTGTTTACTAAGGTTCTTAATTCTATCAAAGAGCACCCCAGGATTGCTCTCAGGTTCTTTCATTGGGTGGAAAGACAGCCAGGGTTTACACCTTCAGATAATTCATTTGTTGCTATTCTTGAGATACTTGCGGGGAGTAATTTGATGAATCGGACGTATCCGATAATAGAGAGGGTGGTTTGTGGGAATTTGAATGGGGTTGTTGATGTTTTAATTGATCGTAATTTGAACTCAAAGATTGCAGCTAAGGTGCTCAACTTTATGCTCTTTTTCTTAGCTAAAAAAATTATGGTTGAACAATGTTTATTGGTGTTCAATAAGATGATTAAAAGCAAATTTTTGCCTGATGTAAAAAACTGCAATAGGATTATTAAGATGCTTAGGGATAAGAAATTAGTTCACAGAAGAAAACAAGTGTATAGTTTGATGAGTGAGTATGATATTAAACCAAACATCATAACATACAATACTTTGATGGATTCGTATTGCAAAGAAGGAGAAGTGGAACACGCTTTAGCTCTTTTAGGAGAGATGCAAGCGAGAGGTTGTGCACCCAATGATGTTACATATAATGCATTGATTAGTGGATTGGTGAAAAAAGGTGAATTTGAGCAGGCAAACGATATAATTTCCAAGATGTTGCTATTGGGTTTGCAGGTCTCATCATACAGTTACAATCCTCTGATTCGTGGATATTGTGAGAAAGGATTAATTGTTAAAGCATTTAATCTTGCTGAAGAAATGGCGTTAGCAGGAGCATCACCGACTGTATATACATATAATATCCTGATGTATGGTTTATGCAAACAGGGACGAGTTTTTTATGCTAGGCAACAACATTCCTATATGCTAAAGAAAAACTTGATGCCAGATGTAGTTTCGTACAATATTTTAATTTATGGGTATAGTCTTTTAGGGCGTATAACAGAGGCTTTCTCGTTGTTATACGAATTGAGGCGTATGGATTTATTCCCTACAATGATTACCTTCAATACCCTTATGCAAGGGTTATGCATAAATGGCAATTTGGAAAAAGCAAGGTGGTTGAAGGACGAAATGGTCGATCTTGGTTTTCTTCCTGATGTTTACACTTACACCATATTGGTAAACGGTTCTTACAAGGTAGGTGATTTGAAAATGGCTAAGGAAATGTTTGATGAGATGATGAGCCGTGGGTTGCAGCCTGATCATTATGCTTACACAACTCGAATAGTGGGGGAATTAAAGCTTGGCAATACATCAACTTCTTTTGATTTACTAGAAGAAATGTTGGAAAAACAGATCACGCCCAATTTAATCACATATAATGTCTTTGTACATGGTCTTTGTAAGGCTGCAAACGTTGAAGAAGCTAGCGAGTTGATAAAAGTTATGGTTTATAGTGGCTTTGTTCCTGATCATGTCACGTATACGAGCATAATTTGTTCATATTTAGAGTCGGGAAATATTCAAAAAGCTAAAGATTTGTTTCAGGAGATGCAAAGCAAAGGGGTAAATCCGACAATTGTGACATACACTGTGTTGATCCATGCTCATGCGGTTACCAGGCGGGTAGAATCAGCATTTATTTATTTCATGGAAATGCAAGAAAAAGGTATTGTGCCAAATGTGATTACATACAATGTGTTAATCAATGGGTACTGCATATCAGGACGAATGAATCAAGCTTATGGATATTTTTCTGAAATGGAAGCAAGAGGTTTAGTTGCTAATAAATATACTTACACAATTTTGATAAATGGGAATTGTAATTTGGGTAATTGGAGTGAGGCTTTAAGGTTATATAATGAGATGGTGGATAGAGGAATCGAGCCTGATTCATGCACACATAGTGCACTTTTGAAGCAAATTGGATTGAACTCAAAGGCTCATGCGGTTCGTTATCTTGAATGTGTAGTTCTTGGTAATGATGACATTGGTAAACTGAAGTTGGTTGGATATTCATAGTGAGTATTGAAGATACAAATTTCTTCAAGTTATGTGGCTCATCAATTGTGAAATGGCTATGGTGAACACATTGGCAGATCAGTCGGACGGCTTTTGGGTTTGTTTTTTTCACCTTTAAATTTTATGTTCCATTTTTCAACAGCTTTTAGAACGATGGGATGGCATTTTTATATAATATAATCCATGAAATTGCGGAAGATAGATAAATGATAAATCGCTAGTTAACTTCTTTTTTTGTTCAATATGTATAAAATCAATAATATTGATTTAGTAATTATCAATAAATGTATGCCATTTTGTCTTTTAATGTTCATTAACCGACTTTCCTCAACTTTGGGAGTTAATTTCCCAATCTTTTTTATTAGCTATAACAATGTAACAAAAAAAAAAAAGAGATGCCATTAGATATATTTGCTTATAAAAATACTACTTTCCCTGTGTCCACAAAATCTAAAATTTTTATGTATTATAATCAACCATTTAATACAACACTTTTTCTTTAAAACATTATGTTGTTGTGTCACATCTTTTGTTGACTTACTTTCCATGGTTTACATCTTTTTTGCAGTGATATTAACTTGAATGTTTTAACATTCAAGACATAGATTTGATACGCTACGGCTCACAATGAAAAAGCAATAATTTCAGGCGTAGGACGGGATGGTATAACAGGTACGTAAATGTCTGAAAATTTAGATTTGTATTTTTTCATTTTTTCACTAAATGAATCTTGCTGTATGATGATCATGTCAAATATAAGGCCATGCCCTTTTCATGCCTCAAAGAGACAATCTACTTGTACAATATATCCATACTCTATTGAATTCCCAGATTTTTTCTGTAACTCAATGAGAGTTTGCAGTAAACCTTTATTGACAGTGAGCATGATTCTCAACAATAGCTGATAATAACTTCTTGCTTGACTTGTTCATATTTTTGGGATTGCAATTACAAAACTTCATTTTCACTTTTCAAAAAGCAGGCTGCTTTTCCTCTATAAGAAAAAAGTTGCTAATTACTTTTTTCAAATGGCTAGCCACACTCAAGTTTCTGATTACTTGCATTTTGCAAAGACATTTATCAGTTAATCTAAATCAGAAGGCAATTCCAAACACGCTCTTAGGTGTCGTTTGTTTGTGAAGACATAAGGTTGCATTCACTTCCAGAAAAAGCTTCCATTTTGCCAGAAAATATTTCTAAGAAACTGAAAATTAGATAACATGTTCATTTACACATTTTTCCAAGAAAACGGAAAACTCGCTCACATTTTCCCAAACAAGCTGTTAACTCATGACACGAGAAAACTGGGTATGAATAAATGACTTTGATTATGGGAACCAAGGAGACTAAGTATTTATAAATAAATCAAGGACCGAATCATCCTGAGTTTGACCGAGTTGGGGTCGAGTTCTATATATAGTACTCGGATTCACCATAACTCTCGCCGAGTACTCAGCCTTGGAATAGGAGTTTACAACACTGCTGCGAAGAAAAATATGTGGTTTTTTGCTTCTCAGTATAAAGCAAAAATAAGACAAAATACGATCTTTATGTCTATGAAAAAACAATCTTACTAAAAACGCCTGCCCACCCGCATACAATATAATTAAGAAAAAAATATCTCATTGTACACGTGCACACACAAACACAGAGGCATGCACACACTCACAGACACCCACACGCACATATCTTTAAGTTATACCATACTATAAAGCATTTAGTCCATTATCTTAAGTCTTTTCAGTTTAAACAATTTGATGTTGCTACTTTACCCCTCATATAAGACGAAATGGAAACCATTAAATATACTACAAATCACAATTTGATGTTGCTACTTGGTTTTTTATTGCAATGTAATCATCATTCTGGTGAGAATGCCAAAATATACTACAAATCACAAGAATGAATTATTTTGGACAAATTGCAGAATTCAAATGCAAAATATAGCTTCAGAATGGGCACTTTTCGTCCAAAATTGCTCATTCAACAAATATTTTTCGTGTTTGCAATAAGAACACAAGTACGATTAGTTGAAGAATCAGCCGAGCTTTGATCAAAGAGTAAAAGATAATCGTTGTAATAGTTTTGGTTCTAATGTGGTGACGAGAAACAGCTCAAAGGACTATCAAAACTCAACAGTTACATGTTTACTACCGTCTACAACCTCCAGATATCCATAAAAACAGGTACAATTATCTGTTTCTCATGGACCAATCTCCTGCTGTATTTTTGCTTTTTTTGTTAGTTTTGATTTTAAGTATTCGAATCGAAATTAGTCAACTTGTAATTCATTGAATAAGGCAAACATTTACCTTATAACCTCAATTTATGCTCATTTATATTGTAATTGTCCATGTATTAACATGGTATCATACTTGTTCTTGATGCAGGATAAGGCTGATCTAAGATGCTACCTGAACTTTTGTTGCACAGATATACACAATGGTTGTTTGTATTTAGCCAGGGGGAAAAAATATTCTTCAAAGAGGGTGGAAACTTGTAGCCAAAATTGAGAGGTCATCTGATACTTGGGTGGCCATTACAGGGGCGGACCCAAGATTTGAAATGGATGGTAGTACCGTCTCGGAAAAATCGAAATTTACACTACGCGAGATCGAAATTTACACTAGGCGGACAAAATTGGATGGTTTCCCGTGCCACCGCTACCTTTGCCTTGGGTCCGCCCCCGGTGGCCAAAGCGGTTTCATATTAAAACTGCTAATTTGCTTATTGCATTTTGATACATCAAATAAGCAGTTTTAAGGATGTTTGAGATTACTTATCTGAACGAAATAAGTTGTTTTCGATAAGCGGTTTAGAGTTGGTTATTTCAAACCGACTGTTTCAAACGACGGGGGTGTTTGAATTCGGCTTCTAAAAGTAATCGTTACAACTTTGAAAAACTATCATTTAATGTATCGTCGTGAAACCTGGATTGTAGGTTGCATGTAATCTTTTAATTTTTCCGATTATTATTTATACCAAATTATTATTCTTATGATTTAATATTATTAGTTTTAATAAAATACAAGATGAAGATGTTTATAAAGCTCATCATCTTCATCCAAAGATGTAGATTATCATTGTACAAACCCACACAAGAAGTCTCTAAAAAATCTTGTTCAAGTGGTGAATTACAATAGTCAATATTCAAGTATATGTTTGGTTCATCATCTTCACCCATATCTGTCTTGGAAACCTTGTTCAAGATCCAAAAGCAAGACCCACACGGATTGGAATATGATGAAACTTGAAATTGATTGAACCATAGATCTAGAACCCTAAATGAGTTCAAAATTGATTATCACAAATCTTATTTGGAATAGAAAATTGTGTTTAAAAATTGATTATCATGGATTTGGAACCCTGAGCGAGTTCAAAAGCAAAACTTACAAATCAATAAGATGTCTAATCGCAAATCGCAGATGATAAAGATTAACTTACAAAACAATGAAGAATATTTACTCAAAAATCGAAACAAAACTCAATAGCTAAATTGAAACAATAAGAAATTGAAAATATAAGAAATCGCTGGAGAAGATGAATAGGGGGTGACCGGGGTTGATCACCAGAGAAGATGAATAAGGCGTGAAAAAACTCACTCCCCGATAATATTATATTCTTATTATTATAACTATTATTATATTTGAAGTTTTTTCATTTCAAATGATTTTTTAAAGAAGAAAAAACATATCACTAGCCACGTCATCATCAAGTTATCGTCATGTTAGCTTAACCGGTGTTATGTTATCGAGTAACCTGCTATACCATATACATTACATTAAATGACAATTTCAAAGTTTAATACACACAATAGCAAAATACGACAAACTAAATACATTTTTTAGAAACTAAACGGTTTATAGTTATATGTGATATGTGACGAGTCCAAAATAGTATTTTAGTCTTTCAAATACGATTAACATAAACATTTAACTATCTAATTATAGAATATTACCAATAATAATAAAAATAGTAATAATTTTCTAGAATTAGTATTTATTTGCTTATTGTTTTTAGTGTTATTCAAGAAAAATAGCTATCAGATCATATTAACCACAATTAACCACTCACATTCATAATTACTTTTTAGATTTCTTTTTCCATAACGAAGTTAGATGTAACAAATATTTTTAATTATAATAGTTGAATGAATTTTTTATAACAAATTTTTTAATTAAAAGTGTATAACAAACATTTATTTTTATATTTTAATATTATCGCATGTTTTTACATTTATGTTAAGAATGTTCAATATAGTCCATAATTAATTCATAGTCATAAGGTACTAATTTTAGCCTTTAGATGAATGACATCAATGGTCCAGATTACATTTTAAAAATTTGGACGAAGTGATATTTTCGTAATTCACATGTGATTCTTTTACAAATCACATGTGATTCTTTTACAAATCACATGTGATTGTATACTGAATAACCTGTGATTGAATATTATAATCATAGGACTATGTTTTTTACATGGATTTTATTGAGCACAACTCTATGTTATGTATATAATTTTTATTTTATGTTTGAAGAAATTTGTTGCAAAAAGCTCATTTAATTATAATAAAAATGCTTGTAACATGCTAAGTAACTTACTTATAAAAAAAGAAATCTAAAAAATAGTTGTATTAATTATTCTATACAAACATATTATTTTTATTTGAAAGCTAAATTAGACTAATTTCAAAAATGTTTTTTAGTAAATTAATGATATCAATTTAGCATCACCCAAACTAAAATCAGTTAAATTGTATTTCTACAAGACTAGCGAACACATTTCGATTTTCAAGTTTCACATCGACAATTTGACCCAAACATACGTGACAAATTGGCATTTACCAATTCTTCTAATCTAAATAAAAGTATAACTTTAATTATATTATTTAAATAATTCTAGCAATTAAATTTAGATAAAAAATTTTAATTATTAGATCTTAACCATCTATTTTCATAAACACTAAAATTCAATTTTGATTGTTCTTGGTCAAAATTGGATTCAATTTTGACTTTAATTTAAGGGCAAACTGCAGACGAATACAACAAACTTTCTTTAAACTATCGGTGTATACAATAAACTTTTATTTTTAAAAAAGGCAAATTACACGAAAATACAACAAATTATGCCAATATTGCCATTGTATGCAATCAACTTTATTTTATACCTAAAAATACACACAACTTACAAATTTGGTTAATTGTATGCAAGTTACCTATGATAATAGGTAATTTACCGGTAACGTAGCTAAAAATAAAAGAACTTTGGTATCTAAAAATACAAACAACTTTCAAATTTTGTTCATTGTATACAATCGGCAACCGGTAACTTGGTATAGCCCAACCTTCAGACTGAAGGTTGGTTTAGACAAAAGAAGCAGTTGCTCAAGAGGTTGACTTTCAGCAATCCTTCAACAGACTCCTTCGTTACAATAGCCCAACCTTTGGACCAGAGGTTGGTTTAGACAAAAGAAGCAGTTGCTCAAGAGGTTGACTTTCAGCAATCCTTCAATAGACTCCTTCGTTACAATAGCCCAACCTTTGGACCAGAGGTTGGTTTAGACAAAAGAAGCAGTTCCTCTAGAGGTGGACCTTCAGCAGTCCTTAAGTGGACCGAAGGTTGATTTAGATAAAAGAAGCTGTTGCTCAGAAGTTAACTTTCAATAAGTCCTTTCAAGGACTCCATTGTTACAATAGTACAACCTTCGGACCAAAGGTTGGTTTAGATAGAAGAAGCAGTTCCTCGAGAGGTTGACCTTTAGAAAACCTTTAACGGACTCCAATGTTACAATAGCCCAACATTTTGACTGGAGGTTGGTCCAGACAAAAGAAGCAGTCCTTCAACTACAAGCTCATGTTCTGGTCCGAAGCTCCAAACCAACCTTAAACAGAGCTCGATCAGGAACTGATTCATTCACCTATATCACAGGTTCTAAGTATCAAACCTATTATAGACTTAGGTGTGACCTTGCCTATGATATGCATAATACTTGCAAGACCTTGTTTATGACGTGCATGATACCTACATAATCTTGTTTATCATTATGCATGATACTTACTTGCTCTATTTCAAAAAGTTTTCCCTAGTGGTGAAACATACTTCGTAATGCGACTTGTTCATCCTTATTTTGGCTATGAATTTAGACCTACGTAAGGGATAAAGCCACCTAGATGGAATTTTTCGGTGCCTAGGCAAACAACAGTCGTGAACGTTGATGAAACAACGATAAAGCACTTGTAGTTGTTTCTATATTGAACTCAAGTCCATGAAAAAGTATGCATTTCTTGCAAACTAGAATAAACTTGCTGACCAACACATAACTAAAGATGAGAATAACACATAAACGCATATCATAATGCCCCTTTACTTCATCTACTTTTGTTTGACATCACATAACTAAAGATGAGAATAACATATCTGCCTCTTTTGCTGCTTCAGCATACTTTTGTTTTCATTTAGCCGTGGTTAAACCAAAAGAAAAATAATGGGGAATAAGACCTTTATTTCTTGCATTTGACTTCTAGATCCGAAGGATTTCAAATATGATAGTATAGCTTCTTTCAGCTTTTATCCGACTATAATTCCATAGCTTCTCGTCTAATCTTAGCTCATATATACATGTATATATATATACCATGGTATAATATAAAAGAGTAAGACTCATTTATAAAAAAAAGGAAGGAAAAAATAGTTGATGCGTCGAAGGGCCAGTAGATCATGGCCTTGCCATCACTCATCCGAAGAAGAAGCTGACCTAGGCCTGAACAACATTGTCTTCCATCTTGTGATGTGAGTTGATACCTCAAACTGTCAGGTTAGGTACTGCTACTTCATAAACCTCCATCCCTCAAACAAATTACCTTTGACATATGAAATATTTAGAAGTTCATTCCTAAAACTAATACACAAATTCCCATAAATGACCATCCTACATACTTAATTAAATAGTGAAATCATGAATAAACAAAACAAACTTTGTCCTGATTTGGTAGACACGACCATGCGCGTATACTATCATTTTCTATAGGTTATCTCATATCGCCACCTTTGACGCTTATACACTATTATGGACCACTCTCGTTGAACGTTGGACACCTTTTCACCATACATCCCACGACTGAAGCAGAGGTCCAATCCAAACCTGAAGTCTAATTTGAACCACATGTTAAGTCTGGACCAGAGGTCCAATCCCGACCAAAGGTGATACCACTCTTGTCCAAATAACAAATAAGAGACGTTAGTCACCACCTATACTTGCTCATAATATTTGATTGCAGAATTGGGATGCTCTAGCTTAGGCTGATATTTTTAAAGTTAAAGATGATGAACAATCACTCTAAAAATTAAAGAAGCCTAATAGGTCAATACAAATACTATACGCATAAGAGAATAGTAATATTTATCAATAAACCTTTCATATCCTTCCATTTAAACTTAAAAATCGGTTTATTACCCGCCTTTCAAACCAAAAAAAGGTGACTTAATTGGAGCTACTTCCAGCTACTTTCTCGAGGTCCATAATATTCATGTGATTGATCCATGACTATTTATTGTTTATTCGCCTTCACAAACTTTCATAGCTACGTCTGCTACTAGAACCTTTAATATCGACACTTGGCATGATATTTTGCAACGTCATCATTTTTCAGCATTGACTACTTAATTATCCCTTGCCTTTCCTATTCTCTACGCACAAAAAAACGTTTGCTGAACTTTATATGAGCAACTATGAAAGCCAACAACTAATATTTCCAACAATACACAAATACACCATTATGTTTGTGGTTTTAATTGATTTCTTTTCCCCGCAAATAATTAATAGGCAATTGCCTTCAAAAGATTCACACTAAGTGAAATAAAATCATCTATCAATCGTATAAAAACTCGTCTTTGTGACGATATATACTAGGTATATTTCCAACTGCAAAGTTGGTGATACATAATATAACTAAACCATGTTAAACAAAAAATAACAATATATGCATATACATTGTAATCATCCACCTTTAGCCTGCATCGTTACTTGTTCACTTCATCGAAGCTCTGTTGCCACCTTCAGCCTGCCATCCTTCGGTATTGGCACTTTCAGCTTAGCATCTTTCGATATGCAAACTACCTGACCCACCTTTATGAAGCTTTAACATCCCAAACACATTTATTCTGGTGATAATTCTAAGTAAAGCATTTAAAGTTCATTATACTCCAACCTTTAACCCTCGATGCTTTGACTTTTGTCACTTGCATAATTTATGCTTCAACTATGGATACCTTTAATATTTGTATCCTATGGGCTCAAATCCCAAAGAATATATCTAAAACTACTCTCAAAACACCATCTGGTTTATAAGTAAAACATTTACTTGCTTATACATATATGCATGATAGAGTCCAAACAAAAATCGTTCGTTTGAAAATAACCATGATACTATTGAAGAGTGTCAATGTAAAACGCATCAACAATAGTACAACTACAAACTCTCGCTTATACTAACCATCATAACTCAAGTATGTTGAAAATACCATGAATAAGTTGGTAAAACATATAAAAAGGGGAGAAACTTTCTCACGTAGTTACATACATGAAATATACTTCTGTGAGTTCAATAGTACTAGCTAGTACAACTGAACTGGAGGACTATAGTAGTATTGTACCACCATACTTGCCAAAGATATGGTTATTTTGTGGCTCTTGTATGAGAAATGATATTTCATTTCCTCAATTATTATTATTATTACTATTGTGACTGACAAATAAGAAAAGAAACTACATATATGCTTGTATCTATTTCAGGACGATACAAATAAGTCATCGCATGTTATAGACCGAAGCATGCTCTACCATTTGATAAAAATCTTAGAGGGACAAACATGACCTTTTTCAGAATTGATTTGGGATCGAATCATTTTCAGTTAGTGAAAGAATGGAATGAACTTACACAAATGTTATTTATCGACATCATTCTGATCGCTGTTGTTCGGATTGACATTGTTTAATATGATCAATATTATTCCAATTGACATTATTTTATTCAATTAATAGTGTTCTGATCGATGTAAACAACTGATGGGCTAAATTTGGATGGGTATGAAGATTGGATAAACATCGTGGCCCTCGTACGGGAAGTAATATACCATCTCTCCCATTATTATCATTAATCGTATATGACGACACACTCTCAAACAAATCGTCACATGTTGCAAACCGAAACTTGTCATACAACTTGATAAAAAAATTCGAGAGACCATTGTGATCTCTTTCAAATGTTGCTTATTTGATCGATGCTATTCCGATCAAAAATATTTAATATGATTGATATTATTCCGATCGACATTATTTTATCCAAGTAGCCGATGGGCTAAATCGGGATGGGTATACCCAATAAACAACCCCATAATCCGAGCAACGGCTCGCATTATTGACAGGTTGAGCACACCTCATAATTCGCTCCGTAACTTTCGACAACGGTCTTGGTTACGAAAAACGCGTTTACGAGGCGATAGCCAAAAAAAAATTGTTCCGGACAAGGCAATAGCCACAAAACAATGATTATGTACACAGAAGTATTAACTGTTATGAAATGCATAAGGCTAAGGCCAAATGATGCAAACATCGTTACAAATGAAAACTAACAGGTTATCACAAAATACATGTATTATAAGGGAATATCCAAAAACATGTTCACCCTCAAGTTAAATCTATTGATACTCATTATAGATTTGATACGATAAACAAAAATGACCAAATATATTTCAATCAACAATAAACTGTGTGAAGCAGATATATTTGCTACCAATTATTACATGCACACAAAAAAAAGACACATGTTCATGGTTACCTAGAAACAATCGACTAATAGATAATAAACAGACTAATTTTTTGAGTCTAGAGTAACTCGCCGAATTGAATGTCAAGTCACTTTAGACTGGGGGACTTGTTGGGGTATGTACCATACTAGGCTCAGCCGGACCTCACGACCATCCGACCAAGAGCTCTGACCAACTACAGGAACAACCTTCATAACTAAATCTTATGACCATCAGACCAATAGCTCTGACAGCTGATCCACAGCTGAAGCTCATGACCTCCGACCATCTGAACCTTACAACCTCCAGCTTGGGAAATGATGAGGTATGTTCGGACCTCCACCCCCCAAAGCCTTGGCCGAACCTATGCTATCCGATGGACGTCCGAAGCTTCGTCCTTCAAGCACTAGCCGGACCTTCACCTTCTAGAAGAAGTCTGGAACCTTGCTCACCAAGCTCCTTGGGACCAAGCACACTGCAACCATTGGTAATACAACCAACAAATGAAGAAAGGTAGACAAGCACAGCTAAAGGCACTACTTAACCTCTTATGGCAAAGGTTACTAAAAGGGTGATTAAGGTTAGGAACACTAAAAAGGATGCATCAGATCACACTAGAGATAGCCAAGCAGAAGGTCAACCTCTATGAGAGGTCACATCGCCTGCAGGACTTGGGACTCTCTGGTCTGACCAAGTCAGAAGGTCCTCTCAAAGACTATTGGATAAAAGGGAGACACATCCCTCACATATTTACCTATATATAAGACCATAAGGAACGGCAGAAGGTAGGTCTCACCACCCAGAACTCTCTCTCAGCTTCTCTTCATACTAAAAACACTTATTCTTCTTACATACAAAGAAGCTTATTCTCACACCGGAGCTTGGTCACGAGGTTCCACCCTCGTGACGAGGCTAACGGTGGTCTGTTTTGCAGACCGTTCAGGCTTACGAGTTCCAGACGAGCTTCCTCCATCTGATGTTGACCTCAAGAAAATCCTTGCTTCAACAGTAAGTTGTTTGTATTTTTAGGTACAAAATAAAGTTGGTTGCATACAATAAAAATATTGGAATAGTTTATTGTATTTTCACGCATTTTGCCCTTTTAAAAATGAATATTAGGAACTAATATAACCTTTAAATTGTATACAAATTTTATTTTGTAGTAGGTAAACTCCCGGTAATCAACCGGTTAAACATTTTTATTTTTTAATTTATTTTTTTCTATTAATTCTTGCCTTCTTGAAGCTATCCCCAAATTCTTACCCCCACACACGTTTGACTTTGATTCAAGTCCCCATACACCATTACACCTTGTTTCATATTTTTTTAAGTCCATCCGTAGGGCTTAATCCGAAGGTCCTGGTTCCCTTCGGGAACACCCATACGCGCGGGTATCGGGTCTCATGGCCCGGTTGGCAAAACCGATCGAAACCGAATTTTTTTTCTGTGAGTAACAGATAGTTTAAATTTTTTTTTACCCCCAACAGATATATATCCGTTGTGATATATATATATATATATATATTTATATTTTTTAAAATTCTCCTATAAACTTGCTTAATGAGAGCACCACGGAGTCATCGAGCAGAATTAGAAGCGGAAACATAGAAAGAGGTCGGGTAGCTGGAAACGAGCGGTTGTTAAATGACTACTTTGGCGATAACCCTGTCTATTCTGCGGAGATGTTTAGACGGCGGTTCCGTATGAGCAGACGGCTATTCGAAAAAATCGTTAACGATCTACAAGCAGAGTACGAGTATTTTAGAGATGGATGGGATGCGCGAGGGAAAATTTTTTTCTCCAATACAAAAGTGTACTTCCGCTATTCGGAAATTGGCGTACGGGGTAGCCGCCGACTCTCTTGACGAGTACTTGAGGATGGGAGGGAAAACATCACGGGATTGCCTACACAATTCCTGCAGTGGTATTATTGAGCTTTATGGTAGAGTTTATTTACGGAAACCTACTTACACCGATGTTCAACAGTTATACACCACGCATGAGGAATACCACGGATTTCCCAGCATGCTCGGCAGCGTAGACTGTACTCATTGGGCGTGGGCAAATTATCCGGTTGCATGGAGGGGTCAGTTCATGAGAGGTGATCACGAGCATCCAACAATAATGCTAGAAGCGGTGGCATCACAAGACCTATGGATATGGCACGCGTACTTTGGCATAAAAAGATGTTGAAGGTGGCGCAAGAATCGGCACGAAAAGATGTTGAGCGTGCTTTTGACGTGCTCAAACAACGTTGACATGTACTTCATACTCCGGCACGCGGATGGCATCCAAGAAGACTAGGAAAAATTATGTACGCTTGTATCATTTTACACAATATGATACTTGAAGACGAAGACAATGCCATTTGTAGTTTATACCTGCACGACATTATATCGTCGGATATCGAAACACAAATAAGTGAACAAGCACGCGCGGCTAACATACGAGAAGTCAAAAACCGAGAGACGCATAATAACCTTTGGTCGGATCTGGTCGAGCATATTTCACGTATCCAACTTTCGGATAACGAAGATGAGTAGCTTTTTTTAATTTATTAATCTAGATTTAGAGTATTGTAATTTTTATTAAAATCTTATGAATTTTTTATATATATTTTTATTTTTTATAGAGTTGTTTAAATATTTGAATTTGTTAAATATATAAATGTGTAATTAAATAAATCAAAAAAGTGGGAAAAAGTTTGGGTTGAAAGGGAGATGCTATACTAGAGTTTGGGATTGATTTGGGTTGGGAAGGGAAAAGTAAAAAAAGCTGATGTGACGCTGATGTGGCATTAGGGTTGGAAAGGGAAGAGGGGAAGCTATACTGAAGGCCTAAGGGTGATTTTATTGGTACCCCTTTATATATCTAAATAGCCCCCTTATATATATATATATATATATATATATATATATATATATATATACACACACACTAGTGGGGTACCCCCGCAATGCGACGGCGGTGAATAAAGAGGAGGTTGTGATGAGTTTTGTGCAGAATAATCACAAAGAGCTAATATGAGTTTGTGAAGATTCTTTGCGAGATGAAGATAATATGAGTTTGTGAAGATTCTTTGTAGAGTCACTTTGAAATTAAGAATTAAATTGCTAACTCTGAGTTATTTGACTTTCAATTTGTTGGAAGAGTTTTGTCGCATGGCTGAATCATGAAGTTGCTGATTATATATATGTATGTATATATGTGTGTGTAATGTTTCATAGTTCCAATTATTATGTAATTGAGTTAGAATGCAATGTTTATAAATTTCAACTCTTTGACTCTTTCATTTGTTTCGTGTTTATGAAATCTCTTGAACTTGATTTATTGAAAACAAGAATTTAGGTGATCTCATGAATCAAAAGTTAATATTAAAAATATATGATTAGACTTAATACAGTTATAAGTATGGTGATCTCATGAATCAAAAGTTAATATTAAAAATATATGGTTAGAAATAATTCAGTTATAAGTATTGGTTTAAATTCATTAATTGTCGGTTATGTTTTCAATATTTATTTGTTTAAATTCATTAATTGTGGACTTAAAGAAGGGGTATAAAAGAGGGGTATTTTAGTAAATTTACTTTTCTTAAAATTAAGAGTTTTTTAGGTGGTAAATGCATTATATAGGAGTAAGATATATATATATATATATATGTATATATATATATATATATATATATATATATATATATATATATATATATTACTCCTATATAATGCATTTACCACCTAAAAAACTCTTAATTTTAAGAAGAGTAAATTTACTAAAATACCCCACTTTTATACCTCTCCTTTACTCCTCCTTTAATTCCATAATTAATGAATTTAAACAAATAAATATTGAAAACATAACCGACAATTAATGAATTTAAACCAATACTTATAACTGGATTATTTCTAACCATATATTTTTAATATTAACTTTTGATTCATGAGATCACCATAATTATAACTGAATTAAGTCTAATCATATATTTTTAATATTAACTTTTGATTCATGAGATCACCTAAATTCCTATTTTCAATAAATCAAGTTCAAGAGATTTCACAAACACCAAACAAATGAAAGAGTCAAAGAGTTGAAATTTATAAACATTGCATTCTAACTCAATTACATAATAATTGGAACTATGAAACATTACACACACATATACATACATATATATAATCAGCAACTTCATGATTCAGCCATGCGACAAAATTCTTCCAACAAACTGAAAGACAAATAACTCAGAGTTAGCAATTTAATTCTTAATTTCAAAGTGGCTTTCGCAAAGAATCTTCACAAACTCATATTAGCTCTTTGTGATTATTCTGCACAAAACTCATCACAACCTACTCTTTATTCGCCGCCGTCGCATTGCGCGGGTACCCCACTAGTATATATATATATGTAAATATGTAACGCCTCTTTTTACTTTTTAATTCCAAAATACAATTTAAGACCACTTACATTACAAAAGCACACTCGGTTTACTGTAGAACACAATTTCTAATTACACATACTAATATTATACAAAAGTAGCGTTAAAGTTCTTCTCAGAAGCCAGAAGCTATCCAGTGAATCAAGGAGCCGGGGCCTTACCCTTGCTGGAACCCGCGTAACTTGCACATACAAAACTGAAACATAAGCTAACGCTTAGTGAGCATACTACGAGAAACTGGAAATAAAAAGACCAGAATAAACTCTTTCCCAAGATGTCTTACACCCGAATTGGGCCACCTGTAAACCTGCATAAACTGTTACAGTGTTGTATAACAGGAGTGTTAACTCCACAGGATGCCCCGCATCCAATAAACAGGAGTAATAACTCCACAGGATGCCCCGCATCCAATAAACAGGAGTAAAAACTCCACAGGATGCCCCGCATCCAATAAACAGGAGTAAAAACTCCACAGGATGCCCCGCATTCAATAAACAGGAGTAAGAACTCCACAGGATGCCCTGCATCCAATAAACAGGAGTAATAAGTCCACAGGATGCCCCGCATCCAATAAACAGATAAAACACATAACATGGTTAACATACTATTCAATTATTATAATCTCATATTGCTCATGCCGGAGAACAGTATACTCACCTTAATCAGATACAACAAGTAGAGTTAATTCAGAGGTTGAAACAGAAAAACGTCACTCCTTACTACCTACAATAAATAAATAATCATCAACTACTGTACTGCTGCGCAAAAGCAAACTGCTTAGGGCATAGGCACGCCCGTGCCTATCTAAGGGTACGCCCGTGCCCCTGACCTCAGGCCCAAACCTTGGCCTGCTTTAAGATAGGCGTACTGGCCAGGCACGCCCGTACCCTACTTAGGTACGCCCGTGCCCCGGTACGCCCGGACCTAAAGAACAATGGCGGTCACGCCCTCATGGCACGACCGTACCTCCTTAGGCACGCCCGTGCCTAATGAACTGCAGCAGCAGTTCATCGACTGCTCTGCCTTGAATCCGACCAAAAACTCCAAAACACATACTAGAAATTCGTAAAAACACTACTGGGGTGTTTTTCTACACCCCAAACCACATATAAACCAACAATAACAACCATAACATGCCTTAATCTTGATTCACCATGAATCAACCTTAAGACCCACTTAACTTTCAAGAACTTATCCAAGAATCCTTACCTTAGCTATGTAGGAGTGCTATGATTAGATAGAATCACTTGTTGTTACTGTTCTTGATCCAAACTTCAGAGAAATAAAATGGCCAGAGCTTTCTTACGTGAATGGTATATGTTTTTGTGATGACTTTGACTAACCAAGTCAAAGTTGGCTTATTTATATTATTAACTTTGAGAATTGGCACTATTAGTCCCTCAAATTTCCTATTTACAAAATGACAACACAAGTCCCTCCAGTTTCTAATTACCTCCTAATCTCAATTAGGAAAAACTAAAACACATCAAATCATAGAGTTACTCATTAAGAAAATTTCCGAACCTTGGGTGTTACAACTCTTCCCCACTTGAAAACGATTTCGTCCCCGAAATCAACTGCTGAAGAGTTCTGGGTAGTTGCGTATCATCTCATCTTCCGGTTCCCAAGTATAATCCGACCCTTTACGATGTTTCCACTGAACTTTTGCCAATCCAATTTGTTTATTGCGTAAAGCTTTAACTTTTCTCTCTAAAATAGCCACTGGCTGCTCCACATAACTAAGCTTTTCATCAATTGATACATCTTGTAAAAGAACAATTGGACACGTGAAAAGTATTGTGAATCTGAGACATCTCTTCCGGAAGTTCCAATTTGTAAGCTACTTTCCCCACCCTTTCAATAATTTTAAATGGACCAATAAAACGAGGTCCTAACTTACCCCTCTTTCTGAATCTGATTATTCCTTTCCACGGAGATACCTTTAATAACACCAAATCTCCAACTTGAAATTCCAATGGTGATCTCCTCTTGTCTGCATAACTCTTTTGCCTGTCTTGGGCTGCTTTCAGTCGCTCTCGCATCTGTTGTATACCCTTAGTCGTCTGCTGTACTATCTCTGTACTGCCTACTTCCTTCTGTCCGACTTCACCCGAGCATACCGGAGTTCGACACCTTCTTCCATATAGCATTTCATACGGTGGCATACCAATGCTCACATGATAACTATTGTTATACGAGAACTCTGCTAGTGGTAAATATGTATCCCAACTACCACTAAAATCAATGGTGCAAGCTCTGAGCATATCCTCCAATGTCTGTATGGTTCTCTTCCTCTGCCCATCCGTCTGCGGGTGGAAAGCTGTACTAAGGTGTAGCTTGGTTCCCATATCCTCATGGAACTTATTCCAAAATCGAGAGGTAAATCAAATATCTCTATCTGAGATAATCGAAATAGGTATCCCATGCCGCGTCACAATTTCTTTCATATACACCTCCGCCATTCTTTCAAAAGGATACGTTTCTTTCACAAGAATAAAGTGGGCGCTTTTCATAAGTCAGTCAACTACCACCCAAATGGCATCAAACCCCCGAGATGTTCATGGTAACTTGACGATCAGATCCATTGTAACGTGTTCCCATTTCCAAACTAGAATTTCCAATGGTTGTAATCTCCCATGCGGCTTCTGGTGCTCTGCTTTTACTTGAAGACAAGGCAAACATCTTTCAACATGTCTTGCTATATCCCTTTTCATTCCTGGCCACCAATAATATATCTCATGTCTCTATACATCTTTATTGCCCCTAGGTGAATTGAAAAATGAGATTGATGTGCCTCTTCTAAGAGTGTCTGTCTCACATTCCCAAAACTAGGTACCCACACCCGACCATAACGAGTCCACAGATCTCAACTATCTCTGGTTAACTTTGGTACTTGCCCTTTGATGCGTTCCTTCTTTTGGTTTTCTTCCCTGACTGCTTCGTTCTGTGCCGCTTTAATCTTTTCGAGTATCGGGGTGATAATTGACATCCTTACAAAATGCGTTTGAACCTGTAGAGTACCTGACTTTCTGCTCAAAGCATCTGCAACTACATTAGCTTTCTCTGGTTGGTACAGTATTTCACAATCGTAATCTTTTAGAAATTCTAACCACCGTCTTTGGTGCATATTCAAATTCTTTTGTTCTAGAAAATACTTGAGGCTTTTATGATCCGAATAAATGTTACATTTAACCCCGTAAAGATAATGACGCCATATCTTGAGAGCAAACACCACCGCTGCTAACTCCAAATCATGTGTTGGGTAGTTGTTTTCATGATTCTTTAACCAACGAGAGGCATAAGAAATGACTTTTCCTTTTTGCATAAGTACACAACCCAACCCTCTGTATGAAGCATCACAGAAAACCACCATATTTTCCATACTATCAGGTATTGTAAGTACAGGAGCAGTACACAACTTATGCTTCAATGTATCAAAGGCTTCTTGTTGATCTCTTCCCCACTTGAACACCGTGTTCTTCCTGGTTAACTGAGTCAAGGGTACTGCTGTCTTGGAAAAATCTTGGATAAAGCGTCTATAGTATCCAGGAATCCTGAGGAAACTTCTAACTTCCGTAGGGTTCTGAGGCGGTTCCCACTTCATCACAGCTTTTACTTTAGTAGGATCTACCTTAATCCCCTCTTGATTGATAAGATGACCCAGAAATTGTACTTCTCTTGACCAGAACCCACACTTGGAAAATTTTGCGTACAATCTTTCCTTGCGTAGTACCTCTAACACTTCTTTGAGATGTGCACCATGTGCTTCTGATGTCTTAGAATAAATAAGGATATCATCTATGAATACAATGACAATTTATCAAGCATGGGTCGACAAACTCTATTCATTAAATCCATAAATGCTGCTGGAGCGTTGGTAAGACCGAACGGCATAACCACAAACTCATAGTGCCCATAACGGGTTCGGAAAGCCGTCTTGGATATATCTTCATCTTTAATCCTAAGCTGATGATACCCTGACCATAAATCTATCTTTGAAAACCATGATGCACCCTGTAGCTGATCGAACAAGTCATCTATTCTAGGAAGTGGGTACTTATTCTTAATTGTCACCTTATTAAGTTCTCTGTAGTCTATACACATTCTGAACGTACCATCCTTCTTTTTCACAAAAAGAACTGGTGCACCCCACGGTGAAGTGCTGGGCCGAATAAAACCTTTATCCGTCAATTCTTCAAGTTGATTCATCAACTCCTTCATCTCAGGTGGTGCCAATCTGTAGGGGGCTTTCACTTTAGGTTCCACTCCTGGTATCACATCAATTCTGAATTCCACTTGTCGCAACGGTGGAACTCCTGGTAGGTCTTCTGGAAAAATATCAGGATATTCACAGACTATCGGTATATCTTGAATTTGTTGTTGCTTCTTTTCCCCGCTTAAATCTTCCGCGTAGGCTAGGAACATCATACAACCATGAACGAAATACTTCCGCACTTCTGCTAACGTGCAGACCAAAATACTGGCTTTCTTACTTTCACCTCGTATTGTTAATTCTTCCCCGCTTGGGGTCTGAACTCGTACTATCTTCTGGTCACAATATATCTGAGCTTGATGCCGACTTAACCAATCCATACCCACTACTACTTGAAATTCTTTCATTGCTATAGGAATAAGGTCAATAGGGAACTGGCAAGTATCTATTTCTATCACATTACCCTTATAAATACTGTTTACTATGAGGAGTAACAAACTGAGCACAAAATGAAATTGAAGCAAAAGATCTACTCGCACCAGAATCAAATAACACCAGAGCAGGTATACTATTAACAACAAATGTACCTGCCACCACACCCGGTTCCACCTTAGCTTCTGCTACCGTAAGTTGGAAGGCTCGGCCCTGAGCAGGAGGTACTGCTGCCTTTTGATTCCTACCCTCGTTATTACGAGGCGAGGGTAGAGGGTTCACTGGCCTTCTCTGAGAAGCTGGTAACTTGGGACATTGATCTTTGATGTGTCCCGGTTGATAACAATTGTGGCATACCATAATTGGGGCATTAAACTCCCTGGCCATATGTCCAGGTTTCCCACACTTAAAACAAACTAGAACCCCCATCTTACATTCTCCAGGGTGGTTCCTTCCACATTTGTTGCATTTGGGTAGGGGAGCGGGCCCTCCCCGTTGGGGTGTATACACTGGTTGCTTGTTGGGAACGTTTGTCGTCTCTACCTTCCTCTTTCCTCCCAATATTCCCTTCCGAATCAATTCTTGTTCCCTCTTCCATGCCAAACTCATCATCTCATCCACCGTGGTACAAGTAGCGGTTGCCAACATCTCACGAATATCATTCCTAAGAATAGAAATAAAACCTCTACAACTCGTATGCTCACCAAGGTTACTGCCCCAAGGATAGCTTCTCTTAATCTCAAAACCATGGTTTAAGTCCAGACATCACTCTCATATGTGCCTGAATCCCTTAAATCTTGGCTCTGATACCAAGTTGTAACGCCTCTTTTTACTTTTTAATTCCAAAATATAATTTAAGACCACTTACATTACAAAAGCACACTCGGTTTACTACAGAACACAATTTCTAATTACACATACTAATATTATACAAAAGTAGCGTTAAAGTTCTTCTCAGAAGCCAGAAGCTATCCAGTGAATCAAGGAGCCGGGGCCTTACCCTTGCTAGAACCCGCGGAACCTGCACATACAAAACTGAAACATAAGCTAACGCTTAGTGAGCATACTGCGAGAAACTGGAAATAAAAAGATCAAAATAAACTCTTTCCCAAGATGTCTCACACCCGAATTGGGCCACCTGCAAACCTGCATAAACTGTTATAGTCCTGTATAACAGGAGTGTTAACTTCACAGGATGCCCCGCATCCAGTAAACATGAGTAATAACTCCACAGGATGCCCCGCATCAATAAACATGAGTAAAAACTCCACAGGATGCCCCGCATCCAATAAACAGGAGTAATAACTCCATAGGATGCCCCGCATCCAATAAACAGATAAAACACATAACATGGTTAACATACTATTCAATTATTATAATCTCATATTGCTCATGCAAGAGAACAGTATACTCACCTTAATCAGATACAACAAGTAGAGTTAATTCAGAGGTTGAAACACAAACACGTCACTCCTTACTGCCTACAATAAATAAATAATCATCAACTACTGTACTACTACGCAAAAGCAAACTGCTCAGGGCATAGGTACGCCCGTGCCCCTGAGCCCAGGCCCAAACCTTGGCCTGCTTTAAGATAGGTGTACTGGGCTAGGCACGCCCGTACCCTACTTAGGTACACCCGGACCTGAAGAACAATGGCGGTCACGCCCTCATGGCACGACCGTACATCCTTAGGCACGCCCGTGCCTAATGAATTGCAGCAGCAGTTCATCGACTGCTCTGCCTTGAATCCGACCAAAAACTCCAAAACACTTACTAGAAATTCGTAAAAACACTACTAGGGTGTTTTCCTACACCCCAAACCACATATAAACCAACAATAACAACCATAACATGCCTTAATCTTGATTCACCATGAATAAACCTTAAGACCCACTTAACTTTCAAGAACTTATCCAAGAATCCTTACCTTAGCTATGTAGGACTGCTATGATTAGATAGAATCACTTGTTCTTACTGCTCTTGATCCAAACTTCAGAGAAATAAAATGGCCAGAGCTTCCTTACGTGAATGGTATATGTTTTTGTGATGACTTTGACTAACCAAGTCAAAGTTGGCTTATTTATATTATTAACTTTGAGAATTGGCACTATTAGTCCCTTAACTTTCCTATTTACAAAATGACAACATAAGTCCCTCCAGTTTCTAATTACCTCCTAATCGCAATTAGGCAAAACTAAAACACATCAAATCATAGAGTTACTCATTAAGGAAATTTCTGAACCTTAGGTGTTACAAAATAGCCCCCTTGTTTCATTTTTAAAGCCTCAAAATCACATGTTGACCACATATTCAAAGATGGATTTCTGGTATTCATGCCACCAGCCTCATTCAAAGATGGATTTCACATATTAGGGCATGCTTTGAAAGCTTTCAACACCATCGTTGCTGCTGCATAGGCAATATCGCCATTCATTTTCTTCAATCTCGTCATCTTCACCTCCATACTCTCACTCCTCTTCGTCACTTCCGGCGTAATTTTCGACTTCGCCGTCAACAAGGTTCTGAGGGGCGTCCCCTACTACATCCTCTCCTCCATAACTCCGACGCCGGACTCGCCTTCTTCTAGAGCAACAAAGATGTTTGCCTACCGAATGTTATATAGGAGCCCAATCGAAGTTAACCAGTGTTCCCTTCACCCTCAACCCCATTTTTCTCGATGAAGATATCGTCGAGAGAGCTCACAGTATCTTAATCGAGGCGTACAACATAGAACCCTACAGCGAATCGAAGATATGGAAGGTGTCAACGGCGATTTACATATCACTTGTAGGGTTCTAAACTTGTTCATGTAACTGATTTAAGTGCCCGAATATTTGATTGTTTGAGTATTTAATGTCTTCGGGTGTTAATTTTGGGTTTTATTAACTCATTCTCTGTGTTCATGAGTTTGTAATTAGATAGGAGTTTAGGTCAATTTATTGTTTTTGATTTGTGGCTTGCAATTTAGGGGTCTAGTTTAAAGTTTGCAATCTAGAGGTTTTAGGGGGTAAGGAATGATAATGATAATGATTGATATTGCTTAGTTTGGTGGAAGATAATCAATCATTACCTATTATTGGGTAATGAACTATTCCCTAACAAATTAGAGATAATGAATTCTAGATAATTGATTCAGCTAGGGGTGTTTAAAATAATTCAAATCTGAACATCTTAAAATCCAATATGAAATTATCCCAAAATCCAGATATCCGAATTTTCGGATTCGGATAGTAAATTTTTGAAGTTTCGGATATCGGATATCCGGAAAATATTTTTTATTTTTATATTGCTTATTTATTTGATTTTCTTAATATATATAGTTTTATGTACATGTATTTTTCATTTTGTAGTATACTTAGATCTATTTTGGCGATTAAAGTTCAAAATATTGTTATTTAGTAATTATATTTTAATTTTTTTATAAAAATATATGTTATTTGAAATTAATGGATATTTTGGAAATCCAATATCTGAATCCAAAAATTCGGATATCCGAATTTCGAATATCTGGAACTTCGGATTTGGATACTAAAAACAACTATCCGAAATTTTGGATATTCGGTTTTGAACACTTGTAGATTTAGCTATGTATGTGTCTACAACCACCACCAATTTCACTCCTACCACCTAGCTACGGCACCACCACCGACTGCAACCACCACACCATTGTAAACTAGTTGCGTAATCACCACCCCTACCATCATCACCACCACTAGTCACATTTGCCGTCATCATCACCATCGTTAGCTTGCCATTGATAGCCACCTACATCAAAAACACCGTCTTCACCACCGCCACCACCATTGACCACCAATCACCACCAACGTCGCCATAGATTCAAGTATGCATTGGTCCACCGACCACCGCCGCCACCACTACTACACTCTACCACCATCATAGACCGCTTCTACCACCACCACCACCACTGTAATAACCGTAAATTATAAAATATATATATATAATGCAAGTAAAGTAAAAATTGTAAAAAAAAAATTAAGTGTTTAAGATATTATAAATATGTTATATTTATATACTACATGTTGTGTATATAGATGATATATATATATATGAGTAATAAATTAAAAGGGAAAGATAGAACAAGGACCCAAGATGTAAATTTGTGTGTGTGTGGTTATAAGAGTCAAAAAGGAAGTCAAAGCTTCCAATTGAAAGCAGAGAAAACGTAGAGAGAAAGAGGAAGAGAGCTAGAAGGTTCTAGCAAGAAAGAAAGAAAGAAAATCAAGGGAAATTGTTGGTTCAAGTGTTTGGAAGCAAGATTTGGGCGCTTGTTCTTCAATCTCTTCATCATTTGAGCTTGGATTTTGAGCAAGGAAGAAGATAACAAGGGTGGATTTGATAATCAAGTAAGTGAAAGCTTGTTTGGTGTTGATCTTGGTTGTACATGATGTAATTGATGATGTAATGTTGAAATTTGTGATTATTATTATGAAATGGGTCAAACTTTTGAATTAGGGTTTAATAACCCAAGTTAAGATGGATTGTAGTTCAAAGTTTGTTTATGGATGTGTTATGAAGTCAAAGGAGTTGGTTGTTTGCTGTTATTGAAGTTTGATATGTAAAGAATTAGAGTTTTGGCCGATTGAACACAAGAAAACAGCAGATGGTTACTGTTTACGGAAGCTCGCGGCGCGAGGTCGCCTTCTTCATACAGAATTGATTCCAGAGAATTTCTCCCGGCGGGAGACCCCTTGTCTTGCGGCGCGAGGCCCGCTGTGCATGCCAAAATCATGTTTTGACCCCTTTTGACCTTATATATGGTTGGGGTTTGTTTCTATTGGTTATAAAGGTTTAAGCATAGTCTTTTAAGACCCGAAAAAGTGTTTAAGCATAGAATTGAGCTCATAAGAGTTTTGTTTTACTTATGTAAGTTAACCTTGTGCTTTGTGATCATAGGTTTATGATCGAGTGTTTAAGCTTTGGTTTGGATGGGGTTGTGATCCTCATCACACCCTCAGGTGAGTACACCCTGCGGATACCCAAATTTGTTAAAGTTTTCAAGTCATCATGATTGTGTTTTGATTGTTTGGCAATTGTTTGATGAAACTTGTTGAATTAAAGGTTGTGAACTATTGAATTGTTTTATAATACGGGTTATATGATTTGCAAATGTTTCATGAAACTCTTGAGTTCAAAGACTATGGAAATTGTGAATTTAGTTTAAGATGTGTGTTAATGATGATTTTCAAAATAAGACCATTGCTCCATGTTAGAGATGGTCTATGTTTAAATTGTGCTTTAATTGATGGTTTTGAAACATGATACTCCATGTTGGAGTGAACTTTGATTTTGAAACAACAAACATGATTTTGAGTATTGAAAGATAGGTTTACACTTTGTGTGTATTTTGGGCATTGAGATGCCAACTGTGAAATGATTTTGAGTAATGAAAGATATGTTATACTGATGATGTTTTTGGGCATTGATATACCAAATGTGATATTGTTTATGGAGCATGTATGCTCAAGTGATATGCATTGTGACACGTATGTGTTGATTGATAAGCTTGATTGCGTGGATTCCATGGCCTTTATGGCATGTGATTTATGTGACCCTTTGGGGTATGTGATTCGGTCCGGACCACTGTGTGATATGAACTCTGTACCATAGGGTACCTAGCCATTGAGACGTGAACAGGTTCATGTGGCTTCGGCAATTGAGGAACCGCGATGTACGGGTAGTTGAGGAATCGGTGCAGAGAGTGGAGGGGTATGTCAGTAGCCATCATGACTGTGTGGGTTCACAGGGCTGACGAGCCACAGAACCCGGGGCAACACGAGTGGATTTGGTGAAGAGGGCTTACACTCCAGATAACCGTTGTATGGTGGACTGCTTTGTGCATCCCCCACCTTGACGGGGTGATGTGGTTATCCCCCATGTAGGCACGTGTTGGCCGTGGCTAGCTACCACATGGAGACATTGTGGCCCAAATGGACAGACCCGCATCCTTATGTGCTTACGTGCATGATTTAAAGTATGATTGATTGCCAAACTCGTGTTTTCAAAAGAGAATAGATGATGACTTGGTTTTGAAAAGACAAATGATTTTTGGTTGTACTCACTAGCTATGTTTATAGCTAACCGAGTGTGTGTTTAAATGTTTTATATCCGCAGGATGTCTAGTGAACTTGGTGAGGCGGGTAGATGCCTTGGGGCATAGCTTTGTTGCATTTCCGGTAATCTTCGATTTCCTACTCTTTTGTTTATGGTCGTGAGATTGACTATAGTAACACAAAAAGGTTTTGGGATTCATGTATTGAAAAAGTCTATTGATAATATGTTACTGTATTTCGTTGGAATACTTAAAGAGTATTACGATGCTTCCCCGATAAGTTTAAAGAGTTTTGTATAAATTATGTTTTAAATTGAGATTTGAAAAAGTTTAAATTTGGACTAAAAATCAGGGTGTTACAAGTTGGTATCAGAGTCTGGGTTTGAGTGAATCGGATACTCTAGTTAGTGTTTGGTCTCAAACCAGGCCGACCATTAAGGGGAAATCCATTTGAGCTGGGAGGGTAACTTGGGTTAGGATGAGAGTTGCCTGAGTGTTAGGTAACTCAAATATATTGCTAGCCCTATGATACTAAGTTTGACTTTAGAGATGAGTTATGTTTTATGCAAAAGCCTACCTTGGGTAGCAGTTTAGAAGTTAATTGTACTGTTAAGTACTAAGAATAGTGGTCCTGGTTCAGGTAGAACCTTGGATATTGACAGAAAGCTGTTTAAGCTTGTATATTGAGACATTTAGTATGGTTAAGTCCTTGGTGGACTCCTTGGTAATGATGAATTAGATTAGAAGGAAAGACTTCCTTGATGATGTATAAGACGTTGTGAGCACTAAAATGGGAAACTAAGTCTTGATTAAGATTAGTTTCACGAATAGAAACATGGGATTATGTTATTAAAGCCTTGTTTAGTATACCTTAGTTAATAAGGTGAGCAAGTTATAAACTTTCCTAGAATGAAGTTGGATCAGAAAAGTGCCGGTATCCTTGGTTCAAGGAGGGAGACATCTTGTGTGAAGTGACATTCTATGTGTTTTGACTTGAGAGTTGTTTCTGTATTCAAGTTTGAAGTTGACTGAGATTATTGGTTCAGTTGTAATGGGAACTAACGTGATTGTTCCAGATATAGTAGACTTGCTTGATAAGTTATGATAGTGTTTGTGTGTTTCTCAAAAGAAGCAAGAAACTCCTTTTTGGATTGTAGCTTCTGCGATAAAATAATAAACATTGTGTCACCTTTGTAATGGTGCAGATTAGCCCAATTGAGTTGGACTTCTCATTGAAATCATTTATGGATCTTGAGATCTAATGAGTCTCACATTGAGATGTGATGTAAAATGATTAAGTTTGAATTGAAAAAAAATATATTTTAGTTCCATAAGCTCTCAAGTTTCAGTTGAAAGCTATCAACCGCTCTTAGCACTTGTTATGTTCTTAGAGGAGATAAGAGGTATAAAGTTAGTTGGGAAATCCCAATAGTAGTTTGTGATTGAGATAATGTAACGAAATGTTTAATTAAGGTTGTACTTTGAGTAACCTTGTGATTAAGTTGTTCATTAATCTTAGAGATTTTAACTCTCTAGTGATTGAGACTTTTCTGAAATTAAGAGTGTGGTGTTATTGATTAGTGATGTGATCGCTTAAGAATCTGTGTAACCAAGTCTCTTTCCTTTGATGACTTAGAGAGTTGTGTAGAGGAAAGATAATTGTTAGTATGTTAAGCCTCCTAAGAGGATGGACCAATTACAAGGTCAGCCTTGTAGTATGAAAATTTGAATCATAATTTGATGTGATTTTATGTATCGATTTAACCTAAATGGGGGAAATGAAATGATTTAAAGTTTGTTGTTCGATCATTAAGAACTGTGGTAAGTGTTAATGGTTGAGAATTTGATAAGTTGACTAAGTGGCCCGTTTTGGGTAGTGTTGGAAAAAGTCTCTTAATGACTATATTTAGTCATGGTCTATTTAATGATCATGATGGTTTATGAAGATGAAATATATTGAGATAGTAAGGATTACAGGTGATATTGTGATCAGAAGTTTACAAACAGTTCTCGGATATAGAGAACATTTAGAACTTAATGATTGTAACATCCACAAATCTGGGTTAGTGATTTACGAGTTAATGGTATGTGATTTTATGTTTAATTGTGTTTAATTTGTTAAAGTGGTTATTTAGAATCAATTTGGTTATTTGGAATTAATTGAATTAATTAGTGATTGGAAAAATTATATATATTTGTTTACTGTTGAGTTTGAAATAAAAAGGAAGGAAAAGGCATGTATGTTATGTATGTATGTGTATGTAAGTATGTATGTATGCATGCATGTGTTGAATTGAAAAGAATAAGAAATTGACTTAGACACCTCCTGCTTGGAAGGTTGGAACTTTGTGTACGTGTATATACATATGTAATTTAGAGAATTCATCTGCACATACTAAAAGGTGAAGTGTGTGTTTGTGTGTTAAACCACTCTTGAAGAAATCTCTCAAGAAGAACAAGACTTAGAAATCCAAAGTAGAAGATTTGTGGTTCATAATTCAAATTAAAGGTTAGCATGTGTTTATGGCATGATATTATGCATCTGGATATGTTTTGTTTATGGAATCCATGTTTAAATGATGAACCACCATGGTAGGAGCTTGAAGCTCAAAAGTAACAAATGGGTTTTATGTGTTTTGATGATTTAATAAGGTTTAAGATGTTCATGATGTGTGAAAAGGTGTTCTATGAAGTTTCATGGATATTAAAAGTGTTTTGATTTGAGAAAATTGATGTTGATTATAAAAGTTATAAGTTTGGTTGGCTGGAAATCCGACAAAGAAAGAAGATGAGTTGCAGAAAACACGCGTCGCGGTGCGACCCCGAAAATCCGTGTCTTTGAAATCCGACAAAAGGCAAATCCGCAACCCAAATCTGAGAAACCCAAAATCCGGCGCCTAAATCCGACACTCAAAAATCCGGAACCCAAATCCGACAGTGTCGCCACAAGTGTTGGTCACGGCGCGACAGGCCAATTTCAGGAAGCTTAATTGTTTTACTATGAACTTGTTTGGGATGTGATGGATTATCATTTATATGATTATTTTATGTTGTTTACAAGTTAAATAGAGATATGAATATATATGGATATATATATATATATATTTATGAATCAGAGATTGACTTCAGTTTGTTGTGTTCTCAAGGATTGCAAAGACTTAGTGATATTAGACAACTGAGCAGACGGGATCGAGGACTGAGGTGAGTGGAAGTGTACTCACGAGTGGTGATGGTGGTAACATTTATGATTGCATGATATGAGATATTTGTTTGCTATGATAGACAGTTTAGTCTAAATTGCCATGATATGCCATGATGGACTGTCTAGTCTGATAAGTGTTGATAGATTGTGTTGACTGTTAAACATTGGTAGTTGATTGTTGCTTGTTGATTGAGATATCTCGGATTGTTGTGCGGCCAGTGTACATGGTTAATGATATGTGCATGTGGCGAGACCTGTACGTATGGTTAACGATATGCGTACATGGTTAGGGGTCAGCTATCGTATGTTTTGGGCTGGGCTATCTGCTATTGGTTGCACAGTTATTGATCTTCTATGCATTTGTTGCATCAGAAGGGGTTTAACTGTACCAAGTAGCAAATAGCTATCGGTAAACCTTTGCTTTGGCCCGCATCGGTTGCAGGTTCTGCAGAACCACCGTTCCTCTAGAGGTTGGATTGAATTGTGATGATTGTTTGATCTGTAGCTTGTTCAGTTGAGGACTGATTGTGTTTGTTGTTGTTGGTTGCTTGTTTGTAGCTTCCATTCACTTAGTTTTGTGCTAATTCCCCTCGGTTGATTGCTTTTTGCAGGTTTGGCTGTTTAGCTTGTTTCTGGGAAAGGGAAATTTGACCAACTGTAACGTCCCGAATTTTTTTTCGTATATAATCATAAGTCATTAATTAAACATTTTGTTCACCATCAATTCACAGCCGGCCCAACATACGGGACTTGCAGCACACAAAATACATGTTTGTAAGTGATAGTTTAACAATCAGAGTTCAAATAAAGTTTATGCGGAAACATCTGTCATGCAGGAGCCTTCCCCTTGTCAGCACACGACGGTCCTGAAAGAATCACAACATCAACGGGTTAAGCATAAAGCTTAGTGAGCACACCACACTCATACATTATATCAGAACACACATCTACAGATAATGCACCACACATCAATTAGGCCACACAGGCGGGGTAGACACAACCTCCGTGTCATATCAATTGCCACACAGGCGGGGTAGACACAACCTCCGTGTCATATCAATTGCCACACAGGCGGGGTAGACACAACCTCTGTGTCATATCAATTACCATACAGGCGGGGTAGACACAACCTCCGTGTCATATAAATCACAATATCACATAGAGCACGTATCACAACATAATATAAGAGTTAGTGAAACTCACCTGTTCAACAGCAAATCAATAGATCACAGTAATAGCAACTTGCTTATTCCTTAACACCTTGGTTTCCCGGTGTATTATAGCCACGGGTCTTTCAACATAGTTCAGATTCTCATCAACCTCTATATCTTCCAACGGTACGAAAGTAGACTCGTCGGCTAGGCACTTCCTCAGATGTGACACATGAAATGTACTGTGAATCCTTGACAGCTCTTCGGGTAGCTTCAGACGATATGCTACCCTGCCTATTCGTTCGATCACTTTAAACGGTCCAATGAACCTAGGGTTCAGCTTACCCCGCTTTCTGAAACGTATAATTCCCTTCCATGGTGAGACTTTGAGCAACACAAAGTCCCCAACCTGAAATTCCAAATCTGATCGCCTCTTATCTACGTAGCTCTTCTGTCGGCTCTGAGCTGCGCGTAACCTCTCGCGAATTTTCTGTATATTCTCTGTCGTCCTTTGCACAACTTCGGTACTACCTAGTACCCTATGTCCAACCTCACCCCAACAAACCGGGGTTCTGCACCGCCTCCCGTATAACATCTCATACGGAGGCATCCCGATACTCGCATGGTAACTGTTATTATAAGAGAATTCCGCCAGTGGAAGGTAGGTATCCCAGCTACCACCAAAATCTAGAACACACGCCCTCAACATATCCTCGAGAGTTTGGATCATCCTCTCACTCTGACCATCGGTCTACGGATGATAGGCGGTACTAAAATGCAACTTTGTTCCCAAATCGCCATGAAACTTCTCCCAGAACCTCGAAGTGAACCTCGTATCCCTATCGGACACCACCGACACCGGCACACCATGCCTAGAGATAACTTCCTTCACATACACACTGGCCAAAGCTGCCAACGAGAAGGTCTCGCGAATTGGTATAAAGTGTGCACTCTTAGTAAGCCTATCCACCACCACCCAAATCGTATCGAAATTTCTCGGTGTTCTTGGTAGCTTGGTAATAAAATCCATCGTAATGTGCTCCCACTTCCATTCCGGAATTTCCAACGGCTGTAGTTTCCCATGCAGTCTCTGGTGCTCAGCTTTGACCCTTAGACAAGTCAGACATCCCTCAACATATTTGGCAACCTCCCGCTTCATCCCGGGCCACCAGTAGTCCATTCTTAAGTCTCGATACGTCTTCGTTGCCCCAGGATGAAGGGAAAATATTGACTTATGAGCTTCCTCTAGCAACGTTGTCCTGACATTAGCTATTGCCGGTACCCATACCCGCCCATAACACGTGAGTAAATCTCGGCTATCCTTAACAAAATTCTTCACTTGGCCCTTAACTCTCTCTTTATTGTGGTTCTCCGGCCTAATTGCTTCAGCCTGCGCTGACCGCACCAAGTCAAACAATGAAGTGGTAAGGGTCATTTGTAAACATTTCGCCCCCAGTAACGTACATCCCGACTTACGACTCAAGGCGTCGGCCACAACGTTAGCCTTGCCCGAATGATAAAGGATCTCGCAATCGTAGTCCTTCACCAGATCTAACCACCTTCACTGCCGCATATTTAGATTCTTCTGGTCTGCAAAGTACTTTAAACTCTTGTGGTCGGTATAAATAGTGCATTTAACTCCGTAGAGGTAGTGTCTCCAAATTTTCAAAGCGAAAACCACGGCCGCAAGCTCTAGGTCGTGGGTTGGATAATTGCCCTCGTGGGGTTTAAGTTGTCTCGACGCATACGCTATCACTTTTCTCCGCTGCATCAGAACGCATCCCAAACCACAGTGCGATGCATCACAATAAACCACTAGATCCTCCATTCCCGCATGTAGGGTTAATACCGGAGCCTCACATAACTTCCTTCGCAATGTCTCAAAAGCCGTCTGTTACGCACGCCCGCAACTGAACTTCTCATTCTTTTTGGTCAGCTTTGTTAACGGTGTGGCAATTTTCGAGAAATCCTGGATAAATCGTCTGTAGTATCCTACCAACCCAAGGAAACTCGAAATCTCGGTGGCGCTTTTCGGCTGTTCCCATCTTAGTACCGCTTCAATCTTGGCGGGGTCTACCTTGATTCAGTCCTGATTCACTAGGTGACCTAGAAATTGAACCTCGTGTAGCCAAAATTCACACATGGAGAACTTTGCATACAACTTTTCCTGCCTTAGGGTTTCTAAGATCTCCCGAAGGTGTCATTCGTGCTCCTCCCAAGTCTTGGAATATATTAAGATGTCGTCGATAAACACAATCACGGATCGGTCCAACATGGGTCGGCACACTCGATTCATTAAATCCATAAAGGCGGCTGGCGCGTTCGTAAGCCCGGAGGGCATTACTACAAACTCATAGTGCCCATACCTCGTTCTAAACGCAGTCTTACTAATGTCTTCCTCCCGAACCCTCAATTGGTGGTATCCTGATCGAAGGTCTATCTTGGAAAACCATGACGCTCCCTGGAGCTGGTGGAATAGATCGTCTATTCGAGGTAATGGGTAACGATTCTTGACAGTAAGTTTATTGAGCTCTCGGTAATCAATGCACATCCTCAAGGTTCCGTCTTTCTTCTTTACAAAGAGTATCGGTGCCCCCCACGGCGAACTACTCAGGCGTATAAATCCCTTGTCTAGCAGCTCTTGCAGCTGACTCATCAACTCCTTCATTTCTGGTGGCGCAAGGCGATACGGAGCTTTGGCTATCGGAGTGGCGCCAGGAACTAGATCAATCCTGAATTCCACCTGACGCTCCGGCGGCACCCCCGGCAAGTCCTTCGGAAACACTTCTGGGAATTCCCTTATCACTGGTACGTCGCCAACTTCCACTATTTTCTTTTCCTTGGTGTTGTCGATGACGTATGCTAGAAATGCAGAACACCCGTGCCGCAGGTATTTCCTTGCCTTCAAGACGGTGCAGATAGCTGGACCACCCCTCTTGCGCTCCCCGACGATCACTACTTCTCCCCCACTTGGAGTCTGAATCCTTACCTCACGTCGATTGCAATCAATGGTAGCCCGATTCTGACTCAACCAATCCATACCGACGATCACGTGGAATTCCCTCATCACAATAGGTATAAGGTCGATCTTAAATTCTTCTCCTTCTATATGTAGTAGGTTACTTCTATAAACCGTCGTTACTGATATAGCCCGGTCATCCGCAATGTCTACTTCTAAAGGTACTTCTAACTTCACAGGCGCGATCCCAAGGTTATCACAAAAGTTAAAAGACACAAAGGACCTGCTGGCCCTCGAATCAAACAATACAAGTGCAGGTTTCGAGTTAACAAGATAAGTACCTGCGACCACATCTGGCTTCGTCTTGGCTTCCACCGTGGTTAACTGGAAAGCCCGACCCCTACGATTTGGTCCTTCTGTCCTCTTGCCCTGGTTACCGTCGGCAATCCTCAACGTAGCCCCGACAGGATTAGCTTTCAAGAGTGGGCAGGCCGACCTCTCATGCCCAGGCTGGTAACACATGAAGCATAATCTCGCAGTTGAACCGCAATCCCTGCTTAGATGACCCCTCTTCCCGCACCTGTAGCAGTTCGGTGCCCATTCTCCACACGCACCCTGGTGGTGCTTCCCGCATTTCACACATTTAGCAGGTTCTTTCTGTCCCCCTTGCTTTGGTACACTGAATCTTGCTTTCTTGTACCCCATATCAACCTGTTCCATTTTCCTCTTGACCTTCCTCTCTGCAGCTTGCTTTTCCAGCTCCAGTTCCCTAGCCCTCGCAGCCCCCATCATCTGCTCCAAGGTCTGATACTTGGACTCATCCACAAACTCCCTGATCTCTGTCTTCAACACATCCATGTAGCGAAACATCTTCATTTGCTCATCCGCTACGTACTCGGGGAAAAACCTAGCTTTTTCCAAGAACCGCTCGTTGAGCTCAGTGATGGTTTCGGTCGTTTGCTTCATGGCCAGGAATTCCCTCTTCACCCTTTCCACCTCTACCCTTGGTGTGAACTTGGTGGTAAACAGCGCCTTGAACTCTTCCTATGATGATCCTACCAGTGTTTCACCCTTCTGCATAAGCAACAGGGACCACCAGTCCTTTGCAGCACCTCGAAGCAAATTGCTCGCGAACAGGACCTTGCGGTCCGCGGGACAGTAGCTGGTCCTGAAAGCCCCTTCAACTTCCGCTAGCCACCTGGAGCTAGCTACGGGGTCTGGCTTGCCTTCAAACGTCGGCGGTTGGCAAGCTACAAACTCCCGGTATGTGCAACCCCCGGTGGCTCCCTGGGCTCCTGCTTGTGCCATGGGGTGTCTGCCTATTCCCCTGGCATCCAGTGCTTTTGTTACCTTGGCGTCAACCATACCCTCCATTTCCTCAGCCATCTGTTCAAACATGTTCGGTAATATTTGTTCCAAAGCCTTCCCGATGGCAGCTACCAATCCAGCATCCACCGTAGGGGGATCCTCATTCCCCTCCCCAGCAGTAACTACCGGCATCCTTGGTTGACGCCGTGGGTCTGTTTCAGCCGTAACACTCGCAGCTTCCCCATCTCGGGGTACGTGAGTGCTTCCCCCAGCCAACAAGTTGCGGTTCCTTCACGTTTCAACCATTCTGAAGTATAGATAACGCACTGTATGTTAGGTAGGCGTTACCGCACATAACTTCCCAACTCACAAACTTTCCTGCATCTAGGGTCACCTACAAGTAGTCCTATGTGCACTAAAGCAACCCTAGCTAAGCACATAACATCAAACAAGTAACCCCTCGCCCGATTCACAAGACATTTAATGATTACCTCAAGTTCTAATGTGTACCATGGGTTTGTAATAATACAGGCCTTCGTACTATTACCAACACACTATACATACCAGATCTGAGCTTCACCTCTCAATCTCCTGATTCACGGGTTTAGGTCATGTACAGCATCATGTAATAGGCATCACGTATAGGTCGTCACTTCTTACTTTGGTATAGTGCAGTGTAAATATAGTACTATGCATAACCCTAGCCATACAGGTGGTCGAATCCTTGAAGCTACCCTACCAAAACATCATACAAGAACACGTAATAAGGCTAACTCAAGTTTTCTAAACCTATTTGTCCCGTTTCATGCATGATATAGTATATTCACAGTACACTAAGCATCGACGTCAACAATATCATCAATATCTGAGCAACATTCACAATTCAGTAATCACAGTTCAACAATCATATTATCAGTAAGTGCTCACCCGGACCTCCGGCTCCCGCTGACATCGCGTTTGGAAAATAAGTTGAGAAAATTGTTTTAAAGTCTAGTACTGAACCAGGGTTTAAGTCCAAACACACCACTTGTGTGCTCGAATCCCTTAAACCGAGGCTCTAATACCAAGTTGTAACATCCCGAATTTTTTTTTCGTATATAATCATAAGTCATTAATTAAACATTTGGTTCACCATCAATTCACAGCTGGCCCAACATACGGGACTTACGGCACACAAAATACATGTTTGTAAGTGATAGTTTAACAATCAGAGTTCAAATAAAGTTTATGCGGAAACAGCTGTCATGCAGGAGCCTTCCCCTTGTCAGCACATGACGGTCCTAAAAGAATCACAACAACAACGGGTTAAGCATAAAGCTTAGTGAGCACACCACACTCATACATTATATCAGAACACACATCTACAGATAATGCACCACACATCAATTAGGCCACACAGGCGGGGTAGACACAACCTCCGTGTCATATCAATTGCCACACAGGCGGGGTAGACACAACCTTCGTGTCATATCAATTGCCACACAGGCGGGGTAGACACAACCTCTGTGTCATATCAATTACCATACAGGCGGGGTAGACACAACCTCCGTGTCATATAAATCACAATATCACATAGAGCACGTATCACAACATAATATAAGAGTTAGTGAAACTCACCTGTTTAACAGCAAATCAATAGATCACAGTAATAGCCAAAGTACTTGAGACTGCTCAGCAGTAAGAACCTACAACACATCTATCGAATCAATACCGGACACAAGTCCCTAAATTGTAAGGCACACACGCATGCCCTAAGCCCTAAAGTTGGACCACACGAAAGTCGGATCAACAAGGGTCGCATACGGGGTATACTTAGCGAAAGTCGCATGGAACTCCCGTGGAGCTCATGTGACTGTCGCATGGAGTGGAAGTGAAGGTCGCATGGAACCCCCCCCCCCCCTTGGAGCTCATGCGACTGTCGCATGGAGCAACAGTGAAAGTCGCATGACTCCTCCCACATCACTGAAAGTCACATGGCAAACGTGAAAGTCGCATGGCACACATGAAAGTCGCATGGCACACATGAAAGTCGCATGGCACACATGAAAGTCGCATGGCTCTATCCCAACACCAACTGAAAGTCGCATGGCACCTCAGACACTCATGCGACTGTCGCATGGGGGTGCCTTCTTCCCTGTCAGCTCAACATTTTGAAAACCCCAGAACCTTGAAACTCCATTTTCAAAATCTCAACATCCTCAAGACTTAACCAATTCACTTTATTTTAGTTTCTAAAGCTTCCTAGCAACTAAAGAACAACTCCTTATCAAACAACCCAGTTAATACTACCATTTGGTGGTCTAAAAATGGATTTCTTTCTTTTAAATGGGTTTTCATAAAACTTCAAGAACAGGGATGAAACTACCCAGCTATCAACTCAAATGTCACCCAAGAACTCAAACTAACAACAACCATGAGGAATAGGATACCTTGAATTATTTCCAACAAGTTGCCTCAGAACTCAACTCCTTGCTTCCTTCTTCTTCTTCTTCACGTAGGCACACATAGAGCACTTTCTTCCTCTCTCTTTCTCTCTAAGTGGAACTCAATGGAACAGTGGCAAGCATGGGAGGTTGTGCCCTAAATTAATATATATACATGTCTTCTTGGGCCAAGCCCATCCAATCCTTTTCCTCTTTTATTATTAACTTAAGCCCAAGTCCAAGAGCCCATGATTAAACAAGTGCATAATTATATATATATATATATACAAGTCAATTTCCCATGTCACCCACAATCCAAATAATTTTCCCTTCTCGAATTCGATAAATAATAGGAATAAGGTTCGTAACTCTATTTACATAGTCTTAACAATTACATGCGGGAACCGGGTATTACACCAACGCTCTGATATTATGTTTTGAGAAGAGACGATCCGTGTTTTATAAATATTTTGTAACACAACGTGATGTAATGTTTATGAATAGTACTTTGTACTTTGTGGCTATTTGTCTTAATGAAATTAGTAAACGCTTCCGCAGCGATTTAAAAAAAATGGCTTGAGAATTTACGGTGTTACAAGTTGGTATGAGAGCCTTGGTTTGGCGTTGCAGGCACGGCTAGAGTGTTGCATTCCCAAATCTTGGCTCGTGTTGGGTCAAACTTTCCTTGGGAGAATTAGAGTGAATTGGTGAAGCTGTTTGTTAGTTAGTATATTGTGTACTAATGGTTTATCTAATGAGATTGTGAGATGATGTGATTGTACAGATATGACTGACAGAGATATCCCTGCTGATCCTCCTGTGACCCAAACGGTGGTTGAGACTTCAGTAATTGACATTGTGGATACGACGAATCATGTGGGTACTTCAGGTTATGAACAGGAAAATGACCGAGAGGAATATATTCACAAGTTAGAGAATGAACTTCAGGAACTCAGAGATATAGTTCATGGTATCGGAAAAGAGAGAATTGATCAGAGAATGTCATCACAGATACCAACAACTGTTGCTACCCAATCTACTACTTTGCCGGTTACCGCTCCGTTCTCTCCGGTAACGCAAGTGACGCAACCGTTATTTTTCAATCCTTCCACCTTACAGGGAGATTATCCTTTTGGATATCCGGGATTTAAACAACCTTGTTCATACAAACAATGTTTGGATTGTAAACCATCGAGATATCACGGGAGTACTGATCCGAATGTAAACTTTGAATTGGTTGCGAGAAATGGTAAAAGCTCTTGATGCGTGCAATTGCGAGGATGAATCTAGAGTTAAATTTGCGACTCGTATGCTTAAAGGAGATGCGATGGTATGGTGGGATTCATTAACCGGACATTTTATTGAGGAACAAAATGAAAGTATTACTTGGAATCAATTTCAAGAGAAGCTATGCGAGCAATAATGTAGTTCATTTGAGATTGCGAAAATCAAGAAAGAGTTCATGGATTTGAAGATGACAAGAGACATGACGGTAGATGATTTGATTAAACAATTTAATGAGAGACTACGGTTTGTGAAAGAGTGAGTGCCTGATGAGGCATCAAAGATACAACATTTTGTGGGAGCTTTGCTTCCAGAATATCGAAGTACTACCAGGTGGACAAATACCTTATCACAAGTGTTTACCTTAGCCAAGTCGGTAGAAGGTGATGGGAAGGCAAGGGATAAAATGGATAGAGAATGTATTTTGCAGCAAAAATCAATGATTGAACATGTTAATGAACCACAAAGACAGAGTGGGCAGAGTGGCCAGAAACAGAAGAATCGAAATAAGAAACCTAAGACAGATGGATCTAAACAAAGTTCGCTTTGGTGCCGCTGGTGTAGATTTGTTCATACGGGGCCTTGCACACCCCAGACTTTGCGTTGCATCCGATGTGGATTGTTTGGACATGAGATCAAGGAATGTGGTTTTCCTCGGAGTGTGTGTTGGAATTTTCAGAAAGAGGGTCATCATACGAATGAATGTTATGAAGAACGAAGAATGGGGTCGGGGTCAGGAGTGGATGCAGGTGGGGGATCCTCGTCAGCAGATGGACGAAAGAGAAAGAACCCTTCTATGCTAGAGGGTAGAACTTATGATATGATGACTGACGACGAGGTTAATATTGAAGATGATATGACGGGTACATTTTGATAACTTTTATATTTGTGCGTTTGTTTATTAACTTCAGAGTTAATTGTTGATGCTTGATGCCTTTGTATGCTAAGTGTGTATGCTTACTTCTGAAAGAGGATGATTCTTTAGAAGTAGAGATAGATGATATATATTGTCTGAATCAGGAGAATTATTTGATATTTATGTCAGAAAATGATATGATAATACGCATGTGATATTTGAAATAATGTGAATTGAGCATGAGATGTTAAAGAAAGAATATTTCTAGGTTAGTTAAATTGCATGCCATGCAATGTGTTGTAAGATTGTTTTGCAAACTATGTTTTGTATATGTGTGTGTATATATATATATATATATATGTTTATGTTTGTTCAAAGATGAGGGGAAGAGAATAAATTACTGAGATTTGGAAAATATTAATGGCGACCAAGAGATGTTTTGATAGAAATATGATTGCGATTATGAATTGTTATTGAATCTACTGAGTAAAGATAATTTATGATGATGAATGATGAATCTGAAGAGAATATGGTATGATAAGATGTTATATTCGTTGGATTAATAGATAATGATGTTATGCTATGGAATTGAAGAAGTGGTTTATGTCTTATAGTAAAGATTTTTGAGAAGAATTATTTAACCCATGACTTGGAGGCTACACCCGATACGTTTGTATTGACTATGTGGAAATGTTGATTGTAAGGAGAAGTATATATGATTGACCTAATTATTAAAAGAAAAGGCGAATGCTTATATACAGATAAGTTGAACATATGACAGAGACAAAGTTCAGAATGAATAAAAGAATGTGAACGAGAGATTTGAATATTACCTCGGAGGTATAATTGATGTTAGACATGTGAAAACACGAGAAAGTTTATAATGATAACTTTGGAATTATGCGAAGTGAAGTACACTTGATTTGATAAATGGAATTGAAATTGCCTTTACCGGAAATTGATGACTTGGATGATTGAAATTAACAAATATGAGAAAGAGGTGGATTACTACAAATTAGGTAAGTTTGAGATATGTATAATTGCTTGGGTAAAAGATGTAATTGATATCTAATTACAAGAAGTTATGTATGTGAAAGAGCTGGCTAAATAATAGTGGTTATTTATGAACCGAGGACATATGTGATTTAAAGAATGATAGAAGAAGAATGTAATGGCCTGAGCATAAGGAATGAAGAATTGTGGATCTTATACATGAATTGCCTTTGCTAGGAAAGTGCCTTTGCTTGGAATTGGAAATTTAATTTGAACAAGACTTGTGAAACTATTTTGCCAGTACACCTGGAAGGGTTAAATAGTATAATGCCATACAAAGTATTTAATTAATGACCTACTAAAGGAGTGAACATGATATATTTCGTAGAAATGACATGATTGTGTAAGGGTCAAAGTAGAGTATCAGAGATTTAGGAACTGTTGAGATGATTTAATAAACCAGAATAGTGGAAATAAGCTGCGATGAAGTTTATTTGTAATTTACTTTACATTATCTGAATATATATTACGGGTAATTGTCAGTAAGACGGCATTGTTTGAGTAGAATTGCGTACTGATGAGATAATTTGAGATATCAGAATGATTGTGATAACAAGTTACGATGAAGTTGACGCCTGATTTACTATATGAGAAAGAATTTGGATATATCACAAGTGATTATTGATTGATTAGTAAGAAACGCTTGTATTTTATCACCAGTGAGATAGCATCTGTTGGACAAATTATATTTTGACAAAATGATTTAAGGATATGATGTTTTTTATATCATTTTCGTTTAGAAACATGCGTTTTTCTATCATTTTCGGCTAAACATGTATATTTATACAATTTTTAGGAGAAAACAAGTCTATTTTTATCATTTTCATATGAATAATGTTATCTTTTTAAATATTGTATATTGTAAAATGATGTCCTTTTTAAGTGGAATTGTTATCATTTTCGGCTGGAAAGTTATCATTTTCGATGGGTGGAAGTTATCATTGTTAGTCCTTTATTTGTATATATTCCATTCCTGAAGGAGCTTTCGAAGAAAGCGCCTGAAGGAGTATTCTTTATTCTTTTGTAAACTGTTCTGATGCGGCATCTCAAGAAAGAAGCCTAAAGTTTATATGAAGATTTGTTTTGAAGTGAACGTCAGCTGAAGTTAGTCTTCAGTTATCAAAGGGTCTTCTACACCGAAGATACATCTGACTTCCAGAATCTTCCTAGCTTGAAACGGAAATCTTGTTTTCTATTCCTAATTTTGTGAGGAGCGGTACAGGTGTAATTAAATTAGATGGCCAGGATTAGTTTACTCAGCCTATAAATACATGCTCGATATTCGAGAAAAGGTTAAGCGTTTGTTCGCTATTTTGCATTCAAGTTTGTTCTTGATTAGTTTGTAGTTGGTGCTCAAGTTTGTCCTTGTGCACTATTTGAAGTCTGGTTATTAATATAATCTTACTTTGAAAACTTTCGTGTGTTCATTCTTAAAACTATTTCCGCACTGTGATATTAATCATTTTTAGTTTTATACTTAATTGGGAAAAACAATCATTTTCGGTGGCCGGAAAATGTTATCATTTTCAACCGGTGGTTGGAAGTTATCATTTTTAGTGGCTGGAAAATGTTATCATTTTCAACTGGAATTGTTATCATTTTTGGCTAGAAAGTTATCATTTTCGGCTGAAAAGTTATCATTTTTGGATGAATGAAAGATCATATTAAGCTAAAAGTTATCATTTTCGGGGCTGGAAGTGAAAAAGAAAGGAGGGGCGAAATTCATGGGGTGGAGGATTCCGATAATACCCTTCATTCTATAACTAAATCTTATAATTGCTTACTTACTTACAATAATGCCATTAATAGATATTGACCATTGATTTAAAAAATCTAATGGTCCAGATTTGGCCTTTAGGTTCTATGTTTAAGCATAGAACATTTATTGATTCATTTTCTATTATATATATAGGGAAAAGATCATTTGAGAACCGTTTTTATTGTGAGTACCGCGAGTATCATTTGTAACCATCATTAATGCTCATTAATAGGGGTATTTTGGTCTTCTATATATATTTTCCCAACCGTGAATTGTGTTTGGGTGAGCCGTCATTTAAGAGCGAGGTTTGATTTTTCCAAAATAACCCTCATTAATGCATCATTAATGACACATTAATGAGCCTTCAGTTTTATTGGCCATTGATTTATTTTAATTAAGGACCAAGATTGATTCTCGTGGTACTTGCAATAAGAATGGTTCTCAAATGAACCCTCCCCTATATATAATGCATCATTAATGAGCCATCATTTTTATAGTAATCAAGTGCCAAGATTGGTTCTCGCGGTACTCGCAATAATTAATGACTACCTATATTAACCAAGCAACATCAATGGTAATGATAATACTAGGAAATGCTCATTGCATTCCTTTGTATTCCCTTACCCTTTGTTATTCTCATTCTCGTCTATTAAACAAGCATACCATGAATCCATGATAATAAAATTTAAAACTTAAAAGAAATTTAAGAATTTACCTGTTATCTGCATTTCTACAACCATTTATATATAATGTAAGAACTATAGTAGTTCGTTGTATTAATTTTAAAAAATAAGAGTCCATTGTATACAATGATAGTTTAATCAAAGTTCGTTATATTTCTATATGTTTTGCCCAAAGATTTATAAGAAAGATATATCATTTTTTTTATAAATCATTGATATTGATTGTCAGGTCGTCATAACTTTTCATTATTAATAACTATTTAAAACAACAAATCTATAATAAGGGGAAATTGTATGAAAATGTAATGAATTTTATCTTAGTTACCATTGTATATAACTAACTTTAAAATTTTAAAAATAATACAATTAACTTTCAAAATTCCCTTATTGTATGCAAATAAGTTTTTTATGTGTCTGTTAATTAGTTATCGTTGTATACAATGAATTTTTCCATAACTTTCATAGTATACAACAAGTTGCATACAATACGAAGATTATGAAAGTTGGTTGTATTATTTTTAAGAAAATAAAGTTAATTATATATAATGGATTAATGGTAACTAAGATAAAATTCATTATGTTTTAATACAATTTGCCCTTTATAATAATCTTTGTCTTTTGGAATACTCTGTCAGGGTTGCATTTTAGCATTTACATATCTGTTTTGGGTTGAGATTGTCCTTTGTTTTAAATGGGTTTGGAACCTAAAAGGCTTTTTTCTCCAACACTCTTTTGTTAGAGCACAAGAGGGACAATTGTTTTTAGCAAACTTATATTTGTTTCTATTTTATCTTTTTACTTATAAAAATGTTATATGTGAAATATATTAATTTTTTGTCTCCTTTATTAATTTTGATATTTTTTTTGATCTTGCAAGTAAAAAGATAAACAAAAACACTTGATAAGAGAATATAGAACATCTCTTATTTTTATTTGTAATACAAGTTGGGACTTATAAGAGATATATATATATATATATATATATATAGAGAGAGAGAGAGAGAAAGGTTCATGCAAGAAGTATATTTTTTGCGAGAAGTGCGAGAAGCTATTTGAGTCATTAGATCTCTTAATTAATGGTTAAGATCAAACATGACAATTTAGTAATCAAGTTAAAAATGTAAGTATTTTAAATAAAACTAATAAGGACATAAATGACATTTAACCACAAATAATATTACCCTAATTAATCTAACCGTATCCCCTTAATAAGCCTCCTCTAAAATTAGGTTTATTACTTCTACCTTTTGTCTCACTTTCAAGATTCAAAACCTCATCCGCCGCTGCCCCATCTCCAGATTTTCGCCGTGACTAATTTCCGTTCACACCATTCAATACAACACTCATCGCCCATTGTCGCTATTCTATGTCGCTCCACTGTCACGTCCTCTACAACACTCATCGCCGGTAACTCGTTACTCAATCTTATCTGAAGGTTGCCTTTCTTTCTCTTTCTCTAGTTTTAAATTATCGGCGAGACTCCAGAGTCACCTGCCATGGCTGTGACAAACATCCCGCTATGTTCATCATCTTCTCTCCGGATACAAATCTCAACCAGGGCTAGCTTTTGTTGCTGAATTTCCAGATCTGCGTTTGAAAGTTTCTATATAGATGTTCAACCTAAATCTTTTTTGTAGCTATTTGTTGGAATGAATTTCGGGGGTGTTCTCGTATAAAGATATAGAGGTTTTTTCCCTCCTTCTCTCTTTAGATGGTTTTTCATGTAGAGGTATAGTTACCTGGACGAATGGAGCCTGTTGGTTATTCATGTATTCCTTGGATTCTTGGGTTTTTGTTTGTTTATGGTTTCAGTTTCTTATGGTAGTTATTGTTGGTTATGGTTGTTTATAAATACGTAAGAAACTTTGTTTCTTTTGTTCTTTACAAATTTTAATAAATAAACCATAAAATGTTAGTAAATTTTAGCTAGTTTGACCATTAGTTAACTTATGGAAAAATTGTTTTCATATTCCTTTTTTTTCGGTGTTTATTAGTGAACAATAACTATAACATAAAAATGATGTTTGTTCTCGATTAATTCATACATATTCAATAATGAACGCGGTGTAATCTAGAAAAATAATTAAAAAGATATTCTAAGTTGAATATTAAACAAAGTCTACGGCAAGGTAAAAAATAACAAGATAAAAGAAATGAGCACTTATATTCATGGTACACTAGTGAATACAATGTAAACCTTAGAGACCTAAGAAAATAAAACAACAAAAAATCAGAGTTTATTAGTGAATAAAATGTGACGAACACAATATTAAATGATGAAAAACTCATAATCTTTGGCTATGTTCACTAATGAATACCGTAAAATTAATTATTTAGTAGTAGTTATTTCCATTATTTTTTTATATAAAATATAGTAAAGAGATAAAATAGAAAGAGATTAATTTTGAATTACCATTATACCCTTTTAAATTAAAAAAAACAAAAAAGAAGTTTAATCTAGTCCATTAGATCAAATCCAAATAAAAGGCTATGATGTCTTCTCGCACTTCTCGCAAAAAACATAACTTCTCGCATGAACTCTCCCCCTATATATATATATATATATATATATATATATATATATATATATATAGGGTACGGTTCAAACGAGAACTGTTTTTCGTACGAGAACTACGAGAACTAATCATAGCCGTTGATCAAAAAGATGGATGGTGAAGATTAAAGAGTTGTTAATGAATAACCTTAAACTAATTAAACTTATCCTTAATTAATTAAGGGTAATTTGGACATTTTTACATTACCCCACCTTTTTCAAACTAATATATCTCTCAAATGCAAAGGTGTTAAATTACGAAAATTATACCAAATTAACGAGAAAATTATGCTCTTTAATTTGAGACCGATCTAGCTATATTTTTTTTGAAATATTTTTCTTAAATATTTGCTGGGTTTTTTTTTTGGTACAGTCGGCATTTGCACATGTGCAAATTTACATATGTGCAAATATATGCACTTGTGCAAATGCACAGATTCACATAGTTTTTTCAGCACAGATGTAGATATGCACATGTGCATATGTCGAGAGCTGTGTAAAAAAACCCAGGAAACGTGAATTTTTTTTCCCGAAAAAATATAGCAAGATCGGTCTCAAATTAAAGAGCACAATTTTCTCGTTAATTTGGTATAATTTTCGTAATTTAACACCTTTCCATTTGAGAGATATATTAGTTTTAGAAAATAGGGGGTAATGTAAAAATGTCCATACTAGCCTTTCCCATTTAAAATAAATAAAAAAGACAGTAAATTAAATGATTGGCCAGAAATGGTTCTCGCAGTTTTCGCAGTTCTCCTTATTTGCGAAAAATGCGAGAAGCGATCTGAGCCACTAGTTTTTTAAAATTCTTTTTTATTAAAAAGGTTAGTTATGTAATTTTACATTTATTTTTATTTTGGTAAATATATATGTTTCCTATTTTTCTCCTGATTTTGTTCTCCAGATTAGTCTTTTCAAACTTTTTAGGTTTATCTTATTTTTGATAATTATTTTTTAAATCCCACGTTGATATCGTTCTTCTCCACGTCTCTCAATCTTTTGCGTTTTTCTCTAAACAAGTTGCTGTCAACATTTTTTATCGGTTGTTTGCATCCTTCGCTGCATTTTTATTTTCAATCACGTTTGATGATTTTGGGCATTTGATTACAACCAATCGACATTTTTGAAGTTTGATTATAGGTATGTGTTTTTTCATACGGTTGATACTTGGTTATAGGTATGTGTTTGTTGGTAGACATCACAAAATCGATTAGACTTCAGAAATCAGAGGTTTTCGATTTTTCAGGAAATTGTTTGTTTTCAGTAACAAAAAAAAGAGAACCTTTAACAATCGATTTTTGATTTCAGCATAACCATATTTTTATTTTCTTTAAACACTCAGTTGTTTTAAGGTTGTTGCCATCTTTGTTTTTTAAAATTTTTATATTGTGTATTGAACTTACAAATTCATTAATGTAGCTGTATATTTTTTGTTTATCTTGTTTGATTTTAGATTATTCATCTTAATGTCTACTTCTACTTCTAGGGAGTTTTGTATTTACGACACTGTTAATGAAAGTGCATCGTCTATTCGGAAAAGTATGGAGAATGTTGATTCTGATGACGAAAGTAAGTATCTTCACTTTATGTTTATTTTGTTATTTACATTTTCTTAAATACGATCTTTATTCGATATTTAAGAATACAGTTTACGAGTTATATAGTATACTTTTTATAAAGGTGCATTTTTTAAGTCCGTTTACTATTGAACATTTCAGTTTAAGACGTTGACTATTTATTATATACATTCATTATGTGTCATTTTTAAGTCTGTTTACTATTTAACGTTTCAGTTTAAGGCTTTGACTCCTATTATATATGTTCATTTTTGTGCAGTTAATTCTGATTCTGATAATGAATCACATTGTAGCAATGCGATTGAAACACCCAACAGAACCGAGTATTGGATTCCTGATGTTCCAGAAGAGTTTAAACCAATAACTCGATGAAGCTCAATTGATGTATGAACAATATGTAGAGAAAGGTGGGTTTGGATCACGTAAAGGAACTCAATCATATATCAAGGGCAAATTGGTATCTCTCAAATATTTCATATGCAATAAGGCTGGAGTTCCTAGGAATAGTAAAACGGTTGATACTTTATGTGAAGGTGAAGAAGAACCAAGCGGAGATGTATCAAAGGAAAGAGATGAAAAAGTTCGTAGATGTCGGAAAAGACGCAATTGCAACTATAGAGTTACAGATTGTAAGGCACGTATTAAGTTGAAACTGGTTAGAGGAACTTCTTTATACAGACTGTTTGAATTTAAGGAGAGGTGTAATCATCCATTAAATTAGAAGAGAACAAAGATTTATCTCGTAATAAGAGGAAATTAACTTTTGAAGATCAAGAATTTATACAGAATGTCTCCACTTCGAACATTGGACCTGTAAAATCACATAGGTTGCAAGCGTCTTTAAAAGGTGGATATGATCGTGTGTGGGGCACAGAAGTTGATTTTAAAAACTTCAGGAGGGACATCAATAGTTTCAAAGAATAATTAACTTACAAAAAAAGTTTCATACCCAAACTCCAATGTTGAATATTTTTTAAATTTAGTAAAACTAGTTAAAAAAAATAAATAGAATCAAACTTCTCCATTGATGGCTTTCCGATTCTTTCATCACTTTCTCTCGCATAATGTTATGCTCAGACATCAACATCTTTACCACATATTTTTGTCTGGGTTTCTTCAGTGTTGCCTTCTGTTTGTGTCCTTCATCTTCTATACCAATACACCACTTTGATATCCCTCCCCCATGTATGTTTCCATATGTCTTACGTTCGCCTTTGTTCTCCAACTCATCGCCGTTACATGTGGTTGTGCATTTTCCAAGATTTCAACTCTTGGATGACCAAGATACTTCATATAATGTATTAACGCTTTTTGCTACAATGAAAAATCAATTATTTGTCAATATGTTAAACTTTGTTGTTCAATATAACGTATTATTTCTCTTTGCATTTTCCCATAAATAATTATAACAATTTCTAGTCTTACCATACGTGCTCGGAAGCCCTGTACTTCAATTCAAATGATTGCTTATCGCGCGTGTTGTCCAATATCTCAAATGTTCCATTCTTTATATCAAAACAAACCAAATAGTAACAGCTATTCACCACCGGAAAAAATATCTATAACAAAATAATTGCACACGAGTTAGAAATTTAAACAAACTAGACCAGTTTCTACCTTTGTTCACTTGTGCTTTTTTTAATAATGTTTCGTAGGGATCGTTAAATAAATTTATACGATGTCGAAGTTGATACGATGTCAACTGTACGGAGTTTCATCAATTGAATATCTTGATGCATTGCGTCTCCAATCGTTTTTGTTAAACTTCTAAAACGTTCATCATCATTCATCACATCCTATTTAATAAAACATTTTAACTGTGATACTACTTACTAATGTCCTTATTAACAATAATTTACAAACAGAAAGATATTACCATTCTCATCATAGGCAAAAATAACCTATATGGTGATTCAGATGCACAGATTTCCTCCTCCAGGTTCAACAAAGCAGCCCATGAATTTATCCATTCGTAGTAGCAGATAACAACTCTTTGATATAATAAATAATAACAAAAAACCTCAAAAGGAAAGTAATCATCCCGAACAATTTAATATATAATATTTTAAACAATACAAATTTTGTTTGGAAATCACTTACGTGTGGTCCGCTAACATTTGCATCATGTAATCATGTACTCTCTTTTCTTGAGAACTTAGTTTCTTGGAAACGTCAACCACTCTTTGTGCAAATGGTGAACGTAATTTATCCAATATGCTTATTCCACGGGTTGATTTCTATTAGTCCCATGTTTAGAATAGTTAGATTTGATGAGACAAACTATAGATATGTATAGATGATAGGTTAAGAGTTAGGAATTATGTAAGTCTGTTATAGACTGACTAGTCAGCTTCAGCTGAGTAGTCAGCGTATAAACAGATATAGAGTTTTCTATGTAAGTACTAGATAGCTCAGTTACTTCTAAGCTGAGATAGGTCTTAAGAGTGAAGACTTGAAGTTTCAAGAACCCAAGATTCAAGAACTCAGCTTGACAAGGTCAAGACTGAGTATGTCATCTCAGCGTCAGAAGTCAGTTACAGAATTTAAGTAAGTTCTAAATTCTGTTATAAACTCTCCATATCTACGAAATTTAAATTAGGATATCTAAACCTAATTTAAACTATCTATTAGTTGGATAGAAATCTCAAACGGAATTAATTAGATATGTTTCAATTAAGAAGTTTGCTACGGTTTTAAAGAAAAGATAAGTTCTATCGTTAAACTGCGATTTGTTCGTAGATATATCAAGTATAAGAAACCTTCTTATGGGTTTTACGTACGTGAATATACGTGAACGTGTGTACGTGAACGAATACCGAACAGAGATACGACTGCATAAGTTGCAAAATTGCATAAGTTGCAAATCGTACGTGTGTTCGTGATGCTTGATACGCGTGTGTTGCGATAACTTTGTAAGTTCAAAGTTCGAGAGAGTTTTCAAGAGTTCTTGTTAATCAGTTTTAACAAGAAGTTCGATCATCAATTAGTTTGTGATTCAAGAGTGTTTAGAGAGAGAGTTGAGATTATAATCATTGTAATATTAAATCATCATGTTGATTTGATTAGACAGTGATAATAGTTATTGTTCTGGTTGATAATTGAATATACATTTGATTAATTTGTTTAATTGTTTAAAGTGTATTCAACCCCCCCCCCCTTCTACACTGTATCGGTTGCTTGTTCACCCTCTTTGGGACCAACAACTGGTATCAAAACAAGTTTCTTCATAAGTTGAAGATCAAGATCTGCTGTGAAGAGGTTAAGATGTCTACTAGCAAGCAATCAAGTCATATACCAACAATGGCGGCAAAAATGTGTCCTATCTTTGATGGCACTGACTATCCTATGTGGAAGTTTAGAGCCATGCTATATCTGAAGTCTGTGGATCACATGATGAGTACCGTGATTCAAGATGGCCCAATCATACCAATGATCCATATTACTGCCACTGACAAAACTGTTATGTGGAAGTTTAGAGCCATGCTATATCTGAAGTCTGTGGATCACATGATGAGTACCGTGATTCAAGATGGCCCAATCATACCAATGATCCATATTACTGCCACTGACAAAACTGTTCCCTCTAGAGAAACTCCCAAGCTTGAAGCATCTTGGACTGAGGAAGATCGTAAACTGTTCAACCTTGACGACAAGGCACAGAGCATTATAGCAAATGCTTTGAGAAATCCTCTTCTGCATACTGTGGCTGGGTGCCAAACTACAAAAGAGATGTGGGATACTCTCAGTGTTACGTATGAAGGCATTGACTTGGTCAAGCAACATAAGAAGAAAAATCTAAGTCGTTCTTATGAAACTTTCTTTGCTAAAAAGAATGAAACTCTGACAGATTTGTTTACCAGATTTCAATGCTTGATAAATGATCTAATCTTGGTAGGTGTCAAGAAAGATGAGAATGAGTTGGTACTCAAGTTCTTGGATGTGTTACCAAAACAATTCAATGAGATCACCATTGCACTTCATGCTGGAGGAACCTTAGGAAAATATGATCTCAGATCTATCTATGGTTTCCTTCTAAATCATCAACAGATCTTGGAACAGAAGAAAGTGGCCCAGCAACAACTAAAAGAATCTATCAATAATGTTGGATCTGCATTAATTGCAGAAAAGAAAAAGAAGGGATCTAAAAAGTCTCAAGCTGAGACTGACTCTGAATCTGAATCTGAGGAAGTAAGTCTTAACTCCGGTTCAGATGATGAAGAGATGGATGCTCTTACTGAACAAATGGCAATATTAGCAAGAGACTTTAGACAGTTCAGAAGAGGAAGGGGTCAATCTGACAGAAGCAAAAGTGGTAAGTCTACTTTTGACCCTAAGAAAGCTAAGTGCTATAACTGTCAAAGGATAGGACACATAGCCGTTGAGTGCAGAGTTAAGAAGGGAGAATCAGCTTCAGTAGCTGACAAGAATGCCTACAGAGCTGATAAATATAAAAAGAAATATCAAAGACTCAAAGGCAAGCCAGATGAAAACACCAAAGGTCTTCTTGCTAAGACTTGGGATACTAAATCATCTACTTCAGATGATGATGAGCCAGATAGGTGTTTGATGGCCATTGAGGATGAAGAGGAACAAGTTGACTATGAGCTAGAAGACAGTTCCTTTGATGAGGATCTAGCAGAAGCGGCTAAGCAAAGTAAGCAAACCAGTAACTGGGATCCTGCCTCAATGTATAAGGTAAATAACTTTAGCTCTTACACTGATGAACAAAAATGTCTAATGTTCAACTATCTGTTGAATGACTTCAAAACCTCTCTCACAGTTCAGTCTAGTTTGAAAACTGAAATTTCAAAATTAAAAGATGAACTTAATCACTCTCAAACTCTCTTAAATGCTGGTAAAAAGATTCAAAGTGATTATGAATGTCGGCTTCATATAAACAAACTTCTAAGTGAAGAACCACAAGAATCAAAAGAACAAGCTGACAATCTAAGAAAGATCTATGAATCTTGGTGTAAGTCATCAAGAGAAGCAGAAAAGTGTATTAACCAGCAGATACCAAATCAAGTAAAAGCAGTGCTAGGGGGAGATTATAGTGCTGCTGCTGATGAAATCATCGAAGATCAAGTCAGTCTTGAAGACAAAACGATGAAATCAGATGATATACTCCCAAGAACATTCTTTAGAAACAAGGATGGGAGGCAGGTCAAAACCAATAAGTTTGTGAGACCAATCCAAAGTCCTCAGGTTATTCACACAAACCATCAAGCTGAATGTTCCAGATCCAACAAAAACTGTAAGTCAGTTTTCAAGAGATTGGATTACAATCCTATGAGAACAACTGTTTTTGACAGAATATCTCACGTAAACTCAAAAAGACATAACTCTCAAGCCAGATATGAAAGGATGTCTAAAAACAGGAAGTTGTCTGTAAGTCAGACTTCACCAAATAAAGGTAACCATAAAGCTGACAAAGGTAAGTCCAAAGTCAGTGAAAATCAAGTAGACAGACTGCCTAAAAGGATTGAAAGGTTATCCACATCTTATGACCCTAAAACTGAATCCAAATTTAATGTTGGAAAACTGAAAGAAATCACCCAAACACCCATTTTTAGAAGAAAATGCTATAAGTGTGGTGATAGAGGTCATGAGGCCAAAGATTGTGTAAGTACCAATCTTAGACCTGAAAACGAAAAGGATGACCAGTCCAAAACAAACCCAGAATCTGTTCGAGCTGATCAATCAAACTCTAAAGGATAAGCTAAGTGCTCATCCCTAGGACCCACCAAACAGTGGGTTCCAAAAAGAAACTAATGTGTTTAGTTGATCATGTGCAGGGCTCCTACAAGTGGTATCTAGACAGTGGATGCTCAAGGCACATGACAGGAAGCAAGGGGATTCTAAGTGAATTCCAAAACAATGAAGGACCCAAGGTGATATTTGGGGATAATTCTCAAGGAAGGACTAAAGGTTATGGAAAGATAACTGCTGGAAAAGTCACTTTCAAAAAGGTACCATATGTTGAAGGCCTTAAACACAATCTGATAAGTATCAGTCAACTGTGTGATGAGGATTATGAAGTCACCTTCAGAAAACATGCAGGGACAATTTATGATAAGAAGGGAAAACCAATATTAATGGCAAAAAGAGAGGGAGATATCTATTTGTTAGATCTCAGCTCCGCAGATCCTTCAACTGAAACCTGCTTGTATTCTGACTTAACTCTCAAGCTGAGTTGGTTATGGCAAAAAAGACTATCTCATTTAAATTTCAAATATATCAACAAATTGTCTAGCAAAGAGTTAGTCTCTGGTCTACCTAAGATCACATTTGCTAAAGACAAACTCTGCTCGGCTTGTGAAATGGGAAAACATCATAAGGGATCCTTCAAGTCCAAACAGAATTTTTCAATCACAGAACCATTGCATATGTTGCATTTGGACCTATTAGCACCCCAAGCCTAAGTGGTAAAAAGTATACTCTAGTGATTGTTGATGAGTTCATAAGATTCACTTGGGTAGTCTTCTTAAAAGCTAAAAGTGAAGCTGCATATGAGTTAATCAGCTTCATAAGACAAGAAGAGTTGCAAAAGGGTAAGTCTCTTAAACAACTCAGAAGTGATCATGGGACTGAGTTCAGAAACTCAACCCTTGAAGGCTTTTGTGAAGAGAAAGGAATTATCCAGAATTTCTCATTTGTAAGAACTCCACAACAAAATGGAGTTGCTGAAAGGAGAAATAGAACCTTAATTGAAGCTGCCAGAACCATGCTATGTGAGGCAAAGCTCAAGCTGAGCTTCTGGGCAAAAGCTGTAAGTACAACCTACTATACTTAGAATAGATCGATTATAGTTAAAAGACATGGTAAAACACCTTACGAGATGTATCATGGCAGAAAACCCAACATTGGATACTTCCACATTTTTGGTTCAACATGCTATGTGCTAAACCAAAGAGATCAGCTCCATAAGTTGAAACCCAAAGCTGATCAAGGGATATTTGTTGGATATTCTTCAATCTCCAAAGCTTACAGAGTCTTTAATCTCAAAAGAAAGGTAATTGAAGAGTCAGTACATGTTACGTTTGATGAGACAAGTATTGATGAATCCAATAGAGTTCAAGCTGACCCAGTTAGTCTGAGTGAGCTTGAGAGGAACAAAGAAGATCTCACATCAAATCCCATGTATGTTATGGATGATTCTGATGATGATGATAACCCTGACAAATGTGCCTCATCGAAAGAAGTTATCAATATTGAAGATAATCAGCTTGAGAGTCTCGGTGAATCATCAGGTACATGTCAGATTGAAGATCTAAGTGATCTTCCAATTCCTACTCAGACTGAAGAAGTAAGTCCTATTCAGCCTGAGAGACACTACTCCAACTCCAACTCAGACCCAGAACCTCAGTCTCTCAGTACAACCTTCAGAGTATTAAAAAATCATCCTCTTGATGATGTCATTGGGAACATTGAAGATGGTGTGCTAACTAGATCTAAGGCAAATGCAAACTATGCAGCCTACTCTAGTTTTCTATCTCAAATGGAACCAAAGAAGACTGAAGAGGCGCTAAAAGATGAAGATTGGATTGAAGCTATGCAAGAGGAGCTAACAGAATTTTAAAGAAATAAGGTCTGGACCCTTGTCCCTGCCCCCAAAGGAAAAACAATTATAGGCACTAAGTGGGTCTATAGAAATAAAATGGACAAGGATGGAGTAGTGATCAGAAACAAGGCAAGGCTAGTAGCTCAGGGATATCGACAAGAAGAAGGTATTGATTATGATGAGACCTTTGCCCCTGTTGCAAGGATTGAAGCTATAAGGCTGTTTCTAGCCTATGCAGCCTTCAAAATCTTTAAAGTGTATCAAATGGATGTTAAAAGTGCATTCCTAAATGGAGCACTACAGGAGGAGGTCTATGTGAAACAACCCCCTGGTTTTATTAATTCTAAACATCCAGATTATTTCTATAAGTTAGACAAGGCTTTGTATGGACTCAAGCAAGCTCCAAGAGCCTGGTATGATACACTGTCCACCTATTTGCTCTCAAATGATTTTGTTAGAGGAAGTATTGACAAAACTCTATTCATAAGAAAGAGCAGAGGACATGTCATTCTGGTTCAAATCTATGTGGATGACATTATCTTTGGTTCAACAAACCAAGGTCTGTGTGATTGGTTCTCTAAGATAATGTCTAATCAATACAGAATGAGCATGATGGGTGAGATGATGTACTTTTTGGGACTTCAAATCTATCAGAAAGAAGATGGTATATTCATTAATCAGAGCAAGTATGTCTTTGATCTGATTAAGAAATATGGATTAGACTCAAGCCATCCCGCAAAGTCTCCAATGTTACACAATGTCAAGCTACACAAGGACATTGATGGAAAATCTGTATGTCACACTACATATAGAGGAATGATAGGTTCATTACTCTATTTAACAGCAAGCAGACCTGATATAATGTTTGCTACATGTGTTTCTGCATGATATCAGGCTGATCCAAAGGAATCACACTTGCTAGCTGTTAAAAGAATACTCAAATATCTGTAGGGAACACCAAACTTAGGTTTGTGGTATCCCAAAGGATCAGGATTTGAGCTGATAGGGTACTCAGATTCAGACTTTGCAGGATGTGGTCTTGATAGAAAGAGTACTTCTAGAGGATGTCAACTTTTGGGTGGAAAATTAGTTAGCTGGACAAGCAAGAAACAAAACTCAGTGGCAATTTCAACAGTTGAAGCTGAATATGTAGCTGCAGGGAGCTGTTGTGCTCAAATACTGTGGATGCAGCATCAGCTTTAAGGACTTTGATTTGCAATATTCAAAGACTCCTATGTTTTGTGACAATCAAAGTGCTATTGCTATTACACACAACCCAGTATTTCACTCAAGAACCAAACACATTGAGATAAGACATCACTTCATCAGAGATATTGTAGAAAAGGGAAAGATAGAGTTAGTCTTCATTGAGACTGAAGATCAGCTTGCAGATATCTTCACTAAACCAATTGAAGGCACAAGATTTACAACTCTACTCGGCAAGCTTGGCATGCTCAACCCTTAATCGGTATGTTCCACTCTTTATCTTTGTTAAATTTTTGCTAAGTGCTATATTTGACTAAGTGTCAACATCTGAGCAGAGTGCTCAATCTGAAGCTGAGTGCTCCATCTAAGCTGAACACTCAGGATCAGCTGAGTATTCTGTTCCATAGTGTGGTCAGTTCCATATGGATAGGTTAGTCCTAACAAATGGTATGTCCAATAATATGGTAAGTCCAACATATTTATGGTGTGTCCGGTAAATAAACGTCAGTCGTTTAGAAATTTTTATGATATATTCTTTTCATAAAATATCTTTTCAATATAACAATGTGCGTTTGGGTAACTAACAATAAATATAGCCGTTGTAACAAACTGCGTAGAAGTTTTTTTACGGTAACGGTCATATTTATTACCCTCCGATAACGGTAACTTTTCTCTCACATTGAAAAGGTATAAATAAGAGAGATTTTTTTATCATATTTCGTTTAAACTTCCAAAATATTCTTATCTCTTAAACCCTAACGTTGTTGTGTGCAGAGTTCATTGCTCAGTGCGAATCCTTATTATTGCTAAGTGCAATCCATTACGATAAGTTCGATTTCAATGGAGGGTTATACTCTTAATCTGACTGAACAAATGATCCGTGGTGGAAATTTCAAGAACAACGCACTCCCCACCTACAAACAAAACAATGTCATCGCCTCTATCGACATTCCGAAGTCCAAAATTGGCAGAGGATATGAGGAGTGGGTCTCCTACATTCGCAAGGGACCCCTGGCACATGCATTTCTTCATGGTCCTGCTGTGCTCGTCCCTCAACTTCTCACTGAATTCTGGTATACGTGTAAACTGGATGCAACTTAACCGGTTATACGGGGTACAGTCCTAAGTGGACAAGTGGCGATAGAAGTTGATGTAAACTGTCTCCGCCGAATTCTTCATCTCCCGATTCATAATCAGTATGAAGCGACGGTTTCTAGGGAAACATCACAAAGTGTTTTACCCTTAATGGGTCATCCTCAAGTGATTGGTGTCATACGGAAATCTATTTTCCAGACGGCATGGGGATTTATGGTATCCACTGTGGTTCGTTCCCTTGGATACAAGGTGGGTGGCCTGGATAATGTGAATGACTTTGAAATGAAACTATTATACAACTTATTTTATGATCGACGAGTGGATTACGCTGAGTTGATCTTTGAGGCATTCAAGTCATTGGTGACCAAGAACATAAGGGGCACCATTGTACCCTTCGCAAGATTTATTTCCATGGTCATCGAGGACAGATTGGGTAGAAGATATATTGCTCAATATGAGTTAATCTCTACTCCTGTTCTCAGCTACAGAATGTTCGACCATGATATTTTCCCTGGGTACCCTACAATGAGTGCTCAGATGAGGGTGTATGTACAGCTTCCGACTCCTGAGTCAAGTCAAGCCGCGACAGAGGAGGAAGCTGCGGAAGAAGTGGGTGATGATGCTGGTACTGATGCTGAATCCTCTCAAGCTGATCAACCTAGGGCTCAGCTCAGACCCCGTACTCAAATTATTTCATCCACCACTTCGAGTTCTGAGCAAAGGAGTCTGTTTCCTAGCTCTGAGTTTCCACTGCTAGGTGCAGCAGGTATACTTTCGCAACCCTTATCTCCTCTCTCTTTTACTTCTCCATCTCCAAACTTAGGAGATAGGACTGAGTCAAGCCAAACTCAATCTAACCGCTCTCCTCCACCTCCAACATCTCCATCTATCTTACAATCTACAGCCAACCTTGGTCAGCCCACTGCTACCAAGGAGATATCCTACACCTATACAAGGAAGACTGCCAAAGGTGGTCCTTCACCTCAAAAGGACTCTGGAGTTGATATCACATTGATACCTCCACCGGCAAGAGCTGAGGGGGAGACACCTTCTCTTAAGGTGCCAACCTCTAGGTTCAGTTCAACCCTTAAGCCTATACCGGGTATGGTGTCTACTCAGCCCATACTTACTAGTGCCATGGGAGAGCCTACTTCTGTGCCTTCACAGCCCCATGAAGGTAACATTGAAATACTGACCAATCCCCAGGGTCAAATACCCCCTCCTCACCACTAAGCCTAGCTCGCTCCACTACCATACCTATCGACATTGTTCATTCTTCTCTTCCATTCTTACACACTCTAACACGACCTGTCAATGAACCTTTCATACACCAGGAAGGTTTACAGGGTCCGCATTTTGGCCCCCTTGATTCCGTAGGTCAGCACCAACCTTTGGATATGGGACCCACATCTCACCAATTGCGGAACACTCAACAGCCACTCCTATGGTGGAAATACACTCTTCCACTAGACAGGAGGACGTTGAGGTACGAAGAAGACCTGTGGAGCCAAAGCTGATAACCACCGATGCTCAAGTGATTATGAAATATCTACAAACTCAGTTTGAACTCCTACACAGGAAGAGGAAAGATGACAAAGCCAAGTTGATGCGCAAACTTAATGATTTGTCAACTTCAGTAGCCAACTTGGAAAGCTTTGTGCTCAAATTCAACCCTCCCCTATTGATGATGACAAAAAGAGGGAGGAAGAATCAAAGAAGTGTGACGATAAGGTTGAGGGGGAGCATACATAGGAAGTACAATTTGAAGAAGCTCATGATTAGTTTATGAGTACTGTAGATCATCCTTCTCAACAACAACAGGCTCCAACAGTCCAAATTACCACACCTTCACAAGCTCAACCAGAAACTCCACATGAAGAAACATCTCAAGCTGTTCACACCAACCTTCCTCAAGCTAAATTGCCAAAATTTGTTGAAGCTGAGTCCGTTCCAACTTCACAAATAGATAAAGGGAAGAGTAAGGTGTTTGAAATGGTAAAAAGAAAGAAAAGATGTGTTATGCCTCTAGCAAAAAGAAGAAAGGTTATCATTGCTGAGCCTGAGCCTGAGCAACAAGGTAAGTCTCAATTAGTTGCATATGAATCTGACTCAAGTGATGAAGTTGATGCAGCACAGAAAGCCAGTGACATACTTGTTGAGCAAATGTTACAAGAGATGGCTAAAGAACTAGGCATAACAGTGGAGGAAATAAAAGAGAAGCAACGACAAGCTAAAATTCAACAAGAAAAGCCTAAAGCTGAGGCTGCCAGAGCTGAAGCTGAAGCTGACTATTCTGGTCCTAGAGCTGTCCCAATTCCCTACGCAGATGTGGATCTAAGGCATTGTTATAAAAGAACACATTTTAATAACAAGATTGAATCAATTACACTGAGTAGAAAAGGAGAATTGGTAATTATCAACTTTGTACTAGACAACAAACAAGAAATTAGTCAAGATATGAGATGTCTGTACAAGTTGGGGTTCTCAGAATTAAAGATCGTAGCCACAACTATCAAGCAGATGAAAAAGAGTCAAATCAAACAAGAGATAGTTGATGTGCTTAAGACAATCTTCATAAGAATTGATCAGCTAGGTGAGATCCCTGCTGATGAAATTAATACTTTCCTGAATCAAGGCAAAGCTACAAGAGTTAGAGCAGCGAGCCAGAGAGCCAAAAGAGACATCAGTTTACAAGTTCCAGAGGGAGTTGAATTTAGAGAAAACACTTATATCACTCAACCTTTGGAAGGATTCTTGTATCTTGATGTGGAAGGTAATCAATGTTTCTTGAGGATAGCAGATCTTCATTTGGCAAATCTGGAATTGATTCTGTACTTGAGAATTCTATGTGATGACTCAACTCAGAACTCAGTATTCAGATATCATCTCAACAAAGATATCAGATCAAGGAAAACTGAGTTGAGAGAGATGCCAGAGGGTGAAGAGATTGTAAATGATGCTATCAAGAAAGCTGCAATTTGGGAACTTAAATGTCATGATATGTGATTAGAAGTTGGAGATCCTATTGATTAGATAGATTAGTTCTATAATTTTGTAAGCACTAAGTGTGCAAAAGCTAATCATAGTGATTAAGCTACAATGTAAATGATATGTTCATTAATACAAACTCAAGTTTGATATGTTCAAATTTTTTTTATTACTTGATATGTTCAAAATTATGTTTGATATGTTCAAACAGACAGCTTTGTAAGTTTAAGCTGATGATTGATATGTTCAATTACAAACTGATATGTTCAGTAGTATAAGTTTTGTAAGTTCAGAACTTAAATTAATTCTGATAAGTTCAGAATCTAAGTAGTTGTATATTCAAATACATTATTTACAAGTCTTATAATAGATTTGTAACATAAACATCTTGTAAGTTCAAGATACGTGAATAAGTATGGATCAGTTCAATACTTATTTCAAGAACTAACTTTGGTCAGTTCCAGAGTGGTTCGACATAATTCTATTAACCTATACCTACTTTGATTCAATATTTTATCATCATCAAATAGGGGAGATTGTTAGTCCCATGTTTAGAATAGTTAGATTTGATGAGACAAACTATAGATATGTATAGATGATAGGTTAAGAGTTAGGAATTATGTAAGTCTGTTATAGACTGACTAGTCAGCTTCAGCTGAGTAGTCAGCGTATAAACAGATATAGAGTTTTCTATGTAAGTACTAGATAGCTCAGTTACTTCTAAGCTGAGATCGGTCTTAAGAGTGAAGACTTGAAGTTTCAATAACCCAAGATTCAAGAACTCAGCTTGACAAGGTCAAGACTGAGTATGTCAGCTCAGCGTCAGAAGTCAGTTACAAAATTTATGTAAGTTCTAAATTCTGTTATAAACTCTCCATATCTACGACATTTAAATTAGGATATCTAAACCTAATTTAAACTATCTATTAGTGGGATAGAAATCTCAAACGTAATTAATTAGATATGTTCTAATTAAGAAGTTTGTTACGGTTTTAAAGAAAAGATAAGTTCTATATTTAAACTGCGATTTGTTCGTAGATATATCAAGTATAAGTATAAACCTTCTTATGGGTTTTACGTACGTGAATATACGTGAACGTGTGTACGTGAGCGAATACCAAACAGAGATACGACTGCATAAGTTGCAAATCGTACGTGTGTTCGTGATACTTGATACACGTGTGTTGCGATAACTTTGTAAGTTCAAAGTTCGAGAGAGTTTTCAAGAGTTCTTGTTAATCAGTTTTAACAAGAAGTTCGATCATCAATTAGTTTGTGATTCAAGAGTGTTTAGAGAGAGAGTTGAGATTATAATCATTGTAATATCAAATCATCCTGTTGATTTGATTAGAGAGTGATAATAGTTATTGTTCTGGTTGATCATTGAATATACATTTGATTAATTTGTTTAAAGTGAATTCAACCCCCCCCCCTTCTACACTGTATTGGTTGCTTGTTCACCCTCTTTGGGACCAACAATTTCCTACTTTCACCGTCTACCTTCTTTACTTTGGGCTTAATACTTCGGATAGGGGTGGCTTGCATGACCACTTCTTGATTTGCGATTACAGGAGTTATAACCAACTCATGCAAATTTACACCATCGAATTCTTGTGTCAAACACAGGCAGAAATTTGGGTTTTCAGTTTGATCATCAGACTTTGTACCTCGATTGCCACTTTTAGTGACGTTTTCAAAGGCTTTATCTATCTCCAAATTAAAAGATGGGCTGAAATCTTGTAACATCCTCAGATTGGGCCTAGTCGTGTTCGAATCTAGTACGTCAAAAACTCTATTTAAATATTGAATAAAAGAATTATATAAATATATATAATTGATTAAGTGGAAAATAGAAGAAAATAATAAAAAAATAATAAAATAAAAATATTATTAAAAATAGATAAGAATAATAAATTATTAAATGCTTTAGAACGAGGTTTCCAAATATATTCCTGTTAGTTAAAACGGGTATTTGTGCGTTAAGTTCTAAGTTGGAAAGGGGAACGAGATACCCACTTGTGGATATTATCAACCCACAAGTAGGCACCTATTGTACCCACGTATACCACAAAACACAGACAACTCTTTCCTTTCTCTCATTAGTTGTGTTCTTGTGTGTTTGACCTTGAAGAAGAAGAAATCAATTGAAGAATCAAGCAAGCTACAATCTTTGTTGCTAAATTCAATTTGTAATCTGCTGTTAATAATTCCCAAATCCTCTCCATCCTTGTGGTAAGTTCTTGTTCCTTGTTCTTCATTTTCACCAAGTCTAGGTTCAATTAATTGATACCAATAATTAAGTTTGTTGATTCTAATCAGTTCCTAATTGGTTTCTAAGTCAATAGCAACCAAAATCTGTAATTAAAATGAAGTTCTTGATTGATTTTGGAAAGAAATGGTAAATGGGTCAAAAATGATGATTTTGATCCCAAACACTGAATTGGATGTTTAGAGGTATAGAAGTTGTTGTTTTGGCTTAGTTTTGAAGGGTACTTTCATATGTGAATGATTGAAATTGGCTGGAAATTGGTTTTGGTAAAATTTGTTTGGAAACCAGTAGGTTCTGTCGAACCTGCTACTGTAAATGGAAAGGCACGGGTGTGCCTCTCAAGAACAGGCCGTACCCTAGGGCGTACCCTGGGAGGCACGGCCATACCTCCCAAAGGTACGGGCGTGCCTAACCCTAGCAAATCCGGGGGTGCCCTGCAGTCACAGGGGGGGTACCTGAGTATCAGGTGTGGGGCATGCCTTGCTAAGTCCGGGGCGTGCCTTGCTTCTGGCATATTCTGTTTTAACAAGGTTCTGATATCTAGAAACTCTTTTAGGTACACCAGTTGGTCCAGGAGCATTGGTATCATAGTATATTTTATTAGCTCGTAAGGTGAGTGCCTGATAACATAACAATTAATATATCTATAACATATATTAACAATGAATTGAGAATTGTATACCATGACTTGTACACACATTTGATTAAGTGTAGGTTGCATGATGATGCTAGATTTAATATGTTGACACCGTATAATACGCACTTGATTAAGTGTAGATTGTATAGCATGATGATGCTAGACTTAACTTATTGATACACAATGATATGCACTTGATTAGGTGTATATTATGTTGATATATGATTATGTGCGCGCAATGAAGATCCGATTAGATCAGATATGTGTTTGTGAACGATCCGGACCCTAAGGACAAAGCTTTCCTACAACAAGAACAAAGCTGTTCTACATTAAGGACTAAGCAGTTCTCCTTGGGTATAGCTTATGGCTGTACACAGAGGAATCGGTTGATTCCAAAACGCAATGGTGGACCGCTTTACAGCGCACCCACCAGAGCGGTTGATGTGTCTGGTACCCCAGTTTGGTGCATTGAGCCGGGTTAGCTCCCCTGCGAGATATGTCGCCTTCTGACTACTTTAGCTTATCGCGAGATGCTAGGATAGAACTGTTTGAGCATGGTTGATGATATGTGATATGTTTATATTGATTACATGCTATCTTGTACTCACTAGCTATTATAGCTAACAGATACTACTTCTCACATGTGCAGGTGATCCTCAGTGAGCTTGGGACCCTGCAGGTAGTTAACTTTTTTAGGAGGAACACTGTTTTTGATTAACTCTGATGTTATGTATGTTTGTAAACTACTAATGGTCGAACGGTTCAGTATCGGTAACACGAAACATCGTATGTGGCAATTTTTGAATGTATAATATTTGCCACTTGTTTTATTTTTCGCTGCGTGTTTTAAATGAAAAATATAAATTAGTATTTTAAAAAGAAAAATTTGGTTTTCGAAATGGCGGTGTTACAAATCTTGTGTCAAACCAAGGCTGAAACTTGGTACTTCAGTTTGACCAACATAATTTGTACCTCGAGTGCCACTCATAGTCACCCTTTCAAACGCTTTATCTATCTCCAGATTTAAAGATGGACTAATTTGTGTGACAGGTAGATTTAGAGTATGTTCATCAGTTTCCTTACTGTCTGAAGTACTTCTCTTTTGATGAACATTAATGTGACACTCATCATCTACCGCCAATCTTATTAACTGACTATTGTTTGATTGTACATTTAATATCTAACTTATACATCTTCAATATTGATCACAATTATTTAAATGTAATGATGTTGATATCGTCTAAAATATGCATATCATTTATATCCGATATCTTATTGTTTGATTGAATTATTATGATGAATTAGATTAATTATCTACTTAATTTATTATAATATGTGTTTTAGGGAACTTGGAAGAAGAAATAGAGAATTTGATGAGAAATGATGAAAAAAAGAGAGAAAAACTGACATCTTTGACACCTATTTAATGTTTTGGTCATACCTCACTCATACGAATTTAAAACGAGGTGATTCAAAAAGCTACTGTAATTAGACATGGCTTTTTATCTCAAAGTGGGGGAAGGCAGCGAATAAGAAAAGAAGAAGGGAAGAACACAAAGTTGATGGTTGTTGAATTACAAAGTAAGAGATATTTCATATATATATGGCGGCTGACGTTCTAATTAATTTGAGAATGTAAATGGGCCAAGAATGAATCATGTGGGCTTCTTATCAAATAATAGAAGGAACTATTAGGCGTGAGAAGGGGATTAACGATAGATATATTTGATACGGCGGCTGCGCACACAAATATAAATATTCGAAAAGCGGTAGTCGACGAGAGAAAAAGGATGCGACGGTTTTAAGGGAGCGATCAGTAGTGGAGAGGAGAGGCTACAACATCTGCAGGGTTAACTTGGGTTGCTACCATCGGTCTATAATGGTTTGCAATTTCTGTTTTACTTTGTTTTTGTTTTCTAATTTGTCTATGAGTAGACCTTTCTTGTATTTACCGTGATGAACGAACCCTAGGCTTTGATTTGTAATCTTTATTTCTAATATATGAGCTGGTTTTGTTTATGCTTAATCATGAACCTTGAGTTTTTGATCTTAACTTTTGCTGACTGTTAGATACAGTTTGTGCATGCTCTGAGACAATGACTTGCATGTGTATTTTCTTCTGGATTATTGTTTGCTTGTTCTGAGATAATGACGTTTGCATCCAATCGGATAGATAACTTTTCTGAGACAATGATGGTTAAGATTATTCGGTAATAACCATAGATAAAAGTTCGAGTTCAATTCACCATACAACGAGAGTTAAGTGTGTTTTGGAAAGGTTAAGTCATAATCGGATTAGTAGGTCGTATTAACTATGTTTATAACAAATTGAACTTAGAGGGAGTGATTCACCGGTGAATACATCTCTGTCAACTGATTTCAACTTCTTGAAATTGTTTCCATATTTACTTCTTTAACTCAAAACCCCCTCTTTACTTTTAAAGCCTTTTAGTGTAACTAGTTTATTTCTTAATAGTATATTCCATAACTATTCCCCGTGAAGACGATCCTGGTGTTACCTGGTTTACTACTATACGATCAGGTGCGCTTGCCACTTAGTGTGTCGGTCAAACAAGGTTATATTAGTGTTTAAATTTAAGACTGATATTCGCGTATCAGATGTGTAATTACTTTTCTTTTCTATTACATACATGTACGAATAATTCTTATATTGAACAGAGTTAATTTATACACATAATACTTAATACATTCATAGTGTTTACCATTCTTACATCATCCCCACATTTACAAGTTTTACAAACAACCCTTGTAAATATAAATTGCCTACTGCTACATAATCAATACATATTGTTAGTTATACAAATCGCAACAACAATTGTTTTACTCCTTTAATCATACTCCTTACCTTTTAGATTTTCATACATTTCCTTAAGGACATCATCCAGCATGCTCACCTTCCCTTCCCAGTCCTCGATCACGACATTGTTTGGAAACTTTGAAGTTGTCTCCTTGGCAGTCTTTAATAACTCATTCTTTTCTGCTATTATCAATTGCATTAAAGTTTCCATTTGCGAAACATACTCCTGCTACAACACACTGTGTCAAAATATGAAATCAGGCATATATATGAATTTAAAAAAAATATGCAACCTTATCGGTTGATGGTCCAGTAACATCTTTCGATTTGTCAATAGTGTTGTTCCCCATACTTTCTGTCTCATTGGACGACGGTGGTATGTACCTTAAATTTATTAGTTTAAAAAATCAATAGAAGAGTCAACAAGCATTCAATAGTCTACATAGATATTTAGTACCGATAATGAAACATTATATTCAAGTAAATCACATTTAAATCTTACAACAATTATACTAGTATAAATAATTCTACAATTATGTACCTTTTTGCAAGTCTTGCTTCAAAGAACCCACCCACTGACTCTCTCCGTTTTAGCATCTCTGTCGTCCAATTCATCATGACGAGCCTCGCTCGGTTCACATCAATACCTTTGCAAGTAGTACCATCTACATAAGCAAGACTCACAAAACCAACAACTTTTTAATCAGAATAATGATTCATCCTAACACTGAATAATTCACCAAAAACCATGTTCAATAATTCACAACAGTCCATGTTCAATAATTGTCCAAAATTGAACTAATAAAATAAAATATTACAATTGCAAGTATATATATCATACAGTGTTCCATACTGAATACAATACCATGTCATCACCTGTTCATTATTGTTTATCATATGACATGAATTTTTTCAACTATTAATCACCCATTCATTATTGTATTTCGAATCTCATGCTCTCTAAATTTATGAATATGTATAAAAAACCATATATTAAATAAAAGTATTCAATACTGAAAAAAATAGCATGTATTACAAATAACAAGTTCATTACTGTATAAAATATGACTTCCTATTTCATGCGACTTATATGTAGTTCATCATTTTCACGTATTTTAAATAACATTAATACTGCATATAATAAAAAGAGTGTTTTTTGGAGATGTAACATGTTTATTCATATTATAAAATACCTACCGTCAACAATGTGATTAGACCCGCAAAGAAACAATGTTCATCATCTTTTTTCCAACCTTTCTTGCAATTCTTTAGACAATTGAATATGTATTCGCACCAATCTATCGATTTCACATTAAAATCTTTTCTCAAATACCGAAGTATGGATAGATCACATTTTCTCCTCAGCAAGCTCCGCCCCATAGTGTTCACAAACAGAACCAAAAAGATGATCACGAAATCCCAGTCAGCTTTCTTGCTTAAAACGATTCTCCTCAATACATCATTTGATGTTATTTCCTTCTTCTCAAACTGCTTTCTCCAATTAGTTACTATTTCATCCTCTTCTTCTGGAATTTCGATTATGTCTATTGGCCTACCACCCATAAAAACTCCGAGCATTTCAAAGACAGAAGTCTTTATAAGCTTTATAGCACCACATTTCAATTTGATTTCCATTTTTTTCCATCAAAATAGTCAACAACAAAGTACCCAAGCTTCCATGGTATGATATCAATTCTAAACATGGTAAATGGACCAAACCCAAGCTTATCCAAACATGTTTTTGCTCATCACTCAACGATTGCATTGTTGTGCACAACGGTTTAGGAGAGGTCCTGGTCCGTATGTATCTCCGAATATTGTAGTGGCAACCTCATCGACAACAGACGTACTTTTTTCCCCCTTTTTTTTTTCTTGCTAACTACATTATCCTCAAAATCAGAATCATCATCTATCAAGATGGTTTTTCTCCTAATGGCTGATTTGGTCATCTTCTCAACCCCTAATTATTAAAGTAAACATCTATAAAAAATGTTCTATGATGGATATAGCTAGAGAAAAAATATACATTAAAATTTGTTCAGGTATGAATATTACTATTCATGCATAATAATAAACATATAAAAAACATTGTTCAGTAATGAACAACTATACAATTATTATTTTTAAAATCATAAACCGTGTATGTATTTTAAAAAGTAAATCAAATACCTTGTTGTTTGCTTTCCTCTATCTTTTCTTTCCCTTTTAATCGTTTACTTACATTCTTCCGTGAATGTAATAGATTAAATAATAAATTCATTTTCTTGATAATTATATCTAAAATCCAACATCTAGCATCTCAATCAATTTATCATTTATCACAAACCTGTTGTTTCATGCTCAATAACCTTCACTTGTTTTCTACTACTTTTCCTCAACGAACCTACCAAACATAGATAATAACGAGGGGTTGTTCAACATAAATTGGAAACATGTTCATTAATTATACCATAATCAACATATCTTCAACTATAAAAAGACAATAAAAATTTGCATTCATTAATAAAAAAAACTTTATTAATAACAAACTAACAGGAATTAATTATATACGTCATACCTTCATTTGGTGAAACCTTTCTCTTCTTAGACGACGACAAATCTTGATGAGCTGGCTTTTCTATGATTGCGTCGGCCTTTTCTTTCCCTTTATACTCTTTAACTGCTTTCTTTGATGACCTCTCTACATCTCAAAATTCAAAATGCATTCTTTGTTAAACTACATTTAACTTTCATGATAAATGTTCAAAACTTTTGTCATGTTTAATATTAATGGAATGTTCAATACTGATTATACGTTTGTTGTTTCTTTGTTTATTACATAATACCTTCCTCCTTTTTGATGACGAAACACCTTTATTATCTTTCATAGATTCTGCAATAAAAAATTTATAATCCTTTCAGCATTCAATAACATATGTGTCCTTTTATACATACAAAAGTTTATTGTAAAATATATGAGTTATATGTTTACCTTCGGTACGTTGTTGGATGGATTCAATCTGTGCAACGTCTCTTTCTTGGATACTCAATCTTGCAGCTAATTATATCAAATAATGATAAATATTATATAGATATTAAATTAATAGTTTTTTAAAAGGCTAAACACTATTATAACCTTGTTTTTTTGTTCTTCTAAAGACCACAACACTTTCTGGAACTATTTTTGTTTCGTCTAAAGCTACACACATATTATAATGTTAGCTTGTTCATTGAACAGATACAGTAACAGACACATTAATACCAAAAAGCAAAAAACAGCACCAAAACTTTTTGAAACCATTTAGTGTTGAACAAGTTAACACACTATAACACAATTCAAGAAGTAAAAAAAATGTTTTTTTGGTGAATATATGTTCAACCTTTTGTCCCTACATCTACTTAAATGTCCATAATACTTAACATTAGTGCACAGAGATGTATGTGTTTAATGTCATTGAACACATACAGTATCAAACGTAGTAATACCAACAAACAAAAAACAGCACCAAAATACTTTTGAAACCATTATCTGTTGAACACCAAAGGTATACCAACAACATTTACTTCACAAATATTTCACAAACACATTAAAGAACAGATAAACGTTAGTTTTCATTACAAATATTAAACCAAACTTTGATTTCCCAAAAAAGGGTATACCAAAACACAATATATACAACTATAACCATTATCTGTTGGTGACCAAAATGAATATGTTTCAAATATGTCCAACTATAACCATTATTTGTTGAACACCAAAGGTATACTAACAACATTTTACTTCATAAACATGTACAAACACATTAAAGAATAGATAAACGTTTGTTTTCATTACAAACATTATACCAAACTTTGATTTCCCAAAAAAGGGTTTAACAAAACACAATATGTATAACTATATCCATTATCTGTTGAACACCAAAATGCATATGTTTCAAATATGTACAACTATAAGCATTATCTGTTGAACACCAAAATGCATATGTTTCAAATATGTACAACTATAAGCATTATCTGTTGAACACCAGCAGTATACTAACAACATTTACTTCACAACTATGTACAAACACATTAAAGAACAGATAAACGTTTGTGTTCATTACAAACATTAAACCAAACTTTGATTTCCCAAAAAAGGGTTTTACCAAAATACATTGATTATTTGCAGAATTATGGAACTATACATTGGATTTCCCAAAAAAAGGTAAACAAAAAAGCCCTAAATTGGTGCAATTATGATGAACATATGCTATTTGTCTAATAGAAGCAACTTAGAACACCGACTTATACTCGATTTCACTAATTTTGCACCTTTACCATGTTTCATCGGAAAAAAATGACTTCAACACGATATTTAGGGTTTCGATTCATACCTTTATATGTGAGTAATCCTTTTTCTATAGGTATGTTCATCTGTCTCTTCTACAGGTTCGTCGTGGAGAACAATCGTCGGAATCGCCAAACCCTAAATCGCTGTTCTTCCTTACTAGCCGCCGGACGCCTCTTTTGTGGTTTAAATCGCCGGTTATGAAGCGTGGAAGTGTTTTAGCGTTCTGGTAAAAGGAAAGGGTTTTTGAAAATTTTAGATATACTAGTTGCGGGAAATCAGAAATCTTTGAGAAAAAGAATGGATTACGTAATCTAAATTTATTTTTTAAAAGATTGATTATATATACCATTTTACATGTTTCCCCTTTTGTTTTTTTTATTTAAAAAACTTGTTCAATTAATTACAAAAATGCCACCTTATTATTAGCCTTTGATCTATTTATTCTGTGGCTCAGATCGCTTCTCGCACTTTTCGCAAATAAGGAGCTTTTCGCATGAACCTCTCCTATATATATATATATATTATGTCATTGAGAAGTGATAGGTTTATCAAGATTGAAGGATGAAGGCATTTTGATCCAAGAGATTTTGCCTCGGAGCATGGGGTGTATTAGATTAAAGTATCACATGCTTCAAGCCACATCAGCATAACACACTGCATGCTTCAAGTATGCTTATACCTCGTACTACTTATGTTTCGCATGTTTTAAATATTTTTTGTTTAAAAAAAAATACCCCATCTCTTATTTTCTGTCTTTCTCTTTCATCTCTCGTGCAAGGCCTTATCATCCACTATTTTTACCTCTAGTGGGGTTTCTCTTATCATCCGCTATTTTTACCTTGTGGGGTTTCTAATTTCTCGGGCATGCCATCCAATTTATCACAAAAAGCATGAGATATGAAGGACCGACTCGCTCCAGAGTCAAATAACACAAGTGCTGGTACAGAGTTTACAAGAAAAGTACATGCGACAACATCTAGCTTGCCTTTGGCTTCCTAGGTGGTGAGCTGGAAGGCACGTCCCTTTCCTCTTAGAGTTTCTTTCCTTTTCTCTTCCTTCCCATCATGTACTTCGTTGTATGGCCGGTGCAGGCACCTTGACATTCCCTGCCTTTATTCATGATCTTGTTATCTGTCTTAGGTTGTTTTATGATCTTGAGATCTCACGAGAGTTCCGTAGTTTTACATAACCGGGTACATAGATAAAATATATATTTCCTAATGGTTTTTATGTGAATGCACTTAATGGTTTAATATTATTAATTGTTCTATGTGTACTTATACGATCCATGTATGCTTACAAGGTTGTGACTTGCATGTTTGATTGCTTACGGTTTATACATTTAATTATGCTATTTACATATATGTACATGAACACTTACGGTATACGGAGCTATTAGGTTTGAATGATCTTTTAGGTAAACGTGCTAGCCACAAACGGAGTTACAGGGTTTCTAGATAACCTTTGCGACACATGGTATACGGACTCGATTTGGGATGTAGGATGATATGGTGGGCTCAATCACCTACATCACGTGGATGTAAGGAGGAGATGACGGTGGTTTCCGTTTGTACTTACATCTAAACGACGATGCAGTACTCGTACAGTCATGCGGTACTCGTACAATCATGCGGTACTCGTACAGTTGGAGTAGTGAAAGGATTGTCTAATGTACACTCATGAATGGATCGGAAGTAGCTACCCAATCGATGCACGGGTTCCTTACCGTATGATTAGCGAACGGGTTACCTAGCTGGTTGGGGCCCATGGCTAGGGAAAACTTAGCGGGTTACCTAGCGTATGATTAGCGAACGGTATGCGGTACATTGATTGTCATGCGGTATGTGATTACTATGCGGTACGTGAATGGTTATGTGCTAGGGTTGTTTAAACCATATACATGGTTTATGCTATGTGGGACTCTCGGCGTGGGTCAAACGATTCGAGTGAATAACTGTTAATTCACTTAATATTTAAACGATTCAAATTTGTAATGGTTTAAATACGGTGTGACACCGTGGTACTATGGGTTTACAATTAGTATGTTTACGGGTTTAAGACTTCCGTTGCTATTGGCTATTTAATATTGGAAATTTTTGGTAAATGGTATTTTTGGAAATCATGGTGTTACAGGTTCTGTGATCCACTTATAGAGTTCATGGGTTGCTCCACTTATAGCGAATTAATTTTGAGTTGGAACCCCACAAACTTACATGATATGAGAGTAAGGTCTACCCATGGTTGATCAAAGACCACACGGACTTCGTAACCCATGAGTATCCACGTATTATGCGCGGAAAAAAAGAACGTCATACTTGAGGGGGCGTGTTATGTAATAAAAAGTGACTTTGTAATGTGTTTAATAAAGGTCATGAGCTACACTTATAGCTAATTGGTTTGAATTAGAGATTTATCATTTTTATTATGTCAGAAGGATTCACTTTGTATATGTGATTCTAATTGTTATTCACTCTAAATTCTTAGCTTACTTTGTTGGCAGGTGATTCACTTTGTAAATCTGATTCAATTGTGATTTACTGATTTCTATGCTAATATGTCAACATGTATTCAGTCAAACTGTATAAGTTAGTGAATTGTTTTTGTCTTTATATATTGGGTAAATTACCGAGAAAGGTAATATAAATATCAAAATTTGTCAATAAAGGTAATGTCTAATTTTTTTTGGCCGAGAAAGAATTATAAATTTCAATTTGTAACAAAAAGGATATAATGCATGAAATTTATACATTTTTTGTTACAAATTGAAATTTTTAATCTTTTTTTTGTGAGGTTTAAAAGGTCATTACACTCTTTTTTGTTACTGATTGAAATTTATAAACATTTCTTGGTCAAAAAAATTGGACGTTACCTTTATTGATAATTTTCGATATCTAGGTTATGTTTCTCGATAATTTTCTCATATATATTAATATTGTATATTACTTCTTGAATACAGATTTAGATAGATGTAGGGGAATAGTTATGGTCAAGTATATTAAATTCACTTTCAGTTAGTCAAAATAGTGCATAGTATTTGGTTCCCAAAACAGGGAAACGGACAATTTTTTATAAATTTGTAGGAAATCTATCGTAAATACATTGAAAATGTGGTTCGTCGGAAATCCGTAGGTCCGTTGAAAACCCGTCGAAAACGAAGTCCGTTAATCTAAAGGTTAAATACAAAATAAAACTTTAATTAGTGATTTAACACTAATCAACCTTTAATTAATGATTTAGCACTAACCCTAAGGTTAAATACTAATCTAAAGAAGTCATGTGGATATTTAGGAATTTTCATGGTATTATATTTAACGGTTAATAATGGTTTAACCATTAAAGTTTTAATTATTCAATTTCGGTTTAGCCATTAAAGTTTTTTTCTAAATAAAACTTAGAGGGTTAAACCATTTTTTAACAAAAATTTAAGGGTTAAATCGTTTGTGAAAAAACTTTAAGGTTTAATCCAAAAAGAATGTGTAAATTTGAGGATTTAATCATAATAATTCAAACTTTCCGGTTTAACCATCAAAGTGTTTTTCTAAACAAAACTTAGAGGGTTAAACCATTTTTTAACAAAAATTTAAGGGTTAAATCGTTTGTGAAAAAACTTTAAGGTTTAATGCAAAAAGAATGTGTAAATTTGAGGATTTAATCATAATAATTCAAACTTTATAGTAAAACTGTTTGAAAAAAAACTTTAATAGTTAAACCAAAATTGAACTAAAACTTTGATGATTAAATCATTATTGACCCTAACAGTACAACCATTAAACTTGCTTTTGAATCTATTAATCACTATGGATATCAAGCTTAGTCTTGTCATAAATCAAAATAAAACAAAGATGATCACTTATCATAGATTCTCATTTAGGGTGTTACAAATATAAAGAACAATAAAAAAAACTCTATATTTACAAATGTGTAGATTTGATTTTAAAAGTATTGATTTTAAAAGTTTATGCTTTTTAAATATGCAAATTTATTAATAAATAATAACTGTGTGTACTTTTTTAACTTTAAAAATATTTTTAAATTTAGATAATTTATTCAAACTAATAAATATTATTTTTTACTATAATTTTTACTGTTTCAAATATAGAGATTTAATAAAAGTTTGTCACATCAAATTCTTTGACAATTTATTATAATAATTTAAAATTTTTAAGTGTAATAATATAGATAAAAAAAATTGGATAACATAACATTTTTTCGTAGTGTGTATGCTAAATTCTAGAAGCTGCGGATTGACATAACGATATTCATAATAATATTGTATACTGAAATTTCTATTATTATTATATTATTATTATTAAGTAACGGTGTGATACATGAATTGTTTTAAAATTGATAGATATTAAATAATTTTAAAACATAAAAAATGAGAATTAAAAAAATTACGATAGATTGAGGCATGGGTGTATTTTTATACAAGTTATGAATCATTATCATTATAATTAGCGTTATAAGGTCAAACATTTATTGGCTATAACAAAAATTTTCTATTAATTTTGGATTATTCGGTTTTGAACATGAAAAGTCAAAATTTCGATTTCGATTTTGATTTAATAGATAATTAAGATTAAATAATTAAATTTAAATAAAATATTATGATCATTTAATAAGTTTTATACATCTTAGTTTTTTATTTGTATTATACTATTATTATTATAATAAATAATATGAGGATATTATACATTTTATACTCTTTCGATTAGTTTCCTGCAGATTTATCGATCGTCATACCTTAATTTTTTTAGTTTGACCATTTTTAATAGAGCATAAAAGATATACGTTGCTGATAGTATTTAAGTTATGTGTTGTTATAGTCATTTTAAAAAATGGTGGAGAGTATTACTCGCTCATGGTACGTGGCTTGGGCTCGTATATTGCCCTATATGGATGTCACTGCGTACCCAACTCACTAAATTCACTGTTTAAAAAAAAAAGATATACGTTGCTAGAAGTATTTAAGTTATATGTTGTTATAGTCATTTACCTTTTATAATGAGGAAATAATTGATGATATGACAAAATTACATTTTATTAAAAAGATATATAAAGATAAAAAGTGCTTAATATAAATGTTGTAATAGCACACGTCCTTTTTATATAATAAATTATAGATTTAAAACCATGAGTAGCACTAATTATCTTTTTTTTCTCTCTTACTTGAATGTTACATGAGCGTCACATAATTTTTTTTTTATTTTTTCTCCCTTTTTCTTCCTCATGCTCTCTTACACAACCAAAAAAGAAAAAAAAGGAAAGCGGCGGATAAGTCGGGTTGGGGAAACCGAAAACTAACCCGAAAGGAGGGCGTATCGGTTTTCCCAACTGACGCCGAGACACCCGATACTTACCGGAGGCTCATTGGGTGTACCGGTACATTTGGCCTAAGACCATCAGCATCTAACCTAACTTACCCAATACCACATCAGCATCTACATCATTTTTCACCTTTAACCCTATCAAACCTATAAACCTTCACATCCAACCCTCTTTAACCACATTAAATATTAATAACAAATATATATTAAATATGTGAGAGAAGAAAAAAAAAGAAAAAGGAATTAGGTTTGGGAACCCGGTGTACTACCCTATCACCATCAACCCAATTGGGTGTTTTAATGTTCCCATTAGACCAACGTTATACATAACTCGAAGACTTCGGGTATCGCCGGGAACACCAAAACGCCTATCTCGGGTAGGCCAATTGGGTAAGCCAACCGGGTTCCTCTACTCGTTGAAAAACAACCAGAGATACCCCCCCACACACACAAACACACAAATATATATATATATATATATATATATATATATATATGAAAAAGGTTTAGGTAAGGAAAGAGAAGGTATAACACTTATTTTGGGTAGGGTAAAGGAAATGAAAGAAGGAATGATGTGACGCTGATGTGACATTGGGTAATGGTAAGGAAAAGGAAGGATATAACACATTGCCTTAGGTTCAATGTCAACCCAACGTCGGGTAGTAGGATTGAGCATGGGTCGGTTTTGACCCCAAACCGAACCATAACCGATAATATCGGTTAAGTGTTTTTTCAAACCGATGCGTATCGGTTTCTAACGAGGCGGTTATCGGTTTGTGATAGCGATTCGGTTTCTGTTATCGGTTAACCATTATATTAAGTTGGGCCAAACTTAATAGGCTTCATTATTTCAGAATATGAGTTTAGGTTATATTTTTTATTGTTTTGCGGTAGTCACAAAATTGGGCCTAATAATTGATTATTTTTTATGACTTGTTAAGCTCATTATTTTTATAATAAAAGTACAAAATGGTATCCTAAAGCAATATTTAATCCATAAATTTGGGCCTAATGCTACACACCTCTTGGCATCCACAAATTCACAACTTGTGAATTCATTTTTAATATATTTAATAGTCTCACATGAAAGAAAAATCAAAGTGTTCATGGTAGATAAACTCCAAATTTTAACATTTCTATTTCCTTTTGTTTTGACTTTTTAATAGTTAAATATATAAAATAATTAAATAATAAATCCTTATCGGTTCGGTTTGGTATTGGTTCGGTTACATGTACAAAATCAAAACCAACCCACTATCTATCGGTAATGAAATTTTATAAACCGAACCGTCGGTTTTCATTTGATTCGGTTTTAATGGTTCGGTTTAATCGATTACGGTTTGATTTTTTGGTTAATAAGTGAATTTACAACTTGTGGGGCCGACACATCTCAAGTGAATTTATCCATAAATAAGTACAGGTAACTTTACTCTGAAATGGTTCTTTTACCTGGTGGGGCCGACACGTCTCAAGCTATGCTAAGTTTCTGTAATTCCATATGTGTCTTGTCTTGATCTCCTCTTTCAAGTTCTAAACAACTTGTAAAGAGTTTCAGAGTGCAGAAAGGTAACAAAGGACAAATGTCATTGATCACTCCAGTGCTGTCTTTCCACAGAATCTAAACCCTGCAATCTGTCTAAACATCACTTAGACCATGCTTAGCATATGCATCTAACTCAAATTAACTCAAATGCCATATTATTATCATATTAACTTTTTTTACTTTTTTTTTCTAACCTAAATTAATTCAAAATTTAAGTAGCATATTTCCCAAATCAACCTAAATATTTTTTCTCTCATACTCTCTCTACAAAACCAAAAAAAAAAGAAAAAAAAGAACAAAGCCGGTGCTCGGGTTGGTGAAACCGAAAACGAAAAACGAGGCGGAACCTGAAAGCACCTGTAGCGGTGCTCCCGAAGGCTGCCACCCAACCCAAATGAACCCAAAGGTGCTCGGGAAGGGTGGTACGCCCGCCCTTAGTCATTAAAAACGTCAACTTCAGTAGTAAGAAATTTAAAAAAAAAATTTCAATATAAAAGAATAAATAGATAAAATTGTAAATATTGGTGATAATTTGTATTTAATAACATGTCAATTTCAGGAATGTAAATGTATGATACTCGCACAATGCGGTTTAGCAAATATTTTCTAATCAACAACATATCTTTTCTCTTTCAACTTTTTTTATTATCTTTATTTCTTTTCCATAAACTTTTCTATTAATTTTTAAAATAATATTTAAAAACAATAAAATATGAAAAAATATATATAATTGTTTAACAATTAGATAGAAAATTATTTTAGTTTTGGAAATTTTGTTAATCTTAGTAATTTAACCAATATTAGATTAATTGAATTGTTGGTGTCATGTTTGATGAGTTGTTAAAAGTAATTATCATAAATTAGTTGAGGTAATTAAGGACATAATTGATTGGGCTATTGCTTTAAAAGTTTGTATTATTTACGTAAAAACATATATTACTTAAAATTAAGTAGTTTTAATTAAAATTTTTAAGAGAGAATGTTAAATACTTTATAAGATAGTATAGATCGATAGGTTAAATAAGTATCGATCTGTTGTTTAATATAGCACTCTATTTCAAGATCTAATTTACATCATTAATTAAGTAATAATTAAATTTTAATAATAAAATAAACACTTCTACAAAAATTGAAAATTGGATTGAGAACACATGCTAGCTTGCTTACATGCAGTTTCATTTTATTTGGTTGTCCTGAAAATACAAACATTTGATGGTGCTACAAATGTAGCTACAATTTAACCCAAAATTATTAAAGTTTACAACCTATAATCTTGAAATATATTGCATATATAGAAACTTACCACTAAAATCAATCATAAAGAGTACTAAAAAAGTACATAAACAATATATCATATCAAAAACAGATGCATATTTGGTGCAGAAATTGAGCCTATCAAACATTTGAAGCAGCATCCAAAGCCATGATGGTGCTAAGATTCATCGGTGACATGTAGTCCGTTGAGCCACTTAAAATTTGTCGTACGATAATCCGATTTGCTCGCTCAGATGGATGGAAAGCGTCCCAAAACGCATATACATCTCTATTGGGACACAAGTTTGATAACTGTGTGCATAGTCCAAGTCCATTATATGGTCCTTGTCCACAACATGCTACCTTGGATGTCACAAACCCTATTTAACAAAACAAATATCTTAACATTCATCTAAATGGTGCTTTTTAGGCATGCATTTAGTTGAGATCTAGACTTATCTACACAAACCCTAGGAAAAATGTAGAAAATAAACACAATTTTCATACTTAAAAGTGTGTGTAGAATATTTTAAACATAGTTTAGGTAGAAGTAATAAAATCCCCACTTTTAAATATGTAAACATGATTTCAAAAGGTTCATGTATATATTATTTAAATATATTTACTCCTAAAAGTGCGAAGATTTAAACAATTTCACCCTAAATAAATGAAATATATACTCTTCCTATAATTTTCATATTCTTATGCGTAAATTTTATTTGTCAATAATTATCTACATTTCAAAGTATGAAAATATATAACTAATAAGTGTGAAAAAATAACACTTTCGTTGTAGTGCTTACCATATCTTCCCGGGTCAGAAATGAAATCGATGTTGGTTTGTCGAATATTGGCACCGATAAAAACATTACCGCCGATCTCGCTATTGAGACTATCGATCATCGCTTGGAGTTGAGGGTTGAACAAGCTTGCTGCTCTTTGCAAGTCAGGTGCACAATTACCATCTCGGCTACGTTGAGCTAGTTCTGCTGGCACACATCCTAATGGTCCAGTTCCAGTGACCAAAACCCTTCTTAATCCCAGTTCATAAAGCCTCTACATTTTTAATAACAAGGTTAATTAATCATCAATATATTGTTTAGATTCAGATCTATGAATCAAATTGACAACCATTTGTTACTCTCATTAAATGCAGTAACATTGACAAGCTAGATTGCAGCACATGGAGAGTTACATGCTACCTTTTATTACTTTAAAAGTTTAAGTATGGTATGGAAAATTACAACCACCCCTACCTTGATACATTAAAGATTTTGGTAAATAAACCTATAAAATAAAATATTCAAAATTGACCTACAAATTAAGGGGACCATAATATTTATTTCAAGAAACACTATTCAATTACCAGCATGCATGGGCATTAATTAAGAACCCATGCATAACATGTTGCACAAGAAAAGTCGTCCTTGTTTTTGTTTTTTTTATGGTGAACATTTATTTAATTATCTCTTTGAAAGGCAAACACGCATTCCCTAAACTTAATCCTAAAAAGATGCACTTTTTGAACATAACAAGACTTGATCCCACAAGTTTGTAGCACAAATAGAACAATAGATACTGTTAAGCTATAAGCCATTTGGTATGAATTTATGTGTAAGTCACTATGTTTAAACATTATTATCCACACATAAAAACACACATTTAGGTCCACTTTGTTTCGCAGAATTTGAAGGAATGTAATTGATTTAAATTTCATCCGGCCTAACGTACTATGGAATAGACTTTCCATTGTAAACATCTCAAAGAATGAGATTTCATTCAAAAACAAATTTACCAAAGTAATACAATAAGGAATTTGATTTCAATTTTATTCCGTTCCTTGTAGTTCTGCGAAACAAACCAGAACCTAATGAATTGTATAATTAATGCAATATTTAATTATGAACACTGTCATTTTTAGCGTTGTGTTTAAGACATGGTCGATTGACTTGTAAGGATGTAATTAAGAGTAAAGTAGAAAAATTGACATGAAATAGAAAACATATTAAAATCGTATAGGACAACACTTTTGGAATGGAGAGAGTAATAACCGAACCAAATGATTATGGGCGAGAAGATATGCATGTACGTACCGTTAAAATCTTACGATATTCGGAGATCAAGTAGACAACATAATCTGGAAGAGAAAACTGTCTAGATCTTGCTGAGAATGGGACTAAATAGTAGTTGTTAACAAAGTCATTCCCTCCCAATGTGATGAGTGTCAAAGCTTGATTTACAAGCCTTTGAGTCTCCTCAGGACCAATAATATCACTCACCCTTTGTTGATACTGCTCAAAATATTGCATTTGCAGTGTGATCCTTATTATGTTAACCTGCATAGCATATTTAATTCACACACCCCCATTAATTAATATAATTTCAAGATTTCTTGAAAATAATAAATCATCATTACTTTAATAATATTTTCCATCCCCATCTTGTCAATTTGCATGTTGTAGCATGAAGAGGACCTACATGCAAGACAGGATGCATGGGGTATGGCCACCCTTGACGTGAAAACAGTTATTGCAGTGTGACTAATTAATATATACACCATCCTCTTATTTTATTGTCAATCATGACCCATCATGTAAAAATGAGACGTGTAAAGAGATTCAATCTTGACTTAAAATAAGAGACATGCTTTAATTTTTATAAAAGAACATAACGAGTAATGTTTAACCATAATACAAGAAGATCTTAATTTTGTAAGAACTGGTGTAAAGTTTATCAGTCCGTAAGAACCCGTGACTTTACACGCCCAAAACATACTTTTCAAAGCCCCGAAAATTAGCTAATGTTAGAAGAATACACACAGCTAACACGTGTACACAAGTTAATGGTCTGATGTAGTATACAAACACTTTTTTTCCTTTTTGAGTGGGAATTAAGGGAACTTACAAACTGAACTCCTGTGTCATTTAGTATCCCAACACCAGCAGAAGCAAAATTGGCACCAACAAGTAACTTTTCACCTGTAAGATATGGACTCAAGTATGGCAATGTTGCTTCTTCACCAATGGCTTGACCTGAATAAAAAAAAATTACAATATCTATCTTTAAAACTATGCATAATTGAATTTTCAAAGAATTAAATATTGAAATTCTCTCAAATTGAGCAAAACATAATTAATCTCTTTATAGCTAGCACCCATTAATTTTTGTTGTAAGAGAAAATGACCAATTACGTTCTCAATTTGAGAGGATCTCAATTCAAGATTTAAATATATAAACTCAACTGATAAGGTCAGGAATGTTAAATCCATTGGAGAATCGACCCGTAGGGCGATGAGTGGGGTAATCAATCCCATAAGGAGGTGCATCGGCTCGTGCAGAGGTGGCCAAGTAGTTGTTATTGCCATTATCGACCAAAGAGTCACCGAAAACAAAGAAAGCTCTACCCTCAGCTTGAAGAACAACATTACTTAAAACTACTAGTATCAGACACAAAAGAATGGCAACTAATGATTTTGAGCTAGCCATTACCATTATTGTCTATATAGAACAAAAAGTAGTTAACTAGCTAGTTCTTATCAATAGTGATGTATAAAAACACACACAGAAAGGTGTGTTTTTGGGCGCTTTTGAGGAACAAGGGGACTGAGGCTCTATAAATATGCATTTTGGGAATTGATGATGACAAAACTGTACTCACAATTTTGAGCCAATCCCAACTGCACAAGGTTGAAGTAGTTCTGGTGTATTTAATTGGACAGTTAGGTGACAGCCTCTATTACACAGATACAGTTAGTTTTGTCAGCCCCTACTACATCATATCTAGAGTCAAGATTATATTATCACGTTATATTTACTTTCTAGAAACAAAAAGTGGGTATGAAATGCACATGAAACCGTGTAAATTTTGTGTTTTGTTTCCCTTTTTCTTTTCTCAGTGAAGGTATAAGGTTACATACGGTTGTTTTATGTACAAAACAAGCAGGCGAACGTGCACCTGATCAGCATTCCTTTCCAAAAGGTGAATGCAATAAATGCCGCCAATCGATTCGCGGTAAGAACTAAAGTATGTTAGATTGCTACTATTTTCGTCTGAATATGTAAAGTACATCTTCACTAAATGCCATAGGATGAAATTCCCGTATACTTTACCCGTTTCAAAATAAAATCCTAACATTTACCATAATAACATCGAATCCTAGCTACAAGGTTGTGTCATAGTCAATAGATTTTGCATACACCAGACTAAAATTAACCAAATGGATGTTAATTTTAGATTGTCGGGACTGCTTTTTAAATACTTTGACTCATTTAGGATATGTGAATATGTATTGACAAATCTGTACGTATTGTTTAAGAAAAATTTGGTATACATATGTGGTTGCTAATACCTCTCAAAGTCGCTGCTAATTCCTTTTGTGGTGACTAGTGGCCACCATTGCGTCGCCACAAAAACATTGCAACTATTGAATGCTCGAAAGTCGCCGCTAAAGATATCGCCGCAAATTCACCATGTCGCCACAATAAGTGTGAGCAGCTATTGAATATTTAATTCATTTTTGTTTCTTTTACATGTCGTCGCTAGTATTGTTTTTTTAAATGCATATAACCTGTTTATAATAATAAAACTCTACTACTACAACAAAGCCCAAAAATACAAAAAAACCCGCATATTAGATAAACCCGCAGACTAATTAAATCCAAATACAAGCATTTTAATTAACTTGTTTGTTACATGTAGAAACATGTCTACTATACAATTAATAAAACATAAACTACTCGTCATCATTGTTATTATTGTTGTCCTTATCATTTTCCACGTTATCTTTGTGGGTCGATAACGAGGAACCATCTCAACGTACAATTCTCTATCTAAACACCGGGTTACTAAGAATCGCTTCAATAGCATCCGGATACAAAATAAATATGTACATTAATTAGTAAACTTATAGGCTACGTAAAGCATCAAATTCATAATAAAATCAATCTTGTTAATCGATTTTCACAAAACCGTAATTAAAGTTTACCAAACATTATATATAATAACAAGAAGCAAAAACAATAATTAAATTGGTTTTAGAGAACCCAAGAACCCTAGTGCAAATTTACATACCTCAAGAACAAAATAATCTACAAGAACGTTAGAAAGATTTGTCTTGGTTGCTCAAGAAAGTTCATCCATGATAATACTGACAAGCGCTCCTACTAGTGAGAAACAACAACCACCAAGCAATCCTATAACCGCGATCCTTCACCCTTATAGTTGAAATCACCAAGCAATCTCTATTTTTGAGTTTTGAATTTGACACTACGGGTGCGTTTGGTACAGAGAATGGAATTACAGAGAAATGATTGCAGAGAAAAGGTTGGTCTGGAGAATCAGAATTAAATCCTTTGTTTGGTAGCACAGAGATTTCAGCAGAGAGAGAATCATTTCTCTTGTTTGGTAGCACACAAACAAAGAATTGTACCAAAATTATTATTTTCATCCGTATTGATTTCATAACAAACAAGTGGGTCAATTAACAATCCAATTCAAGTTCTATTGATGATCAATTTAACAACACCAACATATAATCAGTTCATGAAAATAATCTATTTTAAGCTCAAAAATCATACAAAAAGGACACAAAAATCATATAATCAGTTCAACATATAATCCAATTCAAGTTTTATTGATGATCAATTTACCCACCTTCAACCATGGCCATATAAAAAAAACATCATTACGACCGGTAGTCATATAAAAAGTAGTAAATAAATCATGACCACAAAAAGTATTTTCAACCAAAGTCTAACAACAAACAATAAGCACACACATTCATCAAATGGAACCATTGGTATAGATTCCACCATACATATTTTCTCCTCTTGTGCCATCCCAATAAATGATCGTCCAAGAACTACATCCTTACCAATCAGATGGGCTGCTTTAAAACATTTGATCATAGTAATACCGGCTAAAGCTTTCAACTCGTCACTAACCTTCTCATAAATTCCACGAGCTTCCACACTTTCTTTATTGTGTTGTTCTCCTACAATCTCTCCAAATCTAACCAAGACTTCATCTCTTTGCATGACTCCCAATATATTTCATCCGCATCCATGCTTTTGCCTCTTTTACGTTTGCTAGTCACACTACTTGTTGGTCCTTGAGATCGACAAGCATCTTGAACCACCTCTTCAACAAATTCAAAGTTATCAACATCAACAGAGGAACTTTTTTGTGTCTCTGGAATGATTTTTTCTTCTTCTCCAAGATCAACCGCCTTACTACTTGTTGTTCTATCATTACCAAAGATGGTACGCAGTTTGTCATAAAACGGAAATGACTTACCTCGAAAATTGACGGCACCTTTGTGAGACTACAAAGCAATTAGAAATAAATTTAGAATACACCTTAATTAATAAAAGTATATTTCTTTAAAATATACCTTGATGTATTCATCCCAAACACTGTCTTCGGCAACTACACAATATTATTCTTCATCCCAACCAAACCCACTTGTATGCACCATATCGTACACAATGCTAAGGTGTGTCTTTCATGTCTTCATCCTAGATTTTATATGTGGTTCTACTTTGAGGCATGAGTTTTGGAAGACTTACATCTAGCAGTTATTGAACTCCATTTAAGTATCCCGGTTTGAATCCATTATCAGCACCCTCATACTTTCAAGATGCATGTAACTCCATTAATGCATCAATTAACTTTTCATCTTTTTCATTTGTCCTATTATGCTTGCTCCTTGTAACTCCTCTCGATACATTTGAATTTGCCATGCCTACATACAAATTAATGGTGCTACAAATAATCAACCAAAATATACAAAGAGTTCAAATAATCATAAAAAAACTTTGGTCCTACAAATAACAAGTTTATAATTATAGCAAATAACAAATACATAATTATTACAAATAAAGAGTTCAAATAACAATACATATACCATTACAAATAAGAGTTCAAATAACAAGTATATAATTATTAAACAAGCTAATTATTGATACGCCCCAAATTCCAATTATTAAACATTTCATTAGCAAGAAGGTCTCTACGATTGGTCCATTCTTGTGACGTCTCAACGGTAGAAAGTAACACTGTCATGATCATTTCGAGGTTGTGTGTGATTTTTTGGGACTTCATTATCAATAGGGTCTTCCGACATTGTTGTTCGTATGAAATTGTGTAACAAACAACAAGCAATGATGACACGTGGCATGGTGTCTATGGGATGATTTGAGTTATCACGCAAAATAGCCCATCTATCTTTAATGAATCCGAAACATCTCTCTATGAAATTCCTTGCTGATGAATGTCTCATATTAAATAACTCTTTCGCATTCATAGGCGGGGGAGACCAATCACTAAGATGGTACCGTTGACCTCAATAAGGAGTTAAAAAAACCTTCACCGTTTGTATAACCCGCATCACAAAGGTAGTATGTTCCTTCAGTTAACCATAAACTCTATGTTAATTAAGATAGTTAATTTTACCTATATTCTTCGAAGATCTCCCATCACATACCTTGAGTTATTTTAAGACCATTACGTCTACTAATTGCATCTCGTAGAACTCTACTATCAGCTGCAGAACCCTCCCATCCCGCTAAAACATACGTAAATAAAAGATCTCTCGTACATACTCCGAGTACATTGGTACAAATTTCCCCCTTTCGTGTTCAATATGGTTTTCGATCAACAGCAAGGGACTTTCACTTTAACATATGTTCCATCTAATGCTCCTAGACAACCCTTCATAAAATGAAAAACATTACTTAATAAATTTTATTAGCAAAGATTATATTTAATAAAAACTATGTGTTTGACTAACCTTAAACCATTTTCATCTCTCGCCGGTTTCATTGTCTGGCACCGGCACAGGCGATCGGTTTGTAGAATTATTTGTGTAATCGACATATAACATTCAATACTAACTTGAAATACCGACTTACAATTTCCCGAGAACGATGAAATCTACTGACTAATATCCTATTCTTTGCATTATGAGAAATGGTATGTAAAAACATAGCAACTTGCTCATCCACTAGCATATTTTTACTATCCTTCAGTCCCCCTTTACTTTATAGTATATCACAAAGTGTTGTAAACGCATGTATATTCATTCTTATGTTAACCACACTCGTTACATCAATTTCATAAACCATCCTCATCATGTTTTCACGTCTATTATGGTAACTCATTAAATATTTTGCATGTAATGTTCTTGATTCAATCGATCGACGCAAACGATAAGTACATATCATCTACCAACGAATCATAACATATATAGCATAAAATGCACCTATGGCAACTATTCTTTGTCTCAATGGTGATCTTGCCATCTACAAGAATTGTAGTAATCAAAATTATTAAACATGAAATCAATTTTCAAGTTCATAGATAGCAATAAAAAAACCAAAATTTCTTAACATTTCACATTTCAAGTTCATATGCAACAACAATAAAAAAAGTATTTCTTGAACCAACGTTCATAGCCAATAATATATCAATCTGGAAAACATCATTAAAAAGGTATTTCTTGAACCAATGTTTCAAACTATACAAAGCATTTCAACCATACAAAAGAGCTCAAACAACAAATACAGAAACATTTCACAGTCAAATAATAGACACAAACAAATACAGAAACAGAAACAGGAGAAATCTCATACATACAAAGGATTTCAAACAACAAAGATTTCAATTGAAACAGAAACAGGAGTAATTTCAACCAATGTTTCAGTTCAAACACAAACAGGATTTCAACCAATGTTTCAACAGAAATAGGAGTAATTTCAATTCAAACATAAACAACACAGGTCTCATATATAAGCAACAAAGGATAGACACACTTTGACCGGAAACATAATACAGAAACAAAAACAGGAACATGAGTAATTTAGAAATTTCAAGCAAATACAGCCGTGCCCTACCATGGTACAGCCATGCCTAGCATTTCATCTGACTTTCTCACCCGATTTATTGATCCGACCTTTCTATCCGACTTATATCTTGAAAGTTGCACGACCAACGAGTCACGCCCGGGGCACGCCCGAACCTTATGAACATATGCGGTCACGACCACAAGGCATGCCCGTACCCTTTATAGGCATGCCCGTGCCTCGTGTACTCTGAACTTGTACAGTCCGATAACTTGTTGTTTTTCCGGCCAAATTCCATAAAAACTCATTCTAAACAGTAATTTGACATCTTGGAGATATTTTCCAATATCCCAAACAATATAAAACATTCAAACCTCATAAATAACATGATTTGATTCAAATAACATGATTTGATTCATGATTCAACCTTTTGAATCATATAAACCCATAAAACTTGAAAACCAATAAACCAATCTTACCTTGAGTAGCACAAGGTTGAAAATGATGATGAAGATGACTTCACAACACTGATTTCTTGTTCATAGTTCACAACTTAGGAGATGAAAACTGATAGTCACGTATGTATGTATGTACTGTAAACTTGAATGATTAGTTTGACACTAAGAAGTCAAAGACACACACACACACACATATATATATATATATACATAAGTTTCCATAATTGCATAAGTAGTCCCTTGACTATTAAAGTTTCATTCTGACGGTTTTGGTCCCTCTAGTTTATAATCACATCTTATCACCTTATGCCCCTTTATAACTCATATAACACTTTGTACATTTCTCGTATTAAGTATAAATAAAATTGTGGATGTTACAAATAGGGGGAAATAGGCAGAAATTTCATACACATTTCATGTCAAACAACAATTATTTCAACTAGAAATGGAAAAAGGAAAAGCAGGGAGAAATTTTATACATACCTTCACCTAGAACAGACGAGGAGCAAGAGGCAGCGACGGAGAGAGAATCAGCAACCGAGGGAGACGGCAATGGACAGAGAGAGAATCAACGATGGCGATTGGAGCGAAGGAGAGAGAATCAGCGACGAGGGAGACGACGACGGACAGAGAGAGAATCGGCGATGGACAGAGAGAATCGTTGATGGCGACCGAAGCGAAAAAAAATTCTGTCCTAGGTCTGCCTTTTCTCCCCTTTGTTCAATGGAGAAAAAATTTCAATTCCCTCCTTTTCTTCCTTTTAGGTGGAGAAACGAAAATAGGGAAAGGGAAATTGAACTTTTCTCATATACTCATTTCCCACATGCAAACAAACAAAAGATATATATCTTTTTCCATTTCTCAGCCCCCATTTCCCTTTACCAAACATGCCCCAAAAGAGAGAGAGAAAGAGAAATGGAGGATTTTTTGGGTTTCTTTTCACTACAAATTGTCTAATTGAAAAATCTTTATAAGGGTGTGTTTAAGAAATCTATTCGAATAAGGTTACAACTCTACTAAAATAATAGAGTTTCTTTTTGGGTAAATTGAATTAAAATACAATGAACTTTGTATTAGTTACCATTATATACAATCATCTTTATTTCCTTAAAAACAATACAACCAACTTTCATATTTCTCGCATTGTATGCAACTTGTTGTATACAATGAAAAAAACATATACATAAAAAAGTTGTTTGCATACAATAAGAGGATTATGAAAGTTAATTGTATTTTTTTAAAAATTTAAAGTTTGTTGTATATAATGATAACTAAGACAAAGTTCATTGCAATTTAATGCAATTTGTCCTTTCTTTTTATACCAACTTTATTTAAAATTTGATGGATAAGAAAACTTTTAAATAATTAAGATGAAACTAATTATTTAAATAATCAAAATGAATTAAAATAGAACCTTTGTCATTATGGTCTAACATATTTAAAAATAAGATATCAGAAATTCCATATTAATCGATTAATAAAACTTTAATTATATATAATTATTTAAACCTAAATAAATACATATAATTAATATCGTTAGGATAAATAACAGATAAATTAAATACCATTAATTTACTAACCTTTATTGTGTAAAACCCTACCAAATATTGTTTAATACACTCCCACTTGAATAAGCAAGCTACACAAGAATGATGACACGAACCTAAGAAGGTCTATAGCCGGACACTTAGGTTATAACAAGCTATAATAACTCTTATACTGAAGTGACATTAAAATCAAACTCTAAATTCAATTTCCATGGATTCACCTTTCATGAAGCGGGTATGCGCTTTTCCATATCAACACAATATCTCAATTTTTTTAGTATTAGCATAGATAAAGTCAACTCAAGTACTCATGAGTCATGTTTCTTGACTATCCGACAACCACCTTAATGACCATGCACTTTACCTTAGTCATAGTCAGTCAAGGGGCACGTAAATCAAGAAGAAGTGCAAATCTCATTTTGCATATTTGTCTCTGCAATAACTTCCTCTAAAATTAGTTAAACCGTAATGTCCCAAAAAAATTATACACAATAAAGATAAAAGTAGTTGCAGAACATCACGTGTAGATAAATGTAAAGTACTATATCCCAAAGTTACAATTCAATAATTCGTGTTTGAAATAAGTTTCAAAAATAATAGTAAAATCATTCGTGGCTGTGAGCTGTCTTCACTGCCCTCGAGCTCTCAAGTGGTCTTGTCCCGAAAAGATGGAAATTAACAACAGTAAGCGCTAGGTTTAACAAGCATGTTACTTACATGCTAAAACAATTTAACATAGTCATAAGCACATATCCTTCATTCCATACCCGCTATCGTCGAAGTCGGTCGTATCATACCCGTTGAAATTGCAAACGGTCGTACATACCTCACACGCAGGTGTCAATCATCATACCCGACACGTGAGTGTCGGTCGAATCATACATCACATACCCGACATATAAGTGTCGGTCAAAATCATACATCACATACCCCAAACATAAGTGTCGGTTGGAATCATACATCACATACCCCAAACATAAGTGTCGGTCGGAATCATACATCACATACCTGGCACGTAGTGGCCGTCAAAATCATACCGAACATACCCGGCACATAGTATCAGTCAAAATCATGCATTCCTAGTTAACGTTGGTTTGGTATGTAAGTAAGAATACTCACCTGTCACAAGTAACGGCCAATCACGGAAATGTATAGCTAACGAGTCTGATAGCAAGAACCTACAACACATAACAGAGTACATGTCTTAATCCAATTCGGACGAACAAGTTGTACACACCTCGCCTAAGTCGGACCAACTCCCAAGTCGCACCTATACATACATAAGTCGGACCCCTCTTAGGTCAGACCACTACTTCGCGTAAGTATCTCATAAGTCAGACCAGGCCAAGTCGGACCAACTCCTAGGTCGGACCAACTCCTAAGTCGGACCAACTCCTAAGACGAGGTCGAACCTATCACCTTGGTCGGACCATTCATATTGCACATACATTCATACGTAACAAATGAAGAGCCCAAATCCAAAGTCAATCAAAACTTAGCCAAATCGATTTATACCAGTTGCATATTGTTCCTAACTTCATTTAAACAGTTCCTTTAAGATAATTTTTCATTAAATCAAGGTCTAGTGGGTTAAATGCTCAATCTCTCTCTGTCTCTCTCTCTCGGCTCTTTCTCTCGAAAACCAGCACTCAGACCCATGAAAATTCATAGAACAGACCTAAAATCAGAGGAAATTACATCTACATGATCACAAATGTTTGGAGATTCATACTTGATTAATTTCCTTGGAGATTAAACGTGAAATGGGTGATGAATGTTCTTGTTCTTCTTCCTTGTTCTCAGCTCCAACACAGCACACACAACACACTTTCTCTTAACACAAATGCAATTGTATGTGTTTATCCTTGGGGGTTGTGCCCTAAACAGCCATATGTACCCCCTAAGGGCCTAAGCCCATTAACTCTTTATCAAACAAAGCCATCATATTCCATTAATTCATTTACAATCCAAGATTTACATAAACAAAGCTCACCACAACAGTTAGGGGCTGGTCAAGTTTTCCTCTCAACAAAAACTCAGCTAAATAGCTGCAAACACCAACCTTAAAAAAAAGGTTCAACTATTGGAATTAACACAAAACTAAGTGAAAGAAAGCTAAACAACAACAACAAACAGCTACAATCAATACAAAAGCATGTAATCATATAATCTAGAAGACTGGCGGTTCGACATAGAACCTTCAACCAATGCAGGCCAAGGCAAAGATTTACCGATAGCCCTCCGCCAATTGGCACAGTTAGATCCCCTCCGACACAACGCATGCACCGGAGGGTCTACAACTGCTCAACCAATAGTGAACAGGCCCAACCGAACTACACGCATAGCTGACTTCTAAAACGCTACTTGTTATCGTACCATGAGCATGTATCGGCCAAATAATCACACAAGCAGTTACAATCAACAATCAGACTAAATAGTCTTATCAATCACAATCGCATGCATCATATCAATCATATCAATCATAACGTTCGCCATTCGTAAGTTTACATCCACTCACCTCTATTCTCTTATCGCATTGCTCAGTGATCTAATGTTACTGAGTCTTTGTGTTCCCTGAAAATACAACAACACCAAAATCAGTCTCTGACTCATAAATATATATACCCACATATATTTATATCTTTAATGCTAAAAAACAACATGTTATATTCACATATGAAATAACATAACATATTCAACACAAACACATAACAAACAAAAGCTCCTTGTTGAAAAATCACTGGACACGTCACGTCCAGTACCTTAACGCGTCGCGTCCAGTAACTCGACGCGTCGCGTCTAGTCTGAATAGGCCGGACCACAAAAGTCGGACCAATGAAAGTTAGACTACCCAAAGTTGGACCACCAAAATTCAGACCAAGAGTCAGTCCATCAAGGTCGGACAAAAGCACAAAGTCGGACCAATGGCCGGGAACGCGTTGCGTCCCCTACCCAAACGCGTCGCGTCGTGCAACAAACAGCATGAACCTACAACTTTCTGCTTTTTTCCAGCTTCTTCCAAATCACACTTATAAATGTAGAAATCGATTTCTAACAATTCTAAACCAATATAAACTTCATTTAACATGAGCACAATCATCAATAACACATCAAAATCATTTAAAACTTCAAAACCAACAAAACCCACATGTCAAGTTAACTTCAAACTTTCATCTATGTAGTTTTTCATGTTCAAGAATCAAACTCAGCATATACATAATAAACTAACATAAATCATGATCATAATCAAATAAAAAAGTATACCAACCTTAAATCTTGAAATATCAAACACTAACTTAAAGTTTCAAGGATTCATTCTTGAGGTTTTCTTCAAGTGTAAGCACACACACACACACACACTTTTACACATACCAAATAAGGAGGTGACTTACTGGAATCAAGTATATCCATACATATATGACAAGCCAAGTGTACACCCATAACCAATTTCTATTGAGTTAAACCAAGCAAGAGGTGACATGCCAAAATCATACACATCTAATCCATTTAATGCTTTAAACAAAGCATTAGGTGGTAACATGATTATATTATCACATCCATTATTAATTAACATACTACGAGGTATTTTCTACAACGCTCGTTCAAAAATGAATTCATCTATTTCATAAATGCATGCGATATAGATATTCATTTAATCTCACATAATTAAATATAAACACACGTAAACAAACATAATTAATTCACCACCGACGCATTTATGACTAGACCGGTTTTACGGATGTTACATTATGTATCTTTGCTAACTCCTCGGGTAACTCTAATTGATAAGCTACCTTGCCGACCTTTGCAATTACTTTGAATGGTCCAATGAATCTTGGGTTCAACTTTCCTCGTTTGTTGAACCATATTACTCCCTTCCACGAAGATACACCACTTATGACTACCCTTTTACGGTGTAGCATTAAAACATACTAAGACATCCAAAAGTCTCCGTGTCCCAAATCACATACATTTGGTTAATAAGGACAACGTGGTGAGATATACTCATGTGTGAAATCTAGTTATAAGTTTAAGTCCAATCACCCGGTCTAGATTACCACACTATAGACAAGAATGACCTAATTGTACAGTAATATAGCAAAGGTAAGTAAAAGGATATCGTCTTCACAAGGGCATTTTAGCTCATACTAAATATTAAAATACACTCAATTAACCTAAGAAAAGATTGGAAAAGGGGGTATTGTTTTTAACTAACTATTCAACTAAATTAATAAATTGATTAAAAAGATTGAAACACTAATTAAAGAAGCAAACTTTTAACGAATTCTAATCGGTAGGAAAAAAAACATTCACTATTATTAACTCCTCCTAAACAAAGATTTGGTTTGTTAAGACCCGATCAAAAGAAATTTAGGGTGGTTTTGTAGGCGACCCCTTTTGTGAATATTCAGAACTCAACATATTTGCAAACTTCTTGACATTAGTTATCAACTCATACCAAATAAGTTCGTTTTTAATTATCAAATTTAATAGACGGCGATGAATACCAATTTTCAGAATATAAAAGAACTAAGACCTGGAAAACACTATGATATGCTATTAGAACAGTTGTTTATTGATTAAACAAACATTTAAGTGAACTGAATAGCAGAAACAGTCAATTAAAGAGTACAAACTCTAAGTTAGAAGAACTTGCCTCTCAACTATGAACAAACAAATAAAAGCACTAACCATGAATTGCAAATTCTCACAAATGGAAAATGTTGAACTTCAATTCTTCATTCTCTTCTTAGTATGAGAAAAGCTACTTATAGATTTCTATCTCTGATCTTCATTGTTGATGGAAAGACACATGTAGAGATCTTGAACAATGATCCTGTGATATAAGAGATGAAAAATCCTTTTGTATTAACTTTATTTTTGTCAAGTAACCGTGGAAAGATGCTCGTTTATCAAGTTTTTTCTTAACGGCTCTTAAACTACCCCAAATTTGTTCAGTATGGTACTCAAATTCATGACTTTAGATCATAAGCAACACCAAAACATAAACTACCCCAATACCACTAGACTAAAAGCCTTAGGTATGTTTAAAGTGTAAGTGATCATTATCTTATGCATTCTTGGATATGAGCCATTTAAAGATGGTAAGTTTAGTTATACAGTAACCTTGTTCAAAAATACAGAAGTCATGACTTTTAGTCTGTTTAAGAAAAAAAATTGTACTAAATTCAAGAGTTTTTTTTCCATTTGTTAAATTATTGTTGTCCCATTGGACAGTCAAAGTTTAAGAGTTTTTTCCTTTTTCATTACAAGTATTATTATTTTAAATAATTTAATTTTTATAGATAATTTATAATATAATAAAAGATAAAAGCACAAATATTATATTTCATAAATTAAAACAACAATTTTAACGTTACATATAAAATTAAAAAGATATAAAAAACTTCATATTTCAAATAAAAAAGTCCTAAACCCAATTGTATTTTTAAGATATTCTTTGTTGTATATTTCGTTAAACTACATCATTTTTCGCTTCATGTCACACAATTTGGAAATTATTTGGTCTTTTGTTGTGAGAACAAGAGCTTTTTTCGTTGAAATGCTCTATTACTTTCACCCAAAATTTGCCTACAAATTTTTTGAAAAATACAAACATACATACATACATGCATGCATATATATATATATATATATATATATATGTGTGTGTGTAGGATAGGGTTATTGTATGAGTTAAATCTAAATAAGGGGGTAAAAGGTAATCCTAGCCATCCGATTTTGATTAAAAGTCAAGAAATTTAGTCAAACTTGATTAAAAGAAAACAGAAAATAAATTAGCTAAAAGGGTAAATTAGGAAGGAAAAACTTTGATGAGTGTTGTAACACTTATAAATTAGGAGAAAAATTAGGTAATGATGACTATTGTTTTTTTCAACACTTGATTATATCAAAAGGACATTCTTAAACTCAAAAGAACTCATGAATACTACGTTGAAATTTTCATGCACAATAACTAAATTCATCAATAAAAAATGATGAACATATAAATCATCAGTTTTATCCAAAATTGATGAATATCACAGATTTAATACATGCATACACAATCTATGTGAATCAAAACTAAACCTAGATGTGTGTAGCTTCTTCTCCTTAAATTGGATTTAGAAATTGATGAAGAAATTAGTTTCAAGACATGATATACATACATGGTAATTTAAATTTGATGAAATAATTCTTTCAATATCCTTTTCACAAAAAACAAGTTTCGAAATTGAGGAATAAATTTGTTCCACAAACAAGCTTGATCCCCATTCAAAAATGATACAACGGCGGAGGTCGAGGACAAGCTGCAACGAACAAAGGTAACATCGATTTCATGTCTTTTCTTCATCCCTCGACTAGAAATCACTTCTTTTCTTCGTTTCTTGAATGGAACATTGGGTGCAGCAGTGGTTACATAAAAATGATTGAGGTCGGGCATCGTTGTAATGCCCCCAATTTTTTTATCTCTAGTAAAGTATATAAATTCATTTAAACGAGAAATCGAATAATAAGTATTCATTACATGTAATCATCAAAAACTGGGCCAACACACGGGACTTACAAAAAGAGATGAACAACAACAGGTTAAGCATAGTGCTTAGTGAGTACACAGTTCTAATACATTAAATCAAACATATAATCAGTTAGTAATACATCACCATACACGTGCCACTCTGAGTGGCATCGCCACTCAGGTGAATGTGCCACTCAAGCGAATGTTCATCACAGTATTACATAAGAGCACATATCGCAACATACTATATAAGATAATGAAGCTCACCTGATTAGCGACACAACAACAATAGTTCACAAAGATGCACAATTAATGACCCCGACGGCAAGAACCTACAATACATTCTGTCAAGTCAGAACCGTGCATAAGCATCTAAGTCACATGACACACTGACTCTAGCCAAGTCCTAAAGTCGGACCAAACTCCCAAGTTGCACCATCTCCCTATGTAATACCCGAACTTTCGAAAATGAAAAAAAAGAATATTTTATTGAGAAAATGATTTTAGTGTTGGGTGTGGAAGTACTTGTGGACTAGTTTACTTTAATTGGGCTTATTTATATATATATATATATATATATATATATATATATATATATAAAATTGGTCAATGGACTAGTGTAAATAATCCTCATGGACTAGGCACTATTGGGCTTATTATATTAAAAATTGGCCTTAAGCCTTTTTGAGGCAAGTATATAAAGGTGGCTAGGGCACAGCCCCCAACACCACCATCTTCACTGTTTCATTCATTCAAAAAAATCAGTGTGTGTTTGTATGTGTATTGCTCTCGAGAGGCAGAGAAGAATGAAGCCAATAATTATTGGTGGACTTGAGGAATTGTTAAGAGAATCATCGGGTAACGTTTCCAACATCAATATGATATTGTAGGTATCGATTTTACCTTGTTTAAATGATTATAGAACAAGTTAGAATATGGGTTTTTGAGGTTCTGGGGTTTATAAAAGAACCAAGGAAAAGAATTTGAGATATGAGCTCTTAATACTTGATGAAATGTATTTAAATCTTGAAGGAAGTGTTCATATGAATGGAGAAAGATTTTGTAACAAAAATAAAACGAATTGGTTAAGTTTTGAAAGAGTTTAATTCTAGATATGGAGGCTGGGTTTTTGAGAAAATGAACTTACAGGGAAGGCATGTGCTCATGCGACTTCCATATGGACTCATATTTATAACCATGCGACTTCTAGTACATCCATGCGACTTTCATGTATGTGTTCATGCGACATATGGGTTTTCCATGCGACTTATGAGTCCTCATGCGACTTTCATGCATGTGTTCATGCGACACATGGGTTTTCCATCCGACTTATGATACCCCATGCAACATTTACACATAGTAAAGGGGGTTCACGCGGCTTTATGTATATGCCATCATAACCATGCGACTTTTGCATAGAGAGTGGACACCATGCGACTTTTGCATAGAGAGTGGACACCATGCGACTTTCGCATAGAGAGTGGACACCATGCGACTTATATATATATATATATATATATATATATATTGCCCATGCTACTTAATGTACATGTACGATAGGTGAACCATGCGACTTAGGTGTGTACATAGCTATGCGACTTATACATATGTATAGGGGTCATGCAACTTAAAGTATGTATATACATATATAAATATATATATATATATATATTGATTGAACCATGCGACTTATACACATATATACATTCTGTTCATGCGACTTATGCATGTGTATATGATCCATGCGACTTAAGGTATATATATGTATACATATTGATTGGAGCATGCGACTTATACATATATATATTGCTCATGCGACTGATGCACCTAAGTATAGCTCATGCGACTTAATGTGTATGTACATTAACCCATGCGACTTATGTATGTATAACTCGTCCGACTTTCGAGACCGTAGTATTGGTCCAACTTATAGTAAGAACGCGAGATTCGACTTTAGTCAAGGTGTATGACCCGACTTTGAATATTTGAAACTTGATACGACTACGTGTACTGTAGGTTGTACTTTGGACTCGTAGCCAAGCAATTCGTTAATAGCTGTTAACTGAGAACAAAGACTGCAGACAGGTGAGTACTCTTACTTACGACCTAAACTGATGATATATGTGACTATGACATGCGCTATGTGTTATACGATATAATATGCTTTAATTGATGATGAGACCGTTCACTTCGGTGACGGGAATGATAAGAGCGTTCACTTCGGTGACGGGAATGATGAAACCGTTCACTTCGGTAATGGGAATAATGAGACCGTTCACTTCGGTGACAGGAATGATGAGACCGTTCACTTCGGTGACTCACTTTGGTAACGCGAATGTTGAGACCGCCTACTATAGCGGGAATGATTGACGCACTATACGTGAAACAAGTTGATGATGTGACGATTGGTTTGTTGTATGTAAAGTACTCGCTAAGCTTCGTGCTTACGGTTGTTATTTAACTCTCTTTTCAAGTAATGACCATGGCGGGGCTCCAACACCGTGTTTGATAGCTCATCCCAAACAAGCTTCCACGACGTTCTAACTATCATGAATTTTCTAATGTTTCTCCAAATCAATTATAATTGAATTTAAGATTTTATGGGTTTTCACCCCGGATTGTAATCGACATTACACAGTGTTCTAATTTATGTAGATCTTTAATTATATGTTTTGTTACTAGCATTTAAAAAAAAATTAGGACGTTACACCCTACGTCGGACATCAAACAAGTCGCACCACATGTGCCCAAAAGTCGGACGTATACAAGTCGCACCACACACACACGACCAAAGTCGGACGTATACAAGTCGCACCACAGACACACGACAAAAGTTGGACGTATACAAGTCATACCACACACACACGACCAAAGTCGGACCGGCTTCATACACAGACACTTCCGACACTTGATTCTTGAATTTTTTCAAAACACAACCATATTCGATAATTCCAGTTTCTAAGGATTTCTAATGTTATATAAACAAATTCTTTTCAACTATTCTCGTTATCATTAAGGTTTAAGGGGTTAAAACCCCAAATCTTTTGGAAATCAACTATAACCACACTTACTTGCTTTGTTTGATGTTACTAATAGTATACTAACCCATCTATGGCCATTCAACTTGACATAACATTACCAAATCGATTAAGAACCAAACAAAACTCCCGATCGTGCGTGTTTTTTATTCTCGGTCCGACATCAACGAGAATAGGGGCAAAATCCTCTTAGAAGTCTTCTAATTCTCTCTAAACAGAAATTCTACAAGGTTTAAGCTACAAAGGGTTAACATGCATTACGTGATAAGTTTCCTGAGGATTCTGATCAAAATCTCGATTTCCCTTCTTCTTCTCGGTAGTGCAAGAGCAACACAAGGCACTCACACACTCTCTTCTAGTGCAAGAACAATCAAATGGAACAGTGTTATCAGCTTGGGTGCTATGCCCTAATTATATATATATATATATATACATTCTTCATGGGCCAAGCCAACATCCTTTATAATTGTTTAAGCCCATCATATATTTATTTGTATACTTAATACTTATATTCAATACGAGCAAAGCATATCTAACAATTCACAACTTTCGCCATTAATTGATTATAATAATTATGACAATCGTAGTTTTACATGCATTGATCACATAATTGCGTAAAACTGAAAGCGGGCATTACAACTCTCCCCCATTTAGATACGACTTCGTCCTCGAAGTCACTACTTGAATAATCCCGGGTAGAATCTCCTCATTTCCGTCTCCGGTTCCGTGTTTATTTAGAACCCTTACAATGTTCCCACTGAACTTTTACCATCATGACTTCTTTGTTCCGTAATACCTTTGTTTCCCGGTCTATGATGGCAACAGGTCTTTCTATATAGTTCAGGTTCTCGTCAACTTCTATATCTTCCAACGGTACGAAGGTAGACTCATCGGCTAGGCATTTCCTCAGGTGTGATACGTGAAACGTGTTGTGAATTCTTGATAGCTCCTCCGGTAGCTCTAACCGATATGCTACCTTGCCTACTCGCATGACCACTTTAAACGGACTAATGAATCTAGGGTTTAGCTTACCGTGTTTCCTAAATCGTATAATTACTCTCCAAGGCAAAACTTTAAGTAGTAAAAAATCCCCAACTTGAAACTCTAAGTTTGACGGTCTCTTATCTGCGTTACTCTTTAGCCGACTTTGAGCCTCACATAACCTTTCTAGAATCTTTTGTATATTTTATGTCGTTTTCTGCACCACCTCTATACTTCCCAGTACCTTGTGCCCAACTTCACCCCAAAAAATCGGCATCCAACACCGTCTCCCGTAGAGCATCTCATATGGAGGCATTCCAATGCTAGCATGAAAACTGTTATTGTAGGAAAATTCCGCTAATGGAAGGTAAGTATCCCAACTACCATCAAATTCTAGAACACAAGCCCTTAGCATATCTTCGAGAGTTTGAATCGTTCTTTTGCTTTGACCATCCGTTTGTGGATGGTAGGCGGTACTAAAGTGCAACCTCGTTCCCAAATCACTGTGAAACATTTCCCAAAACCTCAACGTGAATCTCGTATCCTTGTCGGACACCACCGACACCGGCACACCATGCCTGGAGATTACCTCATTCACATATACATCAGCCATTGCTTCCGACGAGAAAGTCTCGCGAATCGGTATGAAGTTAGCACTATTTGTTAACCTATCCACAACCACCAGATAGTATCATAGTTCCTCGGCGTCCGTGGTAGCTTAGTGATAAATCCATCGTGATGTGTTTCCATTTCCATTCTGGAATTTCTAACGGATGCAATTTCTCGTGCGGTCGCTAATGTTCGGCCTTAACCCTTAGACATGTTAGACATCCTTTCACAAACTTCGCAACATCCCGCTTCATTCCCGACCACCAATAATCCACTTGAAGTCATGATACATCTTGGTTGGCCCCAGATGGATAGAAAATTTCGACTTTAAGCTTCTTCCACTAAAGTCAACCTATCATTGGTCATCAGCGGTACCCATATTCGTCCATAATGGGTGATTAATTCCCTGCTATTGTTAACGAAATTATTCGTTTAACCCTTGATTCTCTCTCTATTGTGGTTTTCCGTCTTAATCGCCTTTGTTTGTGCCTGCCGAATTAAGTCGAATAGCGAAGTGGTAACCGTCATAGACATGTTACCGTTAACAACATACATCCTAACTTACGGCTCAAAGCGCCAGCCATGACATTGGCCTTGCCCGGATGATATAAAATCTCACAATCGTAGTCTTTTCGTAAATCTAGCCACCTTTGCTGTCGCATATTCAAAATTTTCTGATCCACGAAGTATTTCAAACTCTTATGGTCGGTGTAGATGGTACATTTAACCCCGTATAAGTAGTGCCTTCAAATCTTTAACGCGAAGACCACAATTGCAAGCTCTAGATCATGTGTCGTATAATTGCTTTCGTGAGGTTTCAACTATCTTGACGCATAAGCTATTACCTTTCCCCGCTGCATCAGTAAACCTCCTAACCCACAATGTGAAGCATCACTATAAAGCACTAAGCCTTCCATCCCCTGTGGAAAGGTTAATACAGAAGCATCACAATAGTTCCTTGGTGTCCGCGGTATCTTGGTGATAAATCCATCGTGATGTGTTTCCATTTCCATTCTGGAATTTCTAACGGATGCAATTTCCCGTGCGGTCGCTAATGTTCGGCCTTAACCCTTAGACATGTTAGACATCCTTTCACAAACTTCGCAACATCCCGCTTCATTCCCGGCCACCAATAATCCAGTTTTAAGTCACAATACATCTTGGTTGCCCCCGGATGGATAGAAAATTTCGACTTTGAGCTTCTTCCACTAAAGTCAACCTACCATTGGTCATCAGCGGTACCCATATTAGTCCATAATGGGTGATTAATTCCCTGCTATTGTTAACGAAATTATTCGCTTAACCCTTGCTTCTCTCTCTGTTGTGGTTTTCCGTCTTAATCGTCTTTGTCTGTGCCTGCCGAATTAAGTCGAATAGCGATGTGGTAACCGTCATAGACATGTTACCGTTAACAACTTACATCCTGACTTACGGCTCAAAGCGTCAGCCACGACATTGGCCTTGCCCGGATGATATAAAATCTCACAATCTTAGTCTTTCCATAAATCTAGCCACCTTCGCTGTCGCATATTCAAAATGTTCTAATCCACGAAGTATTTCAAACTCTTATGGTCGGTGTAGATGGTACATTTAACCCCGTAGAAGTAGTACCTTCGGATCTTTAACACGAAGACCACAATTGCAAGCTCTAGATCATGTGTCGGATAATTGCTTTCGTGAGGTTTCAGCTATCTTGACGCATAAGCGATTACCTTTCCCCACTGCATCAGTAAACCTCCTAACCCACAATGTGAAGCATCACAATAAAGCACTAAGTCTTCCATCCCCTGTGGAAAGGTTAATACAGAAGCATCACAATAGTTCCTCGGTGTCCGCGGTAGCTTGGCGATAAATCCATCGTGATGTGTTTCCATTTCCATGTTAGACATCCTTTCACAAACTTCGCAACATCCCGCTTCATTCCCAAACTTCGCAATGTTCGGCCTTAACCCTTAGACATGTTAGACATCCTTTCACAAACTTCGCAACATCCCGCTTCATTCCCGGTCACCAATAATCCAATTTAAGTCACGATACATCTTGGTTACCCCCGGATGGATAGAAAATTTTGACTTTGAGCTTCTTCCACTAAGTCAACCTACCATTGGTCATCAGCGGTACCCATATTCGTCCATAATGGGTGATTAATTCCCTGTTACTGTTAACGAAATTATTCGCTTAACCCTTGATTCTCTCTGTTGTGGTTTTCCGTCTTAATCGCCTTTGTCTGTGCCTGCCGAATTAAGTTGAATAGCGAAGTGGTAACCGTCATAGACATGTTACCGTTAACAACATACATTCCGACTTACGGCTCAAAGCGTCAGCCACGACATTGGCCTTGCCCGGATGATATAAAATCTCACAATCGTAGTCTTTCCGTAAATCTAGCCACCTTCGCTGTTGCATATTCAAAATTTTCTGATCCACGAAGTATTTCAAACTCTTATGGTCGGTGTAGATGGTACATTTAACCCCGTAGAAGTAGTGCCTTCGGATCTTTAACGCGAAGACCACAATTGCAAGCTCTAGATCATGTGTCGGATAATTGCTTTCATGAGGTTTCAACTATCTTGACGCATAAGCGATTACCTTTCCCCGCTGCATCAGTAAACCTCCTAACCCGCAATGTGAAGCATCACAATAAAGTACTAAGTCTTCCATCCCCTGTGGAAATGTTAATACAGGAACTTCGCATAATTTTTGTCGTATCCTCTCGAAATCCGTCTGTTGTGCATTTCCCCAAGTAAACTTCTCACTTTTCTTGGTTAAGTTCCTAAGTGGGGTTGCAATCTTCAAGAAGTCTTGTATGAACAGTCTACAATATCCTACCAATCCTAAGAAACTCCTAAGCTCGGTAGGACCCTTCGGCTGTTCCCACTTTAACATGGCTTCAACCTTCGTGGGATCCACCTTGATTCCATCCTTGTTCGCGAGATGACCCAGAAATTGAACTTCTCGTAACCAGAACTCACACTTGGAAAGCTTCGCATACAATTTCTCCCTCCTCAGAGTGTCTAGTACTTCTCAAAGATGTTTTTCATTTTCCTCCCAAGTCTTAGAGTATCTAAAGATGTTGTCGATGAAGACAATCACTGAACGATCTAGCATGGGTCGACATACCTTGTTCATTAGAACCATGAAGGCGGCTGGTGCATTGGTAAGTCCAAAGGGCATTACCACAAACTCATAGTGTCCATACTTTGTTCTAAACGTAGTCTTACTGATGTCATCTTCTCGTACTCTCAACCGATGATACCCCGATCCAAGGTCTACTTTAGAAAGCCACAAAGCTCCTTGCAGTTGATCGAACAAGTCGTCTATTCTGGGTAGCAGGTAGTGGTTCTTAATGGTAAGTTTGTTTAACTCTCGGTAGTCGATACACATTCTAAAGGATCCATCCTTCTTATTTATGAAAAGTATTGATGCTCCCCATGGTGAACTACTCGGCCGGATGAACCCCTTGTCTAGTAACCCCTTGTCTAGTAACTCTCGGTAGTCGATGCACTAAATTGATCTTGAACTCCACTTGTCACTCCGGCGGTACCCCTAGTAGATCTTCCAGGAACACTTTGGGAAATTCCCTAACCACTGGTACGTCGTTCACACTCACTGATTTGTTTTCTCTTGTGCCGTCAAACACATAGGCTAAGAACGCAGAGCATCCATGTTAAAGATATTTCCATGCCTTCATTACAGTGTAGAAGCTTGTGTCTCTCTCCTTGCCCTCCCTGACAATTACTAGTTGTCCCCCACTTGGAGTTCGAACCCTGTTCTCCCCTACTTGGAGTTCGAACCCTGTTCTCCCCCACTTGGAGTTCAAACCCTTACCTCCCGCTGTTTGCATACAATGGTAGCCTGTTGTTGACTCAGCTAATCCATGCCAACAATCAAATGAAATTCTCGCATTGCGATCGGTATTAGGTCAAGCTTGAATTTCTCTCCGTCTATATGAATTATGTTGTCCTTATACACTATTGCTACCCTTACGACTTTATCATCCGTGATTTCCACTTCTAAGGGCACTTCTAACTTAACGGGTACAACTTTAAGGTTATCACGAAAAGTAAAAGACAAAAAAAGTAACACCAGCTTTGCAAAACAGCTAATTTAGTAAAAAAATTCATTTTTCATAAACGTGAACTCATTCACGATTAATTATCATTAAGATATGCAGTGGAAATTCATAACCAAAAGGTTATACATTAAATATTTACATTCAAAATCCTATGTCAACTTATTGGTGTTACTTTATCACATCAACCGACCATAACATCATATAATTACAATATTCATAAGTGTTCTATCCCAAAAAAATTCCAGCCATAGGCAACCCCGCTCACCAGGCCACCTAATCTTTATCTGCAAAAAGCGGCAACATAGCACCATTAGCTATACAACATAGCTAGTGAGTACAAACTTATCATAAGCATCAATAAAGCAAGTCGTACATCACAGGAATAAGCAATCATTGTTATCCTGTCACATTGCGGTGTGTTGATAAGATCGGTATGAGTCATATCTTGCAGGATAGCTAATCCCACTCAACAACATTAAACCAGGGGATCAAACACAACCATCCACGCTGGTGGGGGAGCATAAAGCAGTCCACCAAGCATCGTTTACGGAACCATAAGTTCCCTAGATAATCCAGCCACAATCGACTGATTACTACTTCTCATGATTTAAGCCACGGCGGTTCTGCAGAACCTACGATCCGGAATGTTACCTCGAATCACCGTTAAATGCCGAATCACCTGATCAAGGTTCCCTGGGATCCATCTATCCGGCTGACCTTATTCATACATTTCAATGAGGCTGATCCAATCTGGATCCTTAGCATGCATATCACCAATTTCCAACATAGTTGATCCAATCATGATTAGTATCATACACAACATTTATTTTAACTAGACGGCTCCAATTCTAGATTCCGCTGGCATGCAGTTAACATATGTTCAACAAGTATTCAACATGGCATTGTACAACAAAGTAACATGGTAAGAATTTTGTCTATACTTTTAAGCATACATGCAACAATTAAAATCTTATACCACGTATAATTCAACTAGCAAGCAAGTCTCCCTCTACTGAGACTTATGAAAATCGGTACTCACCTGAGTAACTTATATACTGATTACTTTAACTCCGGTTCAGCTAACTCGACAAGTTCACCTGGAACATTATTAATTACATTAAGTGCTTACACACGCGAGGCATTGATACTAGAACAAGAGTAGGAACCCCTAAAGGCACCTGAGTCTAACTTATAAGGCCACACTGACCCTTAATATGTAACAACACAGAAGTTTAAATAATCTATGGACTGTTACTAAAAACCACCCCTTGCGGCCGCAAGCCATGTCGCTTGCGCCCGTAAGGATAGACCTTTGCGCCCACAAGTGCAATCACTTGCTCCCGTAAGCAAAAGGTCGGATCACTTTCACTAAGTCGGATCAACAATTTGAAATCACTTTGAATCATTAGTTCGAAGCCACACTTACGGTCGTAAAGACAATCCTTGTGCCCGCAAGTGTCCTTCGAAGTCCTCCTTGCGGCCGCAAGGGCAACCCTTGCGCTTGCAAGCAAACTAGTTTCAGAACAGGTCAGACAACAGTCCCCTGTTCCGACTATTTTCTTTCAAAACATCATTATACGACTTTCTAAATGATTTCCAGTGTTCCTACTTTATGAGGAACATCCATATGAGTTTAAAAACACTCACTTTAACATCTTTAACCAACTATTAAAGATTTGGGATCAAATGGAAATCATTTGACCCACTTGACTCCATTTTCATGAACTTCACCAAAATCACCACTTTAATTCACGAATTGAGTTTCTTACACTTATAATTGATATAGAAACCAATTAAAATCAGTTCTTGAACTCAATTTGAGTTTAACTCACTTGGATAAGGAAACTCACAAAGGAAGAACAAGAAGAAGAAGATGATGAAGATGATGAGAGTCTTAATTTGCTACTAGAACTCAAGGCTAGATAATATTTCTTCAAAGGTTTCTTCAAAGCTCAAGAACAATAAAGAGAGTTTGCAATTGTCTGTGTTTGAGTTTCAACGTGTGTGTGTGTGTGTGGGTGTATATAAGTTTAAACCGCCTTTGGTTTAAACATATCCACAAGGGGTATTTTGTTCCCCTTTTCAATATACAACTTAACCCTCGTTTACCCGTTTCAACTAACGGGGATATTTTCGGAATCCTTATTTAAAACCGTTTATTAAATACTTATTTTATTTATATTACTACTACTTTTATAATTTATCATATAACAACTTAAATACATAACAACTAAAACATAAAACAATAAACACACGTACTTTATTATTATTTTAATTAATTTACATACATGTATCAATCATATACAACTAGGCCCAATTCAAGGATGTTACAAAAAACATCTACTAGCCCCCGAGTTGAACGGTACAAGTGCAGGTGGAGTTTACAAGATATATACCTGGGACTACATCTGGCTCAACCTTGGCCTCCTCCACAGTGAGTTGAAAGGCACATCCTCTGCGGTTTGTTCATTCGGTCTTCGTCCCCTACGTGTCATGGGTGATCTAGAGAGTAGCGGGTGTAAGTTCCTTGACAGGATTAGCATTCAGCTGCGGGCATGCACCCTTCTCGTGTCCCGGTCGGTAGCATCCAAAACACAGCTTTGTTGTTGATGCTTTACAATCTCTGCCCAAATGACCCCTCTGTCCGCTCGGTCTTGGTACTGTGAACTTTATCTTCTTATGCCAGTATCGGCGTGCTCTTACTTTCTCTTTCTCTGCTTCTCTGCAACTTTCTTTTCCAGCTCTAGTTCCCTAGTTCTTGCTGAACTCATCATTTGGTCTAGGTTTTGGTACTTTGACTCGTCAACAAATTCTCTAATTTCCATTTTCAGAACATCCATGTAATGGAACATCTTCATTTGTTCATCCACCACATATTCAGGACAAAATCTAGCCTTCTCTAAAAATAGTTCTTTCACTTCGTTAATGGAATTCGTTGTCTATTTCATCGCTAAGAACTCCCTCTTTACCCTCTCCACTTCTAATCTCAGTGTAAACTTCGTGGTGAACAATTCATTGAACTCATCCTAGGTTGACTCAACCAACATTTCACCCTTTTGTAACAATAGGAGTGACCACCAATCTTTTGCTGCTCCGTGAAGCAAGTTGCTTGCAAATAGGACCTTGCAATCCGCGACGCAGAAGCTGGTCCTGAGAGCTCCTTCTACCTCAGCAAACCACTTGCAACTAGCCATTGGGTTTGGTTTACCCTCGAAGGTGGGTTGGCTGGCAAGTTGAGAACTCCCTGTAGGTGTATCTCACCAGGAATCCCTTGATTTCCCTCTCTGGCGCTGTCTGTTAGCTCCTCTAGTTTCCGGTGCTCGTTTGACCTCATCAGCAACCATCACCTTCATTTCTTCGGCCATTTGTTCGAACATGTTCAGGAGAATCTGTTCCAGTGCCTTGCCCACATCTTCTATTATCCTTTCATCTGTCACTCCGACGGGGTTTACATCTCCGCCCCCAGTAGGACCCACCGGTATTCTTGGCTGACGTCTTGGGTTGTTTTTAGCGGTATGACTAGCAGCGCCTCCATCCCGGGGTGCATTAGCAACTCTCCCAGCCAGAAGATTTTGGTTCCTTCAGGTGTCAACCACTCTAAAGTGTAGATAACGCACTATAGCTTAGGTAGGCATTATCACATATAACTTCCTATCATTTAAGTCCACCATGCATACTTTATTTAACTAAAAGAAACTCTAAGCACTCAAAGGCAGTCCTAGCTATAAGCATGCTACAACACACAAGTAACCCCTCACAAGATCGACGAAATTGTTTATGATTCCGTCAAGTTCTAATGTGTAACGTATGTTTGTAACAATATAGTCCTTCACATTGTTACCAACACAATATACATACTAGATCTTAGCATCACCACTAAGTTTCTCGATTCACGGGCTTAGGTCATGCATCACTAAAGATCTAAGCATATGAAACATCACGTATAAGGCATCATGTATAGGTCATCATCTAAATCATATCATCATCATTGGTCGGGTATAGTATGAATATGGCACTATGCATAATCCTAGTCATATAGGTAGTCGAAAGCTTGAATCTACCCTACCACAACAATCGAACAACATGTAATAAGGCCAACACAAGTGTTCTAAACCTATATGTCCAGTTTCAGGCACGGCATAAAGCGTTAACAATACACTAAGCATCAACATCATCTGTTTCACCCACATCTGAATAATAATCACAATTCAAAAATCATCACATCAATAAGTGCTCACTAGGACCTTTGGCTCCAACTAACAGCACATTTGAGAATGATTTGTAATTTTTTTTAAAGTTAATGTAGAACCAAGGTTTAAGTCCAAACACACCATTTGGGTGCTTGAATCTCTTAAACCGAGGCTCTGATATCAAGTTGTAATGCCCCAATTTTTTTTATCTCTTGTAAAGTATATAAATTCATTTAAACGAGAAATTAGATAATAAGTATTCATTACATGTAATCATCGGTAACCGGCCCAACACATGGGACTTATGGTATCAAAACGTTAAATATGTTTAAAAGGTAATGGTTTGTAAATCAGAGTTTACAAAGAATTTGCGGAAGCAGCTGTCACGGGGGAGACTTTCCCTTGTTAGCACGCGACAATCCTGAAAGAGATGAACAACAACAGGTTAAGCATAGGGCTTAGTGAGCACACAATTCTAATACATTATATCAGACACTTAATCAATTAGTATTACATCACCACGCACGTGCCACTCAGGTGACGCCACACATGAGAATGTGCCACTAAGGTGAATGTTCAACATAGTATCACATAAGAGCACGTATCACAACATAATATATAAGATAGTGAAACTCACCTGCTTAGCGACACAACAACAATAGTTTACAAAGATGCACAATTAATGACCCCGACGGCAAGAACCTACAATACATTTGTCGAGTTAGAACCGTGCATAATCTTCTAAGTCACACGACACACTCACTCTAGCCAAGTCCTAAAGTCAGAACAAACTCCCCAAGTCGCACCATCTCCCTTAAGTCAGACATCAGACAAGTCGCACCACATGTTCCCAAGTTCGACATATACAAGTCGCACCACACACACACACCCAAACTCGTTCGTATACAATTCGCACCCCACACACACACAACCAACATCGGACCTATACAAGTTGCACCACACACACACACAACCAAAGTCGGACGTATACAAGTCAAACCACACACACATGACCAAATTCGGACATATACAAGTCGCACCACACACACGACCAAAGTCGGACGTATACAAATCGCACCACACACACACGACCAAAGTCGGACGTATAGAAGTTGCACCACACACACACGAAGTCGGATGTATACCACACACACACACGACCAAAGTCAGACTTGTCTTCATCTTTGTCGGACTACAAGAACACACATACACAACCGACACTTGATTCTTGATATTTCTAGAAAATCCATATTCGATAATTCAAGTTTCTAAAGATTTCTGACGTTATATAAACAAATCCTTTTCAACTAATCTGGTTATCATTAAGGTTTAAGGGGTTAAAACCCCAAATGTTGTTCTCGGTTTTTGTGTTCTTCGAAGAATAGGGATACGGCTTGGAAATCGACTATAACCACACTTACATGCTTTGTTTGATGTTACTAATCCATCTAAGGCCATTCAACTTGACATAACATTACCAAATCGATTTAGAACCGAACAAAACTCGCGATCATGCCTATTTTTTTTCTCGGTCCGACACCAACGAGAACAGGGGTAAAATCCTCTTAGAAGTATTCTAATTATCTCTAAACCCAAACATCAAATTTCCGCTACGGGAGTAGACAGTCGCTTATTCTCTCTACCGTAGTAGATAGTCCCACATTCCCGTCACCGAAGTGAACGGTCCCACATTCCCGTCACCGAAGTGAGTGGTCCTCATCATTCCCGTCACCGAAGTGAGCGGTCTTATCATTCCCATCACTGAAGTGAACGACCTCCTCATTCCCGTCACCAAAGTGAACCTTCTCATTGTTAAGCAAAGCATATCATATCATTTAACACACACCACATGTCATAGTCGCATATACCATCAGTCTAGATTAAGTAAGAGTACTCACCTGTTCATAGTTCAGTTACGTGATACTAGTTTAGCAGTTCACTTGTGTTTACACGTCAACCAGTAGTCACCTACAACACATCTCTTATAAATCAATACCTTGTACAAGTCTCTTACTCATGCAATAATTGAGGCCCCGAGTCAGACCTCACTTGTAGGCTTCATAAGTCGGACCGAGTGCTATGTCATAAGATGGACCGCATGCCAAGTGCATAAGTCAGACCACACACACACACACACACATATATATATATAGCTATTAATTCGGACCGCTCGGTTATAAGAGTAAGACCATCGCATGCGACATATATAAAAGTCGGACCAACCATGCGACATATATAAAAGTCGGACCACCATGCGACATATATAAAAAGTCGTAAGACCATGCGCCATATATAAAAAGTTGGACCACCTTGCGACATATATAAAAAGTCAGACCACCATGCGACATATGTAAAAGTCATACCAATATCAAGTCATCCCTGTCAGTCCTTTTTCTCACTATACAAACGCCATGGCAAAAAATCAAGCCCTTTCAAAACTCAACTAAATCATTTCATTGTTATCACAAAACATTTCTCCATTCCTTTAGACACTTGCTTTAGGTTAAGTTTACATTTTATCAATTATTAAAAGGTTCTAGTCTCAATCTTTGTCCTGGTTTTCTTGTGTACACCAAAACCACAATAACCCAGTTGTCAACTATTCATTTATCACCTTAACAGAATAAGATTTGATGTCTACATGATCATAATGAAGTAAGAAACATAATCCGATGATTTTCCTTGCAATTCCTTATGTCCAAAGATGACTTTTGATCCCTTCCTCCTCTGTTCTTCGAGAGTAAAACACACTGATTTTCTTAAAGGAATGGAACAGTAACTAGGTGTTAGGGGTTGTGCCCCATTCATCTATTTATACGGTTTCTTACAAGGCTTGGCCCATGACAAGCACAAGCCTACTATCTTAATCAATTAAGCCCAATAGTCCCACCAAATTCATTCATAACAATAAAAATTGTCACCAAATAAAATATTCTTTTATTGATTTCAGGAGTTCGGGCATTACAGCTTAGGGGTTGTGTGTAACATCCTCGAATTGGGCCTAATTGTATATGATGGACGCGTATATGTAAATTGAGTAAAATAATAATAAAGTATGTGTATTTATTATTATGTGTTCTAGTAGTTAAATATTAAATTATAAATGTAGCATTAATATAAACAAGATGAATAATTTATGAAAGATTTTAAGTAAGGATTCCGAAAATATCCCCGTTAGTCGAAATGGGTAAGCAAGGGTCAAGTTGTAAGTTGAAAAGGGGAACAAAATACCTCTTGTTGATAGGCTAAAAGCCAAAGGCGGTTAAGACTTTCTACACCCACGTCTGTGTGTTCAAACACAAAGACAGACAACTCTTAAACTCTCTCTATTGCTAGTTCTTGAAGAAACCGTTGAAGATTTCTAGTACAAGTTGATTTCCTGTAGCAATTAAGTGTGATTATCACTGATCATCATCATCTTCATCATCATCTTCACCTTGCTCTTCACTTGGTGAGTGTACTTGCCAAGTGGGTTTTTGATTCTGGTAAGTTAAAGTCAAAATTGAGTTTAAGAACTGATGTTAATTGATTCCTTATATCGGTTACAAGTTGCAAAGAACTCATATGATGAGTTAAAATGGTATTTTGATGAAGTTCATGAAAGTTGTACGAAATGGGTCAAATGATTGATTTTGATCCTAAATCTTGTGTAAGTTGTTAAAATTAATGAAAAGATTGTTTTTGGGATCATATGAATGTTCCCCATGTTGTATGAACTCTGGAAATCAATTAGAAATCCGTTTTATGAAGTTGAAATGAAGAACAGTCAAAACAGGGGGCTGTAGCCGACCTGTTCTCTAGTATTTGTATCTTTCTCTTACTCTTTTCTTCCTCCCAAGGGTGGATTACTGAACTGAGGTGTAACAGAACCTCCATATCTGACTACTATCTTTTCCAACTAAACATCTGTCACTCTTTCTGAAGAATACACTTCCTTTACTAGAACTAGAATATATATATATATATATATATATTCCTGTGAATCTACTTACTGCTTCTTATATAACATCAAACCCCCCGAGGAGTTCTATGTAATCTGACAACTAGATTACTTACATTCTCTTATTTCCATACTAATATCTTCAACAACTATAACTTCCCACATAACTTCTGGTGCTCTGCTTTTATCTCAATACGAGTTAGACATATTCAATATACCTTGCTATATCGTGTTTCATTCTTGCCAATCATCTCTTACTAATTCTAACACTGAGCCTTTAATACACTACTACGGATTACTTCCTTTATCTGCTTCAATTGAACTACTTTAAAATTATCGAATTTGAGACTAACGGTTTCCATTCTTGTTCTATACATATGAATCCATATAGTTTCTGTCTTTCTGCTTAAAATATCTGTAACCACATTAACTTTACTCAAGAGATTTTAAATCTCATAAACACCATCTTTAATAGCTCTACTCACTATCACTGACACACACTTATATTCTACTGTTCTAGGAAATACCTAAGGCTACTATAGTCTAAATAGCTAGTACACTTAACTTCATAAGGACAATGTCGTCCTATCTTAATAATAAAAATATCCACTATCTGTTCTATATCATGAGTTGGGGAGTTGCTTTCATATATCTTTAACTAGCAGTTAACATATACCATAACCTTTTCTCTGTACAATCTAACCTCCACCAAAGGACATCACTATTAACCACTATGCCTTCCATTTCATCTGGTAATGCTAGTACTCGAGTATTACATCAATCATACTTTAACATATCATCCACTTTCTGTTAATCCTCATTTCTCCTGTAATCTTTGCTCCCTCTAGTCAACTAGACTTGGGGTACTGCTATCTTAGTAAAGTCTAGTATAATTCATCTGTAGTACTCTACAAGCTCGTAGAAACTTCTTGCTTCTGTAGGATTCTAAGGCTATACCTACTTCATCACTGCTTTCACATTGGCTGAATCTATTCCAATCTTTTCCGATTAACGGAGCAACTTAAGGATTGCATCTCTTATAACTAAACTTTACACTTGGAGAATTTCACATACCTGTTCTCCCTGCATAACGTGTCTAATACTCCACTGAAAATAAAACCATGTACTTCCGAACTCTTGAAGCAATTAATTGATCATCAATAATCATAATTACTAATTTATTGAACATAGTTCAACAAACTATGCTCATTAATTTTGTAGTCTGTACATATTCTAAACATGTCATCTTCCTCTTTTTCACAACTAATTCAATACACCTTACGGTAAGCTACTGGGTCGGATAAAACTTTTATCCATCAACTCTTGAACTGACTTCAATAATTACTGTATATCTAAAATCTACTTCGGCTTCCCTTTCTCTTGCTAGAATCTCTCACAAAAGCTAATAACGTTTTACAATCAAAGACTAGATACTTTCTTTCTTTTGCTAACCAACAGGCATACTAGCTTTTATATATTTATCCTTACTAAACACTTCTTCCCCACTTGGGGTTTAAAGCAGTACTGTTCTCTGATTACATAATATCTTAACTTGATACTGACTCAACTAATTCATACCAATAACTGCTCAAAACTCTTTAATCATGGTTGGTATAAGATCAATGGGAAACTGGCAATCATCTTTCCTATCACATTATTCTTACACCTACTATTTTCAATAGTAGTCTCATCATCTACTACTTCTTCCTAAAAAGAAATTTTGTTTTACTGTGTGGAACACTCAACTAAACATAACGTGGAACAACGACAAAGATCTACTTTAACAGAGTCAATTAATACTAGGGCAGGTGTACTGTTAGCAACAAAAGGAACCTGCCACTACACTCGGTTCCACCAATTCCTTCACAACCATAAGCCGCCCTTTCACTTACTCATCCCTACCCTTGCTTAACCATAGTGGGTTAGAGGATCCACTATGCTCTTCTCTAGAGCTATCAACTTAGGGCAATAAGCTCAATATGCCCAACTGGTAATAATGGTAACACCCTTAGAGCAAACTCTAACAATCTCTAGGCACATGCCTCTGCTTCTCACACTTCCATACATATAAGTAAGGAACTAACCTCCTTTACTGTAGTACAAATACTGATCTCTTGATTGACGTATTTACTAGCTCTAACTTTCAATTTTCCACCTACTAATCCCTATCTAATCAATTATTGCTCTCTCTTCTATACAAAACTCACCTTCTCTTTTGCTATGTCACCGATAACTGTCACTAAACTTTTCAGATATTACTTTTAAGTATCGAAATGTGTCACTACATTTCATATGCTTAATGACAATACACTCTGGACAAAATGAGTTACTTCTATCAACTTATTGGTGATATTATTCACCACTTTTGTCATCTGTCATAGAGCTAAAAACTCTTCTGTAATCTTATCTATTCAAGCTGATTGGTGCTAAATGCACCTCTAACATTTCTTTAAACTGAGGTCTAATCGTTGCCTCCATCTGTACCTTTCTTTCTCGGGCAACAATAAAGTCTACTAATCTTTTGTTGTTCCATACCACAAACTCAAAACATGTATAACTTTTCATGTTACTAGACATCCGACTATATGGAACGCCCCTCTGTTTCTGTTAGTTAACGATTGTTCACAATCGAATCTACAACCCCTTTCCAAAATGAGATGCTTTACCTGTTGAAAATCCTTGTAAGTATACCCCTTTTAACTCGTATAACTGATCTATTCTAGCCTTGGTTCTTCCAATCCTCTGAACCTACATCACTGCAACCTATACCGCTGCATCTACTCGTTTCTATAACATCACCTCCAGTATCTCTGACACTTGCTCAACCACCTAGTTGTTTGTACAAGGGATGTTCATCTATAATGCTTTACTCAACTCTGTAGCTCTTGTCTCTCTCAATGTACTATTCTCATACTCTTGCAATTCCTCTGTATCTGAAATCATTCTAGTAACATTACCCGAAGGTCTAGCTGTTGGGGTAAGAATTGCATTCTAGATCATACCTGTCTCTAGCTTCTCGAGGCCTACTTGCCTCAGACTACTATGTCTGACACATTTTAACTCTTTCTAAATCAAAACTGTACTAAGCTTGCTATATAACACATGCTATCACACATAATCCACAGGGTTCATCATGATCTTGCCAAGCTTCAGTATGTACCATGTGTTTATAACAATATGGGCCCTATATTATTATGAACACATTATACCTTACTTATGCTTAACTTAACCAATCAGGTTCCGCTTCATAACACAATACTGAACACTTATTCGCATAACTGTGCTGCTCAGGCATATACAAGATATCTCATGCTCAAACTACTATAATAGATAATAATTAAAACTGCTACTACTCGTATGCTCACCAAGGTTTACTACCCTAGGGATAGCTCCACTTAATATCAAAACCATGGTTTAAGTTCAGACATCACACTCATGCGTGTCCGAATCCCTTAAACCTTGGCTCTAATACCAAGTTGTAACACCACTTTTCAGTTTTTAACTTAAAAACATTATCTTATAAATTAGTACCAAAAGATATCAGAGTTTCACAAAAATACTGTTTCTAACCATACACGCGCTAACATTTACAAAATTAGTGTCAAAGTTTGCTTCTTGAAAACCAGGAGCTATCCGGCTGAACATCGCACTGGGGCCTCACCTTGCTTGAATTGCCACCTGCAAACATACAATACTGAAACATAAGCTAACACTTAGTGAGCATACTAACTGAACATAAATAAACCTAAACAGAAGTAAAGTCTTCCCAGATGTCTTGCATCCAAGCTGTAACACCTGCAACCTGCATAAACTGTTATTGTTCTTGTCACTGATCTGGTACATAACTATGTACCCTGTTACTGATCTTGTGCATAGCTACACCACCTGGTTAGCTATACACCTCTGCTATACAACATATATATACATATCAAAGTTGTGTCTTATAACAGGAATATCATATTATTCATCTGTATCATAGTAATATGCTAATGATGCTAAACGACTAATATACTCACCTAGTAACTGAGAGTAATATGCTAAATAAGTAATGTGTGTTGTCGAGTATCCAGACATCTTCGTGTATCAGAGAAATAGCAAATCATTACTAACTGCTCAAGCTGAACTGAGAAAGGAGTTGCACGGGCTGTGTACCCTGCATACTACACGACTACTCATGGCTACATGCCATGTGTTGACACATCACCCTAAACGGGCCGTGTAACCCTACATGGGCCGTGTACCCCTATGCTACACGACCATGTATCCCTACATGGCCCGTCACCGCCTTTGACCTCTACACGGGTCGTGAAACCCTACACGAGCCGTGTACTTTACATACTACACGGCCATGTTTACCTACATGGCCTGACACCGTCTCAAAAGCATGTACACGGGCAGTGTACCTCTACACGGGCCGTGTACATGACTGACCTGCAACTTTCTACAAAGAACACAACTGCTGTTCTTGGTTTAAATTTCACTTTAAATGCTTCCAGAACTTACAATTCACGTTATAGTAATCTGAAACTGCTAAATATCAATTAAAAACACTATTACTAACAACAATCAATGATTTCACCTTTGAAATCACCTTTCTTAACTCAAAACCATAACAAGAACACATACCTTGCTTCTAAGATTCATTAGATAATGAAATCTCATCTAGATCCTGCTGTCATGGTCCAAATCATCAGAGGAAAGGATTGCTAGCAGAATGGCTGGAGAAAAATGACTAAGTTGACTAATACTAGTCAACTTACTAACACACACACATATATACACATTTTCAAGGAATTACCAAACAGCCCCTGAACTTATCAATTTTTAAAATGACAACTTTAACCCCTCTAGTTTTATAAACATCCCTAATCTTTAAAACGCTTAGCCATAACAACTTTTTAACTTTGGGATGTTACAGTGAGACATGTCATTTTTAAAATACCTCTTACCCATCTTATCTTAATTTCACTCTTACTTAATCCTAATCCTATATATATATATATATATATATATATATATATAGGGATGTGATCAAATAAAAGGTGATTTTTTGTAAGAGGCATAAGAGGCAAGCAGGAATTCACACATGGCATTAGCTGCTAAAGGGTAAGATTGTCTTTTGATTACATCTAATTAATTTCTGTTAATATTTATATTAATTTTGTTGATTCTATTAATAGTATAAGCGATTTATATGGAAACAACTTCTTTCATATTTTTAATTGATTCCCTAAGTTATTATCTTTTTTAGTTGATTGTACTTTCATTGTTCATCTTCTACAATTCTTCATATCTGCCGTTCTTCAATTTTTTTAAACATACGACTTTAATTTCATCTTTTGTTCTTTTATGGACTTAGATGATTCAAACCATATTTCTATTGGTATGCTCATGTATTTCTTGTCAGTTTATTATTTTCTACTGCGAGGTAGAGAAGAAATAAAGAGACGGAGTTTGGTGGTGGTTTGATTTTCCAACGCAATGGTTTGAGAGGGGTGAGGCCATTGTCGGGAACATTACGACAACTATTACTTCTTAGACGAGTGTGGAAGCCGTTCCATGTAACGATTCGTGAGTAAAGGGTAGTTTTATGTGTTCACCACCATCGCTCCTATAGAAACTGCCCTTGCACACACGGTTGGCACAAGGGCAACTGCCACATGCATCAACCACAACCGCATCAAAATTGGTGATCGGGGTTTGTTTTGTGGTGAGCTCTGATTGTTGAAGTTTTGTGAGAACGATTTTCTAAAAACAAATTGCTCATCAATTTCTTTTTTGTTCATCGATTTCTTTTTGTTCATCGATTTCTTTTTGTTCATCAAATTTTGAATTATGTTATAGTAGGAGGTGATGTAAATCCAATGAAAATGACAAAACAAATTTGACTTGGGTTCATAGTTGATGTGCACATAGTTTTGTTTTTGTTCATCAATTATCTTGAAAGTGTAGCGACTTTATGTTGGTATGGTAGACAAGGATTTATTGAAATCATCTTGTTTCATCAGTTTTTAAACCACATAAAAGTGATGACACAAATGAAAACAGTGTTGTTTATTTATGTATTTTATGTATGACCATTGAGGTTTACTATTTTTATAGCCATGTTCATCAATCACAAGTGACATTCTATTGAAAGTTTGAATTTGTGAGTTCATCAATTTTATCTTGATGAATTTTAACCGTGAATCTATTTTTTACGAAAATTAGTTGTATATCATTAGAGTATATGGTGGGAGTTTGAATTTTGTGTAATTTTTTTTAATTTATTTGCTAGATTGAAGATGTGTTATTCATTTTCATCAATTTTCTCTTAATGACTATTTACATTAATTTTCACTTGACGACTATTTTCATCAATTTTTCCTTGATGAATATCATCTGTTTGTGTATATTTTTCTTTGTGAAATCTAGATGTGTAATACTTAAATTAGGGTGTTCATCAATTTTAAATGTATGCTAACGTGATTTTTGTTATGAACGTGAAATTAGGAGTTAATAGAACTTTTAAGTTCCTAATTTACCCTTAAACATGAAATTATGTTGACTTTTGATGAGATCTTGTATATATATATATATGGATTAAAAAGATCATTTGAGAACTGTTTTTATTGCGAGAACCAATCTGAGCCGTCTTATTCCCCTCTTTCAATGTCATCACTCACCAATGAATTCATCTCATGCACCTTGATACACTCAATCACCCCACGCTCTCTATCCATGAATTCCACTTACCAAATGAATGGTTAAGCTTGATTCTCGCGGTACTCACAATAAGATCTTTTCTCAAATGAACTTTCCCTTATGAATATATATATATATATATATATATATATATATATATATATCAAATTTTACGAAAACCCTCTCAGAATGGGTCTAGGGAACTACTATTGGTTGGTTCGCGAGAACCACCTCATGTTGGGTCTGAGGAGCCCCCCTCCTCGTCCTCGTCCTCCTCTGGATATACTTGTTGTTGATATTTTCCGGTGTTGAAAATGTTGTAACCCACCGTGTTGAAATTGTTGGAACCCACTATGTATTCAGTGAAAACATAAGCATTTGTTGTATGTTTCCGTGGTAGGTTGGTGGTGGCTTTGAAAGTTGGAAAATATTTTTCAAAGGTGACGGTTGCGAGCTTGTGCCTTGTGATTTGAAACCTCAAAGTGGTGTGGTGAATTCTTATTTCTTTTTTTTTGCTATCTATATTTTTTATAGAAGAGAATATGAAACAGTAGAAGATAGAGTAAAAAATTTGAGAGTATATTATATTATATAGGCGAAATTTGTAAAGGAAAAAAATAAAATTAATTTGAAATAGTCATTGGTTAATTATAGAATTAAAAAAACAAAAAAGTTATATTGAAATCGTGTGATCTATAACCGGTGAAAGCGAACAATTAAGCTCAAACCAACTAGGGGGGCGATGGTGTTAGCTTCCAACCAACATCCCATCACGCCACCGGTGTGGATGGTGTAAGCTTGATTCCTATACATTCATGTTAAATGACGACACTTTTGGTATGTTTTTAGTTTTATACGTGAAATGGGGAAAATTGCTATGAATTTTGGATCCTAAATGATCGCAACGCAAAGAAGTGAGCATGCCGTACGCCAAGAAACATAGTAACCTTCCATTCCTTTATTTACTCATTAGTTATTCCTTAAAACAATAGTTCAAACAACTTCAGCACTAAAATGAGTCATGTTTATTTTCAAGGAACATAGGAAAACTCCATTCCTTTATTACTTATTACTTACTCCTTAAACAATAGTTCAAACAACTTCAGATATCAAATGCACAACATTTGCTTCAAACATAATATAGAAAAAATACAACCTAAGAGCAACCAATAGTTAAATAAACAAGCCTAAATACAAATGGCGCATATATGTGGGAAACTAGTAATAACTATATATATAATATATAGAGAGAGATATCAAGCCTTGGAATCCATTGCCAACATGGTGCTGAGATTCATTGGACTCATGTAGTTTTGAGTGCCACTAATCATTTGTTGAACAATGATTCTATTGGCTCTTTCTGAAGGGTGGAAAGGATCCCAAAATGCATAGATATCTCTGTTTGGACACAAGTTTGACAATGGTGTGCATAATCCAAGTCCATTGTATGGACCTTGTCCACAACATGCTACTTTTGATGTTACAAACCCTATAATATAGGTATAAACGTGAAAACATGAAGAAGAAAAAAGTTTAACTTTAGAGTAGATGAAAGAAGAATTTTGTACCGTAAGCTTGAGGATTTGAGATGTAATCCATGTGCATTCTCAAAGTATTAGCAGCTACGAAAATATGATCTCCCTTTTCGTCATTGAGACTATCCAACATATCTTTAAGTTGAGGGTTAAACAAGTCAGATGCTCGTTGTAACTCTATAGAGCATTCTCCGGCTCTACTACGTTGAGCCAACTCCGCTGGAACACATCCCATCGGGCCGGTTCCCATTACCAATACCCTCCTAGCTCCCACATCATACAATCTCTACGTTTTTAAGATAACAAGTAGAAACAATAAGTTAATGATTCTAAGTTTGATATTAAAATATTATATATATAGTTATGTATTATAGATGTTAACTTTATTATTTAAAAAAAACAAAGTTTTATTTGCCTCTCAAATAGAGATGTTTTTCTTTAAATAATTCGGTTCTTTTACATATAGTAGAGCTGTCTTTTTATAAAGAACCGGGTGCAATTTAAATAGGCAAGAGATCTTGGTTTTTTAAAATAGAAACCGGTTTTGAAAACATTTAAGCACGTTTATATTTTAAAATCAAACTACATTAAAAAGGTTAAACATAAATAGAAAGTTAAACGTAAATTTGTTCATGTAAGTAGTGTAGTTGGTTGTTATAATATATAATAGTTATCAGAATAAATGTATGTGTGATACGGTTTATAAAATTAGAAATATTAAACATTAATAAAAATATATTAAATAATCATAAAATACGAATGAGATGAGAATTTTAAAAAATAATTCAAATGTCATGAACACTTAGACCAGTAGTGGAAACGTTGACTCGAGGGGGAGCGTTAATGTGACAACAGAAACGTTGTATCGTGATTGTATTTCTTGTATAAGTTATCGGTCATTCTTGTTACAACTAACGCTATCAAGGTTAAGCGTTTATTAGTTATAATTAAAAAATGAAAATCATTATATAGTGTTTTCAAATAATAAAACTAAGAATTTGGTTGAATATGATATTTTAAAATATTATAAAGGGTAAATATGATATTTGTAAATTAAGATAAGCAAAAATGCTATTTTAAAGTTTAAGAAAGGCATATATGAAATTATCTCTAATAATTTTGATTAAAACTAAAGTTAAAATTGAATCCAATTTTGACCAAAAAAGTCAAAATCGGATTTTAATTTTTATTAAAATTGATGGTTAAGATTTAATAATTTTTATTTAATTTAAATCCAATGGCTAATATTATTTAATAGATTTTTATTAAAGTTATTCTTTTATTTATATTAGAAGATTAGGGGTGATATACTATAATTTTTTTGGTTAAAGTTGTAGACAAATAATGTTTTTCTAATGTTCAATTATGCCTGGGGAATATATTTTGTGTTCATATATACTCATAGTGTTTACAAAAGAGTTTTATATGTGAAAATTTTTAGAACAATACATAATGAAATGTTCTTGTAAACATTAATGAGTATAATAGCATATTTTCTTAACATTAATAAGCATAATGAAACGTTTATAAACTTGTTGTGTATATTTAAACAAATTTTTTTTCATATACCGCAATAGAATATTGAAAAAACATTTTATGTTTTCAACAACTCTAACATTAATTTTTTTTATCTTTTCATTCGGATATTCTATCTAAATAAGGTGAGTAGATTACCATAAAACTTTTACATAAGCTTGAGTTTGTGGGTTCTATTCACAGGGGCGGACCTTTATGAGTAGGTTGCGGTTGTCCAGATAACCTCTCAAATTTCTTCAAGTAGTGTTAAGTTTTTCTATTTTTTCTTCTAATGGGAATGCTACCTTTACCAAAAAAATTTGTACAATCTATGCTCTTTGCAAATTGCAAAGTATATTTGTATTTTATACGAGAAGAATTTGTGTGTACCCTCTTTTTTTTTTCTAAATCCTCCTCTGCTTCTCTCTTATCTCCTTTATTAAGTTTTGATTTTCTAAACTGTAGCGCTACCTGGTTCATCCTCTCTCCTTTTTTATTTGATTTCTTATATATTGGCTGTTACCCCTCTCTTAATTTCTCTCTAAAATGGCTGGCTTGTTTCTTTTGGTGGTTGTATATTGTTTGTTTTTGATACTTTTATAAACTAGCGAAATACTTCGTGTATAAATACCAAGGATTCTTAATATAAATTTTAAATATTTATGATATAAAACATAAAACATATAATAAATCTATATTTCGATAACAAATCAAGAAACTATAATGAAAATAAGAAGATGAAGAAAGAAAATTCACATACTCACAAATTTGTATTAATAGTTGTTAGGGGAATTAGGAATTGACATAAGATTCGAAAGTTATGGGTGAAAATTGTCACACAGATTTACGATAATAGTTGAATTAGGAATTGAGGTTTTGTTAAAAAAAATGCTTTTTATATGTTTTTAATATTATTAGTACTATTATATGTGTTATAAAAAAATTCACACATCATATATCGATCATTAGGAATGCAACCTTTAAAACTCCGAAATATTCTTTTTTATTTTTTTGCGTTTTATGACCTTAAAAGATTATATAGAAAAAAAAATCTCAAACATTTTACTAGGATATTTAAAAAGTTAACAAAAGAGTAACTTCTTTTTGCCATTTAAATTTAAAAAGTTAATAAAAGATTACTAATTTAGTGATTTACAAACATAAACTATTCTATAATAAAAGTGTTTTACCTCACTAATATGTTATATATATATATATATATATATATATTCTCATATGCTCTAAATCAAAATATCTCATTGAAAAGAATTATTGATTTAATGATTCATAATATAAAAATTAACTATAATCATTTCACTGGTTTATATTCCCTTCCTCATTTATTTTAATTCCTTCAAATACCAATTTCATGGTGAACCAAACATTGGAATTTCTAGGAATTGGATTCTAATTCCTATAAAATCCCATAAAATCCTTCCAACCAAACACCCTCTTAGTGTCATTACATTTCAAGTTACATAAAATCAAAGATAGTAACTCACTTTTTTCAATCTTTATAAAATATACTTTTTTACTAATAAAAAATATTTTTTAATTTTGTGTCAAATTACAGTAAAATTTACATTAAAAGGTAGATAACAATGAGACGATTATAAATATATAATTATATTTATACCAATCATTATAAATTAAAAGTTATAAAAGAAAAACTATAAACATATACAATTAAATACATTCATTAAATGTAAATATATATTTTATACAAACGCCTCTATAAATTTTCGTATAACTCCCTCATAATTAGTTCATATACTTTTGAAAATTGATCATTTTAATTATAGAAGTCAAAATTAAAATTTTTGGTCAAAATTAAGAAAATAAGTAGTTTTGATTGCTTAATTGAATTTTTATTTAAGAAAGTTTTTTCAACAATAATTTTCTTTCAATATATATATATATATATATATATATATATATATATATAAATAGCCATTAGCACAAGAGTTATATATTAATATTAATGATAGAAGTTGAAGTGGAAATTATGAGTACATATTAAAAAATTATCTAATAAAAGTAATCTAAATAGCAGGTTTATTCCGTCACGAAATACGGTGAAATAAAGAGTACTCGTTTACGTGGTGAGTTAGTTATTATAACTTTGATGGAACACAAATTTTATAATGTTATTTTCTCATAAAAAACTTACATATAAGTTGTTGTCCTTTAATTCGTTGAAGATTCATATTTTCATTAATCTTACTGCTATACCTTCATTGAAGCACATAGACTTTCAATGGGGCCTATTATATGTAGGTTAAAAAATAAAATTTCTAGGATTGAAATGCTACATATGTTATAATTAATTGTTATAACACTAAATTAAATATCTACACGACTAGTTTAAAAATAATAAATATTAAACATTAATAAAAACATATAATAATAACAAAATGAGATGAGAATTTAAAAAATAACAACAGATGGTCAACATCCACCAATGGTGGAAGTGTCAGCGCAATGGGGAGAGCAGACGTGACGACACTAAAGTGATAACATGATATTAAATGATGTGATTATATTTTTTGTACAAGTATTAGTTATTATTATTACAATCAAGGGCAATAAGGTTAAGTCTTAATTTATTATAAATTAAAACAATTTAAAATGCTTATAAAATATTTTAGAGTGATAAAACTAAAAAATTGATTAAATATAATATTTTAAAATATTACAATGGTTAAATAAGATATTTATAAATTAGTGTAGGTAACTACAATATTTTATGGGTAACTCATTCTTTGGTGGTTTTACTTGATGATGTTTTGTTTAGCACGAAAATGTTAAACTACATATTATAGAGTTAAAGGACATATGGCAAAGCATGACTTATAAACAAGGATCTAAATAACGTGAGGTGCGGTGTGGCTGAAAGATCAAGCCTCAAGCATTAGAAGTCATAGCGAGATCACGGCATTTTACAAGACGTGACTTAAGGTAACAATTTTGTATATAAATTCTAATTATGTATAAAAATTATACAAACAAATATTAAAAACACATAATAATAGGTTTATAATGTGGTTTATCAATCTTTTTCTTTGTTTTATGTATATTCAACCATTCTTATAACCAAATAACTATATATAATTTACTCATATGGCTCAATACATCTAACACGTCTAAAAAAACACGGCTTATAACAACTAAAGATGTCAAGCAGGACTTTAGTGTATATCATGTTTTACGACTAAGCCTTGAACCATATCGTGATAACATAGTTAAGCCTCAAACCATGACGGAGCCAGACCAAAACATAGTTTTTTAGATCCATGCTTATAAATCCCTACTATATATTCCATACCTCACCCCTTTATAAAGTGTTTGGTCATTTTCACAATGTAAACTGTCCTAGTAAAAATGTATTTTAGTAAATGAATGACTAAACATTTATGCTACTAAGCTATGAATAGTAGCAAGGGATAAAGCAATGGTAATTGATGAAGAAGCAAAAGCATTAATATCCACATGAAGAAATGCACCCAATTTTAGACCATCCCACCAACCACAATACACCTTTAATTAATAATGGCTATTGTGATCCACCATACTCCATTAAAAGCCATGCCCCATAAATATTATTTCAAAATGCAATGTTGTAGGGCTACTTTTTTTTTATAACAATATAAGCTTATCCATATACAATAGTTTTTAGTTATAATGCACATGATAAAAGTTAAAGATATATAAAAATTATGTATGATTATTTTTATTGTGTAAGAAGCACTTACATCTTACAACAACAATCATATCCTTTATCAAGAATCTTGATTTTGTCTTTTTAATTAAATTATATAAAATAAATATCAATAATAGTAATAAGTTGTCGTGAAATTGGTCGGATATCTAAGATGAGATACCCAAATAATAGTGATAAGTTCACATTCTTTTTTTGCAAGTTGTTTTTCTTTTTATGATCATGTTGTTCTAAATTAATTCTTCATTTTCGAAAACCCATGCCCACAAACAAATAATTCTGCAAGATTTGTCACAAAATTTGTGAGTTTGACTTGTTAATCATTATAGCTAGAGTAAAGTGGCTATCTTTTTTGGGGAAATCCTATGTGATACTAATAATACATAATTTAAATATCTTTACACTCATGATACATGCATTATTTACAAAAAAAAGGACGGTTTTGGAGGAGGGTATTATTCCCTCATAATGCGTGGTTTGGGGCTCACATACTGCTCTATATAGATGTCATTACGGACCCAGCCTACTAAATTCGCTGTTCAAAAAAAATAAATAGAACCGTTTGAAGGAGTTCAAGAGGTGTCTACAAACATAACACATTCTTTATCAGGAGCTCAAAATTTTATCCATATTAAATACTATATATATACACTCATTTATGTTGATGATCGATGTTAATTGTTGTTTAATGCTTAAAAATATTGTTTTAGGACATATTTTTACTAAATTGCACATGTCCTTTGCCAGCCAAGTAAATAAGGAGTATTTATCTTATCTTATTGTTTATTTATTTAACTAGATAGTAAGTGTAACAACACTCTAATTAGGTGTTAACAGAATAGTAGTATACGTATAAACAGTAGAAGGATGTTCAATATAGTCCATACTTAATTCATAGTCATAAGAGACTAATTTTAACTTTTGGATTAGTGGCATCAGTGGTCCAAATTGCATTTCAAAAATTAGTGCAGAGTGACATTTTCGTAATTCATATGTGATGTTTTTTCAAATCACGTATGATTGTATATCGAATCACCTGTGATTGAATATTAAAATTTTAGGACTATGTTTTTTACATGGACTTTATTGAACACAACTCATAAACGGTAAGAATAATAAATAAAAAATGATTACCGATAGAATGTTTCGATACTCAGAAACTACATAGCGCACATAATCTGGTAGAGAGTATTCTCGAGATCTAGCTGAGAAAGGAACCAAGTAGTAGTTGTTAACAAAGTCATTTCCACCCAGTGAGATGAGCATCATCCCTTTGTTAACTACTTGACGAGCTTCATCTGCTCCAATGATATCTGTTAGTCGAGTTTGGTATTGCTGCAAATACTCTAACTGCTTCCATATTCGTATGATATTTAACTGTGAAATATAAACATATTTAAGTCAATAATTAAGTGAGTAGAGTTATAAGATATGTAGAAAGCTTATTAGATTAATACTCTATCATTAATAATTAGACAATTTATGTCACTAATTCCGCGTTTGTATATAGGGTTTAGTTCATCAAAAATGTATCAAACTTGTCACGTTTTACTATTATGTATATCGAATTTTAAGAGTTTCTATTGTGTGTTCAAACTTTTATTTTTGTAACATAAGAAAGGAAAAGGTGTAAAAGTTTAGTACATACCATAAAAATAGCGACAAATTAAATGTTCGATGCACACAATAGAAACTTTAACATCTGTTACAAATAGCTGGCTCAAAAATTTAGTACTCAAAACTTATCATTTTGTTTTAACCTCAATTTATACTTAAAACGTAGACTATTTGTTGTTTAATTACTAACTTAAGATAATCATCATTGTGCCATCTATCAAAAGATTTTTGTTATATTGTATAAATCCAGTTTTTATAACTTTTTTATTAGGAATTAGGGAATGAGGACAGTATAAAGTAATATTTCGTTAGATGTGAGACATTACTCAACACGCTCCTTTACGTGTGACGTTCTTTGTTTGTGCCTAACGCATGGATACTTATGGGTTACGTGGAGTTCGTGTGACCTTTGACCAACTACGGGTAAACCATGCTCTTATACCATGTGAGTTTGTAGGGTTCCAACTCAAAATCTATTAGTTATGAGTTGAGTAACTCATGACCCTTGTCAAATGCATTACAACGTCATTTATCATCCAACATGAGACATTACTGAACATGGTGTGTGTCTTTTATAAAAGAAAAGTATAAAACTAACTATTAAGAGGTATATGGGGACATACAAATTGAACTCCGGTGTCATTGAGGATTCCAATACCAGCAGAAGCAAAATTGGCACCATGTAGAAGCTTGTTACCCTTTAGCAACGGGTTCAAGTAGGGTAATGGAGATTCCAGTCCCATATGTTGACCTTTAGAAAGGAATAGAAAAAAAACAATATATTAACTCTTTTTTCCCTAAAACTATTAAACTTTAAAAGTCGATGTCGATCTATTAATAAATTGTACAATAGGAATATGCCCATACTAGCATACACCAACTTTCATGTGTTTTCTTTAAATTATAAAAAGACTTAATGTCATTGTTTCTTTAGAAAAAGTGTTAATGGCAACATAACTACATAAAATGCAGCCAAATTGATTGTTGGATAAATTTTTATAAATACTCTATGAGTTTTGATAGTGAGAACGCAACAGATAAGGTCCGGGATGTTAAAGCCATTTGAGAAGCGACCCGTAGGTCGATGAGTTGGAAAATCAATGCCGTAGGGTGGTGAGTCGGCTCTCGCAGTGGTGACCAAAAAGTCATTGTTCCCATTATCGACTAATGAGTCTCCAAACACAAAGAAAGCCCGAGCCTCGGCTCCCAGAGGGACATTGACAAACCCTACCATCATCAATGCCACAATAGCTAAACTATTCAAAGAAATCGAACCCTTCATTGAGGAGCCAAAACTAACAACTATGAACTAATTTAGTCGAAGAATGTGTGGATCAACCATTGAAGGATCGCAGGTTTTATAGGGTTTACAGGAGGTGGTCGATGGTACAAAATTAAATGGGCAATTCCTACCATCACCGGAAAGATGCCAGCATTGATACAATTGTAGTTAGATTTGGGTGTGTTAAGTGCATACTTTTGGGAATTGAGGACTCCCTTATACATTTTAGGTATTGTGTAATGCAATTACAATGTTGGTCCAAAACTGTGAAAGGGCCAAAGTTATTCATGGGGAATTGGTACAATTGCTAGGACACAAATAGTCTATTCCTCATAATCAGCACCAAAGTTGCATTTAAGCCACCATATGCTTGTTGGGACTCTTTGATGTCGTGGACGAAGGATCTTGTCCGATTTGCGGCCACGTTGCGGTGTTAGTGCATATTAAACATTACCCTGTGACACTGTCTAAGATACGAGTATATATCGGTCCCCATAATGACGGTCTACGATTGAGAACATGAAAAATCTATATAATTTTGTTGTTATTATATTAATCGTAAAACTAGTCGGTCGAGATCCTGATAAAGATTTAGTCATAGCATACTCTATATATACATTCTAATTTAAATTGAACTATTTTAAATACTAGCTACCATCACAATATTGGTGGTATTCTCACATGACTCTGCTTTCACTTGAGGTGCTATAGGGCATGACATATTGAATGAGGATTGCGATTTATGAGGTAACAATATATATATATATATATATATATATATATATATATATATATATATATATATATATATATACTATATTATAAAGCATTTATGTATTTTGCTTAAACTCTTAAATTTTAAGTGTTTTAAAATTACTAAATTACCTCCCATATAAACTAAATTGAGTAACTATTAGATATAGTTAATAAAATTTTTATATTATATTTTAATAACGAAACTTTACATATTTAAGAAAATCAAAATCAATACCATTGTTTTGAAAGTTAAAACCAATACAAATTAACTTAATTATTAAAAAAATATTTTCATAACCTTTTTTTTTCAATTTTGGAGAAGAAAAAAAGTAAAGGAAATGGAAAAAAAGATAAAGAAACTAGATATGTCACCAAACGAAAATTATTCGATGTCACCGTATTATATGAATATCATACTCCCTACGTCTTAAAAACGGACATGTTAACGAGTAGAAATTATTTGTTGCCGCCGCATTACGCGAGTATCATGCTAGTGTGTGTGTGTGTGTATATATATATTTATATATATAGGAAGGTTCGTTTGAAAAACGTTTTTATTGCGAGAACCGTGAGAACCAATCTTAGCCGTTTATTTTGGATAATGAATTCATGGATGAAGAGCGTGGAGGGATTGAGTATGGCAGAGTGTATGTAAGGAATTCATGGGTGGGCAATCCATTTGAAGGAGGGGGAATTGGACTGCTAAGATTGGTTCTCGCGGTTCTCGCAATAAAAACGGTTCTCAAATAAACTTTTCACTATATATATATATATATATAGGAAGGTTTATTTGAGAACCGTTTTTATACGAGAACCAATCTTAGCCGTTTATTTTGGATAATGAAATTCATGGATAAAGAACATGTGAGGATTGAGTGTGATAAAGTGCATGTAAAGAATTCATGGATGTGCAATCCAATTGAAGGAGGGGGAATTGGACGACTAAGATTGATTTTCGCAGTTCTCGTACGAAAAACAAATCTCGTTTGAACTTTTCCCTATATATACACACACACATTTATTAGGAATTTAATTATGGGAGTTTTCGTACATAATAAATTTTGTTTATACACAACAAGTACAAGTATTTAACAACATATGATATAAGTTGATAGTGGATAAATTATTGTGTATGAATAATTTCTGCTATATACGAATTTATCACCCTTTGATTATTGGTCGCTTGGCAGCCGGCGAGGGGATTAGACGGCAAGATTTTCTCTATAGCCATGTGTACAGGCTGGTGCCACCTCCTCAGAGGTAATGTATGGGGCCCTATTATTATCTCAAATGGCAAAAGAGTAAAAAGACACATAATGTGTAATTTGTATATAACATACATACATGTTGGCAGGAACTACATATACATAGATAATGTTTTACTTACAAAATCATCTGAAAATACAAACCCAGCAAACATTTCAACTTTTTTATAAAATCATTGTATCAAACTTAAAATCATCGCATCTTATCTATAAAAAGCATAGTCCCCTTAAACTACCGCATCTTGGTTGAATGATTCAATAGTTTCTCGTTTAAAAAATCACTATATTTAATCTTAAACCAATGAGTCTAGTTTTAAATCGTTGCGTATTGTTTGAAAGCATTGTATCTCAATTGTTGAATTAAGCAAACATTGTACTCTTATTTCACAAACGTTAGTAGATTACATCTTGTATACAAAATCACTATGCTTAATATTATTGCATTTAATTTAAAAACATAAAATCTTCTTAAAACTATTACATCTTAGTTGAAGTATTCAATTATAAAAAAAACAACCACATCTAGAATAAAACAACTATATCTAATTAAAAATCACTACCTCTTATCTAAAAACACTTTATAATACCCATATTTTAACCCAACATAAATTTATTTTATTATTTGTTGTTTTTGTAAAAAACTTTTCAAAAAGCAGAAAACATTTTAAAAATTAAGATAATGATATATGAACCGAAGTAGGACCCTTTTTTTTAAGATAGGTAAAGTGTACAGAAATATAATGAACTATCCCCAATTTAATATTATATGTAACAAACTAAACTTTTTTTACTAAAATGCATTAAACTATCCGAAATTTACGTTTAATGCAATATGACATTCTATTGAAGGTTGCGAGGTCACCCTAATTCTTTTCTATTTTTTATTATTTTGTTGTCATTTATTATTATTATTATTATTTTCTGTTGTTGTTGTTATTGTTGTTGTTGTTATTGTTGTTATTATTATTATTTTATTATTATTAGATGAAGAATACAATACATCAAGAACACCAACATAAACACCTATTATTATTATTATTATTATTATTATTATTATTATTTTATTAGATGAAGAATACAATATATCAAGAACACCAACATAAACACCAACAACAAATGAATTTGGGCAACACCTTTAAACTTGAAAAGATGAACACCATACCAATACATTCAAGAACACCAACACATCCAACGCCAACAGCTAGAAGAAAAACATATTTGTAAATAAATCATTCATTTCCGCCTATAACCACCACCAACACATTCAAATTGCAAAAACAAGAAAAAAATATGTGATAATAAGATAAAATCGCAAGAACAAGAACACAAACCTAGATCTTGAACACCCAACCAGCAGAATAACCCAGATCTAGAACATGGATGGGTTTTAAAGATGAAGAAACCCTAGTCGAAGAAGGTGATACATATCTAGAACACCCAAAATAAAATAGCCTTAATCAAAGAAGGCGGTGTCTTCAAATGGTCAAACCCCTAACCCTAATCAAAGAAGGCGGCAACTTCAAATGGCCGAATCCCTAGCCCTACGAAGAAGGCAACGGTGGCGGCTTCAAATGGTGGAAAGCCTAGCTTCTTAAACCCTTTTTAATTGAAGATGGAGGTCGCGACAGTGGAGATTGTTGAAGTTGAATCCGAAGGTTGCAGCGGAGGAGGTTGTTGAAGATGATGGAGGTGGTGGCGATGGTGGTGGTGATCGAACATGAAGCACCCGGTGGCAGTGGTGATGGTTGAAGACTTCAAGGTGAAGTAGGTAGTGACGGTAATGGCGGCAGTTGTGGTGGTGGTTGAATGAAAAGGTAGTGGTGCTATTTGAGTTTGTAAATATATTTATCAACAAAAAGTCCCATGTCCAAATTCAATCATTTCTTCATCTAATAATAATAATAATAATAATAATAATAATAATAATAATAATAATAAGGGATAATTTCATATATATCCTTCTAAACTTCCATTATTACATATATATCCTTTCAAACTTTAATATTACGTATATATCCTCCTAAAACCTCTAAACTCTCATATATGTCCAAATACATATTTTATTATTATTTAATCTATTTAAAATTCACTGATATAATAATCTTATATACTAATTTTATATTTACTATTTTACCCTCAAATGAAGTCAGATTGCTAAACCTCATCTTTTACCCAAACCATCGATGAAATTACAGCGCCTCTGCAGCTGCGTTCCTTTCAAAATTGAAGAGACGGTTCATTCTCCTATTGTTCCATCAATCATCTTGTTCATTCTTCTAGTGTTCGGTCGATCATCACTGCGCGATTGGGAGTCTCTTGGCATCTGCTATGTGCGATTGAGTGTCCTGCAATTAAGAACTCTTTGTGCGATTTAGGGTTTTGCGACATAGGTATGCATATGCCTTCCTTGTTTGTGCTACTTCTTATTAAATTTGTGGTTATGGTTATGCTTCTGCCTTCGTTATTATGCTCTTTGTGTGGTATATGTTTTTGGTTCTTTTATGTTTCTTGTTGTTTCTTGCTTAGAAAAACAGAGTAGAACCGGTTCAAATATGCTTATTTTTTGTCCTATTTCTGAAATGTGAGATAACAAGACATTGGGTTGCATTAAGCTAATTGATTAATGGTTTTCCAAACAAACCCAAAATTCTTCAGATCAAATTAAAGGCATTAAATTCTTCAGTTAAACAAACCCAAATTTCTTCAGTTCAAAGGCTGTTTCAATGTGCATTTTAGGGCATTAAACTATTTATTCATATGCTTTTTTCAAGTTTTGATTCTTCAGATCAAATTAATCACATAAAAACAGACCAAGTTTTGATTCTTCAGATTAAATTAATCACATAAAAACCGACCAAGTTTTGATTCTACAGATTAAATTAATCAAACTAACATGTAAACATTCCCAGAATTCTAATTGTGTTATTTCTAAAAATCTAGAGCGTATGAATGATGGATGATACGGCTGATACAGCTACTCATGACTTTTCAACACCGAGATGGGAGATAATGGTTGACTCGCCAGTAATTGAGTAAGTTTGTTCGATAAATATAACAATAAAAGATGTGTTATTGAGAAGATGATAGTTGTTTAGTAGGCATTTACTTTATTATGTCTTTTTCTTCATCAACTTACACTTTTTCTACTTAATTTTCACTATCAGGCAAGTAGCATCTAATTACAAGCTCAAGCTTAAATATGGAGGTTTTTTCGTTTAGCCAGAAACTCACGTAGGAAAGTATATTGTTTTGGCTTTCGAAAAGCTATCTACATCAACTCATGTTCATACAACTTGAACTATCTACTTGAAGAGGTGAAGAAACATTATCAATCAAACAATGATCTAATGTTGTCCATACTTTTTGTCGATAAGTATGCAAAAGAGCAATCTTTTATTCACCTCGATTCTGATGAGAACTTCGCGGTGATGCTTAACATGTATAAGGAAGAGAAAGAGGCAACCATTTATGTGACGACCGACAAATTTATCCAACAAAGGTAGTTTCTTGATTAGTTTAATTTAAGTATTTTATACATTACTTTAGTGGCGTTAATCCTTAATGCGAGTTCAATTATAATTTTTGGTATAGTGGTCAAGATGAACATATCGATGAATCTACTGAGGAAAATGATTCAGACTCAAATTGTCCAAGTGAAGAAAGTTATCATAGTCGTCATAGTACCGATGATGAATACGAGATTGTAGATTATGATTCTGAAACTTATACTTATAGCAATAAAAGTCCAATTATAAAAGTGAATTCAAAATTTGCAAACGTGGTTTCTTTTAGAAGGGCTTTGAACCATTATGCATTAACAAATGAGTTTGAATATGTTCTTGAGAAAAGTGATCTGACGCGACTTACAGCATGTTGCGGTGATAAAAAGTGTGAGTGGAGAATTCATGCTTCTCTTACTCAAGATGGAGTTACTTTTGAAGTAAGTATATGATTTAAGAAAATATACATTTATTTAAGATGCTTATTTTGTTAACGTAGTTTATACATTTAATGTAGGTTAGAAAATTTATGGATACGCATTCTTGTACGAGAAGCAACAAGTGTGGTAATAAGCATGCTACTCAAGGATGGATTGCAGATTTAGTAACAGACAAGTTGAAATCTGACGGAGATGTCTCTTGTGCCGAGCTCAGAAAATGGCTTATGAAAAACTACAATGTTAATATACCATATATGAGAGTCTTTAGAGGAAAAGAACAAGCTTACACTGATATGTATGGCAATTGGGACGAGCCTTTCTTACAAGTAGATGATTTCAAAGAGGAATTACTAAGGAGAAACCAAGGAAGTGTGGTTGAAATAGATTTTGAGATAAAAAGTGACAAGAAACATTTCTTGCGATTTTTTATATCATTATCAGCTTGCTTTAAAGGGTTTATCGTTGGTTGTCATCCTTACATTGGACTTGATGCTTGTCATCTGAAAGGGAAGTTTAATGGTGTACTAGCTGCTGCCACAAGTATTGATGGTAACAATGGCATGTTTCCGGTAGCATATGTTGTGCTTGAAGCAGAGAATTCAAAATCATGGACTTGGTTTCTTAAGTCACTAAAAAAAGCGATTGGCACACCAGATGGTCTTGTTATCTCCTCGGACATGCAAAAAGGCTTGGAGGTAGCTATCACACAAGTTTATCCTAACGTTGAGCATCGAGAATGCATGAGGCATTTATATAGCAACTTCAAGAAACATTTTCGAGGTGACTTCTTCATGTCTAAACTATGGAGTGCTGCAAATACCTATAGTATTATTAAGCATGATAGACTATTAAATGAGATTGCAAATACCATAAGAAGATTTGGAGTAGAAGTAAGTTTGGCACAACAGTCAATTGTGATTACATTACTAACATATTTCAGAAACTTTCAATTCTTGGATTGGTGAAATGCATTATAAACCGGTGCTCGATCTTCTTGACGGTATTAGAGAAAAGCTTATGGAACGATTTGACAAGAAAAAGAGGATTGTGAGTAAATGGAAGGACACATTAGTTCCTAGTGCAAGAAAATATCTTAACAAGATATCTAAGGCAAGTTGTATAAATTAAACTATATTTTTTTGCATTTGATTTATAAAGATAATAAATTACTAATATTGTTTGTTTTTTTTTTCCAAATAGAACTTGGGTGAATATCAAGTTTGTAGAAGCAGTGACAATCGAGCTGAAGTAAAATGTAAAGAAAAACGTTGGGAGGTTGTACTTGATGAGAAAAAATGTAGCTGTCGAGTTTGGCAAGTTAAAGGTCTTCCATGCGTACATGCAACAGCTTTCATTGCTTTCACAAGAGAGACTAACCGGGAAAAATATGTGGATCCATATTTCACAATTGAAAATTTTAAAGAAGCCTATGCCTTAGAAATTGCTCCATTGCCAGGAAAAGATCAATGGGAGCATACACATACAAGGGAGAAAATATACCCGCCTATCATCAAACGCCCACCTGGACGACCGAAGAAGAATAGAATTGTAGCATCAGATGAGCCTAAGAAAAGACATAGATGTCCGCGTTGCGGTATGTACGGACATCATGAGCGTACATGTAAGAATTCGGCACTGTTGAGCACATCCGAAGGTTCTACTAGTAAAAGGTTAAGTTAGTCCATGTCTAATCTTTTGCTTGCTTTTAGAACATCAATTTCAATATTACTAACTTAATCATTTGTTTGTTATTTTAGGGGACGAGGAAAGAAAAATAAAGATCATGAACGTATGCATTCAACATCGAATCAACCTAATTAGAATTGTAGTTTGAGTGGTTACATGTTGAAAAATTGCTTATTTTTGTTGACTTGATAGTAATGGTTTATTTTTGTAACTTGAGATTTGATAACATGATGGAATGGTTTATAATGAATCAATTCTGAATTTTATAGATCAATGGTTACAACTTGAGATTTGATTACTTGATAGAATGGTTTATCATGAATCAATCATGAATTTGATAGATCAATGTACTGTAAACAAAGATAATTTATTATTACAATATCAATTTATACAAAGAAAACAATGGCACCCCAGGGTATAACCTAAGGGAAAACACCATTGCCCAAGAAAAAAGTAAACAGGTTGTTATAGACCAAATACCATAATTGCTAAAGGTGTTTAATCTATACACCAAACAAACAGCTAAAAATTAAGAGAAACTGGCAGCAACATTAAACAAGAGTACGTGCAACCATTTTCCCAACTTGAATTCATCACAGTAACAACCCAACCAGTTCATCTAGGTGTAGTGCTAATCTGCCCAGCAAGAATTAAACACAGCAGTAGGATAGACTTGAAATCATAGCTTCATATCAACAACAAAGCAACATAACAGCAAGTCACCAGTTGTACTACCAATCTGCCAAGCAAGAATTGAACACAGCAGCAGGATAGACTCAAAATCATAGCTTCATCCAATCTGATCAACAACAAAACAACATAACAACAAGTCACAAGGTGTATTGCCAATCTGCCAGCAATAATTAAACATAACATCAATATAGACTCAAAATCGTAGCTTCATTCAATCTAATCAACAACAAAACAACATAACAGCAAGTCACAAAGTGTATTGACAATCTTCCAGCAAGAATTAAACATACGAGGTATGTTATTCAACAATACTACAAAACTAATCTACACATCAATAAACTAACTACTCATGGAACAAAACATCACTTTATAACTTCAATCAATAGAGAAGCAACACAACCAATTCAGTATTCATCCATGGTATTGTTGATTTATTAAAATCAACAAATCAGGGGGAAAATGATGGTAACTAAAAAAATCAACAGACCAAATATAGGGTTCCAATTTCAAACCCGTTTAGCATCTTCATTAAAGAAACAAACTTGTTGTTGAGATGAAATATAGGGTTCCAATTTCGAATTCACTGATATCAACAGACCAAATATAGGGTTCCAATTTTGAATTTTTGATCGCAAGGAGAATTGTTAGGCATCAGATTGAATAACTACCTCGAAATCGACAAGTATTCATCCACTCGGTCGCTGCTTCACTCGGTCGCTGCTTCACTTGATCGTTGGCTCACTTGAATCGCAGGGAGGAATCTTAAATTGCAGGGACCATGAACTTAGGGCAAATGGTTTGGGTAATACTTGAATCGCAGGGAGGAATCTTCTGGTGTTCTCCATCAACGATCATGAACTTAGGGAAAAAGGTTTGGGTAATACGTTAATGAGATGGTTTGGGTATACATACCGTGAGTTTGGATATATCAGATCATCCAAAAATGAGATGGTTTGGGTAAAAAACAAATTGAGGGTAAAATAGTAAATATAAAATTAGTATATAAGATTATTAATATCAGTGAATTTTAAATAGATTAAATAATAATAAAATATGTATTTGGACATATATGAGAGTTTAGAGGTTTTAGGAGAATATATACGTAATATTAAAGTTTGAAAGGATATATACGTAAGAATGGAAGTTTAAAAAGATATATATGAAATTATCCTTAATAATAATAATAATAATAATAATAATAATAAATGACAACAAAACAAGAAAAATAGAAAAAAAATTAGAGTAGCCTGGAAACCTTCAATAGAATGTCATATTGCATTAAACGTAAATTTTGGATAGTTTAATACATTTTAGCATAAAAAAGTTAAGTTTGTTACATGCAATATTAAATTGGGGATAGTTAATTATATTTTGGTTCCCTTAATCTTTTTAAGATATATTGATTCATATCATATAAATAATATTGAAAGAATTATTATGCTAGTTTTATAACATATATGGGAAGCTTAAATGTTATTCCAGAAAATAAGGATAAGAGATTTATCAGAGGATATGTCAATCCTAAACTTCAAAAACGTAAAAGTTGCTTATTCTTGTAAAATACTAAAGTCAGTGTTTCCTTTGGATTTTCACAAAAACATTGATTTATTTATAATAAAGCCAAAGTGGATCAAAGGGCTTGAAGTCTAGCTGTAAGTATTAGTGGAAGGTCTCCCTTCCTAAGGGTTAGGTGTTTAACTCTCGTAGTGGACAATACATTAACTTTAGGAGTGAGTTTAATTAGTACGTGTGTTTGCCATTAAAAAGACAGTGGTCAATAATCACTATAATTTCGAGGTAATTTTTTATTAGAAATTATATACATATTTCTTGGTTTTTTATAATTGGTTATTGTTTTTCCCGAATGAGTATAAAACTAACAATGAATAAAATCAAAGTGCGGAAATCGTTTTAAAGCAACGAACACACGAAAGTTTTTAAAGTAGGATTATATTAATAATCAAACTTCAAAGAGTGCATCAGAACAAACTTGAGCACCGAGTACAAACTAAATCAAGAACAAACTTGAAAGCAAATTAGCGAACAAACGCTTAACCTTTTCTCGTTTAACGAGCAGGTATTTTTAGGCTAAGTAAACTAATCCTGACCATCTAATTTATTTACACGTGTACCACTCTACACATAATTAGGAACAGAAAACAAGATTGCCGTTTCGAGCTCCTTCAAAATGCGCAGATCGTGCACTTTACATAACAGAAAGATTCTGGTTGTCAGATGTATCTTCAGTGCAGAAGACCCTTTGATGACTGAAGACTAACTTCAGCTGACGTTCACTTCAGAACTAATCTTTAGATGAACTTCGGGCTTCTTTCTTCAGATGGCGTGTCAGAACAGTTTACAAAAGAATAAGATGTTACACCTTCGGTCGCTTTCTTCGAAAGCTTCTTCAGGAATGGAATATATACAAATAAAGGACTAACAATCTCCCCCTATTTGTTTATAATCCATGACTATTTACAAATAAAATAAAGAATAGAAAGAATAAAGAATAAAGAATTATTATTCTAAATATCTAGTTTGAACTCTTCGGAAGCGAGTTCCTTTGGGGTTTTGAGCTTCATTTGTTTCAAGTATTCAACCAGAATGTCTTTGACTTCCGGATTTTTATTGTCTATGAAATATCGGAGAGATCTCAGATGAAGCCAGTCAACGTTAGCGAAATCTGAAACTCTCTGAAAGCGAATCTTGTCATATGCATCAAGAACATAATATCCACTCGGATTTGAGAGAACTTTACCCACTTCAGGAATGAAACCAGGAGGCAACGTAGTGTCAAAACCTTTGCAATTTGGAAGCTCTCCAATAGATATCAACTCCAAGATTTGTTGCTGAGACTTCTTGTGAGTAAGCCTCCTTCTCTGAAATTTTAACTTTTCAGCTCGAGTGGGTTTTTCCTTCTGTGGCACGACTACTGCTTCAGATCCCCTCTTCTTCACTTCCTCTTCATAATATTCAATAACTTTGGTGATTTCTCGTTGAATGAACTTAACATCATCAGTTTGCTTGCGTTTTGATAAACAAGCAATTATTTCATTCCATTCAGAAACAGCATAATTGAGTTGGACATTCGTGACTGACTGTACACCGAAGAGAGGAAGATTTTTGCGCTGAACATTCAGAAAGATTTCATTATTTACTTTCTTTAGCTTTATTCCCGTGATTTTATCTGGATGCATTCTCTGATGTCGAGAGCTTAACCACTTTTCTTGTTTTTCCTCCATGATCTTTTTCTTCTCCTCTTTTAAAGATTTTTCAGCTTCAATATTCTCCTGAATCTGTTTTTGGTGATCGAAGGGAGATAGATCAATTTTGTTCGCAGCAAGTTCTTCAAGTGCTAATTTCTTTGCTACTATTCTGCCAAGTTCATCGGCCACTTTCAAGTCTTTTTCTCTTGGATTTTCATCATCTGAGTCACTGAATTCATATATACCCTTACTCATATGATCATTCGGAGAGGTTATCACCATTTTCCCTTTACCTTTATCAGACTGGCTTGGCTGATCACTGGATGAAGGAGCACCTGATTGAGTGGGAATCTGAGAGGCTTTAGCTTCAGTTATAATTTGCTGACATTCAGCTCCATCTAGATCTGAACTGAAAAGTTCAGCTTCAGCCTTTCTTTGATCAAGGAGACTTTTGAGCTCCCCCTCAACAAGTGCCTTAGCTTCTTCAGCTTTGGCTAATGTGGCCTCGAAATTGTTCAAGGCTTTATTCTTGTTTTCTTCAGCGGCTTTGAGATGAGCCACTTCCTCTTCTAATCTTTGCAAGTATTCAACACGTGAATACTTTCTTTCCCATTTAATGATCTTCCGATCAGCGTTAGCCTTTTTCCTTATAATCTGACAGATTTTGGACTGTTTTCGAACTTTCTCCCCCTTAGAAGCTGCAGAGATTCATGAAGCTTCTACTGACCGGGACAGGGCCGAAATCTCTCTAGACCCGAGAGTCCAGAGAAGGAGGGAGCAAACACTTCTTGCAACTGACGAGTTGCGGCTTCAGAAAGATTGACAGCATGGATGTTGTCAATCTTGGAGGAAAGAGAATGTACAGTTTTGGAGAAAGAGGAGAGTTGAGTGTTGAGTTTAGAAAACTCAAGAGTGGCAGAATCAGCTATTGTTTTTTCAAGATTCTGAAGGGTTTTGAACATCCCATGAAGTATAAGATTTTTACAATCAATGGTTTGGGTGAGGGTGGTGAACTGAGTTTTGATAGAATCAACAAGAGAGCGGAGCTTAGTTTCAAGCTTGGCTTGATTATTGGCGACACAATGTCCCTTAAAGGTGTTTGTCTTAACTGAATTAGAGACAAAAAGGACGAGTTCAGATAGACTTTCCAATGAGGAAGCAATGTCTATTAAAGGCTCAAAAGGTTGAGAATGTACAGACTTGGGGGATTGAAGAAAATCAAAGGCATCACTGTCATCAAAAGGATTGACAGTGGTATCAGGAGAAGGGATTTCAAATAAGTTGTTTAGGAGAGATGGGGAGGCCGTAGCATTAGTAGGAGTGACTGATGCATCAAGGACCTTGGGCACATTTGCTTCAGTTACAGTCTGGTTTATGATTGTGTCTTCATTAGCATGGGGAATCTCAACTGAAGAAGGTAGAACTCCAGTCTTATTGATTTTGGAAGGTGGGGCATCACTCTCAGTTTGGTGTGAAACTGATAAATCATCTGCCCTTGTTGAATCCATAGTGTCAATTGGGTTTTGTGACACATCAAGGGATTTGGGTGCAGTTTCATCTTCAGGGTTGACTGAAGAGTCATCAACTGGTTGGACCTTAGAAACTAGAGGAATGGTGGTTTCATCATTGGTGTTAGGCTGAGCATCAGAGTCAGCCGGTTTGGGTGCTGACACATCATGTGCTAGGTCGATATCCATAGGACCAGTTGGGTTTACTGATACATTAAGGGATAGAGGGGGAATTTCAGTAGAAACAGGAATGGTTGATCCCTGTTCTGGTGGTACCTGAGTTGTAGTGGGTGTGCTAGTAGACTCATTGGTGGGGATAGAGGAAGTCTCGGCTGACTGGTGTTTGTCAGTGTCCTGAACTTGTGGTAGTAGAAGTGGGACTTCAGGAACAACTTGGTTTGGAGCTGTCTCTTCATCAGTCAGACTAGGTTTTGAAAATTTAAGTAAAGGAGAGCGTACCCGAACAGCTTCGGCGGATTTTGATGAGTGAAGCTGAGTTTTGCGAAGAATCAACGGGGTATCATCAGGGGAATCCTCACTCGAAGCATAGTGGGAGATGATGGGACTGGAGGGAACGTTGGGTTTGTGGCGTTTGGCGGTTGATAGTGATTTGAGCGGATGAGTGGTGGTTGGTTGTTTAGTGGTGGTGGATTTGAGTACGGCTGAAGGTTTGGTGGATGGCTTAGTCGAAGTGGACATCAGCTTCCTTTTCTTTGTTTTTGATGGAGAGGACTGAGGCACTTGGGGTTGGGGTTTAGTAGGTGCAACTTCAGCCGATAAACCTAAATATGGTATTGGAATGGCAAGAGATGGCTTCAGCGAGACTATTGCAAGCATTGGTGTAGTCAAGGCGGGGTTGAAGGCAGACGAAGAACCTGTCCATACTGAACCTGGTAGCGAGGGAGATGGAAGCAGAACTGAAGCAGAATTGTATGCTTCAGTTGATAGCAGGGAGTAGATAACTAATGACACAAACCTGGGAAAAGGAATGTGTTGAGACCTTGTGCGGGCCATCAGTGAGACCACAAGACTTTTCATGATGAGTTCAGCGTAGTCAATGTTATGACCATGGATAATGGCATAGGCCATTTTCAGACGGCTTCATTGACTTGGTCAAGAATACCGGTTTTGCTTGTCATACAGAAGTTCAGATGAGCAATCAGACAATTCCACTCCTTTGGAAGACGAGTGTGAATCATAGAGTTTCCTTCGACTTTGTGCTCATCAACATATTGAAAGAAGGAGAAGAGCAGCTCCTTAGCGTTGGCCGTGGATGGGGTGAGTTCCCGGCGAGGAAGATGGAGAACGGATGCAAGAAATTTCGTGGTGATTTCAGCCGGGTTGCTACTAGAGAGCATACTAAAGTGAATACTTTGGCAGGAGATTTTGGGTTTAATGACTTCAGCGGTCATCCAGAACTCACAGAGGTGTTCTTCAAACATCGGAACCTTTGCGGAGAGAGCAAAGTTCAACGGGCAGTTACGAAGGTAGGTCATGATTTGGTGAAGTGGTGAGGATGAAGGAGGAATGGTTAGGTCAGCGGCGAAGTTGTTGTCTTTGAAACATATAGACTCCAGTGGGATTTTGGGGACGGCATCATTTGGAAGAGTTACCTTCGCAGAAGCAACTTTGGGGGCCATGGAATCAAGCAGAAGAGTTGTTTTTGCTTTTGAACAAAAGAAATCGCCGGAGAAGATGATTTGCAGGTGAAGAACTTGAAAGGATTATTTGGGGGTTTTTAAAGGGTTTAAAACTGAATCAATCTTGGCGGTTGAGTAAATCTAGGGTGAAAACGAGCACGTGATTCCGGAAAATACGCAAGGATAACTTTTGTGATGTCAAACAGTTATTGGGTAAACCAATTTACCCGGTGTTATCTTGGAAATAGCTAAGCTTCATCAACAAACCATTAGCATGGAGATAAAATTTCACAATGCAAAGGAAAAATAAATATCCAAACTTTGCATTTGAAATTTTAATCTCAACAAAAATAAAGTAGACGGAAGGAAATAAAAAGAACACAATGCCAACAAGAATAATAGTTAAGCTTGGAAATTACTAATTCCATATATGAACAAAAGATGATTACATGATTGTTAATCACGATTTACATAGACTGCCAAAAGAAATATACATCCATCTTTAAGATAACACAAATATTTGAGATGAGACTTCTATCCCAATCCCTTCATCAGGAATGCGAACAGTGATCACGTAGCACACCGGGAAGAAAACAAAGGTGATAGTGAACTCCATGAGTTTTAAAGAAGGTGAAAGATTTTCTGGAAATTGTTTCTTGTTTTGCAGAAGATGAAAAAGGAAAGAAAATCTTTGGATGTTTATAAAGAAAATTACTCATGATTACGCTTCAGAGATGATTTGACAGTCAGAGAGAGGCAGGGTAAAAGTAATTATTCAACCATAGCTATTAGGGTGGCTGGCATTAAATGTGACAAGAAAGAATGAACAGTAACAATCAAACTTACCTGAAATAGCTATACTGCTGAAGGATTTAGCATTCCTATTTCTGCAACCAGTTGATTGAACCGGTGTTCATCTAGGGCTTTCGTGAAGATGTCAGCGAGCTGATGTTCAGTGGAGATGAATCGAAGCTCAATTTCATTCTTTGCTATGTGATCTCGAATAAAATGATGGCGTACATCAATGTGCTTTGTACGAGAAGCACCGGGTTATTGGAGATTGCAATAGCACTTATGTTATCACAATAAATAGGAGTGCGCTGAAAGGAGATGCCATAGTCAGCGATCTGATGTTGAATCCATAAGACTTGTGCGCAACAACTCCCAGCTGAAATGTATTCAGCTTCAGCGGTGGATAAGGAGATGGAGTTCTGCTTTTTACTTTGCCAACTTACTAGTTTTCCACCTAGTAGCTGACACCCACCTGTAGTACTCTTCCTGTCAATCTAACATCTGACATAGTCTGAATCTGAAAATCCAATTAATTCAAAGCCGGAGTCTCTGGAGTACCATAGCCCAAGTTCAAGTGTACCTTTCTGGTATCTGAAAATTCATCTGACAACCGTCAGATGTGATTCCTTTGGGTTCGCCTGAAACCTTGCACATAGGCATGTGGAGAACATTATATCAGGATGACTGGTCGTCAGATATAGCAATGATCCGATCATCCCTCTGAATGTGGGAAGGTCAACTGCTTTCCCATTCGGATCAGCTCTGAGCTTGGTTTTTGGAACAATGGGAGTCTTCATCGGGGAGGAGTCTGAAAAGTTGAACTTCTTGAGTAAGTCATTGACATATTTCCCTTGATTAATGAAGATACCTTGGTCAGATTGCTTAATCTGAAGCCTAAGGAAGAAATTCAGTTCTCCCATCATGCTCTGTTTGAATTTCTCTGACATGATTTTCTCAAATTTCTTGCATAAACGATAGTCAGTAGAACCAAATATAATATCATCAACATAAATTTGAACTAGAATGAGTTCACCTTTTTCTCTACACTAAAATAGAGTTTTATCGATGTTCCCTCTTTGAAATCCATTCTTGAGAAGATGAGTGGACAAAGTATCATACAAGGCACGAGGAGCGTGCTTCAGTCCATAAAGAGCTTTGTCGAGCTTATACACATGGTGTGGAAAGTTGGGACTTTCGAATCCAGGAGGCTGTTCAACAAATACTTCTTCTTGAAGTTCTCCATTCAGAAAGACGCTCTTAACATCCATCTGAAATACCTTGAATCCCTTGAACGCTGCAAAGGCTAGGAACATGCGTATTGCCTCCAAACAAGCAACTGGAGCAAACGTTTCATCATAATCTATTCCTTCCTCTTGACAGTAGCCCTTTGCAACTAATCTGGCCTTATTACGTACAATTGACCCAATTTCATCACGTTTGTTTCTGAAGACCCATTTTGTGCCAATAATGGATTTGTCTTCAGGTGGGGCAATCAGCTTCCAAACTTTGTTCCTTTCAAATTCATTAAGCTCTTCTTGCATAGCGACCACCCAGTTTGGATCCTTCAGAGCTTCATCAACTTTCTTTGGTTCGACCTGTATAAATTTAGTGAACATGCAGAATGCAGATGTAATCGAATTTCGGGTTTGCACACCAGTATTTGGATTACCAATCACATTTGTGATAGGATGAGCTTGAGTCCATTTCGTGACCCTTTGTGGTTGCTCTTGTTGCTCATCAGCAGAGGAGTCATTTGTTTCCAAAAGATCTTCAGTGACCTGATTCATATCAATAAAAACAACATTATCGTCAGTATTTACCTCCTGTGAGTAGTCATCCAAGTCATCATTGAATGACTCTTGTAGAAGAGCATCAAATTCATCAGAGACAATTTGATCAGTGTGATTTGAGGTTGACTTTGTATTGAACTCATCAAAGGTGACATTAATTGTTTCGACCACAGAGTTTTTCTTGGGAAGAAAAACACGATAAGCTTTAGAAATGTCAGAATAGCCTAGAAACACTCCTTGTTCCCCTTTGGGATCAAATTTGCTTTTCTGATCTTTGGTGTTCAGGATGAAACATGTGCTTCCAAAAACATTGAAGTATCCGACATTAGGTGACTTCAGATAAAGTAACTCGTAGGGAGTTTTGCTGTGGCGCTTGACAATGATGGACCTGTTCTGAGTGTTGCAAGCAGCATTAACAGCTTCAGCCCAGAAATGCCCTTTCAGAGATGCTTCAGCAAGCATAGCTCAGGCTGCTTTTATCAAGGTCCTGTACCTTCTTTCAGAAACCCTATTTTGCTGAGGAGTATATGGGGCTGAGAAGTTTTGGATGATGCCATGTTCATCACAAAAATCTTGAAGAGTAGAGTTCCTGAACTCTGTTCCATGATCACTGCGAAGCTGTTTAACTTGTGTGTCAAACTGTCTTTAAACACGACGAATAAAGCTCATCAGAATTTCAGCAGTATCACTTTTGTTGCGCAAAAAGAATACCCATGTGAACCTGGTGTATTCATCAACAACAACCAGGGTATACTTCTTGCCTCCCATACTAGGGGAACTGACAGGACCAAAGAGATCCATATGAAGTAAGTGAAAGGCGGAGTTAACTTGGATACAATGTTTGGATATGAAGACAAACTTCTTTTGCTTTCCCTTCTCACATGCATGACACGGCTTGTCTTTCTGAAACCGAACTGACGGTAGACCTCTGGTAAGCTGAAGCTTAGAGAGTTTGCTGATGTTTTTGAAGTTGAGATGGGATAACCTTTTGTGCCATAACCCGTTAACTTTGGAATCAGTTTCTGAGAAGAAACAAGCATCTTTTTCAGAGATGGCAGAGTTGAAATCAACAACATACATGTTACCCTGCCTTTTTGCTTGCAGGACTTCTTTGCCTTTCTTGTTGAAGATTGAACCTTTGGTTTTCATGAAATGCACTTCATAATCTGCATCACATAACTGACTGATGCTGATCATGTTGTGTTCAAGTCCTGTTACATGAGTGACATTCTTGATGTTGACTGAACCTTGGTTAAGATAACCATAACCATCAGTTTTGCCACATTTTCCTCCACCAAATGTAACCTTGGGGCCATTTGCTGCTTGAACCCCATTCAGTAGGGACTTACATCCGGTCATATGCCTTGAGCATCCACTATCAAGGTAACAAATGTTATCATGTTGAACGCCCTACACAGATAGTTTAAAAGTTAGTTCAATTGAAGAGCCTAAACTTTACTGAGCTCCAAAACACACTGCTTAGAAGAGCAACAAGAAACTTTGTGTTCATTAGAACAAGAAGTCGCTTCATGACCTCTTACTCCACATTTATAACACTTTCGAGTGAATTTAGAGTTCTTTGCCTTAACTTTTTTATTCTTTTTCTCCTTTTCACCAATTAACTTTAAAACTTTGAAAAGAGAATCCTTAACTTCTTTGAGTTTGGATAGAGGCAGAGCAAATGTTTTATCAATTTTTTTGGTTTTGGAAGATTTTGAATTTTCAGCTGTGGATTGTAAGGTTTCAACTGATGATTCTTCATTTGACGAGATCATAGGGATGATAATGTCATAGAAGATACTAGCTTCAGGAAGAAAGCTAGATTTGGATAACTCAGCTATTTTGATATCAGAAGATACTTCACAAACTGATTCAGACGAAGACTGGTTGAGGATTTCAGTACAGGTTTCAGACACAACTTCAGGTTGGGTTTCAGTTGTGGTTACAGACACAACTTCAGGTTGGGTTACAGTAGGACTTGGTGTAATAGGTATTTCAGGGATTGGTTCAGTAGTTTTGTTGGCAAGAGTATCGTACTCAGTAGGAAGTTGAAGATTTCTAATTTCAAAATTTGTTCTTTCAGAAAAACTTGGATTTACAACTTCAGACTTGGTGAATATCTTTTTAAGGAGATTTTGATTTCCAACATCATTAATGCTTATGTCATTAAAAATCATTTCATCGACATTTTTACACTTTTTGCTTAAATCAGCGGCTTGTTTAATGTGTCCAATGCCTACTCTTTCTCTTTGAATCACCATCTGATGATTTATACTCTCAAATGCTAGTTTATTAGGACTCAACCAAAGATCAATAATCGACTGACGATCTTTCACTTTTTCGTTAGAGTCTTGCAAATCCATTTTCACATTTTGAGTTCATTTGTTAAAAATTCAAGATGATTCTTTAAGGCATAAGACTCTTGAAGAAATTGTTCATTTTCTTTTTCAACGACATTTATTTCAGAGGTGAGCTTGGTGATAGTTTGTTTAGATTTGTTTTGGTTGTTATGTGCAATTGTCAGATCAGAACACAAATAAGCAAACATATCATTTTTCTCATTCCTTGAATAATTTTTGAAATTAGATACCTTATACATCATGGTGGGACTCCATCCTTCTGCTGAGCTTACTTTTTCAGCCTCAGCCAGATCCTTGCTGAACTTGCTTTTAGTGGCCATTAAGCACATTTCAAGATGTGCAGTTCCGAGAATTTCTTCAGCCACCAGACACTTTCCTCTAACTTCATTTTCTTCTTCCTCATCTGAAGATGTTTCAGAATCAGTCCAGTTAAGGTCATCAGCAATCATGGCCTTTTCTTTCTTGTTTTCATTTGATGCTTTCAGGGCCTTATATTTAGCCTTGTATTTATAAGCCTTTGATGGAAACCCTTTCTTAGGATTTGAGGAGGTCTTCTTCACAAAACAATCAGCTGCATAATGACCAGCCTTCCCACATTTGAAGCACTCATTCTTGGACCCTTCAGATGAGCCATTTTTCTCTGATGAGAACTTCTTATCAAATCTTCTCTTCCATCAGATTTAAACTTCTGAAACTTTTTATAATTTTTCATGATGAAGGCTTTTTCGGTACCTTCATCATCAGATATTTCTACTTCCTCAGCATCATTCATCTGAGGCTCATCTTCAGAATCAGAGTCTTCAGTTTGCTTGTATTTGACTCTTTGAGGATTTTCAGCAACAAGGGCCAAAGTTTTCTTGAAGGCCTTCTTCAAATCAGTTTTCTGAATGCGGGTTTGTTCGTCATTCAGCAGGATTCCGTATAACTTACGCATGTTCATGTCCCTCAACATGTTGTTGGTTCTCAGGATCATGCAAATGGTATCCCATTCAAACGGAAGGGAATCCAGAAATCTGTTTAGTATTTGAAATTGCTCTCTGACAACTCCAACTTCAGTCATGTCGTTCAGTAGACATGTAAATCTGGTGTAGACCTCAGTGAGAGATTCTGAGTCTTTTGCATAGAAGCTTTCATACTTGTGTATGATGTTGGTCTTCTTGTTCTCACGAACTTCAACAGTTCCTTCGAACGATATGCATATGCTCTCCCACATATCCTTAGCTGTCTTCAGATTACAAACAGTATGAAATATTTCATTAGGTAAAGCAATAATAATATTATTTCGTATCTTAGCATCTAAACCCACTAGCTTCTTCTCCTCCTTTATCCATTGAGATCTTGGTTTCGGACGAGAGGGAATGAAGGTTTTAGCAGAACCAGTCTCCATGGAGATGGTTTGAGGAATATAAGGACCTTCCTCCAAAATAACAAGAGAGTTGCAATCAAGATTTTCTAAATACAATAAGATTCTATTTTTCCAGCTAGAAAAATGTTTGATAGAAAACTTTGGTGGTTTGGCAGAGGAGCCATTATCGATGTAATCAAACTTCGACATGTTGAACATATCACTAATTTATAGATAAAATGAGAACCTGCTCTGATACCAATTGTTTTCCCCGAATGAGTATAAAACTAACACTCAATAAAATCAAAGCGCGAAAATAGTTTTAAAGCAACGAACACACGAAAGTTTTCAAAGTAGGATTATATTAATAACCAAACTTTAAAGAGTGCACAAGAACAAACTTGAGCACCAAGTACAAACTAAATCAAGAATAAACTTGAAAGCAAATTAGCGAACAAAGGCTTAACCTTTTCTCGTTTAACGAGAAGGTATTTATAGGCTAAGTAAACTAATCCTGACTATCTAATTTATTTACACCTGTACCGCTCTACACATAATTAGGAACAGAAAACAAGATTGCCGTTTCGAGCTCCTTCAGAATGCGTAGATCGTGCACTTTACATAACAGGAAGATTCTGGTTGTCAGATGTATCTTAAGTGCAGAAGACCCTTTGATGACTGAAGACTAACTTCAGCTGACGTTCACTTCAGAACTAATCTTCAGATGAACTTCGGGTTTCTTTCTTCAGATGGCGTGTCAGAACAGTTTACAAAAGAATAAGATGTTACACCTTCAGTCGCTTTCTTCGAAAGCTTCTTCAGGAATGGAATATATACAAATAAAGGACTAACAGTTATTTAGTGAGATTGTCGAAGGTTTAATTGGATATAATAGGACACTTAATGATACAAAGGTCACATTTTTACTATGATGAAACTGAAAGGGGCTAAAAGGTTAAGAACTAAAATTAGTGATTAAGGGACAATTTAATATATATATTGTTGATGGAGTTGAGAGAAATTGTGATGTGACAAAAAATGATGATGTCATTGATGACGTGTAATTATGACATGTACAAATAGTACGCTGTAATTGGTAGATAATAGGAGGAAAATATATTACATATATATTCAAGAGAGTTTGGATGTAAATTGTGAGGGGACTGTATGAAATATGTATGAGGGTTTTAAGAAAATTGTATATTAATGTAATTAATTATAGGTTGTTTGAAAACTTTGTTTAATAACTTGTGATATTTTTTGTTTAGAGAAAAAATAGTTATATATTTGTGCCTGTCTCATTTTTATCTACATTTTGATATAAATTTTATCATAATATGATTTTTTTAATTAGTATATTTTAATTGTTTTTGTAACGCCGGAAAACTCAAGCCATTTTTTTTAAAATGCACTGCGGAAGCTTAATTAAACAAACTCATTTACATACAAACCAATATTTACAAATGTACAATAACTTGTTCATAAACAAACAACAACAACTGTTTTGGTGTTACTAAAACATACTGGCCCGTTTCACTTTTAACAAAATATCAGAGTCAGGTCAACTTCTCCTTCAGCTACACCACAAACACAAACCTGCAAAAGCAACAACTGAGGGGAATTAGCACAAAGCTAAGTGAGTAGAGGCTAAGCACAAAAACAAACATCAACAGTCAATATCAAAGCATGTAATCACATAACCAAGAAGACCGGCGGTTCAGCGCAGAACCTACAACCAATGCCGGCCAAAGCAAAGGTTTACCGATAGCCCTCCACTGAATTGGCACAGTGAAAATCCCCCTTTGATGCAACGTATGCACCAGTAAGGCTAACACTGTTCAACCAACCAGTGAATGAGCCTAGCCCAATTCCACGTGTAGCTGACTTCTCAAACGCAACTCAATATCATCCAAAGAGTGCGTATCGACCAAATAGTCATGCAGCAGATATCATCAATCAATTATCACAATCAACAATTCAATCAATCAATCTATCCAACCACAATCACCTGCATCACATCAATAACATTAACCGTAATCTTTACCATCCGCGATTAACGTCCACTCACCTCAAAATCAGCATGAACTCAGATGTCTAATATCACTGAGTCTTTGGATTGCCTGAAAACACAGCAACAACTAAATCAATCTCAATCTCATAAATATATCTATCCAAATATATTTATAAGTTAATCATTCATAAAATAAACAACAAACAATTACAAGTCCAATCACAATAGTCGGATTTCCAAACTATCGGATTTCAAAGTCTCGGATTTGAGGTAGTCGGATTTAGGAAATCCGCCAATCATAAGTGTCGGATTTTACTTCATCAGATTTCTAGGTTCTCTCGGATTTCACAATTGTTCTGGATTTGGGTTGTATCGGATCTAAGGAATATCGGATTCTGGGTATCGGATTGAAGAGTGTCGGATTTAGGCTTCCATACTCAAAGTATCGGATTCTACATGAATCGGATTTCTAAGTATTAGTTTTCACACAATCGGATTTCACCTTCTTCCCCAACACAGAATCCGACAACTTCATATCATCATCAATGGTTATACCCAAAACTCATCTCATTCATCAAAACATACCAGAAACATGTTTAAACATATTAAAACACATATTCATAAATCATAACCTATCACAAGTTCATATACCACAAGAACAACCAAAACCCACAAAATCATGTTTCTTCAAAACCGATCATAGTGTTCTTCCTAAATTCATGTTATTCAATCATCAATCCTACTAAGCTAATATTTAATCATGTGATGAATATGAATCTAACCTTTTACTTGAATTTGAACACACCAAAACTTGAAATCCGATTCTCTTCTTTTTCTTTCTTCGGCCGAGAGCAAACACACAAAGCACACACTTCACTTTCTCTTTTCTTGGTAATAATGAATTATTAATCATGCCTCAAACATGTGTACACATAATTAAGCAGAAGGTGGCAATCCACCTCTTAATTCCCATATACACTAACACGTATACATATACATATACATACATACATACATACATACATACATACATACATACGCATATTACATACTTAACACATGCATACATACAATGTACACTTTTATTTAATTAATCAACCATTTAATTTGCATTTAAACAGATAAACACATACCACAAACCCGCTAATCTCTTAGCCTAGGTTTGCGGGTGTTACAGTTTTATCCATTGATAGCAATGGGTTGGTAATTATTGGATATTTTATTCGTTTTTTATATTTATTTTCTCTACATAATATAGTCGATATAATCACTGATTTCTTGGTCTTTCGATAAAAAGAATTAAAAATATACTATATTTAAAATTTTTGTCGTATTACGATAAAATTTATATATTTGATAACCACTTAGTGAGTCTTTTAAACCATTGGTTTGTGGCATAAAGTTGTTTAGAAAACTACCACTACCAGTTTAGGGATCTTTAAAATTGATTATTAGTGTTTGAGTAAATAATCGTAAGTAACTATAACTTTGCATAATTACTGTGTAATGAAACAACCATTTCATGTTAGTGTGTTTTGTAACTATATATACAACTTGAATGGGTTTAGTTCACCAAAATGTATCTAACTTGTCATGTTTTACGATTGTCCGTATCATACTTTAAAATTTTCTATTGTATATACCGAACATAAAATTTGTCGATATTGTGTGTATTAAACTTTCTATTGTATGCACTAAACTTATACATTTTTTCCTTTTTTATGCAATCAAAATACATACAATGACAACAAATTAAAAGTTTGATACACACAATAGAAACTTTTAAAGTTCAATATACACAATAGCGAAACTTGACAAGTTGAAAACATTTTGGTGAACTAAACCCCAACTTGAATGTTATATAAAGATTTTAATTATCTAAGTTTTCATATTTTTTAATTAATAACTTGGTACATAAAATTAAGGTTATTATTACATTGATATTTAAATTCAATATTATCTTGTGTTTTTAATTATATTTAATTAAATAATAAATTATACTTAAGCAAATTACGTATTTATAAACATAATCTATTCTATGTTAAGATCTTATTTTTATGTGATCTAATTTGTGTAAACTTAGCATCATTATTTAATTTTTACAAATTTAGTTTACAATTCCAATGATTCAAATATATAATTGACTAATAAAAATGTCTTTTAAACATTGATATTATAACATCGACAATAATATTATGATTATGTCTTTACAGTGTTAAGATAAAGTTTCATCACAAAAAACACATTAATATTATACTAAAATTTTTTAGACGTCTATTATAATTTTATATTTTTTAAAAGAATGTGTATAAAAAGTATTAAATATAAAAGTTTTATTTACGTACCCGAGCATCGCACGGGTATAACACTAGTTAAAGATGTTAAGGATACATTAGGGTTATCCTTATGGTAGCCCCATAATCTCATTCACGGCAGTTTACTCTCAGCTTAGAGATCTCGAATGAGTGTGGGGAATCAAGCAATCTTGGTGATTTGAGAAGCTAGTTCTTCAAGTAAGTCATTTTGATCTTTAACTATGTATTACATGTGATTAGTAGATGGTTTTTAAGGATTTGATCGTGGTCTGTGGGCTGGATATTCATTCAAATAGTGAGAGGATAGGGAGTCGACAGTTTCTAAATAAAAGGCATAATTGAGTTCTTGTTGATAAATCTCAAAAATATTGACACCTAGGCTGTCATCTTTGTTGGATTCTAAGAACATGGGTATGAGAATTATGGATTTTGGTTGAGAATTGGAAATTTTGAAACGTAACTATTATGTCGACATTGTTCTTGGATCGCCAAATAGCATGTGGCAATTGCCAAGTGGTAAGCATCAATCACCGATTATATGGTTATTGTTTACATGAACTTCGCGATCCCATGTTTGGCTCCCTTGCTGACTTCATGATTTGTGTATTGTGTGTGTTTATGGTTCGCGATTCCCATTCGTAGTGGTGTTGAACTTTGCAATTCATGGATTGAGTGAGTGTTGGCAATCACGAACCTCTCCCTCTCTTCTTCCCTTCGCCATCCTTGATGATGGCGTGACTAAAGGATGGTATGACCATTCAATATGTAAACAACTTGGCTATTGTTGCATATATAGAATTTGGACTGACATCATTCGACTTATTCTTATTAGTATTCGTTTATTCGTTTAGGTTTCTCAGTAGACCTTTCGCTGTTCACTCAACTTTTACACTTGGACTTTAGTTGAGTTCAGTAGTTTTACAAAACCGAGTACATAGACAAAATATATTTTTTCTAACGGTTTAAATAAAAATGTTTTTTATGGTGTTACATACTAAGTGTTTAACTTGGACATATGTGATTCATGTATGCTTACAAGGTTGTGAAATCATGAAATGATTATTTATGGTTTATACGGTTAATTATATTATTTATATTCATGTACATGGCTTGCTGGGTAGGGGTAGTAACCTTTCATGCTCACTTACGGTATAGGGACATATTAGGTTTTAATGACCTTCTAGGTATAAGTACTAGCCACATATGGAGTTGCGGGGTTTCTAGATAAACTTTGCGACACATGGTATGCGGATTTGGATGTGTCCGTATACTAGAGTAATGTAGGCCGAATGGTGGGCTAGATCATACATCACGTGAGTGTAAGGAGGAGATGATGGTGCTTTCCAATTGTACTTACATCTAAATGACAATGCGGCACTTGTACCTAGACAGTCGGAGTAGAAAAAGCATCATCTAATGTACATGTATGCATGGATCGGGGGTAGCTACTTAATTGATGCACGGGTTGCTTGGTGTGTGATTAGTGTACGAGTTACCTTGCTGGGAGGGGCCTAATGACTAGGTAAAACTTAACGGGTAGATATACGGACTATGGTATGCAGTACATGATTGCTATGCGGTAACGGTTATGGTATATTATGTTAACTCATATGATTATTTGATCAATATACATAATTTATGCTATGCGGGATTCACGGGATGGGTCAAATACATATACGGGTAGGGTATGTTTATATGATAACTGATATAATCTTTATCTTTAATATTTTTTTTACATATTTTGTTTACCTAACCCTATTGACTCACAAGGCGTAAGCTGACACATGTTCTTTTGAAATGTGTTTTGTACTCGTGCAGCTACCTTAGAGTTTCGACTTGGAGAGATGGAAAACCTTTTGGGTAGTTAGTCACTAATAGACAATACCAAAGAACAATTAATATTTCTTTTAATGTTTTAATTTGTAACGGTTTAATGGTTTCGAACACGATGTAACATTGTGATATTCTTGGTTTACATTTATTATGTTTACGGTTTCAATCTTTCGTTGCTATTGGTTATTATTTATTAGAAATAAATTTTAAGCAGTATTTTTTTTAAAATAACGGTGTTTAAACCACTCATAATTAAATAATAATGCGAGAAACGCGAGAAGCATTTGTGACCACCATTAATGATTATTAATGTCTCATCGGATATATGGTAATTTAAATATCTATCCAACTGTACTGAATTATGTCTGAGTGGATGGTTTGTTATTATAGCCATTGATTTTAATTTAATTAAGAGTCAAAATTGGTTGTTTCAATAAGAATATATATATATATATATATATATATATATATACTAACAAGGTACCCGAGCAATGCTGCGACAGCAAATAATTTGTATTTTACATCATGTTGTTTTTAAAAATGTAATAATATGTTGCTTTTAAATAAACAAAAAGTTAAAGTAAATTAGAAGAGAGAATGAAATGGTTAAAATAAGGTATTTTAAAAATTAAAGTAAATTAGGAGAGAGAAGTAATAGTTAAGAAGGGTATTTTAGTACATTCAAATTATTTAAAATTAATAGTTTTTAATGTTATAAATGTATTATAAAGTAGTAAGATATGATTATTGTAAGAAGAAATTATCATGAGAGGAGTAAGAGCGATAATTAGCCATTCGATTTCAATCAAAAAACAACAAAAGTTGGTCAAAACTGATTATTAATAACTTGCAAATTTAATGAAGTTTAAAGGTAAATTAGACACTCAAAAAATATCTTACAACTCATAAGATACTTTGGCTCTATAAATCACGGTGATAGTTTATATTAATGATGAATTCTACTAAAAAAACACTTAAGAAAATATACATATAAACAACAAACTAAAAACAAAAAACGCTGATTCTTTCAAAATGATCTAGACTATGAATTAAACTTGATACACAATCCCTATTAATCAAAAGTCAAACACATATCTAAAATTTGTTTAAAAAAATATGATGAACCCAAAACATTCATCATAATTTCAAAAATGATGAACCCAAAAATTGATGAACTTGAACCCACCCAACCAACCGTACAACAAATCCAGAAAATGATGAACTTGAATGCAACAAACCCAGAATATTGGTGAACTTGAACACCACAAACATAGTAATCTAGAACTCGTCGAACCTAAAAGTTGATGATCTTGAACCCAGAAGTTGTCGATCTAAAATTCCTATATTCAAAATTGATGAATGCGTGTAGCGGCACAATTGATGAATACGTGCGGCAGAGGTCGACGGCGAGCAACAAAGAAACAGGATATCATCGATTTCACATTGATTCTCCCTCCCTCGACTAGATCCAAGCCTTTTCTCCCTCTCTTGACCGGACTCGTTTGGTTCCTATGCACTCAACCACACACATCTTTGGCGGTTGAAACGAAAATTGCTATGAACGGTGGAACTAGAGTTGTCGATGGTCTCGATCAAAGAGATCTGAAAGATACTAGAACTAGGGTGGCCGCGATACAAAGGCAATGAGTGGCCATGGCAAAACTAGGGTAGTGGGTGAACATATGTGCGGTGGTGGTTTTCGCTGTTCATCGATGAAGGAACCGGTATGGCGCAAGAAATGGGGGAGAACCAGTTTGGGGGTCAGCGATGGTCTCCTAGCGATCTGAATCCGTGGCCGGCAAACCAGGGTGTGCCGTCATAGATCTATGCCATACGAACGAGAGAGATGAGCAAGAGGATGGTGGTGCTGATGGTGGCTTCATGGGGAGGTGACGATGGTGGCCTTGTGTTGTGGCGGAAATTTAATTTAGGGTTGTGAGAAACAAATAAATAAAGATGAAAAGAGATTAGGAGTTACCATTTTATGAAAATTTTATTTAAAAAATTAATTATAATTATATGATACCTATTATACCACTTTGTTAAAAATGTGATATGTCATTCCTACGATGCCTCTTACACCTCTTACACAAAAAATTTAATTATAATTATATGATACCTATTATACCAATCTTTTTTGCATCGGCCTCTTTAAAAACAAAAAAAATGGACACTTAGAAGTTTTTATGGCATCTGCATTTAAAAATATCCCAACAGTGTAAATATTATGTACCAAACCTAGTGCAAAAAAACTGTGCAAAGATGTGTTATAAAAACTATGCAACACTGTGTGGTAAAAAGTGTGCAACATAGGGTAAAAGACATGTAATGTAGTAGGGGTGTCATTCTGTTATTTTTTTCGGTTATTGGTTAATTTGAGTCGGGTAGTTCGGTTATTTTAAAGATAGGATATTAACCATTAACCAACCATATATATTTAATATTCGGGTATTGGTTATGGGTAGATTCGGGTACGGTTCGGTTATAACGTGTATCGGGTAGAACCGAAAATACTAACTTTGATCTATTTTATGCTTTTGATGATTTATTTTTAATAGCAAATAAAATACTATTATTACTACAAAAAGAAATCAAGTTAACAAAAGCGGTAAACAAACCAAGCTAAACTAACGAACGTATATAAATCTTTTTTAGTGTATATAATTCTTGTTATACAAAGTAAACAAAACCAACGAAATAAATTCTCACTTTTATTCTTCAAATTAAACCGAGTTAAACAAAACAAGTTTTTACAAAATTGAAGATTTTACATTTAGATTATATTAGGGATGCTTTTTTAAATTTTTAGATGATTTAATTGTTATTAAGTTTTTACAAAAGTATATTGATGTAATTTAAAGATTTAAAAGGATATATATGTAATTAACAAAGTTTATATGGAAATAAATTAAATTCCTATTTTTTATTTTTTTCGGGTATACCCGAATGAATAATAATTTAAGCGATAACCGAACCGTAATTGAACTGGATAACCCGAACTAACCGATCAAGCCTACCCAATAACTGTTTTAACTGACCCAACAATTTACCCGAAAATTGACTCGGTTGATCGGTTATTTCTATTATCGGTTATTTTCGACAGGCCTATAACGTAGTGCAATGACATGTAATACAGTGCCAAAGCTATTATAATAATGCAATCCATAAATTCAAAGGAGTATAGAGAAGAACACATGCGATCGAAATTTCAAGCATAAAACAAATGGAAACGACATATAAATAGATACAATCCATGTACGAGAATTTATCAACAAATGGTTTTAGAATTATAAATAATCAATAAATAATTTATAGCGACTAAAAGATTAAAACAAATAAGCAATTAATACATGGTAGTAATTAATAGCACATGGAAGGCAATTGTAACATATTGAATTTTAGTCTAAAATTTAAACTTTTTAAATCTCGCTTTAAAACATGATTTACATAAATTCATTTGCTATAAAAACGAAAACATTAAAATATTTTACTAAATTCAAGCATATGTTATAAAACTTTTATAAATCGCATTATAAAAGATTAACCATAAATTAAATAAATATTTAACTCTGGTATTACCATACAACCATTACCATTATCTAAACATGTAGAATGTACCAATCCAAACTACCGAACATTAACTCAAGTCCAAAGAAAACCCAAAGTATTTACTTGCTTCTCAAGGCTATAAATAAGATTACCCACGGATACAAACATTTAAATAATAGGTTAGCTATAAACATAGCTAGTGAGTACAACCATAAACATAGTTTTATCTCAAAATCAATGTATCATAAGTTAACACACAAGTAGGGAAATATACTCAACACACAATAGCACATAAATAAGCACATAAGAATGTGGAGCAAGTCCATTAAGAAATAACTAGTTCACGTGGTAGCTAGTTGTAGTTAATACATCCTCATATGAGGGATAACCACATCTCCCCGTCAAATTGGAGAAACACAAAACATTCATACAATGGTTACTTGAAACACCGGTTGCTGCATCTCCAAGTTGTAATGCCCCCTATTCTCAAATATAATTTTTTTATATTAATTAAGCAAACTTAAGATTTTTACTTTAAAACGTTCATGAAAGCATAAGATAAAGTGAAACAACTTTTAAAAATTCAAGTACAAGCATAATATTTAAAATCATCTAATAAAGTAGGGGAACAACTGACATATAAAATCTCCTTTATAAAAATTTGCACAAAAACTCTAAGTACATCGACCAAGAACTTCATCCAGACCACAAATCAGAATCACGTGAAAATGAATAAATCAAACCATATGAGTTATAAAGCTTAGTGGACAACCTTATACCAATACTTATAAATAATATTCATATAACATCCTGATTTTGAGCCTAGTCGTTACGTAGGCCAAGGTATGTTTAAGCACGTGATTAGTATTTGATTATATGTATAATTATTTACTAATGGATTTAATTGAATTAATTGTCAAATTAATTAATTAAAGATTGGATATTTGTTATATATGTGTATGTGTATGGATATGGATATATATCTATTTAATTGTGTGCATGAGTTTGGAAATGAGAAGTTGACACATCATGCTTCTTTGAATACATACGTGGGGCTTTATAGAAAAGGGGTTTACATCTGATATGTTTACCATTTGAAAACCTTGAGTGTGTGTTTGTATGTGTTCTTGAGAGAGAAAGCAAGAAAAGTTGTATACTTGAAAAGTGAAAGTGAAGATTTGTGGCTTGTTAATTCAAAGCAAGGTATGAATATGTTCCTAGTATGAATATGATGATATTGATATGTTTTTCTCATGAAATACATGTGTATATAGTGAAACACCATGAAAGGAGCTTGAAGCTCCATACTTGATAAATGGGTTTTGTGTGAATTGGTGTTTTAATTGTTATTGATGTGTTCTTAATGTTAGATACATGTTATAAGATGTTTATACATGTTTTAGAAGTGTTCATATTGGAATTAAAGTGTGTTAATCGGATTTGGAAAAGTTAAGTCGGCTGGAAAATGAAGAAGATGATGCAGGGTCTTCGCGACGCAACGCGTTCTTGAGAAGTATCGGATTCTTGTGTGAATCCGAGAGGAAATCCGACTATTGAATCCGAGATCCAAAAATGCGATGATGGGAATCCGGAGGAGTGAAATCCGACAGTGGAAATCAGGAACTTGAAGTCCGGGACTTGAAATCCCACACTTGGGACTCGGATTGTGGAAATCCGATAATTTGCATCGACGCGACGCATCGGGTGTGTGGATGCGACGTGTCCGCGGTTTTTGAGTGTTTTCTTGGTTGTTTGCTTTGTTTAAAGCTATGGGTTATGTAGTTACATATGTGAATCTTATATGTGATATTTGATTTAAAATGATATAAATATATGCGGTTGATATATATTTATGAATCGGTTACTGATTTCAGTTTATTCTGATCTCAGGAAAGGACAAGGCTCAGTAACATTAGACCACTGAGTTGGAGTTTGAGTACTCGAGGTGAGTGGATGTTTACTCACGGGTGTTATTAGTTGTAACTAGTTTGGTTGCAACTGTATGTGAATTGATGCATGGATAGACTGTTTGTCTGCTAATTGATTAACTGTGATATGTTAATTGATTGTTGCGCCTATTGTGAAGTCAGCTTCCGGCTGGGCATATTGGGCTGGGTTTGTTTGCTATCGGCTAAACAGTATTGTGGTCTTTTGATGCATTTGTTGCAACTTAAGATAATACTGTGTGAGAATAACAAATAGACTATCGGTAAACCTTTGCTTTGGCCGGCATTGGTTGTAGGTTCCTGCAGAACCGCCGGTCTTCTCGTGAGGCAAAGGGTGATTATGTGTTTACTATTGTTGATATCATGCAGTTACTTGCTAGTATATCTGTGGTGGTTTACTTCCATTCACTTAGCTTTGTGCTAATCCCCCACCTCTCACTACTTTTACAGGTGGCTGGTGAGTTCTGCGGTGTAGTTGGGAGGGGGTGTAGCATGGGGAATAATTGACAGGCACTCTGATTAGATTTGTGACGAGTCGTAGTTTTTTTGTAATACTGTATTTTAAACTGGTTGGTTTTGTTAAACAGTGGTTTAACTTCAGTTGTAAATACTTTTATGTTTGGCAAACGCTTCCGCAGTGTTAATTTAAATGAAAATTTTATGGGTGAAAATACGGTGTTACAAGTTTGGTATCAGAGCATTAGTTTGGCGATGTAGGCACAGTGGAAGTGTTGCATTCCCAAATCTTGGCTCGAGTTCGGGGTCAATTATTCCTTGAGTATGGGGATTAGGGTGAATGTGAGTATTGCTTGGGTAGTTAGTATGTGTTATACTAACGATTTTAAGCTAATCAGTTGGTGAGATGCTGTGATTGTACAGATATGGCTGACAGAGATACGCTTGCTAATACTCCTGTGACCCAAGAAGTGGCTGGAACTTCAACAGTCAAGGCTTTGGATATAACAAATCAAACCGGTACTTCATGGTGTGAATTGGAAGATGAAAGGAGTAAGTACATTAATAAGTTAGAAAGTGAGATGCAAAATCTTAGAGATACTATTCAACGTTTGGAACAAGAGAGGATTACCCAAAATGTTCGAATGCAGACTTATCCAATAAATTCAACCATTTCTACCATATCAGAGATACCACCGACCATTCCGGCCGGTATTATACCAACAGAAATGCTTCCTGTGACGATACCATATTCCGGCCGGTATTTCCTCAGGGATCATTTTCATATCCTTACATGGGATATATAGAACCATATTATTATCCTGTTAATCCTCAGGGAACTGTGTTTCCAGCTTATCAAGATACTACCAGATGGGATGGTGTTTCCTCCCAAGCCTTTATGTTAACTAACTTGAATAAGAGGAAGGTGGAAGCTAATGATAGAATGGCTCGAGATTGGATTTCTTCACAGAAATCCAGGTTTGAACAAAATTATACTCAAAATCAAATAGAGCAAGGTGGTTTGAGACAAGGAAATCTAAATTATAGGCCTACATTTGGTGGATTAAATCAACAGGTGTCATTGTGTGAAAAATGTAAGTCTCACCATACAGGATTTTGTACACCTCAGACTATGCGATGTTTTAAATGTGGCCAGTTTGGTCATGAAATGAAAGTCTGTGGCTTCCCTCGGAAGGTTTGCTGGAATTGTTATGGGGAGGATCACATATCAATGGATTGTGGGGTTAAAAGAAAACAGAAGTCTGGATCAGAAGTGGGGACGATTGGAGAGCCTTCGTCAGTGAAAAGTCAGAAAGGAAAGAAACAACGCTCTAAGTTAGTGATGGATGAATCTAACCAAAAGTTCCAGTGGTGTTGTCAATGCAAATCTTCTCATTTGGGGCCTTGCACACTTGAGACCTTGCGTTGTATTCGATGTGGATTGTTTGGTCATAAAAGTAATGACTGAGGTTTTCCTCGACAAGTTTATTGGAATTGACAGAAAGAGGGTCATAAAGTAGGCGATTGTTGTGAAGAAAAGGGATCGGGGTCAGGAGTAGAGGCAAGTGGGGGATCCTCGTCAGTAAGAGGGCATAAGAGAAATAACTCTACTGTGCGAGAGGGTGGGGTGTACAATATGATGGCTAGTGATAATGCCACCGTCGATGAAGATGAAACGGGTATGTTTTGATAAAACTTTATATCTGTATATGTGTGTTAATTAAATTTAAAGTTAATTGTGGATATTTTATGCATAGTATGTGCTAAAATGTTTGAGTTTATTTCAAATAAGATTGATTCTCTAGAAATAGAACTAAGTGATAATAGATAATTTTCTATTATGAGTTATGTGTTATATATATATATATCAAGAAATGGTATGATGATAAGTATGTGTGATACTTGATTTAAATGCTAAGTAAGCATGATATACCATAGAGATATATGTTCAGATTAATTAAATTGCATGATATAATGTGTTTTGTAAGATTTATATACATTATGTGTTTATGTGAATTCAATTGTGTAAAGAAAGAAGACAAAGATGAATTACTGCATATTAGGCAAGTCTGGGGTGTGCAGTATTGTGCATGTATAAGGAGTGCTGAAGATTATAAGTGGATGTATAATCTACTGAGTATAGTTGATTCATGAGGATGAATGATGGTTTCAAACGAATTTTGTGGTATGACGAGAAATCGCATTTGTTGGTTTGGAATGTGATGCTATGATTTGAGATTGGATGTATAGTGGATATCTTGTGTTATTTGAGATATCACGAGACGAAATTTTACCATGACTTGGAAGTTGCAGCTAATATAAGTGCAGTGATGTTATATTAACTATAAGAGAAGACATGTGTGATTGACTTGGTCAATGAGAGATGTATTAGATGACTAACTAGAAGAAGTTATCCGAACGATTGAGACGGTGATCGGACTGAATAAGAGAAAGTGATAGTGGAATTTGATGTTATCTTGAAAGATGACGTGATGACAGATGTGTTGATCTGTGAAAGAGTTAGTGATGATTACATCTTGTATATGCGAGTTGAAAGTATCTCTGACTTAGTGGATGAATCAAGATTTCCTTTGCCAGAAAGTCTTGAAGAATGAAAAGGTTGAAACCTTTGAGTATGAGAAGAGAAAAGAGGATTGTAATGGCCTGAAATTTTGGAGTTTAAAACTTGTGAATTTTGAGCAAGAGATGCCTTTGCTTGGAGATGTCTATGCTTGGAGATTGCCTTTGCAATGAAGTGCCTTTGCTAAATTTTGGAGTTGAACTGTTACCTGGATTTATAAATTTTATTGTCAATACTATATTGTGGAGTAATAACTTGAGGGTGGAGTACTGATGGTATACTATGTGAACAGAGATTGTACGTGATATGAGGTTTGACATATGGAGTGCAAATTGAAGTGGTATATCGGAAACTTATGTAACCATGAGATATTTGAGATATCTAAGAGGTGATGATGATAAGACGGGATGGGAATTGTATTTGACTTGATCAAATAAAGAGAAACCTGGATATGTTACGAGTGGTTATTGACTGTTCAGTATTGTATTACCAGTGAGACGGTATTGGTTGGACAGACGAACTTGATTAAATGATTTGAAGATATGAGGATTCATATTTGATGATTTGTGATGGAAAGTGGAGATTAGTTTATGAAGAGTTTACAAACGAAGATTGAAACGAGAGTTGGACGATGTGACGGAATTTACCTGATGGATAATCGAATGTGTGACTAAAACAGGATGGTTTATGGAACTCATATCTATTTTGATTGTGTGGGTGAACTAAATTTTGACAGTGGAATATCAGAATACCTTGTGTATAGTTGTGAGATTGTGATGATAATACTTCAACTTGTTGAATTAAAGTAAGTGATAAAGTGCATGTGAATGCTTTGGCATGACAGATGATAAATGATTGGAAGCTATTGGGATTTAGACTGAGTTAGACATAAATTTAGGGGATGCTTGAAAACGAGAGTTATGAACTAACTGTTGGTTGATGATAAGCTGTAAGGCTTGTATGGTTATATATTAACAGTTGAAAGTGTGATGGAGTTTATCTGATTAAACTACCAGAAAAAAGGGATAAGAAGAGTTGACATCTTGATTGATGTGTGTGCAGTGAGATTCCGAGGACGGAATCCTTTTAATGAGGGAGGATTTGTAACATCCTGATTTTGGGCCTAGTCGTTACGTAGGCCAAGGTATGTTTAAGCACGTGATTAGTATTTGATTATATGTTTAATTATTTACTAATGGATTTAATTGAATTAATTGTCAAATTAATTAATTAAAGATTGGATATTTGGTATATACGTGTATGTGTATGGATATGGATATATATATCTATTTAATTGTGTGCATGAGTTTAGAAATGAGAAGTTGACACATCATGCTTCTTTGAATACATATGTGGGGTTTTATAGAAAAGGGGTTTACATCTGATATGTTTACCATTTTAAAACCTTGAGTGTGTGTTTGTATGTGTTCTTGAAAGAGAAAGCAAGAAAAGTTGTATACTTGAAAGGTGAAAGTGAAGATTTGTGGCTTGTTAATTCAAAGCAAGGTATGAATATGTTCCTAGTATGAATCTGATGATATTGATATTTTTTTCTGATGAAATACATGTGTATATAGTGAAACACCATGAAAGGAGCTTGAAGCTCCATACTTGACAAATGGGATTTGTGTGAATTGGTGTTTTAATTGTTATTGATGTGTTCTTGATGTTAGATACATGTTATAAGATGTTTATACATGTTTTAGAAGTGTTCATATTGGAATTAAAGTGTGTTAATCGGATTTGGAAAAGTTAAGTCGGCTGGAAAATGAAGAAGAGGATGCAGGGTCTTCGCGACGCGACGCGTCCGGGAAGAGAACGCGACGCGTTCTTGAGAAGTATCGGATTCTTGTGTGAATCCGAGAGGAAATCCGACTATTGAATCCGAGATCCAAAATCTGATGATGGGAATCCGGAGGAGTGAATCCGACAGTGGAAATCCGGAACTTGAAGTCCGGGACTTGAAATCCGACACATGGGACTCGGATTGTGGGAATCCGATAATTTGCATCGATGCGACGCGTCGGGTGTGTGGACGCGACGCGTCCGCGGTTTTTGAGTGTTTTCTTGGTTGTTTTCTTTGTTTAAAGCTATGGGTTATATGTAGTTACATATGTGAGTCTTATATGTGATATTTGATTTAAAATGATATAAATATATGCGGTTGATATATATTTATGAATCGGTTACTGGTTTCAGTTTATTCTGATCTCAGGAAAGGACAAGGCTCAGTAACATTAGACCACTGAGTTGGAGTTTGAGTACTCGAGGTGAGTGGATGTTTACTCACGGGTGTTATTAGTTGTAACTAGTTTGGTTGCAACTGTATGTGAATTGATGCATGGATAGACTGTTTGTCTGCTAATTGATTAACTGTGATATGTTAATTGATTGTTGCGCCTATTGTGAAGTCAGCTTCCGGCTGGGCATATTGGGCTGGGTTTGTTTGCTATCGGCTAATCAGTATTGTGGTCTTTTGACGCATTTATTGCAACTTAAGATAATACTGTGTGAGAATAGCAAATAGACTATCGGTAAACCTTTGCTTTGGCCGGCATTGGTTGTAGGTTCCTGCAGAACCACCGGTCTTCTCGTGAGGCAAAGGGTGATTATGTGTTTACTGTTGTTGATATCATGCGGTTACTTGCTAGTATATCTGTAGTGGTTTACTTCCATTCACTTAGCTTTGTGCTAATCCCCCACCTCTCACTACTTTTACAGGTGGCTAGTGAGTTCTGTGGTGTAGTTGGGAGGGGGTGTAGCCTGGGGAATAATTGACAGGCACTCTGATTAGATTTGTGACGAGTCGTAGTTTTTTTGTAATACTGTATTTTAAACTGATTGGTTTTGTTAAACAGTGGTTTAACTTCAGTTGTAAATACTTTTATGTTTGGCAAACGCTTCCGCAGTGTTAATTTAAATGAAAATTTTATGGTTGAAAATACGGTGTTACAATTCACATAAACATATTTATGCATTTACATACGAAACTTTCTATATTAATATTTTGTCATACGTTCAACACCAATTACAGGATCTAATAGTAACATGCTCTAATACACAAATAGACATATAACTTTCTACTCGCATTTTGAGAAAGACCCCTCTATAACCGATCGTGCACATCATATCAGATATGTGCTCATATCCGTATATTAGAATATGTTAATCTAGTTTCAAGCTCTATAAGGTCCAATAATGGACCCTCTCATGCTCATATATAGCACAATTATAGCTCTAATGCTCCCAAAGAGCACAAATATAACTCTAATACTCACAAAGTGCACAAATAAAACTTTCATGCTCACAAAAAGCATAGATATAACTCTCATGCTTAGAAATAGCATAAATATAACTCTAGTTCTCATAAGGAGCACAAGTATGAATCTGATGCTAACAACAAAATAAGTGTCACATTTTATAGCTGGTGCCGAACCTAACAATATTACTAAAGATTGTTCTAGCTTTATTACTTCTCTTATGCACTCATTAATTCATCTCATAATACATACTCGTACTATTTATCTATTTTGAGTTGTTAGTACAATGACCTCATAATTTTAAATTTGATAAGACAACATAAAGCTTAAAAGATAGTGTTTAAAAGATACAAAATGAATTATGTGAAATATTCTAAGTGAATATCATTTTTGTAATAGATTAGTTCTATATTATTATGTAAGCACTAAGTTTGTAGCTGAACTAAGTGATCACATACCTATGTATTCTATTCGATAAGTTCTTAAATAAATGAGTACATTACTTTTGATAAGTTTAAATCATTTGATATGTTTAATCTATGTTTTAATATGTTTAAACTAACAATTTTTATATTCACCTTAAACTTTGATGTGTTCAACTTAAAATTAATAAGTTCAATTAACTTGATATGTTCAAATAAAATTTGATAAGCTCAAATAAATCTTAGTCAGTTCAAGATTTAACAGCACAATTCTTCTAAGTATGTTCAAGCTGACTAGAGGTTTTGTCATCGTAGATAGGGGAGTTTATTAGTCAAATGACCTCATAAGTTTTGAATTTATGAAACAAAATAAAGCTTGCAAGATAGTGGTTAACAAATACAAAATGAATGTGAAGTCTATTTGACTGAGCTAATTAGTCAACTCTAAAACAGAAACAAAGTTTCTAAGTAAATTTTAGATAACTCAAATGACTTTCTAAGTGGATATGATTTTCTACAAGTATGTACATGTGAAAAACCAAAGATTGGTTCAAGGACTCAACTTGATGAGTTTTAAGCTGGGTAACTCAGCTCCACAGAAAAGTCAGTCTGAAAGAGTTTGAATGTATCTTAAACTCTAAACTCCCTATCTACGGTTGGATAAGAACATTCAAGATTAAAGATTCAAGTTTGAAGACTCAAGATTGATGACCAGAGTTATCCAAGTTATCCAAGTTATCTATATGGATGTATAGATAAATTAGTTTGAATTAGCATATTAGGATAAGTCTTAGTTTAAATGTTTATCTATAGTACAAATATAAATTTTAACTTCCTAATATGTTTAGGAGTTACACATGTTAGTTCCTGAAGGGCCTTAGAAAACCTAGTTAGTCCATCTTTAACCTAATAAGTTCGGTATTCTGTTTAGGGAATTCTTTTATTTTCTATATTCATCAACGGAATGGGTAAAACAAGATCTAGCAATTAGTTTGTGAGATTGAATTGAGAGAGAATTAAATTATAATCAGCGAGTTGAATTAAGATTTCATACTACTGTGTATTGAAAACTTAATTTATTAATAAAATCATTTTATTTGGTTTTCATTTGTTCATTATTAGACGGGTTGTGTATTTAATGTAACACCCGCAAACCTGGGCTAGGAGATTAGCGGGTTCGCAGTATGTGATTAGTTTGTTTTAATTGATTATGTGTTTATTAAAAGATAATGAAATCAACTTAATTTAAAATATATATACATGCTACTGGTTGAATTTGAAAAACAAAAAGAAAGTTACAAGTATGTATGCATGTGTGTTAGTATGTATGTGTAACGCCCCAAATTTTAAAAAAATAATACAATATTAAATAAAACTCATTTATAAAACATATATTTATTTTAAAACATACGCGGAAGCATTTTACTATTAAACCAAGTTACTGCCAAAAGATATATACACAAGTACATGCTTAGTGTACTTTGATAGTCAAATATTTACAAACTGGGCGTTAAGTTGTTTTCAAAAGAGTAACCCAAAAGCAGTCAAACAGGAGCCTTGCCCTTATCCTTGCCGCGTCTTGCAAAAGTTTTAAAAACAGTATCTAATAAGCTACGAGAGCTTAGTGAGTATTCCAAACTAAACATCATATAAACACACGTATAGAATCATATAAAGATAGTACACGTATGTCAGATAATAAATGCTAGCCACTGGTTCTAGACCCAGGGCAGCCACCTTTATAACAGTACTGTATCACCTTTGAACCTTACTGCACATAGCAGTTCGGTTTATATTCACATACGAATAACATTACATGTCTGTAATATGATATAATAGCATACATGCTGCAGATATGAAGTGAAGTCTAGAAGACTCACCTTATGTTTACTTATGATATGATATGATCCACAATTGAGTATGATTCAGAGATTAGGTCCACAATTAGCTTCTACAATGTAATATTAATAGTATAAACATTAATATATATGCTTGAGGACTAAACTAAACTGAACAGGGCTAAGGCACGGCCGTACCTCTCAAATGCACGCCCATGCCATCAACCTAGGCACGGTTTAAACTCTCCCCAAGCATGGGTGTACCTATCCTGCAGTCACGCCTGTGCCTTGCTAAGGTATGCCCGTGCCTATGCCTGAAAGCACGGGAGTACCTGATGAACTAGGGTTTGCCACAGGGCGAAAGGCACGCCCGTACCCTCCTTGGGTACGCCCGTGCCCTCCCCTGGTCTGCATAGTTCTGACCGACAGAAACTGTGTTTCCAGCCAAAAATACCACAAACTCAATTTTAATCATTCTAAAACATATATGGGGTGTTTTCCTACACCCACAACAGCTAATAAACATAACATACTACTAATTAACATGATTTGATCCTTATGATCAATCTTTAACGCACTAGAACATGAAAAACTTATATTTAATCCAAATTTCATACCTTAAGCAAGCATGGTTTATTTGATGCTAACCAACTGAAGTAATTGCTAAGTTTAGATGTCCAAAATCTCCAGAATTTAAAGATGATCAGCTGTGTTTTGGGTTTGCAAGAGAGAAAGTGTTCATGCTAATTAACCAACAAGTCTTCATATATATCTATAAGTTTGATTTATAGCACAAATGGTCCCTGCAATATTTTAACTTATAATATGACAATTTTAGCCCCTCTAGTTTTATAAACACATCTAATCTCATAAAGGCAACTTACAATAATATCTAACACTTTCTATTAAATAATAAATTAAGGATTTCGAACCTTGGGTGTTACAACTCTTCCCTACTTGGAATGATTTCGTCCTCGAAATCAACTGTTGAATAGTTCTGGATAGTTTTGCATCATCTCCTGTTCAGGCTCCCAAGTAAAGTCTTAGCCTTTCCTGTGCTTCCATTGGACCTTGACCAGTCCAATTTGTTTATTACGTAGGGTTTTGATTTTTCTTTCCGATATAGATATAAGTTGCTCCACATAGTTTAGTTTGTCATCAATAGTAACATCTTCCAATGGTACAATTGCAGACTCGTCTACTAAACATTTTTTGAGGTGCGAGACGTGGAAGGAGTTGTGAATCTGAGACAATTCATCTGGCAATTCCAATCTGTACGCAACCTTTCCCACACGTGCAATGATCTTGAAAGGTCCAATAAACCTTGGACCGAGTTTCCCTCTCTTTCTGAATCTGATTACGCCTTTCCTCGGTGACACTTTTAACAATACATAATCTCCCACCTAAAACTCAAGTGGTGACCTGCGTCTATCTACGTAACTTTTCTGTCTACTCTGGGCGGTTAATAGCCTATCTCTGATGAGCTGAATCTGTTCAGTCGTTTGTTGCACCACCTCTGTACTACCTAATTCTTTCTGACCCACTTCACCCCAACATACCGGAGTTCTGTATTTTCTACCATATAGCATTTCATATGGTGGCATCCCAATACTGGAATGATAACGGTTGTTGTATGAAAATTCTGCTAAAGGTAAATAAGAATCCCAGCTACCTCCAAAATCTATAGCACACGCCCGCAGCATGTCTTCTAGGGTTTGAATAGTTCTTTCACTCTGACCATCAGACTGAGGATGGTATGCTGTGCTGAGATGTAATTTAGTTCCGAGATCTTCATGAAATTTACTCCAGAACCTAGAAGTGAATCTTGTGTCTCTGTCTGATATAATAGAAACTGGCACGCCATGACGAGTCACAATCTCTTTCACATATACGTCTACCATTCTTTTTGAAGGATAGGTCTCCTTGATGGGAATAAAATGAGCACTTTTAGTTAACCTGTCTACAACTACGCATATTGCATCATAACCACGTGGGGTTTTGGGTAATTTGGTAATCAAGTCCATTGTAATGTTTTCCCATTTCCAAACTAGAATTTCTAAGGGCTGTAACTTCCCGTGAGGTTTCTGGTGTTCAGCTTTCACTTGTAAGCATGTAAGACACTTTTCCACATACTTTGCTACATCGCGTTTCATACCCGGCCACCAATAATCAACTTTTAGATCCTTATACATTTTAGTAGCTCCTGGATGAATAGAAAATCTGGATTTATGAGCTTCACTAAGAAGTATCTGGCGTGCATCACCATAAGCCGGTACTCATATACGACCATAACAGGTCCAAACATCACGACTGTCTTTAATAAAGTTGGCTACCTACCCTTTGATTCGCTCAAAGTTATGATTCTTATCTTTTATTGCTTCAAGCTGAACTGTTCGTATCACATCAAAAATAGGTGTCGTAACAGTCATTCTTAAAGTTTGATTCTTCACTAGAACCGTTCCTGACTTTCTGCTTAAAGCATCAGCTACCACATTCGCCTTTCCCGGATGATATAGAATATCACAATCATAATCTTTTAATAATTCTAGCCAACGCCTCTGCCTCATGTTTAGATTCTTATGATCCTTGAAACACTTTAAACTTTCATGATCAGTGTAAATAGCAAATCTCACACCACACAGATAGTGTCTCCAAATCTTAAGTGCAAACACCACCGCTGCCAATTCCAAGTCATGTGTTGGGTAGTTACTTTCATGTGACTTTAACTGTTGTGAAGCATAAGCAATAACTCTACCTTTCTGCATCAAAACACAACCCAGCCCACGATATGAAGCGTCACAAAATACCACCATATCTTCAACCCCTTCAGGTAATGCAAGAACTGGCGCCTCACACAACTTCTTCTTGAGAGTTGAGAAAGCAGACTATTGTTCGCTTCCCCACACAAATTCAGCATTCTTTTTTGTCAGTTAAGTCAAAGGAACGGCAGTTTTTGAAAAGTTCTGAATGAACCTCCTGTAATAACCTGCCAATCCTAGAAAACTTCGAATTTCAGTAGGGTTCTTTGGTGGTTCCCACTTCATCACAGCCTCTACCTTCGCAGGATCTACTTTAATTCCACTTTGGTAAATTAGATAACCCAGAAATTGCACTTCCTGAATCCAAAATTCACATTTAGAGAATTTGGCATATAACCGTTCTCTCCTCAAATTTTCCAAAACCTCTTTGAGATGCTTCTCATGATCCACCGGATTCTTTGAATAAATAAGGATATCGTCAATAAACACAATCACCGATTTGTCTAGCATTGGTCTACAAACTCTGTTCATCAGATCCATAAATGCTGCTGGTGCATTCGTAAGACCAAACGGCATTATCACAAATTCAAAATGCCCGTATCGAGTTCTGAACGCGGTTTTTGGGATGTCTTCCTTCTTGATCTTTAACTTATGATACCCCGACCTCAAGTCGATTTTTGAAAACCACGATGTTCCTTGTAACTGATCAAACAAGTCATCTATCCTGGGTAAAGGATATTTGTTCTTGATGGTCATTTTATTAAGTTCACGGTAATCAATGCACATGCGAAAAGTACCATCCTTCTTTTTGACAAATAGAATTGGAGCACCCCAGGGTGAACTACTGGGTCTAATGAACCCTTTGTCTAGCAGTTCCTGAAGTTGCTTCATTAATTCCTGCATCTCTGGTGGAGCAAGTCTGTATGGAGCCCTTGCAACTGGCAAAGCTCCAGGTACTAAATCGATTCTGAACTCAACCTGTCTATCTGGCGGTACCCTAGGTAAATCTTCAGGGAATACATCCGGATACTTACATACTGTTTTCACATCTTTGAGACTCGTCTGCCTCTTTTCTAATTTTGTATCTATCACATGAGCTAGGAAAGCTATATACCCATGCTGCAAATATTTTCGAGCTTTTGACACCGAACACACATATGACTTTCCCTTTTTATTATCACCACATATAGATAGTTCTTCCCCACTTGGGGTATGAACTCGTATCACCTTTTGCCCACACATAATGGTGGCCTGGTTATAACCTAACCAATCCATTCCAACTACTACTTGGAATTCTCTCATAATCATGGGTATAAGTTCTATAGGAAATCTAACTGTATCTATTTCTAACACATTATGTTTATACACATCTGATACAATTACAGTTTTATCATCAGCTATTTCAACTTCAAGAGGAGAATCTAGCTTTTCACATATATGACTAAAATTTTTGCAGAAAGAAACAGATACGAAGGATTTACTTGCACCAGAATCAAATAGCACAAGAGCAGGCAAATTGTTGATAAGATATGTACCTGTAACTACATCAGGCTCAGTTTTAGCTTCCTCAGCTGTAAGCTGAAAAGCTCTTCCTTTGGGTTTCTGAGCATCCTCTCTCTTCACATCCTTTACTCCTGAGTTTCGTGGTGGAGGCAGAGCTGGAGTAGGTTTAGATCCAGTAGACCGTGCATTTGAAGACAATCTCGGGCATTCTGACTTCTAATGGCCCGGCTGGTAACAGTTGAAACACACACGCAGTGGGGTTCTACAGTCTTTCCCTGCGTGACCCAATTTCCCACATTTGTAACACGTGGGAGGACCAAACCGGCATTCTCCCAAGTGATGTTTCTTGCAAGTCGGGCAAATTGGGTAAGTTTTCTGCATTCCTTTCTTCTCAGACTGCTCAGTTTTCTGTTTCTTGTACACTGGTGCAGCTTTCTCTACAGACTTCTTTTCTTTATCCTGCCTTTCCAACTCTAATTCTCTCGCTCTGGCCGCGTCCATCATGGACTTTACTGTCTGATGTTTGCTGGCATCAATGAATTCTCTGATGCTGGATTTGAGTACCATCATGTATCGGGACATCTTCATCTTCTCATTCGCCACGTAATCAGGACAAAAACGTGCTTGTTCCAAAAATCTTGCATTGATTTCAGGAACCGTCTCTGTCGTCTGCTTCAATCTATGAAATTCATCCACAATCTTATCAATCTCGGATTGAGGAACGAACTGTTCAATAACCAACTCCTTGAATTCCTCCCAAGTCATGGTTTCAATCCCGGCATAACCCCTCTGTTTGATCTCCATATCCCACCAATCTTTTGCCGCACCGCGCATCTGATTGGTTGCGTATCTTACTTTGAATTCAGGTGCACATGAACATGTATGAAACGCACCCTCTAACTCAAAGATCCACCTGTGACTTATAACCGGATCTGTAGACCCATGGAACAACGGGGGTTGACATGCAGAAAAATCTCTGAACGAGCACACTTTTGGAGCATCACGGATAATGACTTGTGGTTGAGGATTAAATCCTTCTCCACCTGCAGCGAACCTTGTAGTAAGTTCCTGTCGGATCATAGCTTGATTCTGTTCCTTCATCTGCTCAACTACTTGTGTAACAATGAAAGGAATACTTTGTTCCATTGCCTTGCCAATTTCCCGAGCAACGATCTCTTGTACTGTAGGTTCTACCACTCTCTCATTGAGATCAGGGGCTATAATAGGAGTCTGCTCACCAGTAACACTGGTTTCTACGCCCTCGGGTCTGCGACTAGGACCACCCTCAGGCCTAATTGCTGCGCGAGATCCTCTTATGTTAACCATCCTGATAGTATAGATAAAGCGTTAAGGTAAAATGGTAGCTTTATCACACTACTCTCTATCAATTATATACACTCATATATCTATCAACTTAGTATACCTTATCTTTAAATCCAAAGTATTCTATACATACTAAGGCATTCTCTTCATACTTACATTCTCAGGTACACTATCTTCTTACAAGTACCCCTCACCCGATTCACAAGAATCTTCATGATTTCATTAAGTTCTAACATGTATCATGTGCTTGTAATAATACGGGCCCTATATTATTCTAAACACATTACACACATTTGATCTTAACTTTATCACAAAAAGTCCCGATTCACAAGTTTAGGCCAAGTATCATATATGTAAGATAACATAATCATGTAATTCATAAAGATTCCACATATCACATATCAATCTTTAACTATTCAAGTATATTCCTCATGTAACACATATAATAGATAACATTTGTTAGTATACTCATTAAGCTGCAAGTAGCAGGCCTCTAGTTTGACAAAAATTTTCAAAACCATGGTTCAAGTCCAGACTGTGCTTCACACAATCCAGATCTCTCAAACCGTGGCTACGATACCAAGTTGTAACGCCCCAAATTTAAAAAAAATAATACAATATTAAATAAAACTCATTTATAAAACATATATTTATTTTAAAACATACGCGGAAGCATTTTACTATTAAACCAAGTTACTGCCAAAAGATATATACACAAGTACATGCTTAGTGTACTTTGATAGTCAAATATTTACAAACTGGGCGTTTAGTTGTTTTCAAAAGAGTAACCCAAAAGCAGTCAAACAGGAGCCTTGCCCTTATCCTTGCCGCGTCTTGCAAAAGTTTTAAAAACAGTATCTAATAAGCTACGAGAGCTTAGTGAGTATTCCAAACTAAACATCATATAAACACACGTATAGAATCATATAAAAATAGTACACGTATGTCAGATAATAATGCTAGCCACTGGTTCTAGACCCAGCGCAGCCACCTTTGTAACAATACTGTATCACTTTTGAACCTTACTGCACATAGCAGTTCGGTTTATATTCACATATGAATAACATTACATGTCTGTAATCTGATATAATAGCATACATGCTGCAGATATGAAGTGAAGTCTAGAAGACTCACCTTATGTTTACTTATGATATGATATGATCCACAATTGAGTATGATTTAGAGATTAGGTCCACAATTAGCTTCTACAATGTAATATTAATAGTATAAACATTAATATATATGCTTGACGACCAAACTAAACTGAACAGGGCTAAGGCACGGCCGTACCTCTCAAAGGCACGCCCGTGCCTGCAACCTAGGCACGGTTTAAACTCTCCCCAAGCATGGGTGTACCTATCCTGCAGTCACGCCCTTGCCTTGCTAAGGTACGCCCGTGCGTATGCCTGAAAGCACAGGGGTACCTGATGAACTAGGGTTTGCCACAGGGCAAAAGGCACGCCCGTACCCTCCTTGGGTACGCCCGTGCCCTCCCCTGGTCTGCACAGTTCTGACCGACACAAACTGTGTTTCCGGCCAAAAATACCACAAACTCAACTTTAATCATTCTAAAACATATATGGGGTGTTTTACTACACCCACAACAGCTAATAAACATAACATACTACTAATTAACATGATTTGATCCTTATGATCAATCTTTAACCCACTAGAACATGAAGAACTTATATTTAATCCAAATTTCATACCTTAAGCAAGCGAGGTTAATTTGATGCTAACCAACTGAAGTAATTGCTAAGTTTAGATGTCCAAAATCTCCAAAATTTAAAGATGATCAGCTGTGTTTTAGGTTTGCAAGAGAGAAAGTGTTCATGCTAATTAACCAACAAGTCTTCATATATATCTATAAGTTTGATTTATAGCACAAATGGTCCCTGCAATATTTTAACTTATGATATGACAATTTTAGCCCCTCTAGTTTTATAAACATATCTAATCTCATAAAGACAACTTACAATAATATATAACACTTTCTATTAAATAATAAATTAAGGATTTCGAACCTTGGGTGTTACAGTATGTATGCATGGAAAGAAAATAAAAAGTGCCACCACCTGCTTAGGTTTCTTCAAAAATGTGTACGTGTGTATTAGGTTAATTAACTGCTCATAATTCTAAGTGTAAAAGGTGTATGTTTGTGTTTTGAAGAAGAAAACCTCCAAGAGAAGTAAAGTCACAAACTTGAATTTGAGAAACAAAGATTTAGTGTTCTTTAATTCCAAAAGAAGGTAAGAAAGTATTTATAAGATGTTATGATTTGTATTGATATGTTTAAATGTTAAAAAGCATGAGTTTATGCAAATTCACCATTGTTGAAGTTGGAAGAAAGCTTGGTAAATGGGTTTTGTAGATTTTGTTGTTATGAATGGGTAAAAAGGTGTTCATGATGATTTATGAACATGTTATATGTTAGATATGTGTTTTGATGGAAGAAAATGATGTTAGAAAAAGATTAAATGAAGTTAAGTAGGCTGGAAATCCGGCATTCATGAAGAAGATTAGCTAGAACCATGCCCGTCGTGGCGCTACAATAGAATGTCGCGGCACGACGTTCAAGAAATCCGACTATGTGAGGTTCGGATTGTAAGAATCCGGAAGTTTGACAAATCCGACCCTTGGAAATCCGAAAGTTTGAAAATCCGACACTTTAGAAAACTGACACCAAAATCCGACACTTGACTCTCGGATTCGAAATCCGCTACGGTCGCGGCGCGATGGACCCTATTTCAGAAAGATTCTTTATTTTTTATTGTGTTTTGCTTGGAATTAGTTGGCATAATATTTATGTGATTTAATTGAGTTATTCTTATGGATTTAAGATATAAATATATATGAGAAGGTATATTTATATATTCGAGACTGATTTGATTGCTGTTGTGTTTTCAGACAATCAAAAGACTCAGTAAAATTAGATTTCTGAACCCGTGTTGATTTTTGAGGTCAGTGGACATTAATCGCGGATGGTAAAGATTTCGGTTAATGTTATTGAGGTGATGCATGACTGTGATTGAGATTGGATTGGATTGATTGAACTGTTGATTGTGATTATTGATGATTGATATCTGCTGCATGATTATTTGGCCGATACGCACTCTTAGGATGATTTTGAGTTGTGTTGGAAAGTCAGCTATACGTAGAATTGGGCTGGGCTCGTTCACTGGTTGGTTGAACAGTGTTAGCCTTACTGGTGCATATGTTGCATCAGAGGGGGATTTTCACTGTGCCAATTCAGTGTAAAGCTATCGGTAAACCTTTGCTTTGGTCGGCATTGGTTGTAGGTTCTGTGCCGAACCCCTGGTCTTCTCGGGATATGTGATTACATGCTTTGATATTGACTGTGGATGTTTGCTTTTGGGTTTAGCCTCTACTCACTTAGCTTTGTGCTAATTCCCCTCAGTTGTTGCTTTTGCAGGTTCGTGTTTGTGAGATTGGCTGAAGGAGAAGTTGACCTGACTCTGATATTAGTTTTTGAAAAGAGACGAGCCTATAGTTTTTGTAACAGAACAATGACACTTTTTTTTGTGAACGATGATTGTACATTTTTGTTAATATTGGTTTGTATGTAAATGGTTTGTTTATTTAAAGCTTCTGCAGCGTATTTAAAAAAATGGCTTGAGTTTTCCGGTGTTACAGTTTGGTATCAGAGCCTAGGTTTGGCGATGCTTGCACGGCTAGAGTGTTGCATTCCCAAATCTTGGCTCGTGACGGGTCAAGCTTTCCTTCGGGGGAATTAGAGTGAGTTAGAGTTGTTTGTAGCAGTTAGTATTTTGGATACTAACGGTTTATGCTAATGAGTTATGAGGTGATGTAATTGTAACAGATAATGGCTGACATAGATACTCCTATCCTTCCTCCTACGACCCAAGCTACCACTGAAGCTCCCGTAACTGAGTACTTGGGAGATACAGCTACTGCAAGATCGTCAGGTCAAGTCCGGGAAGAGGATCATAGTGATTATGTGTACCAGTTGGAAAATGAGTTGGTTGAGCTCAGGAATAAAGTTCAGAGAATGGAGCAGCAACAACAACAACAACAACTTGAACCAACCCCAGTGCTGACTGCAATTCCTACACAGGCAACCACCGCACCAGTGACAGCACCGTTACCACCTATGACACAGATGATGCAACCACCATTCTATTACCCGTATCTACAACCAGGAGCCTATCCGTTTGCGTTCCCCGGATATAAACAACCGTGCACCTACAAGCAATTTCTTGATTGTAAACCATATAAGTATCATGGGAGTTCTGATCCCAATGCAACATTGAACTAGTTGAGAGAGATGGCAAAGGCACTTGATGCCTGTAATTGCGAAAACGAATTGAAGGTCAAGTATGCATCATGAATGTTGAGAGGAGACACTTTGGTCTGGTGAGATTCCATTACCGGCCATTTTACTGAACAGCAACAGGAGAGCATCACCTGGAGTCAATTCCAGGAAAATTTGTGTGAACAATATTGTGGAACTTTTGAGATAGCCAAAATCAAAAAGGAATTCATGGATCTGCAGATGACTAGGAACATGACTGTGGATCAATTAATCAAACAATTTAATGAGAAGATAAGGTTTGCCAAACACCGGGTACCATTTGAGGAATCGAAGATTGCCCATTTTGTGGGGGCACTGCACCCGGATCTCCGTGGCGGCACTAGGTGGGCTACCACACTGTCCCAGGCTTTCACTTTAGCCAAATCGGCTGAAGGGGACATCATTGCAAGAAATAGGCTGCATCGGGGAGAAGCTTTCCGAACAAAAGTCACGATTTGAACATTACAATGCTCAACAGAGGCAGGGAGGGCAGAGCAGTGAGAGCAGGCAGGGGGAGCAGAATAGAAGACCTACTTCGGGTGGGTTTACTCAACGGGCACCTTGGTGTAGTAGGTGCAAATCTTATCATAACGGGCAGTGTACGCCCCAGACAATGAGATGCGTGAAATGTGGCCAATTTGGCCATGATTTAAAGAACTGCAGGTTCCCGAGGAGCGTTTGTTGGAATTGTCAAAGCGAAGGGCATAGAGTTGGTGATTGCCCGATGAGTAAAAATACTGGATCAGGGTCACGAGGGGGAGGAGCGGGAGGATCGTCTTCGGATGGTCAGAAGCGAAAGAACCCACCCACTGCTGAGGGTCGGGCATTCAAAATGACGGTGGATGATGCCACCACCACCGACGAAGTTATCACGGGTATGTTTCTAATAAACTCTACTCCTGGTAGAGTATTGTTTGATTCAGGAGCAAATCGCTCCTTTGTTTCTGTGGAATTCTGTGATAAGTTGAATATGCTTGTAATTAGACTTGATACTGCTTTAGAGATAGAGATAGCGGATGGCATGATGGTTCCGGTCACGACTGTTGTGGCTGGAGCTAAAATTGATATAGATGGCGTGTGTTTTCCTGTTTATTTTCTTGTTATGCCATTGACTGGGTTTGATGTGGTGCTTGGGATGGATTGGCTGAGTCTGAATCAAGCCAGTATCAAGTGTCACAAGAAGTTGATTTCTTTTTCGCTAGCTGATGGTACACGGGTAATAGCAAGGGGAGAGAAGGTTGGGTCTGTGATCCTGATGATTTCGTGTTTAAAAGCTAAGAAAGCGTTGGGTAAGGGGTGTGAATTCTATTTGGCTTATGTAATTGATGGAAAGAAAGAAAAGCAAGCAATGACTGATATCTGGGTGGTAACGGAATACCCGGAAGTGTTTCCAGAAGAGTTGCCAGGATTACCTCCGGTTCGTGAGGTAGAGTTCAAGATTGATCTGATTCCTGGTTCTAGACCAGTAGCGAAGGCTCCGTACAGGTTGGCACCTTCAGAGATCCGAGAGATGATGACATAGATTCAAGATCTGCTAGATAAAGGGTTTATTCGTCCGAGTTCGTCCCCATGGGGAGCACCGGTATTGTTTGTAAAAAAGAAAGACGGTACGTTGCGTATGTGTATTGACTACCGTGAACTGAATAAGAGGACGATAAAGAACAAGTATCCGTTGCCGAGAATCGATGATTTGTTTGATCAGCTGCAGGGAGCTTCGTTCTTTTCCAAAATTGATTTGAGGTCAAGATATCATCAAGTGCGTGTTTCTGAGGAAGGTGTGTCGAAAACGGCCTTTCGTACACGTTACGGGCATTATGAGTTCTTGGTTATGCCGTTCGGCTTAACCAATGCACCTGCGATTTTTATGGATTTGATGAACAGGGTTTGTCGACCATTCTTGGATAATTTTGTGATAGTCTTCATTGATGATATTCTAATTTATTCAAAGACTGAACAGGAGCACGAACAGCATTTGAGACAGGTTTTGGAAACTTTGAAGAAAAAACATCTATTTGCTAAGTTTTCAAAATGCAAGTTCTGGTTGAGGGAAGTTCAATTCTTGGGGCATGTGATATGTAATGAAGGAGTAAAAGTAGATCCTTCGAAAGTGGAAGCTGTGATGAACTGGAATGCTCCAAAGACACCGTCTGAAATAAAGAGTTTTCTGGGTTTGGTTGGATACTACCGCAGATTTATTAAAGACTTTTCTAAGATTGTGGGTCTGTTGATTAAGTTAACTCGGAAAGACGTGAAGTTTGTTTGGGGTAGTGAACAAGATAAGGCTTTCCAGACTTTGAAGCAGTTGTTATCCCATTCTTGCATTGCCAAGTGGATCAGATGATTTTACTGTATATTGCGATGCGTCATTTGCTGGGTTGAGATGCGTGCTTATGCAGAGGGATCGGGTAACTGCGTATGTTTCAAGACAGTTGAAACCACATGAAAATAATTACCCGACTCATGATCTAGAACTGGCAACTTTCATATTTGCCCTAAAACTGTGGATGCACTATTTGTATGGCACCAAGTGCGTGATTTGTACTGATCATAAGAGTCTTCAATATGTGTTTACATTGAAAGAACTGAACATGAGACAGAGACGATGGGTGGAGCTGATAAAAGACTATGATTGCGAGATTAGATACCACCCTGGGAAAGCGAATGTGATAGCAGACGCCTTGAGCCGCAAGGGAGCGGGAAGTTCCATTAAATTCATGCGTATGGAGATTGTATCTGATTTAGTAGATAGACTGAAGTCTGCTCAGCTGGAAGCCCTCAAGGAGGAAAACTTGAAGAATGAACTGATGAGGAAACATAAGGACGAGCTTACTGATGATTCTCGCGGATTGAAAATATATAAGACTCGTGAGTGGGTGCCTATGCTTGGAGAATTGAGAAAGTTGATTCTAACTGAAGCACACAAATCAAGACTGTCTGTTCATCCAGGGAGCACTAAAATGTACAACGATTTGAAAGTGCTTTACTAGTGGCCTACTATGAAGGCAGATGTGGCTCATTTTGTGGAGTCATAACATATCTGTGCGCAAGTAAAGGCGGAGCATCAGAAGCCCTACGGATCCTTAAAACAATTGGAGATTCCTGAGTGGAAGTGGGAACATATAACGATGGATTTCGTGACTAAACTTCCCTGAACTCAGAAGAATCATGATATGATTTGGGTGATTGTGGATTGATTAACAAAGAGTGCCCATTTTCTGGCTACCTGTGAGACGGCTTCTTTGAGCAAGTTGGCACAATTGTACACGGATGAGATCGTTGCAAGGCATGGTATACCGTTGTCGATAGTATCTGACAGAGACTCCAGGTTTGTTTCTAACTTCTGGAGGAGTCTACAGAGAGAGTTAGGGACGAGGATTAATTTGAGTACTGCTTATCATCCCCAGACTGATGGTCAAACTGAGCGAACTATACAGACACTTGAAGATATGTTACGTGCCTGTGTAATTGAGTATGGTGGATCTTGGGATTCGCACCTGCCATTGATAGAGTTTGCGTATAATAATTCTTACCACTCCAGTATTCGAATGCCTCCGTATGAGATGTTGTACGGCCGTCGCTGCCGTACTTCGACGTGTTGGTTAGAGGCTGGTGAGAAACAATTTGCAGGGCCTGAGATTGTTCAGATGACTGCTGACAAGGTTTCTATAGCCAGAGAGAAGTTGAAAGCAGCCAGAGATAGACAGAAAATGTATGCGGATCCACGGCGTCGTCCAGTATCGTTTGATGTGGGGGAGTTAGTGTATTTGAAGGTCTCTCTGTGGAAGAGCGTGATTCAATTTGGAAAACGCGGGAAGTTGGCTCCCCGTTACATTGGTCCTTTCAGAATTCGTCAGATTGTAAATGACTAGACAGTTACATTGGATCTCCCAGCAGAGCTTGCAGGTATTCACGATACGTTCAATGTCTGTTATTTGAGAAAATGCAAGGTTGCAAACGAGAGTCAGATTCTCCCAGTACATGAGTTGAAAGTGGATTCAAAGAAAAGATTGATTGAGGAACCTGTTGAACTATTAGATCGTAAAGTGACCAAGCTCCAAAAGAAGCAGATACCGATGGTGTTGGTAAAGTGGAAACATAGTTTAGGTTCTGATTTGACGTGGGAGACTAAGGCAGAAATGAAAGCTAGATACCTTCACTTGTTTGAGCAAGAAGGGATTCCGAGGACGGAATCCTCTTAAGGAGGGGAGATTTGTAACACCCGCAAACCTGGGCTAGGAGATTAGCGGGTTAGCAGTATGTGATTGGTTTGTTTTAATTGATTACATGTTTATTAAAAGATAATGAAATCAACTTAATTTAAAATATATATACATGTTACTGGTTGAATTTCAAAAAGAAAAGAAAGTTACAAGTATGTATGCATGTGTGTTAGTATGTATGTATGTATGGAAATAAAATAAAAAGTGCCACCACCTGCTTAGGTTTCTTCAAAAATGTGTACGTGTGTATTAGGTTAATTATCTGCTCATAATTCTAAGTGTAAAAGGTGTATGTGTGTGTTTTGAAGAAGAAAACCTCCAAGAGAAGTAAAGTCACAAACTTGAATTTGAGAAACAAAGATTTAGTGTTCTTTAATTCCAAAAGAAGGTAAGAAAGTATTTATAAGATTTTATGATTTGTATTGATATGTTTAAATGTTAAAAAGCATGAGTTTATGCAAATTCACCATTGTTGAAGTTGGAAGAAAGCTTGGTAAATGGGTTTTGTAGATTTTGTTGTTATGAATGGGTAAAAAGGTGTTCATGATGATTTATGAACATGTTATATGTTAGATATCTGTTTTGATGGAAGAAAATGATGTTAGAAAAAGATTATATGAAGTTAAGTTGACTGGAAATCCGACATTCATGAAGAAGATAAGCTGGAACCATGCCCGTCGCGGCGCTACAATAGAATGTCGCGGCGCGACATTCAAGAAATCCTACTATGTGAGTTTCGGATTGTAAGAATCCGGAAGTTTGACAAATCCGACCCGAGAAATCCAAAAGTTTGCAAATCCGACCCTAAAATCCGACACTTTAGAAAACCGACACTTGACTCTCGGATTCGAAATCCGCTACGGTCGCGGCGTGACGGGGTATGTGTCGCAGCGCGACGGACCCTATTTCAGAAAGATTCTTTATTTTTTATTGTGTTTTGCTTGGAATTAGTTGGCATAATATTTATGTGATTTAATTGAGTTATTTTTATGGATTTAAGATATTAATATATATATATATATATATATATATATATATATATATATATATATATATATATGAGAAGGTATATTTATATATTCGAGACTGATTTGATTGTTGTTGTGTTTTGAGGCAATCAAAAGACTCGGTAAAATTAGATTTCTGAGCCCGTGTTAATTTTTGAGGTGAGTGGACGTTAATCGCGGATGGTAAAGATTTCGGTTAATGTTATTGATGTGATGCATGACTGTGATTGAGATTGGATTGGATTGATTGAGTTGTTGATTGTGATTATTGATGATTGATATCTGCTGCATGATTATTTGGCCGATACACACTCTTAGAATGATTTTGAGTTGCGTTGGGAAGTCAGCTATACGTAGAATTGGGCTGGGCTCGTTCACTGGTTGGTTGAACAGTGTTAGCCTTACTGGTGCATATGTTACATCAGAGGTGGATTTTCACTGTGTCAATTCAGTGGAGAGCTATCGGTAAACCTTTGCTTTGGCCGGCATTGGTTGTAGGTTCTGCGCCGAACCGCCGGTCTTCTCTGGATATGTGATTACATGCTTTGATATTGACTGTGGATATTTGCTTTTGGGTTTAGCCTCTACTCACTTAGCTTTGTGCTAATTCCCCTCAGTTGTTGCTTTTGCAGGTTCGTGTTTTTGAGGTTGGCTGAAGGAGAAGTTGACCTGACTCTGATATTAGTTTTTGAAAAGAGACAAGCCTATAGTTTTTGTAACACAACAATGACACTTTTGTTTGTGAACGATGATTGTACATTTTTGTTAATATTGGTTTGTATGTAAATGGTTTGTTTATTTAAAGCTTCCGCAGCGTATTTAAAAAAATAGTTTGAGTTTTCCGGTGTTACATTTAAACCCTCCCCCCCCCCTTCTACACTTGTGCATCGGTTTGTTGATTACCTTAGGGACCAACACGAGCCTTTGAATTCACCTTATGTATATAATTATCCACAACTCATTATTTTTTATCTCCTAATTATTTCAGCACTCTTATCTAAACTCTTTCTATATATTGGGTGTTCATGTAATATTTTATCAAACCATCAATCACTAGGCCATAAACCAATATTAATCTATCACTATATATATATAGAAAATGGATCAATAAAGGTCATATGCTTAAACATAAAACCCAAAGTCCAAATCTAGACTATTAGATTTTTTAAATAAATGGTCCAAATCTAATAATGGCTTTTTTGTAATTAAGTAAACATTTTAAGATTTAATTATAGAAGGAAGGGTATTATGGGAATCCTCCACCCCATAAATTTCGCTCCTTCATTTCTTTTTAACTTTCATCCCGAAAATGATAATTTTAGCAGAAAATGATCTTCAGCCACAAAAAATGATAGCTTCCAACCACCCGAAAATGATAATTTTCAAGGTGAAAATGATAACATTTTCCATCCATCGAAAATGATAATTTTTCAGGCGAAAATTATAACAATTCCAATTGAAATGATAACTTCTAGTCACCCGTTGAAAATGATAAGAATTCACATGATTGAAAATGACAACATTTTGGTATCATTTTCATATAGTTTGCATTTTCGAAATAAAAATTTCAGAAATATACAAGAGTGGTCTTGTTTGAAATAGGATTAAAAAATGAGTAAATTGGTATAATTTTTTTTGCTCAAATTCTTAAAATTGAAATAGTTATGATCATTTAAAGATTTAAAAGGTAAAATAAACAATTAAAAATAAAACTTATGGAAGCCTTAAGGAGGCGTAGGCTTAGATTTTTTTTTTTACAATTCCTATTTTGCCATTTTAAATGAGTGACTGAGAATTGGCCTTTGAATTCTATGTTTAAGGGTGTGACTATGTGGATCCTTACCCTATATATATAGTTTAATTTTCATTCCTGCATTATACCAATCTCTATTTTCTTATGCAATTCATCTTTAAAGAAATTTAGACAATCACAATCTTCATTTATTATTTTAGCCATTACTTTACTTTCAATATACATAATCCATGACGTTACTTTACTATTAATATACACAATACTTGCTTATTACATATACTCATCATACTTTAAGTACAAAAGTACTTTACACCTATTTAGTATTGTTTATAATACAATAGAAGTTATGTTCACTATATAATTCTATAACATCAACTTTCAATCTATTTTATATATGTACATCAATTTTACCATACAAGTATCTATGAATGATTATTTACAAGTACTAGATAAAGGTATTCATCTCAAGACGTGATGATCATCACCCAAACCAAGGATAATAACTTTCCAAGAAGCTTTAATCAATGTCTAACCCTATACAATAATTAAACTTATCATCATTGAGTCATTTCTACACAAGAGAATTAATTCATGCCTCATCTATAATTAATTGGAGGTCCAAAGCTTTCATAAGACTTATTTTGATCATATATGATTACCGTCAATCATCCCCACTAACTTAGATAACCAAAAGGGGTTAAAAACAAAGATTTTAGAAGTTCAGGGATTACTCGAGCCGTGAGGAACCCACACTTGCACGACAAGAATTTCTATAGAAAACCTACTTCACATTTTGACTTAACAATTGAACCATTTCAACCCCAACTCGAATTCAGCTAAGATTAACCAATTCAAATTACTTAAGGACATAAAAAGGACCTCAAAACAACCTTCAATTGTATCATTTGGTTTCAAATCCAATTGGCCCATTCAAACCCCTAATTTGGTCATAAACCCCTATAGAAATCAACCAAAACAATATCCAACAACAATTTTATACTTCAAATAAAAAATCCCTGCATATAATCAGACTTTAAAGGTATTAGGGAACTTACTTGAGATGTAACTCCAAGATTTAGAAGAATCCTTGAATTTTAACACTTACACAAGTGTATTTGAGCCTCAACTAACCCAAATCACCATTCAAAACTCACATGCAACAAGAAATTGGACAAGAATCATCATATTATCACATAACACTCTAGGTTCTCCTTCCTCTCTCTCTCTCTCATGATTTTCTACGGGAAAAAGATGGGAATGGGGGTATTGAACCCCCCCCCCCCCCTATTTGACTTAATGTGCAAATTTTGCACACAAAGACACAAAATTTAGGTATTTGCTCTTTAGTCTAAAGCTTAACCATATAGTACCCATTGTTTTATTGGCTTGTAATCTATCAAAAATCTCTACTAGCTCATTTAATGCATAACACGCTTATGCCTCGTGCATTAACTTAAATACTAAAATCAATTAATTTAGTTAAATATTAAAGCTTCTTACTTTTGTACCTCATCTTAATACACTTGTAACAAGTCAGCACAAATTCACATAAAATCATAGGTCTTATATTCGTGAACTAAACATCCTTATAACCCAATTAAGACGAATAATTGTTACTATTAAATATAAGCTTAATTCTAATTAGGCTAAACTTTCAACGGATGTTACAACTCTCTCCCACTTACAAGGATTTCATCCCCGAAATCTAACCCAATCCATTTATATGCACAAAACTAGGCAGAAACTAAGGATTTCACATACTTTCCGGCGGGGCTACATAGCATAGTAGATCCCTACACAAGTCACAATATTATAACTTTACCCAACCCGTTAAGGCATAATCCACCACATAGAATACAATTCAACGCATAACATGACAGACTTAGCACCTTGCAATCATGTACATCATAATAGTGACCCGTACATCAAGGTCTTATAGCCAACAACTTCATCCAAGGTTCTGACTAGCACTAATAATCACATACACTTATAATCAATTACTCAGATAAACAACACTTGCTCCCAACAGACTCAGCACGTACAGGGAAATGTGGCCTCGATTTCAAACACAAAACCTACTACTACTAGAATCTTACTCTTATATATCTGAAGAAAGGTCTAGTCATGGGACTTTCCTGTTACTAGTTCTCTTATCCGTTTAAAATACCACTTTATTCATTTTATCAAGTTCTAAATTTTCTCTTTGTTCAGGTTCTTATCCATACTTGAATTCATATATATCAGAAAATTCTTAATCACTCATCTTGTATAGTTAATCCCATACATGAGCATTATATTTGTACACACATTTAGTTCCATCTATATGATTTCTTGACATTCTTTTGATGTTCCCTTTGCATGTTCTAACTATCTTCTGTATATACATTTCCATAAGATTTATTTGTAATCCAAATATTTCTATTTTACTAATTAACATAATTGTTTGTAATACTCTTTTAGTAATTTTGTTTATTTTATATACTCTTTACACAAAACCCTGATGTATCCACTTATCCCACTTTAATTATATTTGTTCTATATTTGATTTAAGATTAAACACTTTGTGTTTTACACACTTTCTTGACATATTTACTCTATCTAATCATCCCACTCAACAATTCTTAACCCATAGTTGGGTATTACCCGGTGCATCCCAATACTTTTTACATCACTTATCTTACAGTGTTTTACGTACACAAGTATCCTCTTACTTACTATTGAATTTCTACTAGCACTAAACCTTTTTGTATCAAATATAAATTTACTTGTTCATTCTAGACCTTCACAAGCTTTACTTATAATGCCACTTTACACACTACAAGGAAATATACTTTTAGCGACGACAAAAGTCGTCGCTAAAAGCTTCTGCGACGACATGTCGTCGCCAAATAGTCGTCGCTGAAAGCTCGTCTGTGATACCTTTTAGACAGAACATATCGTCGCTGAAAGTGGTACACCATTCACCAACGACAATTTTCGTCGCGAAAAGTCATTTAAAAAAGCAAAATTAAATTAAAAAGTCTTAGTGACGACACTCAGTCGTGGCAAAAAGCTTTAGCGACAACTCTGTCGTCGCGAAAAAGTTTTTGAAATAATATTTTGAATACTTCTAGCCACGACATGTCGTCGCGAAAGTGAAATTTTTTATTTTTTTAATTTTACAATATTTACCTGCTAAAACTAAAAACAAAAACTGCAATCATCGCTAGTTTTTAATAAACCCACCTACACAAACATAATTTACACATAACAATAGTATCATTTTTACAAACTAAGTTAATGTCTTTAAATAACAAGATATATAGCTAATACGCAACATCATCATCATCATCCAAGTCATCTTCATCCACATTAGTAGAAGAAACCGGTTGAAAGTCCGGGATATCAAAATTCGTTTGTTTTAATGCATCAAATAATATTCCAAAATTTGCGTTGTTCGTAGCGTCACGATTACGCATCATTTCGTCCACTTCTCTTTGTGTGTATACCCTTTCTTTTGGTGGCTAGTAGTTTGGAATAGATGCAGCATCAGTTAACTTTCTTCCACGACCACGATTATGCCCACGACGTTCACCTAACATTCGTGAAAGTAATTGTTCGTCTGTGAGTGGATTTGAGCATCCGGCTTGACTTTGTTTGATTTGCTCCATTTGTTGTTGTGTAATTGTAAAAGTTGAAATTGTTATAATTAATAACGAGTTATATATAATATAAAATTTCGACAGCATAACGACTGTAAAATGGATAATCCATAATTCTACCTGTTTTTAAAATTCACATATGATATTTATTTAAATTCCAAACTAACATAACAATCAACAAGATCGATATACATATACATATATATATATAATCATTAATAACATGCTATATATAACATAAAAATTTCGACAACATAATGACTGTAAAATAGATAATCCATAATTTTACCGGTGTTTAAAATTGACATATGATATTTATTCAACTTCTCAACTACCATAACAATCAACAAGATCGATATACATATATATATATATATATATGTTCATTTGAGCAATGGATATAATATAATCACCAAATATCACTCACCAAGATCGATATATATATATATATATATATATATATATATATATAGGGTAAGGATCCATATAGTCCCACCCTTAAACATAGAACTCAAATGCCAATTCTCAGCCACTCATTTAAAAGGGAAAAATAGTAATTGTAAAGAAAAATCATACCACGCGCCTCTGATGGACCTTCCCTAACATTTCCTTTTTTTTATTTTTTATTTACTACTTAAATCTTTAAATGACAATAACTATTTCAATTTTGAGAATTTGAGTAAGAAAATTATACCAATCTACTCATTTTTTAATCCTCTTTCAAACAAGACCACTCTTGCCATATCCAAAATGTTATCATTTTGAATCATATGAATTTTTATCATTTTCGACTGTAACCATGTGTATTTATATCATTTTGGGCGAAATGCGTGTATTTATATCATTTTGGGCGAAACGCGTGTATTTATATCATTTTGGGCTAAAAATATGTGTATTTTTTATCATTTTTTGCTGTAACCATGTGTATTTATATCATTTTCGGTGACCGGATGTTATCATTTTCGATGGTTGGAAAATCTTATCATTTTCAACTGGTGAATGTAATTGTTATCATTTTTGGCTTAAAATGTTATCATTTTCAACTTGAACTGTTATCATTTTCGGGTGGCTAGAAGTTATCATTTTAAATGTTGTATATTGTTATCATTCTTATCTAGAAAATGATATCATTTTTAACTAGAATTTTTATCATTTTCGGCTAGAAAGTTATCATTTTTGGCTGAAAGTTATCATTTTCAACTAGTGGCTAAAAAATGTTTTCATTTTCAACTCGTGGTTAAAAGTTATCATTTTCAGTGGCTGGAAATGTTATCATTTTTTGCTGAAAAGTTATCATTTAAAATGTTGTATACTATTATCATTTTCATCTTGAAAATGATATCATTTTCATATGGAATTGTTATCATTTTTGTAGAAAGTTATCATTTTCGGTTGGAAAGTTATCATTTTCGGTGGTTGGAAATTATCATTTTCAAATGGTGGTTGGAAAATGTTATCATTTTCAATTGGTGGCTGGAATTTACCATTTTCAGTGGCTGCAAAGTGTTATCATTTTTAACTGAAATTGTTATCATTTTTTGCTGGAAAGTTTATATTATTATCATTTTGATCTGGAAAATGGTATCATTTTCAACTGAAATTGTTATGCTAGAAAGTTATCATTTTCAGCTGTAAAGTTGTCATTTTCAATTGGTATCATTTTTATATAGTTTTCATTTTCGAAATAAATTTTTTAAAAATATAGGAAGGGTGGTCTTGATTGAAAGAGGATTAAAAAATAAGTATATTGGTATAATTTTTTTGCTAAAATTCTTAAAATTGAACTAGTTATGGTCATTTAAAGATTTAAGTGGTAAATAAAAAAAATTTAAAAAAAAAACTTTGAGAAGCCTTAAGAAGGCGTGGGTTTCAATTCTCATATTACCCCTTTTTCTATAATTAAATTTTATAATTGGTTGTTTAATTACAATTATGCCATTATTAAATCTTGACCATTAATTTAAAAAATCTAATGGTCTAGATTTGGCCTTTAGGTTCTATGTTTAAGCATAGGACATTTATTGATCCATTTTCTATATATATATATATATATATATATGCGTGTGTGTATTTAGTTTGAGTAATGGATATAAATAAACTAAAAATTTTCATATATGAACTTTAATATATATATATATATATATATGTTCATTTTAGATTATCATTTTATTTTAATCTATAATAACATTTTAGTTTACAATTATATATTTTAGTTATGTGTATATATATTGTATATATTTTAATTTATTATTGTATTTCTAGTTTATTGTTATGTGTGTATATATTTTAGATTATCATTTTATTTCTAGTTTATTGTTATGTGTGTATATAATGTATATATTTTAGATTATCATTTTAATTTAATCTATATTAACATTTTAGTTTATCATAATACATTTTAGTTTACAATTATATATTTAAGTTTATCATTATATTGTAGTTTATTATTATACATTTAGTTTGACATTATATTTTAGTTATTCATTATATAATTATATATTTAAGTTTATCATTATATTTTACCTTCTTAACATATCACTCATGTAATCAAGAATATTTTAAAAAATATATATAAATGCTAACTTCATACAAAAAATTATTTCATAACCCACTTGCTTCTTATTTACTAAACAATTATCAAATCATCATATTCTAAGATGTCACTTGAGTTGTATAGTTCGAAAAAAAACATTCTAATCTTGTATTGTATCACCGGAGTAATGTCGGAGGTCCGCGTGAGTCGTCGCCGGAGTATCACCGGAGAAGTAAACTAAAAAGAAAAACAAGGTGTTATATATGAATAATCTAACAAACACTAATATAATGTAAAAACCTAACCTTTAAATCAAAAAGGTAACGCAATTCCAGATTGGCCGGAAAAGGTCAGAGTTTTTCGCCGGAAAAAATGGAGCTTCACCGGAACTATGATGGTGTTGACAACCAAAACCAACGCAACAAGTACACAAGTGTTAATCATATTAACTACTTCAAAATCATGAAAAATGTAGAAAATGGGGGACGAAGAAGGTGAAAGGGTTTAGAGAGAGAGTAAAAGTGAAAGAAGGGTGAAAAGATAAAGTAAAAAGTGGTCTATCGATTTAAACCCGGTTAAAGGTTTCGGAGATGACAATGTCGTCGCTGAAAGTCATTACGAGACAAACGAACATTGACCACAATATATAAAAAGTAAAATAAAGCCTTTAGCGAGGGCACACATCGTCGCTGATTCCTTTAAACCTGTAACACCCCAATTTTCAAAATATAAATAAAACCATATTTCAAGGTCTTTTAGAAATAAAACAGTTATCTTACAAACGAGCGGAAGAAACAAAAGAAGTTTTGAACCCTCAGGTTCATACAAAAGCGTGATAGTCACATATTTACATCAAAAGACATTTTCTCACAATACAACCGGATAGTCCCTGAGTAACTAACTGAGCTACTACTGCATAAGGCAGCATGCTTTCTAATAAATATGATTAACTAACTGAGCCACAGTACTGCGCTATTTTTGAGCCACTACTGCACAAGGCAGCATGCTTTATAATACCGAGCCTTACTGAACATAGCAGTAAGCTTAATACACATAAGTATTTACTGTAACATTACTGTATCACTACTGAGCCTTACTGAACATAGCAGTAAGCACCACATTTGAGCCTTACCGAACATATCAACAACCTGATATGATAACACACATGCTGTAAATATGAATAATAGTCTAGAAGACTCACCTTATAGTCGGTAATGTTATATAACAGTGCACAATCGATAGTAATCTAGTGAACGCGCCACTAACAAGTCTCTACATGAAACTGCTGAACTTAACAAAACACTAGGCACGCCCATGCCTTTCACAAGGTATTCCCGTGCCTTACACTCAGGTACCCCCTCGGGTCTCTAGGCACCCTCTGGGCCTTTCTAGAACAGGGCACGCCCATACCCTAAGGGTCACGCCCGTGCCTCCTTAGGTACGGCCAAGGGTACGGTTGGATCTTGAAGAGCACGCTTGTGCCCTTCAACTGGCAGCAGTAGTTTGGCTGACTTACTTACTGTCTCCGGCCAAAATACCCTAAAAACCCAATTTTAATTCATAAAAACGCTACTAAGATGTTTTCCTACATCCCAAACAACTTCAAATCCAAAAACAACAATAACATGCTGAAATCCTTGATTCACCATAGAATCAACTAAAAACCCATTTAACTTCAAGAACATAGTTCAAGATCCTTACCTCTAACTTGTATGATTACTAGCTCCAGTTGTTTCACCTTGCTTCTACTGATCTTGATCAAAATCTTCCGAGAAAACTTGATGTTCTATAGAATACGTGAGTTGTTTGTGTAGAAAATGAGAGCTTTGACTATCTTTAGTCAAAGCTAGCCATATATATATAAGATTTGGCACAATAAGTCCCTCAACTTTTCCAAGTTCTGTTTTGACGGTTTTAACCCCTCTAGGTTATAACCACACCTTATCACATATATCCATTTATAACTTATATAACACTTTGTCCATTTCTCACATTAACTAAATAATAAAATTCTGGGTATTACAAAACCGGGCACCATTTTCATTCTACCGCCTAAAGTGCATTTTACTGTAGGGAAAAAAGATTTAAAAAAAAATGAAAACCACCTTTAGCGAGGACATGTCCTCGCTGAAACCCAATTTGGTGAGATTGCATGTTCATCAGGTGAAGTGTGGCAGGGTTTTGTCGTTCTCTGACCTTTAGCGAGGACCTGGGGTCGTCGCTGAAGGGTTGCCTGTCCAAATCACAATTTTCTTGTAGTGACATTCTTTTTTGATATTGCTCTCCATCACTTAGCTTCTAACTTGGATAGATTTTCTGATTAGGATATATTGTCATTAAGAAAATACTAGTGTTAACTCTTTTAAAATAGCGTGTGAATTTTCAAAACAAAAGACTAACTTTGTAACTTTTTTACTTTAAGAATCAAATATAAAATAAGGAAGATGCTTTTTACACTGGAGAAATTAGCTATATATAATAATTATGACTCTTATACCCTTACTAACATACTTATCTTTTATTCCCATTCACAAATTCAATCGTATAATAAATAATTTAAACAAACATTTTGTGTTGTGTATAGATAGTTTGTGTCACATATAAATCACTTCCCATAGAATAACGGACAAATAGTGTAATTCACTCTTTAAATTATAAATATACGTTGATAATTTTTTTTTGTAAATATATCGTGTTTAAATGCTTAACATAGTAATATTTTATTGTTATTCTAACACACCTCAAATTTATAAGTTAAAAAGTTATAAATATTTACACGTTGTGGGTGTATCGTGTACGTGTACATTGATCTGTAACAATGATTATTAAAAGTGAAATAATAGTTACTTGTTGGATAGAGGTTCATTATAAATTTCATCAAAGTGTAATACTATATCATATAAAAATATATATTATAATTAATCAATTTAAATGATAAATAAACCAAATTTATCTTATAATATGCAAAAAAAAAAATGAATTTTACAAGAATGTAACACTTTAAAACTTGGTTACTATTTTTATATGATTTGAAAGTATGAGTTAATTAAAACAAAACTGAAACCTCTTACTATTATATGAAAAAGAACATAATTTATTTATCAAAGTAGCATTCATTGATACAATTTTAACCTTTAAACATTTATTTTGTTAAAATAAACTTGTGATATGACATATGTGATCTATTTTAAGTAATAGATTATTCTTAAGAGTACATGGAGTAGCAACGGAGTGAGGGAGGAGTCGACCAATTACGCCGTAGTGGGGAATTCAAGCCACACCGCGCCGTAATGGTAGCTTTGGGGGCTGGCAACCACGTCAAGCGATGGAGCATTGGAGGGATGGTGGTGTCAAGGGTTTTTTTGGTTGACATGTTCTCTCTCATTTAATTTTTTTCTTCATTTGTAAGTAATTAATATGTTATTATGTGGGTCCTGTATTTTGGTGTGATGGAAAGTAACTATGCTAGCTACTACGATGCTAAATGATGGTTAAAAGGTGAAAAATAAAAGTTACGTAAACAGTATGATAGTCCGGTGAAGTGTGACGTACCACTCCTTACACTCTAATTATAAGCACGCATCTTCCTTAAGTTGACTTTTGTCATTATCTTGATATTAATTTTCTTGGGCCGTGCATTATGCACGCTGAAAATTAACTAGTGTATTATGTATGGGTATATTTATATTTATATATAACAAGTCGTTTTCTTTTCATTAATAATCCAGACATTACAAAGATTCTCCAACAAAAGTGTATATAGGATTATTATAATGGCAAATCTTCCCATCATTTTCTTAGCATTTATAAAGTGTTTGATAATTATGGGTTATTGCCAACATTTCCAAAAATAATAAATAAAAATCAATGTTTCTATATTTATATGTCGATTTCTGATTTTGACTAATTGACGTTAACTAATGTTTCAACACTTTATAGTATAACACGGATCAAATGTCATTTGGAGATGGATTTATGATTTTGACTAATTGATGTTAACATACATACATACAAATTAGACTTTAAATAATATATACTTGAATTTGACAATAAAAACTCTACAAATTTGTGTAAACGGTTACATAATTAATGTAAGTGGGTTAATGTAACATTCTCAAATGGGCCTAGTCGTGCCTAGAAAAAGAAGCTTCAAGAGATCATCCTTGCCTCCTCTAATTTCTGGAATTGATTGCCATCATCTTCATCAAGCTGTGTTCTTGCTTCATTGACTTCTTGTTCCTTCCATTGTAAGTGTTCTTGATTTTAGAAGTCTAGGTCAAAGACGGGTCAAAGATAAATTGACCAACAAAGGTTGGTTTTTAATGTTCTAATCAGTTCTTACACCATTTACAAATAATATGGAACTGAAATTATGAATTGTAGATGTTAATTTGGTTAAATTAATTGAAAATGCTCAAATGGGTCATTGAAGGTGAATTGAGGATTGAATCTTGTTTTAGTAGTTAGAATGGATAATTTAGTTGTTTAAAGACTCCTACTACTTCCCCATACCATGTACAAATACTGGAAATAAGTAATAGCAACTTGTGATTAAGCTTGGATGGGAAGAAGGCAGTGCTCTACACTGTTGTGCGATTCTGGTTCGAGGTCGCGGTGCGACCATTAAAGGGTTCACGGCGCGATCTTCTTTGCAGGTTTCTGGTTGCTGTTTTTCTTAGTGTTTTGGTACATGGGATGGTGTTATATCATAGTAAACAAGATAGGGTCATTGTAGGGGATTAGTGCTAGTATTCTAGAATCATGCTTGTTGTATTGTTGTCTAAAATTGAACAAATGTGTTATAGGTGCATTAAACGAACAAGGAGAGCCGAAACCATATATTTGTTTGTTATAGCTCGTCAGGTGAGTACCGGTTTTCATGAGTTCAATAAAGAGGGATTTAAATGCTAACCGATTAATTTCACTGATTCAATGTCATTGCAAGCTACATGTCGTATACTTTAAATCTCTCTCTCTCTCTCTCTCTATATATATATATATATATATATGCAATTGAGATTAAGAAATGAATGTTGCCATGTTATTTGATATGTTATACATGTATTTGTATACATGTGCACGAGGTATGATATTTAATGCTTACTATGAGGTGATTGTTAAATGCATGTATGCTATTGAACCCAAAATGGGTTATTGATGTGGTATGTGAATGTCCAGACATCTTGTTGGCTATGTAATTAAGGTCAGCCTATGGCTGGATCCTATGGGGCCTTCCAGCATAGCTCGGGATCAACGGCGAATCGATGGGCCATTCCGGGTCGTAAGTTCTGCAGGACTACCGTTCCTTAACAGTTTGGGGTATTCGGCTACTCGTTGAGCCCAATTGAGCCTCTGGCTCCGTAACGTGCATGGTGGACCGCTATATGCTTACCCACTAGCACGATTGGTAGTGTCTGATCCCCCGGTGAGGGTTGTTTCCCTTTTTCCAGGTAAAGATTAGAAAGGCCTGGTGAGATAGGATTGCTTACTGATGCTTGTAGATACCTTTTGGGAAGGAACACTGCATGTTGGTATCTTGTTTTAATGGTCGGTCATGAATAGAGTAACACAAATGGTTTGTGGGTTTGGCAGATTTTGTTATGTATATATATTTGTCAAATCAGTCTTTTGAAACTATGTAATAGTTTGTAGGACTTGAACTTAATTTCCGCTGCTTGGTTATTATTACTCGAATAAATTAACATCCTAGTTACAAATGAACCCACACAGTTTTAAAACTCAAGTTTTTACTAAATTTACTATTTGCAAAGGCGGTGTTATAGTTAATAACTTAATATATTAGACAAATGGAGACATGACTCATCATGAAGCTTGTATAGTCCAAGAAACAAGTATTAAGATGCTAGACAAGATTTGCAAAAGTAAGATCTAGAGAGAGAATAGAGACAATTTGCCTGATCTCGTGTAACTAACAGTAATAAATGTGGCAAATCTTATTAATAAACATAAAGTCATGGGTATTTATACTCATAGAGTATATTACAAGTTTAGCCCTTGTAGCTTGTAAATAATACAAACCTCACTCACAATATTAACCTCTATTCTTATACAATATTAAATCATAACAATCTTCCCCTTTATATTGGAATAGAAGTTGTTGTGTCTTTTTGGCTTCTATGAAAGCTCTAACAATCTTCCCCTTTGAATTATGCAGATATTCTTTTTCTGTTGCATGCTTTTGAAGCTTTTGCGAATAAGACTTGAATGATTTCTTTTTGAATCTTCAGTCTTCAATCTTCATCTTTTGCACCGGTAACCTTAGGCTTTTCAACATTCAGTTGTATGATCAGTTTAACATGTAGTGGTTTTCAACATTTAAAATCTCTGACAATCTTCCTTGGTCGAATGCATTCTTGTTGAAGACCAGGGAATGGTACTGTCAGAAACGTGTAGGACGGATAAATCTAGCTTAACGGCTTAGCAACTTCCTCTTGTGTATAAATCTTCAGTCAATCTTATCTTTGTTGTCTTCCAAAAAAATCTTCTCATCTTAAGCTCCAAGATGTTAATGAGAATCTTTGTAACATCCTCAACGTGGGCCTAGTTGTGATTTGTAAGTAAGTACATAGTTATTGTAATAGGAAGTATTTATTGTAGGTATTTGGTAAACCAAGTGAATATAAGTGTATATTTGAGTATGTGTTTATGTGTACGTATGCATGTATGCTAAATATATATATGTATGTTAAGTGTGTATGTGTTAATGTGTAATTAATTAAAGAGGAAAACCTCTAATGAAGTAAAGTGGCAACCGCCTCTGTTAAATGAGAAATATATATATGTGGTTAGTTGACCAAAGTCAACTATAGCAAAACACAAACACACTTTCTCTCGTCTCTCTTCTCTCTCGCTGCTGTTCTCGGATTTCAGAAGAAGAACAAGAGTTCTCGGTTGTTGATCTTTAAGGTTAGCAACATAATTCTAAGATGTTTAGAAGATTGAAAGCACGTATGACATGTTAAGAACTATGAATCCATGCAAGAACTCCTTTGAAGAACATGGGAAACTCCTTTTAATGAGTTCTGGACTTGAAACCAATAAATTCGAGATTGTTAGAATGAATTAAGGGTGTTCGGTATTGGAGGTGGTGTAACTGTCGGATTCCGCAACTACGAAGTTGTCGGAATCCGCATGTGGTGAAAACCGTATGATTTGTCGAAATCCGATGCAAGTGTTGGATTTGGCATTTCTGTCGGATTTGATGTCCAGGATTCTCTTAAGTGTTGAAATCCGATAAGTATCGGATTTCATTGTAAGTATCGGATTTCTATGTATCGGATTTCCCTTCATGTGTTGGAATCCGATCAAGTGAGTATCGGATTTCATGGTTCGAATGTATCGGATTTCATGAATCCGACAGGACCATCAGATTTCCCCAAATCCGACAGTCCTAGCGGATTTGTGTAGTCCAAGATTAGATGTTGTTTGTGATTCTTGAATGCACATGTGAATGATTGAAGTCAATGTGATATGCTAGGTGAACTTATTGTATCTGTGAAGTCAAAGTCAAATACCTGTGCCTAATAAACAGCTCAGGTGAGTGCCTGCTTTCATGAGACTTAGTAGAGTAAGGCTTGCATGCTAAATGACTATGTGAATATACTATGTATGACTAACTTGCTTTTGCAGGTATGCTTGAGAAGGTAAGTGTATGACTTACATGATTTTAGAATATATGTCAGGAGCATGCTAGTGGGTCCAGTTTGGAACCACTTAGTTAATACGTGATGATATGAATGTACGAATAACTGTATGATGTTATATGTGAAATGATGGATCCCTGTGGGATCAAATGTACGTATATGTGTATGTGAACGGTCTGCAGACTATCTGACGCATGGTTAAGGTTAGTCAGTTGTAACTGGATCCTTCGGGATTTCACGGTGATTCAGGCGGCATTCTGGATCATAGGTTCTGCAGAACCGCCGTGCCTTAATGTGAGTGGTGATCAGCTGGTTGTAGCTGGATTACCTATAGAGCCTCTGGCTCTGTGAACGATGCTGGGTGGACTGCTTTATGCTCCACCACCAACACGGATTGGTCATGTTTGATCCCCCCAGTCTGAGTTGTTACGCGGGATTGATTACCCTGCAAGACACGACTCTTACTGATCTTGTCAGAATACCGCTATGTGCTAAGCTAGCAATGATAGTTTATGATATGATGCATGACTTACTGTATTGATGCTTGTGATTGTATGTACTCACTAGCTAGTGTAGCTAATGATATTATGATTTCCCTTTTCAGGTAAAGACTAGATGGCTTGCGAGGCGGGTTGCTTTTGGGAAATACATTGCCCCTTGTGGGTGAAACACTTGTACTTATGTGATGTAATGTAATTAGATACAATGGTTGGTTTCTGTACTTGGTAACACCAACGTTCTTTTGATAAGTTGATAATGTAAATGACAATTTGTTATTTTAAAAAGGAAAATTTCCACTGCTAAAACCTGATTTGTCATTAAAGTAACTAAATTCAGAAGCGGTGTTACAATTAGGTATCAGAGCCTAAGTTTGAGTGAATTGGGTACTTGAAAGAGTATTCGGTCTCAAGCTCAGGCCCGACCATAAAGAAGTGTTCCTAGGGGGGTTGAGTGAGAGTGTTATATGTATGCTAGTAGCATTATATGGTGACTTGTTTGTATGTTAAGTCAGTGACATTGAGTATTAACTGCTCTTTCTCTGTTGTATAGAAAGTTGAATTAAGATGTCTACCGAACGTGGCAATATAGAGCAAACTCTGAAGGAAATGGAAGACGAGGCTTCTCATATGACTCATCAGGCTGAGGATCAGAGATCTCAGCACAATGTTGGTGGTGGCAGACCTGAGCCAGATCAGGCTGCTATCATTAGGCGATTGGAGGAAGAGCTTCGAGTTACTAAAGAGCTCTTACTGCAAGCAACACTGAACAAGCCCCGCAAGACTTATTCGTACAAGATGTTTCTGACTTGCAATCCTCCGACATTCCAGGGGAGTGATAACCCCACTGTTACTATCCAATGGCTCCGGGAGATGGAGCAAGTGTTCGAATCCTGTGAATGTGAACCGGAGTATTGTGTAAAATACGCAATAAGTATGTTGAAAGGCCGTGCCAGCTTTTGGTGGGATACGGTAAAAGCTTCGGTTCGAAAAGAAGTGTTAAGTGCTCTCACTTGGGAGCAATTCCCCGAGAAGGTGCTGAAGAAGTATTGCACCGATTATGATCTGGAACGTATGGAGAGAGATTTTAATGATCTCTAGAAAGGGCGCCGATCGAAGAACATATAACCGCGTTCACTGATAAAATGCGGTTTGTTCCCCATCTGATCCCTGACGAGACCACCAAGATAAGGCGGTTTGTGGCAACTCTACCACTGGAATTTCGCCCTCACGTTCGGGCTGCTATTGAACTAGATCGGGTGTTTGATATAGCCCGACAGTTGGAAGGTAACCGATTATACTGCAAGGGCGAATCTACCGGTGTAGCGTCAAAGAGGAAGTTCCAGGCGTCTGATAAATCGGGTCCTTCCAAAGGACAATCCACTGCATGCGGGAAGACTGATTCCTCCAAGAAACTGAGGCCTAATTCTCCTTGGTGTTCTCAATGCCGAACTTATCACTCTGGTGAGTGTTCTAACTCTACCAGACGTTGCTGGAGATGCGGACAGAAGGGACACGCTACGACAGAGTGTGGTTTTAAAGAAGATGTGTGTTATCGGTGCCACAAGCCCGGGCACAAGCTGACCGACTGTTCGGAAAGACAAAGTGCTGGAACTAAAGGTCTTCTTCTTCTAGAGGACCGAAGAGAGATGACGCGCCCCGCGCGAAAGGCAGGGCTTTCCAGATGACAACTGATGAAGCTAAAGCACCAGGGGATGTCGTCACAGGTACTTTTCTTATTAATTATATCCCTGCTAGTGTTTTATTTGACTCTGGAGCTACCTACTCCTTTGTATCTGTAGCGTGTCGTAGAAGATTGCAATTACCTTCTGTTTCCTTAACTAAGCCACTCAAAGTAGAGGTCGCTGACGGCAAAGTAGTCTCTATTACAGAGAAAGTCCCAATGGCTGTGATTTATATTGACGGGAGTAGTATCCCTATTTCTTTCTTAATTATGCCTATTGCGGGCTTTGATATCGTGATCGGGATGGATTAGCTCAGCAAGCGTAATGCAAAGATTAGCTGTTCCAAAAAGATGATTAAGATCCCTATTTCTGATGGATCTTATGTTGTTGCACGTGGAGAACGACGGGATTCTTATATATCCATTGTCTCCATGATTAAAGCTCGAAAGTCGATTGCTAAAGGTTGTGACTCTTACCTGGCATACGTTATTGATGCTACGATGGAGAAGCGACCAGTTCGTGATATTATGATGGTGTCAAAGTAGATCCAGCTAAGGTGGAAGCTGTGATGAATTGGGGAGTTCCTCGGACTCCTTCCGAAATTAAAAGTTTCCTTGGCTTGGCTGGCTACTATCGGCAGTTTATCCGCGATTTCTCGAAGCTTGCGGGTCCTAACTAACTCGCAAGGATGTTGCTTTTGTCTGGTCGGAAGCTCAAGAAGAAGCTTTTCAGACCTTGAAACGATTATTGTGTGAAGCTCCAATCCTTACTCTGCCTGAGGGTTCGGAGGACTTCACGGTTTATTGTGATGCCTCTTATGCGGGTTTGGGTTGCGTCCTGATGCAACGTGATAAAGTGATTGCCTACGCTTCTAGGCAGTTGAAATCACATGAACGGAACTACCCAACCCATGATCTGGAACTTGCTGCGGTTGTCTTTGCACTGAAGTTGTGGAGACATTATCTTTATGGTACAAAGTGTGTGATTTGCACAGATCACAAAAGTCTCCAGTATGTCTTTTCTCAAAAAGAACTCAACATGCGGCAACGCCGTTGGTTGGAGTTAATAAAAGACTATGATTGTGAGATCTTTTACCATCCTGGCAAAGCCAATGTTGTAGCGGACGCTTTAAGCCATAAAGGACCGACAGCAAAATCTAAGTTTATGAAGATTACCATTGTGTCAGACTTGATTTCTAGACTGAAGGAAGCTCAGTAGACTGCATTGCAAGAAGAAAATCTTAAGGCTGAGATGATGAAGAAGTTAAAGGATCAGCTTACTGAAGATAATCGTGGGTTGAAGACTTTTCAATCCAGGATTTGGGTAGCTTCTATAGGAGGTAACCGTGAGCTGATTCTGCAGGAAGCCCATAAGTCCAAATTATCTGTCCATCCGGGAATCACAAAGATGTACCACGACCTGAAGATGCTATACTGGTGGCCGACTCTGAAGAAAGACATCGCTTCTTTTGTGGAGAGATGTTAGATCTGCGCGCAAGTGAAGACGGAGCACCAAAGACCTTATGGTAAACTGCAACAACTAGATATTCCGGAGTGAAAATGGGATAATATCACGATGGATTTCGTGACGAAGCTACCGAGAACGTCCAAAGGGCACGACATGATTTGGGTTGTCGTTGATCGACTGACGAAAAGTGCTCATTTCTTGGCAACGAACGAGTCTGCTTCGCTGAGCCGTTTAGCCCAGTTGTATATCGATGAGATTGTGTCACGTCACGGTCTTCTATGTTCGATTTTATCTGATCGTGACTCTCGGTTTGTCTCAAATTTTTGGCAGAGTCTACAACGCGAACTTGGCACTCGTGTTCATCTGAGCACTGCTTATCATCCGCAGATTGATGGCCAATCTGAACGTACGATTCAAACATTAGAAGATATGCTTCGTGCCTGTGTACTCGAATTTGGTGGATCGTGGGATTCTCATCTCCTATTGATTGAATTTTCTTACAACAATTCATATCATTCCAGCATTGGAATGCCACCATACGAGATGCTTAACGGAAGACGATGTCGCACTCCGACCTGTTGGTTGGAGCCTGGTGAGAAGCAGTTCGCTGGACCTGAAATCGTCCAGGTCACTTCTGACATAGTGAATGTGGCTCTTGAAAATCTAAAAGCAGCTCAGGATCGACAGAAGATGTACGTGGATCCAAAGCGTCGTCCCGCGGCATTTGAAGTCGGTGACCGTGTGTTCTTAAAGGTTTCTCCTTCGAAGGGCGTCATTCGTTTCGGGCGCAAGGGGAAGCTAAGTCCACGTTTCATTGGCCCTTTCAAGATTGTACGTAAAGTAAACGATCAGACGGTGACTCTAGAGATGCCGCCTGAATTATCTGGAATACACGACACCTTTAATGTGTGCTACTTACGCAAGTGCCACGTTGAGGAAGAACAGATTATTCCTTTGCAGGAATTGAAAGTTGACTCTTCCAAGCAACTAGTTGAAGAACCTGTCGAAATTCTTGACACGAAGGTCAAGAAGCTACGCAAGAAAATGATCAAACTCGTCCTTGTGAAGTGGAAGCACAACCTAGGTCCAAACCTGACTTGGGAAGTTGAGGACGAAATGAAGACAAGGTACCCTCGCCTGTTTATCACTGAGCGGATTCCGAGGACGGAATCCTCTTAAGAGGGTAGATTTGTAACATCCTCAACGTGGGCCTAGTTGTGATTTGTAAGTAAGTACATAGTTATTGTAATAGGAAGTATTTATTGTAGGTATTTGGTAAACCAAGTGAATATAAGTGTATATTTGAGTATGTGTTTATGTGTACGTATGCATGTATGCTAAATATATATGTATGTTAAGTGTGTATGTGTTAATGTGTAATTAATTAAAGAGGAAAGCCTCTAATGAAGTAAAGTGGCAACCGCCTCTGTTAAATGAGAAATATATATGTGGTTAGTTGACCAAAGTCAACCATAGCAAAACACAAACACACTTTCTCTCGTCTCTCTTCTCTCTCGCTGATGTTCTCGAATTTCAGAAAAAGAACAAGAGTTCTCGGTTGTTGATCTTTAAGGTTAGCAACATAATTCTAAGATGTATAGAAGATTGAAAGCACGTATGACATGTTAAGAACTATGAATCCATGCAAGAACTCCTTTGAAGAACATGAGAAACTCACTTTGAATGTGGGTTTTGCATGAATGGTGTTCTTGTTGGGATTTCATGTGTTTATGATGATTAGATGATGATGTTATGATGTTTTAATGAGTTCTGGACTTGAAACCAATAAATTCGAGATTGTTAGAATGAATTAAGGGTGTTCGGTATTGTAGGTGGTGTAACTGTCGGATTCCGCAACTACGAATTTGTCGGAATCCGCATGTGGTGAAAACCGTATGATTTGTCGAAATCCGATGCAAGTGTTGGATTTGGCATTTCTGTCGGATTTGATGTCCAGGATTCTCTTAAGTGTTGAAATCCGATAAGTATCGGATTTCATTGTAAGTATCGGATTTCTATGTATCGGATTTCCCTTCATGTGTTGGAATCCGATCAAGTGAGTATCGGATTTCATGGTTCGAATGTATCGGATTTCATGAATCCAACAGGACCATCGGATTTCCCCAAATCCGATAGTCCTAGCGGATTTGTGTAGTCCAAGATTAGATGTTGTTTGTGAGTCTTGAATGCACATGTGAATGATTGAAGTCAATGTGATATGCTAGGTGAACTTATTGCATCTGTGAAGTCAAAGTCAAATACCTGTGCCTAATAAACAGCTCAGGTGAGTGCCTGCTTTCATGAGACTTAGTAGAGTAAGGCTTGCATGCTAAATGACTATGTGAATATACTATGTATGACTAACTTGCTTTTGCAGGTATGCTTGAGAAGGTAAGTGTATGACTTACATGATGTTAGAATATATGTCAGGAGCATGCCAGTGTGTCCAGTTTGGAACCACTTAGTTAATACGTGATGATATGAATGTACGAATAACTATATGATTTTATATGTGAAATGATGGATCCCTGTGGGATCAAATGTACGTATATGTGTATGTGAACGGTCTGCAGACTATCTGACGCATGGTTAAGGTCAGTCGGTTGTAACTGGATCCTTCGGGATTTCACGGTGATTCAGGAGGCATTCTATATCATTGGTTCTGCAGAACCGCCGTGCCTTAACGTGAGTGGTGATCAGCCGGTTGTGGCTGGATTACCTGTGGAGCCTCTGGCTCTATGAACGATGCTTGGTGGACTGCTTTATGCTCCCCCCACCAGCACGGATTGGTCGTGTTTGATCCCCCAGTCTGAGTTGTTGCGCGGGATTGATTACCCTGCAAGACACAACTCTTACTGATCTTGTCAGCACACCGCTACGTGCTAAGCTAGCAATGATGGTTTATGATATGATGCATGACTTACTGTATTGATGCTTATGATTGTATATACTCACTAGCTAGTGTAGCTAATGATATTATGATTTCCCTTTTCAGGTAAAGACTAGATGGCTTGCGAGGCGGGTTGCTTTTGGGAAATACATTGCCCCTTGTGGGTGGAACACTTGTACTTATGTGATGTAATATAATTAGATACAATGGTCGGTTCCTGTACTTGGTAACACTAACGTTCTTTTGATAAGTTGATAATGTAAATGACAATTTGTTATTTTAAAAAGAAAAATTTCCGCTGTTAAAACCTGATTTGTCATTAAAGTAACTGAATTCAGAAGCGGTGTTACAATCTTGACCCTGAAAGTAAACTTTGACAACCTTGAATAGTATTTCTCTTTTATTTGAATTTGCAGATGTTCTTTGAAGCCACTGCATGGGGTTGAAGCTTCTTAGGGAACATAATTGACTGAATGGACCGAACTAGTAAATCTGGTTTAACAATGGTCCTTTTAATTTTTAATATAGCTTCTTTCTTTGAAAGAAGCACATGAAGATACACCAGGTAGCTATTTATTTTGCAAGTTTGGTAGCTATGTATTTTGCATCTTGTTTCTGATGATTGTCTGATAAGTGGGAGTTCAAGAACATGTGCATAGTATGCGAGAGTACACTCTCACTGTGCTTGTTACTCTTCATAGAATTCATAGCGATTTCCTCTCTGTCTATTCCGTGTTGACAATCATATTTAAAATATCCTTGAATTGATTGATGTAAAGCTCCCGAAATTAAATTTAGGATTACCTAAATCTCACGAAATCAAAGCTGGACTTCTTTGACTTCATCTCTATACACTATCTCCTCCTCATGTGATATAATGATGAATGATATTCACCGTCACTTTGCAGTGCTGTCATCTTCTTAACTTTCTTAAGGCATCCGGTCTCTATATCAATATTGTACTTGTCAACTGTATGCCAAAGATATATGTGTAGTTGGAAGACAATGACGAGGAGTTCCCCATAGATTACTGCTTTATCACTGCTTTGAAGAACTTGGACAACAGACAACCGTTAGAGAGAAATATAGTTGAGAAATTTTTGTTGGTATGTAACTCCCCCTCATAATGATCATGTATTTACTATGAACATCATGCATAAGAGATTTCTCCACATGAGAGTTGTATTGAGTACGTTTGAAGGATATGATCATGAAAGGGTAAATCCGAGATTACGTAGATTCTCGTTAACACAACAGTCAAAAAACTGTGTGACCTACATTTAGAACTGGCATAATATTGACTTTGGTAGGATTTCCATCTAATCACTATGAATATCACATAAGATATCACTCCAAGATGTTCTTGTATTAGTCTCACAGACTAGATATAGTAATATTCCCACAATGTGGCATAAGAAATGAAATATTTTATAAATAACCTCTAGACTCTATTTGTGTATGAAAGAAGTCGGGGACTGGAGCAGATTGTCCTCCTTGTTTGAATATTAACAAAATCTAAATGAGATGTCAATAGAGATGTGCTTATTCTCTATGTGAAGTTGACACAATCATATTTTAAGAGATAATTAAGTAGCTGAGTGGGGTTAGTGCATTGCATCATTGGGTTAATAATATCTTCTTCAATACCAGATGTTAACGAATGAGAAACAGTAGCATATGTCGCTACCCGAGTTTATATGGTTTGGTAAGGATCTTGTTTTTTTTATCGTATCTCACCCACAGCTCTTTGTTTATTTTTCAACTTCTCCCTCAATTTCTCTTTCCAAAAAAATTTATATGTGTATATATTGATACATTAAGACACTTATTTATGTATAATTTAACCAACTTAAAATATTTTCAAGAAAGGATATGTTGAAAGAGATTCTCAAGAAGGATTTGATCAATCAAAGAATATGAACAATCTACAGGAAAAAAATGTGAAGAAAAATATGATCGTGAAAGTGTATGTCATTTTGTTGATCATTTTCACTCCCATCTCCTGTTCCATCCCTCTCTTTTACATTTTACATCTCTACACACCAATCAGTATCCTAAGATAACAGATTATACTCACCTATATGACCTAGTAAGTAACCCTTACTATCTCTTTCTAGTTTATGGTAAGCTCCTGGGGCAGATCCTTCTGGTTTTGGATTGACCATAGGAGTATAAAATGCCTACACTCCCTCACTCATAGTGCCCTTTTTTATCACTTTGTTTTATGATGAATATGATAGTGACACATGAATGGATGGTTTATTAGAAGGATAACAGAGTGATATTAAGAAATGAAGACAAGAAACAATAGGAGATCTTACAAAAGATCAATCAAGAAAACAAGAAATGTATGACAGTGAATCAAAGAATACATACCTTTTTGCAAAAAAAATTGAAAAATCTTTTTGTGTTTTTGTTTTTGCAAATGTTTTTGGGTTTTTTAGAAATTTTAAAAGAAGGCAAAAGAAAAACTCTCCCTAAATTGATGCATAAAAAATTGTTTTTCATCGATTAGGTAAAGAAAGAAAAAAAATATTGCTCCCCTTATCAAGTTTATGCATTAGCACACAAACACTTTCAATAAATGATAGAGTATGAAATGTAGGGAGTGTCTATTGCAAGTGATCTTTTATTTGGTTTTTCAATGCACCCGGGTCAAACATAGTTTGAAGTCGGGTTTAAAATTCAAAAATTTTGAATTTTCTCCCATTTTCTAATATATAGTACACGAAATATATCAAACAGATATATAGTGAGCAAAATAAGCATCGCAGATCATTAGACTCGGGCTAATGCTGCACAAAATGAATGTTAATTAGGCTACATATTCATACTCAAATAGGCATTGCATTTCTCAGCTCGAATGTGCCTTGGACATTCTTTATTCGAACTTGAACAGTACTAATTCTCATGCTGACCACGCTCGAATGTCTTGAAAAGGTGTCATTCATGCTCAAATTTGCTTAGGATGAACTTCATTCGAGCTTGAATAGTACTAAACCTTGTTGTTCACACTCGAATATGTCTAAGAAGGATTCGAACTCAAGTATGTCTAAGACCTATATCCTACTCTAATACAACTTGAAACTATAATATTCGAACTTGAATATGTATTCAAATCTGAATAAGAATTTAAAGTCGAATAGATATTCAAACTCGAATACCCTTAGACAACCTAATGTTCAAAGTCGAATATTCTTCCCAAAACGAATGAAATTTTGTTTGTAGGATCCTTTATTGTTTCTTGATAGATATGAGATTTGAATCTTTTGAGCCTACTAAGCACAGAGATCTTCACTTCTGTCTAAGTGATCTTCGTTATACTCCATAATGTCTATTTATCTTCAAACAAACTGCAAAAGGGATTTTCATAATTTTGGTACTTAGAGGTTTTGGGTCTTGTGTTATCAATTTTTACAGTCTTTGACAATCGAACCATTGAATTTTTAATGATAGGTTTGTAGACCTTGTCATTAAATAGTCCTAAATGACATTGAGGAATTCCATTTTTAACAACAAATTCATATTTTTGTTTTTTATTTTTACAAATCTTTTCTTTTGATAATCTGATTAAGTGCTTAACTCAATATATCACAAAAGGATATTTAACATCTGATCTTAGTACATAATCAGATTTAACTTTAGATTTTGAGAAAGATTTTTTTGTTGTTATTTTGAGTAAAAGTATTTTGTTTTTGAGCTTGATTCATTTTGGGTGGAATTACATGTTTTGGAATATAATTAGACGAAAGTTCATGATTAATCACATTCTTTATTCCGAACTCAGACATTCTTGGAGATTGTTTAGAATTTTTCGTCTTTGCATTTGGTTGATCACATAATGATATCTTGTTTGCTGATTTCTCTTATAGGTTCTCCTTGGAAATCCACGCCTGTTTCGGATTTAGCTTCATATCTTCTGGAGAACAGAGAAATAAGAATTAGAACTATTTGAGTGACAAACATTTTGTTTTAGTTTATACTCAAGTTTCTTCTATTTTGAGATAATTTTGTTGTAGTGTTTGAAGGTTTCACTGATTGAGAAGTAGTGTTCTTCTTATATATTTCAACAAAGACAAAACCTTTATTTAAATCTTTAGTATCTGGAACAGAAAGATAACAATAAAATTGACTACTACAATGTGAAACTGAATCAAAAAATCTAGAATCAAGAGTCTTTTCAGCGGAAGTCTATTATAGCTCAGATATTTGAACGACCCCAAAAAAAGTCTTAACAATAAGTGAATAAGCTTAAAGCTTCAACCAACCATGCAAATATTTAATTACAGGCGAATGAAACAAGTATTGATTGTATCAAACACGGAACCGTTAAAATATAACAATGTCTGTAATTTGATGTAAAATAAAAATTTTGAACGCTATTGTCACTGCTGCTATGCTGGAGCCTTGCCCTTGTCGATCCCTAAAGAACCTGAAACATAACAATAATGGGTAATCACAAAGCTTAGTGAATCACCACAACCTTTACCCCTTTACAGGAATCACACTCTGCCATCACGTAAGCATACAACTAGGGACTCGCCCTCTACCACATCTCAGGTCTCCCCTCCCCCCTTCTGATGTCTAAACCGGGCCTCGCCTGCTCTAACTAATCATAGGTCCCACCTTTAGATGAAGCCATCTTTCCCGACCGACCACGAAGGCATGGTTGGTTACTAACATATCACAACGCTTATCACATAACAACTGATAGCAATTAAGCATGTACATTGCAACAATAAACACCTTGCGTATCATTTACACATTACGGGAAAATAAAGTAAGTTAGGGTAACTCAGCTTGATGGCGAAACAACAAAATCTGTAATAATTCTCCAAGTCGCTTAGTTAATGAATCCTGACAATAGAACCTACAACACATTAATCGGGTTAATACTAAGTATAAACCTCTAGGTTGTACGACATACTTACTACACATGGCTATGTCTCAAGTCGCACCAATACTAAGTCGGACTTGAGCCTAGGTTGCACCAGGTCTACGTCGCACAGGTCACACAAGTCGGACAAGGTTCCTATATCGGACATAACATAGGTCGGACAAGTCATATTCACACTAAGTCTACAAGGGCAAATTCGAACCAAGCCTAACACATGGAAAGTCGGACCAAGCCTAACACATGTGTAGTGTGTGGACCGATAAGTGTAGTGTGGACCGATATGTATAGTGTGGACCGATATGTGTAGTGTGGACCAGAGGAGAAGATGCTCCCACGTCCTTCGTTAGCAGGTTGGTGGTGAGTGATTTTAATTGTTTACGTGTTTATATAATTATTAAATTATGTGATTAAAATGAATATTCTATATCGCATGAATTTATAAAAAAGACGAATTTTCTTTTGAACGAGGGTTCTAAATAATACCTAGTTGCATGTTAATTAATTGCGATTGATTGTTTAACTCATTAACTGTATCCTAGAAAGCAGTGTAGTACATTGATGCTTGTAATTATTCTAAATAAGTTGCCACCTCATGTTTGATATATTCGAATTGGAAAGATATTGTTCCATACAAGTAGCTACATGTACTATGTATATGTATGGATATACATGAAGCCTTGGGCACCTCCTCGTTAGATACTTATCTTGTGTGTGTGTGTGTGTGTATATATATATGTGTGTATTACTTTGACTTGAAGAAAACCCAAGAACAAGAACAACCTACTTGAATTATTGAAGTTGAGATTTGGTGATTGTTATTGAAAACCAAAGGTTAGTATATATTCTTTATTGATTATGAATATGATTCAGCAAGTTTTTAAATACGTTTGATGTTTAATTGATTGAAACTCCATTAATGGAGGTATGAAGAAAAGGTTGAAACTTGGCAAGTGGGTTTTATAGATTTTGATGTTGTTAATTGGTTTTGATGTGTTTTTGTTGACCGTTTACATGTTATATGAAGTGTGTGTATAGTTTGGATGTATTTTTGAGTGATATGCAGAATTTCAGACTTGTATGTATCTTTTTCTGCGACTGAGATACGAACAGGGAAGAAGAAAAGGTTTAAAGTCGGTTGTGCAGTGCTCCGACTTTGGTCTTGTGCGACTTAGGGCCTTGTGGCTGGAAAGGATTGCCCTTGCGGGCACAAGGGTACTGAACTAAGAGGCCTTTGCGGTCACAAGGGTGCTCTGAATTGATTTGAAGAAGGGTGGTGCGACTTGGTTTGAAGAAGGTGGCCTTGTGGCCGCAAGGGGTCACCTTTACAGGCGCAAGGGCTGTCCGACTTTAAAGGTGGTCCGACTTTGAAGGTTGTCTAACTTGATGGTGGTCCGACTTTGGACCCATTTGACTTGGTTAAATGTTGGTTCTTTTGTATTGCATGATATTTGCTTGTTTCATATGTGAAACTATTGTTGTTTATGATTGTGATTGATATAAATATATGTGAATATATATATATACATATATTTATGAATCGAATACTCATTTCGGTATTATTGTGTTCTTAGAAAACGCAAACACTCAGTGATATTAGATATCTGAGTGGTGCAATTGAGAAACAAGGTGAGTGGATATTAACTCATAGATGGTAAAGGTTATGATTGATGTGATGCATGTGATTAATGATTCATAGATTGTTTAGTCTAATGATTAATGATTGAATAATTGCTTGTATGTTGTTTGGTCCATACGTGCTCGTAGGGTGATAACGAGTATCGTGATATGATAGAAGTTAGCTATGCGTGGAAATAGGCTGGACTCGTTTGCTATTAGCTGAGCAGTTGTAGAATTTCTTATGCATGTGTTGTAACGGAAGGGATTTAACTGTGCCAATTAGGAAAGGGCTATCGGTAAACCTTTGCCTTGGCCCGCAAATGGTTGAAAGGTTCTGCACCGAACCGCCTGTCTTCCAGATTTATGTGATTACATTCTTTGTATTCGTTATTGCTGTTTGCTGTTTTGATTTTGCTTCCATTCACTTAGCTTTGTAGATTTTCTGGTGAGTGTCAGATAGCATAATAATTAATATACTTGTATTATATATTATCAGAAAATAAGAAATATGTTAACCAAAAGGTAGATTACCGTATTGCATGGATGAGTAACTTATTGAAATTATATGATATGCACTTGAATAGTGTAAGATATGAATCGTGATTATGATATGTGATTATATGCGCGTAATGAGATCCTGAATGGATCAGCTATGTGTTTGTGATTGGATCCGGACATAAGGATTGTATAGTCCATTATAGAGGCCAACAATGGACTTGGATTGCCTTGAAGCTTGCAGGTCGATGATAGCATCAACGATACTTGGATAGGTATTTAGGGCCTTGCAAGCCCAATGTTCCTTGAACGGTTTAGGGATCAGCTTCGTTATACCCAATGGAGTCAATTGACTTAATAACATAATGGTGGACCACTATCCGCTCACACACCGGCGCGGTTGATGTATCTGGTACCCTAGTTAGGAGCATTGAGCCGAGCTAGCTACCCTGCAAAATTATGTTGCCTTCTGACTACGCCAGCTCATCGTGAGATGCTAGGATAGCTCTATTTGATCATTGTTATTGATATATGATGTATTTATATTGATCTTAATGCTTTCTTATGCTCACTAGCTTTAAATAGCTAACATATACTCTCTATCATGTTGCAAGCAACCCATAGGCGTGTAAGCTGGGTACTTGATGGATTCTTTATGTTTTAGGAGGAACACTTAGCATGTTACATTATGTTTGTAAATATTATTTGTAATGGTCAATCATATGTCACAGTAACACCAACAGTTTTTGTATTATGTGACTAGTTTTGATTTGTATATAATTTAGCCACTTAGCTTTCCGTTGTTTGTATAAATTTGAACCCAAGTGTTATAAATAATGTTTACAGATAAACCTATGTGGTTTGAAAAATTAAAAGAATAGTTTTTAAAAGAAAATTCCAGTTCTTAAAATGGCGGTGTTACAAAAATAGAACAAAAGGGAACATCAGAAAAGAAACCAAAAACAGAACAAGGTTCAAATAAAAAGAATTACCAAAAATAGACAGCTAGGTAGCCAAATGCATTTAAAAGTATTTATCTTTATCTTATTCGAATTCAAATTGATTCTTCAAAAAGGAAAAAGTTTATTCATCATCAAATAGGGGGAGATTTTTGTGGAGATAATCACTTCACTCCAATAATCAAACCTGACTATTGAAACATATAGGATTTGATAATAACCAAACCATACATTCAGTATGACTTAGATTGTTTTCAAACATGTGTTGTTTGAATCAGACTTGAAGAAATCTTTAAGTATGAAGTATAAGCTAAGGATTAGCTAAGTACTAAGTATCAGCCGAAGGACAACTGCTTATCAAAGTTAATTAACAAGGTTACTACTGGTCTACAAGGTTAATACTGATCAACAAAGATACAACTGCTCAACAAGATTAATGCTGCTTTACAAGGTTAACACTGCTTTCCAGAATTAGTACTGCTTCCCAATGTTAGTACTGTCTTTCAAAGTTAGTACTGTCTTCTAAAGTTAGTATTTCCTTCCAAAGTTAGCATTGCCTTCCAAAGTTAGTACTACCTGACAAAGTTAATGTAGCCAAGATCATCAGCTGAGCAACTACAAGCATTAGCTAAGGAATAACAGTTGATCAGCTGAGCCCTTCTCACTTCAGTTAAGTAAACCTTCCAACATTAGTCTTTGTTCTTATTAAGCTTATCACCTTGAATGATCAACTGAGCATTCATGATCAACTGATCATCTAGGTTGATTATCTTACACCTTTCACAAGTTTAACAGATCATCAGTTGAGCATACCTATGATCTGCTCAGTTAAGCATCTGTTATCAACTAAGTCCTTTCATATGATCAACTGATTATCTTTCCTTAGGTTGAGTAAACCTACAGTTACAGTTTACTACATTTTGTAAGCTGAGTCGTGAAATATGTTATATCATTTCATTGTATACTTTGTATTTATTCTTAAGTCAAAGACATAACATGTGTTGTTCTTGTATGTCTTTGGATATTTCTTTGTAAAACTTTGAAGCACCTTTTGGATCAAGTAGGAGACAAAAAGGGTCGATCTTATCCTCTAGAAAAAGAGAAAGATACTTCAAAGGAAAAAGATCTCGAAGAGTTGTTTCAACAACTAAGTATGAATGACAACTCTATACTTGGTAATGTCAAATTAGAAGAGTGCTTGACTGTTGATAAAAATGTAATCATGGAAAGAGAAGTTTAAACTTCCAAGACAAAAAGCATAGGAAATAATATTATTATAATGTGAGTGGGTTGCACCTTTTCTGATATACTTAGTTTACGTAATACTTGATTAAAGTAAGTTTACTTTTCACCCACTAACTTTACAATTATAATATTATTTTCTTTGGCCTTTTTGTCTCCTTTCTCTTAGCCAACCGGATGCCAATGCCTCTATATATACTTATGCATGGTAAACATGTAAAATATACTACTGTACTACAGAACAATCTTATAAGTTGAGATCTTCAAAAGATTCAAGAAGCAAGTTCAAGCTTTTAAACAACAACAAGTTTTAGAGCCAACTTAGTGTGTAGAAACAAACTCGTACATGTGTTGAACTTTCTTAAACATTATTTTTTTTAGAAATAGCTTGTCTATGTTTTAGATAAATTGTTGTCACCTTTTATTGTACTTAGAATTTTCGCTTCTAGTACATGTAATTTTTGATTCATTATCGATAAGAAATATATAACGTATAATCGTGTGTTTTTAATTTTAAAAGCTAGAGTTTGTATTCAACGCTCACTCCTTCTACAAATATTTGTTGTTACGTATTAAATCTGGGACTAACAAAGTAATTTAAAGGTTTGGAATGATATATATAATTAACAAAGTTTGGAAGGGTATAGATTAAATTCCCCTTTTTTAAATTTTTTGGATAATTCCGGTATACCTGAATGAAAAATAATTTAACCGATAATCACACTATAGTTAATAAGGGTAACCTGAACTAACCGATCAAGCCTACTAATAAGTGATTTAAGTGAATCTTGACTGAGTGAGTCGGTTTTTTCTGTTTTCGATTATTTCCAACGGGTCTAATTTGGATGATGATTTTAAAAACGAAACCAAATAGTTTAGTATAAAGATTTTGTTTATTAATATATAGCTTTAACGATACGTGATTTCTTTCATTATTATTCTAGACAAAGATGTAAGACTACATATTTTATGGTCTGAATTTGAAGACAATTCATGAAGAATAACTATTTACATAAGGAACTTATTCAAATGAAAGGTGTAAAATTACATAATCAATTTTTTTAAAGAAATTACTTATTAGTTTAATGATAGGTAACGTCTAATTTCTTAGGCTTATAAATTTTAGTTTCTAACAAAAAAAGGGTTGAATGACCTGTTGAATGCTTAGTAAGGTCAAGAGTGTCAATGTTTACAAGGTAATGTTTAGTTTTTTAAGTCAAGAAAATGATGATAAATTTCAATTTGTAATAAATAAAATGGTGACTAACGCTACTAATTTGCGACGAGTTCGGGTTATTATGTTCGTGTCAATTACGTGTCGACCTATTTTCAACTCATTTATTTTCTTTTCGGGTTCTGGTTATGTTTCGGGTCAACCTTAAAATATCGTATTTGCTCATCTTAATTTACAAATATTATATTTACCCTTTATAATATTTTAAGATTGATTTAATTACAAAATGGTCCATGTGCTTGTCACTGATTTTCACTTTGGGTCCTTGAACTTCAAAATTACGAAAATAATAACTGTGGTTGCCATTTTGTTTCACTATTAGTCCTTTAGGCTAACTTCAGTTATCTTTGATCGTCAATCAAAGGGTAATTTATTTAATTCTCTATTAATCCTTGTAACCAAACACCTCTAATATCTTTCTACCCCTTTGTTAAAATTAACTATTAATTAATCTTTTATAAAAAGTAACTAGTGATCATTTTATTAAATAATAATGTTAAGTAATACTTTTATATAACATTTTTTTACACATTAGTTACTGGTTATTTTTTTTTAAAATGTATTTTTAGTTTCAATTATGTTCTTGGTATTATTTTCAGTGTTTTTTTATAGTTATCTTCATGTGTTCTCTCTATTCTTATAATTCATCTTCTTGACTATTCACCAAGAACAAAACTCGAATTTTGACACATGATGAACAAAGAACTCGATTCAACCTCCCCAATCAAGCAATTATGGGCATTCCAATACTAGTAAAACCTCTAAATCAGAAACAAACACACAGCCATTTGAAATCGTCTGAAACCGTAAAAAACTCTAAATCGGTAAATAAAACTTAAATCGATAAACAAGGAGGAGAGATATAGATAGAAAGGGAAGAACACAAAAACACAAAATCTGTCGCTGGATTCAAAACACACAAAATCTGTCTCTGGATTCAAAACACACAAAATCTGTCCCTGGATTACAAAGTCGTCGAACACGTAAATAGCGAAGAACACATAAACACACACGCACGCACACACACACACACACACACTAGATTCAATACACAAAATCTACAACTGGATTCAAATACAATCAAATACATACAAGAAAAACACACAACACACACACCTAGATCTGTCACTCTTATCGAAGAACACGCACACACACCTAAATCTGTTGAAGAACCCTAGCGAAAAAGCCCTAAATCGGACCTTGTGATGGTGCCTGAGGAGAGATTTCAGATCTTAAATTGTTAATGTTTTGTAACCACCACGGATGGGTATCGTCTACCATCACAAATGCAGTTAAGGGTGTTGATGTTTCGCGATTAGCATTTCAGATCATGGTTTGTTTTTGCGATTTGAACATTTCCGATCTTGATTTGTTTTTGTGATGGTCATGTAGGCGATGAAGTTCTTCAGCAGTCAAGGACGGTGGGTTGGGTTTAGCGATGGAGATGGTTCTACGTTGGTGGTGGCTCGCCAAAGAGAGGTTTTGGTGTCCATCACTAGCAAGAGAGTCACGGAGACATGTGTGTGTGTGAGAGAGAGAGAGACGAGGGAGAGAAAAGAGTTAATAAAAGATAAGGGAATAGAGAGAGGTAGTAAATGATGGAGATAAAGGTGAGAGAGTCTATGTTTGGAAACAAATATAAATAAAAGTTTGTTTGGAAACAATATAATAAGAAATATATGTTTGGTAACAAGGATTAATAGAGAATTGACCAAATTACCCTTTAACTAATTGTCAAAGATAACTCGAGTTAGCCTAAAGAACCAATTGTGAAACAAAATGACAACCCAGTAACTATTTTTGTGACAACCACATGGACCATTTTTGAAATTAACTATTCAAAATATCATATTTAACCAAATTCTTAGTTTTATTATTCTAAAATATTATATAATCATTTTAATTTTTTTAATTATAACCCATAGACGCTTAACTTTATTAGCGTTAATTGTAGTAGTAATGATCGATGACTTGCATAAAAATACAATTATGTCTTTTCATATCATGATACAACGTTTCTATTGTCAAATATGCATTCCCCCTCGATTCGACGTTTCCACTGCTTTTGAGTGTTAATGACATTTGTCGTTATTTTTTTAAATTCTCATTTTATTTTTGTTTTATTATTATGTAATATCTTTTTATTAATGTTTAATATTTATTATATGATAAACAAACTCATTATCACATGGGCATTTAATCTAGTAAAATATTAAAGTATTAACAACAAGTAGTTAAATGTCAAAGTGTCAAAATGATACAATCAAAATATCAAATACCAAAACGATATAATATTTTTTTTAATTCTAAATCTTTTACTATATTATAGAGGAATGAGAGAGCACACACAAAAATGAACCTGGATCCAAACATAATACCTTGTTTTCTTTCAAATTGAATTTAATCATTTTTATTGATCTAAAAGTTAGACGTTACCTTTATTGACAAATTTCAACATTCTTGTAACTTTTTTCGGCAATTTTCATAATATAAAAATTAGTCACGTCATCAATTTTAACCGGTTACGTGCTATGACGGTAACTGCTCACCTTTTATTTAGAAATTAAAATTTTAGACTGCTTTCTTGACATAAAAAATTAAACATTACCTTTATTATCAAAATTCAATTTCAATATTCATATTAAATTTCACGATAATTTGTTCTAATATTCATTTTTATATCCTATCTCAAAGTCGCGGCCGGTTTCAACTAGAAAAAAGTATAATTTAGTTCACTAAAATGTATCCAATTTGTCATGTTTTCCTATTATGTGTATTGAACTTTAAAAATTTCTATTGTGTGTTTCAAACTTTTAATTTGTTGCAATTGCATGTATATTGGTTACATAAAAAAGAAAAAAATGTATAAGTTTAGTACATTCAATAGAAAGTTTAATACGCACAATAGCGATACATTAAATGTTTGATACATACGGGTATGTTCGGTACGCAGCTTTTTGGAGCTGGTAGCTTTTTGTTTTGAAATAAAAAGCTACAAGTTCTGTTCGGATTAAAAAGCTGGAAGTTTTTTTTTAAACAAAAAGCTTCAAAATAAAAAGCTTCTTGAAGTAGCTTTTAAAACTAGCTGGAAGCTTTTTATATATAAAATTACCTAAATACCTTCTTTAAAATTGTTTTACAATTCCTTCTATTTTATTATTTGTCCTTTTTTGTCATTTTACACAATTAAGCTCCAGCTACCAGCTATTTTGCCAAACACATATACGTATAAAAGATACAGCTTCCAGCTACCAGCTATCAGCTACCAGCTACCAGCTACTTCCGCCAAACATACCCATAATAGATGTTCTTAAAGTCCGATACATACAATAGCAAAACGTGACAAATTGAATGTATTTTCGTTAACTAAACCCAAAAAAGTATTTTATATGTTAAATTAAATTGAAATATTGCGTCTATTAAAAAGTACCTATAAGAGTTTATTCTATATATAAAGAGATGCCCTTTTGTATATAAAATACAAAAAGTTACTATTAAAATCCAAAATAAATGTATTTGTGTTATAATTTCTTCACCGATCTCATATTTTCTAAATTTAAACCATAATAACCAAAAATATAAAGTGAAAAATATCAAAAGTCGTGGTCGAACATTTAACTCGATGATACGTGTAGCACTTGGTAGTACAAGAAACTAGAACCTTATTTATAAGGTATTTCAATTAGGAAGTGATTTATACCCAACAAGTTTTTATCATACATAATAATTTGTGGTTGTTTTTATCATTATACCTTTGAATACATTATTGAGTAAAAAGATAGTGTAATTATACGAAGATAAAAGTCACAATTACTTTATGTAACAAAAATTTATTATGTACAAATAATTCGTGTCGGTTTCAATTATTTACTTTATTTCATTTTTGATGGTAGACAAAACATTGAGTTGAATAAAGTGGCGAAAGGACATGTGAAGTGTCAAAATTGCATTCGTAAATTTGTGGGGTCAAAGGGTTAATGTTTGATCTACAAAAACGGCTTAGAGGAATCACTTATTATGACCTTCTCATAATGCATTATGGTCCTATTTCAACCTACTTACATTACCATGGTAAATGATTGACCCACAATTAATCTCAATGTTTTTCCTTATTTATTTCATTCATGTAAACCAAAATATTCGGTCTAATATTAAAGACAACTTTCCAACCATTGTATTTCAATTCGAGAAGATATTTTTACTTTTTAAATTGATTTATCTAGAAACATTTATATGTTTCATTAATTTGTAGTATTACTTCAATGATTTTATATCTTCCGTGAATAAATCAATTTTATAAGTAAAAAAATTATCGTGCTCTCAAAGTCTGCATTTCGTTGAGGGTACATATGAATGATTATCATTTTTTAGCTATTCATTATTATTATTTTAAAATTGAGCGAATGATTTGTTTTTTATGATTAAATAAATACAAATGTAAAAGTATATAAATATGGAAGTAAAATCAATTATATCATATATAAAACATAAGTATATAAAAACTAGCACAGTCCACGCTTAATGCGGGCGGCGGCGAATAGTTTTTGCTTGACAACGTGTTCGGTTTCAAGAATAAAAGGGTATGGTATGTAGTTGCGAAATCAATTTTAGCAAATAGTTTTTTTCGACAATTCTTTCTCTTTTTTTAATTTCTTTGAAAAACAATCAAATAAAGCAAAAGATATCTAATTAAGTTTAATGAGTTTTTAAAATAACATTTCCCATAAATTGATCGATGTAATTAAGGAGATGATTTATTGGATTATTGCTTTGAGTATTTATATTATTTGCATAAAATATGTACTATTTAAAATTAGGTAGTCTTAATTTTTTTAAGAAAAAGAATATTAAATATGTTCTAATGTACTATGGCTAATTGGACTAAATGAGATTAACAAAATATAATTAAACAAACAAAAAGGGTCAATAATGGTTTACCCATCAAAGTTTTCTTTCAATTTCGGTTTAACCATCAAAGTTTTTTTCTAAAGGAAATTACCACAAAGTTTGAATTTATTATGATTTAAATCTTAAACTTTTTTTCAAATGATTTAAACCTTGAAGTTTTTTTAAAAAACTGATTAATCACTTAAATTTTATATGGTTTTCTATTTTACTCTCTCTACTTATTATGCATTTTACTTTTTATTAAAAAGTTAACAAAACTTATAGGGTAAAATCATTTTTTAACAAAAATTTAAGGGTTAAATCGTTTGGGAAAAAACTTTAAGGTTTAAACAAAAAAAAGGTATAACTTTGATGATTGAATAATTATAAATTCAAACTTTATGGTTAAACTATTTGAAAAAAAACTTTGATGATTAAACCGAAACTAAAGTAAAACTTTGATAGTTAAACCATTATTTACCCAACAAAAAACTATGACAGAGTTGAAAATAACAAAAGCAATACTACAAAATTATTTTACAATGAAAAAGATAACAACAATGAATATTATGAAAAATTGTTTACATTTGTTGTGTGTTATTAATATGTTAGAGATTAGTTTTATATGTTAACTATTCTTAATTTATTATAATATAACATACAACACAAAAAATATATGAATATTATAGCATATTTTAATTGTAATAACTTAATGGGTTTAGTTCACCAAAATGGTTGTCATGTTTTGTTATTGAATGTATTTGACTTAAAAAATTTCTATTGTGTGTATCTATCTTTTAATTTTTCGCTATTGTGTGTATTAAACTTTCTATTGTATGTACTAAACTTGTAATTTTTTTACTTTTTTATGTAACAAAAATACATACAATAGCAACAAATTAAAAGTTTGATACACACAATATAAACTTTTAAAATTCGATACACATAATTACAAAACATAACAACTTGGATACATTTTAATGAACTAAATCCTAACTTAATTCTTGTATTAGCTATTCTATATTTATATTTACTATTTCATCAAGTAATAAAAGAATATTTGAAAACCAATTTAGAAGTCCGTATAAATACATAGGTAGCTTTTAAAGATGATTTTATATTGAGTAAATTTTTTAATTAAATTGATGAATGTTAATTTTTATTAATAATATAATAATAAAGATAGTTTATTTATTCCGTGGATTATATTAATGAAGTAGAAGCATTCTTGTATTTATTTAGTCACCTTTTTGTTAATCTATTTCGTAAACATCAGAGAATCTTCAATTTTAGCGGTGAATAATTACAACTTACTAAATTTGAATGTTTTGTACTTTAAGTTCAAAATTAAAAAATTAAAGCAAAACATATTGATTTAAAGTCAAAATTGAGTTTCATTTTTGACAAAATGAATGGTTATAGTTTAACTTTGTTTAAACAAAAGATTAGGATTCTGTAACTAAATTGATGAAAAATTAGCCTTTTATTAATTACTAAATTAGATGTCTGTGTGTAACATCCGTAAAACCGGTCTAGTAGTAAACGAGTCGGTGGTGAGTTAATTATGTTTGTTTACGTATGTTTATATTTAATTATGTGTGATTAAATAAATATTTATATAGCATGAATTTATGGAATAGATGAATTCATTTTTTTTTAATAAGAGTGGTGGAAAATACCTCGTAGTATGTTAGTTAATAATGGATGTGATAATATGATCAAGTTACTACCTTATGCTTTGTTTAAAGCATTTAATGGATTATAAGTGTGTATGTGTTTAAGTAAGTAATACATGGATGTGTATGATTTTGGCATGCCACCTCTTGCTTGGTTTAACTCAAATGGAAATTGGTTGTGTGTGTGCACGTGGCTTGTCATGTATGTTTTAGATACACTTGAAATTGAGCTTAGTCACCTCCTCATTTTGAAAGTCATCTTGATAGTGTATGTGTGTGTGTTTGCTTTGAAGAGAAGAAACCTCAAGAACAAGCATAAACTTGAAAACTTGAAAGTTAAATTGGTGTGTTGCTATTGCAAACTAAGGTTGGTGTAATGATTCATGTTAGTATTGCTATGCTTTGCTGGATTCTTTATGATTAAAAGCTAGAACATGTTGAACTCCATTGATAAAGTTTTAAAAAAAACTTGTTAAATGGGTTTTGTTGGTTTTGTGATTTTAAATGGATTTGATATGTCATTGATGTTTGTACACATGTTATATGAGGTTTGTTATGGTTTAGAACTATTGTTAGTCAATTTCCAGAACTATAAGTGTGATTTGGAAGTTTTGAATAAGTTGGAAGAGAGTAAAAAGTTCTAGGTTATGAAGATGTTTGTTGCTGAACGCGACGAGGCCAGGCTTTTGGTCCGACCTATTGACCGACTCTTGATGCAACTTTGTGTGATCCGACTTTGGTGGTCCGACTCTCGGTGGTCCGACTTTTGGAACGCAACACGATGCGTCGGGCTACTGGACACGACGCGTCCGGTGCTTTTTAGTTTGGATTGCATATTATGTTTTTATATTATATGTGAATCTTAATTGATGTATATGGTTATACTTAATATGAATATATATTTATGAATCGGAGATTGATTTCGGTGTTGTTGTGTTTTTAGGAAACACAAAGACTTAGTGATATTAGATATCTGAGTGTTACGATCGAGAAACAAAGCTGAGTGAATGTAAACTCACAGATGGTAAAGGTTATAATTAATATGATTGATGTGATGCTTGAGATTGTGATTGATAGACTGTTTAATATAATGATTGTTGATTGTATAATTGCTTGTGTGCTTATTTGGCTGATACGTGCTCGTGGTATGATAACGAGTAACGTTTTAGAAGTCAGCTATGCATGTAGTTCGGCTGGGCCTGATCGCTATTGGTTAAGCAGTTGTAGACCCTCTCGTGCATGTGTTGTGTTGGAGGGGATATAAATGTGCCAATTGGCGGTGGGCTATCGGTAAACCTTTGCTTTGGCCCGCATTGGTTGTAGGTTTTGCGCCTAACCGCTGGTCTTTTGGATTATGTGATTACATGCTTTTGTATTGATCGTTGTTGTTTGCTGTTGTGGTTTAGCTTCCTCTCATTTCTCACATTTGAACCGTTTTTGCAGGTTCGGTGTTTGCAGCTGTTTAGCTGAGTTTTGTTAGAGGAAAGATTAACCAGCGCTCTAATATATGTTTTAAATTGAGACGATCCATGCTTATGTTATCTTTTGTAACACAGACAAGATACTGTATTTTTGTAAACATTGTTTTTGTTGTGGGTTTTATGCAAATTGTAATTTGATTATGCTTTCGCAGTGTTTAAAAAAAAATTGCTTAAGATTTTATGGTGTTACACTGTGTGACACATGGGTTGGTTTAACAAAATGATAAATATTAAACATTAATAAAAAAGGTATTAAATAATTATAAAACACGAAAGAAATGGCGAAAGACAACGTCAACACCTACTACAACGTTTGAAGTGTAGACGCGAGATTGAGGGCAGGCGTGACGGAAGCAATATGGTATTATGATACGAAAAGACATGATTGCATTTCTTGTAAAAATCATTCATCATTATTGTTACAATTAGGACAATAAGGTTAGATATTTATTGGTTATAATTAAATACAATTTAAAATAATTATAAAACATTTTAACATGATAAAATTAAACATTTGGTTAATATAATATTATGAAATATTATAAACGGTTAATATGATATTTGTAAATTAACCTCGATATATTTTAATTATACTAACTTAATTCCTGTATTAGTTATTCTATATTTATATTTACTTTTACATTAAGTAATAATGGAATATTTGAAAACTAGTTTAGATGTATGCGTAAACATGGGTAGCTAATTAAGATGATTTTAAATTGACTAAATGAAAGGTAAGAGTTTTTTAATTAAATTGATGAATGTTAATCTATTATTAATATTAAAATAATAAAGATAGTTTATTTATTAGGTGGATTATATTAATGAAGTAGAAGCATTTTTGTATTTATTTAGTCACTTTTTTGTTAATTTATTTCGTAAACATTGGAGAATCTTCGATCTGTGAATAATTACAACATATTAAATTTGAATATTTATTACTTTGATTTCAAAATTAAAAAATAAAGCAAGATATTTTGATTTAAAGTCAAAATTGAGTTTCATTTTTTGACCAAATGAATGGTTATAATATAACTTTGACTAAATAAAGGTTAGGGTTCTGTAATTAAATTGATGAAATGTTAGTCTTTTATTAATAACCAGACTAGATTAAATGCACATGTAATACACAGGTTGGTTTAACAAGATGATAAATATTAAATATTTGTAAAAAAAAGGGTTTAGTATCCAAAAGTATACCGAAGTTGTTATTTTTTGCTATTGTGTGTATCCAACTTTTATAACTACCATTTAATATATTAAACTTACCAAAACTACCATTTTATGTATTGAAAAACCTGTTACACAAGTTGTAGGTAATTTTTTTAATTTTGATTTATTTGTAAATTTCACATCACTAAATTATTATTGTTATTGTCTGTACTAAAAGAAATTAAAAAGAATTAGGATGATGATGAAGAACAAGTGATACATGAAGATGAAAACAGAATCGACCCTAAACATGAAGATGAAACCTAAATCCCATATCTCGTTTGAATAAAAGGAAAACCTAAATTGGCCCTAACAACTGACCATTGAATTGAATAAGCTGTAAATTGCATATGAAAAACCCTAAATCGGACCTAACTCACATACGAACCCTAAATTTCAGATCTCGCTTGAATAAAAGAAAAACCCTAAATCGGACCTAAATCGCATATGAACCTTAATTCCATGAACACTAAATTGAGGAGTAAACATGTTATGGGAAATGGAACGAAAGAAAATCAAAGATGAAACCTGTTGAGAATAAGATGAAACCGGATCTGATGAAGATGAAATCGCTCACCGTTAAAGTGACAAAGTCATGTTTGAAGATAACCCAGATTTGATGAAGATGAAACCCAAATCTAATGAAGATGAACCATATGAATCGTTAGCTAACCTCGAAGAACCCAAATCGGACGAAGAACAAGAAGTTGATGAACCAAGAACTCGTAGATGAAGACGAACCTCGAGGAAAATGAACCTCGATGAACCAAAAAGTCGATGAACCTCGATGAAGATGAAGATTATGAAACCAACCAGAAATCACAGATAAAGGTCCAAAACAAGGGATGAAAATGGAAACCTAGCAGAGAAACTTTGTTGGCAAATGGTGGTGGCGGTCAACCAAAGCAGAACTGTGATTCCTTTTTGAAAATTTTGAATTTTTTGTTTTTTTAATTTAAAAATCCATGTCACATGCCATGCAACCTACCACATAACCAGCCACATCATTAAAACCGGCGTCATATCAGCACGTGACCTCCTATACTAGATTGAATATATGTCGCCGCAAAAGGCCTCGTGGACTAGACAATGTTAACGACTTTTCGCCGCAAATGTTAAAATTTTAGCCGCAAATAAGTTTTTGGGACAAATTTTTTGCGGCGTACTTTTTGAGGCGACATGTCGCCTCAAAAAACCTTTTGGGGCGACAATTAGGGTATTTGCGACGAAAATGTGTCAACTTAAAAAGCCATTTTTCTTGTAGTGAGTTGGGTATATACAATAGCAAAAAGTGACAACTTCGATACACTTTTAGATACTAAACCCTAAAAAAGTATTAAAAAATTAGAAAACACGAAAAAGTAGGGAAAAACGACGTCAACACCTAGAACAGCGGTTGAAGTGTCGACACGAGATTAAGGGTAGACGTGATGAAAACGACATGGTATCATGATACGAAAAGAAATGATTGTATTTCTTGTAATAACTATCGATCATTATCGTTAGAATTAAGACAATAATGTCAAATATTTTTTGTTTACAACTAAAACCAATTTAAAATAATTATAAAATATTTTAAAATGATAAAATTAAAAATTTGGTTAAATGTAACACCCTGATTTTCAGTCCAAATTTAAATTTTTCAAAACTCATTTTGAAACCGATTTTATACACGTTTGCGGAAGCATTTTAATCTCTATTAAATATCTAAACAAGATATGAAACCTTTCAACATTAAATCTTATCAATAATATAATTCCAAAATCCTTGGTGTTACCACAGTCAATCTCACGACCATAACTAAAAGAGTAGGAAATCCAAGATTACCGGAACTGCAAGTAAAACTATGCCCAAGGCATCTACCCGCCTCTCCAAGGCCTCTGTACAACCTGCGGATACAAAACATTTTACACACAGTGTTAGCTATAAACATAGCTAGTGAGTACAACAAAAAACATTTGTTTTATCAAAACCAAGTCATCCTTTTTCACTTTTGAAAACATAAGTTTGGCAATCAATATCCTTTTAAAATCACATATAATAGCACATAAGGATGCGAGTCTGTCCATTGGGCCACAATGTATCCACGTGGTAGCTAAGCCACGGTCAACACGTGCCCACATGGGGGATAACCACATCACCCCGTCAAGGGGGGGGGATGCACGAAGCAGTCCACCATACAACGGTTACCTAGAGTGCATGCCCTGTTCACCAAATCCACTTGTGTTGCCACGGGTTCGGTGGCTCGTCAGCCCAGTGAACCCACACGGTCATGATGGCTACTGACATACCCCTCCACTCTCTGCACCGATCCCTCATCCACCCGTATCTCGCGGTCCCCCAATTGCCGAAGCCACAGGAACCTCTGTGTACGTCTCAATGACTAGGAACCCTATGGTACAGAGTTTATATCACACAGTGGTCCGGACCGAAGCACATATACCCCGAAGGGTCACATAAGCACTTACCCCGAAGGGTCACATAATCACATACCCCGAAGGGTCATAAAATCACTTACCCCGAAGGGTCACATAAATCATATGCCAACAAGGCCAAATAGTCTAAGCATTCAAGCTTATCATAAAACGAGCAAGTATCACGGTTCATATCACTTGAGCATAAATGCTCAACAATCAAAATTATACCTGGCATCTCAATGCCTAAAAACATCATTGGTGAAAACATATCTTTTATTTCTCAAAACCATGTTGTTACTTCAAAACCAAAGTCCACTCCATCATGGAGTATCATGTTTCAAAACCATTAATTAAATCACAACTCAAACATAGACTATCTCCAACATTGAGCAATGGTCTTATTTTAAAAACCACCATTTAAAACACCTCTTAAATTGAATTCAAAATTTCCACATTCTTTGAAGCCCAAGAGTTTCATAAAACATTTGCAATTCATAAAAACCATGTTATAAAATAATGCATGGTTTCCATATTCTTTAAGTTCCAAAACCCTCATAACATTTGCCAATCATATAACTCGCATTTATAAAACAAATGCATAGTTTCCACATTCAGAGGTTCAAAAGCTTCAAACCCTTTTCAAATCATACAATTCATGTTATAAAACAATTTCATAATCCACATCCTTTAATTTATCAAGAATCATCAAAAATTGCCAAACAATCAAAACACATAGATGACTTGAAAACTTTAACAATTTTGGGTATCCGCAGGGTGTACTCACCTGAGGGTGTGATGAGGATCACAACCCCATCCAAACCAAGGCTAAACCACATGATCATAAACCTATGATCACAAAACACAAGGTTAACTAACATAAGTTAACCAAAAGCAAGGTTTCTAGACTAAATTCTAGACTTAAACACATTTTCGGGTCTAAAAAGACTTCATTTATCCCTTATAAAACCTTAGAATCAATCCCCACACATGAACATAGTCAAATGGGGTCAAAAACATAAGTTTTGGTAGTTTCAGAAAGCCTCGCGCCGCGAGAAATTCTCTGGAACAAAACTTCTTCGTCCCCGCTGCGTCGCGCCGCGACGTGCCCTACACATCACAATTTTGGTTCTTTTGCCTCTTGTTTTCTACCATTTCCACACTACACTTCTTACAACTTACTAATAACTTAATAATACTTCAAAACACACTAAAACATAATTTCAACAAACATGAGCTTGATTAATCCAACTCTCCATTAAAGGTTTTTGACCCAATTGCCAAACTTTAATCTCGTGCGTTAAGTTGTAAGTTGGAAAGGGGAACAAGATACCCACTTGAGGATATGCACAACCCACAAGTGGGCATCTCACGTGACCACCTCTTCACAAACACAGACTTTGTGTTTTTGGCTCATTGTGTTCTTGTGTGTGTCAAGCTAATCAAGGAGAAGAAATCAATTGAAGACATCAAGCAATCTGATTCTTGCTACCAATTTCTAGTTCCAATCTGCTGTTGATTCTTTCCCAATCCTCTCCATCTTTGTGGTAAGTTCTTATCCTTGTTTCTAAGTTTCATCAAGTTGGGTGTCAATTGGGTTTAATCTGATTTGGACTCAATAAATGTTTATGATGTTACCAATCTGTTCTTAGATGATTTCTAAGTTCAAAGGAATTGAATTCTGTAATTAAAATGATGGTTTGGATGAAATTTGGAAATTAAAGTGTCAAATGGGTCAAAAAGAGGATTTGGGTCCCAATCTCTGAATTGGTTGTTTTGGTATGTAAAGATGTTGTTTTTAAGTTGTTTTGGATGAGTTATTTCACATGTGAACATTAGAAACGGATTGGTAATACTCTAGTTGTGTTTTGGTATGATTTGGATTGGAAAACAGCAGGTTCTGCACGAACCTGCTGTTGTGTATTGAAGGGCACGGGCGTGCCTCTCAAGAACAGACCATACCTTAGGGCGTACCTAGGAGGCACGGCCGTACCTCCCAAGGGTACGTGGCGTGCCTAACCCTAGCGAGCCCGGGGGTACCCTGAAGTCACGGGGTGTACCTAAGACCCAGGTATGGGGCGTACCCGGGGCGTGCCACGTCAGGCACGGGCGTGCCTTGGCAAGGTACGGGCGTGCCCTGCCCCTGGCAGAATCTGTTTCACAAGGTTTTAATAGCTGTAAACCTTGTGTAGGTATTCCAGTTGATCCAGAAGCTTCAGTATCGAATAGTAAAGTATTCTAACTCTAGAGGTGAGTGCCTGATAACATAACAATTAATATATCTATAACATATATTAACAATGAATTGAATTGAATACAATTGATTAAGCATTGGAATATGTTGTTGAAAGGTGGTATACCTTGTAGCATGTATGATAAATGATTATCAGGATATTATACGCACTTGATTAAGTGTGGTTAGTGAAGCATGACGATGCTAGACTTAACATGTTGACACAGTATGATACGCACTTGTTTAAGTGTAGATTGTATAGCATGATGATGCTAGGCTTAACTTATTGATACATAATAGCATGCACTTGATTATGTGTATGTTATGATGATAGATATATACATTATTGCATGCGCGCAATGAAGTAAAGGATGAATGGCATGATGATGCTAGATATTTGATTGATATAAATAATATGCATCTGTTTAGGTGTATGTTATGTGGACATGATTCTGGATTGATTGATTGATGATTCGATTGAATCAAATTATTTGTTTGTGATCGGTACGGATCATTATGGACAAAGCTGTCCTAGACAAAGCTGTCCTACAACGAGAACAAAGCTGTTCTACTTAAGGACAAAGCTGTCCTCATCGGGTATAGCTGAGGCTGTACAACAGAGGAATCTGCGGATTCCAAAACGCAACCGTGGACGCTTAACAGCTCCCCCACCAGAGTGGTTGATGTGTCTGGTACCCCAGTTTGGTGCATTGAGCCGGGTTGATCACCCTGCGAGATATGCTACCTCCTGACTACGTCAGCTCATCGCGAGATGCTAGGATAGAACTATTTGAGCATGATTGATGATATGTGGTATGTTTATATTGATTGCATGCTATCGTGTACTCGCTAGCTATTATAGCTAACAGATACTACTCTCCACATGTGCAGGTGTTCCTTGGGCTGTGAGCTCGGGTGCCTGCGTGTAGTTGCATGTTTTAGGAGGAACACTGTATTTTGTTAACTCTGATATTATGGTTATATTGTAGCAGATAATGGTCGGCCGGTTTAGTAACTGTAACACCAAACCTAGTATGTGGCAATTTTTTAATGTAAAATACTAGCCACTTGTTTTATATTCCGCTGCGTATTTTGAATGAAAATGATAAATAAGTATTTTAAAAAAAGAAAAATTTGGTTCTCGAAATCGCGGTGTTATATTGACCCATATATTGGTCATATATATATATATATATATATATATATATATATATATATATAAATAAAATAAAACCCCAATGTTAATACATTACCTACACATAATTTTACTACTTCCCATCGGAACTTACATATATATATATATATATATATATTTTATAATTTATCAAAAATCCGGGTATTACATTAAATATAATATTATGAAATGTTATAAAGGGTTAATATGATATTTGTAAATTATCATAGACAAATATGATATTAAGATTTAAGAAGGGCATATATGAAATTTCTCTAGAATTTTGATTTAATTTTGACTTTTTAAAACTTAATTTTGATTAAATGAATAGTAAAAATTAAATAATTAAATTTATTTTATTAAATAAAGGGTTATGATCATTTAATAAATTTTATATATGTTAATCTTTTATTTTATTAGAAGATAATAAAATAATATTATTATTATAAAATATATAAGATATTTCAATATATATATATATATATATATTATATTTACTTTTAAAATTATTTGCATGAGTTTTTCAATCTAAAAACGATTAAATCTTTTCACGAATGAAGAAACTATGGTTAATTATACTTTTATAGAACTACTATATGTAGATCCATCCAATCAAATGCATACGATAAGTGCATATAATTCAAACGATAAGTGATAATAAGAATGACTAGATTAAATTTCTTTGTTATACACGTGTTGATTTAAAAAATAATAATTATTAAACATTAATAAAAAAATATTATATAATTATTAAATTCGAATGAAATGAAATTTTTTTAAAAATGATGACAAACAACGTCAAACTTAGACCACGGTGGAAACATCGACACAACGAGTATTATGATACAAATAGACGTGATTGTATTTCTTGTACAAGTCGTTGGTTATTATTGTTACAAGTAAGGGCAGTAAGGTTAAACGTTTATTGGTTATAATTAAAAATATTGAAACGATTATAAAATATTTTAGAATTATAAAATTAAGAAAGTTCGATACACACAATAGAAAATTTTTAATACACACAATATTAGCGATAAATTAAAATTTCGATACACACAATAGAATATTTTTAAGCCCGATACATACAATAACAAAACATGTTAAGTTGGATAAATTTTGGTTAACTAAACTCTAAATTTAATAGCTATAATTATTTAATAAAATTTATTAGTCTTTTATTTATATTAGAAGATAGAAGATTTATATTTAGTGAATAAAAAATTTGAATTGAAGAAACTAAAATTTAAAATAGAGTTTTACCTTTAACCATTTAAAGTCAAAATCAAAATTTAATTTAATCAAATAAATTATTATGATTTAACTTTAACTAAATAAAATATTATGATTTAGTCTATTATTTATATTAAAAGAAAAGATAAAAACCGGTGACTATTAATAAATGATAGGATAGGTGTTACATGATAAGAAGAGAAGAATTGAGGTGGAATAAAAAAGAAAATAATATCTAAGTGATGTGTTTTGACATAAGAGTGACTTTTCAACCGATGAATAGTTGATATATTTTTTTATTATATTCTTATACTTATTTTTCTAGTCAGAAAATTAATATAAATGTTAAAATTAATGGAGGATGTGAAAAAAGGAGTTTGGTTAATTAAAATATATCAAAGTTGTTATATTTTGTTATTGTGTACCAAACTTTAAAAGTTTCTATTGTGTGTATCAAAGTTTTAATTTGTTATTGTATTTATTTTGGTTACATAAAAAAGTAAAAAACTTACAAGTTTAGTACATACAATATAAAGTTTTAATACACACAATAGCGACAAAATAAAAGTTCGATACACAAAATAGAAAATTTTTAAGTCCAATACATATAATAGCAAAACATAACAACTTGGATACATTTTAGTGAACTGAACTAAAAAAACTCCATATGTTATCTTATGGTGAGTAAGAGAATATATCATTTTTCTCAACGAATACAAGTCCTAAAACTCTCATGTTAATCATGTGACCAGGCGACGGAAACACCCTCAAGATGAATCCATCGGCCCTCAAGAAGAGGAAAAAGAAGCAATTAAGCAAACATCAAAAGTCTATTAATACCTAGACTTTACAAAAAAGTGTTTAAGTTGTTTCTCATCTTTCCATTTTGAAAGCAAATGATTAAGTGGTCATAGATAAGAACGTATGAGTTAAGAGTATGGATGAAAATGGATTAGATAATATCATTTTAACAATACATATCTATTAATTTGTTTTTCATCATCCATATCTATATTTATATCGACTTAAAATTTGTTCATCGGTCCATATCCATATCCATCAGACGTAGATAGATATGCGGTGGTTGTCATAATAAATAACTCTTTATGAAATGCCATAGATTTAGTGATTTGCATATTTTATGATTTTTGTTGACTTAAAAATAGTTTTTTATAAAATATATTAAATCATGATATAATACATAATATAGCTACAATCAAAGCGAAAACATAATTTGTAATGATATAATATTATAAATTTGAATGAATATATATATATATAGGCAAAAGTTCAAACGAGAACTATTTTTCGTACGAGAACCGCGAGAACCAATCTTAGCCATCCAATTCTGTAACATCCTGAGATTCGGCCTAGTAGATACGCAGGCGTTGGTAAGTTAATATGTGTCTTATTAATTGGTAAATTTGATTAATTGTTTGATTAAGTAATTATTTAAATACTTAATTAATTGATTCTGTGTTGGTTTATATATGTATATATATAAACATATTTGCATGTGTGTGCATGTAACTTGAATTAGAGGAGTGGCACCTCCTGCTTGATTATTAATTAGATGTATATGTGGGTAATTGAGTAATCGTTTCTTCACTTTGAAGATTGTTATGTGTGTGAACTTTGTGTGAAAAGCAAGAGCAAAACAAGAAGAGCAAAACAATCGGATTCTTGCTGTTGTGAATTCGGGAATTCAAAGTTGAAGGTTTGTTGATTCTTGTTAACATGCTATGCTTCTTGAAACATGATCAGCATGCTACGGTTTTAACATGTTGGGTTTTGTTATGAACACCAAGTTAGGAACATGATAGAAACCTTTGTTGGTGGGTTTTGTAATTTCGAAAAATAGATAAAAGAATAATTATTGAGAAATGATAACTATATTGGATTATGATATATATTGGGTATTTATGGGCTTGAATAAAGTAAAGTGTTTAATGGACCAGTTCTATATATATGTTATTGGGCTAGACATGTGTGTAATATTGAATTTATGTTCTTTGGGCCCAATCATGGCGAAAATGGGCTTAGGCCTTTTAGAAGGCATATATATAATAAAATAGGGCACAGCCTCCAACACCCTTCAAAACACTGTTGCATTGAGTAAGAAAAACCAGTGTGTGTTGTGTGTGTGCAAACCCACGAAAAGAAGAAGAAGGAGGATTCTAGAATCAGCTGGGAACTTGAAGAATTGGTGAAAGAATCATCAGGTAATGTTTCTTACCTCACTATGATACTGTAGGTATCAATTTTATTATGTTTGGATGGTGCTAGCATGAGTTATAATCTGGGTTTCTTGGGGTTTTGGGTTTATGAAGAACAAGAGAAAGAAATTCAAGATATAGGCTCCAATACTTGATAAAATATAGTTGAATCTTGAAAGAAGTGTTTAAATGAATGGAGAAATGCTTTGAAACAAAAATAAAATTATTTCGTTAGGTTTTGAAAGAGTTTGATTTTGACTATGGAGTCTGGGTTTTTGAAAAATGATGAACTGATGAAGAAGATAAGCATCATGCGACCTTCAGATGCGTCATGCGACTTTCATGTCAGCATGTATAAAGTTCCATGCGACTTTTGGAACTGAGTCATGCGACTCTTAGTATTGTCTCTTGCGACTTTCATGTGAACACTCTCATGCGACTTTCAGTTGACACGAAATGGCTTCATGCGACTTTAAAAGATGTTCATGCGACTTATGTGGTTCATACGACTTTCAATTGTAGACGCCATGCGACTTTCGCATGGGGGCACCATGCGACTGTCGCATGGGGTGTCCAGTTAACTTATGCGTTTTCATTTGACTCTCTGATGTGCTAGTGCATGCTCATGCGACTCTTTGTAATTTCATGCGACTTATATGAAAAAGGTGTCATGCGACTTTTGTAAGAAACACCCCATGCGACTGTCGCATGGGGCACAATGCTAGTATTCATGCGACTTTTATGTACCAGGGCTACTTCCATGCGACTTACACTTATATTCATGCAACTTATGCATTTGATATGAAATCCGACAGCTTGTTGAAATCCGATAGTTTCCATATATGAGTTGGAAATCCGATGGTATGCATATATGAACTGAAATCCGATAGTTAAGTTGAAATCCGACAGTCAACCCGGATTTGTGAAATCCGATACTTTTACACTCGACGCGACGCGTCAGTTTGATGGACGCGACGCGTCCCCGACTTAATGGACTTTAATGCTTTTCTTATTGTACATTCCATGTGAAACCCGAATGTATTATGGGGATAAATGAACGAGGGATTCGTACACTGTATTGATTTATTAGACCTATTGTAGGTGACAGATGATTGGCAAGTAACTACAAGTGCACTAGTAAGCTAAGATTGAAAAACTAAGATTGCCGACAGGTGAGTATTCTTACTTACCATCCAAACCTTATGGTGTATGTGTTTAATGTGCTACATGCTATATGAATGATGAATTGATGAAATGGTGAAATAATGACTGATGAATTGATGAACTAAAGATGTGTTATGCTATGTTATGATTAGACCATTCACTTCGGTGACGGGAAAGATGAGACCGTTCACTTCAGTGACGGGAATGATGAGACCATTCACTTCGGTGACGGGAAGGATTAGACCGTTCACTCCGGTGACGGGAATGATGAGATAGTTCACTACGATGACGGGAATGTTGGGACCGCCTACTACGGTAGCGGGAATGAAAGATGTAACACGAATGTGAAACAGATGAGTTGATGCCTTATGGTTGGTAGTAAGTAAGTGTACTTGCTAAGCTTCGTGCTTACGGTTGTTGTTTAACCTTCTTTTCAGGTGGTGGCCACAGAGGGGCTCTAGCACGCGGTTGATAGCTCATACTCCACAAGCTTCCGCAATGTTCAAACTATTTTGTGTTTTATGATGTATTCCAAACAATTACATTCAAGTTCTACAGGTTATCACCCGGGGTTATAATTAACATATACAATGTTTTATTTGTGGTGAATTTTTTAATCGTACTCTTGGTTTAATTGTTTAAAAAAAATTGGGACGTTACAACTTGGTATCAGAGCCTTGGCTTACGGGATTCGAATGCATTTCCGCGTGTTTGAACTTAAACCTTGGTTCGTAAAGGATTTTAAACAAAGTTTTTGAAACTTTTCCAAGTGATAAATGTTACGATGAGCTATCAGCTGGAGCTAGTCCGAGTGGTCACACGCGAGTACAAGGTATGAGTTTATGATATGATGATCATGATTAACTGATATGTTGAAATTATGATATACTAACTATGATGACCGAGACTTTGCAATTTAATTGCTCTAGTAGAATCAGAATAGAATGACATGATAATGCTTACATGATAACTGATTATATGCTCGATGAGATGATTGATACATGGCCCAAGCCAGTGAATCGGGATTCCTAGTGGTAATGACCAGATCCAATACGTGTAGCGTGTTTGTAATAATAGGGCCCATATTATTATTTGCACACAACACTTATTGAAACATGTCAAAATCCGGGGAATCCTGTGAATCCGGTGAGGGGTACTTGTAGGGATAAGATGCCTATAGCTAGGGTGCCTTAGAATGACTAGGGCTGCCTGATAGCTGTACTTATGACATGAAATACGTGAAATGTGAACTGATATATTGATGAAGACTGTGTGGCAATGCCGCCTGTTAATTAAGTGCATTGTCTATACATCCAGTATGGTGACTACAAGATATCGTTTTGTGATACCAACGGGTCTTGAGAACCCACCTGATGGAGAAAATGCCAGTGTGAAGGGAGAGAGTGACCCCCGTGCACAACCGATCTTGAATCAAACTGAGAATGTGAATCCGGAAAACCTTGTACCAGAAAATGTGATGAATGACGAAGAGTATGAGAATGAGGCGATGACTGAGTTGGTGACTACTGTGGTTACCAACACACTGAAGGAACTACCGCCCAAGATCGTGGAGGATCTGAAACGGGATATGGGCACAATGATTGATCAAAAGTTGGGAGCCCTATGGGCTGCAAAAGAGGCTACCGCGGCTGTTGTGGTCGCTCAACCGGTAGCACAAGCTACGAATCAAGTGATCCCCGGAGGAACTTTCCGGGATTTCTCGCCGTGTCAGCCGCCTGTTTTTGACGGAGTACTGGACCCGGTGCGGAGCACCCGATGGGTCTCCACGATCGAAGGAGCTTTCTTTACCAGCTGCTGTGCTGAGGAATCAAAAGTTTGGTTTGCTTCTAACTTCCTTAGGGGAGCAGCCAAAGATTGGTGGAACTTGCTGAGAAGAATGAAAGGCGAAGCTATTGCCGGACTGAGGTGAGATGAATTCACGAAATTGTTCTTTGAGGAGTATGCTCCAAAGGTTGAGGTGGAGCGAGTGATGGATGAGTTCATAAAACTCAAGCAGACGACTGAGACGGTTAATCAGATAACCGCAACATTCAAGGAAAAACTGTTGTACTGTCCGGATTATGCGAATTATGAGAGACTGCAGATACACAGGTATACGCAAATGCTGAGAGAGGATATTTGTAACACCGCTTCTGATTTCAGATACTTTAATGACAATTCAGGATTTTAGCAGCGGAATTTTTTTTCTTTTAAACACCATTAGCTGTTATTCACATTAACATTACTTTCAAAACATCATTGGTGTTACCAAGTACAGGAACCGACCATTGTATCATATTACATTACATCATCTATTTACAAGTGTTCCACCCACAAGGGGCATTGTACAACAAAAGTTCTCCGCCTCACAGGACATCTAATCTTTACTTGAAAAGGTAAACATAGCATCATTAGCTACACTAGCTAGTGAGTACATACAATCATAAGTACCAATACAGTAAGTCATGCGTCGTATCATAAACAATCATTGCTAGCTTAGCACATAGTGGTGTGCTGACAAGATCAGTAAGAGTCGTGTCTTGCAGGGTAATCAATCCCGCTCAACAACTCAGACCGGGGAATCAGACACGACCAATCCGCGCTGGTGGGGGAGCATAAAGCAGTCCACCAAGCAACGTTCACAGAGCAAGAGGCTCCACAGGTAATCCAAGTACAACCGGCTGATTACCACTCACGTTAAGGCACGGCGGTTCTGCAGAACCTATGATCCAGGATGCCTCCTAAATCTCCCTGAAATCCCGAGGGATCCAGTTACAACCGATTGACTTTAACCATGCGTCAGATAGTCTGCAGACAGTTCACAAACACATATACGTACATTTGATCCCATAGGGATCCATTATCCTACATAGAACATCTTACAGTCATTATTCATGCATAGCACCATATATTAACTAAGTGGTTCCAATCTGGATCCACTGGCATGCACCTGACATAAATTCTACATCATGCAAGTCATACACTTACCTCTTCGAGCGTACCTGCAAAAGCAAGTTAGTCATACATAATACATTCACATAGTCATCTAACAGGCAAGCCTTACTCTACTGAGTCTCATGATCGCAGGCACTCACTTGAGCTGTTTACTAGACACAGGTATTAGATTTTGACTCCACAAATACAACAGGTTCACCTAGCATATCATTCTTACATTAGTCATTCACATGTGCACACCATGCTTACAAAATAAACATTTATCTTTAGACAATACAAATCCGCCAGAACTGTCGGATTTGGGGAAATCCGATGGTCCTGTCGGATTCATAAAATCCGACACCTATGCTTCATAAATTCCGATACTCAACAATCGGATTCCAACACTTAGAAATCCCACCATGTATACAGAACCCTACACTTGCGGATTCCGATACATAAAAGGAAATCCGAGACATGGAAATCCGAAGCTTTCAATGAAATCCGATACTATCGGATTCCGACACTTAGAATCCGAAACCAAGGAAATCCAACAACTTGCGGATTCCATACTTAAGAGGACTACAAAATATGAAACCCGACAGAGTTGCGGAATCCGACACTTCTATCGGATTCCGACAATTCCTTCGGTTTCCAATATATGCGGATTCCGATAACTTCATCAAGGAATCCGACAACTTCATCATTTTGAATCCCGACCACTTCAAGGGTCATCTTAACAACTTTATATTCGTTGGTTTTAAACCCAGATCATGTTAGAACATCATATCACCATCATCTAATCATCATAAGCACATGAAATCCCAACAAGAACACCATAAATACCAAAACCCACTTTAAAGTAAGCTTTAGCATGTTCTTCATGGTGCTCATGCATGGATTCATGATTCTTAACATGTTACACACGATTCTAATCTTCTAAACCTATCTAAATCATATGGCTCACCTTCGAGATCAACGATCGACTGTTTCTTATTCTTCTTTAGAAATTCGAGAGAGCGAGAGAGAAAAGGAGACCAGAGAAAGTGTGTTTGTGTTTTCTTCTTTGACTTCTAAAGTCAACAAGGCACATGCACACTTACATATATATCTTCTAATACACCAGAGGTGGTTGCCTCTTAATTCACTATAGGTTTTCCTTCTAATTAATTATATACCTATATACACTTAGCATACATGCATACGTACATACATATAAACACATAGACACACATAACTTGCATTTATTAACTTCACTTAGTCATGTACATACAATAATTAATTCCTATTACATCAATTACGTATACTCACGTACTAATTACGACTAGCCCCAAGTTGAGGATGTTACAAATCTACCCCCTTAAGAAGGTTCCGTCCTCATAATCTACTCAGTGATAAACAGGCGAGTGTACCTTGTCTTCATCTCGTTCTCAACTTCCCACGTGAGGTTTGGACCTAGGTTGTGCTTCCACTTCACAAGGACTAGTTTGATCATTTTCTTGTGCAATTTCTTGACCTTCGTGTCAAGAATCTCTACAGGTTCTTCAACTAGTCGCTTAGAAGAGTCAACTTTCAGTTCCTGCAAAGGAATAATCTGTTCTTCTTCAACGTGGCACTTGCGTAAGTAGCACACGTTAAAGGTGTCATGTATTCCAGCTAACTCAGGCGGCAGCTCTAGAGTTACCGTCTGATCATTCACTTTACGTACAATCTTGAATGGACCAATGAAACGTGGACTTAGCTTCCCCTTGCGCCCGAAACGAATGACGCCTTTCCAAGGAGAAACCTTTAAGAACACGCGATCACCGACTTCAAATGCCGCGAGACGACACTTTAGATCCGCGTACATCTTTTGTCGATCCCGAGCTGCTTTTAGCTTTTCAAGAGCCACATTCACTTTGTCAGAAGTTATCTGGACAATCTCAGGTCCAGCGAACTGCTTCTCACCAGGCTCCAACCAATAGGTCGGAGTGCGACATCGTCTTCCGTAAAGCATCTCGTATGGTGGCATTACAATGCTGGAATGATATGAATTGTTATAAGCAAATTCAATCAATGGGAGATGAGAATCCCATGATCCACCAAATTCGAGTACACAGGCACGAAGCTATCTTCTAACGTCTGGATCGTACGTTCAGATTGGCCATCAGTCTGCGGATGATAGGCAGTGCTCAAACGAACATGAGTGCTAAGTTCGTGTTGCAGACTCTGCCAAAAATTTGAGACAAACCGAGAGTCACTCATCAGATACAATTGAACATGGAAGACCGTGACGTGACACTATCTCATCGATATACAACTGGCCTAAACGGGTCAGCGAAGCAGACTCATTCATTGCCAAGAAATGAACACTTTTCGTTAGTCAATCAACGATAACCCAGATCATGTCGTGCCCTCTGGACGTCCTCGGTAACTTCGTCATGAAATCCATCGTGATATTATCCCATTTCCACTCCGAAATATCCAACTGTTGTAGATTACCATAAGGTCTCTAGTGCTCCGTCTTCACTTGCACGCAGATCTGACATCTCTCCACAAATGAAGTGATGTCTTTTTTCAGAGTTGGCCACCAGTATAGCATCTTCAGGTCATGGTACATCTTCGTAATTCCCGGATGGACAGATAGTTTGGACTAATGGGCCTCCTGCAGAATCAGCTCACGGTTACCTCCAACAGAAGGTACCCAAATCCTGGATTGAAAAGTCTTCAACCCACGATTATCTTCAGTAAGATGATCCTTCAACTTCTTCATCGTCTCAGTCTTGAGATTTTCTTCTTGCAATGCAGTCTGTTGAGCTTCCTTCAGTTTAGAAATCAAGTTTGATACAATCGTGATCCTCATAAACTTAGCTTCTGCTGCTGGTCCTTTACGGCTTAAAGCGTCCGCTACAACATTGGCCTTGCCAGGATGGTAACGGATCTCACAATCGTAGTCTTTTATTAACTCCAACCAACGGCGTTGCTGCGTGTTGAGTTCTTTCTGAGAAAAGACATACTGAAGACTTTTGTGATCTGTGCAAATCACACACTTTGTACCATAAAGGTAATGCCTCCACAGCTTCAATGCAAACACAACAGCAGCAAGCTCCAGATCATGGGTTGGGTAGTTCCGTTCGTGTGATTTCAACTGCCTAGAAACGTAGGAAATCACTCTATCATGTTGCATCAGGACGCAACCCAAACCCGCGTACGACGTATCACAATATACCGTGAAGTCCTCCGAACCCTCAGGTAGAGTAAGGATTGGAGCTTCACACAATAATCGCTTCAGGGTCTGAAAAGCTTCTTCTTGAGCTTCCGACCAGATAAAAGCAACATCCTTGCAAGTTAGTTTGGTCAATGGACCCGCAAGCTTCGAGAAATCGTGGATAAACCGCCGATAGTAGCCAGCCAAGCCAAGGAAGCTTTTAATTTCGGAAGGAGTCCGAGGAACCCCCCAATTCATCACAGTCTTCACCTTAGCTGGATCTACCTTGACACCATCTTGACATATAACATGGCCCAGGAAATGAACTTCCCTAAGCCATAATTCACATTTGGACAGTTTGGCATACAATTATTCTCGCTTTAGAGTCTGGAGAACCTGTCGAAGATGAAGCTCGTGATCAGCTTCCGTCTTCGAGTAAACAAGAATGTAATCAATAAACACAATCACGGATCTGTCAAGAAACGGACGACAAACCCGATTCATCAGATCCATGAAGACGGAAGGGGCATTGGTTAAGCCGAACGGCATAACAAGAAACTTGTAATGACCATAACGAGTTCGGAATGCATTTTTCGGAACATCTTCTTCATGAACTCGTACTTGGTGATACCCTAACCGGAAATCAATCTTAGAGAAGCATGTAGCTCCCAACAACTAATCAAAAAGATCATCTATACGAGGAAGCGGATACTTATTCTTTACAGTTCGCTTGTTAAGCTCCCTATAATCTATGCACATTAACATTGTCCTGTCCTTCTTCTTCACAAATAACATAGGAGCTCCCCACGGTGAGGAACTCGAACGGATAAAACCTTTGTCTAGAAACTTTTGAATTTGAGTCATCATCTCTCTTACTTCAGAAGGAGCAAGACGATATGGAGAACGAGCCATAGGTGTAGCTCCTAGAATAAGCTCAATCTTAAATTCAACATCACGAATCGGAGGCAAACCAGGAAGTTATTCAGGGATTACCTCAGGGTAGTCAGTTACCACCCGAATATCACGAACTGGTCGTTTCTCCATCGTAGCATCAATAACATATGCCAGATAAGAGTCACAACCTTTGGCAATCGACTTCTGAGCTTTAATCATGGAGATAATAGGAATATCAGAATTCCGTCGTTCTCCACGTGCAACAACATAAGATCCATCAGAAAGAGGGATCTTGATCATTTTTTTGGAACAGATAATCTCAGCATCACGCTTGTTGAGCCAATCCATCCCGATCACGACATCAAAGCCTGCAATAGGCATAATAAAGAAAGAAATAGGGATACTACTCCCGTCAATGTAAATCACAGCTATAAGGACTTTCTCTGTGACAGAGACTACTTCGCCGTCAGCGACCTCTACTCTGAGCGGCTCAGTCAATGGGACAACAGGTAATTGCAATCTTTTACGACACACCACAGATACAAAGGAGTAGGTAGCTGCAGAGTCAAATAAAATACTAGCAGGGATATAATTAATAAGAAAAGTACCCGTGATGACATCCCCTGCTACTTTGGCCTCGTCGGCGGTCATCTGAAAAGCCCTGCCTTTTGCGCGGGGCGCCTCATCTCTTTTCGGGCCTCGAGAAGAAGAAGACCCCTTTGCTCAAGTGCTTTGTCTTTCTGGGCAGTCAGTCAGCTTGTGCCCGAGCTTGTGGCACCGGTAACATACATCTTCTTTGAAACCACACTCTGTTGTAGCGTGGCCCTTCTGCCCACACCTCCAATAATGTCTGGTAGAGTTAGAACACTCACCGGAGTGATAAGTTCGGCATTGAGAATGTAAACCCCGAAATTTTATGATGTCATTTATAATAGTTAGAAAAGTAATGATATCAACTTGATGTTATTTAATCACAAGGTATAATTAAAAATGCACATGTTACCATTTAATAAAGCCCTGAATGGTAGTAATGGCTAATCTTATAAGTTAGGTATTGTATGTGCAATGGATGAAATTTTAAGGGTTTATGTTGCAAATTGTAGAGAAATGGGAGGAGTAGAAGTGTTTATTGTGTGTGTATGTGTATAAAATTGGTCAATTGAGAGTCAAACTCTCATTTTGGGCATATGAATCGTGAGATAAGAGAGGGAGAGAAGGTTCTAGAAAGGGTAAGAAGAAGAGAGAAGAATCAAAGGAAAAAAATGGTGGTTCTTGTGTTTAGAGTCAAGAACTTGGTGTTTAAGATTCATTCTCTCCATCTATGGCTTTGATTTGAGCAAAGAAGGTTAACTATCCAAGTGGGTGTTGGAATCAAGTAAGTTACAACTTGAATTTGTGTTTAATTTGAGTCATGCAAGTTGTATTTGATGAATTTTTGTTGAAAGGGTTGAAAAATGGGTCAATTTTTGGGTTGATCTTTGGGGTAAGGATCTTGGTAATGAATGATGTTAAGAGTGATGATGTCTCATGTAATGAAGTAGTTTTAGTAGAATTATAAGTCTTTGGTTTGGAATCTTATAGTTTGATGTTGAGAAAATTGAAGAAATTGGAACTTGCAGCAAGAAAAACAAAGAAGAGAAACCTGTGCAGGCCTGTCGCGGCGCGACAAATTGAGTGTCGCGGCGCGACGCAGTGTAGACGAAGAAGTTTATTTTCAAGAGATTTTCTCGCGGTGCGAGCTCCCTTCTTCCCGGCGCGAGGCACCCTGAAACTAAAAAAAACTCATGTTTTGACCCCATTTTTCTATGTACTTGTTCGAGGATTGATTCTAAGGTTTTATAAGGGATAAATGGAGTCTTTTTAGACCTGAAATGGTGTCTAAGTCTATAATTGAGTTTAGAAACCTTGTTTTTGGTTAAATTATGTTAGTTAACCTTATGTTTTGTGATCATAGGTTTATGATCTCGTGTTTGAGCCTTGGTTTGGATGGGGTGGTGATCCTCATCACACCCTCAGGTGAGTACACCCTGCGGATACCCAAAATTGTTAAAGTTTTCAAGTCATCACTTATGTGTTTTGATTGTTTGGCAATTGTTTGATTAATCTTGATGAATTAAAGGATGTGGAATATGAATTGTTTTATATTGTGATCTATATGATTAGCAAACGCTTTGTGAAGCCTTTTGAGTTCAAAGCTTATGTAGACTGTGAAATCATCATCTGATGGGTTTTAAAGGATGGTTTTCAAAATGGGACCATTGCTCCATGTTGGAGATGGTCTGTGTTTAAATTGTGATTTTATTAATGGTTTTGAAACACGATACTCCATGATGGAGTGGACTTTGATTTTGAAACAAAAGACATGGTTTTGAGTTAAAGAAATTCGAGTTTTCACCTTGCGAGTCTTTTGGGCATTGAGATGCCAACTGTGAAATGTTTTGAGATAATGGTTTTCAAATAGGACCATTGCTCCATTTTGGAGATGGTCTATGTTAAAGTGTGTTTTTACATAATGGTTTTGAAACCTGAAACTCCATGTTGGAGTGAACCTTTATTTTGGAAACAACAAACCTGTTTTTGATTATTGAGAGATATGTTTATACTAAAGATGATTTTGTGCATTGAGATGTCAATTGTGGATTTGATTATTGAGCATTTATGCTCAAGAGATACAATTGAGACACTTAAGTGATTATTGATAAATTTTATTGTAACGACCGAAATTTTAAGAAAATATTGTAATATTATTTTATGGAGAAATAAATAATATTATATGGAGTTTATTTAATTATAATGACAATTAAGGAGCATTATTGTTAGTTAAATAAAATACTAAAGTTGGAAAAGAAAAGACAAGAAAAGTTGGAAAAGAAAAGAAAAAAAAATCGGGTTTCTTATGGATCGTGGCGCGACGGGTCGAAGTGTCGCGGCGCGGCGTGACGCGTAGCTGGTGTCAGACCTTGCTTGTCTCAGCCGGCTTTCGTGTGTCAGAAGAAATTGGTACAGATGTCAGATTTGCATGTCGCACGATTGGGCGTTTTGGAGGCGGTCGCGGCACGACGCATGTTCCAGCCTCTATAAATACGGGTTTTTGGCAGCCATTTCCACACACAAACTTTGAGAGTCGTTACTCTGCCAAATTTATGAGTTTTCTCAAGATTCTTGAGCCTACAATAGTGTTTCGTTCATGAGCGTATCTTTAGTTACGGGAGTTCGGAGAAACCGTCAAGAGCGTAGTTTTAACCGTAGTTTCGCGTGGGTGAACCCGAAAGGTACATTTCTCTAATCTTATGATTCCATTTCGGTTATTTGGTGTTTTGGACCGCATGCATGTCGCTTATATGCACTTTTATGAAGTTTCTAAGCTCGTGACGTGTAAATCTTTAATCGGGGTTTATTCGTTGCCGTGTTTTGGTGTTTTGGGCAAGATCCGACTTGTTTAAGATTATGAGATCGTGTTTCTCATGTAGTAACCTTCGTAGGTTGTTCGCGGTGTTTCGGTTTGCGGTTTGGTTGATTCGTGAGCGTTGTTTGTCGTTTTAAGATCGTACGTTTCATTGTTTAGACTAAGGTGAGTTCAGTTGTTTTACAAAACCGAGCATATAGACAAAATCTGTTTTGATAATATTAACGGTTTTTAAGACGATATATCTATATATATATATGATGTTTGTGATAGATTAACGATTGATTGCTATGCATGCTCCTTTAATAACGATGAAATACGATTGACTTATACAATGTTTGCGACGCATGCATATATACCTATAGATACATGTTCTGATGTTAAGATTGATATGATGATATGGGAAGGGGTAGTTATACTCAGAGATGTAAAGATGATGCCTAGTAGGAATATTGTGCCTGCTAAGGATATGCTAGCCAAGTGAAGATTAGTTGCCGGGTTTCTAGATAACTTTGGCAACACATGGTGTACTTGTACACTGGAGTGATGTATTGACCACAGAGATGGGTCATGTGCAAACATCACGAGGGTGAAAGGAGGGTCCATCGGTAATTGGGACACCATTTGTACTTTCACCTAAATGACTTAGTCGGAGTAACTATAGCGGACGGATCTTAGAAGTGTGTGTACAAGTGGGAGTCGCGCCCTACATTGTACCATACTTGCTCGACACGCTTAGTGAACTTGTACCAAATGCGGACGGACCTAGAACCTAGCAGTTGCAGGGCACGCATATGGTATTATCGCGGACGGACCTTGGGACCCTAGTGGTTGCCGGGCACGCACTTGGAATTTGGGGTAGTGATGATAGCAAAGCAAAAGATAGACCCCAATAAGATGATTTAAGATGTATATGATGTTAATGAAGTTAAAGGATGATTATGATGGTTTAAAGGATGTTATATGATTGTTTTATGATGATACTTGACCAGGTGGGGATTTATGATGCTATGTGGGTGGGTCAAGTTATGGTTTGGGATTTAATACCTTAACCTAAATATGTTGCGAATGTTTTTAAATGATGATTTTGAAATGTTAACTAAGCTGACTCACGAGGCGAAAGCTGACACTTATTTCTTTGAAATGCGTCTTGTGCTCGTGCAGGTTGCTTAGGTGCGTGGCCTTGTGAGACAGGGGCTTATGGGTAGTTTTCGTTTGTTATGATGATACTCAGTATCAACTTGTGGTTGTGTAATGAACAAGTTAAAACAATGATGTGTTTGAGACGTAACGGTGGTTTTGTTTAATGAATGTTTAAAATGGTTTATCTGTTTTAATCAATATGATGTTTAAAAAAAAAGTCTTCCGTTGCGATGAATCTGATTGAGTAGAAAAAGTTTTTTGTAAATTTCAATTTATGGAAACCATGGCTATGATTATATGACCCTTTGGGGTATGTGATTATGTGACCCTTCGGGGTATGTGCTTATGTGACCCTTTGGGGTATGTACTTTGGTCCGGACCACTGTGTGATATGAACTCTGTACCATAGGGTTCCTAGCCATTGAGACGTGCACAGAGGTTCATGTGGCTTCGGTAATTGAGGAACCGCGATGTACGGGTGGTTGAGAAATCGGTGGAGAGAGTGGAGGGCTATGTCAGTAGCCATCATGACCATGTGGGTTTACTGGGCTGACGAGCCACCGAACCCGGGGCAACACGTGTGGATTTGGTGAACTCTAGATAACCGTTGTATGGTGGACTGCTTTGTGCACCCCCTACCTTGACGGGGTGATGTGGTTATCCCCCATGTGGGCACGTGTTGACCGTGGCTAGCTACCACGTGGATAGATTGTGGCCCAATGGACAGACCCGCATCCTTATGTGCTATTATGTATGAGTTTGTAAGTATATTGATTGCCAAACTTGTGTTTTCAAGGAGAAAAATGATGACTTGGTTTTGTAAGGACAAATGATTTTTGGTTGTACTTACTAGCTATGTTTATAGCTAACCCAGTGTATTAAAATGTTTTGTATCCGCAGGATGTCTAGATGCTTTGGTGAGGGGGTAGCTGCCTTGGGCAAAGTCTTGTTTTGGTTACTTTACCGGTAATCTTGGATTTCCTATTCTGCTGTTTATGGTCGTGAGATTGACTATGGTAACACCAAAGGTTTTGGGCTGTATTGTATGATACATTTTAATGTTTAAAATAGTATGGTATTTTGTTGTAATTCTTTAAAGAAATCATCATGCTTCTGCAGTAAGTTACGAGGATTCGTATAAATTATGTTTTAAATTGAGTTTTGAAAATTTTAAATTTGGACTGAAAATCAGGGTGTTACAGAAAACACCAAGGAGAATTAGGCCTCGGTTTATTGGAGGAATCAGTCTTCCTGCCTGCAGAGGATTGTCCTTTGGAAGGATCCGATTTATCAGACGGATTGAATTTCCTCGTTGACCCTGCACCGGCATATTCGCCCTTGTAGTACAATCGGTCACCTTCTAACTGTCGGGCTATGTCAAAAGCCCGATCCAGTTCAACAGCAGCCCTCACATGTGGGCGAAATTCCAGTGGCAGAGTTGCTACAAACCGCCTTATCTTGGTGGTCTCGTCTAGGATCAGATGAGGAACAAACCGCATCTTATCAGTGAACGCGGTTATGTGTTCTTCGATTGGCGTATCCCCTTTTTTGAGACCATTGAAATCCCTCTCGATTCGTTCCAGATCATAGTCGGTGCAATACTTCTTCAGCACCTTCTCAAAAAACTGCTCCCAGGTGAGAGCACTCAGTACTTCTTTCCGAACTGACGCTTTTACCGTATTCCACTAGAAGATGGCACGGCCCTTTAACATACGTATTGCGTATTTCATGCAATACTCCGGTTCGCATTCACACGATTCAAACACTTGCTCCATCGCCCGGAGCCATTGGATAGTAACAGTGGGGTTATCACTCCCCTGTAATGTCGAAGGATTGCAAGTTAAGAACTTCTTGTATGAACAAGTCTTGCGGGGCTTGTTCAACGTAGCTTGCAATAAGAGCTCCTTTGTCACTCGAAGCTCTTCCTCCAACCACCTAATAATTGCAGCCTGATCTAGCTTAGGTCTGCCTTCTCCAGCATTGTGCTGAGATCTCTGATCCTCAGCCTGATGAGGCATATGAGAAGCCTCATCTTCTAATTCTTTAATGGCTTGTTCTGTGTGGCCACGTTCGGTAGACATCTTCTCTAGATTTCTATATGACAGAGAAAGAGCAGTTAATACTCAATCTCACTGACTTAACTTACTAACAAGTCATCATATACTACTAGCATACATATAACTCTCACTCAATCCCCCCTATAGGACCACTTCTTTATGGTCGGGCCCGAGCTTGAGATCGAATACTCTTTCAAGTACCCAATTCACTCAAACTTAGGCTCTGATACCTAGTTGTAACACCGCTTCTGATTTCAGATACTTTAATGACAATGCAAGATTTTAGCAGCGGAAATTTTTTTCTTTTAAACAACATTAGTTGTTATTCACATTAACATTACTTTCAAAACATCATTGGTGTCACCAAGTACATGAACCGACCATTGTATCATATTACATTACATCATCTATTTACAAGTGTTCCACCCACAAGGGGCATTGTACAACAAAAGTTCCCCGCATCACAGGACATCTAATCTTTACCTGAAAAGGGAAACATAGCATCATTAGCTACACTAGCTAGTGAGTACATACAATCATAAGTACCAATACAGTAAGTCATGCGTCGTTACATAAACAATCATTGCTAGTTTAGAACATAGCGGTGTGCTGACAAGATTAGTAAGAGTCGTGTCTTGCAGGGTAATCAATCCCACTCAACAACTCAGACCGGGGAATCAGACACGACCAATCCACGCTGGTGGGGGAGCATAAAGCAGTCCACCAAGCACCGTTCACAGAGCCAGAGGCTCCACAGGTAATCCGGCTACAACTGGTTGATTACCACTCATGTTAAGGCACGACAGTTCTGCAGAACCTATGATCCAGGATGCCTCCTGAATCTCCGTGAAATCCCGAGGGATCCAGTTACAACCGACTGACCTTAACCATGCGTCAGATAGTCTGCAGACAGTTCACAAACACATATACGTACATTTGACCCCACAGGGATCCATTATCCTACATATAACATCTTACAGTCATTATTCATGCATAGCATCATATATTAACTAAGTGGTTCCAATCTGGACCCAGTGGCATGCACCTAACATAAATTATACATCATGCAAGTCATACACTTACCTCCTCGAGCGTACCTGCAAAAGCAAGTTAGTCATACATAATACATTCACATAGTCATCTAACAGGCAAGCCTTACTCTACCGAGTCTCATGATCGCAGGCACTCACCTGAGCTGTTTACTAGACACAGGTATTAGATTTTGACTCCACAAATACAACAGATTCACCTAGCATATACTTCTTACATTAGTCATTCACATGTGCACACCATGCTTACAAAATAAACATTTATCTTTAGACAATAGAAATCCGCCAGAACTGTCGGATTTGGGGAAATCCGATGGTCCTGTCGGATTCATAAAATCCGACACCTATGCTTCATAAATTCCGATACTCAACAATCGGATTCCAACACTTAGAAATCCCACCATGTACACAGAACCCTACACTTGCGGATTCCGATACATAAAAGGAAATCCGAGACATGGAAATCCGATGCTTTCAATGAAATCCGATACCATTGGATTTCGACACTTAGAATCCGAAACCAAGGAAATCCGACAACTTGCGGATTCCATACTTAAAAGGACTATAAAATATGAAACCCGACAGAGTTGCGGAATCCGACACTTCTATCGGATTCCGACAATTCCTTCGGTTTCCAATATATGCGGATTCCGATAACTTCATCAAGGAATCCGACAACTTCATCATTTTGAATCCCGACCACTTCAAGGGTCATCTTAACAAATTTATATTCGTTGGTTTTAAACCCAGATCATGTTATAACATCATATCACCATCATCTAATCATCATAAGCACATGAAATCCCAACAAGAACACCATAAATACCAAAACCCACTTTAAAGTAAGCTTTAGCATGTTCTTCATGGTGTTCATGCATGGATTCATGATTCTTAACATGTTACACACGATTCTAATCTTCTAAACCCATCTAAATCATATGGCTCACCTTCGAGATCAACGATCGACTGTTTCTTATTCTTCTTTAGAAATCCGAGAGAGCGAGAGAGAAAAGGAGACCAAAGAAAGTGTTTGTGTTTTCTTCTTTGACTTGTAAAGTCAACAAGGCACATGGACACTTACATATATATCTTCTAATACACCAGAGGCGGTTTCCTCTTACTTCACTATAGGTTTTCCTTCTAATTAATTATATATATATATATATATATACACTTAGCATACATGCATGCGTACATACATATAAACACATAAACACACATAACTTGCATTTATTAACTTAACTTAATCATGTACATACAATAATTTATTCCTATTACATCAATTACGTATACTCACGTACTAATTACAACTAGGCCCAAGTTGAGGATGTTACAATATTCAAGAGTTTGTGTCAAATGGTCAGTATGCTACACTGGACCAACTAATTGAAGGGGCAAGAAAGAGAGAGTTGTATCTGATGAAGAGGAACAAGAAAAGGTCAGCGGAACGAGCGGCCTTGGGTAACGCTGCGGGAAAACAACAGTTCAAGAAGCCAAACACTTGGAATTTCAAGCCTGCCGTTAGAAATCCGGGGGAAAGATGTGGAAAGTGTGGGAAGGGGCATGCTGGAGAGTGCCGAATGGGAACTGTGGGTTGCTTCTTGTGTGGTAAGAGCGGACATTATGGGAAGGATTGCAAGGCCCACCTAAACGTGTGTTTCAGGTGCAACAAACTGGGGCACCGCATGGCAGAGTGCCCGGAGGCTACTGGAGGAAGCGGGAGACCCGCTTGGAAACCACCTCTCCGAATCACTGAAGGAGAGAAAGGAAAGAAACCTGAGGTTCCGAAGCCTCGGGGGCATGCTTTTCAAATGACAGTGGAGGCGGCAAAGAAGGAGCCCGATGTGATCACAGGTACATTTGTTGTTAACTCTATACCTGCACTTGTATTATTTGATTCCGGGGCGAGTAAGTCCTTTGTATCTACTACTTTCTGTAATAAGTTTGTAATAGCACCGGTGAAGTTAGAAACACCGTTAGAAGTAGAGATAGCCGATGATAAGGCTTTGTGTGTTACCACGATCTATAGGGGTAATGTAATAGTGATAGATGATGTACAGTTTACTATAGATATGCTACCGACTCCTATGAGAGAGTTCCAAGTAATAGTGGGGATGGATTGGCTGGGGCATCACCAGGCCAACATCTTGTGTAAACAGGGGATTATAAGGATCCAGAGTCCAAGAGGAGGAGAAATCTCCATCTACGGCAAATGACAGAACGGATTAACGGCATGCTGCACCGTGACTAAAGCAGCAAAGTATCTATGCAAGGGCTGCACGGACTTCATAGCTCACGTGATCGACTCGAGAATGGAAAAGAACAAACTTACAGTTTCAGATGTACCAGTGGTATGCGACTACCCGGAAGTATTTCCGGAGGAACTACCGGGGATTCCGCCAGACAGGCAAGTGGAGTTCCGAATAGACCTAGTGCCGGGAGTGGCACCTATCGCCAAGGCATCGTACCGCCTAGCACCGCCGGAAATGCAGGAACTGATGTCACAACTACAGGAACTGCTTGATAAGGGCTTCATACGCCCAAGTAGCTCACCGTGGGGAGCACCGATCCTCTTCGTGAAAAAGAAGGATGGAACCTTCAGGATGTGTATACTCGCGAACTCAACAAGGTGACAATTAAGATTCGTTATCCACCGCCAAGGATTGACGACTTGTTCGACCAACTGCAAGGAGCGGCCTGTTTTCCAAGATAGACTTGCGATCGGGATACCATCAACTCAAGGTCCGGGAGGAGGATATAGCCAAAACGGCTTTTCGCACGCGCTACGGGCACTTCGAGTTCGTTGTCATGCCTTTTGGCCTTACTAACACGCCGGCAGCCTTCATTGATTTGATGAACCGAGTCTACAGACCAATGCTGGATAAGTCCGTGATCGTATTGATCGATGACATCCTGGTATACTCGAAGATGGAGGCCGAGCACGAACTACACCTGCGAGAAGTACTTGAAACATTAAAGAAAGAGAAGTTGTACGCAAAGTTTTCCAAGTGTGAGTTCTAGTTGCAAGAAGTTCAATTTCTCAGGCACCTGGTTAACCGAGAAGGAATCAAGGTCGACCCCGCCAAGATCGAGGCTGTGGTGAAGTGGGAAACACCGAAGAGTCCTACGGAAATCCGAAGTTTTCTGGGATTGGCCGGCTACTACAAGAGGTTTATTAAGGAATTCTCAAAGATAGCAGTGCCTTTAACCAAACTGACCAAGAAAAGTTCCTGTAACTCAACCACCGGTTATTCCTATAACTTCAACTACAGTTGAGATACCACCAATATTTCCGGCAGTTACTACTTTGGTAGAGGTTCCTCCGAAGTCAATGCCGATACCACCATTATCTCAACCGATGTCTCAACCATTCTACTATCCGTTATTTCCTCAAGGACCTTATTCTTAAGGATCTATTCCACATGGGTTTATGCCGCAGGGATCTTATTCGTATCCTTTTATGGGATTTCCACCCAGCATGGGATACAGGCAGCCATGTACTTACAAGTAGTTTTTGGATTGCAAACCGGATGAATACCATGGCAACATGGATCTTAATGTTACTTTAAACTGGTTGAGAGATACTGCAAGAATTTTGGATGCTTACAATTGCGAGGAGGAAATGAGAGTGTGCTTTGCTACCAGAATGTTGAAGGGCAAGGCGATGGTTGGGTGGGATTCCATTACCACACATTTATCAAGAGCACAGATGGATTCGATTACGTGGAATCAATTTAAAGATAAACTGTGCGAGCAATACTGTAATGCCTTTGAATTGAACAAGATAAGGCAGGAATTCATGGAATTGAAGATGACCAAAAAGATGACTGTAGATGAGTTGATAGAGCAGTTTAATGCGAAGCTGAGGTTTGTGACTCAGTGGGTGCCTGATGAACCTTCCCAGGTTTAGCACTTTATTGGAGCATTGCTGCCAGAGTACAGGAGCACTACCCGTTTAGTTGGATCCTTGTCCCAGGCTTTCACCTTGGCAAAATCTGCTGAGGGGGACATCCAGGCTAAAGATAAGCAGAACAAAGATGAGGCGGATTTGCGGAAGCCGAGGTATGATCAGGCTGAGGGTAGCAAGCAGAAAAAGAAATGGCAGGGTAACCAGTCCCAGGAAACCAGAACAGGAAAGCATCTACAGGGGATTCGGAGGTTAAATCGCAGTGGTGTACGCGATGCAGGGCTACTCACACTGGGCAGTGTACTTCTCTGACGATGCGATGTGTGCGATGTGGAATGCACGGGCATGAATCCAAGGATTGCCGATACCCTTGAAATGTTTGTTGGAATTGCCAGAAGGAGGGGCATAGGGCAGGTGATTGCCCTACAGGGAGAAGAGCAGGAACCGGGACAGGGGCAGGGGCGGTTGGGGGTTCGTCGTCCGCAGGGGGGCAGAAGAGGAAGAATTCTCCGACTCTGGAGGGTAGGCGTTTCGCATGAGAGTCGATGATGCGACTACTACCGATGAACTGATCACCGGTATGTTCCTTATAAACTCCCTACCTGCGCGTGTATTATTTGATTCAGGAGCGAACCGCTCCTTTATTTCTGTGGCAATTTGTGCTAGATTAAATTTTCCTATTAGTGTTATTTTTATACCGCTTGAAATAGAAGTAGCAGATGGTAAGATAGAGCCTGTTACAACTTCTGTGACGAGGTCTGAGATAGATATTGATGGTAAATGCTTTCCAGTATCCTTCCTACTTATGCCTCTGGCGGGTTTTGATGTGGTTTTGGGAATGGATTGGTTGAGTAAGCACCGGGCGAGTATTAAATATCATAGGAAATTAATTTCTTTTCCGTTATCTGATGGGTCGCACGTGGTGGCTCGAGTGGAAAGAAACAAGTCTGCATTTCCTATCATTCCATGTTGAAAGCTATGAAATCCTTGAGTAAGGGATGTGAGTGTTTTATAGCATATGCTATTGATGCTAGAAAGGAGAAGTGGGCAGTTACTGATGTGCGAGTCGTATCAGAGTATCCTGAAGTGTTTCCGGATGAGTTACCTGGGCTACCTCCCGTTCGAGAGGTAGAGTATAAGATTGACTTAATACCAGGTTCTAATCCAGTGGCAAGATCTCCTTACAGATTGGCTCCTTCGGAGATTAGGGAGATGATGACCCAGATTCAGGATCTGTTGGATCGGGGATTTATTCGTCCGAGTTCTTCACCATGGGGTGCACTAGTCTTATTTGTGAAAAAGAAAGATGGTACTCTGCGAATGTGTATCGACTACAGGGAACGGAATAAGAGGACGGTAAAGAATAAATACCCTCTACCCAGGATTGATGATTTATTTGATCAGTTGAAGGGTGCTTCGTATTTCTCAAAGATTGATCTGAGATCGGGTTATCACCAGGTACGAGTTTCTGACGGAGATGTTGCCAAGACTGCTTTCCGTACCTGGTATGGCCACTATGAATTTTTAGTCATGCCGTTCGGTTTGACTAACGCACCTGCAGTGTTTATGGATTTGATGAATTGGGTTTGTCGACCGTTCTTAGATAAATCTATGATAGTATTTATTGACGACATCCTGGTTTATTCTAAATCTGAAGCTGATCACGAGATTCATTTGAGACAGGTTCTTGAGACTTTGAAACGAGAGCAACTGTATGCCAAGTATTCGAAGTGTGAATTTTGGATGCAAGAAGTTCACTTTCTGGGGCATGTCATTTGCAATGATGGAGTCAAAGTTGATCCGGCAAAGATAGAAGCAGTGATGAATTAGGATGCTCCGAAGTCGCCTTCTGAGATTAAAAGCTTCTTGGGATTGGCAGGTTATTACAGGCGGTTTATTAAAGACTTCTCTAAAATTGCGAATCCCATGACTAAGTTGACTCGCAAAGAGGTTCCATTTAAGTGGAATGAGAATAGGAGAATGCTTTTCAGACACTGAAATGACTCTTATGCCAGGCTCCTATTCTTGCTTTACCGGATGGGTCAAATGACTTCATAGTTTACTGTGATGCGCCATTGGCAGGGTTGGGTTGTGTGTTGATGCAACAGGATAGAGTCATTGCGTATGCTTCTCGCCAACTGAAACCTAATGAGAATAATTATCCAATCCATGATTTAGAATTGGCAGCTGTGGTTTTTGCGTTAAAGTTGTGGAGACATTATCTTTCTGACCTAATTGACAGATTAAAGGCTGCTCAGTTGGAAGCCTTGAAGGATGAAAATCTGAAGTCAGAGATTATGTTAAAGAAGAAGAATGATCTGAATGATGATTCTAGGGGATTGAAGGTTTACCAATCTTGTGTGTGGGTGCCTTTGCTTGGAGGTCTCCGGAGTTTGATTTTGACTGCGGCTCACAAATCGAGACTATCAGTTCATCCAGGTAGCATGAAAATGTATAACGATCTGAAGGTGCTATATTGGTGGCCTACAATGAAGACAGATGTTGCACAGTTTGTGGAGTCTTGCCATATTTGTGCACAGGTTAAAGCAGAGCACCAGAAACCCTATGGATCACATAAACAGTTGCAGATTCCAGAATGGAAGTGGGATCACATAACGATGGATTTCGTAACTAAACTTCCATGTACGCAGAGGAATCAAGATATGATTTGGGTGATTGTTGACAGATTGACCAAGAGTGCTCACTTCTTGGCTACTAGTGAGACGGCATCACTCAGTAAGTTGGCTCAGTTATATATTGATGAAGTTGTTTCCCGACATGGTATACCGCTTTTGATCGTACCGGATAGAGATTCCAGGTTTGTGTCGAATTTCTGGAACAGTTTACAGTGAGAGTTAGGTACACGTGTTAATCTGAGTACAGCTTACAACCCTCAGACAGACGTGCAATCTGAACGAACTATTCAGACAGTTGAGGATATGCTGCGAGCATGTGTGTTGGAATATGGAGGTTCTTGGGATTTCCACCTGCCGTTGATTGAATTCGCGTATAACAATTCTTACCATTCGAGTATCGGTATGCCACCTTATGAGATGCTATATGGTCGTCGCTCCCGTACTCCTACGTGTTGGTTAGAGGCGGGTGAGAAACAGTATGCAGGGCCTGACATTGTACAGATCACCGCATACAAAGTAGCTATTGCGCGAGAAAAGTTGAAAGCTGCGAGGGATCGATAGAAGATGTATGCTGATCCACGTCGTAGGTCTGTTATGTTTGTTGAAGGTGAATTGGTTTATCTGAAGGTTTCTCCGTGGAAGGGGGTTATACGTTTTCGGAAGCGGGGAAAGCTAGCTCCTCCTTATATTGGGCCGTTTCGTGTCCAAAGGGTGGTTAATGATCAGACGGTTACTCTTGATCTTCCAGCAGAATTTTCAGGTATTCATAATACCTTCAACGTTTGTTACTTGCGGAAATGTACAGTCGAGGATGAGAGTCAGATTCTACCTCTACATGATCTTAAAGTGGATTACAGCAAGAAGTTAGTGGAAGAACCCATTGAACTATTAGATCGGAAAGTGACAAAACTGCGTAAGAAACAAATTCCGATGGTTCTAGTTAAGTGGAGGCACAGTTTGGGTTCAGACTTGACGTGGGAAACCGAGGCCGATATGAAAGCTCGTTACCCTCATCTGTTTGAAAGTGAATAGATTCCGAGGACGGAATCCAATTTAAGGAGGGAGGATTTGTAACATCCTGAGATTGGGCTTAGTAGATACATAGGCTTTGGTAAGTTAATATGTGTCTTATTAATTGGTAAATTTGATTAATTGTTTGATTAAGTAATTACTTAAATACTTAATTAATTGATTATGTGTTGGTTTATATATGTATATATATAAACGGATTTGCATGTGTGTGTGCATGTAACTTGAATTAGAGGAGTGACACCACCTGCTTGATTATTAATTAGATGTATATGTGGGTAATCGAGTAATCGTTTCTTCACTTTGAAGATTGTTATGTGTGTGTGAAAACCGAGAGCAAAACAAGAAGAGCAAAACAACCGGATTCTTGGTGTTGTGAATTCGTGAATTCAAAGTTCAAGGTTTGTTGATTCTTGTTAACATGCTATGCTTCTTGAAACATGATCAGCATGCTACGGTTTTAACATGTTGGGTTTTGTTATGAACACCAAGTTAGGAACATGATAGAAACCTTTGTTGGTGGGTTTTGTGTGTTTCAAGTGTTTTTTTGGTTTATTGGTGTTTATGATGCATGCTTGCATGTTTATACATGTTTGAATATATTTTGGCAAGCCTGTATATGAATTGTATAAACTGGGAATGAGATTTATACAAGTTATGAAGTTGTCGGATTGTTGGAAGATGATGTTAGCGGATTGTGAAGATGATGATGAAAACCGAGTGTTGGAAATCCGGATGTCGAAATCCGATACTCATAAATCCGGTACTTTGAATCCGGAACACATGAAATCCGATAGTTGAGATCTGATGGTGGATTCCAAGTTATGAAATCCGGACATATGTATAATCCAATGTAGAATCCGACAGTTGAAGTTCGAAGGGTGAAATCCGAAGGAAGTGTCGGATTTCCTTAAAAACCGACAAGTGTTGCGGATTGACTTCAAATCCGACAGATGTATCGGATTTCATAGAATCCGATGGTTTTAGTGGATTTTGCATAAATCCGATGGTAGTATCCGATTTCCTTGAAATCCGATAGTTTTGGCTGTTGTTTGCATTGTTTAATGCTATGTGTTATATGTGTACACATATGTGAATCTTACATGTTTATGTTAAGTGAAATAGATATAAATATATATGATTGATGTATATTTATGAGTTGGATACTGATGTTTGGTTGTTGTGTTCTCAGGCACAGACAAGGCTCAGTAACATTAGATCACTGAGTGGAGAAGCTGAGAACTAGAGGTGAGTGGATGTTTACTCACGGGTGATATTAGTTGTACTGGTTTGGTTGCAACTATTGTTGGTTTGATACATGGATAGATTGTATATCTGATGATTGATTAACTAATGATTGTTAATTAATTGTTGCGTCTGTGATACGTATACATGATGGTTGGGAAGTCAGTTTTCGACTGGGCTTATGGGCTGGGTTCATTTGCTATTGGCTAAGCAGTATTAGGACCTTGGGATGCATTTGTTGCTACTAGAGGATAATACTGTGTGAGAATAGCAAATGGACTATCAGTAAACCTTTGCTTTGACCATCATTGGTTGTAGGTTCCTACAGAACCGCCGGTCTTCCAGGGGTGCTTATTTGTGGTTGTTGATATCTTGCGGTTCAGGCTGATATATCTGTTGTGCGGTACTCCATTCACTTAGCTTTGTGCTAATCCCCCACCTCTCACTCTTTTTCAGCTTTTGGTAAGTCAGCGGCTCGGCTGAGAGTGGTTAGCTTGGGGAGTAATCACCTAGGACTCTGATAGGTTATTTGTGACGAGCCGTTTTTTGTAATACTGATATTTAAATAGTGATTTATGTTCGGTTGTAAATACTGTTATGTTTTGTGAATGCTTCCGCAGTGTTAATTAAATGAAAATTTTTATGGGTGAAAATATGGTGTTACAAGTTTGGTATCAGAGCCTTGGTTTGGCGATGTAGGCACAGTGAAAGTGTTACATTCCCAAATCTTGGCTCGTGGTAGGTCGATTACTCCTTGGGTGCGGGATTGGGGTGAATTGGAGTGTGGTGGAGTTTAGTATGTTATGTACTAACAGATTTATCTAATAAATCGTGAGGTGATGTGACTGTTACAGAAAACAATGGCTGGACGTGAATACTCAACCGGTGCCCCTATTATCCCATCTACTGTTGAAGTCCCTACTACAGTGGAAGTTCCAACCAACGCTAGAACATCTGGTACGACACGTGATGAGAGGGATGAATATATTTTCTAGCTTAAGGGTCAACTTCAAGACTTGAGAAAGGAACTGGAGCAACAAAGACAAGTTCCTGTAACTCAACCACCGGTTATTCCTATAACTTCAACTACAATTGAGATACCACCAATATTTCCGGCAGTTACTACTTTGGTAGAGGTTCCTCCAATGTCAATGCCGATACCACCATTATCTCAACCGATGTCTCAACCATTCTACTATCCGTTATTTCCTCAAGGACCTTATTCTTAAGGATCTATTCCACATGGGTCTATGCCGCAGGGATCTTATTCGTATCCTTTTATGGGATTTCCACCCAGCATGGGATACAGGCAGCCATGTACTTACAAGCAGTTTTTGGATTGCAAACCGGATGAATACCATGGCAACATGGATCTTAATGTTACTTTAAACTGGTTGAGAGCACCTTCAAGAATTTTGGATGCTTGCAATTGCGAGGAGGAAATGAGAGTGTGCTTTGCTACCAGAATGTTGAAGGGCAAGGCGATGGTTGGGTGGGATTCCATTACCACACATTTATCGAGAGCATAAATGGATTCGATTACGTGGAATCAATTTAAAGATAAACTGTGCGAGCAATACTGTAATGCCTTTGAATTGAACAAGATAAGGCAGGAATTCATGGAATTGAAGATGACCAAAAAGATGACTGTAGATGAGTTGATAGAGCAGTTTAATGCGAAGCTGAGGTTTGTGACTCAGTGGGTGCCTGATGAACCTTCCCAGGTTTAGCACTTTATTGGAGCATTGCTGCCAGAGTACAGGAGCACTACCCGTTTAGCTGGATCCTTGTCCCAGGCTTTCACCTTGGCAAAATCTGCTGAGGGGGACATCCAGGCTAAAGATAAGCAGAACAAAGATGAGGCGGATTTGCAGAAGCCGAGGTATGATCAGGCTGAGGGTAGCCAGCAGAAAAAGAAATGGCAGGGTAACCAGTCCCAGGGAAACCAGAACAGGAAAGCATCTACAGGGGATTCGGGGGTTAAATCGCAGTGGTGTACGCGATGCAGGGCTACTCACACTGGGCAGTGTACTTCTCTGACGATGCGATGTGTGTGATGTGGAATGCACGGGCATGAATCCAAGGATTGCAGGTGATTGCCCTACAGGGAGAAGAGCAGGAACCGGGACAGGGGCAGGGGCGGTTGGGAGTTCTTCGTCCGCAGGGGGGCAGAAGAGGAAGAATCCTCCGACTCTGGAGGGTAGGCGTTTCGCATGAGAGTCGATGATGCGACTACTACCGATGAACTGATCACCGGTATGTTCCTTATAAACTCCCTACCTGCGCGTGTATTATTTGATTCAGGAGCGAACCGCTCCTTTATTTCTGTGGCAATTTGTGCTAGATTAAATTTTCCTATTAGTGTTATTTTTATACCGCTTGAAATAGAAGTAGCAGATGGTAAGATAGTGCCTGTTACAACTTCTGTGACGAGGTCTAAGATAGATATTGATGGTAAGTGCTTTCCAGTATCCTTCCTACTTATGCCTCTGGCGGGTTTTGATGTGGTTTTGGGAATGGATTGGTTGAGTAAGCACCGGGCGAGTATTAAATATCATAGGAAATTAATTTCTTTTCCGTTATCTGATGGGTCGCACGTGGTGGCTCGAGTGGAAAGAAACAAGTCTGCATTTCCTATCATTCCATGTTGAAAGCTATGAAATCCTTGAGTAAGGGATGTGAGTGTTTTATAGCATATGCTATTGATGCTAGAAAGGAGAAGTGGGCAGTTACTGATGTGCGAGTCGTATCAGAGTATCCTGAAGTGTTTCCGGATGAGTTACCTGGGCTACCTCCCGTTCGAGAGGTAGAGTATAAGATTGACTTAATACCAGGTTCTAATCCAGTGGCAAGATCTCCTTACAGATTGGCTCCTTCGGAGATTAGGGAGATGATGACCCAGATTCAGGATCTGTTGGATCGGGGATTTATTCGTCCGAGTTCTTCACCGTGGGGTGCACCAGTCTTATTTGTGAAAAAGAAAGATGGTACTCTGCGAATGTGTATCGACTACAGGGAACTGAATAAGAGGACGGTAAAGAATAAATACCCTCTACCCAGGATTGATGATTTATTTGATCAGTTGAAGGGTGCTTCGTATTTCTCAAAGATTGATCTGAGATCGGGTTATCACCAGGTACGAGTTTCTGACGGAGATGTTGCCAAGACTGCTTTCCGTACCTGGTATGGCCACTATGAATTTTTAGTCATGCCGTTCGGTTTGACTAACGCACCTGCAGTGTTTATGGATTTGATGAATTGGGTTTGTCGACCGTTCTTAGATAAATCTATGATAGTATTTATTGACGACATCCTGGTTTATTCTAAATCTGAAGCTGATCACTAGATTCATTTGAGACAGGTTCTTGAGACTTTGAAACGAGAGAAACTGTATGCCAAGTATTCGAAGTGTGAATTCTGGATGCGAGTAGTTCACTTTCTGGGGCATGTCATTTGTAGTGATGGAGTCAAAGTTGATCCGGCAAAGATAGAAGCAGTGATGAATTGGGAGGCTCCGAAGTCGCCTTCTGAGATTAAAAGCTTCTTGGGATTGGCAGGTTATTACAGGCGGTTTATTAAAGACTTCTCTAAAATTGCGAATCCCATGACTAAGTTGACTCGCAAAGAGGTTCCATTTAAGTGGAATGATGAATAGGAGAATGCTTTTCAGACACTGAAATGACTCTTATGCCAGGCTCCTATTCTTTCTTTACCGGATGGGTCAGATGACTTCATAGTTTACTGTGATGCGCCATTGGCAGGGTTGGGTTGTGTGTTGATGCAACGGGATAGAGTTATTGCGTATGCTTCTCGCCAACTGAAACCTAATAAGAAGAACTATCCAATCCATGATTTAGAATTGGCAGCTGTGGTTTTTGCGTTAAAGTTGTGGAGACATTATCTTTATGGTACAAAGTGCGTCATTTGTACGGATCAGAAAAACCTACAGTACGTATTTTCGCAGAAAGAACTCAATATGCGACAGAGGCGATGGCTGGAGCTTGTTAAAGACTATGATTGCGAGATTCGTTATCATCCAGGGAAAGCCAACGTGGTAGCCGATGCTTTGAGTCGCAAGGGAGTTAGTGATAATATCAAATTCATGCGAATTGAATTAGTTTCTGACCTAATTGACAGATTAAAGGCTGCTTAGTTGGAAGCCTTGAAGGATGAAAATCTGAAGTCAGAGATTATGTTAAAGAAGAAGAATGATCTGAATGATGATTCTAGGCGATTGAAGGTTTACCAATCTTGTGTGTGGATGCCTTTGCTTGGAGGTCTCCGGAGTTTGATTTTGACTGCGGCTCACAAATCGAGACTATCAGTTCATCCAGGTAGCATGAAAATGTATAACGTATTGAAGGTGCTATATTGGTGGCCTACAATGAAGACAGATATTGAACAGTTTGTGGAGTCTTGCCATATTTGTGCACAGGTTAAAGCAGAGCACCAGAAACCCTATGGATCACAGAAACAGTTGCAGATTCCAGAATGGAAGTGGGATCACATAACGATGGATTTCGTAACTAAACTTCCATGTACGCAGAGGAATCAAGATATGATTTGGGTGATCGTTGACAGATTGACCAAGAGTGCTCACTTCTTGGCTACTGGTGAGACGGCATCACTCAGTAAGTTGGCTCAGTTATATATTGATGAAGTTGTTTCCCGACATGGTATACCACTTTTGATCGTACCTTATAGAGATTCCAGGTTTGTGTCGAATTTCTGGAACAGTTTACAGCGGGAGTTGGGTACACGTGTTAATCTGAGTACAGCTTACCACCCTCAGACAGACGTGCAATCTGAACGAACTATTCAGACACTTGAGGATATGCTGCGAGCATGTGTGTTGGAATATGGAGGTTCTTGGGATTTCCACCTGTCGTTGATTGAATTCGCGTATAACAATTCTTAGCATTCGAGTATCGGTATGCCACCTTATGAGATGCTATATGGTCGTCGCTCCCGTACTCCTACGTGTTGGTTAGAGGCGGGTGAGAAACAGTATGTAGGGCCTGATATTGTACAGATCACCGCATACAAAGTAGCTATTGCGCGAGAAAAGTTGAAAGCTGCGAGGGATCGATAGAAGATGTATGCTGATCCACGTCGTAGGTCTGTTATGTTTGTTGAAGGTGAATTGGTTTATCTGAAGGTTTCTTCGTGGAAGGGAGTTATACGTTTTCGGAAGCGGGGAAAGCTAGTTCCTCCTTATATTGGGCCGTTTCGTGTCCAAAGGGTGGTTAATGATCAGACGGTTACTCTTGATCTTCCAGCAGAATTGTCAGGTATTCATAATACCTTCAACGTTTGTTACTTGCGGAAATGTACAGTCGAGGATGAGAGTCAGATTCTACCTCTACATGATCTTAAAGTGGATTCCAGCAAGAAGTTAATGGAAGAACCCATTGAACTATTAGATCGGAAAGTGACAAAACTGCGTAAGAAACAAATTCCGATGGTTCTAGTTAAGTGGAGGCACAGTTTGGGTTCAGACTTGACGTGGGAAACCGAGGCCGATATGAAAGCTCGTTACCCTCATCTGTTTGAAAGTGAATAGATTCCGAGGACGGAATCCAATTTAAGGAGGGAGGATTTGTAACATCCTGAGATTGGGCTTAGTAGATACATAGGCTTTGGTAAGTTAATATGTGTCTTATTAATTGGTAAATTTGATTAATTGTTTGATTAAGTAATTACTTAAATACTTAATTAATTGATTATGTGTTGGTTTATATATGTATATATATAAACGGATTTGCATGTGTGTGTGCATGTAACTTGAATTAGAGGAGTGACACCACCTGCTTGATTATTAATTAGATGTATATGTGGGTAATCGAGTAATCGTTTCTTCACTTTGAAGATTGTTATGTGTGTGTGAAAACCGAGAGCAAAACAAGAAGAGCAAAACAACCGGATTCTTGGTGTTGTGAATTCGTGAATTCAAAGTTCAAGGTTTGTTGATTCTTGTTAACATGCTATGCTTCTTGAAACATGATCAGCATGCTACGGTTTTAACATGTTGGGTTTTGTTATGAACACCAAGTTAGGAACATGATAGAAACCTTTGTTGGTGGGTTTTGTGTGTTTCAAGTGTTTTTTTGGTTTATTGGTGTTTATGATGCATGCTTGCATGTTTATACATGTTTGAATATATTTTGGCAAGCCTGTATATGAATTGTATAAACTGGGAATGAGATTTATACAAGTTATGAAGTTGTCGGATTGTTGGAAGATGATGTTAGCGGATTGTGAAGATGATGATGAAAACCGAGTGTTGGAAATCCGGATGTCGAAATCCGATACTCATAAATCCGGTACTTTGAATCCGGAACACATGAAATCCGATAGTTGAGATCTGATGGTGGATTCCAAGTTATGAAATCCGGACATATGTATAATCCAATGTAGAATCCGATAGTTGAAGTTCGAAGGGTGAAATCCGAAGGAAGTGTCGGATTTCCTTAAAAACCGACAAGTGTTGCGGATTGACTTCAAATCCGACAGATGTATCGGATTTCATAGAATCCGATGGTTTTAGTGGATTTTGCATAAATCCGATGGTAGTATCCGATTTCCTTGAAATCCGATAGTTTTGGCTGTTGTTTGCATTGTTTAATGCTATGTGTTATATGTGTACACATATGTGAATCTTACATGTTTATGTTAAGTGAAATAGATATAAATATATATGATTGATGTATATTTATGAGTTGGATACTGATGTTTGGTTGTTGTGTTCTCAGGCACAGACAAGGCTCAGTAACATTAGATCACTGAGTGGAGAAGCTGAGAACTAGAGGTGAGTGGATGTTTACTCACGGGTGATATTAGTTGTACTGGTTTGGTTGCAACTATTGTTGGTTTGATACATGGATAGATTGTATATCTGATGATTGATTAACTAATGATTGTTAATTAATTGTTGTGTCTGTGATACGTATACATGATGGTTGGGAAGTCAGTTTTCGACTGGGCTTATGGGCTGGGTTCATTTGCTATTGGCTAAGCAGTATTAGGACCTTGGGATGCATTTGTTGCTACTAGAGGATAATACTGTGTGAGAATAGCAAATGGACTATCAGTAAACCTTTGCTTTGACCATCATTGGTTGTAGGTTCCTACAGAACCGCCGGTCTTCCATGGGTGCTTATTTGTGGTTGTTGATATCTTGCGGTTCAGGCTGATATATCTGTTGTGTGGTACTCCATTCACTTAGATTTGTGTTAATCCCCCACCTCTCACTCTTTTTACAGGTTTTGGTAAGTCAGCGGCTCAGCTGAATGTGGTTAGCTTGGGGAGTAATCACCTAGGACTCTGATAGGTTATTTGTGACGAGCCGTGTTTTGTAATACTGATATTTAAACAGTGATTTATGTTTGGTTGTAAATACTTTTATGTTTTGTGAACGCTTCTGCAGTGTTAATTAAATGAAAATTTTTATGGGTGAAAATACGGTTTTACAAATTCCCCCTCCTTCAATTGGATTGCTCACCCATGAATTCCTTACATGCACCTTGTCACACTAAATCCCCCCACGCTCTTTCATCCATAACTTCCATTATCCAAAATGAACGGCTAAGATTGGTTCTCGCAGTTCTCGTATGAAAAACAGTTCTCGTTGAACCCTCCCCTATATATATATATACACACACACACACTTTTGGTTGTGTGCATTATTGAACCCCAGTAATGATAAGAAAAAGTTCTAAATATATTGGGTTGGTTTACCGGTGAACTCCATAATTTTAATAATTTACTAGTAATTATTTTTAATTTATTTTATTTTTTATTCAAAATTTAAGAGAGAAAAATATGAGAGGGAAATAAATTGAAGAGAGAAAAGTTTTAGTTTACCATTATGCCCTTTTATATTTAAAAAACAAAAAATATAATTAATCTAAACCACTAGATCAAACAGAAATAAGTGGCTGAGATTGTTTTCGTACTTTTCGCAAATAAAATACTTTTCGCATGATCTCTTCCTATATATATATATATATATATATATATATATATATATTGAAAAGATTATTTGAGAACCGTTTTTATTACGAGTACAATTTGTAACCGCCATTAATGCTTATTAATAGGGGTATTTTGGTATTTTATATAAATTTTCAACCGTGAATTGTGTCTGCGTAATGTCATTAAAGATCAAACCTTGATTTTCCCAAAATACCCCCTTATTAATGCGTCATTAATGCATCATTAATAAGCCGTCATTTTTATAGGTCGTTGATTTATTTAAATGAAGGTCTAAGATTGGTTTTAACAGTACTCGTAATAAAAACGATTCTCAAATAAACCATCCCCTATATATATAGTTAGGATCAGATGTGAACATCTTTAAAATGAGAAAAGAAATAACACTTTTAGGCCTTTGATTTTATTGATCGGATGGTTTAAAAATTGCCACATTTTTTTTGGCCTTTGATTTCACTGATCGGATTGTTTAAAAACTGCCACGTTTTTTAATCTTCTGTTTGACTATATACCTGATGTATCGATGCATATAAAAGTGTTTGTCTATATAGCTGATCTGATGCATCAATGCATACAAATATTTAAATTGTTAATATTATAGAAATAATTTTGATTTTAAGATTTTGGATGTAAAATTGACTTTTGAGTAGTTATAGGTGAATATGAACGTAAAGAAGAAATGCTAAATTACAAGTTTACCCATGTTCTCACTGTTGAGCATCTTAAAATGGTTCTCCCCTGAACCTCACCATATACATACACATACAAACATACATACATAGATATATAGTGAAAATATCATTTGAGAATCATTTTTATGGCAAGTACCGCAAGTACACTTTGTAACCGCCATTAATGCACATTAGTAGCGATATTTTGGTCTTTTATATAATTTTTTAACCGTGAATTGCGTCTGAGTGAGTTGTCATTAAAGATCGAGCCTTGATTTTTTCGAAAGAACCCTCATTAATGCATCATTAATAAGCCGTTATTTTAATCAAGGGTCAAGATTGATTATCACAGTAATCGCAATAAAAATGGTTCTAAAATGAATCATCTCTCATATATATATATATATATATATATATATATATATATATTCACTTTTAAAATTATTTCCATGAGTTTTTCATTCTAAAAACGTTTAAATCTTATCACAAATGACCAAACTATGGTTAATTATACTTTCATAGAACCACAATATGTAGATCCACCCAATCAAATGCATACAATAAATGCTTGTACGAATTCGGAGAAACTAAAATTTAAAATAGAGTTTCAATTTTACTCGTTTAAAATTCAAATTAAAATTTAATTTTAACGAAATGAATGATTAGTATTTAATTTTAACTAAATAAAAGATTATAATCTGCTGATTTAATTAATAAAAAATATTCTTTTATTTATATTAATCTATAAAAAATCGGTGACTATTAATAATGATAGGATAGGTGTCACAAAATAAGAAGAGAAGCCATGCCATGCACAACCCAAGTTTTCAATAAATTGTAAGTCGGGAAAAAACTTGTAATGTTTTCAAATTATCAACTACCTAGAAAATAGTTACATCTAGCAAGATATAAATAGATAAGTATCTTTCGTAAGTCCTCGTTCTCTGAAAACTTATATTTGACTATATAATATATATTTAAGATAGCAAATTCAGAAACTTTGATATGGGAATGGATCTGCTAGGCTAGTTTACTTGCCATCGATCTTGGTTTGACGTATTGTCCAGTTTTTGGTAGTCTAATTATTTTCTTCATCAGGCATTTTGCTGCCCGTAATGACTGGGACTTTAATTATTTTAAGACACCGAATCATCTTTCTTTAGAGCTATTAAATTTATTAAATCATAGTATATATCTTTTAATTCTAAATTATATAATGCAACTCATCTATGTTAGACGTATGACTTCTTGTTAAAAGCCTACAAAAACTTGAAACTTAGATTTATAAGTATTTTAAAGCGGAAAATGATAGGTGTAGTCAACAACACATAAATTTGATAATGTTATTCTTATATACCATTTAAATAATTAAAACACTCAAAGAAAAAGTTATTTTTTATATCTATTATCTGTTTATGCATTATATATTTGAGTGGTATGGTCAAATTTATAAACAAAATACTCTTGCAATATTAATTTGTTATACCAAATTAGTGAGGCATGCAAACTGTATATATACACCCCCTTTTTATACAAGCGTAATTGAGTTCTGAATTACACAACCCAAAAGAAATTGCAAGCATATATCTCTCAGTCTCCTTAGTCTCAAGTGTGTATACACACACACACACATATATATATATATATATATATATATATATATATATTACAAAGTCTTGCCCTGTTTTAATTTGCATTATCATCTTATAATAGTTCAAATTATTGTCTTAGCTTGCATTGTTAGTAAATAATTTAATGGTTACATATCCAAAATATACTAAACTATAGCATAATGTTAATGTGTGTATTAACATTCTAAAAACATTATTGTGTGTAAACGTGATAATAGAAAACTTTAAAAGTAATAATTAATTTGTTTGAAGCAAAAACAGAAAAAAGAAAGCATCTTTATGGCATTCATATAACAGGAAACAAAAACAAAAAACAAGAAGCAAAAACAGAAAAAAAATCTGCGTGTCATTCAAATTTCAAATAATAGGAAACAAAACAGAAAAAAAGAAGAAGCAAAAACTGGGAAAAAAACATCGACGTTGCATTCAATAAAAACAGAGAAAAAAAGCAAAAATAGAAAGAAAAAAAAGGCACCTTCGTGGCAACCAAAGGAAGAAGTGATGTGTTCATAAAATAGGAAGGGAGGCTTCTTTATATTATAGACTAGTAAATCCTTTAGGCCGTCCCATGACGATTTATATTGATTTTGTAAGTATGTATATGTAATTTTCTAAAAACAACATTAAAGATATGACGCTTATAGTCTAATATAACACTACCATACCCAATACTTCGTACACGAGATATTGAAAAGTAAGATGTAGAAGTTCCTCTATACAAGAAATGGAAGTGATGTCCATGGCACGATAATATTTGCTCTTGTTTTTATCTTGAACCTGAAAGAGGAATTATGTATTGAAACTTTGAACTCTCAAAATTTTCTGTTAATATATAACGAGAACAAATGTTGTTCTGAATAATCGGAATTATTAATTGGAAGACTGATAAGGCAACAAAAACTAAAGGTTCATAGTGATCCCAAATTTTGAATTTTCTCGCTTTCGATGGGAAGAAAATTGCACCATAAGAAAAAACAAATTGGATTTCAAGGAAGCTCATTTTAAACTCATACGGTTTTTATAACCATTATTGAACATCCAATGACCACACTATAAATGAAGTTAAAATTTGTGATCATTTAGTACATTTTGCCTAAAAAATCCCTTCAAGTACACCTAATGGACAACTTTAATCTCAAACAAATTTCAACTTATTACTCAACCTACCCCACCACCGGATATTATCACCTCTAAATAACATACATTGAGTTGACCGTGTACCTAGGCTTGTAATTTTCGAATGAAATGTCATGGGGTTGCAAGGACTTTGAGATGCTTGATATATAGCTTAATATTACAAACTATAATAACTTTGCTTGATGTTTGGCTGTCTCACGGCATTTCTTACTCCTACACCCACACCAAGCTCTCCATTTTAACTTCTACAAATCAAGTTTACTTGTGAACAGGTCAAATGAGCTCATGTAAAATGTATAAAGTTTGCATGTCAAAGATCAAAAGAGTTGTATATAGTAATTATCTAAGTATGAAACAGGTTAACATGTCAAATGTCGTAAATATTAAAACTACAGTATACAGATGAGATGGTGACTTTTAACCATTATCCAAATAAAATTATAATTTAACCAAATCAACAAAACTGAATAGTTTCATTATGTTTCAACCATTTACAAGACATTAGTCGTTGATAGAAAAATGCAGTAAAGTACATGCAAGAATTGATCCAAAAATGTATGCTAAAAGATTATTCAAAAATTAAAGTATGCCCAACAACCTCGTGAGGCCCAAATTCTTCAGTTATATGTTATGTTTCACAAGTAGAATGATATCAACTACTATTTGTGTTGCTTTCACTCGAATATAATCAATCTTAATGCATCATGTCACATATATCATAGTTAAAAATTCTCTTATAGTATTTTATTAGCTTAGGATTTTTATTGTAGCAATCTAAATTTGTAATAAGAAATAATAAGAAAGGAAAAAATGTTTGGTAATACCTCATGAAGCTGTTGCTGCAAAAAAATCGACCTACATATACGTATTATTTTGGCAATTTTCTAGCAGAGCCAAGAAGGGTCCTGCCAATCAAGCCATCAACTAAACCAAATATCACAAGTTGATTTCTAATATGACCAGGCCATACAATTTATTAGAAAGCAATATTAAAAATTTAAAACGAATGAGAGTTAATATACCCAAAATAGTGGTGAAGGTTATGATGCTCAAGCAGTGGGTGGTGAGTTCTCGTTTCGGGCTAAATGGCTCTTTTCTTAGAATTGGTTATTATTTATTTGCCAATATATTTGAAATTATATGAATGTTAAGGCTTCTTCTAGATATGTAATTTAAGTAAATTATGTGAAAATTCTTTTTCAAATATGTAAAATGCTCTGCGAGCATGAAACTTACAGTTGAAAGTTGTGGTTATATCATAGATAGCCATGACGCCATGTTATAGTTGTGCCAAATAGGAACTATTTGTATAGTTCCTTTTTTTAATAGAAGATGGTTTGTGTAGTCCTGTTCAATAATATTATTCTAGTGAAACCAACTTATAGCAAGTTCAGTAAACTACCAAATCATGGTCTCACTAAACCTCGAGTTCTTGGTATTCATTTCAAATGGAGGGTCAACACATAAAACAAAAACAACTCATTTTTGCCACTTCCATGAACAATTCCCCAAATTAATAACTCCTTGTGCACCCCTTAATTCAAACCAAAATTGAAGGAAATTCCTTCTAAATTTGTGGCAACAAAAACAAAATTAACATATCATGGTAACCAACACTAAACTAATGGTAAAACTTAATTTCTAAGGAAAAAAAATCAGTTTTTCCTACCAGTTGAAGGCATTTTGTTATTATGTACATGATTACAAGTAAACTTGAATGGGAATACACTCAATACATCAAGCATCAGAAGTTTCAGCTTCACACAACAAAACCTGAACCAAAAATTCCCTTAAGGATTTTAACTGAATATCTTCCACTACACCGCTTATCGGTTCTAGTTTAAGAACTAAAGTCACCAGTCACAAAATCTATTTGAGGAAACATAATAAACTCATTCTTCAACAATGCATCATGAAAACTCCAGATTCCTTTCTTATTTGTTTTCATCGATTAAGGTTGTTTGGTTTAGATGAAAACCCCTAAACAAAGTGGAGTCTAAACAAGAATATGCCCTAAATCAAAAAATAGAATATGAAATCAGAGAACTTATGAAAAAGATTCGAGTGACAGAGACTCAACTATAAAGTAAACACATTAGTTTATGCTAATCAACTGGAAAATTAAGTTTCATACTATCTGATGCTAGTTTGCATTTCAATATTTTTAATAAGGAAAAGGTACCATCTAGTAAACATGTTTATGGTGCAATTTGGTTGTTTTATGTTTAGTTTCTTGAAAGGAATAAAGATAAAACGGGAATTATAGATTTTGGGTGAACCAAACTGAAGCGGATTGCTGCGAAAACCTCTCCATATTCAAGAACGTACCAAAATAAACATCCAATCACTACATAGCAATAACATTTGTACCAAATAAAAACATATGTAAAGCTTAACAATATGAAGATAAACAATGGATAAATAAAGAGGAGGAAGCTACCATGACTGACGTAGCAAGGATAGCATACATCAAAGATGAAGATTGAGAAATAGAGTGATGTAGAAGACGACGATGTTGAGGTTATATATAGCAGCCACGGATCCAGCAAGAGCCATTTGTGAGTGAGCTGAAGCAAAAACCCTAGTAATCAATGCTTACTTTAGTTATTAGACAGAGAATCCAGGGAGAAAGACAGAGATTGTCTGCTGTTGAAACATTTCTTCAAAATCGGAGAATGGAGATGGCGTGAATGAGTGGGCTGGGCAATGACGTAAACTGTAATGAAATAAACCCTAAAAGATGAAGGGGAAACCGAGGTAGGGGAAAAGACGGGGTAGCTATGGTGGTTCATTAGAAAAAGAGGAAGTAGGAGGTGGAAGAAAGCAGAGGAAGGCTAAAGCAGGAGGTGGAAGGTACAGAGGAGGTAAACGTGTTCAAAAAGGAGGTAGGGTGCTTTCTTTGTGTTCAAAAAAAATAGGGAATAAAAAAAGACTATGAATTAAAGCAAAAAAAAAATGTGCAACATTGGAATCGAACTCGCGAAGTAAGCTTTAAAAATAGGCCCTATATATATATATAACAAAAAAAGTCCAATATAGGGATCGAACTCATGACGTAAGCTTCAAAACAAACGGCGTAGCCAGCCCGACTATAGCTCATCTGTTCGCAATTTGCTTTCGAAATTATTTATTATACATATTATTTTTGCAGGTAGCACCTGCGTTGAAGCGAAGGAGACTGTCGACGTGTTCAAAAGTTAGGCAATATGGTGCTTTTATATTATAGATATATATGTATATATACACTAGCAAGTTACCCAATGAATAATTCATAGTCGATAACATGTCCGTTTTCGATAACGTAAGATATATAAACATTCCCGCACTATGATGACGACGAATAATTTTCATCCGCAGCACGTTCATCTTCTTTACTTCTTTTACATTTTATTTATTTCTTTATTATATATTAATTCCTTCGTTAATTTCTAAAATAACTTTTGAAAAAAATAATTGAATAAAAAAAATCTATACTTATAAAATAGATGATGAAAAAATATCATTGACTTTGTGAATTGTGTTCATTTGAATGAGTTGTGTTTTCAAAAATGTAAGGATATTCGAGATTATTGTAATAACGTTCTATTGCTTAAATGTTAAAAGTTCAAGTAAAGTAATGTTAAATATATGGTAAATGAAACTTTTTAATTTACTTATATGAGTGTTTATAAATTCGGGTTATATGTTATTAGGTTTATGAGTTTTAATTTATGAACTTTCTAATACTTAAATTAAAATATTTGTTATATGATAGAATATTTAAAATAATATTTCTATGGAGGTTTTTTTATTTAATTTATAGGTTAAGATTTAATTTGCATGGACTTAATATTTTTAAACATTGTTTCTTATGGAAGGTTTAGTAATTAAAATAATTTTTAAAAATCTAATTAAATTTGTTTAATAGTTACCTTTTAGGTTTAAATAAGGGATAAGTTAGTAATTTTAATTTACTTAAAATTTAAGAGATTCTTTTAATAGAGAGAGTGCTAAATGTTTTATCTTACTTCTTTATAATATATTTACACCCTTAAAAACTCTTAAATTTAAGTAACTTCAATATACTAAAATACCCCTCACCACTAACCAACTAAAATACTATTTGATGTAAATCCAAAAATAAATCACCATGACTGTGAATTATGCAGTGTTAATATTAATAATCTTTAGGATAGTATAATTAAAAATATTATTGTTGCTGACAATATAATTAAATATTATTAACATTTAAAAATAATTATTTATTACGGATAATAATTAAAAATGTTAATTAGTATGAGATACTGTTAGTCCCAGATTGAGTACGCAACAATAAATGTTTGTAGATGGGGGGTTGAATACAAACTTTAGCTTTTAAAATTTAGAGACACACCATTATACTTTTATACAATTCTTATTGATAATAAATCAAGAATTACATGTACTAGAAACGGAAATTCTAAGTACAATAAAAGGTGGCAATCAAATTGTCTAACACATAGACGAGCTAACTCTAAAACAACTAATATTTAAAGAGTGTTCAACACATGAACAAGTTTGGTTTTACACAAGGCTTAAACTCTACGAAATTTTCTCAACTAATGAGATTGCTTGTGTTGTGTAGAAACTTCACACTTTTTACATGTTCACCATGCATGAATCTATACAAGTCTTGGCGTGTCCGGTTGCATGAAGTAATAAGACAAGAAGTGTGTGGAAATATAATATTTTAATTGTAAAGTTAGTGGGTGAAAAGTAAAGTTACTTTAATCAAGTGTTTGATAAAAGTAATTGTACTTTTCTGAAAAAATGCAACCCACTCACAACATAAAATATTAAATCTCACACCTTTTGCCATGAAAGACTGTCTTTCCCTTTCCATGCTTGTACTTTATACAATGGACATGCTTCTTCTTGATTTGACTTTACCAAGTATGGGATTGCCAGCCATACTTAGTTATTGAAACAAATCTTCGAGATCTTCGTCTGTTTGAGGTATCTTTCTACTTTTCCAGAGGATAAGATCAATCCTTTTTGTCGCATGCTTGATTCAAAAAGTTCTTTGTACTTTTACAAACAAAGATCTAAGGCATAATAGAACAACACATGTTCTGCCTTTTACATATGAAACTTACAATCAGAAAGAAAGAGCAAATTTGATATTTTGCTCGACTCAGCTAACAGAAAGTAATAGAAACCTTAACTTTCACTACTCAGTTGAAAAGATAGATCAGTCGATTATTTTTTCTAGGACTCAGTTGGTACATATTACTCAGCTGATCATATAAATGCTCAGTTGATCAATAGTTATCTTAGGAGGACATAAGCTTATGTATTGATATGATCAGTTGATCAAGATTGCTTAGCTGATCATTTAAATACATCAGTTTATGTAGGAAGATGACTTGTGTTTTAGAAAGACTTACTTAACTGATACTCTATGCCTCAACTTGTCAATGTTTACTCAACTGATTGTGTAGTTAAGCAAAATCCTTGCTCAGCTAATGGTGTAAGCACTCAGCTGATCAAATTTCTTCACTCAGCTGATAGTCCATTTTCCTCAGCTGATGGTCTTCTACACTTGTTTTCTTCATCTGATACTCCTTAGCTGATGTCCCCCAGGTGATATTTTGAGTAAGGGTTGATACTCAGCTGATGGTCAGCTGATGGTTCCATACTTAGCATTTTTTCAGAATCTGATTCAAACAACACATGTTTGAATACTTTTTAAGTCATACTGAATGTAGGGTTTGGTTATTATCAAATTCTATGTTTTAAGATAGGCAGAGTTGATTATTAGGGTGAAGTGATTATCTCCCCAACAATCTCCCCATATTTGATGATGACAAAACCTTTTTCATTTTGAAGAATCAGTTTGACTTCGAATATAAAATATTTAAACAAATAGCTACCTAGCTATCTGTTTTTGGTAGCTCTTTTTATTTTGAACCTTATTCTGTTTTTGGTTTCTTTTCTAGTGTTCCATTTTGTTCTGTTTTTGTGGAATCTTTTTCTTTGTTGTACCATTTTGTTCTGTTTTTGTGGTATCTTTTCATTTTTCCATTTTTATATATTTTTTATTTTCTGATTTACATAAACATCACTTGAATAACAGAATAAAGGAAAGTACAGAAGTATTTACAAAAGATTAACTACTAACTAAACTAATCTAAACAAAATTTACAAGTATATACAATCAACTAGAGTGATCAACAAGTCCTCAAAGATAGATCAGTCTTCAATTCCACCATTCTTCATCTTTAACATCAAATGTTTTTGCTAAAGGATCTGATTCGGCTAAAACTTCACATTGAGCTTGAACAAGGGCATCAAATTGTTCATTTCCAGTTCTGCCTCTTGTTGATACTCTTAGCCCGAATAGAAAACTCTTGCTTGCTTTGGGGATTTCAGATTGTCTAAAGAATCTCCATGTGCCTCCTCTGTCCAGGAAGAAGATGCCCTTAACAGGCATAGATATAAACTTGAAAAGCTTAGGAGTGATGTTGAGTGGTAAGGTTGTGTTGAGACCCTCAAAATTATATAGATATTCAGGTTGTGGCAGTACCTCTCGTAGCTCAAATGGTTTAAAGGGCTTAGAGCCTTGCCCTTGTGTAGATTTTCCACTGTATGCACATGCCTATAGTAATCATCAGGAGTGAAGGCCTTTTGTGATACAACAAGAGCTATCCAATTTTGAATCTTTTGAATAAATTGCACTTTAAGCTTGCTCTTGGATTTGTAGAGAAGGTACAGGATCTCAACCAGTTCTGTGAACCCATAAATGTGAAACCTTTCATATGATACAACTTCACAGCTATTGAAGTTGTTTTGCCTAATAGATTTGAGGCAGGGTTCACCATCACCTTTGTGGACAGTAGCTCTTGTGATAGGAGTTGGCTTGGTTCTGTTTCTTAGAATATTGATTCTTTCTCTAAAGCTTTGGATCCTCTGTTGACTTAGGTTATAGGGAGCAGATAGCTCAAGACTGAAAAGGGTTTTGATTGCATCCGCATGGGATCTTGCTTGAAGCATCTCAGCTTGAGACTTCTCCCTTGCCAATTTAGTTTGAGCAGCAGCTTTGCTTTGAGCTTTTTCTTGTTCTCGCTGATATGCTAGCTCTTTGGCTTGGTAGATTTCTTCCACTAGAACACCCAAAGCTTGAGCCATTTGGATGTTTTTCCTTTCCTCTTGTTCTTTTAGCTCAAGCTCCCCTTTTCTATTGATATCTTCTTCAACTTGCTCTTCTGTCATTTTTCTTTTTCCTTTGTCTTTTGGAGCAGAGGTTGAAGGCTTTTGGACTGATGGAGTTGAATGGACTGGTGAAGCAAATGGTTTGGGGCTTTGTCTTCTTCTTCTGAGAATGTAAGATAGTGAAGTATCATCCTCATCATCAGAATCAGACTCTATATTGATTGGTGGAGAGCAACCCTTAGCAACTTTTTTCTTTGATTTTGGCATGTTTGCCATTCTTTTTAATCTTTTAGGGAATCTTTGCTCCCCCTTAGAAGTTGTTATTCTTTTGGGAATTGGAGGAGCTGTTGCTTTGGCTTTGATTGCTTCCTGCTGCAAAATGTTTTTAGGACTTTCATCATAGGCAGCATCTATCTCCTCTAAATCAGGATCATCCTCCCTGGGTTGAAAACTTAAAGATTTCTCCTCCATTTTGTCATCATCAAAAGTAGGAGGGGAGTCACCTGTGGTTGGTTTGGGGTATGGGGTAGGGACAGGGGTAGGTGTAGGTGTTGAGGAAGGTGTAGGTGTATGGGTGGGAACAGAGGTAGGGTTAAGTTTAGAGAGTTGGAGGGAGAGGTCATCCTTGAGATCCCTAATAGCTTTCCATAGAGAAAGATGGCTCATTCTTTGTTGTTCAGTTTGGGTTTCTATGTCATCAAGGATGCCTTTGAGGAAGGAAGGCATACGTAGGAGTTGTTCGAGTATGGGGACAGAGATGTTTGGGTTGATTGGTCTTAAGGTTTGGAGTTGGGTTAGAAGGTTTGAGATGGTTTGGTTGAGAGAGGATATGGTGGATTGAGGTAAGATGGGAGTGTGTGTTTAAGAGGGAAGAAGGGTAGATAGATGTTCTATTTTGGTTATAATAGGAGTAAGGTCAGTGGAAGGTGTAGGGGGTGCATGGGAGGGTTGGGATGGGGTTTTGAGGGACTCTATGTCTTGAGCAAGTCTAGACAGTCGAGTATGGGTTTGAGTTTGGAAGGTTTGGGTAAGGTTTTCAAGGTTTTGGTTTATGGTTTGAAGAAGGGTAAGGTTTTGGTTTAGGGTAGAGGTAGAGGATTGAGAAGTGGAAGGGGTTGAGATGGGTTTAAAGAACTTGGGTAAGGTTTGTGTTCCCTCATCTGAGCCTTGGTGTATAAGTTCAAATTCATTGAGAAAGACTGTTGAGCCCTGTACAAGTGGTTGATTTGTACCACAAGCATTGATAGGTTGTGCATGTGTAAGAATAGAATCAAGAATAGGTGCAAGGTATGTGGAGTGAGTGTGGGATGCACTCAACAGCAGGGAATCCCTTATTGGATCCACATTTTGTTAGGAGAATGTGAATGGTATAGGCTGACTCATAATGGGTATAGACACAGTATGACCTTGGGAGAAGGTCTGTCTTTCAATGAGAACATCCTGTTGGGAGGATGTCTCAGATATCGGTTTAAGTCCCATATTTACAGATGCATCATGTTGGGAGGATACATCCACTGGCTTAGGGTTAGCAACATCCAATTGCTCCCCCTCAACATGAGAAAGGGTAATTGGAGTTGAGGTCAGAGGTGTGGATGTCACTACCTCAGAAGGCTCGAGATGAGCAACCTCTGTTGACCTTGTATATAGGGGGCTACGAGGAGGATTAGAACTAGTGACCATAGGAGGTTCACTAGAGCTTGGGTGTTGGATTGGCGTATGGATTGGAAATGAGGATGCACTATCAAAGGTTGGGACTACCATTTGAATATCCTCAGATGTTGAGTCAGAGCTATCCTTACCTTGGGATATGATGTGTCTGCTTCTATCAATGAGCTCAAGTAGTTCCTCAGAGATTTCTTGTTCAGGTTAATCTAGCTCAACAACATCACCAAAAGGACTCATAACTATTGGACTTAAGGGAGTAAAACCAGAATCACCAAAATTGTCACCAGCATCATCATCATCATCATCATCATCATCATTGTTACCATTATCACTTTCCTCAGCATTACCATCATCATTACTATCACCACCACTACCATCACCATCTTCATTATCAACATTTGCCTCAACAACATTATCGATTAATTCTTGCATTTGGGCAGTGATGGGAGGACCTCTGTTTGCCTTAATAAAATGGAATACCTTCTCACCCATGGCAGGAACAGGAATACTTTCGAGATGTTCATTAAGTCCGACGTAATCATTTTCACCTATCACCATCATCGCAACCATACTCAAAAAACGAATGTAGGGCATTTGAGCTCTGGAGGATTTGTTGTTGGTGATCTGAGTTATTTTATCCACAAGGTCAGAGAAGATGACCTGAGCAAAATCAATATTCACCCCAAACACTAGGGCATATAATACTAGAAACTCAGTTTGGTTTATCAGATGGTGGCTTCCCAATTATGGACCAAAGCATCTAATGACCATGTTGGCCAGATACTTCCATGGGTGCGAGAGAGCAAATACTTTGACTTGCCCATGTACGACAGGCTCATTGTAACCGATGGTTTGAAGGACAGTTTGAACTTGGGTTCGAGAGGGAAAGGCATTGTATGGTGGGAAATGAGGAATAGCAACAGCTTCCCTCAATGTTTCAGTGGTGATTTGCAGTTGATAATTTCCTTGGGCTAGGGTACAATGAATGGTGTTGTCATTTAGGTTGTAAGTGGCGGAGTACCATAGTTCTCAGATGATGGTGGGGAATATATAGTGGGGATCAGCAGTGAGGCTTTCAAACAGAGGGTGAGCTCGAAGGAACTGCACCATGGGTTCATATCCTTGGTTTTCTCGTGAGGCGGGAATGGAGATGCACATGAGAATGTAATTAGGAGTGATATTCATGGGTTGGTTAGGTGCAACATTCTCACCAGGGTTGACTGCAGATCAGGGATGTAGGTTGCCATTTGGTAGGGATGATGAATAGTGAATAAATATCGAGAGATAATGCTAGGGTAAAGCTTTTTAGAAAGAGAGGGAGTTTGAAGAATTTGAACAGGTAAGGGTGAATGAGAGAGAAAGTGGGGTATTTATGAAGTGTAGTTAACAGAGATCGTTAGATGCTGACAAAAATTCTAACGGACAACATAATAATAAGCTATTAAATAAAATCTGACAGACGGAGTAAATAACTAGGGTTAAAACACATTAACTAAGCACAAAAGATAAACATTGACTAAGTGTTGAACCATCAGTTGAGCATTGAAATGTATCAGTTGAAAGGCATCAGCTGATGAAAAAGCATCAGCTGATAGTGAGAATTTAGGATTTATCAGTTGATAGAGGTACTTAGTTGAGCATTTCTTCCTTGGCTGAGGGTGATCAGTTGAGTGAATTTGATCAACTGATAGGCATCAGCTGAGCAAACTTACTTAGCTTACACATAATTAGTAAGGCTTAGAAATGCTTAGATAAGTAAAATATGATATTCAACACTTTATCAATGAACAGAAACATAACTACCACTACTCTAATCTTGAAATTAAGCATACCTAGTTTGGATATTAGGAAATTGAACCTTGCTCCATCCAATGGTTTTGTGAACAAATCTGCAAGTTGCAAATCAGTGTTGATGTAGTGAAGAGTTACCTTTTTCTTTTGCACATTATCTCTGAGAAAATGATGTCTGATTTCAACATGCTTTGTCTTTGAATGCATGACTGGATTATTTGAGATGGAAATGGCACTTGTATTGTCACACAGAATTAGGGTGTCTTCAAACTTCACATAATAGTCAAGTAGTTGATTTTGTAACCACAAAATTTGAGCACAACAGCTTCCTGCAGCAATGTATTCTACCTCTGCAGTAGATGTTGACACTGAATTCTGTTTCTTACTAGACCAACTTATTAATCTTCCTCCTAGAAGTTGACAACCACCTTATACTCTTTCTGTCTAATGTACACCCTGCAAAATCAAAATTAGAATATCCAACTAACTCAAAATATGAGTCTTTCGGATACCAAAGACCAAGATTAAAAGTTCCTTTGAGATATCTGAATATTCTCTTAATAGCAGCAAGATGTGATTCCTTTGGATCTGCTTGATATCTTGCACAGAGACATGTTGAAAACATTATATCTGGTCTACTTGCAGTGAGGTATAAAAGTGACCCAATCATTCCTCTATAAGCAGTAATGTTCACTGCTTGGATGGAAATGATGTTTTATGCTGCTTTCCCTTCTCACAAGCAGTGCAAGGTTTAGGCTTAAGATAAGTCAGAGAAGGCAATCCTGACACTAGTTCACCCTTGCATAACTTGTTGATATTTTTTAAATTAAGGTGGGAAAGTCTCTTGTGCCATACCCAGTTTGTATCCTCATTATTTTTGGAGTACAAACATGTTTCCTTTGAAGGGTCACCTGAGGACATGTCAAGAGTGTACACATCCTTGGTTCTCTTGGCACTAAATACCGTATTACCTTCCTTACTTATTATGGAGCTTCCTGTCTTTGTGAAGTGGACTTCATTATCTCCATCACACAATTGACTTATGCTAATGAGTTTGTATTTCAGCCCTTTGACATATGATACTTTTGACAATTTAAGGTTCTCATTATGAAGTTCACCGTAGCCTTTTGTTTGCCCATGATTGTTGTCACCAAAAGTCACCCTTGAACCTTTCTCTTTCTTATAGTTACTGAGCAAAGCCTTGTTGCCTATCATAGTTGTAGAACATCCACTGTCAAGAAAGCATGAACCAACACCCTGCACAGATTGAATGAAAGAAGAGTTAGTGACAAAAGTAGGAATCCACTATTTAGTGGATCCCTGTGGAATGCACCTACCTTTCTACTTCATTTCAGGTTTCTTATGTATAAAAGGAATAACTATGTTATCATTGCAAGTCTGCTGTCTTGAATTCCCTTCTAAAGAACATTCAAATGCCTTATGCTCTTTGCTTCCACACTTGTAACATTTTTGAGATTTTGTGGCCTTGGAGCGTTGAACAACATTGTTTGAATGCCTATGAGTTTTCTTGTTAGTCTTCTGACAATTATTAGTTATCATATGACTAACTTGACCATTCAGCTTATGAAGCTTATCCTCTAAATCTTTTAGGTCTTTATTCACAGGCACCTTGGATTGATCTTTGGATTTAGAAAGTTTTTGACAAATCTTTGGAGTGGCAGAAATAGGAACAATGTGAACATCATTCTTTTTACTCATAGTTTCTTCTATTGAAAGAGAGTTGATTACTTCTAAATCAACTGAGTGTTTGGAAGATGAGCTATGATCACCTGACAGGCCATCAGCTGAGCATTTACCATCTTCTAACAAATCAGTGGATTAAGTAGTATTAGCTAATGATTCTTTAGTTTGTGAAATACTAAGATTTAAGTCAATAGTTTTCAAGGTTTGACAACATATTGTCTCTTTGGTCTCAACTAATGATTCTTTTCCTTTACTCACATCCTTTGACTTTGTGTTCTTGGTATTTTTACATTCAGAAATCTCACTAGAGGATGATTCAACAGAAGGAATAATTGATTCTTTTAATTGGGAACTTTTACTTCTAACAAATTTATTTGTGAACACACTTTTGCCTTTAACAGTCTTGTGAAAAGTTTGTGGCAAAATGTCAGTATTGTCTAAGATATTAAGGTTCTTATTAGAATCAACATAGTTAGCAGCCTTAGAGTAATTTCCACCAATAATAGCTTGAACTTGTTTGGGCATCTGCTCCTTGACACATTGAGTGGTCTTTTCAGCAGATACACAGCAAGACTTTACTATCTTTTGGAGGTCATTGATCTTTTTGGTTGCTTCACTAGTTTCTTTTACTAAGATCCCATTAAGTATCTTTTGATTTGCTAGCTCATCTTTTAAAATTGTTATCTGCTTAAGTTCCTCATCTTTAAGAATTAATTTTTCCTTTAGTGATTCTACTTCTAGTTTTAGCTTCTTTTCTCTTTGAATAGCAGACTGGAAATCAACACACAAGTAATCAAACATAGCATTCTTTCATTATCATCATAATTAATAAACTTTCCAACCTGATACATTGAAGAAGGATCCTAGTTGGTAGTTGAGCAAGCTTTTGCAGCCTTCTTCATGTCTTCATCAAAAGAACTACCATCATTGTTGTTGGCCATCATACAGAACTGAGCAGAGATCACCTCATCTTCATCTGAGGAAATATCTTCTTCTGCCCCAATCTTCTTCTTCAGCTACAAGAAGCTTTTGCCCTCTTAGTTTAGCATAAATGAAGAACCAGTGTTACTTTGGACTTACAGTCACTGGCTATATGGCCAATCATGTCACATTTGTAAAACTCTGCTGGAGACATCAAAGTTAGATTTAGACTTAATAAACTTTGATGGCCTCTTGCTGAACCTCTTGACACCCTTTCCCTTCTTGAAAGGTTTGAACTTCTTAACCATCATTGCTACAACTTCAACCAGCTCTTCCAAACTACTCTCCTCATCACCTTTCTCCTCTTCACTTTCTCCAGCACTCTCTTCTTCATCTCCTTCTTCATCTCCTTCTTCATCAGAACCAGAATCAATAGTTGCAAAGCTTCTCATCTTTGTATCTCTTGATACAAGGGCAGTTGGTACAGCTTTCACAACCTCTTTCATCTCCTTGGATGACAACTTTCTTTGCTTGACTGATTGCTCATGGTTGAGTAAGTTACCATAGAGAGCAACCAGAGACATTCCCTTGATCTTTTCACTATGCCTTAGTACAGTGACAAAGTGATCCCATGTTTCAGGGAGGGAGTCTAGAAACTTATTCACCAAGAGAAAGTTGCTCTTGGATATATCTGCCCTTTTTAAGTTATTTACAAGGCAGTTGAACCCGGTGTATGTCTGTGTAAGACTCTCACCTTTATGAGTAAAGAAGAATTCATACTATCTGTTGAGGAGGAGCTTCTTGTTCTCCTTCACCTACTCAGTACCTTCATATGCAATTGTGAGTGTCTCTAACATCTCTTTAGCAGAAGTACAGTTAAGCACTTGATGATAGATCTCATTGGGTAGTGCAGAGACAAGAGCTGATCTAGCCTTAACATCTAGGCTAACCAGCTTCTTATCTTCATATGTCCACAGATGCATGGGTTTGGTAATGATTCTTTCTGTTATGGAGGTTTGACCTTCAGATTCTTATGGAATGGATAAAACATATGTTGGAACATAAGGACCCTCAGTAACTATTTCAAGCATTTGGATATCTAGGGGGATAAAAAGAGATGTGCTCTACTTTTCCACATGGAGAAGTTTTCTACATTAAACATGGGACATCTTGTTAAAGACCAAGTGTTTGAAATGTTCATGTTGTTTAAGGATGAGGCCATTTTGAGAGGGGTAGAAGCAGTTGTAGAGTAAGCAAAACAGATCTAGATATTGATTATCTAACATTCTCTGATACCAGCTGTTAGTCCCAGATTGAGTACACAACAACAAATGTTTGTAGAAGGGGGGTTGAATACAAACTTTAGCTTTTAAAAATTAGAGACACACCATTATACTTTTATATAATTCTTATTGATTATGAATCAAGAATTACATGTACTAGAAGTGGAAATTCTAATTATAATAAAAGGTGGCAATCAAATTGTCTAACACATAAACAAGCTAACTCTAAAACAACTAATGTTTAAAGAGTGTTCAACACATGAACAAGTTTGGTTCTACACAATGCTTAAACTCTACGAAATTTTCTCAACTAATGAGATTGCTTCTGTTGTGTAGAAGCTTCACACTTTTTGCATGTCCACCATGCATGAATATATAGAAGTCTTGGCGTGTCCGGTTGCATGAAGGAAGGAGACAAGGAGTGTGTGGAGATATAATATTTTAATTGTAAAGTTAGTGGATGAAAAGTAAACTTACTTTAATCAACTGTTTGATAAAAGTTTTTGTACTTTTCTGAAAATGTGCAACCCACTCATAATATAAAATATTAAATCTCACACCTTTTTCCGTGTAAGACTGTCTTTCCTTTTCCATGCTTGTACTTTATACAATAGCCATGCTTCTTCTTGATTTGACTTTACCAAGTATGGGATTTCCAGCCATACTTAGTTGTTGAAACAAATCTTCGAGATCTTCGTCTGTTTGAGGTATCTTTCTCCTTTTCCAGAGGATAAGATCAATCCTTTTTCTCTCATGCTTGATTAAAAAAGTTCTTTGTACTTTTACAAACAAAGATCTAAGGCATTATAGAACAACACATATTTTGCCTTTTACATATGAAACTTACAATCAGAAAGAAAGAGCAGATTTGACATTTTGCTCGACTAAACTAACAGAAAGTAATAGAAACCTTAACTTTCACTACTCAGTTGAAAAGATAGATCAGTTGATCATTTTTGCTAGGACTCAGTTGGTACATATTGCTCAGCTGATCATATAAATGCTCAGTTGATCAATAGTTATCTTAGGAGGACATAGGCTTATGTATTGATATGATCAGTTGATCTAGATTGCTCAGCTGATCATTTAAATACATCAGTTTATGTAGGAAGATGACTTGTGTTTTAGAAAGGCTTACTTAGCTGATGCTTTGGGCCTCAACTTGTCAATGTTTACTCAGCTGATGGTGTAGTTGAGCAAAATGCTTACTCAGCTGATGGTGTAAGCACTCTACTGATCGAATTTCTTCACTCAGCTTATAGTCCATTTTCCTCAGCTGATGGTATTCTACACTTGTTTTCTTCATCTGATACTCCTAAGCTGATGTCCCTCAGCTGATATTTTGAGTAAGGGTTGATACTCAGCTGATGGTTCCATACTTAGCATTTTTTTCAGAATTTGATTCAAACAACACATGTTTGAATACTTTTTAAGTCATACTGAATGTAGAGTTTGGTTATCATCAAACTCTATGTTTTAAGATAAGTAGAGTTGATTATTAGGCTGAAGTGATTATCTCCCGAACAGGTACTAATCTCACGAAATCTGCATTATCTAAAACTACCATTTAATGTACTTGGATACCTCTTCATCTTTTTAATTTTTTTAATTTTCCATGCCACATCATTATCTAGGTTGCCACATCAGTATTATTCTAAGAAAATAAAAAGTTGAAAAAGTTGGGTTTTGGTGGCATCTAGAAAAACGCAGTGTAAAGAAACGAGTATAAAACAATTCTAATTGTATGCCACCAATCACATCACCCAATGGACCACACTCTAAAACAATATCAACGCAACTAAAAGAAGAAAAACAAGGACAAGAAATTATACCATACAAAAGAGTTTCTCCTTGTTGCCTTGGAAGATTTGTACAGAAAGTAGTGTACCACTATCGGTATCCACACCAAGTGTTGATGATCCCCACGTGCTAGCTATGTTTGGACGCCACCAAAAGCTTCACCAATGGACTAACACCATCTTGAAGATTGATATGCCAATCTATCTTCTAAGTATGTGTTACTTGAGAGAGTATGTGAACTAACTTTGAGTTACAAGTTCATATATCAAGAATTCAACCAACCATGTTCCATAAGCATATTTGGACTTATATAGACTCCAAAATGAAGCCAAAAATGTCCATAACCGACTTAGGAATAATGACTATCAATATCCATGAATACCCTATTAGACTAGTGTTGAATGTAACACCCGCAAACCTGGGCTAGGAGATTAGCAGGTTTGTGGTAAGTGTTTATCTATTTTTTATGCAAATTAAATGGTTAATTGAGTTTGTTTTAAATATGTGATTAATAATATGCATGTATGTATGTATGTATGAAACCGTATGCATGTATGTACATATAATTGTGTACGTGGGAAGTATTGGTGAGGTGATGCCACCTCATGCTTTGCAAGTTGTATACGTGGGGGTTAGTAGATTGAAACCTGCATTATCTCAATTTTAGAAAAGTGTTTGTGTGTGTATTGTAATTGCTCTCGACCGAAGGAAGAACAAGCAAGAAGATAATCGGATTTTCAAAGTTTGTGTGTTTTAATTCATTCCAAGGTTAGATTTATCCCAGGCATTCACTTTAGCCAAATCGGCTGAAGGGGATTTAATAGCAAGGAACAGGTTGAGTGGGGAAAGAATTTCCTAACAGAAATCAAAGTTTGAACATTATAATACTCAGCAGAGACAAGGAGGGCAGGGCAGTGGAAACCGACAAGGTAATGAGAGTAGAGCAGTTACTGCAGGTGGGTCTGCTCAGAGGGCACCTTGGTGCAACATGTGCAAGTCATATCATCATGGGCAGTGTACGCCCTAATCCATGAGATGTGTGAAATGCGGCCAGTTTGGCCATGACTTGAAAAATTGCAGACTGCCGAGAAGCGTCTGCTGGAATTGTCAGAAAAAGGGGCACCGAGTCGGTGATTGCCCATTGAGTAAAAAAGCGGGATCTGGGTCAGGAGGGGGAGGTGCTGGGGGATCATCTTCAGCAGGGCAGAAAAGAAAGAACCCACCCACTGCTGAGGGTCGGGCATTCAGGATGACTGTGGATGATGCTACTACCACAGATGATGTGATAACCGGTATGTTTCTAATAAACTCTATTTCTGCTAGAGTGTTATTTGATTCAGGGGCAAATCGCTCCTTTGTATCTCTAGAATTCTGTGGTAGGTTGAATGTGCCTTTAAATGTACTTGCTACTGCTTTAGAAATAGAGGTAGCTGATGGTATGATGGTTCCGGTCACGACTGCTGTGGCTGGAGCTAAGATAGATATAGACGGTATTTATTTTCCTGTATATTTTCTTGTAATGCCGTTATATGGGTTCGATGTGGTGCTCGGGATGGATTGGCTGAGTTTGAATCAGGCCAGTATTAAATGCCACAAGAAGTTGATTTCATTCCCATTGGCTGATGGCACAAGAGTGGTAGCAAGGGGTGAGAAGGCCGGATCTGTAATACCGATTATCTCATGTTTGAAGGCTAGGAAGGCGTTGGATAGAGGTTGCGAATCATACTTGGCTTATGTAATTGATGGAAAGAAGGAGAAACAGACAATGAACGACATCCGGGTGGTAACGGAATACCCGGAGGTATTTCCAGAAGAATTGCCAGGATTGCCTCCAGTTCGTGAGGTGGAATTTAAGATAGATCTGATTCCTAGTTCCCGACCAGTGGCAAAGGCACCATACAGGTTGGCACCGTCAGAGATCGGGGAGATGATGACTCGGATACAGGATTTGTTGGATAAAGGGTTTATACGTCCAAGTTCATCTCCGTGGGGAGCACCAGTTCTGTTTGTGAAAAAGAAAGATGGTACGTTGCGTATGTGTATTGATTACCGTGAGCTAAATAAGAGAACCATAAAGAACAAGTACTCATTGCCAAGAATAGATGATTTGTTTGATCAACTACTCGGAGCTTCGTTCTTCTCTAAAATTGATTTGAGATCAGGATATCACCAGGTGCGTGTTTCAGAGGAAGATGTATCAAAGACGGCTTTTCGTATGCGCTACGGGCACTATGAGTTTTTGGTTATGCCATTCGGCTTAACCAATGCTCATGCAATTTTCATGGATTTAATGAACAGAGTCTGTCGACCCTTCTTGGATAATTTTGTGATAGTTTTCATTGATGACATCCTAGTATATTCAAGGACTGAGGAAGATCACGAGAAACATTTGAGGCAGATTTTGGAGACACTGAAGAAAGAGCATTTGTTTGCTAAGTTCTCTAAGTGCGAATTCTAGTTAAGAGAGGTTCAATTTTTTGGGGCATGTGATATGTGACAAGGGAGTAAAAGTGGATCCTTCGAAAGTAGAGGCAGTTATGAATTGGAACGCTCCGAAGACACCGTCCGAAATCAAGAGTTTTCTGGGGTTAGCTAGATACTACCGCAGGTTTATTAAAGACTTCTCCAAGATTGCGGGTCCGTTGACTAAGTTGACTCGAAAAGACGTGAAATTTGTATGGGGCAGTGAACAGGATAAAGCCTTCTAGATGTTGAAACAGTTGTTATGTCAGGCCCCTATTCTTGCATTTCCAAGTGGCTCAGAGGATTTCATAGTTTATTGCGATGCATCGTCTGCGAGATTGGGCTGTGTGCTTATGCAGAGGGATCGGGTGATTGCGTATGCTTCAAGACAATTGAAACCCCATGAAAAGAATTACCCGACACATGATTTAGAACTGGCAGCCGTTGTATTTGCCCTGAAACTGTGGAGACACTATTTTTATGGCACCAAGTGTGTGATTTGTACCGACCATAAGAGTTTGCAGTACGTATTTACGCAGAAAGAGTTGAACATAAGACAGAGACAATGGGTGGAATTAATTAAAGACTATGATTGTGAAATCAGGTATCACCCAGGAAAAGCAAACGTGGTAGCAGATGCCTTAAGCCGCAAGGGAGCAGGAAGTTCTATCCAATATATGCGTATTGAGGTTGTATCTGATCTAGTGGATTGACTAACGTCTGCTCAGTTGGAGGCTTTGAAGGAAGAAAATTTGAAGAATGAACTAATGAAGAAACGTAAAGAAGAACTTGCTGATGATTCTCGTGGATTAAAAGTATATAAGACTCGTGTGTGGGTGCCTATGCTTGGAAACTTGAGAAAGTATTTTTTGACAGGAGCACACAAGTCCAGATTGTCAGTACACCCAGGAAGCACTAGAATATATAACGACCTGAAAGTGCTTTACTGGTGGCCTACTATGAAAACAGATGTGGCACAATTTGTGGAATCATGCCATATCTGTGCACAGGTGAAAGCCGAGCATCAGAAGCCTTACGGATCTTTGAAGCAATTAGAGATTCCTGAGTGGAAATGGGAACACATAACGATGGATTTCGTGACTAAACTTCCGCGAACTTAGAGAAATAATGATATGATTTGGGTGATTGTGGATCGGCTGACCAAGAGCGCTCACTTTCTGGCTACATGTGAGACGACTTCTCTGAGTAAGTTGGCTGAACTTTATGTTAATGAGATTGTTGCGAGGCATGGCATACCATTATCAATAATATCTGACAGGGACTCCAGATTCATTTCTAAATTTTGGAGGAGTTTACAGAGAGAATTGGGGACGAGGATTAACCTGAGTACTGCTTATCATCCCCAGACAGACGGTCAGACAGAGCGAACCATACAAACACTTGAAGATATGTTGCGTGCTTGTGTAATTGAGTATTGTGGATCTTGGGATTCACACCTGCCGTTAGTCGAGTTTGCGTACAATAATTCTTACCACTCCAGTATAGGGATGCCTCCTGTAACATCCTCAACTTGGGCCTAGTTGTAATTAGTACGTAAGTGTACGTAGTTATTGTAATAAGAAGTATTTTATGTGTATACTTGTTTAATTAGATAAATACAAGTTATGTGATTGTGTGTTTATATGTATGTATGTACGTATGCATGTACGAATATATGTATGTATTAAGTATGTGGGTGTTAAATTAAATAAAAGGAAAACCTCGAGTGAAGAATGAGGCAACCGCCTCTGCTGTACGTGAATATATATATGGGGTAAGTTGACCAAGTCAAACTTAGCAAGATAAACACACAAAACCGCAAGCACACTTTCTCTCGTCTCTCTACTCTCTCGCTCTCTCGGATTTCATGAAAAAAAGGAAAAAGAAGGTAGCTGTTGTTGTTAATCTCTTAAAAGGTTAGCAGCATAGATTCAAGCTTGTTGGAAGATTTCATATGTTTTAGAATCACAAAATCATGCAAGAACACCATGAAGAACATGCAAAAGCTTACTTTAAAGTGGATTTCGGTATATTTGGTGTTCTTATATGATTTGATGTGTTTATGATGGCTAGATGGATAGAGAGTAATGTTCTATGATGTTCTAGGCTTGAAATCAATGAATTGGAAGTTATTTAAATGATCAAATGTAGCTGTCGGAATTCCAAGCTATGAAACTGTCGGATTCCACAACTATGAAGTTGTCGGAATCCGCATGTGGTGAAAACCGCATGATTTGTCAAAATCCGATGCAAGTGTCGGATTTGGCATATCTGTCGGATTTAATGTCTCGGATTTTGCTAAGTGTTGAAATCCGATAAGTATCGAATTTCATTGTAAGTATCGGATTTCTATGTATCAGATTTTCCTTCACGTGTCGGAATCCACAAGTGTCGGATTTCATATGCATGGTTGGAATTCCTAAGTGTTGGAATCCGAATGATTAGTGTCGGATTTGTGTGTGAGCAAGTGTCGGATTTCATGAATCCGACAGGACCTTCGGATTTCCCCAAATCCGACAGTCCTAGCGGATTTGTGTTAAGTCCAAAGTCAAATGATTGTTTTGTATGTCTTGAATGCACGTGTGAATGATTGAAGTAAATATAATATGCTAGGTTGACTTATTGTATCTGTGAAGTCAAAGTCAAATACCTGTGCCTAATAAACAGCTCAGGTGAGTGCCTATTTTCATGAGACTCAGTAGAGTAAGGCTTGCATGCTAAGTGACTATGTGAATGTATGACTAACTTGCTTTTGCAGGTACGCTCGAGAAAGTAAATGTATGATTGATATGATATTAGAATATTTGTCAGGTGCATGCCATGATGCCAGTGGGTCCAGATTAGAACCACTTAGTTAATATATGATGGTATGCTCGTATGAATAACTGTAAGATGTTATATGTAATATGATGGATCCATGTGGGATCAAATGAACGTATATGTGTATGTGCACTACCTGCAGACTATCTGACGCATGGTTAAGGTCAGTCGGTTGTAACTGGATCCTTCGGGATTTCACGGTGATTCAGGAGGCATCCTGGATCATAGGTTCTGCTGAACTGCCATGCCTTAACGTGAGTGGTGATCAGTCGGTTGTAGCTGGATTACCTGTGGAGTCTTTGACTCTGTGAACGATGCTTGGTGGACTGCTTTATGCTCCCCCACTAGCGCGGATTGGTCATGTCTGATCCCCCGGTTTAAGTTGTTGAGCGGGATTGATTACCCTGCAAGACACGACTCTTACCGATCTTGTCAGCACACCGCTATATGCTAAGCTAGCAATGATTGTTTATGATATGATGCATGACTTACTATGTTGATGCTTAAGATTGTATGTACTCACTAGCTAGTGTAGCTAATGATACTATATTTTCCTTTTCGGGTAAAGACTAGATGGCCTGCGAGGCAGGTTGCTTATGGGAATGTATTACCCCTTGTGGGTGGAACACTTGTATTTCATGATGTAATGTATTATGACACTATGGTCGGTTCCTGTACTCGGTAACACCTACGTTGTTTTGAGAAGTTATTAATGTAAATAACTATTTGGTTGTTTTAAAAAAAGAAAAATTTCCGCTGCTAAAATCTGTTTTTCACTAAAGCAACTTAATTCAGAAGCGGTGTTACAAATAGGTATCAGAGCCTAAGTTTGAGTGAATTGGATACTTGTAAGAGTATTCGATCTCAAGCTCAGGCCCGACCATAAAGAAGTGTTCCTATAGAGGGAATTGAGTGAGAGTTATATGTATGCTAGTATTATATGATGATTTGTAAGTTCAGTCAGTGAGATTCAGTATTAACTGCTCTTTCTCTGTCATATAGGAAGTTAAATTAAGATGTCTGCCGAACGTGGCAATACAGAGCAAGCTCTGAAAGAGATGGAAGATGAGGCTTCTCATATGCCTCATCAGGCTGAGGATCAGAGATCTCAGCACAATATTGGTGGTGGCAGACCTGAGCCAGATCAGACTACTATTATCAGGCGTTTGGAGGAGGAGCTTCGTGTGACAAAGGAGCTCTTACTGCAAGCAACGCTGAACAAGCCCCGCAAGACTTGTTCATATAAGAAATTCTTAACTTGCCATCATCCAACGTTCCAGGGGAGTGATAACCCCACCGTTACTATTCATTGGCTCCGGGAGATGGAGCAAGTTTTTGAATCATGTGAGTGTGAACCCGAGTACTGTGTCAAGTATGCAGTACGGATGCTGAAAGGCCGTGCCATCTTTTGGTGGGACACGGTGAAAGCCTCTGTTAATAAGGAGGTGTTGAATGCTCTCACCTGGGAGCAATTTTCTGAGAAGGTGCTGAAGAAGTACTGCACCGATTATGACTTAGAAAGAATGGAGAGGGATTTCAATGATCTCCAGAAAGGGGATAAGCCGATCGAAGAACATATAACCGCGTTTACTGACAAGTTGTGGTTTGTTCCCCATTTGATTCCTGACGAGACCACCAAGATAAGGCGGTTTGTGGCAACTTTGCCACTGGAATTTCGCCCACATGTGCGGGCTGCTGTTGAACTTGACCGGGCGTTTGATATAGCCCGACAACTGGAAGGTGACCGCTTATACTGCAACGGCGAATCAGCCGGTGCAGGGTCAAAGAGGAAATTCCAGCCGTCTGATAAATCGGGTCCTTCCAAAGGACAATCCACCGCAGGCGGGAAGACTGATTCCTCTAAGAAGCCGAGGCCTAATTCTCCTTGGTGTAATCAGTGCCGTACATACCACTCTGGTGAGTGTTCCAACTCTACCAGACGTTGCCGGAGGTACGGGCAGAAGGGCCATGCTACGACAGAGTGTGGTTTTAAAGAGGATGTGTGTTACCGGTGCCACAAGCCTGGGCACAAGCTGACTGACTACCCAGACAGGCAAAGTACTGGAGCAAAGGGGTCTTCTTCTTCTCGAGGCCCTAAAAGAGATGACGCACCCCGCGCGAAAGGCAGGGCTTTTCAGATGACAGTTGATGAAGCTAAAGCAGCACGAGATGTTGTCACGGGTACTTTTCTTATTAATTATATCCCTGCTAGTGTTTTATTTGACTCTGGAGCTACCTACTCCTTTGTATCTGTGGCGTGTCGTAGAAGATTTCAATTACCTGTTGTCCCTTTGACTGAGCCACTCAGAGTAGAGGTTGCTGACGGCAAAGTAGTCTCTGTTACAGAGAAAGTCCCAATAGCTGCGATTTATATTGACGGGAGTAATATCCCTATTTCTTTCTTTGTTATGCCTATTGCGGGCTTTGATGTCGTGATCGGGATGGATTGGCTCAGCAAGCGTGATGCTGAGATTATCTGTTCCAAAAAGATGATCAAGATCCCTCTTTCTGATGGATCTTATGCTGTTGCGCGTGGAGAACGACAGGATTCTGATATTCCCATTGTCTCCATGATTAAAGCTCAAAAGTCGATTGCTAAAGGTTGTGACTCTTACTTGGCATACGTTATTGATGCTATGATGGAGAAGCGACCAGTTCGTGATATTCGGGCGGTGTCTGACTACCCTGAGGTATTACCTGAAGAACTTCCGGGTTTGCCTCCGATTCGTGATGTTGAATTTAAGATAGAACTTATTCCAGAGCTAAACCTGTGGCTCGTTCTCCGTATCGTCTTGCTCCTTCTGAAATAAGAGAGATGATGATTCAAATTCAGGAGTTGTTAGACAAAGGTTTTATTCGATCGAGTTCCTCGCCGTGGGGAGCTCCTGTATTGTTTGTAAAGAAGAAGGACGGAACAATGCGAATGTGCATAGATTACAGGGAGCTTAACAAGCGAACTGTAAAGAATAAATATCCGCTTCCTTGTATAGATGATCTTTTTGATCAGTTTCTAGGAGCTACATGCTTCTCTAAGATTGATCTTCGGTCGGGGTATCACCAAGTACGAGTTCGTGAAGAAGATGTTCCGAAGACCGCGTTTCGAACTCGTTATGGTCATTACGAATTTCTGGTTATGCCGTTCGGCTTAACCAATGCCCCTGCCGTCTTCATGGATCTGATGAATCCGGTTTGTCGTCCGTTTCTTGACAGATCTATGATTGTGTTCATTGATGACATTCTTGTCTACTCGAAGACGGAAGCTGATCACGAGCGTCATCTTCGTCAGGTTCTCGAGACGTTAAAGCGAGAACAATTGTATGCTAAGCTGTCCAAGTGTGAATTCTGGCTTAAGGAAGTTCATTTCCTTGGCCATGTTATATGTCATGATGGTGTCAAAGTAGATCCAGCTAAGGTGGAAGCTGTGATGAATTAGAGAGTTCCTCGGACTCCTTCCGAAATTAAAAGCTTCCTTGGCTTGGCTGGCTACTATCGGCGGTTTATCCGCGATTTCTCGAAGCTTGCGGGTCCGTTGACTAAACTAACTGGCAAGGATGTTGCTTTTATCTGGTCGGAAGCTCAAGAAGAAGCTTTTCATACTTTGAAACGATTGTTATGTGAAGCTCCAATCCTTACTCTGCCTGAGGGTTCGGAGGACTTCAAGGTATATTCTGATGCGTCGTACGCGGGTTTGGGTTGCGTCCTGATGCAACGTGATAAAGTGATTGCCTATGCTTCTAGGAAGTTGAAATCACACGAGCGGAACTACCCAACCCATGATCTTGAGCTTGCTGCTGTTGTGTTTGCACTGAAGCTGTGGAGGCATTACCTTTATGGTACAAAGTGTGTGATTTGCACAGATCACAAAAGTCTTCAGTATGTCTTTTCTCAGAAAGAACTCAACATGCGGCAGCGCCGTTGGTTGGAGTTAATAAAAGACTACGATTGTGAGATCCGTTACCATCCTAGCAAGGCCAATGTTGTAGCGGACGCTTTAAGCCGTAAAGGACCGACAACAGAATCTAAGTTTATGAGAATTACGATTGTGTCAGATTTGATTTCTAGACTGAAGGAAGCTCAGCAGACTGCATTGCAAGTAGAAAATCTTAAAGCTGAGACAATGAAGAAATTAAAGGATCAGCTTGTTGAAGATAATAGTGGGTTGAAGACTTTTCAATCCAGGATTTGGGTACCTTCTGCGGGAGGTAACCGTGAGCTGATTCTGCAAGAAGCCCATAAGTCTAGATTATCCGTCCATCCGGGAATTACCAAGGTGTACCACGAATTGAAGATGTTATACTGGTGGCCAACTCTGAAGAAAGACATTGCTTCATTCGTGGAGAGATGTCAGATATGCGCGCAAGTGAAGACGGAGCACCAGAGACCATACGGTAATTTGCAACAACTGGATATTCCGGAGTGGAAATGGGATAACATCACGATGGATTTTGTTATGAAGTTACCGAGAACGTCCAGAGGGCACGACATGATCTGGGTTATCGTTGATCGATTGACGAAGAGCGCTCATTTCTTGGCAACAAACGCGTCTGCTTCGCTGACCCGTTTAGCCCAGTCGTATATTGATGAGATTGTGTCACGTCACGGTCTTCCATGTTCTATTGTATCTGATCGTGACTCTCGGTTTGTCTCGAATTTTTGTCAGAGTCTGCAACGCGAACTTGGCACTCGTGTTCATCTGAGCACTGCCTATCATCCGCAGACTGATGGCCAATCTGAACGTACGATACAGACGTTGGAAGATATGCTTCGTGCCTGTGTACTCGAATTTGGTAGATCGTGGGATTCTCATCTCCCATTGATTGAATTTGCTTACAACAATTCATATCATTCCAGCATTGGAATGCAACCATACGAGATGCTTTACGGAAGACGATGTCGCACTCCGACCTGTTGGTTAGAGCCTAGCGAGAAGCAATTCGCTGGACCTGAAATTGTCCAGATTACTTCTGACAAAGTGAATGTGGCTCTTGAAAAGCTAAAAGCAGCTCGGGAGCGACAGAAGATGTATGCGGATCCAAAGCGTCGTCCCGCTACATTTTAAGTTGGTGACCGTGTGTTCTTAAAGGTTTCTCCTTGGAAAGGCGTCATTCGTTTTAGGCGTAAGGGGAAGCTAAGTCCATGTTTCATTGGCCCATTCAAGATTGTACGCAAAGCGAACGATCAGATGGTAAATCTAGCTTTAACTATCTGGAATACACGACACCTTTAACGTGTGCTACTTACGCAAGTGTCATGTTGAGGAAGAACAGATCATTCCTTTACAGGAATTAAAAGTTGACTCTTCCAGGCGACTAGTTGAAGAACCTGTTGAGATTCTTGACACGACGGTCAAGAAGTTGCGCAAGAAAATGATTAAACTAGTCCTTGTGAAGTGGAAGCACAACCTAGGTCCGAACCTGACGTGGGAAGTTGAGGACGAAATGAAGACAAGGTACCCTTGCCTGTTTATCACTGAGTAGATTCCAAGGACGGAATCTTCTTAAAGGGGTAGATTTGTAACATCCTCAACTTGGGCCTAGTTGTAATTAGTACGTAAGTGTACGTAGTTATTGTAATAAGAAGTATTTTATGTGTATACTTGTTGAACTAGATAAATACAAGTTATTTGATTGTGTGTTTATATGTATGTATGTACGTATGCATGTACGAATACTGTATGTATTAAGTATGTGGGTATGTAATTAAAGAAAAGGAAACCCTCGAGTGAAGAATGAGGCAACCACCTCTGCTATACGTGAATATATGTATGGGGTAAGTTGACCAAGTCAAACTTAGCAAGACAAACACACAAAGCCGCAAGCACACTTTCTCTCGTCTCTCGTCTCTCTCGCTCTCTCGGATTTCTGGAAAAGAAGGAAAAAGAAGGTAGCTGTTGTTGTTAATCTCTTAAAAGGTTAGCAGCATAGATTCAAGCTTGTTGGAATATTTCATATGTGTTAGAATCACAAAATCATGCAAGAACACCACGAAGAACATGCAAAAGCTTACTTTAAAGTGGGTTTCGGTATATTTGGTATTCTTATATGATTTGATGTGTTTATGATGGCTAGATGGATAGAGAGTAATGTTCTATGATGTTCTGGGCTTGAAATCAATGAATTGGAAGTTGTTTAAATGACCAAATGTAGCTATCAGAATTCCAAGCTATGAAACTATCGGATTCCGCAACTATGAAGTTGTCGGAATCCGTATGTGGTGAAAACCGCATGATTTGTCAAAATCTGATGCTAGTGTCGGATTTGGCATATCTGTCGGATTTAGTGTCTCAGATTTTGCTAAGTGTTGAAATCCGATAAGTATCGGATTTCATTGTAAGTATCGGATTTCTATGTATTGGATTTTCCTTCATGTGTCGGAATCCGCAAGTGTCGGATTTCTTATGCATGGTTGGAATTCCTAAGTGTTGGAATCCGAATGATGAGTGTCGGATTTGTGTGTGAGCAAGTGTCGGATTTCATGAATCCGACAGGACCATCGGATTTCCCCAAATTCGACAGTCCTAGCGGATTTGTGTTAAGTCCAAAGTCAAATGATTGTTTTGTAAGTCTTGAATGCGCGTGTGAATGATTGAAGTAAATATAATATGCTAGGTGGACTTATTGTATCTGTGAAGTCAAAGTCAAATACCTGTGCCTAATAAATAGCTTAGGTGAGTGCCTGCTTTCATGAGACTCAGTAGAGTAAGGCTTGCATGCTAAGTGACTATGTGAATGTATGACTAACTTTCTTTTGTAGGTATGCTCGAGAAGGTAAATGTATGATTGATATGATATTAGAATATTTGTCAGGTGCATGCCGGTGGGTCCAGATTGGAACCACTTAGTTAATATATGATGGTATACTCGTATGAATAACTGTAAGATGTTATATGTAAGATGATGGATCCCTGTGGGATCAAATGAACGTATATGTGTATGTGCACTGTCTGCAGACTATCTGACGCATGGTTAAGGTCAGTCGGTTGTAACTGGATCCTTCGGGATTTCACAGTGATTCGGGAGGCATCCTGGATCATAGGTTCTGTAGAACCGTCGTGCCTTAACGTGAGTGGTGATCAGCCGGTTGTAGCTGGATTACCTGTGGAGTCTTTGACTCTGTGAACGATGCTTGGTGGACTGCTTTATGCTCCCCCACCAGCACGGATTGGTCGTGTCTGATCTCCCAGTTTAAGTTGTTGAGCGGGATTGATTACCCTGCAAGACACGACTCTTACCGATCTTGTCAGCACACCGTTATATGCTAAGCTAGCAATGATTGTTTATGATATGATGCATGACTTACTATGTTGATGCTTATGATTGTATGTACTCACTAGCTAGTGTAGCTAGTGATACTATATTTTCCTTTTCAGGTAAAGACTAGATGGCCTGCGAGGCAGGTTGCTTATGGGAATGTATTGCCCTTTGTGGGTGGAACACTTGTATTTCATGATGTAATGTATTATGATACTATGGTCGGTTCCTGTACTCAGTAACACCTACGTTGTTTTGAGAAGTTATTAATGTAAATAACTGTTTGGTTGTTTTAAAAAAGAAAATTTTCCGCTGCTAAAATTTGTTTGTCACTAAAGCAACTGAATTTAGAAGCGGTGTTACACCTCCGTACGAAATGTTATACGGTCGTCGTTGCCATACTCCGACTTGTTGGTTAGAGGCTGGTGAGAAACAGTTTGCAGAACCTGAGATAGTTCAGATGACAGCTGAAAAGGTTGCTATTGTCAGAGATAAGTTGAAAGCAGCCAGAGATAGGCAGAAAATGTATGCAGATCCGCGTCGTCGCCCAGTTAAATTTGATGTGGGAGAGTTAGTATACCTGAAGGTTTCTCCGTGGAAGGGTGTGATTCGATTCGGTAAACGCGGGAAGTTAACTCCCTGTTACATTACATTGGTCCCTTCCGCATACGTCAGATTGTGAATGACCAGACAGTTACGCTGGATCTTCCAGCAGAGCTTGCAGGAATTCATGATACTTTTAACGTCTGTTACCTGAGAAAGTGCAAAGTAGAAGATGAAAGTCAGATTCTCTCAGTGCAAGAGCTAAAAGTTGATTCTAAGAAGAGATTAATAGAAAAACCCGTAGAACTGTTGGATCGTAAAGTAACCAAGCTTCGAAAGAAGCAGATACCGATGGTTTTGGTCAAGTGGAAGCACAGTCTAGGTTCTGATTTGACTTGGGAGACTGAAGCAGAAATGAGAGATAGATATCCCCATTTGTTTGAGCAGAAAAGGATTCCGAGGACGGAATCCTCTAAAGGGAGAGATATTTGTAACACCCGCAAACCTGGGCTAGGAGATTAGCATGTTTGTGGTAAGTGTTTATCTATTTTTTATGCAAATTAAATGGTTAATTGAGTTTGATTTAAATATGTGATTAATAATATGCATGTATGTATGTATGAAACCGTATGCATGTATGTACATATAATTGTGTACGTGGGAAGTATTGGTGAGGTGATGCCACCTCATGCTTTGCAAGTTGTATACGTGGGGGTTAGTGGAATGAAACTTGCATTATCTCAATTTTAGAAAAGTGTTTGTGTGTGTATTGTAATTGCTCTCGACCGAAGGAAGAACAAGCAAGAAGATAATCGGATTTTCAAAGTTTGTGTGTTTTAATTCATTCCAAGGTTAGATTTATTCTTTGGTATGGTTATATGATAGTTTGGGTAAGATTAATGATAGAAATAACATGAATTTATGAAGAAACACTGGAATCGGTTTTTGAAGAACTAGGAGTTTTGATGGGTTTTGTGTTCATATGAAATACATGTTTGAATGATGTTATGATGCATGAAAATGTGTTTATAGAGATTAAAACATGTTTTTGGAATGATATAATAATTTATGAATTTTGGGTTTAAGTTGGTTTGATGACATTATGAACTGGCGGATTTGGTTAGGGAAGAAGACTAAAACCGATATATGAAATCCTAATGTTGGAAAACCGAAAGTTTGGAAAACCGAGTGTTGAAAACCGATACTTGTAATCCGGAAACCTATGAAATCCGATACACAGAACTAAATCCGATTGTTATGTATGAAATCCGGGACTTGAGAATCCTATACCTAAATCCGAGACTTAAGAATCCTATACCTAAATCCGATACTTATAATCCGAAACCTAAATCCGATAGAAGCAAAACCAAGACCCAAAATCCTACACTTGAAATCCGCTACTTTGAAGAATCCGACACTTGTGATTTGCACTCTTGGAAATCCGATATTTTTGTGTTTGGACTTGTGATTGTTTATTGTTTGCTAATTGTTTAATGAATGATTTATAAATATATGGATAAGATATATTTATGAGATTGTGACTGATTTAGTTATTGTTGTGTTTACAGGCAATCCAAAAGTTCAGTAAAATTAGATATCTGAGTTCAAGCTGAAATAGAGGTGAGTGGACGTTAAACACGGATGGTAAAGATTGCAGTTAATTTTATTGATGTGAAGCATGATTGTGGTTTGAGTTTGGATTGATTGAACTGCTGATTGTGATAATGAAATGTTGATAACTGCTGCATGAATATTTGGTCGATACGCACTCTTAGGATCATTTTGAGTTACGTTGAGAAGTCAGCTATAAGTGGACTTGGGTTGGGCTTGTCTAACTGGTTGGTTAAACAGTATTAGCCTTTCTGTTGCATTTGTTGCTCGGAAGGGAGTTTACTGTGCCAATCTAGTGGAAAGCTATCGGTAAACCTTTGCTTTGGCCAGCATAGGTTGTAGGTTCTGCGCCGAACAGCCGGTCTTCTCTGGATATGTGATTACATGATTGATGATTGATTGTGAATGTTTGCATTTGTTATTTTAGCTCTACTCGCTTAGCTTTGTGCTAATTCCCCATAGTTGATGTTTTGCAGGTTGGTGTTTGTAGTAGAAGAAGGAAGAGTTGACCATTACTCTGATACTTATTTTGAAAAGGAGACGAGCCAGTTATATTTTGTAACACCAAACAATTGTTGTTGTTGATGTCTTTTTGAGCAAATGAATGTATATTTGTGAATATTGGTTTTATGTAATCAAGTTAGTCTTAATTAGCTTCCACAGTGCGTGTTAAAAAAAATGGCTTGTGATTTTCCGGTGTTACATTGAAACACTAGTTAATTAGGCTGTTAAAGCATGAGGCACGGCCGTGCCTCACAAGGCACGCCCATTCCAGCCCACGGGAAAACCCAAGTCACGCCCGACTTGGGCTCGTGCTATTGCACTAGGCACGGCCGTACCTCCACGAGGCACGCCCGTGCCGACCCCAATGGGTACGCCCTAGGCACGCCGACCTTGGGCCCGTACTTGGCATAGGGCACGCCCGTACCTTCACAAGGCACGGCCGTGCCCGGCCCAACCAAAACCCATTTTGGTATTTTCTCTCTCTCTTGTTCAAAGGTGTTGCCGTAATCAATACTTGGCGTGTGACCCAATAGGCCTATGCCTCATCGGCAGTGATACCAACTCGTGTGTGTCAGTGGGCATATTCCAACAAACTCCCACTTGAACATAACACACTCACGAAAGGTAACACCGACATAGAGCGGCCTCTAGCAAGGCATCTATGCCCCCTAGTTAGCATAGGGTATGTCGCCCATGACAAGCACCAACCTGTAAAGATTGGTCATACAGATAAGTGATTATTCATCCCTTTGTTCACGATATCCGTTGTGAATGCAGGTCATGGAACATCATCAACCCCAAAACATCCACGATTATGTTTCTCGATCTGGACTAACTATGACGAACAAAACAAGTTGCAAAATTGATCCACTATCAATTCAACTTGAGCATGGCCATGCATTTTGATGTCATCAGTTCAGTCAACGAGGAGCCCAGGGATATCTCTCTAAAGAGAAACGAATAGCTTTGACTACATCGTTCCGTCATAATAATAAGTTCTTGCCTGAAAACTTTCCTTATAACATCCAGTTACGAACTGCGTTAAAAAGCAATCTAAACAAGACCATATCATTATTCAAGAAGCCCATGTATCTCCAGTAAAAGGACAAACAATATTATCATCCTGATTTACTCGTGATCATATGCATGAAGTAAACTCAGGTGATGGTCCTCCAATTACTTTATCACTATCAAGTACAGACTAGTGTTGCGAAAACATGTATTCAATCCACTATGAATACTTAACCAACCACTTGCCTCGATCTTAACTCACTTCTTCCTTCCAATGAAGAACCACCGATTGTGGAGCATTTAGAATAAATAAATTTATTCAAGGAAGTAGTTAAACATGCTATGATGGAACACAATAAAGGCTAACGAAAGTACCCGCTCCGCGCGCATAATCAAATCTCTATTTGATAATCGATACAATCAAAGCACATTATTGCTTTAATGTTCCCAATTCAAAATATATCAAATTCAACTAAAACAAACTCAAGCCAAAGCTACTTGTAAACCGAGTGTATGAAAATTCATCACTAGCTCACAACCAAAGCTTAATAAGCGGATTCACAAAGTGACATCCATGCATACTCTAACAATCACCATATCTTCTCTTGACCAAAAACTTATAAAGTGTGCATCGTCAAGATCATGGTCCTTTGTCCAAGCCTTCATGCTCACATTGTTCCAAGGAACCAAATGGAGTCACAATGCATAAAACTATGGTTCACATATATAAGCCATCATACTCTTATTTTATCAAAAGAACCCAATTAGAGTCAATGATGCTTAAAGAACCATTCTAGTTGATAACATTCCACTTAACAGCACAACACTAGCAATTCACCAAGAGTAATATATTACTCAAATTTCCTTGTTACACCGAACATCAACTTGAAGAACAGTGTACCAAGAGTTCTTCCAAGTATGTCAAAATGAGAGAAAAGAAACCATGTGATAAACCAAGTTGCTAATCAAATTAACACACTAGTCCATCATGTTTCAATGTCACTCTCTTAGTTTTGTCACTCCGAAAAGTTCACATTCGTATCTTCCAATATGTTATGGATACGCAAGTTGAGGAACACAAGCGCTCCCACTAGCTCTGGCATACATCCAAGTTTAATCTTCCTTTTTTGAAAACTCAAATCTATGATTTTCTCATTAAAGCGAAGATTACAACCTTACGATATTTATCCAAGTCTACGAGGATATCTTTAATGTACAAGACACTTTCGGATAGTGTTGAAACACTCTTCCTCAAATTTCCCATGAAGGAATACAATCTTTACATTGTAGTGATAAACACACGTATCCGAGTAACTTTCAACATAACTACTAGGAAATTTTCCTTATGATACCATCCTCATGGTCAATCATAATATAACATTTATCATTAGTTGGTATTTGAAGTTCAAGTCCATGAATAGACTTCTTGGGCCAGTAAACCATACGAGGATACTAATAATGTATAAGACTCTCGGAGAGTAGTAAAACACTTCCTCAAAATTCCTATAAAGGAATAGAGTCTTTTCATTTCACCATCATACCTTCACAATCAAGAAAAGGCAGTGATACACCATAAGTCATCCAAGCAGACTTCAACATAACTACCAGAAAAAACTCTTTTATGATACCGGTCGGCATTTGAAGTTGCCTATATCTCAATCCATGCATACCCTTAGGTTTACACCAAGGCATCGGATCAACCAAGTCCAATACTTGGATATCCTACATGGATTGCATCCCATTCTCATTACCTCTCTCCTTCTAGTAGACACTAGGCCCACTACAACTTCCGATAGTTGATGAATTCAACTAATCCATCATCGAGTTATCTTCCTCTAGATATAAAACATATATCCATCCAGCCTTACGACACCTCCAATCAGAAATAGGAAGAGTAACGAATTATGTCAGGTACTCCAACATCGCCATGCTGAGTTCCAATCATTATAGATTGTATGCTAGTGCCAACATCAGGTTTTACTCCCACTGGCTCCCATAGATATTAAGCTTCCACTTGCTATTGAGCGACAAAACTTGTCCTCAAAAGTTCATGAAACAAATATCTCATGCCTAACGGAGTAGCATCTTTAGTCCCCGGATTCTACCACCTCACGTCTACACGTAGGCTGGATAATCTAGGTTTTGAGATAAACAAGCAAAGACACTCTTTCTAGTCTTTTCTCCTAAGATGCGTACTAAACCATCTTTGTTGATTTTATATATAGAACATTGTCCGCCATACTTAAGCATCCCAACACATTGGGTATGAATTTGCGATCCATCAAGACCCGAACATATCCAAGAATATTCGGTTTCTCCTCTATGCGACCCATATGCCAATGTGTCATAAGAGAAATAATTTATGAGATAAATCCCACAATTCTTAAGATGATCACAAAATTCATAAATTAAGATACTCAACATCTTTACAAGATTTAAGTGACTTAACCTTTTCCCACAAACCTCGTTATGGTAATTATCGAACACCTCAAAGGTTTCAAAATATACCCATCCCTACTACCACTACGGGTAATGGTAACGAAGTGCATGTAGTTATCCCCATGGATTTGCTTGAATGTATTAAACACATAAGTGTGAACTAATTACAACAAGCTTTCAATCCTCTTACATACGCCGATGAAAGATGTACAAGTCATTTAGCCTAATAAACAATTCTCGCACTCAACATTTGATCAATTATCAAATGCATCCAAGATTCCAAACCACACGGAACTTGGTGAAGCAAGTCTTGCTAACATAGCTAAATAATCTTGTTACTTGGATAACTAATCCAGACCAATTTTGGATTTAAACACATTATTCATGATTACTTTATTACTTTTAAGCAAAAGCTTATAAATGTCATGACATGGATAAACTTTGAAATAAACCACTAATTTATATATCAAATACAAAGTAATATCCATCGTCAACTAATGCATAATAGACTTAATATTTCTCTTGCCATGCAGGGCAGATAATATATTAATCTAGTAAAGTCATAAAATAGCTAGATGAAATGGCAAGATCAAAACTCCCAATCCTCTCAATCGAGACAACGTCCAATTTTCCCAATCTTGAGCTCTAGCTCTCCGTTCTTTATCAGCTACTTCTTCCGTTTAACACCTACACTTTGTAACAAAACAATTTTGCAACAAACGTGAGTGTTATAGCCATCATTTCAACAAATCTAGCTAAGAAGTAGAAAAGCCATGGAGCTAATTATGAATGTACCTGATGACGAGAAGTTATTCCCTTGCCTCATAGGAAGCTTTAACTCCTTCGAACACTCAGGACAAGCGTGGCAGCGCCAATCTCCATATTTACCATAGAAATAGCAAACTTCTCCTATTGGAGTCGTATTCTTTTTCTCGGTTTTACGTTCCTCAAATAACCGGGTGGGAACGAACTTGCGTTTGGCCATGTTAGACACGAAAGTCCTAAGCATGCCTTGCAACTCGTCTAAGGATTCTACCATTTTGCCCTTTTGATAAATTCAACATAAGACGTGGGTAGGGATTGGAGAATCATATTCACCGCAAGCTCCCTCCCAATGGGAAATCCTAGTATTTCCATTTGGTCAATGTATGCCTTCATATGAAGCACATAAACACTAACCTTCCTACCTTCCTGCATCAGGCAACCGACAAGGGCCTTGACACACATAAAGTGTTCCTCTCTAATCTGATGTTGGAACAAGTCCTTCAACCGATTAATCATATCGTACGCACTCATATGCCCAAGTTGCTTACGCAGCTCGCAGCTTATGGTCGACAACATGAAAGAAGAAACATCTTTTGCGTCCTCGATACGCTTTTCAAAGGCGTATCTTGTGGCCCAACTCGTGTTGTCAGTAGGTGGTTTCGGAAGAGGTTTCCCGAGGATGTGCAACTTAGATTCATGGCGAAGGACAATTCGCAATTGCCTATACCAATCCACAAAGTTCACGCCTACGAGTTTCTCCCTTTCTAGGAACGAACGGAGAGATAAATTCGGTGTTACTTTGTTAACGTTTGTCATCTACAATTTTTAGAGCACACATTTTAGTGAATTTAAATATAATCCTTGTAGAAATAATTACCCAAATAGTTTTCAAAACCAATTATTTAAACAAGGCTAGAAACCATATTTCACTTTACCTTATGACGGGTTTACCGCGGATCACAAAGCAAAGCTATTTAGGCCAGTAACCACTTTACCGATTGCAAACACTTTGCAACTTCTAGATCCTTGCGGGATCCATTGACAATCAAAATGTCTTTTGGCATGTTCGATCCCTTCTCGCACCAATTCTAACTTGATCCTCTTAAATGACTCGGCTAGAGCTCGACGCCACCTAAGTGTCACAAAAAGAATTGTAAACTGCCCGTCAAGACACACGGTGGAACTCTCGCCAATGATTGGCTCGTGCTAAGCTCGACAACCAATATTGCGAGTTACTACACTCGCCTTCCACACAGTTCCACTCGGCATGACTCGTGCTAAAGCTCGACAATCATCCAAGTTTCACTAGATTCGGGTGGTGTCGTCTTACGGATGGCGCGTGATTTACATTTTAAAAACAGAATTTCGTTTTTCTGGTTAAAACAATTTTAACCCATTTTGCGAATTAACAAATCAAGTGATAAATACAATTTTTATCCACTTATAATATAATACAAATTTATATTATCTTGTTAATTCTATACGCGCGGAAAGAAATATAAACCAATTTTATAAATCTTTGTGTTTTATATATTTTGGAAAAATTATCTAGCATGCGATATCCTACACATCCATGCAAAATAATAAATATATAACACAACCACGCATACACAATAGTTCGGTAACATGCCAAATCCTATGCGTTTTCCCCGTGAGCCATACGAGGAAAACAAGGTCAACTAAGGAATCCAAGATCCAAAGCACCTAGCCGGGTGTGCTCCCCTGAAGCCGGCATCTCCAAAAGGCAATCCGGACTCCACTTTGCCAAGACATCAACGCCGTGATTCCCGTTGGTATATTACACATAACATCAACTTCTATACTATTTTACAAATACATAGAAGGAGAAATGGCATGCTAGCCACAATCCTATGCTACTAATACAAGTACAAATGAATAAATAAATGGCATGCAAACCGCACCAAACAATAGTTATACAAAATTACAACGATACGGCACGCAGGCCACCAAAACCAAATAAACCAAACAACACAACACATAGGTCTAAAGGGCATCTAGTTATCGAACCACAACCAAACATAACCAAAGCAAAACCATGGTGTGCCACAAAACCATGTCAAACATATTTTGATTAAGATTGTCAACAAAACACCCAAGGCACAAAAGGCAATCCTTGTACATATGCATTAGTAATTTTAATACACCTTTAAAATTACATATTCCTATATATACCTTTAAGTATATATATTTTTATGTACTTCATGCCAAGCCATACAAAATAGATAAATTTAAGGAATCAAAATATAGTGGGGAAAACTAGATCAAAGACTAGTCCAACCAACAAATCCGGAATTTAAATATAATTTTAAAACACTGTTTCAAGAACAAAATTCTGACCAAAAACCACAAGGCACGGGCGTACCCCAAAGGGTACGGGCGTGTCTGACCTTTTGTCAGTGTACAGTTTAAACAGTTTTAAGCATACGAAAATTCTATCGGCACGGCCCGTACCCCCACTGGTACGGCCATGCCCCGGCCACCGGCACGCCCCGTACCCCAAGAGGTACGGCCGTGCCCGGTCACCGAAAATCAGATTTTGACAGAAAACTCAAAATTCCAGTTTTAGTGCAAAGCCGTGTTAAAGATGGCTCTGATACCACTGTTGGATTTTGGTGGCATCTAGAAAAACGCAGCGGAAAGAAACGAGTATAAAACAATTCTGATTTTATGCCACCAATCACACCACCCAATGGACTACACTCTAAAACAATAGCAACGCAACTAAAAGAAGAAAAACAAGGACAAGAAATTATACCATACAAAGAGTTTCTCCTTGTTGCCTTGGAAGATTTGTACACAAAGTAGTGTACCACTATCAGTATCCACACCAAGTGTTGATGATCCCCATGTGCTAGCTATGTTTGGACGCTGCCAAAAGCTTCACCAATGGTCTAACACCATCTTGAAGATTGATATGCAAATCTATCTTCTAAGTATGTGTTACTTGAGAGAGTATGTGAACTAACTTGGAGTTACAAGTTCATATATCAAGAATTCAACCAACCATGTTCCATAAGCATATTTGGACTTATATAGACTCCAAAATGAAGCCAAAAACGTCCATAACCGACTTAGGAATAATGGCTATCAATATCCATGAATACCCCATTCAATTAGTCTTGAAAGACTTGTTAATTAGGTTGTTACAGCATGAGGCACGGCCGTGCCTCACAAGGCACGCCCGTGCCAGCCCACGGGCAAACCCAAGTCACGCCCGACTTGGGCTCGTGCTATTGAACTAGGCACGGCCGTACCTCCACAAGGCACGCCCGTGCCGGCCCCAATGGGTACGCCCTAGGCACGCCGGTCTTGGGCCCGTACCTGGCATAGGGCACGCCCATACCTTCACAAGGCACGGCCGTGCCCGGCCCAACCGAAACCCATTTTGGTATTTTCTCTCTCTTGTTCAATGCTGTTGCTGTAATCAATACTTGGCGTGTGACCCAATAGGCCTATGCCTCATCGGCAGTGATACCAACTCGTGTGTGTCAGTGGGCATATTCCAACAGAAAAATGAGATAGAAGAAATATGAAGAACACAGAAGAAATATGAAGAACATTGAAGAGATATGAAGATCACAATGAATCCTTCAATGAAGACACAAGATTGATTAACCAAAGTTGATGAAATTAATGTTCCAAATCGAAACCCTCATCACAGACAAGATTGACAACCCAAATCGCCATTCAATCATAGATATGAAAATAAAAACATGAATCGAACACAATCTGGAATTCAATGGAGCCTTGTTGTTCTACTAACAAGAACCATACAAAACAAGAACCCTAAAATCTTAGATTTGGGGTTTTATAATCGAACACAAATTTGAGTTTGATAATCAAACACACGAATCGATGGAATCCTTTGTACCATAATCGAAACTTACTTGGATAGATTGAACACGAGACGATGGTGGTTGAAACCTCTCCTTTAAACGAAAACCCATAGACGAAAATCGCCCTATAAACCTAAACGAAAACCCAGAAACAAAAATCGCACCTTCAGATCGAAAACCCTAAATGAAAACCCATAAACGAAATAGCACCTTTAAACCTTCATCTTCAATCTCGACATCGTCATGTTCTCCGGTTGTTGAAACCGCATTTGAGACCCTCAATTTGAAATCGCAAAATCGCACCAGTAGACGATGGTGGTGGTGGTGGTACTGCCGGAAGTCGATGGTGGTGGTATTGCCGGAAGACGATGGTGGTGGTGGTATTGCCGGAAGAAGTTGGTGATGGTGGTGGTTGTGCCGGCCAAAAAATCCATCGAAGAAGCAAACACATGGTTTTGAATGTTCAAAAGAAATCTGGGTTATTATTATTATTATTATTGTTGTTGTTGTTGTTGTTGTTGTTGTTGTTGTTGTTGTTGTTGTTATTATTATTATTATTATTATATATTTATTTATTTATTTATTTATGTTAAACAAGAAAAACCATGTCACCTGCCATGACAACACCACGTCACCCGTAACCGTGTCATGTCACATGTAACCTACTATCAAAGGTAACGATACACTAAATGGTAGTTTTTGAGACTTCGATACATTAAATGATAGTTTTTGAAGTTTGGTATACACAATAGCAAAAAGTGACAACTTCGATACACTTTTAGATACTAAACCCTAAAAAAGCAGCATTTACAACTTAAAAATGATTTTGAATTTTGAAAGTAGTATTTACAACTTTCAAAACTCTTAATTTTTAAGTAAATTGAAAGTACTAAACTACCCTTCAACACTAATTAGCTAAACCCATGAAATTAATTTTAAACAAAATGCCAACTAATACCAACCAATACATCCCAAGGAAGAGTTAAAATTGATATGAATAGCAAACAAATATAAGAAAGTTAATATAAATTAATATCATGAGCATACAAAAAAGGAAATGATAAATTGATACCACAGTTATCCACGAAGAAAACCTATTAAAATTATATAATAAAATTAGAAATGATAATAGAAATTATAATTTGATATCATCAGCATACAAAAAAGGAATCCATACTATTAAAAAGGAATTATATAGCTACCACATTTACCACCGATTATGAAAATAAAATTAAAAATGATAATAGAACTTATGAATTGATATCATCAGCATACAAAAAACGGAATCCATACTATTAAAAAGGAATTATATAGCTACCATATATACCATCGATTGTGAAATTCCAACCATTCCTTTGTAATATGCAGTTTCCAACCATAATGAAATCCATACTAATTCTTGTGCAATCTGCAGGGAAACCTCGAGTAGTATTTAAATAGGTTTTATGCTTATGTTTTTATACCTCTTCTGTTTTCATACCTCTTCCATTTTCATAACAAAAAAAAATCAACACTAAGACAACACGGAAATGATCAGCATACTTCCTAATATCATTGATGACAGCTTGCAAACCAACAACATTGTTGCAACAGAACATCATCATCAAGTTGCTGCAACACAATACATTATCCACGTAAGTATTCAAACTATCTAGGTAAATCAATTAAGGTTAAGTTGACACTGGAGGTACAGGAAAGGATGTTGAACTTAGCAATTTAGCATTATGCATAATAAAAATAAATGCAAAAACTGAAAACCAATAATTCCTAATAAGCACTTAAAACAACACCCGTACAAGAAGTCTACATGATTTTCATTAAAAAACACACAATTCGGCAAGTATATACTGAGATGTAGATATTTGCTTTGTCTTCCTGCACTAAAACACTAAGGCAAAAAGAACACGTTCAATTTCATGCACTGCGTCACACAAAATCCAGTTTTATTCAACAACGTGTAGTTTACTGTCAGCATAATGCATCCCATTATAAACAAATAATAGGTCATCAAATTCTGTAAATTTCTTATTTCTGTAAACATATTCAATTTCACGCACTGCTATAAAAATAATCATGCAAACCAAGGAACCGAAGATAGAACTTAATTCAATTTTACTCATTAATATTTTATTTTCATGTTTATATAACTGTAATTATATAACTGTTTTATATTTTTATACAACAACCGGATGTTGGACCTGTGTATGTTCGAATAAGTAGGCAGGAATTATGTGTTATTGTTTGTTATGGGTGTATAGATCATATTGATACTTCTTTTAAAATTACTTCTTAGGCATTGTAAAATTAAATTTTGATTGATAATGAAAATAGAACAAATGACTCATATGAAATACATTAGCTCAAAAGCAAGAAAGTGGCCTAAAAGATAAAAATTCAATTTACTTATTTCCATATTCCAAAAATATACATTTTGTTGTTCTCAATCTACTTTATGATGGAAACATACAATTTAAGCTTCTTTCACAACACAATTTTTTGAATAGATTCAAAATGTGGGTACAATGTTACCTGACAACACAATTGTACAAGCATCTCCTGCACTAAAAGTGACCTGTCGAACTATATTTTCCTTCCAATTTATAAGAAATAGCGCTTCTTGACTTGATAACTTTTCCTGCTAACATTGATTATCATCAATATTGGTGAATCATTTTAGCAAAAAACATGTTTTGATTGCTTTACATCAAATTTGAAACATAAAGACTATATTTTCCTAGAGAGTTATATACAGCATAACCAGTTCTCAATGAACCATCAGTCAATTTGATTCAAGGGTATTATTGGGCTTGAAATCACAAATTAAAACAAATCAACTACATATAATTGCTTCAACTTGAATTACTCATTACATATAAGTAAAAGTCTAAGATACTCACTTGAGGTCCTCATAACTGCAACTAACTTCAACTAGTGGTTCCCTTTAGTCCATTTTCAACCTATATGTATGAACCCAAATCAGTGCATAAAAGAATCACTTTACCCTGCTGATTTGTGGAAGGGTCGTGTCCAAAGGACCGACACAGAACCCATACACAGTTTGTTTCCTGTAGCATACCATCTCTTTCCAAAACTTCTATTTCGAATTTCAGATTCAATATAGCCTCTAATGAACTCCTTAAACATCAATATACATATATTAACATAACCTAAACCCACTTGAAATCAATTTTGATATGTTGGTAAATTTTACCCAATTCAACCCATTTAAAAACCCAATCCCCAATTTTGATCTTTCGATAATCAATCCACCCATATAGGTTCCTAATATCATGAAATCAGATGTAATAATCGTAGATATGTTCAAAGGAATAACATATACACGAATACATCATCAATCCTACTTTCAAAATTCAAAATCATATTGTAGAAGTCATGATACTTACTTGTTCTTGATATCCCTTGTTCTTGAATCCATTATGCCAAGATAAATGTTGAAATCCTTGATCTTGAATTCCCAAATCCAAATCCCTTGTCTCAGTAAAAGAGTATTTTTACCGAGAATTCCTCTTTGTCCATATGAAGATGACATGTTCCCATTCAAGCTGAAAAGAAAACAATTTCCTGTTAGGCGTAGTTTCGCATGGCCAACTTTACGTGGCATTTTCTAGAGGAACATCGCGTGGGAATATAAAGGTTTTGTTAAAACCTACCAAAACATTTACTCATGATGGTGTTTACACGTCTAATGTGGTGTATCAAGAAGTTTTACATCACGAATAAGATACTTACAACTATTTGTTCTTAGAAATTCATTTCCAATATATCTATATTTAACCACTATATACATATAATATTTTTTATAGGATATAACAATAGACGGACGCTTCAGACTGTGTTTTATCATATTCCTACAACAACTTTCGTTCTTGCAATAGATTGTAATTATTAATGGTAGTCAACATACATTTTAGTTTTTCAGTAATAAACTACTATAACATTTTATTATTGGTTGACAATCACAACGATATATTATCTTATATTCATTTTAAGTTAAAGTGCATTATTGTTTGTATTGTTTTCTCCGTCCTCTTGATTCATACTCACAAACAAAACTCATCACAACCTCCTTTTTATTCGTGTCGCCGCATTACGCGGGTACCTCACTAGTATATATATATATATATATATGTTTGTGTGTGTGTATATAGGGTAAGGATCTATGTAGCCCCACCCTTAAACATAACCTAAAGGTCAATTCTCAACCACTCATTTAAAAAGGCAAAATAGGAATTGCAAATACTAATCCAAATCCACGCATCTCCTATAAGACTTTCCCAAATTTTCCTTTTTTATTTTTTACTTACCCATTAAATCTTTAAATGACCATAACTATTTCAATTTTGAGAATTTGAGCAAAAAAATTATACCAATCTACTCATTTTTTAATCCTCTTTCTAACAGGCCACTCTTCTCATATTTTTGAAAATTTTATTTCGAAAATGCAAACCATATAAAAATGTTATCATTTTGAATCATGAAAGTTTTTATCATTTTTTGTTGCAACCATGTGTATCTATATCATTTTTGGCAAAAAAAATCATTTTTCGGACAAAAAATGAGTCTATTTTTATCATTTTCGTGTGGATAATGTTATCATTTTAAATGTTATATATTGTTATCTTTTTCATCTAGAAAATGATATATGTTATCATTTTAAATGTTATATATTGTTATCCTTTTCATCTGGAAAATGATATCCTTTTCAACTGGAATTGTTATCATTTTCTGCTTGAAAGTTATCATTTTCAGTCGATGGAAATTGTTATCATTTTCAACTGGAATTGTTATCATTTTCGGTGGCCGGAAGTTATCATTTTCGGGTGGCTGGAAGTAGGGGTGTAATCGAGGCGAGATGAGTTGATACAGTGCCAAGCTCGAGCTCGACTCGGTTCCAAAGCTCGAGGCTCGAAACTCAACTCGAGCTTAGTCGAGGTTTAATTTTCAAGCTCGAGCTCGACTCGAATAAGTAATCGACACTCTCGAGCTCGACTCGGCTCGACTAAAATTGATTTAATAAAATTTTGTAGCAACAAATGTTAAATTACATTCCGGAATTCAAATTTCATATTTTCGAACAACAATTGACAGCTAGCTACTAAGGTGGTGTTTGATTCACGGATTGTTTTGTGAAGGAATTGGAATTTGAAGGATTTGGATTTGGAATCTAAATCCTTGGCTCATTGCGTTTGGTTACCTATACACATGGAATTGGAATTCAATTTCACACCACATCTGACCAGACCTAAAACCACTACCACCTCTCACCACCATCGTCGCCACCGTCAGAGGGTGAATCGCCGCCCCTCTCGCCACCATCATCACCACCATCGAAGTTTATGCCTCTGTCGCCAGTTGAAGCCTTTATCGTCGGATCCCTCTGTCGCCATCGAAGCATTCATCATCGCCACTCAAAGCCTTTATTTCCGGTCGCTAGTCAAAGCCTTCATCGTTGCATCCTTTTGTCGCCATCGAAGCCTCCATCGCCAGTCACCAGTCGAAGCCTTCATCTCCACATCCTTCTGTCGCCATCGAAACCTTCATCGCCGTAGCCCTCAATAGCCGTCATAGCCTTCATCGCAGGTCGTAAGTCGGTGGCCTGTCACCAGTTGCCGTCGTAGCCTTCATCGTCGGTAGTCTTCATTGAAACTTTTCTGCCCTGATCGATATTTACATTGTTAGCAGTTAGGAAGGAATTTCAATTCCTTAGGCAATTGGAGGGAATCTACTTTCCCTTGGTTGAAGGAATGTTTTCCCACTCTCAAATTCCAATTCCATTCATCAAGTGTAAACCAAACATGGTAATCTTTAGGAATTAGATTCTAATTCCTTCAAATTCCCAGACATTGCCTCCAACCAAACACCCCCTAAGGGTATAAAAGTAAATTGTGTATATGTAAAAAGGTAAAATGGTAATTTAGTACAAGCTCGATTAGGCTCGCGAGCCTGGCGAGCTGAGTATTTCAAAGCTCGAGCTCGGCTCGAAACCCTACTCGAGTAACTCGAGCTCGAGCTTGACTCGATTCATCTAGAGTCGATTTTGGTTATTTTGGAGTCGGTCTCGAGTAGCTTGCGAGTTATCCCTGCTTGATTACACCCCTAGCTGAAAGATCATTTTTGGCTAAAAGTTATCATTTTCGGGGCTGGAAGTGAAAATGAAAGGAAGGGGCGAGATTTATCGTGTGGAGGATTCCCATAATACACTTTCTTTTATAATTAAATCTTATAATTGTTTACTTAATTACAATAATGTCATTATTAGATCTTGACCATTGATTTAAAAATTCTAATGGTTCAGATTTGGCATTTGTGATCTATGTTTAAGCATATGATCTATATTGATTCTATTTCTATGTTTATATATATATATATATATAATCAATATAGAACCTAGTCTTAATCATAGAATCTAAAGAACAAATCTGGACCATTTGACCATCTAAATTAATGGTTGAGATTTGAAGGTGGCAATTTTGTAAATTATATGAAAACTATATGGGGTAACTGAATAATTGAGGGCATATATGAAATTCTTTTTTTGGTAGCCATAAATCCTCTTTCTAGCTCCACCTTCCTAAAATGCAAATTGATAACCAAAATGCAAATGATTAGGTTATTTGCATGTTAATGAGTTAATATTTTTTGCATTTTCGGTTATTTATCTTCTTTTATGTCGGTTGCATTTTGCATTTTATATTTTCGTCAAACAATTTGCATTGTTGTTATTTGTTTTTTTTATTTTCGACAACATTTTGCATTTTCGTCAAAAAAATTACATTTTCGTAAAAAAAAATAGAAAACATTTGAATCTTAGTCTTGAATTAAAGAGGATAAAAAAACTGAATCTAATAGTATATTTTTTTTGCTAAAATTCTTAAACATGAATTTATTATGACTATTTGGATGTTTAGTAGATTTTTTTTTAAATGGAAGTTTGGAGGTTGAATGAGGAAGGGGGGAGTGGGTATTGATTTGTAATTCTTTTTACAGTTTTGCCCTTACTTTTGATGTCACGTGTCATCACGAGGTTTGTTCTTTAGGTTTTATGAATAAGTAGGGTTCTATGTATAACCTCACCCCTATATATATATATATATATATATATATATATATGTATGTATATATATATATATATGGGGTGAGGATCTAATAGGAACATTTATTAAAATATGAACGCTAGGAATAATGTATCTACTCTATAAAATAACTAGATTCAACTTAAAATCATTACATCTCAGCTAATAAACATAATGTCTTCTTCAACTATTACATCTTGGTTGAGAGATTCAATTATTTCTCATTTAAAAAACTATATCTAGTATAAAACCACTTCATTTAATCTAAAAATATCGCATCTTGTCTAAAAATATTGCATCTTGTTTAAAAATATTGCATCTTGTTTAAAAATACTGCATCTTGATCATCTCCACCCCTTATATGTATGTAATTGGATTTTTTAAATCAATGGTCAAGATCTAATAATAGCATTATTGTGATTAATTAAAGAATTATAAAGGGTTTAGTATCCGAAAGTGTACTGAAGTTGTCACTTTTTGCTATTGTGTATACCCAACTTTCAAAACTACCATTTAGTGTATCCGACTTTCTAAAACCTACCATTTGATATACTCGGTTACCTCTTGAAGAGGTAACCGGTAATTTTTTTTATTTTTTATTTTTTTTCAAATTATACATTTGCCACCTCATTAATATTTGCCACCTCATAATATTCATATTCAAGAACATATTTATCTTACTGTTCTTCATTCAAGAACACCTTCAACATTCAATATACAATGAACATATGAAGATCTGATAACTATTCAAGAACATCTTCAACGTTCAACATCTTTATCTTACTGTTCTTCATTCAATATTCAAGAACATATTCAGGAAGAAATGGAAACCAACATAATATGAAATCGAAAACCCACACAGATGAAGACTTCGGTGAACATAAACATGTTTTAAGGAAAAACCCAAACAATCAAAGAACACAAACCCTGTTTGAAACCCCCAAATCGAAGAACATACAAAAAAATCGAAGAACACATACAGAAAAAAACATGGTCCTGATCTGTTTCAGTTTGAAACCCCCAAATTGAAGAACATACAGATGAAGAACAAAATTAGAAAATCGAAGAACCCTTTGAAGATGAAACAAATCGTACCTTATGAACCTTTGAAGATGAAATCGCAAATCTGGAATCTTGAACAAATAATAGATCTTTTGAACCAAACACATATCTGGAATCATAAGAACAATCAAACCAAGATACGTATGATTGAAGATGAGAAATCGATCTTGTTCATACGAAGATGAAAACCCATGCTATGAAACCCTAGAAACCAAAATCGATGAATCCAAAATCCCTTTCGAAGAAACCCTAGAAACCCAAAGCGTGGTGACGGATGATGGTGTTTGCCATGGAGTTCTTGAGCGATGGTGACCTCCAATGGTGGTGATGGTGACCTCCGATGGTGGTGATAGTGTAATCAGAGAAGCAATGGTGACGGATGATTTCTAGAAACGCAAAAGATATCCAGATCGATGGTAGTCAAGTTATGGGTGTATCCAATTTTTATTTTTATTATTATTATTATTATTATTAACATTATTATATTTTCAATTATTTTTAAAAATTAAATGACATGTTAGCATCCAAGTCAGATGCCACGTCATCAAAACCGGCGCCACGTCAGCGGGTAACCTGATATACCAGGTTAGATACACTAAATGGTAGTTATAGAAAGTTCAGTATATTAAATGGTAGTTTTGAAAGTTGGGTATACACAATAACAAAAAGTGACAAGTTCGGTACACTTTTGGATACTAAACCCAATTATAAAATGTATTTATAGAAGGAAGGGTATTATGGGAATCCCCCTTCCCATAAATCACGTCATTTCCTTAAAAATGTCGGCCCTTCTTTTTTTTCCCTCTAAGTCTTGTCCAGCCGAAAATGATAAAAATTTTCTAGTTGAAAATGATAACAATATACAACATTCAAAATGATAATATTATCCAAATGAAAATGATAAAAATAGACTCATCTAGTCAAAAATGATACAAATACACATGTTTTTAGTTGAAAATGATAACATTTTCCGGATGAAAATGATAACAATTTATAGCATTCAAAATGATAACATTATCCATATGAAATGATAAAAATAGACTTATTTTAAAAAAAATATAAATACACCTTTTTTTAGCTGAAAATAATATAAATGCACATGTTTCTACTACAAAATGATATAAATACACTCATTTCCTCCGAAAATGATATAAATACACATGTTTACCGCTCAAAATGATAAAAATTCACATGATTCAAAATGATAACATTTTTGTATTATTTTCATATGGTTTGCATTTTCAAAATAAAATTTTCAGAAATATGAGAATAGTGGTCTTGTTTGAAAGAGAATTAAAAAATGAGTAGATTGGTATAATTTTTTTTGCTTAAATTCTTAAAAATGGAGTAGTTATGGCTATTTAAAGATTTAAGGGGTAAAAAATAAAATAAAATAAAAAGTTTGTGGGTTTTTTATGGAGGCGTGACTTTTCAATTTGAAATTGCCAAAGTTTATCCTTTTAAATGAATGACTGAGATTTAGCCTTAGAGATCTATGTTTAAGGGTGAGATTATATGGAACCTTACCTTATATATATATATATATATATATATATATATATATATATATATAGAGAGAGAGAGAGAAGGGTTCATGCGAAAAGCATTTTATTTGCGAAAAGTGCGAGAAGTATTCTACACCGTTAGATGATCAGATCCATGGCTAATATGACTTATGGTATTTTTGTAAATACTTTAAATTTAAATGGTTATAAATGAATTTAAGGAGGGACAAAAATGAGATTTTACAAAAAATAATCTCCTTTAAATTAGGTAATAAATTATTTTTGGAAATAGAATATATATTTTTAGGAATAGAATAATATATATATATATATATATATATATATATATTCATGGAAAACCTACGCCTCCCCCACCATTTATCATCCATGTTCCTAGCCAAGACTCCAAGAGCTTTCCGGCCAAAATGTCTTCGGCCAACTGACCACCGTTCTCTTTGCACTATCGCCGGCCACCGACCACCGCCTTCTACACCATCGGCAGCACCACTCTCTCCTCCTGTCTCGTGCTCATCGCCGGTCCCTTCATCGTGGTCATCGCTAGTAACTCTTGCTTCTCTCCAGTTGAACCAGATCTTTGCGCCGGCTACCATCCTCTGCCTCAACAATGCCGCCACACCATTCCTTGTTCAGAGACAATCGTCGGCCACCGGCTTCAACAGCGATCTCCACCACGGCGCCATCGCTATCACCGTGAGTTTCAAGCGCCGGTTCTGAAAATTTTGAATTTATGTTTTTTAGTTTTTTTTTTCTTTTTTTCTTTTCTAAATTTTTTAATTAAGTAAAATTTTATTTTGTGTAATTATTGTAATCGAATGTACTATTTGTGTTATAGATTATTTTTTAGATTTACATTATGTCTTGGGGGAAAAATAAATTGTGTTCAATGGTGAATTTTAACGGCTTTTTTTAATGTCCAGTTTGTTCATCATTAAATATTTATATTGTTCAATAATAAACATGGTTGTTTTGTTGTTGTTAATGGTTTGTTGATCTTTATAAGAGATAAAAAATTGTTGGTTTGTTATATTTTTGTTAACTAATGAACACCGAACAAAGACAATGGAGATAAAGAACGTTTGAATATTCAATAATGAATATTTCATATATAAAAAAGAAAATTTATTTTTTACGTCTAGTATGTTATTCAATAATAAACAACCACGAATTTTAGTTGGAGAAAAATGATATAGAAAAAAAAGAAAAAACGTTAAGATTAAAAAGAAGAGAACCATTCAATGATGAAACAATATAAATCCAAAACATAACATTTAATTATTCAAAACTTTATAAATTTTGACTGTGTTCACCATTGAACACCGTAAAATAATTATTTATTATTAAATTATTTCTAATTTAGTTTGTTTAAAAACTGAAGGAGAGAGAAAAATAAGAGAGAGAAATAGATTGGAGAGAGAAAAAAAATTTGTTTACTATTGTACCCTTTTGAATTAAAAAAATAAGATTAATCTAAGCCATTAGATCAAATACAAATAAGAGGTCAGGATTGCTTCTCGTACTTTTCGCAAATAAGACACTTTTCGCATGAACCCTCCCCTATATATATATATATATATATATATATATATATATATAGGGTAAGGATCTAATAGAAACAGTCTTAAAATACGTAACGGCAGAAACACTGCATCTAGTATAAATTTAGTGCAAAAAGCTTGAATGACAGTAATTTGAAAATTGTAAAATATGATTTGCCTTTCAATATGCCATTTTTATTAAATTAATATGTTTTATATAAGAAAAAAATAGATGCAGAAAAATATAATGCATCCATAAATTGTTGCATCTGATGCATCATTTTTGTGAAATAACAAAATGAATGTGGTTATTGGTTAACGATGGAGATTCAATACTGTGTTGCCATATCAATTTGTCAATTATTGAATTTTTTCCCTTACCTATAATATAATCAATAAAGAATCAATTACTTAGTAAAATCCATTAATGTTTATGCTAATTTTCGAGTTAATACGTTGTTTATTATAACAATTCGAATTTGATTTTCAGGTTGTTAATGATTTCAAACAAATTTTTTAGGTTTTGTTTGGTTCATTAAGCAATATTTGCTATTTATTTTCGTTTGACACGTTAATAAGAAAGTAAACCCGTAAAATTTGAAGAATTAAAAGCCTGATCGAAGAACACTTTTATACTTGCCTCTACTTGACATTTTTTCACCCCACCACTCTTGTCAACCACTCACCCGCCTCTAGACCCAAACTCATGCTACCCTTAAACCCAATAGGTGACTAGCAAAACCAACTCCAGTAGCGGATAGGGAGGGCCTTATGTCTTCAGTATAGTTTTCCCTCTTCCTTTTCCAACCCCAATGTTACATTAGCGTCACATTATCTTTTTTTACTTTTTCCTTCTTAACCCAAATCAACCCCAAACTCTAGTATAGCCTCTTCCTTTTAACCCAAACTTTTTCCCACTTTTTTTAATTTATTTAATTACACATTTATATATTTAACAAATTCAAATATTTAAACAATTCTATAAAAAATAAAAATATATATAAAAAATTCATAAGATTTAAATAAAAATATTATTATTATAAAATAAAAATTACAATACTCTAAATCTAGATTAATAAATTAAAAAAAGCTACTCGTCTTCGTTATCCGAAAGTTGGATACATGAAATATGCTCAACCAGATCCAACCGAAGGTTATTATGCGTCTCTCGGTTTTTGACTTCTCGTACGTTAGCCGCGCGTGCTTGCTCACTTATTTGTGTTTCGATATCCGACGATATAATGTCGTGCGGGTATAAACTACAAATGGCATTGTCTTCGTCTTCAAGTATCATATTGTGTAAAATGATACAAGCGTACATAATTTTTCCTAGTCTTCTTGGATGCCATCTGCGTGCCGGATTATGAAGTACATGCCAACGTTGTTTGAGCACGCCAAAAGCACGCTCAACATCTTTTCGTGCCGATTCTTGCGCCACCTTGAACTTTTTCCGCTTATCGTCCCGTGGGCACGTAAATGATTTTACAAATGTAGCCCATTCCGGATATATTCCATCAGCTAGATAATATCCGTGCTTGTAGGTGACTCCGTTCACCTCAAATAGACACTCGGGGGCTTTTCCGTCGTAGATATCATTGAAGATGGGTGATTGGTTGAGAACTCTATATAAATAGCTTCGTCCTGCCGGATCTGTTCGTCGGTTGATACAGAAGCCGACGAACCGCTCGATGAAGCATGTGGTGGTGATGCCATATTTTGAAGGAGAATTTTTTATATGAAGTGTTGAGGGGTGGTTATGTATTTATAGGAGAAGAGTGTAATTTTTTTAGAAGAGTTGGATGAAAGATGGAAGTGTTGGATAAAAGTTGGAAGTGTTTGGTATTTATAGGAGAATTAAAAAAATATAATATATATATATATATATATATCACAACGGATATATATCCAATGGTAAAATTTTTTTTTTTTTAAATCTATCCGTTACACTCACAAAAAAAAAATCGGTTTCACTCGGTTTCACGGACCCGACCCCCGAACCCGATCGAGACGCGTATGGGTGTTCCCGAAGGAACCGGAGGAACCCGAAGGGAACCCAGGACCTTCGGGTGAGGCTCTACGGTTGGACTAACTAACTCATTATATAGTTATATTACGTAAAAAAACTATAATTTGTAATATATAACAGTAATCTAGACAAATTTTGTTGTTTAGTGGTACAGTTTGCCGAAATTTATATTATATTAGTAGAATGAATTTATAAATTTTAATCTCTTACTAATTGAACAAGATATTAAAAATACATATGGCCATGTGGGACAAACAAACAAAACATTGTCAAACAAACAAAGCTTCTTATACCTTGCTCTTCGTTATTACATATATTCAAGATCTTAACTTATATACATAATCTAAGAAAATAACAACCAATGCTCCAAAAATGGTTATATTGTCATTGTAATTTCAACCTAACTTACATATTATAAGAAATTCAACCATTTAAACCACAGGACAAACAAAAACCTGTCACTATATATAAATTCAATATTCTGAATGCCAATTTCATTACACCAAATATCATCAACAACATACATACATACATACATAAAATGAAGCAATCCATACTTGTCTTTCTCATTCTTGTTACCTTGCATGTTACTTTCTTCAAATATAGCACAAATGCACAATCTACCAATACACAAGCAACTATGACATTAAATAGCTTCGAGAAGGGCGGGGATGGTGGCGGACCATCTGAGTGTGATAGCCAGTACCACTCAGATGACACGTTTATTGTAGCATTGTCCACGAGATGGTACAACCATGGACAAAGGTGCTCTAAGTATATTAATATAAATTACAATGACAAAAGTGTACAAGCAATGGTGGTAGACGAGTGTGACTCGACCCGAGGGTGTAAAGAAGATATTGTCGACGCGTCTCAAGCCGTTTGGAAGGTGCTTGCGGTGCCTCAGAGTCAATGGGGCGAAACCACCGTAACTTGGTCTGATGCATGATGATGCTTGGAGATAATGAAGAGATATATTACAACTAAAAACTTATCGAGATTCTTTGTGCTAACATATTGACTACCATCAATTTTTCATAAGTGACTTTCATTATTCGCTTCCCGTTATATACTTGTGTAGTTATAAAAATACCAATTGATTTTTAAAAGAAAAATCAGAAATAAAGAATAAAGCAAAATCTTTTTATTAATTATTGATTTTATTCGATAATCCGTTGACAAATTGTGGCTAATGTGCATGTGTTGACAAATTCACTCTATCTTTTATTTACTACTTCTAATCAGGAATTTACGAGTTGTCAGTCAATAAGTCCTCGTACAATTTTCCATGTTTTGTATACACATATTAGATTACTCGATTAAATGTGTATGTAATATACGGGTTGATTTTAAAATATGATAAATAGTAAATATTAATATAAAAAAAGATATCAATTAATTATAAAACAGGAAATAAATGATAATTAAAATATGGTGATAGACAATGACAACACCTAGATCACTAGTGTAAGATTCGACATAAAGAGAAGACAGACGTGACGGAAAAAATATGGTATCATGATATAAATAAACGGTGATTGTATTTTTGTAGAAGTCATCAATCATTTTTAATATAATTAGCGGCAATTAAGTTAAATATTTATTGGTTATAATTAAAAAGAGTTTAAAATGATTATAAAATATTCTAAAATAATAGAACTAAGAATTTGATTAAATATAATATTTTCAAATGTTACAAAAGGTAAATATAATATTTATAAATCAGTGTTGGCAAAAACGACATTTTAAGGTTAAAAAGATAATAACATAAAAAATTATGTATAATCATTAATATATAAAAAAATTATATATTATAAGTTTTAATTTAAAACTTGATTACTTATATAATAGATTTTTTTTAATTTTAATATTAATTTTACAATGAAATCTGTAATACATAATTTATCAAAATTCGTATGATAGAATTAATACAAAAATATATAAAATAAATTTAATATTAATAATTTTTTAAAAGTTGTAAGACCCATATATAAGAATTTTACATACCTTTTTATAACATATCAAATATATGTACAATGCTTTAATATAATACGGTTTAGTTTCTGAAAATATATCTTACTTGTCACTTTTTGCAATTATATGTACCTAACTTTTAAATCTACTATTTAATGTATCAAGCTTACTAAATCTACCCTTTTATGTATTCAACCTCATATAGTAAGTTACATGATAATGTGGCACAGGTTTTGGTTAAGGTGGAGTGTGATGTCGCCGATGACTTGTTTTTTTCTTGTTTATAGATATGTTCCATGGTTGCTCCAAATTTCACAAAAACAAACTACTATTCTAGATTTCACGAAAACTTGTTCAAATGTTCCAAATTTTCACGATGACTATTCCAAATTTCTTTATTAACAGGTTTTAGTTTTGGTTAAATTTCATAACCTTGCGATTTAGGGTTTATGTGATTGTATATGGATTCCCCTGTTCTAGTGTTCGATTCGGGGTTTATGCGATTGTATATGGATTCCCCTATTCTTGTAACACCGCTTCTGAATTCAGTTACTTTAATAGCAAATCAGGTTTTAGCAGCGGAAATTTTTCTTTTTAAAACAACAAACTGTTATTTACATTAACAACTTCTCAAAATAACGTTGGTGTTACCAAATACAGGAACCGACCATTGTATCAAATTACATTACAACATCATATTTTCAAGTGTTCCACCCACAAAGGGCAATGTACATTCCAAAAGCTACCCGCCTCGCAGGATATCTAATCTTTACCTAAAAAGGGAAACATAGCATCATTAGCTAACACTTAGCCACTGAGTACATACAATCATAAGTATCAATACAGTAAGTCATGCATCATATCACAAACAATCATTGTTAACTTAGCACATAGCGGTGTGCTGACAAGATCAGTAAGAGTCGTGTCTTGCAGGGTAATCAATCATACTCAACAACTCAGACCGGGGGATCAGACACGACCAATCCGCGCTGGTGGGGGAGCATAGAGCAGTCCACCAAACATCGTTCACAGAACCAGAGGCTCTACAGGTAATCTAGCTACAACCGGCTGATCACCACTCACGTTAAGGCACGGCGGTTCTGCAGAACCTAAGATCCAGGATGCCTCCTAAATCACCGTGAAATCCCAGAAGATCCGGTTACAACCGACTGATCTTAACCATGCGTCAGATAGTCTGTAGACAGTTCATATACACATATATGTACGTTTGATCCCACAGGGATCCATCATCTTACATATAACATCTTTCAGGTAGTTATTCATGCATAGCATCATATATTAACTAAGTGGTTCCAGTCTGGACCCACTGGCATGCACCTAGCATACTTCGTACATTATGTAACACATAAACTTACCTCCTTGAGTATACCTGCAAAAGCAAGTTAGTCGTACATAGTATATTCACACAGTCATTTAGCATGCAAGCCTTACTCTACTGAGTCTCATGAAAGTAGGCACTCACCTGAGCAGTTTACTATACACAAGTATTTGGCTTCGAGTCCTTAAATACAACAAGTTCACCTAAAATATCATACTTGCATTTATTATTCACATGTGCATACAATACTTACAAAATAAACACTTAACTTTGGATAACACAAATCCGCCAGAATTGTCGGATTCATGAAATCCGACACTTACATATATATATAAATCCGATACTTATCAATCAGATTCCAACACTTAGGAATTCCAACCATGCATGTGAAATCCGACACTTGCGGATTCCGACACATGGAGGGAAATCCGACATATGGAAATCCGATACTTATAATGAAATCCGATACTATCGGATTCCAATACTTAAAACCCGGAACTTGGAAATCCGACAACTTGCGGATTTAGGGAATCCGACAACTTGCAGATTCCAACTTAAAAGGAACTTCAAAACATGAAATCCGATAGACTTGCATAATCCGACACTTCTATCGGATTCCGACAATTCCTTCGGTTTCAATACTTGTGGATTCCGACAACTTCATCAACTTGGAATCCGACAACTTCATAGACTGAAATTCCGATACATGCTTGAATCAATTCCAAATTTTACATTTTCATTGTTCTTTTGCCCAGATCATCTTAGGCCAACATATTCTTCCCAAATAGTCATCATAAACACATTAAATCCTAACAAGAACACCATTCACGCAAAACCCACTTTCAAAGTGAGTTTTCCATGTTCTTCAAGGAGTTCATGCATGGATTTGTGTTTCTAACAACACAACACACAAATCTCATCTTCTAAACACACTTGAATTATGTTGCTAACCTTTAATATCAACAACCGACTGCTTCTTGTTGTACTTTGGAAATCCGAGAGTAGAGAGAGACGAGAGAAGAGAAGTGTGTGGGTTTTCTTTGATAAGTTTGACTTTGTAAAGTCAATCTAAGACACATGCATGTATATTTACATATCCAGAGGCGGTTGCCTCTGGATTACTTCACTCTTGGTTTTCCTTAAATATCTAGTTCACATAATTAACACACATACATACTTAACATACATACATACATTTAGCATACTTACATACGTACATACTTTAATACACATATAATACATATAAACATATAACCTGTATTCATTTACTTAACGTAACAAATACATACACGTAATTATTCTTATTACATTAATACGTACACTCACGTACTAATTACAACTAGGCCCAAGTTGAGAATGTTACAGTTCTAGAGTTCGATTTAGGGTTTATGCGATTGTATATCATTTTTGTGTTCGATTTGTTTCGTTTTTTATTTTTTGTTTGCAACTAGGGTTTCTTTATTGATTTTTCATCCGCGATTCTATCATGTTTATTAATTCGTATTCATTTTTATGATTTCGGTTTCAGTTTTTTTTAATCATCTTTTAACTAAACAAATTTACTCAAAATGGATCTGTTCATCTTCATCTTTAGGCTTCATCTTCTATTCTTCATCAATGATTTACCCAAAGGTTTGTCATTTGTTTTCCAGATTATGAGTTTTAGTTTGAATTTAAGATTCAAGTTAAAGTGCTTATTCCCTTTTATGGTTCATCTTCAAGCTCACTCATCATCATTGACATGGCAGTACATGTGGAATTTACTAGTATAAAAACTAAATCAAAATTAATAAAATTACTCACAGCCTGATTAATTAGCGGGTAATCTAATACATTAAATGGTAGGTTTGATAGTTGGATACATTAAATGGTAGATTTAAAAGTTGGATACACATAATAGTAAAAGGTGATAAGTTGAATATAATTTTAAAAACTAAACCCAATATAACAAATCAAAATATTAAAATAATTGACTTGTTATATTGAATTTCAATATATTTGTATTTGTTTAACATTAGAAAGTAAAAATTGATTTTTGAATTTTTAATAAATGCTTAGTCAAGATTGTACAATTAGAATTGATTTATTAAATTAAATGCTAAGATGGTACAATAGATTTTATCTCAATTAGTCATTTATTTAGATTAGAAGATAGAAGATGTCCGTTACACGACAGTAAATATTTGTTTGTTATTTTATATGAATTATATATATATATTTGATATTACTCGTAAATAAATATATAAGATATAAATAAACCACACTTATTAATTTTAATCTTATTCTAATTATTTGTAGTAGTGAATATATTAATTTGTAATATTAATAAATAATCGGTAGGAGTTTGAATATATTTTTGTTACTTAACAATTATATACGTTATTGGTTAAAATTTGAATTATTAAATAAATTTTGTATTTGAATTTAACGAAACAAATATTTTATTGATACAGGAAAAACATTAGGATGTTTTTGCTAATAGATAATTAGGTGTATTAGTTATTATTTCTAATAACATTTTATTATCTTTATTCAATGCATGCGTATACAAAAAAAATTTAAAGGGTGATTGATGCTAAATAAGTTTATAATAATTAATTAAATTTAATAACTACAGGTTAGGTCAAAAAAATTAAATGGATTATTACTAAATTGGTTTATGATAATTTATCCCAAATTTTTTAAATTTAAAATGGATAAATTTTAAATAGGTGAATGAAAATTTATTAAATTTAATAAAGTAAACATTATCTCAAAAAAACTTGGAATTTGAAATGGCTATTTACTAAATTGGTTTAGGACGATATATATATATATATATATATATATATATATATATATATATATAAAATTTAAATGGATAGTTCTTATATAGGTTACTGATCATTAATTTAATTAATACGAATTATCTTCATGTTCTTTAAAAAACTATATGTATCATTGTAGGAGTATGAAACGAATCACCGTAATATCATGTTATATATATATATATATATATATATATATATATAACATTTTAGTTTGGGTTTAGTATATCAAAATGTATCTATTTGTCACGTTTTCTTACTGTGTGTATCGAATTTTAAAATTTTCTATTGTATGTATTGAACATTTAATTTGTCGCTATTGTGTGTATTAAACTTTATATTTTATGTACTAAACTTATATTATTTTTTTCTTTTTTATGTATCCAAAATACATACAATAACAACAAATTAAAAGTTTGATACATACAATAGAAACTTTTAAAGTTTGATACACACAATAGCTAAACGTGATAAGTTTGATACATTTTGATGAATTAAACCCTTTTAATTTTTCTAATATATATATATTATAATGTCTCTCTTTAATTGAACAATAAAACAATTATTTCATTCATATCAACATCCATGAATTAATCTTAAAATGTTTACTAGAATGTGGTTTATATATACTATATACAAAACCAAACATAAAAATATACAACCATGCTTATATATATAAATGTTTACTTAGAAATAACAATTTAATATTAAAATGACATATATCGTCCAATATAAATAAAATACTAATTAGAAAAAAATTATTTGACAATCAAAACCCTTTATTTAACAACAGATTTAATTTTAATCGTTCATTTACTTCAAATTAGAAAATAAATTTTGACTTTTTAGAGTCAAATTATTTTAAATCTTATCCTACTAAAGTTAATCCATATGGTAAACTATAAATTGAACTTATCTATACTTTTTAAATTATGATACATAATTTATTCAAATATCTAAACATACAACTGTAGATTTACTTATCATATTTTAAAAGTTATTATACATATTAATTCAAATCCTATAAAAATTTATATCAATAATATAATATTATATACATTCAAATCCTTATCCTTATCTATGGTTATTATATATATACAACAAATTTACCATAATTAAATTTTACATCCTTGTTAAATTCTCATCGAATCGAGGACTTACTTCGTTTATACAATGCAATCGTATAGTTAGTTAAATGAATATCAAATAATACTTTCACATAAATAATTATGGCTACCGGTATGTTTACACGGTATCTAAACTAGTATTACAAATAAAAGCCTTAGATGTTTTGATAATAAGGTCAGTTTAGTGTATAATACCTTTTAATTTGATTCTGAGTATAAAAAATTCTGGAAATTGAGAGCTTTTTTCGACTTCAATGAACATGTGGATGAAAGAGTTTGTTAAGCACTTCAATGAAGATGTTGATGAAAGAGTTTAATTCTTAAGCTGATATAGAAAGAGATGTTAAGGGTCAGGGTTTCGTTCTGAATTTCAAGACTCATAGGGAGCGGTTATTATGATAAAACCGGTCTCTTTGAAATAGTTATTTATCCAAAACCGGTTATTAAGATAAAACCGATCTCTTTGAAATAGTTACTTATCCAAAGAATGTTGAGGGTGAGGGTTACGTTTTAAATTTCAAAACACGGGGACCGGTTATTATAAAAAAACATGGGTGAGGGTTACGTTTTTAGTTGGGTACCGGTCTCCATGACCTTCTTTCAAAGAGACCAGTTCTATACACACGAACTGGTCCCGGTAGTTTTAAAAACTACATAAAAGCCGGTTTTCTATGAACTGGTCCCATATTATGGGGGTCTCTATCACAAGTTGTGTAGTAGTGAGTAGACGTATTGTGCAATAAAAAAAGAAGACTGACAAAGTTTTGGAAGGTTTAATCAACTCAGATGACTTACGAACCGAACTTTCGAAACCTTAACGCCCTGTTCTCGAGTTATTTTTTGGAAGGAAAGGGAGGGGAAGGGAAAGAAATAATTAGTGATGGGTGTTCTTAAGTTTTTTTAAGGAGGGAAAGGAAGGGGAAGGGAAGGGGAATTTTACTATTTTTATGGTTTAAAACAACACTCCCACTTTTGGAATGATTGGGAGGGGGAGTTTTTTATTCCTTCACTTTCCTTTCCTTCCCTTTCCTTTCTTCTCCTTCCCTTTCCTTCGTTTAAAAACTCGAGAACAGACCGTAAACTTAGATGACTTGCAAAGTCAACTCAGGCAACAACCTCCTATAGAAAGATCACAAATATATAACATTTCAACAGGTTTATTGTAGCTTTTATGTTCCTTATTAATTACTAGAACGGTTACATGAAACAATGGAAAATATAAACTCTAGCTTACATAGATTCAAGATCTTATATATATAATTTTATAAAACACCAACAATATTCCAAAAATAGTTACATTGTCATTCTGATTTCAACCTAACTTACAAGAAAAAGAAAAACCCATTACAAGTTCAATCCCCCAAACACCATTTTCACCACACTATGAACCATCAACATCATACATACATACATACATGCATGCATACAAAAAATGAAGAAATCCACTCTTGTCTTTCTCATTATTGTTTCCCTTCTTGTTACCTTATTCGTATGCGCACAAATGCCTAAACCCCTAACACACACCGGCAACTATGGCGTTAAATAGTTTCGGGAAGGGTGGGGATAGTGGCGGGCCATTTGAATGTGATAGCAAATACCACTCAGACAACACGCTTATTGTAGCATTGTCCACCACGTGGTACAACCACTGACAAAGATGCTTTAAGTTTATTAATGTTAACTACAACACGATAAAAACGTACACGTGATGGTGGTAGACTGGTGGTAGACAAGTGTGACTCGACCCGAGGGTGTAAAGATGATATTGTAGACACATCTCGAGCCGTTTGGAAGGCCCTTGCAGTGCCTCAAAGTCAATGGGGGCGAAACCTATGTAAGTTGGTCCGATGCATGATCTCGAAGATAATGCAAAGATTCCAAACAATAAACTTATCGAGTTACTTTGTGTACCATATTGAATAAAAGCATTCTCCATCCATTATAAAAAGAACTACTAGGCGTGATCAGTTCCAAATCCAGACCGGGCTAAAACCCGAAATCTATAAAAAAAAACCGAAGACCAGATCGACAAGTCCGGTTCGGTTCGTTGGTTTTTTCGGTCTATCGGGTCGCATGCTCACCCCTAAGAAGTACTATACCATCAAATTTTCCTTTGTGACTTTCATTCTTAGTTCGAGCCCTCTTATATACTTATGTAGTTATACAACTACCAAGTGATTTTTAAACAAAAGTTCGAAAATAAACAGGGCCGTCCCACAAGGACAATTGCCCAGGGCCCAAAATTTCGAAGGGCGTCAATAAAATAAAGTCTTTATGTATATATGTATGTCTTAAGCCCATAAATTAAAAAGGATTAGGCCCAAAATCATGAAAAGGGCTTTGGAAGCGGGCAACGTTTCTTTTTGTTTTGGCATGAAGAAAAAAGACACAAATTTGAAGCGACACAAATTTGAAGCGACACATATCGGGAAGGAGAATAAAAAAGATGTAGAAACCGATGGGGTGTCCATTCATCTCATTCGCTTCCACAGTCCTTAACATCGCCTTATCCGCATCGCCAAAACATTCAAGAATGATGATAGTTTGATTTCTGATTTTTAGTTCATCGAGAATAATTTTGTTGTTGTGTGTTCATCTTATTGAACCGAATACGAAAATCAAGTTGTTCGATCATGAAGATATTGTTTGTAAGCCTGTAAGTATTTGTTCTTCCTTAGTTCCTTATCCCGTTACTACTTCAGAAATCGGAATCAGAAAATATTGTTTGTAATTTGTTTTAGGGTTTCTTGTCTGTCAATTTTCAATCCGAATTGCATGGACGTATAGAACTTCATTTTCTTCACTTAAGAATCGTATATAAGTACAACAAAAGGGTTTTGATATGCTTAATGTGTTGTAGTATGACATGATAATTGATAAGGAAGCAAATTAAAATATCTGTGAAGTTACTATTTACTCAACATTTCATTATATTTGAAAGAAATGGTTATAATTTTGGGAGGAGAAATAAATTCTCCACCCATTTTTCATTTCTCACATTACTTTGTATTTTCATTTCTCTTTAAAATGTGGAGAAATTGAGAGAAATGGCAGCCGATGTCTACTCATCATCATTGATGTCTGGTTGCGCTTTGTTTCCGGCGTTCTACTCATCACCGTCAACGTCCGGCGAGGAAGCCAACGCCGCAACCGCCGTCCCGGCGACCTGAGCAACCATTTATCTGTTTCATTTCTTTGATGACACCAAACAAGGAAATCAATTTATATTCTCTATATATTTCCATTTCTCCTAATTTCTTCTCTCTACCAAACACCCTTTAGTGTAAAAGGATTAAAATCTTTCAGCTAAGTATTTGAATATCATTGATTATGTGTTTTAATTGCATTGATTGTTTCCTTTGCACATTCTAGTTTGTCTAATGATTAGTTAGACATAACTCTATAAGGTCATTTTATCATCTGTTTATAGCATATATATTATCAAAGAATATGATGAAAAACCAAATTAAATGAAAACGTTACCGTAGAATTCTTCTCCTTTGTTCATTTAAGGGTTTAGTTCAACAAAATGTATTCAAGTTGTCATATTTTGCTATTGTATATATTGAACTTAAAAAATTTCAATTGTGTGTATCGAACTTTTAATTTGTCGCTATTGTACGTATTAAACTTTCTATTGTATGTACTAAACTTGTAAATTTTTTACTTTTTTATGTAACTAAAATACATACAATAGCAACAAATTAAAAGTGTAATACACATAATAGTAAAACGTGACAACTTTAATACATTTTAATAAACTAAACCCTTTATTTAAGTAGAAACATTTCATAATTAAATCTTCTACTACACTTATGACTGTTAATTAAAATCCACAAATTACTTTAGCAATTTTAACCTAGAATTAGTATGGCACTACTAATAATTAGAGAAGCAGGATGAAGCATATTTGTATGACTTCCTTTTCCTCTTTTTTTTTGGGGTGGTGGTGTAAGTAAGTTGAAGTTTAAAACCATCACAACAAATTCTTTGGTCAATCGGTTTGGTCATTGATCGTAAGTTTCTATCTTTGTGCTTTTATATATTTTAGTTTTATTTATTTTAATTTAGGAGGGGCCCTTTTTGTAGTCTTGCCGTGAACCCCTAAAATGTTTAGGCCGACCTGAAAATAAACAACAAATCAAGGTCGATGATCTTTTATTCTTGATTTTCAAAATCGTGGTTAATGTGTTGATAAACTTACAGTATCTTTTTTTTTTCTTTCATTCGAGAATTCACGGGTTGTCCATCAATAAGACCACGTATTACTTATAATGTTACACATTTCAACTAATTATAAGAACTTTTCTAGTAACGGTAAATGCAATAGCTAATGATGATCATTTAAAGATATTAGTTGTTATAGTTAGTAATAGAAGTATGAGTCGATAATGGTATAATCATCAAAGTTAAGTTTAGTTTCGGTTTAATTATCAAAGTTTTTTACTAAACGATTTTACGATAAAGTTTTGAATTTGTTATGATTTAAACCTAAAAGTATCTTTCAAATGGTTTAAACCTTAAATTTTTCTTAAAAAACTAATTAATCCCTTAATATGGTTATTGATTTTACTCACTTTACTTGATTATACATGTTAGATGTTTTAGACGCTTAACAAAACTTAGGTGATTAAACCATTTTCTAACAAGAATTTAAGAGTTAAATCAGTTGAAAAAAAACTTTAAGGTTTAAACTTAAAGCGTTTAGTGCCGGAAAATGTATCCAATTTATATCATTTTGCTATTGTATGTATTAAACTTTCAAACTTACCTTTTAATGTACTTGACTTCTAAACTTACCATTTGGTATACCGAACCTGCTATAGCAGGTTACAAGCTGACATGACACTGGTTTGCTGATGTGACCGGTGACATCACATATGACTTAGATATGTCATGGTTTAAAATAAGTAAAAAATAAAATAGTTATTTTAGGAATATAGATAAATAATAATATAAAAAATAAAGGTGTTAGAAGGAGTTTTGGTACGATTCACCCGTCATACGATTCAAGATCTATGTTTTGGTTCATTTGCTTTCATCTTTGATTTCTATTTCATTTTCATCTGCCATGTTTGATTTCCAACAAGGTTCGCATGATTGATTTAGGGTTCATCTCCGGCCGGCAAGGTTTGATGATTTATCTTTTTTAGACAAAAGCAAACCTACATGTGGAAATTCATCATTACATTTAGAGTTCATCTCCGGTTGCGATTATGATTTCAAGTTCTTTCTGGATCTTTGGATTATATTTATTAGGGTTTCGTTCTTTTGTGTTATGTTCAAAATATTGTATAGAAATATAAGTTTAAATTGTGAGCGAGGTTTGTATAAAAATGCAAACTTATGTGCGTTAAATACTCCAAGGAGTATATATATAGGAATATGACTAAGGGTGAATGTAACTTGAATTCTCGGTGACCAAATAAAGTGTGTGCTTTTACGGTGTAATCCCCTCTCTCTTTATCTTGCACACTCACATGAGCACACTACCGAGATCTCCTTGTTCCATGTTCATCTTGTGTTCGGCTTTGGATATCACATAAACGGACCACTTCAATTGGTATCGGAGCCAAATAGAGTGTAGATTTGGCTTAAAAATATCATCTAAGTTGTAATTTTTGAAATTTATACCTAACTGTTCATATCAAGAACTGTACGTCTCGGGTTCAAATTTTTTTGAGAAAACTTATGTTTTGTTTATTTTTTTCTCGATATGTAGTTGCCTTAGCTCGTAGATCCATTGCGAAGTGTTTTTAATCCAAACGGATTACATTTAGTGGGTCAATTTTCAAATCTGAGTTTTGTAGGGTTTTTGGTGTTCTTGAGAAAAATCAGTCGATTAGCGCTGATTTATTGTTGTTTAGGTTAGATTTCAGGCTTGAAAGTGTTTAGATAGGTAGGCAAACCTATTGGAGAAAGTAATTATTGATTTCAGACACTTTGGTTGAAGATCAGATCTTAGAATTCTTTAGGAAGAACGATGGAGCTCTTCTTTTGAAGATTCAAAGAATTCAGTTTCTAGGCACTTAGAAACATTATTTTTTGAAAAGTGAACTGATTTCGGTCAATAAACAATATCGGTCACCTCTGGTTTTTTACTTTTTCAAAATTATTCTAGTACCTAGAAACATCCAATAACACTCTTTAACTGACAAGCACGTCCAACGATCAACTGAATTCGGTCAACACTTGACCTTATCCTAATTCAGTCAGATCTGAGCTAACCTACTTTTCACCAAGATCCGGTATCTGTTAAAGTTTAGAAATCACTTGAATACTTGATATTCGGTTATTAAAATTCTTCAACCGAATTTCATAATCTTTCAAACTTAATATATGTTAACACCTTTTATCAAGTTCTAAACATTGTCAGCACCCGATATCGGTCAACACATTTCTTAACTGAAATCTATCTTTCTAGACCCGATATCTTTCAAGATCACAATTTGATCTTGAAATCAAGTTTTTGAAATCACACGAATTGAATCATTGCATTTTTTTCTTACATCATTTTTTACACGAATTCGTCCGTACCTTCAAAATTTTCACAATTTTGTTTTTGCTTCTTTGATGTTTCTTAACCATATCTATTACCACTCTAACGATCTACTAGGATCTAATGCCAACAAGATGAACATGACATGTTGCCCCTTGCATTACACATTCTATAATTTCTTGATATTGTTTGTGTGCTAATGCTTAAACTTGACAGGGGAGCAATATTCCTTTTTTTTTTCTCTTTTAACGGATGAAAAATAAGTTTTATGCATCAATTTAGGGAGAGTTTTTACTTTGCTTTAAATAACTTTTTTTGCAAGAAGGTATGTATTCTTTGAATTACTCTCATACCTTTCTTGTTCCTCATTGATCTTTTGCAAGATCATCTTCATTTCTTGTCTTCCACCTCATAAATCATTTTTTTATCCTTCTCTGAAACGTTCATTCGTGTGTCAATGTCATATTTGTCAAACATAAATATATTCAAAAATGCACGATGAGTGAGGGGTGTAGGCTTTTTATACTCCTATGGTCAATCCAGAACCGGAAGGACCTGCCCCAGGAGCTCACCATAAACTAGAAAGAGATAGTAAGGGTTACTTACTAGGTCATCTAGGTGAGTAGAAACAGTTATCACGGGATATTGATTGGTGTACAGAGAGGTAAAATGAAAAAGAGAGGGATGGAACAAGAGATGAGGTGCAAATGATATATACTTTCAAGATGACATCTTTCTTCATATTTTTTTATTTTTGATTGTTCATTTTCTTTGATTGATTAAATCTTTCTTGACAATCATTTCCAACATATCCTTTCTTGAAAATCTTTTATGTTGGTTAAAATAAAAATAAAGAAATAATAAGTGTCCTAATGTATCTACATAGCTACATAAAATTTTTGTAAAGAGAGATCGAGGGAGAAGTTGAAAAATAAACAGAGAGTAGTGGATGAGATAAGATCAAAAGAAAAAGAAGATCCTTAACAATCCATATAAATCTGGGTAGCCACATATGCTACTGTTTCTTATTCGTTGGGATCCGGTATTGAAGAAGACATCATTAACCCAATGATGCAATGCACTAACCCCACCCAGCTACTCAATTATCTCTTAAAAGATGATTGTTTTCACACGGGGAATAAACACATCTCTATTGACATCTCATTTGGAGATTGTTGACATTGAATCAATGAGGACAAGCTGCTCCAGTCCCCGACTTCTTTCATGCACTTATAGAGTCTAGAGCTTAATTACAAAATATTTCTTTTCATATGACCATTATGGGAATATCACAAGTATCAAGTTTGTGGGACTGATACCGGAACATCTTAGAGTGATATCTTATGTTATATTCATAATGATTAGATGGAAATCCTACCGGAATCAACGCCATGCATTTCTAAATATAGGTCACATAGTTTCTAATTGTCGTATTGATATCAGATTTACCGTTTCAAGCTCATATCCTTCAAACGCACTCAATACAACTTTCATGCTGAGAAATTTCATGTGCATGATGTTCATGGTAAATACATGATCATCATGAGGGGGAGTGTTAGTCCCATGTTTAGAATAATTAGATTTGATGAGACAAACTATAGATATGTATAGATGATAGGTTAAGAGTTAGGAATTATGTAAGTCTGTTATAGAATGACTAGTCAGCTTAGGCTGAGTAGTCAGCATATAAACAGATATAGAGTTTTCTATGTAAGTACTAGATAGCTCGGTGACTTCTAAGCTGTGATAGGTTTTAAGAGTGAAGACTTGAAAACTTGAAGACTTGAAGATTCAAGAACCCAAGATTCAAGAACTCAGCTTGACAAGGTCAAGACTGAGTAAGTCAGCTCAGCGTCAGAAGTCAGTTCAAGAATTTAAGTAAGTTCTAAATTCTGTTATAAACTCTCCATATCTATGACATTTAAATTAGGATATCTGAACCTAATTTAAACTATCTATTAGTTGGATAGAAATCTCAAACGGAATTAATTAGATATGTTCTAATTAAGGAGTTTGTTACAGTTTTAAAGAAAAGATAAGTTCTATCTTTAAATTGCGATTTGTTCGTAGATTTATCAAGTATAAGTATAAACCTTCTTATGGGTTTTATACGAGACGAATACACGAACGTAGACGAACACGAAGAAGAAAACACGTGATACACAACGACGACTGCATAAGTTGCAAAGCGTATGTGTGTTCGTGATACTTGATACGCGTGTGTTGCGATAACTTTGTAAGTTCAAAGTTCAAGAGAGTTTTCAAGAGTTCTTTTTAATAAGTTTTAACAAGAAGTTCGATCATCAATTAGTTTGTGATTCAAGAGTGTTTAGAGAAAGTTGAGTTTATAATCATTGTAATATCAAATCATCCTGTTGATTTGATTAGAGAGTGATAATAGTTATTGATCATTGAATATACGTTTGACTAATTTGATTATTTGTTTAAAGTGTATTCAACCCCCCCTTCTACACTGTATCGGTTGCTTATTTACCCTCTTTGGGACCAACAACTGGTATCAGAGCAAGTTTCTTCATAAGTTGAAGATCAAGATCCGCTGTCAAGAGGTTAAGATGTCAACTAGTAAGCAATCAAGTCATATACCAACAATGGCGGCAAAAGGTTGTCCTATTTTTGATGACACTGACTATCCTATGTGGAAGTTTAGACCTATGCTATATCTGAAGTCGGTGGATCACAGGATGAGTACCATGATTCAAGATGGCTCAATCATACCAATGATCCATATTACTGCCACTGACAAAACTGTTCCCTGTGGAGAAACTCCCAAGCCTGAAGCATCTTGGACTGAGGAAGATCGTAAACTGTTCAACCTTGATGACAAGGCACAGAGCATTATAGCAAATGCTTTGACAAATCCTCTTCTGCATACTGTGGCTGGGTGCCAAACTGCAAAAGAGATGTGGGATACTCTCAGTGTTACGTATGAAGGCACTGACTTGGTCAAGCAACATAAGAAGACAAATCTGAGTCGTTCTTTTGAGACTTTCTTTGCTAAAAAGAATGAAACTCTGGCAGATTTGTTTACCAGATTTCAATGCTTGATAAATGATCTGATCTTGGTAGGTGTCAAGAAAGATGAAAATGAGTTGGTACTCAAGTTCTTGGATGTGTTACCAGAACAATTCAATGAGATCACCATTGCACTTCATGCTGGAGGAACCTTAGGAAAATATGATCTCAGATCTATGTATGGTTTCCTTCTAAATCATCAACAGATCATGGAATAGAAGAAAGTGGCCCAGCAACAACTAAAAGAATCTATAAATAATGCTGGATCTTCATTAATTGCAGAAAAGAAGAAGAAGGGATCTAAAAAGTCTCAAGCTGAGACTGACTCTGACTCTGAATCTGAGGAAGTAAGTCCTAACTCCGGTTTAGATGATGAAGAAATGGATGCTCTTACTGAACAGAAGCAAAAGTGGTAATTCTACTTTTGAAAGATGCTCTTAGATGTTAGCAAGAAACTTTAGAAAGTTCAGAAGAGGAAGGGGTCAACCTGACAGAAGCAAAAGTGGTAAGTCTACTTTTGATCCTAAGAAAGCTAAGTGCTATAACTGTCAAAAGATAGGACACATAGTTGTTGAATGCAGAGTTAAGAAGGGAGAATCAGCTTCAGTAGCTGAGAAGAATGCCTACAGAGCTGATAGATATAAAAAGAAATATCAAAGACTCAAAGGCAAACCAGATGAAAACACCAAAGGTCTTCTTGCTGAGACTTGGGATACTGAATCATCTACTTCAGATGATGATGAGCCAAATAGGTGTTTGATGGCCATTGAGGATGAAGAGGAACAAGTTAACTATGAGTTAGAAGACAGTTCCTTTGATGAGGATCCAGCAGAAGCGGCTAAGCTGAGTAAGAAAACCAGTAACTGGGATCCTGCCTCAATGTATAAGGTAAATAACTTTAGCTCTTACACGGATGGACAAAAATGTCTAATGTTCAACTATTTGTTGAATGACTTCAAAACCTCTCTCACAGTTCAATCTAGTTTGAAAACTGAAATTTCAAAATTAAAAGATGAACTTAAATACTCTGAAACTCTCTTAAACGCTGGTAAAAAGACTCAAAGTGATTATGAATGTCAGCTTCATATAAACAAACTTCTAAGTGAAGAACTACAAGAATCAAAAGAACAAGCTGATAATCTAAGAAAGATCTGTGAATCTTGGTGTAAGTCATCAAGAGAAGCAGAAAAATGTATTAATCAGCAGATACCAAATCAAGTAAAAGCAGTGCTAGGGGGAGATTATGGTGCTGCTGATGAAATCATCGAAGATCAAGTAAGTCTTGAAGACAAAACGATGAAATCAGATGATATACTCCCAAAAACATTTTTAAGGAAAAAGGATGGAAAATAGGTCAAAACCAATAAGTTTGTGAGACCAACTCAAAGTCCCCAGGTTATTCATACAAACCATCAAGCTAAATGTTCCAGATCCAACAGAAACTGTAAGTCAGTTTTCAAAAGATTGGATTAAAATCCCGTGAGAACAACTGTCTTTGACAGAATATCTCACGTCAACTCAAAAAGACATAACTCTCAAGCCAAATATGAAAGGATGTCTAAGAACAAGAAGTTGTCTGTAAGTCAGACTTCTCTAAATAAGGGTAACCATAAAGCTGACAAAGGTAAGTCCAAAGTTAGTGAAAATCAAGTAGACAAACTGTCTAAAAGAATTGAAAGGTTATCCACATCTTATGACCCAAAAACTGAATCCAAATTTAATGTTGGAAAACTCAAAGAAATCACCCAAACACCCATCTTTAGAAGAAAATGCTATAAGTGTGGTGATAGAGGTCATGAGGCTAAAGATTGTGTGAGTACCAATCTTAGACCTGAAAATGTAAAGGATGATCAGTCCAAAACAAACCCAGAATCTGTTCGGGCTGAACAGTCAAACTCTAAAGGATCAGCTAAGTGCTCATCCTCAGAACCTACCAAACATTGGGTTCCAAAAAGAAACTAATATGTTTAGTTGATCATGTGCAGGGCTCCTACAAGTGGTATCTAGACAGTCGATGCTCATGGCACATGACAGGATGCAAGGGGATTCTAAGTGAATTCCAAAACAATGAAGGACTCAAGGTGACATTTGGGGATAATTCTCAAGGTAGGACTAAAGGTTATGGAAAGATAACTGCTGGAAAAGTCACTTAAAAAAAGGTAGCATATGTTGAAGGCCTTAAACACAATCTGATAAGTATCAGTCAACTGTGTGATGAGGATTATGAAGTCACCTTAAGAAAGCATGCAGGAACAATTTATGATAAGAAGGGAAAACCAATATTAATGGCAAAAAGAGAGAGAGATATCTATTTGTTAGATCTCAGCTCTGCAGATCCTTCAACTGAAACCTGCTTGTATTCTGACTTAAATCCCAAGTGGAGTTGGTTATGGCACAAGAGACTATCTCATTTAAACTTCAAATATATTAACAAATTGTCTAGAAAAGAGTTAGTCTCTGGTCTGCCTAAGATCACATTTGCTAAAGACAAACTCTGCTCAGCTTGTGAAATGGGAAAACATCATAAGGGGTTCTTCAAGTTCAAACAGAAATTTTCAATTATAGAACCATTGCATATGTTGCATTTGGACCTATTTGGACCTATTAGCACCCCAAGCCTAAGTGGCAAAAAGTATACTCTAGTGATTGTTGATGAGTTCACAAGATTCACTTGGGTGGTCTTCTTTAAAGCCAAAAGTGAAGCTGCATATGAGTTAATCAGCTTCATAAGACAAGAAGAGTTGCAAAAGGGTAAGTCTCTTAAAAAGCTCAGAAGTGATCATGGGACTGAGTTTAGAAACTCAAACCTTGAAGACTTTGGTGAAGAAAAGGGAATTATCCAAAACTTCTCATCTGTAAGAACTCCACAACAAAATGGAGTTGCTGAAAGGAGAAATAGAACCTTAATTGAAGCTGCCAGAACCATGCTATGCGAGGCAAAGCTCAAGCTGAGATGTATCATGGCAGAAAACCCAACATTGGATACTTCCACATTTTTGGTTCAACATGCTATGTGCTAAACCAAAGAGATCAGCTCCATAAGTTGGAACCCAAAGCTGATCAAGGGATATTTGTTGGATATTCTTCAATCTCCAAAGCTTATAGAGTTTTTAATCTTAAAAGAAAAGTAATAGAAGAATCAATACATGTTACATTTGATGAAACAAGTATTGATGAATCCGACAGAGCTCAAGCTGACCCAGTTAGTCTGAGTGAGCTTGAGAGGAACAAAGAAGATCTCACATCAAATCCCATGTATGTTATGGATGATTCTGATGATAATGATGGTAGTAAATCTGACAAATGTGCATCATCGAAAGAAATTATCAATATTGAAGATAATCAGCCTGATAGTCTCGGTGAATCATCAGGTACATGTCAGATTGAAGATCTAAGTGATCTTTCGATTTCTACTCAGATTGAAGAAGTAAGTCCTATTCAGCCTGAGAGACACTGCTCAGGCTCAGACCCAGAACCTCAATCTCCCACTACAACCTTCAGAGTATTAAAAGATCATCCTCTTGATGATGTCATTGGAAACATTGAAGATGGTGTGTTAACTAGCTGCAGGGAGCTGTTGTGCTCAAATACTGTGGATGCAACATCAGCTTAAGGACTTTGATTTGCATCATTCAAAGACTCCCATATTTTGTGACAATCAAAGTGCTATTGCCATTACACACAACCCAGTGTTTCACTCAAGAACCAAACACATTGAGATAAGACATCACTTCATCAGAGATATTGTAGAAAAGGGAAAGATAGAGTTAGTCTTCATTGAGACTGAAGATCAGCTTGCAGATATCTTCACTAAACCAATTGAAGGCACAAGATTTACAACTCTACTCGGCAAGCTTGGCATGCTCATCCCTTAATTGGTATGTTCCATTCTTTATCTCTGTTCAACTTTTGCTAAGTGCTATATTTGACTAAGTGTCAAAATCTGAGTTGAGTGCTCAATCTAAGCTGAGTGCTCAATTTGAAGCTGAGTGCTCCATCTAAGCTGAGCACTCAGGATTAACTGAGTACTCCGTTCCGAAGAAATGGTTTGTCCAACAATATAGTACGTCTATAATATTTACGATGTGTTCTGTTTCCAATAAACTTAAGTCGTTTACAAATAAATTTATCTTAAAGGAGAATCTTGATGATAATTTCATTCATCTTGAATGAATTCGGAACAATATAACAGTGTAAGTCAAATTAAGTTACATTAAATATAGCCGTTATAACAATTGCGTAGCCGGAAGTTACTGTAATGGTCATATTTATTACCCTCCGATAACGGTAACTTTTCTCTCACATTGAAAAGGTATAAATAAGAGAGACTTTTCATCATATTTCGTTTACTATTCCAAAATATTCTTCTCTACTCTCTCAAAACCCTAACGTTGCCGTGTGCAGAGTTCATTACTCAGTGCTAATCCTTACTACTGCTAAGTGCAATCCAATACGATAAGTTCGATTTCAATGGAGGGTTATACTCTTAATCTAACTGACCAAATGATCCGTGGTGGAAATTTCAAGAACAACGCACTCCCCACCTACAAACAAAACAATGTCATCGCCTGTATCGACAATCCTAAGTCCAAAATTGGCAGGGGATATGAGGAGTGGGTCTCCTACATTCGCAAGGGACCCCTGGCACATGCATTTCTTCGTGGTCCTGCTGTGCTCATTCCTCAACTTCTCACGGAATTCTGGTATACGTGTAAACTGGATGCAACTCAACTGGTCATACGGGGTACAGTCCTAAGTGGACAAGTGGCGATAGAAATCGATGCAAATTGTCTCCACCGAATTCTTCATCTCCCGGTTCATAATCAGTATGAGACGACGGTTTCTAGGGAAACATCATGAAGCGTCTTACCCTTAATGGGTCATCCTCAAGTTATTGGCATAATACGGAAATCTGTTTTCCAAACGGCATGGGGATTTATGGTATCCATTGTGGTTCGTTCCCTTGGATTCAAGGTGGGTGGCCTGGATAATGTTAATGACTTTGAAATGCAAGTGTTATACAACATATTTTATGATCGACGATTGGATTACGCCGAGTTGATCTTTGAGGCATTCAAGTCATTGGTGACCAAGAACATAAGGGACACCATTGTGCCCTTTGTAAGATTTATATCCATGGTCATCGAGGACAAGTTGAGTAGCAGATATACTGCCCAATATGAGTCAACCCCTACTCCTGTTCTCAGCTACAGAATGTTCGCCCATGATATTTTCCGTGAGCACCCTACAATGAGTGCTCAGATGAGGGTGTATGTACAGCTTCCGACTCCTGAGTCAAGTGAAGCTGCGACAGAGGAGGAAGCTATGGAAGAAATGGGTGACGGTGTTGGTTCTGAGGCTGAGTCCTCTCAAGCTGATCAACCTAGGACCTACCTCAGACCCCGTGCTCAAAGAATTTCCTCCACCACTTCGAGTTCTGAGCAAAGGAGTCTGTTTCCTAGCTCTGAGTCTCCACTGCTAGGTGCAACAGGTATACTTTCGCATCCCTTATCTCCTTCTCTCTCTTTTACTTCTCCACCTCCAAAATTGGGAGATAAGAATGAGTCAAGCCCAACTCAGTCTAACCCGTCTCTTTCACCTCAAACATCTCCATCTATCTTACAATCTAAAGCCAACCTTGGTTAGCCCTTTGCTACCAAGGATATATCCTACACCTATACTAGGAAGACTGCCAAAGGTGGTCCTTCACCTCAAAAGGACTCTGGAGCTGATATCATATTGATACCTCCACCGGCAGGAGCTGCAAGGGAGACACCTTCTCTTAAGGTGCCAACCTCTAGGCTCAGTTCAACCCTTACGCCTATACCGGGTATGGTGTCTACTCAGCCCATACTTACTAGTGCCATGGGAGAGCCTACTTCTGTGCCTTCACAGCCCCATGAAGGTAACATTGAAATACTGACCAATCCCCAGGGTCAAATACCCCCTCCTCACCACTAAGCCTAGCTCACCCCACTACCATACCTCACGACATTGATCATTCTTCTCTTCCATTCTTACACACTCTAGCACGACCTGTCAATGAACCTTTCAGACACCAGGGAGGTTTACAGGGTCTCCATTCTGGCCCCCTTGATTCCATAGGTCAGAAACAACCTTTGGATATGGGGCCCACATCCTCACCGATTGAGGAACACTCAACAGCCACTCCAACGGTGGAAATACGCTCCTCCACTGGACAGGAGGACTTTGAGGTATGAAGAAAACCCGAGGAGCACAAGCTGTGGACCACAGATGCTCAAGTCATTATGGAATATCTACAATATCAGTTTGAGCTCCTGCACAAGAAAAGGAAGAATGATAAAGCCAAGTTGATGCGAAAACTTCATGATCTTTCGACGTCAGTAGCCAACTTGGAAAGCTTCGTGCTCGAATTAAGACCCTCCCTTATTGATGATGACAACAAGGGGGAGGAAGAATCAAAGAAATGTGATGATAAGGTTGAGGGGGAGCATACAGAGGAAGTACAATTTGAGGAACAAGCTCATGATCAGTTTATGAGTACTGTAGATCAGCCTTCTCAACAACAACAGGCTCCAACAGTCCAAATTACCACAACTTCACAAGCTCAACAAGAAACTCAACATGAAGAAACATCTCAAGCTGCTCACACCAACCTTCCTCAAGCTGAATTGTCAAGATTTGTTGAAGCTGAGTCTGTTCCGACTTCACAAATAGATGAAGGAAAGAGTAAGGTGTTTGAGATGGTAAAAAGAAATAAAAGAAGTGCTATGCCTTTAGCAAAGAAAAGAAAGGTCATCATTGCTGAGCCTGAGCCAGAGCAACAAGGCAAGTCTCAACTAGTTGCATATGAATCTGACTCAAGTGATGAAGCTGATGCAGCACAGAAAGCCAGTGACATGCTTGCTGAGCAAATGTTACAAGAGCTGGCTAAAGAACTAGGCATAACAGTGGAGGAAATAAAAGAGCAGCAACGACAAGCTGAAATTCAAAGAGAAAAGGCTAAAGCTGAGGCTGCCAGAGCTGAAGCTGAAGCTGACTATTCTGGACCTAGAGCTGCCCCAATTCCCTACTCAGATGTGGATCTAAGGCATTGTTATAAAAGAACACATTTTAATCACAAGATTGAATCAATTACACTGAGTAGAAAAGGAGAATTGGTAATTATCAATTTTGTACTAGACAACAAACAAGAAATTGGTCTAGATATGAGATGTTTGTACAAGTTGGGGTTCTCAGAGTTAAAACTCGTAGCTACAGCTATCAAACGGATGAAAAAGAGTCAAATTAGACAAGAGATAATTGATGTGCTTAAGATACTCTTCATAAGAATTGATCAGTTAGGTGAGATTCCTGCTGATGAAATTGATACTTTGCTGATCGAGGCAAAGCTGCAAGAGTTAGAGCAGCGAGCCAGCGAGCTAAAAGCGACATCGGTTTACAAGTTCTAAAGGGAGTTAAATTCAGAGAAAACACTTATATCACTCAACCTTTGGAAGGATTCTTGTATCTTGATGTGGAAGGTAATCAATGCTTCTTGAGAGTAGCAGATCTTTATTTGGCAAATCTGGAGTTGATTCTGTACTTGAGAATTCTATGTGATGACTCAACTCAGAACTCAGTATTCAGATATCATCTCAACAAAGAAATCAGATCAAGAAAAACTGAGATGAGAGAGCTGTCAGAATGTGAAGAGATTGTGAATGATGCTATCAAGAAAGCTGCAATCTGGGAACTTAAATGTTATGATATGTGGTTAGAAGTTGGAGATCCTATTGATTAAATAGATTAGTTCTATAATTTTGTAAGCACTAAGTATGCAGAAGCTAATCATAAAGATTAAGCTACAATGTAAATGATATGCTCATTAATACAAACTCAAGTTTGATATGTTCAACTTTTTATTATTTGATATGTTCAAAATTATGTTTGATATGTTCAAAATTATGTTTGATATGTTCAAACAGACAGCTTTTTAAGTTTAAGCTGATGATTGATATGTTCGATTATAAACTGATATGTTCAGTTATATAAGTTTTGTAAGTCCAGAACTTAAATTAATTATGATAATTTCAGTATCTAAGTAGTTGTATATCCAAATACTTAGAATACAAGTCTTATAATAGATTTGTAATATAAACATCTTTTAAGTTCAAGATATGATAAATAAGTATGGATCAGTTCAATACTTATCTCAAGAATTAACTTTGGTCAGTTCCAAAGTGGTTCAACATAATTCTGTTAACTTATACCTACTTTGATTCAATATTTTGTCATCATCAAATAGGGGGAGATTGTTAGTCCCATGTTTAGAATAATTATATTTGATGAGACAAACTATAGAGATGTATAAATGATAGGTTAAGAGTTAGGAATTATGTAAGTCTGTTATAGACTGACTAGTCAGCTTAGGCTGAGTAGTTAGCATATAAACAGATATAGAGTTTTCTATGTAAGTACTAGATAGCTCGGTGACTTTTAAGCTAAGATAGGTTTTTAGAGTGAAGACTTGAAGACTTGAAGATTCAAGAACCCAAGATTCAAGAACTCAACTTGACAAGGTCAAGACTGAGCAAGTCAGCTCAGTGTCAGAAGTCAGTTCAAGAATTTAAGGAAGTTCTAAATTCTGTTATAAACTCTCTATATCTACGACATCTAAAGTAGGATATCTGAACCTAATTTAAACTATCTATTAGTTGGATAGAAATCTCAAATGGAATTAATTAGATATGTTCTAATTAAGGAGTTTGTTATGGTTGTAAAGAAAAGATAAGTTCTATCTTTAAATTGCGATTTGTTCGTAGATATATCAAGTATAAGTATAAACCTTCTTATGGGTTTTATAAGAGACGAATACACGAACGTAGACGAACACGAAGAAGAAAACACGTGATACACAACGACAACTACATAAGTTGCAAAGCGTATGTGTGTTCGTGATACTTGATACGCGTGTGTTGCGATAACTTTGTAAGTTCAAAGTTCAAGAGAGTTTTCAAGAGTTCTTGTTAATCAGTTTTAACAAGAAGTTCGATCATCAATAAGTTTGTGATTCAAGAGTGTTTAGAGAAAGTTGAGTTTATAATCATTGTAATATCAAATCATCCTGTTGATTTGATTAGAGAGTGATAATAGTTATTGATCATTGAATATACGTTTGATTAATTTGATTATTTGTTTAAAGTGTATTCAACCCCCCCTTCTAGACTATATCGGTTGCTTGTTTACCCTCTTTGGGACCAACAGGGAGATACATGAAAATGAAAATTTCTCAACTATGTTCCTATTCAACGGATATCTACTGCGCAAGTTCTTCAAAGCGGTAGTAAAGCAACAATCTCTGGAGAACTCCTCTTCGTTCTATTCCAACTACACATATATCTCCGGCATACAGTTGAAGAACACAATATTGGTATAGATATCGGATGCCTTAAGAAAATGAAGAAGATGACAACAATGAAAGTAGCGGTGGATCCCTTCATTGTTATATATGAGGAAAATAAAGTGTATTGAATGGAAGTCAAAGAAGTCTGGCTTTGATTTCGTAAGGTTTAAATTAACCTTAGTTTGATTTCGAAAGATTTACATCAATCAAGTCATGGTTATTCCCCAAGGACAGGGAGGAAAGTATTATGAATACTATGAGAAGCAAGATGCATAGCTGGAGTGTATATACGAATAGAGACTACTCTCCCGCATACTATACACATGCCTCTCACCTCTCATTTCCAACGACTTCTTTGGAGGTCGATCTCTTTTCTGTCAACAGATGATCTGTTGATTATATTAACAGATAGTGATCGATCTCTTCAACAAGAGTACCGTCAATTCCAGGCCAATTATCAAGAACAAGATGCAATATACGTAACCAACAAACTTTCAAGACACAAGCCTTTGTCTTGAAAAATAGTGACTACTCTTGGCGTGTTCAGCAAGTCAATCTAGTGCATCTTGAGGTGCTTCTTTCAAAGAAAGAAGCTTTATTAAAAGATTTAAGGGACCGATTGCTGATCCAGATTTACCAGCTCGGTCCATTTAGTCAATCAACTTCCATAAAGCTTTAACAAAGTGCAGTTGGTTCAAAGAAGATCTACACAATCAATCAAAAGGGGAAGATTGTTCAAAGTTGTCAAAGTTTACTTTCAAAATCAAGATTCTCATCAACATCTCCTAGCTCAAGATGAGAAGATTTTCTGAAGACAATAGAGCAAAGATTGACTGAAGATCAACATATGCTTAAAAGATAAAACAACTTATATTTCTACACAAAGGGGGAGATTGTTAGGTTCAAAAGATTGTATAGAAATATAAGTTTAAATTGCGAGTGAGGTTTGCATAAAATGCAAACTTATATATGTGCGTTAAATGTAAATACTCCAAGGAGTATATATATATATATATATATATATATGACTAAGGGTGAATGTAACTTAGATTCTCGGTGACCAAATAAAGTGTGTGTGTTTTTACGCTGAAATCTCTTCTCTTTCTATCTTGCACAGTCACACTAGCACACTACCGAGATCTCCTTGTTCCATGTTCATCTTGTGTTCGGCTTTGGATATCACATAAACGGACCACTACATCTTGATTTTCAATTCAGATCCCATTTCATTTTTAGGGCTTTGTTCGATTTTCGTTACCCAAGAAGCGCTAAATCTGCAACAAATTGATTTGAAGGTATGTTCATCTTCCAGATCTTCTTTTTAGGGCTCTATTCGATTTTTGTTACCTAAATCTTAGTTCTTGAACATACTTGAGTTTAAATAGGTTGATATGGGTATATCTTCGATTTTGTTCATCTTCATGTTCTTGGTTTCATTGGGTTCACAATTTTCGACTTTCAATTTATGTTCTGGGTTGCATTTACGACTTGTGACCAGATTTAGAATGTTTGATTAGGGTTTGTTTGATCATGGGATTTTTTATAGATTCCAATTTATGTTCCGTATGTTTGGTTTCTTCATCTTTTTCTTCACATCTTTATGTGTATGTACATGTTCTTTAGTTTTATATGAATAAAGAATTACTGATGTGCAAGTTATATATCAAAACTCAAAGCAGTCGATCGTTCTAGTTTAGTTTTTATCACATCTTCATCTGTAGGTACATGTTCTTCCGTTTCTGACGAATAAAGTACATTTTCTCTGGTAGTAGTCGATTAACTCAAAGCAAGCATCTTCATTTGTATGTTTTTTTCTTGAAGTAATAAAGAATTACTAATATGTATACATAAAATGGTAACTTTCAGGAGTCTAGTACATTAAATGGTAACTTTGAAAGTTTGGTACATACAATAGCAAAATGTGACAAGTTAGATACATTTTCGGGAACTAAACCCAAACCTAAAAGAATGTCTAACTTTGAGGATTAAATCATAACATATTCAAACATTATGATAAAACTATTAACTTTGATGAGTAAACTGAAACTGAATTAAAATTTTGATGGTTAAACCATTATTGAAAGAAAAGAAGAGACTAGTAATAAAAGGAGAACTACATTTGAACAGGACTTTGATTTGAGTTCTATATCAACTAATTAATAATCGAGGGTTTGTACGTAATAAGATAAGGTTGGATTTAGTTCACCAAGATGTATCTAACTTATCATACTTTGCTATTGTGTATATCGAATACTAAAATGTTTGATTGTGTGCATCATAATTTTAATTTGTTTCTATTGTATATACTTTGGGTACATAAAAATGAAAAGTAATGGAAAAGTTTAGTACATACATTAAAAAGTTTAATACACACAATAGCAATAATTTAAATATTCAATACATATAATAGAAATTTCTAAAGTTCATACACACAATAGTAAAACGTGACAAGTTGAGTACATTTTAGTGACAATTAGAAATGTCAAAAATACAATGCCGAATGAATTAGAGTATACCGTAAAATTTTATAAAAAGAGGGGTTTCATCTTTTTTACAAAGCTTGTAGCCTTTGAGGTTACTTGTTAATTGTAGTAACAAGAAAAAAAAAGGTTTTTTGGTTGCAACTCGTAAACTATATAAAATCGACATTTTATAAGAACGGGATTTGAAGAGTATTAGTAGACAAGTAAGTTAAGCTCTAGTACTAAAATGCTCGGCTGGTAAATCTGGCAAATCTTATCAACATTGTGCTATGTAATTATGTATATATGTACATAATCGTTCTACATTCTAATTGAATCATGTTAAGAGGAGATGAAAACTATGTAGTTGAGTTAATTCGAGCCCAAAAAGTATTGAGTCAAGTAACACAATGTTTGATTAGTATACGAGTAAATCACAAATTCCAACAATGTGGTTTGCATCAAATTTTAAGTTTAACCCTTAAGGTAATGAAATTAAGCTTATTATCTATTTTAAGAAGTTGTTGCATAATTGGTCCTTTACACCATTAAGGGTGAGTTTGGCGACAAACTTACGGAGCTTTTAGGAAATCACGTATCATATAAGTTGCAATTTGGGTTGAATATAAAGTTGAGCAGTCAAAAATTCAGAACTTCATAATCAAAGAGTCGATGGTTGAACCTAAAATCTTTAGTTGAACATAGGCAAGTTGCGACAATCGAATCTGGGTTAAATTGTTGGTTTATCAAGAATCCGTGTGTGAATCTTCATAGATCTACAAAAACAGTTATGAAGAAAATTTAAAAAAATCTAAAAATCGGATGTTAGCATGTAAATATAATGAATCAAAATTGAAAGTTAATTGTATTTATTAGTACAAAATAAGCTTAGTTACATACAATAACAATTTTAAGAAAAATTGTTGTATTTACATATCTTTGAAGAATGTTTAATATAGTATATACTTAATTCATAGTCTTAAGGGACTAATTTTAGCGTTTGGATCAATGACATCAATCCTCCGGATTGCATTTTAAAATTTTGAGTGGAGTGAAATTTTCGTAATTCATATGTGATGCTTTTACAAATCACATGTGATATATACTGAATCACATGTGATTGAATAATAAAATTTTAAAACTGTGTTTTTTACATTGACTTTATAGAACACAACTCACATATCTTTTAATATAAATATAAGAATAATTAAGATAAAGTTTATTGTAAGACCCTAGCTTTTAATTAACAAATCAATATTAATTATACAATGTTAACCATCCATTATATAAAAATAAAGAATCAATTTTTACTTTCAAGGGTCAAACTAATACATATATATTTTGAATTTAGATATAAAAAGTCAATTATTTTAATATTTTAACTTATTATATTAAAACGTTGTGATATATATATATATATATATATATATATATATATATAAGTTATTAGACATTAAACAAAACTTTTATATACGGTTTCTTACATATATGTATTATAGATTTTATTATAAAATTAATATTAAAATTTAAAATATCTATTATATAAGTAGTCCAATTTTAAAAAATATGTTCTAAAATATAAAATAGTTTATATATTAATGATTATATATAATTGTAACATCCTGAGTTTGGACCTAGTTATTTCATAGGCTTTAAAAAATGTCTATTATATAAGTAGTCCAATTTTAAAAAATATGTTCTAAAATATAAAATAGTTTATAATGTTCTAAAATATAAAATAGTTTATATATTAATGATTATATATAATTATAACATCCTGAGTTTGGGTCTAGTTGTTTCATAGGCTTTGGTATGTCTCTACGTGATTAGTATTTGATTATATATTAATTATTTACTAAATGGACTTACTTAAAATTAATTGTTAAATTAATTTAGTAGAGTTTAATATAATTATATATGTTATACGTATGCATGTATTTAAAATTGAGATTTTGTGAGGATGACACCTCTTGGAATTTTGAGAATATGCATGCGTGGGTTTTTTTGGATAAACTTTGAATCCTCTAGTAACATTTTCTCATTTGAAAACCGCTAGTGTGTGTATTGTGTGTTTTGAGAGAGAGCAAGAAGTAGAAGCTTCAAACTTGAAAAGTGAAATTGAAGAACTAGTGTTTGATAATTCAAAGTAAAGGTATAACTATGTTCCTAGCTTGATACTGATCTTATTGACATGTTTTGTTGCTAAGTTTATGCTTAGAACATGAAAACACCATGGTAGAAGCTTATATGTAAACTTGTCAAGTGGGTTTTGTATGATTTGGTGTTTTAAAAGGGATTTGATGTGTTCTTTTTGACTTGTTGTTGTCTACATGATATATGATGTTTATACATGTTATTAAAGTGTTCATAATTGATTTCGAGTGAAATATGGGATTTTAGTAAAGTTAAGTCGGCTGGACTTTCGAAGAAGATGATGCAGGTTTTCATCGGACGCGACGCATCATATGGTTGGACGCGACGCGTCCCCGCAAGTTGGCGGATTCTTGGAAAATCCGATAAGTGAAATCCGAAGATCCAAAATCTGACCTTGACAATCCAACAAGGGAAATCCGACAGTGAGAATCCGGGACTTGAAATCCAACAGTTTGAGCATCGGATTTGTGAAATCCGGCATTTGGCTGCGACATGACGCGTTGGTTTCTTGGACGCGACGCGTCCACGGGTTTTTTGGATTTTCTTGTTTGTTTGCATTGTTTAATGGTATGTGTTATATGCATGTGCATATATGAATCTAACATGTTTATGTTTGATCAAGGGAATATAAATATATGTGATTGGTATATATTTATGAATAAGTTACTGATTTCAGTTTGTTGTGTTCTCAGGAACAGACAAGGCTCAGTAAAATAAGATCACTGAGTGGAGTAGCTGAGAACTTGAGGTGAGTGGATGTTTACTCACAGATGTTATTAGTTGTAACTGGTTTGGTTGCAACTGTTATTGGTTTGACGCATGGATAGATTGTTTATCTGATAATTGATTAACTGGTTGATTGTTAATTAATTGTTGCGTCATTGATATGTATACATGATTTGGGAAGTCAGTTTCGGCTGGGCCATGGGCTAGGTTTGTTTGCTATCGGCTAATCAGTATTGAGATCTTTTGATGCATTTGTTGCAACTTAAGGTAATACTGTGTGAGAATAGCAAATGAACTACCGGTAAACCTTTGCTTTGGCCGGCATTGGTTGTAGGTTCTTGCAGAATCGTCAGTCTTCCCGGGACACGATTATATGTTATCTGTTGTTGTTGATATCATGCGGTTCTGGCTGATATATCTGTTGCGGCTTTACTCCATTCACTTAGCTTTGTGCTAATCCCCCACCTCTCACTCTTTTTAAAGGTTTTGGTAAGTCAGCGGCTCGGCTGAGAGTGGTTAGCTTGGGGAGTAATCACCTAGGCCTCTGATGTGTTATTTGTGACGAGCCGTGATTTTGTAATACTGATATTTAAACTAGATGGTTTTGTATGTGGTTTATGTACAATTGTAAATATGTTTAGTTTTTAAATCGCTTCCGCAGTGTTATTTAAAATGAAAATTTTTGGGTTGAAAATACGGTGTTACAAGTTTGGTATCAGAGCCTTGGTTTGGCGATGTGAGCACAGTTGGAAGTGTTATATTATCAAAACTTGGCTCGTGGTAGGTCGATTACTCCTTGGGTGTGGGATTGGGATGAATTGGAGTGTGGTGGAGTTCAGTATGTGTTGGTCCCACAGAGGGTAAACAAGCAACCGATATAGTATAGAATGGGGGGGGGGGTTGAATACACTCTAAAACAGTCAATCAAATTAATCAAATGTATATTCAATGATCAAACAGAATGATTACAATTATCACTTTCTAATCAAATCATCAGGATGATTTGATGTTTACACTGATTATAAACTCAACTCTCTCTAGACACTCTTGTATCACAAACTAATTGATGATCGAACTTCTTGTTAAAAATGATTAACAAGAACTCTTGAAAACTCTCTCAAACTTTGAACTCACAAAGTTATCGCAACACACGCGTTTCAAGTATTACGAACACATGTACGTTTTGCAACTTATGCAGTCGTCTTCTATTCGGTATTCTGTGTTCTATATTTATATTGAAAACCATAAGAAGGTTTATAATCATACTCGATATATCTACGAACAAATCGATGTTTAAAGATAGAACTTTTCTTTTCTTTAAAACCGTAACAAACTCCTTAATTAGAACATATCTAATTAATTTCGTTTGAGATCTCTATCCAACTAATAGATAGTTTAAATTAGGTTCAAATATCCTAATTTAAATGTCGTAGATATGGAGAGTTTATAACAGAATATAGAACTTACTTAAATTCTTGAACTGACTTCTGGCGCTGAGCTGACTCACTCGGTCTTGACGTTATCAAGCTGAGTTCTTGACTTCTTGATTCTTCAAATCTTCAAGTCTTCATTCCAAAACCTATCTCAGCTTAGAAGTCACTGAGCTATCTAGTACTTACATAGAAAACTCTATATCTTTTTATACGCTAACTACTCAGCCTAAGCTGACTAGTCAGTCTATAACAGACTTACATAATTCCTAAGGTTTAACCTATTATCTGTACATATCTATGGTTTGTCTCATCAAATCTAACTATTCTAAACATGGGACTAACAATCTCCCCCTATTTGATGTTGACAAAATATTGAATCAAAGTATGTATAGGTTACCAGAATTATGTTGAACAACTCTGGAACTGACCAAAGTTAGTTCTTGAAATAAGTATTGAACTGATCTATACCTATTTATCATTTCTTGAACTTACAAGAGTTTAGGTTACAAATCTGTTCTAAGACTTGTATTCTAAGCATTTAAACATACCAATACTTAGATACTGAACTTATCAGTTTATACTTGAACATATTAATAGTCAGCTTAAACTTACAAAGCTGTTTATTCGAACACATCAAACAGTTGAACATATCAACCTTATCTTTTCATTAATGAACATATCATTTACATTTAGCTTGATCATTTTGATCAGCTTATGCACACTTAGTGCTTGCAAAAATTATAGAACTAATCTATTTAATCTATAGGATTTCCAGCTTCTAACCACATATCATAACATATAAGCTCCCAGATGGCTGCTTCTTTGATATCACTGATAAGAGTTTCTTCACCATCTTGATATTCTTTTATTTCATCTTTTCTTGATCTGATTGCTCTGTTTATTTGATATCTGAATGGTGAATTCTGTCTTGAGTCATCACATAGAATTCTCAAATACAGAATTTGCTCTAAGCTAGCCAAGTGCATACTGGCTTCCTCCAAAAAACATTGATTTCCTTCAATGCCTAAGTACATAAAGCCTGATACGGGTTGATCAATATATGTATTCTCCTTGAATTCAACACCTTTAGGAACTTGTAGGCTGAGGACTCTGTACTTCCTTTGCCTAGCTGCTCTTTCTCTTGTAGCTTTGTTACAATTTAAGAAGACATCAAATTCAGCTGTTGGAATCTCTCCAAGCTTATCAATCCTAAGAAAAATTCTTTTAAGCTCTTAAATGACCTCTTATTTAATCTGGCATTGTTTCATTCTTTTAACATTCAAGGCTACTGTCTTCCATTCAGAGAATCCCAACTTATATAATCTTCTCATATCGAGTCCCACTTCAGCTTTGTTTTTCAACACAAAGTTGATTATTACCAGCTCCCCTTTTCTGCTTAAAGTTAAACTTTCAATTTCATGACCAAGATATTTTATTTTGTAGCAATATCTTAGATGATCATCAGCGTATGAAATTGGTTCAACTCTTGGTCTAAGTAATCGGCTTCAGCTTCAGCTCCGGTAGCTTCAACTTTAGCCTTATCTCTTTGCAGCTCAGCTTGTCGTTGCTGCTCTTTCATTTTCTCCACTGCCATGCCCAGTTCTTTAGCCATTTCTTGTAACATTTGCTCAGCAAGCATGTCACTGGCTTTCTATGCTGCATCAGCTTCATCACTCGAGTCAGATTCATATGCAACTAGTTGAGACTTACCTTGTTACTATGGCTCAGGCTCAGCAATGATGACTTTTCTTCTCTTTGCTAGAGACATAAAACTTGTTCTTTTCTTTCTTTTTACTGTCTCAAACACCTTGCTTTTCCCTTTATATATTTGTGAAGTTGGAACAGACTCAACTTCAACAAACTTTGGGAATTCAGCTTGAGGGAAACTTGTAGGCACAATCTGGTTGAGCTGATTGGACCACCGGAGCTATGAGTATTTGAACTGCTGGAGCTTGTTGCTTTTGTTGAGAGGGCTGATCTATAGTACTCATAAATTGAAGGCATTGAAACAGGTTCTCCCATGGCTAGGATAGGTATGGGCTGAGTAGACATCATACCCGGCTTAGGCTGACTGGATACAATAAGCCTTGAGGTTGGAACCTTAAGAGAAGGTGTCTCCCCCTCAGCTACTGCCGGTGGAGGTGTTAGTGTGACATCAGCTCCAAGGTCCTTTTGAGGTGAAGGACCACCCTTGGCAGATTTGCGTGTATAGGTGTAGGATATATCCTTGGTAGCAGTAGGCTAACCAAGGTTGGTTGTAGAGTGGAGAATAGATGGAGATGTGTGTGGTGAGGGAGAGGGGTTAGACTGAGATGGGCTTGACTCAGTCTTATCTCCCTGTATAGGAGATGGAGAAATGCGTGAGAAGGAAGGAGATGAAGGAAGAGAAGTTATACCTGCGCCAATCAGTGGGGATTTTGAGCTAGGGAACATACTCTCTTTCTCAGAGTTTGACATGGAGGAAATCCTTCGAGGCACAACTTTGGAGGGCTCAGCCTCAGATTTATTGATGCCTTCAGCTTCCTCCTCATCATTTGCACTTTCCTCAGCTTCACTTGACTCTGAAGTCGGAAACTGTGCATACACCCTCATCTGAGCACTTATGGTGGGGTGCTCAGGGAAAATATCATGAGCAAACATCCTTGAGCTGAGAACAGGAGTAGGGGTGGACTCATATTGGGCATCATATCTTCTACCCAACCTGTCCTCTATCACCATTGATAAGAATCTTACAAAGGGCACGATGGTATCCCTCATATTCTTGGTCACCAACGACTTGAGTGCCTCAAAGATTAACTCAGCATAGTCCAATCTTCAATCATAGAAGATGTTATATAGCAGTTGCATTTCAAAGTCATTAACATTATCCAGGCCACCCACCTTGTATCCAAGTGAACGGACCACTGTGGACACCATGAATCCCTTTGGTGTCTGAAAAACGGATTTCCTTATCACCCCCACGACTGGAGGATGACCCATTAAAGGTAATACGCTCCTTGAGGTTTCCCTAGAAACCGTGGCCTCATATTGATTGTGAACAAGAAGATGAAGAATTCGTCTGAGACAGTTTGCATCTATGTCAATCGCCACTTGTCCACTTAGGATTGTAACCCGTATGACTTGTTGATTCGTATCTAGTTTGCACGTGTACCAATACTCGGTGAGGATTTGTGGGATGAGCACAGCAGGACAACGAATAAAAGCATGTGCCAGGGGTCCCTTTTGAATGTATGAGACCCAATCCTCATAGCCCCTGCCAATCTTGGACTTTGGTATGTCGATGCAAGCTACGACATTGTTTTTCTTGTAAATAGGGAGCGCATTATTCTTGAAATTACCTCCACGGATTATTTGACCAGTCAGGTTTAGAGTGTAACCCTCCATTGATTCTGCACAAAGTGAGGTTAGGGTTTCAGAGAATAGAGAAGGAGGGATAAGATTTGGAAGAGTAAACGAAATATGATGATGAGTCTCTCTTATTTATACCTTTTCAATGTGAGAGAAAAGTTACCGTTGTCGGACGGTAATAAATATGACCGTTACAGTAACAACCGGCTACGCAGTTTGTTATAACGACTATATTTAATGTAACTTAATTAGACTTACACAATTACATTTGATCCGAATTCTTTCAAGATGAACTAAATTATCACCAAGATTCTTTTAAATAATTAATTTGAAAACGACTTACGTTTATTTTAAACAGGACACACCTTACATATTTGATACTATGAGGTTGGACTGACCGTTTGTTAGGGTTAACCTACACCTATGGAACTGACCACACATTATAGCTGATAACTCAGCTCAGACTGAGCAATCAGCTCAGACTGAGCACTCAGCTCAGATTGAGCACTCAGCTCAGATTGAACACTCAGCTCAGATTGACACTTAGTCGAGGTTAGCACTTAGCATGTATTTAACAGAGATAAAGAATGGAACATACCAAATTAAGGGTTGAGCATACCAAGCTTTCCAAGTAGAGTTGTAAATCTTGTGCCTTCAATTGGTTTAGTGAAGATATCTGCAAGTTGATCTTCAGTCTCAATGAAGACTAACTCTATCTTTCCCTTTTCTACAATGTCTCTGATGAAGTGATATCTTATCTCAATGTGCTTGGTTCTTGAGTGAAACACTGGGTTGTGCGTGATGGCAATAGCACTTTGATTGTCACAGAATATGGGAGTCTTTGAATAATGTAAGTCAAAGTCCTTAAGCTGATGTTGCATCCATAGTATTTGAGCACAACAGCTCCCTGCAGCTACATACTCAACTTCAGCTGTGGAAATTGCCATCGAGTTTTGTTTATTGCTTGTCCAGCTAACTAATTTTCCACCCAATAATTGACATCCTCAAGTAGTACTCTTTCTATCTAGACCACAACCTGCGAAGTCTGAATTTGAGTACCCTATCAGCTCAAATCCTGATCCTTTGGGATACCACAAACCTAAATTTGGTGTTCCCTTCAGATATTTGAGTATTCTTTTAACAGCTAGCAAGTGTGATTCCTTTGGACCAGCCCGATATTGTGCACAAACACATGTAGCAAACATTATATCAGGTCTGCTTGCTGTCAAGTAGGGTAATGAACCTATCATTCCTCTATATGTAGCCTGACATACAGATTTTCCATCAATGTCCTTCTGTAAATTGACATTGTGTAACATTGGAGACTTTGCAGGATGGCTTGAGTCTAATCCATATTTCTTATCAGATCAAAAACATACTTGCTCTGATTAATAAATATACCATCTTCTTTCTGGTTGATTTGAAGTCCCAAAAAGTAAGTCATCTCACCCATCATGCTCATTCTGTATTGATTAGACATTATCTTAGAAAACCAATCTCATAGACCTTGGTTTGTTGAACCAAAGATAATGTCATCCGCATAGATTTGAACCAGAATGACATGTCCTCTACTCTTTCTTATAAATAGAGTTTTGTCAATACTTCCTCTAATAAAATCATTTGAAAGCAGATAGGTGGACAGTGTATCATACCATGCTCTTGGAGCTTGCTTGAGTCCATACAGAGCCTTGTCTAACTTATAGACATAATCTGGATGTTTAAGGTCAACAAAACCAGGGGGTTGTTTCACATAGACTTCCTCCTGTAGTGATCCATTTAGAAAAGCACTTTTAACATCCATTTGATACACTTTAAAATTTTTGAAGGCTGCATAGGCTAGAAACAACCTTATAGCTTCAATCTTAGCAATAGGGGCAAATGTCTCATCATAGTCAATACCTTCTTCTTGTCGGTACCCCTGAGCTACTAGCCTTGCCTTATTTCTGATCACTACTCCATCCTTGTCTATTTTGTTTCTATAGACCCACTTAGTGCCTATAATTGTTTTTCCTTTGGGAGCAGGGACAAGGTTCCAGACCTTATTTCTTTGAAATTCTGTCAGCTCCTCTTACATACCTTCAATCCAATCTTCATCCTTTTGAGCCTCTTTATCCTTCTTTGGTTCCATTTGAGATAGAAAACTAGAGTAGGCAACATAGTTTGCATTTTCCTTAGATCTAGTTAACACACCATCTTCAATGTTACAAATAATATCATCAAGGGGATGATCTTTTAATACTTTGAAGGTTGTAGCGGGAGAATGTGGTTCTGGGTCTGAATCTGAGCAGTGTCTCTCAGGCTGAATAGGACTTAATTCTTCAGTCTGAGTAGGGATTGAGAGATCACTTAGATTTTCAATCTGACTTGTACCTGATGATTCGCCTAGATTATCAGGTTGAGTATCTTCAACATTGATAGTTTTTTTTGATGATGCACATTTGTCAGATTTACCACCATCCTCATCATCAGAATTATCCATAACATACATGGGATTTGATTTGAGATCTTCTTTACTCCTTTGAAGCTCACTCAGACTAACTGGGTCAGCTTGAGCTTTGTCTGATTTGTCAATACCTGTCTCATCAAACGTAACATGTACCGACTCTTCAATTACCTTTCTATTAAGATTAAAGACTCTGTAAGCTTTGGAGATTGTAGAATATCCAACAAATAGACCTTGATAAGCTTTAGGTTCCAACTTATGGAGCTGATCTCTTTGGTTTAGTACATAGCATGTTGAACCAAAGATATGGAAGTATCCAATATTAGGTTTTCTGCCATGATACATCTCATAAGGTGTTTTACCATGTCTTTTAACTATCATTGATTTGTTCTGTGTATAGCAAGCTGTACTTACAACTTCTACCCAAAATTTCAGCTTGAACCTTGCTTCACATAGCATGGTTCTGGCAGCTTCAATTAGGGTTCTATTTCTCCTTTCAGCAGCTCCATTTTGTTGTGGAGTTCTTACAGATGAGAAATTCTGGATAATTCCCTTCTCTTCCCAAAAGCCTTCAAGGGTTGAGCTCCTAAACTCAGTTCCATGATCACTTCTGAGCTGCTTAATAGACTTACCCTTTTGCAACTCTTCTTTTCTTATGAAGCTGATTAACTCATGTGCAGCTTCACTTTTGGCTTTTAAGAAGACCACCCAAGTGAATCTTGTGAACTCATCAACAATCACAAGAGTGTACCTTTTACCACTTAGGCTTGGGGTGCTTATAGGTCTAAATAAATCTAGATGCAACATATGCAATGGTTCTATAATTGAAAAATTCTGTTTGGACTTAAAGCATCCCTTATGATGTTTTCCCATTTCACAAGCTGAGCAGAGTTTGTCTTTAGCAAATGTGATCTTAGGCAAACCAGAGACTAACTCTTTGCTAGACAGTTTTTTAATATATTTGAAATTTAGGTGTGACAGTCTTTTGTGCCACAACCAACTCAGCTTGGGAGTTGAGTCAGAATATAAACAGGTTTCAGTTGAAGGATCTGCGGAGCTGAGATCTAACAAATAGATTTCTCTCTCTCTTTTTGCCATTAGTATTGGTTTCCTGCATGCTTTCTGAAGGTGACTTCATAATCCTCATCACACAAATGACTGATACTTATCATATTATGTTTAAGGCCTTCAACATATGCTACCTTCTTGAAAGTGACTGTTCCAGCCGTTATCTTTCCATAACCTTTAGTCCTTCCTTGAGAATTATCCCCAAATGTCACCTTGGGTCCTTTATTGTTTTGGAATTCACTTAGAATCCCTTTGCTTCCTTTCATGTTCCTTGAGCATCCACTATCTAGGTACCATTTGTAGGAGCCCTGCACATGATCAACTAAACACATTAGTTTCTTTTTGGAACCCACTGTTTGGTGGGTTCTGAGGATGAGCACTTAGCTAATCCTTTAGAGGCTGACTGATCAGCTTGAACAGATTCTGATTCTGTTTAGGACTGATCATTTTTACCTTTTTAGGCCTAAGATTGGTACTTACACAATCTTTGGCTTCATGACCTCTGTCACCACACTTATAGCATTTTCTTATAAAGATGGGTGTTTGGGTGACTTCTTTGAGTTTTCCAACATTAAATTTGGATTTAGTTTTAGGGTCATAAGATGTGGATAACCTTTCAATTCTTTTAGACAGTTTGTCTACTTGATTTTCTCTGACTTTGGACTTACCTTTGTCAGCTTTATGGTTACCCTTATTTGGTGAAGTCTGACTTACAGAAAACTTCCTGTTCTTAGACATCCTTTCATATTTGGCTTGAGAGTTATGTCTTTTTGAGTTGATGTGAGCTATTTTGTCAAAGAAAGTTGTTCTCACAGGATTGTAATCCAATCTTTTGAAAACTGACTTACAGTTTCTGTTGGATCTGGAACATTCAGTTTGATGGTTTGTATGAATAACCTGGGGGCTTTGAGTTGGTCTCACAAACTTATTGGTTTTGACCTGTTTTCTATCCTTGTTCCTTAAAAATGTCTTTGGAAGTATATCATCTGATTTCACATTTTTGTCTTCAAGACTGACTTGTTCTTTGATGATTTCATCAGCAACAGCACTATAATCTCCCCCTAGCACTGCTTTTACTTGATTTGGTATCTGCTGGTTGATACATTTTTCTGCTTCCCTTGATGACTTACACCAAGATTCACAGATCTTTCTTAGATTGTCAGCTTGTTCTATTGATTCTTGTAATTCTTCACTTAGAAGTTTGTTTATGTGAAGCTGACACTCATAGTCACTTTGAGTCTTTTTACCAGCATTTATGAGAGTTTCAGAGTGTTTAAGTTCATCTCTTAATTTTGAAATTTCAGTTTTCAAATTATATTGAACTGTGAGAGATGTTTTGAAGTCATTCAACAAATAGTTGAACATTAAACATTTTTGTTAATCAGTGTAAGAGCTAAAGTTATTTACCTTATACATTGAGGCAGGATCCCAGTTGTTGGTTTGCTTACTCAGCTTAGCCGCTTCTGCTAGATCCTCATCAAAGGAACTATCTTCTAAATCATAGTCAACTTGTTCCTCTTCATCCTCAATGGACATCAAACACCTATTTGGCTCATCATCATCTGAGGTAGATGATTCAATATCCCAAGTCTTAGCAAGAAGACCTTTGGTGTTTTCATCTAGCTTGGCTTTGAGTCTCTGATATTTCTTTTTATATTTATCAGCTCTGTATGCATTCTTGTCAGCCACTGAAGCTGATTCTCCCTTCTTAACTCTGCACTCAGCAGCTATGTGTCCTATCTTCTGACAGTTGTAGCACTTAGCTTTCTTAGGATCAAAATGTAACACGCAAGGTTCGAAAATTCTTATATTTAATAATTAAATAGGAAGTGATATACTCGTGTTATAAGTTACCGTTATGAGATTAGATATGCTTTTAAAACTAGAGGGGTTAAAACCGTCAAAATATAAGTATTACAAGTCTAGGGACCAAAATGCTAATTGTCCATACTTAAATATATATATGGTTGTTTCTTTAGAAGTTCATGCACATATACATGTTCAAGAACTAAAACACAGCAGCTCTATTTGATCTCTGGTGATTCTAAGAGCCAAAAACACAGCTACAACTTTAGTTCTATAGCATCTAATCTAACCTTGCTTGTTAAGGTATGAATAAACTCTTGTTCTTGAGGTTTTGTGAGTTTAAATACATGATTCTATTGTGAATCATGTTAGAAGTGTTTATAAATCATTGGATTATGTTCCTTTATCATAAGGGGTGTAGGAAAACACTCCTAGCATGTTTTCCTTGAGTTTTTACGAATTTATAGTGAAAATCCGACATTTTTTGGATGAACTGTCGGAATGTTTGTTAGATACATGGCCCGTGTAGAGGTACACAACCCATGTAGTATGAACTTGCGGATTATGAACTATCGGATTGTCAATGGCGGTCACAAGGCCATGTAGGGTTACATGGTCGTGTAGAACGTGAGGTACACGGCCCGTGTATAGAACACGGCCCATGTAGTAGGACTAGATGACACTGTTCATGTAGCCAGCATAGGTCATGTATTATGAGGGACACGGCCCGTGTAGAGATACACGGCCTGTGTAGGCCCTATTTCATATCAGTATTCAAGTGTTGTGACACTTTATTATATAATTCATATAGGATGGTGATTGAATTACTTATCTGAGTTATCGTTACCTGTGGATCGTTACATATCATAAATATCATAAGGTGAGTCTTCTAGACTATTAATCATATCTGCAGCATGTATGCTATCATAACAGATTATAACATGTAATGTAATTCATATGTGCATATATACCGAACTGCTATGTGGAGTAAGGTTCAAAGGTGATACAGTACTATTACAAAGGTGGCTGCCCTGGGCCTAGAACCAGTGGTTAGCAATGATTATCTGACATACGTGTATTAGCTTTATCTGATTCTATACGTGTTTTTATATGTTATTAGTTTGGAATACTCACTAAGCTCTCGTAGCTTATCAGATACTGCTTTTTAATCTTTTGCAGGACGCGGCAAGGATAAGGGCAAGGCTCCTGTTTGACTACTTTTTGGGTTAATCTTTTGAAACAATTTCAACACCCAGTTCTGTAAATATTTAACTTTTAAAGTACACTAAGTATGTACTCTTGTATATATCTTTTGGCAGTACCTTGGTTTTATAGTAAAATGCTTCCGCGTACGTTTTAAACTATATGTGCAATTTATAAATGAATTTTATGTACTATTGTGGTTCTTTTTAAATTTGGGGCGTTACAACTTGGTATCAGAGCCACGGTTTGAGGGATCTGGATTGTGTGAAGCACAGTCTAGACTTGAACCATGGTTTTGTAAATTTTTGTCAAACTGGAGGCTTGCTACTTGCAGCTTAATGAGTATACTAACAATTGTTATCTATTATGTGTGTTACACGAGGATTACACATGAATACTTGAGTAGTTAAAGATTGATATGTTATATGCAGAATCCTTATGAATTACATGATTATGTTACATTACATAGATGATACTTGGCCTAATCTTGTGAATCGAGACTTTTTGTGATAAAGTTAAGATCGAACATGTGTAGTGTGTTCAGAATAATATAGGGCCCATGTTATTATAAACACATGATACGTGTTGGAACTTAATGGAATCATGAAGATTCTTGTGAATCGAGTGAGGGGTACTTGTAAGAAGATAGTATACCTGAGAATATAAGTATAACTAGAATGCCTTAGTATGTTCAGAAATATTTTGGAATAAGAGATAAGGTATACTGAATTGGTAGATACATGAGTACAATATAGTTAGAGGATAGTGTGATAGAGCTACCTATTTACCTTAACGCTTTATCTATACTACCGGGATGGTTAATACAAGAGGATCTCGCGCGGCAAATAGGCCTGAGGGTGGTCCTAGTCGTAGACCCGAAGGCGTAGAAACCAGTGTTACTGGTGAACAGGTTCCTGTTAGAGCCCAACCGAATGTGAATGAAGGAGCCCCTAATCTCAATGAGAGGGTGGTAGAAACTACAGTACAAGAGACAGTTGCCAGGGAGATTGGCAAGGCTTTAGAGAAAAGTATTCCTTTTATCGTCACACAAGTGGTAGAACAAATGAAAGATCAGAATCGAGATATGATCAGGCAGGAATTCGCAACAAGGTTTGATGCGGGTGGTGAAGGATTTAATCCTCAACCACAAGTCATTATTCGTGATGCTCCAAAGGTGTGTTCGTTCAGAGATTTTTCAGCATGTCAACCCCCGTTGTTCCATGGGTCTACGGATCCGGTTATAAGTCACAGGTGGATCTCTGAAATAGAGGGTGCATTCCATAGATGTTCTTGTGCACCTGAGTTCAAAGTAAGATTCGCAACCAATCAGATGCGCGGTATGGCAAAGGATTGGTGGGATATGGTGATCAAACAGAGGGGTTATGCCGGGATTGAAGCTATGACCTGGGAAGAATTCAAAGAGTTGGTTATTGAACAGTTTGTTCCTCAATCCGAGATAGATAGGATTGTGGATGAATTTCATAGTTTGAAACAGACGACAAAGACGGTTCCTGAAATCAATGCAAAATTCTTGGAACAAGCACGTTTTTGTCCTGATTATGTGGCGAATGAGAAAATGAAGATGTACCGGTACATGATGGTACTCAAACCCAATATCCGAGAATTTATTGATGCAAGTAAACACCAGACAGTAAAGTCCATGATGGACGCAACCAGAGCGAGGGAGTTAGAGTTGGTGAGGCAATACAAAGAGAAGAAGTCTGTGGAGAAAGCTGCACCCGTTTATAAGAAACAAAAGGTTGAACAGTTTGAAAAGAAAGGGGTGCAGAAAACCTACCCAGTTTGCCCAACTTGCAAGAAACATCACATGGGGGAATGCCGATATGGTCCTTCCACGTGTTATAAGTGTGGGAAATCGGGTCACGCAGGGAAAGATTGTAGAACACCACTGCGTGTATGTTTTAACTGCTATCAGCCGGGCCATCAGAAGTCAGAGTGCCCGAAATTATCTTCAAATGCACCGTCTGCAGGATCCAAATCTACTCCGGCCTTACCTCCACCACGAAGCTCAGGAACAAAAGAAGTAAAGAAAGAGGATGCTCAGAAACCCAAAGGGAGAGATTTTCACCTTACAGCTGAGGAAGCTAAAACCGAACCTGACGTAGTTACAGGTACATATCTTGTCAACAATTTGCCTGCTCTTGTGCTATTTGATTCTTGTGCAAGTAAATCCTTCGTATCTGTTTCTTTTTGCAAGAATTTCAATCATATATGTGAAAAGCTAGATTCTCCTCTTGAAGTTGAAATAGCTGATGATAAATATGTAATTGTATCAGATGTGTATAAACATAATGTGCTAGAAATAGATACAGTTAGATTTCCTATAGAACTTATACCCATGACTATGAGAGAATTCCAAGTAGTAGTTGGAATGGATTGGTTAGGCTATAACCAGGCTACCATTATGTGTGGGCAAAAAGTGATACAATTTCGTACCCCAAGTGGGGAGAACAATCTATATGTGGTGATATCAGAAAGGGAAAATCATATGTGTGTTCGGTGTCCAAAGCTCGAAAATATTTGCAGCATGGGTATACAGCTTTCTTAGCTCATGTGATAGATACAAAATTAGAAAAGAGGCAAGCAAGTCTCGAGGATGTGAAAACAGTATGTGAGTATCCTGATGTCTTTCCTGAAGACTTACCTAGGGTACCGCCAGATAGACAAGTTGAATTCGGAATCGATTTAGTACCGGGAGCTTCGCCAGTTGCAAGGGCTCCGTACAGACTTGCTCCACTAGAGATGCAGGAGTTAATGAAGCAACTTCAGGAACTGCTAGACAAAGGGTTTACTAGACCTAGTAGTTCACCCTGGGGTGCTCCAATTCTATTTGTTAAAAAGAAGGATGGTACTTTTCGTATATGTGCATTGATTACCGTGAACTGAATAAAGTGACCATCAAGAACAAATATCCTTTACCCAGAATAGATGACTTGTTTGATCAGTTACAAGGAGCATCGTGGTTTCAAAAATCGACTTAAGGTCGGGGTATCATCAGTTAAAGATCAAGAAGGAAGACATTCCAAAAACCGCGTTCAGAACTCATCACGGTCATTTTGAGTTTGTGGTGATGCCGTTTGGTCTTACGAATGCACCAGCAGCATTTATGGATCTGATGAACAGAGTTTGTAGACCAATGCTAGACAAATCGGTGATTGTGTTTATTGACGATATCCTTATTTATTCAAAGAATCCGGTGGATCATGAGAAACATCTCAAAGAGGTTTTGGAAACTTTAAGGAGAGAACGATTATATGCCAAATTCTCTAAATGTGAATTTTGGATTCAGGAAGTGCAATTTTTGGGTCATCTAATTAATCAAAGCGGAATCAAAGTGGATCCTGCGAAGGTAGATGCTGCAATGAAGTGGGAACCACCAAAGAACCCTACGAAAATTCGATGTTTTCTAGGATTGGCAGGTTATTATAGGAGGTTTATTCAGAATTTTCAAAAACTGCCATTCCTTTGACTCAACTGACAAAAAAGAATGGTGAATTTATGTGGGGAAGTGAGCAACAGTCTACCTTCTCAACTCTCAAAAAGAAGTTATGTGAGGCACCAGTTCTTGCATTACCTGAAGGGGTTGAAGATATGGTGGTAATTTGTGATGCTTCATATCGTGGATTGGGTTGTGTATTAATGCAGAAAGGTAGAGTTATTGCTTATGCTTCACGGCAGTTGAAGCCACATGAAAGTAATTACCCAACACATGATTTGGAGTTGGCAGCGGTGGTGTTTGCACTTAAGATTTGGAGACACTATCTATATGGTGTGCGATTCGCTATTTACACTGATCATGAAGGTTTGAAATATTTCAAGGATCAAAAGAGTCTCAACATGAGGCAAAGGAGTTGGTTGGAATTATTAAAAGATTATGTTGTGATATTCTTTATCATCCAGGAAAAGCAAATGTGGTAGCTGATGCTTTAAGCAGAAAGTCAGGAATAGTTCTAGTGAAGAATCAAACTTTAAAAATGACTGTTACTATGCCTATTATTGATGTGATACGAACAGCTCAGCTTGAAGCAATCAAAGATAAAAATCATAACTCTGAGCGAATAAAAGGGCAGGTGGCCTGTCTTACTAAAGACAGTCGTGATATTTGGACCTGTTATGGTCGTATTTGGGTACCGATTTATGGTGAAACACGTTAGACACTTCTTAGTGAAGCTCATAAATCTAGATTTTCTATTCATCCAGGAGCTACAAAAATGTATAAGGATCTAAAAGTTGATTATTGGTGGCCAGGCATGAAACGTGATGTAGCAAAGTATGTCGAAAAGTGTCTTACGTGCTTACACGTAAAAGCTGAACACCAGAAACCTCATGGGAAGTTACAGCCCTTAGAAATTCCAGTTTGGAAATGGGAAAACATTACAATGGACCTGATTACCAAATTACCCAAAACCCCATGTGGTTATGATGCAATATGGGTAATTGTAGACAGGTTAACCAAAAGTGCTCATTTTATTCCCATCAAGGAGACTTATCCTTCAGAAAGATTGGCAGATATATATGTGAAAGAGATTGTGACTCGTCATGGCATGCTAGTTTCTATTATATCAGACAAAGACACAAGATTTACTTCTAGGTTCTGGAGCAAGTTTCATGAAGATCTCGGAACTAAACTATATCTCAACACAACATATCATCCTCAGACTAATAGTCAGAGTGAAAGAACTATTCAAACTCTGGAGGACATCCCGCGGGCATGTGTTATAGATTTTGGAGGGAGTTGGGATTCTTATTTACCCTTAGCAGAGTTTTCATACAACAACAGCTATCATTCCAGTATTGGGATGCCATCGTATCAAATGCTATATGGTAGGAAGTGCAGAACTCCGGTATGCTGGGGTGAAGTGGATCAGAAAGAATTGGGTAGCACAGAAGTGGTACGCGAACCACTGAACAGATACAACTGTTCAGAGATAGATTGCTTACTGCCCAAAGTAGACAAAAGAGTTATGCGGATAAACGTAGATCACCACTTGAGTTTCAGGTGGGAGATTATGTGTTGTTAAAAGTGTCGCCGTGGAAAGGCGTGATCAGATTCAGAAAGAGAGGAAAACTCGGTCTAAGGTTTATTCGACCATTCAAAATTATTGCACGTGTAGGAAAGGTTGAATACAGATTAGAATTGCTAGATGCATTGTCTCAGATTCATAACACCTTCCATGTTTCACACCTCAGAAAATGTTTAGCAGACGAGTCTGCAATTGTACCTTTGGATGATGTTACTATTGATGCTAAACTGAACTATGTGGAGAAACCTATAGCTATATTGGAGAGAAAGGTCAAGACCTTACGAAATAAACAGATTGGACTGGTTAAAGTTCAATGGAAACACAAAAAGGCCTCAGACTTTACATGGGAGCCGAACAGGAGATGATGCATAACTATCCAGAACTCTTCAACAGCTGATTTCGAGGACGAAATCATTTCAAGTGGGGAAGAGTTGTAACACCCAACGTTCGAAAATTCTTATATTTAATAATTAAATAGGAAGTGATATACTCGTGTTATAAGTTACCGTTATGAGATTAGATGTGCTTTTAAAACTAGAAGGGTTAAAACCGCCAAAATATAAGTATTACAAGTCTAGTAACCAAAATGCTAATAGGCCATACTTAAATATATATATATATATATATATATATATATATATATATATATGGTTGTTTATTTAGAAGTTCATGCACATATACATGTTCAAGAACTAAAACACAGCAGCTCTATTTGATCTCTGGTGATTCTAAGAGCCAAAAACACAACTACAACTTCAGTTCTATAGCTTCTAATCTAACCTTGCTTGTTAAGGTATGAATAAACTCTTGTTCTTGAGGTTTTGTGAGTTTAAATACATGATTCTATGGTGAATCATGTTAGAAGTGTTTATAAATCATTGGATTATGTTCCTTTATCATAAGGGGTGTAGGAAAACACTCCTAGCATGTTTTCCTTGAGTTTTTACGAATTTATAGTGAATCCGACATTTTTTGGATGAACTGTTGGAATGTCTGTTAGATACACGGCCCGTGTAGAGGTACACAACCCGTGTAGTATGAACTTGCGGATTATGAACTATCGGATTGTCAATGGCGGTCACAAGGCCATGTAGGGTTACATGGTCGTGTAGAACATGAGTTACACGGCCCGTTTAGTAGGACTAGATGACACTGGCCATGTAGCCAGCATAGGTCGTGTATTATGAGGGACACGGCCCGCGTAGGCCCTATTTCATATCAGTATTCAAGTGTTGTGACACTTTATTATATAATTCATATAGGATGGTGATTGAATTACTTATCTGAGTTATCGTTACCTGTGGATCGTTACATATCATAAATATCATAAGGTGAGTCTGCTAGACTATTAATCATATCTGCAATATGTATGCTATCATAACAGATTATAACATGTAATGTTATTCATATGTGCATATATACCGAACTACTATGTGGAGTAAGGTTCAAAGGTGATACAGTACTGTTACAAAGGTGGCTGCCCTGGGTCTAGAACCAGTGGTTAGCAATGATTATCTGACATACGTGTATTATCTTTATCTGATTCTATACGTGTGTTTATATGTTATTAGTTTGGAATACTCACTGAGCTTTTGTAGCTTATCAGATACTGCTTTTTAATCTTTTGTAGGACGCGGCAAGGATAAGGGCAAGGCTCCTGTTTGACTACTTTTTGGGTTAATCTTTTGAAACAATTTTAATGCTTAGTTCTGTAAATATTTAACTTTTAAAGTACACTAAGTATGTACTCTTGTATATATCTTTTGGCAGTACCTTGGTTTTATAGTAAAATGCTTCCGCGTACGTTTTAAACTATATGTGCAATTTATAAATGAATTTTATGTACTATTGTGGTTCTTTTTAAATTTGGGGCATTACACAAAAGTAGACATACCACTTTTGCTTTGGTTAGATTGACCCCTTCCTCTTCTTAACTTTCTAAAATTCCTTGCTAACATTGCCATTTGTTCAGTAAGAGCATCCATCTCTTCATCATCTGAATCTGAGTTAGTACTTACCTGCTCAGATTCAGATTTCGAGTCAGTCTCAGCTTGAGACTTTTTAGATCCCTTCTTCTTCTTTTCTGCAATTAATGCAGATCCAACATTATTGATAGATTCTTTTAGTTGTTGCTGGGCCACTTTCTTATGTTCCATGATCTGTTGATGATTTATAAGAAAACCATAGATAGATCTGAGATCATATTTTCCTAAGGATTCTCCAGCATGAAGTGCAATGGTAATCTCATTGAATTGTTCTGGTAACACATCCAAGAACTTGAGTACCAACTCATTTTCATCTTTCTTGACACCTACCAAGAGTAGATCATTAATCAAGCATTGAAATCTGGTAAACAGATCAGCCAGAGTTTCATTCTTTTTGGCAAAGAAAGTCTCATAAGAACGACTCGGATTTGTATTCTTATGTTGCTTAACCAAGTCAGTGCCTTCATACGTGACAGTGAGAGTATCCCACATCTCTTTTGCAGTTTGGCACCCATCGACAGTATGCAAAAGAGGGTTTATCAAAGCATTTGCTATAATGCTTTGTGCCTTATCATCAAGATTGAATAGTTTGCGATCTTCCTCAGTCCAAGATGCTTCATGCTTGGGAGTTTCTCCAGAAGGAACAGTTTTGTCAGTGGTAGTAATATGGATCATGGGTATGATTGGGCCATCTTGAATCACGGTACTTATCCTGTGATCCACTGACTTCAGATACAACATGGCTCTGAACTTCCACATAGGATAGTCATTGCCATCAACGATAGGACACCCTTTTGCCGCCATTGTTGGAATATGATTTGATTGCTTGTTGATAGACATCTTGATCTCTTGACAGCGGATCTTGATCTTCAGTTAATGAAGAAACTTGCTCTGATACCAGTTGTTGGTCCCACATAGGGTAAACAAGCAACCGATATAGTGTAGAAGGGGGGGTTGAATACACTCTAAAACAATCAATCAAATTAATCAAATGTATATTCAATGATAAAAAAGAATGATTACAATTATCACTTTCTAATCAAATCAACGGGATAATTTGATGTTTACACTGATTATAAACTCAAGTCTCTCTAGACACTCTTGTATCACAAACTAATTGATGAACGAACTTCTTGTTAAAACTGATTAACAAGAACTCTTGAAAACTCTCTCAAACTTTGAACTTACAAAGTTATTGCAACACATGCGTTTCAAGTATGACGAACACTCGTACGTTTTGCTACTTATGCATTCGTCTTCTATTCGGTATTCTGTGTTCTATATTTATATTGAAAACCATAAGAAGGTTTATAATCATACTCGATATATCTACGAACAAATCGCAGTTTAAAGATAGAACTTATCTTTTCTTTAAAACCGTAACAAACTCCTTAATTAGAACATATCTAATTAATTCTGTTTGAGATCTCTATCCAACTAATATATAGTTTAAATTAGGTTCAGATATCCTAATTTAAATGTCGTAGTATGGAGAGTTTATAACAGAATTTTGAACTTACTTAAATTCTTGAACTGAGTTCTGGCGCTGAGCTGACTCACTCAGTCTTGACGTTATCAAGCTGAGTGCTTGACTTCTTGATTCTTCAAATCTTCAAGTCTTCATTCTAGAAACCTATCTCAGCTTAGAAGTCACCGAGCTATCTAGTACTTACATAGAAAACTCTATATCTGTTTATACGCTGACTACTCAGCCTAAGCTGACTAGTCAGTCTATAACAGACTTACATAATTCCTAAGGTTTAACCTATTATCTATACATATCTATGGTTTGTCTCATCAAATCTAACTATTCTAAACGTGGGACTAACAGTATGTTATGTACTAACGGATTTATCTAATAAATCGTGAGATGATGTGATTGTTACAGAAAACAATGGTTGGTCGTGATTACTCAACTGGTGCCCCTACTGTTCCGTCTACTGCTGAAGTTTCTACAACAACTATGGAAATTTTGCAAAATGCTGGTACATCTGGTACAACTGGAGATGAGAGGGATGAATACATCTTTCAACTTGAGGTTCAGTTACAAGATTTAAGAAAGGAACTGGAACAACAGAGACAAGTTCCTGCAACTAAACCACCGGTTATTCCTATAGTTTCAACTACACCTGAGATACCACCGATCTTTCCGGCAATTACTACTCTAGCAGAAGTTCCTCCAATGTCAATGTCGTTACCACAAGTATCTCAACCGACGTCTCAACCATTCTTTTATCCGTTATTTCCTCAGGGATCTTATTCTCAGGGATCTTACTTGTATCCTTATATGGGATTTCCTCCTAACATGGGATATAGACAGCCATGTACATATAAGCAATTTTTGGATTGCAAACCTAATGAATACCATGGAAGCACTGATCCTAACGTTACTTTGAACTGGTAGCGAGATACTGCAAGAATCTAGGATGCTTGCAACTACAAGGATGAAATGAGAGTGTGTTTTGCTACAAGGATGTTAAAGGGTAAGGCGATGGTTTGGTGGGATTCAATTACTACACATCTATCGAGAGCTCGATGGATGCGATAACTTGGGATCAATTTCGAAATAAACTATGTGAGCAGTATTGCAATGCCTTTGAGTTGAACAAGATAAGGCAAGAGTTTATGGAGTTGCGAATGACGAAGAAAATGTCTGTGGATGAGTTAATTGAGCAATTCAACGCGAAACTGACGTTTGTAACTCAGTGGGTTCTTGATGAACCTTCCCAGGTTCAACACTTTATTGGAGCATTGTTGCCGGAGTATAGGAGTAAAACTCGGCTAGCTGGATCGTTGTCCCAGGCTTTCACCTTGGCAAAATCTGCTGGAGAGGACATCGAGGCGAAAGATAAACAAAGTCGAGATGAAGCGGCTTTGCAGAAGCCGAGGTATGATCAAGCGGGTGGTCAGCAAAAGAAAAGATGGCAGGGTAATCTGTCCCAGGGAAACCAGAATAGGAAGGTATCAACTGGGGATTCAGCTGTTAAATTGCAGTGGTGTACGAGATGTAGATCTACCCACACCACGCAGTGTACTGCTTAGACTATGCGATGTGTGCGATGCGGAACCCATGGGCATGGGGCAAAGGATTGTCGATTCCCTCAAAATGTTTGTTGGAATTGTCAGAAGGAAGGGCATAGGGCAGGTGATTGTCCTACAGGAAAGAAGGCAGGGACAAGGACAGGTCAGGAACAGGGGCAAGAATAGTTGGGGGATCATCAGCAGGGGGCAAAAGAGGAAGAATCCTCTGACACCGGAGGGTAGGGCGTTTCTTACGACAGTAGATGATGCTACTGCCACCGATGAAGTTATCACCGGTATGTTTCTTATAAACTCCCTACCTGTGCGTGTGTTATTTGATTCTGGAGTGAATCGCTCTTTTATTTCTATGGTATTTTGTGATAGATTAAAATTGCCTACTACTCTTATTTCTGTACCGATTGAAATAGAAGTAGCATATGGTAAGATAGTTCCTGCTACAACTTCTGTGACCGGGGTTGAAATAGATATTGACGGTAAATGCTTCCGAGTGTCATTCCTACTTATGCCTTTGGCTGGTTTTGATGTGGTTTTGGGGATAGACTAGTTGAGTAAGCATAGGGCGAGTATTAAATGCCATAGGAAGCTTATTTCTTTTCCATTGTCTGATGGGTCACACATGGTGGCTCGAGGGGAAAGAAATAAGTGTGCGTTTCCTATCATTTCCTTGTTAAAAGCTAAGAAATCCTTGAGTAAGGGATGTGAATGTTTTCTGGAATATGCTATTGATGCAAGAAAGGAAAAGCGGGCATTTACTGATGTACGAGTAGTATCTGATTTTCCTGCAGTATTTCGAGATCAGTTACTTGGGCTACCTCCCTTTCGAGAGGTGGAGTACAAGATTGATTTAATACCAGGTTCTAATCCAGTGGCGAAATCTCCTTACAGATTGGCTCCTTCTGAGATTAGGGAGATGATGACGCAGATTCAGGATCTTTTAGATCGGGGTTTTATTCATCCGAGTTCATCGCCGTGGGGTGCACCAGTCTTGTTTGTGAAAAAGAAAGATGGTACTCTGCGAATTTGTATTGATTACAGAGAACTGAACAAGAGGACAGTCAAGAATAAATACCCTCTGCCCAGGATTGATGATTTGTTTGAACAGGTGCAAGGTGCTTCTTATTTTTCAAAGATTGATTTAAGATCGGGTTATCACCAGGTACGAGTTTCTGACGAAGATGTTGCCAAAACTGCTTTCCGTACCCGGTATGGCCATTACGAATTCTTAGTCATGCCGTTCGGTTTGACTAATTCACCTACTGTGATTATGGATTTGATAAATCGGGTTTGTCGACCGTTTTTGGATAAATCTGTTATAGTATTGATTGACGACATTCTGGTTTATTCTAAATCCGAAGCTGACCACGATATACATTTGAGACGGGTTCTTGAAACTCTTAAAAGGGAGCAATTGTATGCCAAGTATTCGAAATGTGAATTCTGGATGCGAGAAGTTCACTTTCTAGGGCATGTCATTTGCAGTGATGGAGTCAATGTTGATCCGACGAAGATAGAAGCTGTAATGACTTGGGATGCTCCAAAGTCGCCTTCTGAGATTAAAAGTTTCTTGGGATTGGCAAGATATTACAGACGGTTTATCAAAGACTTTTCTAAAATAGCTAATCCCATGACTAAATTGACTCGCAAGGAGGATCCATTTAAGTGGAATGATGAACAGGAAAGGGCTTTTTAGACGCTTAAACGACTCTTATGTCAGGCTCCTATTCTTGCTCTACCGGATGGGTCAGATGACTTTATTGTTTACTGTGATGCGTCATTGGCAGGGTTAGGTTGTGTGTTGATGCAATGGGATAAAGTTATTGCATATGCTTCTCGTCAGTTGAAACCTAATGAGAAGAACTATCCAACTGTAACACCCGCAAACCTGGGCTAGGAGATTAGTGTGTGTTTGTGAATTCCCTCTCGGTCAAAGAAGAAGAACAAGAAGAAGAATCCGATTTTTCCAGAAATTATGTTTTAGTTTATTCAAAGGTTAGATTTATACTTTGATATGTCTACATGATAGTTTGGGTAAGATTGATGATTGAAATAACATGAATATATGAAGAAACACTAGAATCGGTTTTTGAAGAAAATATGAGTTTTGATGGGTTTTGATGTGTTTTCTTGAAATACATGTTTATATGATGTTTTAAGACATGAATATGTGTTTAAAAGTGTTTAAACATGTTTTTGGTATGTTTGATGTACTTATGAATTTCTGGGTTTTGAGTTTTGATGATGGTTTGAAGTTATCGGATTTTATGATTGGGGAAGAAGGCCAAAACCGATTGTTTGTAAAACCGAGGCCCAAATCCGATAGTCTAGAAATCCGGAAGTTTGAAAAAACTAACACTCACAAATTATTAGAAATCCGATACTTGGAATATGAGAACCCCAAATCCGATTGTTATATATATATATATATATATATATATATATATATGAAATCCTACACTTGAAAACCAAGAACCTCGAATCCGATACATGTGAAATCTGGAATCCAAAACCGATAGTTTAGAAATCCGAATGATAGAATCCGATTACATGAAATCCGATGGAAACCAAATCCGAGACCCAAAACCTATATCCAAATCCGATTAAGTCAAATCCGATGCATATAAGAATCCGATGAATGCTAAAATCCGACAATGGTGAAATCCGCTATTATGAAACTACAAGTGTCGGATTCTTGGAAATCCGATTGTTTTGTAAATCCGACATTTTGGTGTTGGATTTGTGATTGTTTATTATTTGTTTTATTTCATGGATAAATTATAAAAATTTATGGTCAGATATATTTATGAGATTAAGACTGATTTGGTTATTGCTGTGTTTTCAGGCAATCCTAAGACTCAGTAATATTAGACTTCTGAGCTCGTGCTGAAATTGAGGTGAGTGGACGTTAATCGCGGATGGTAAAGATTGTAGTTAATGTTATTGATGTGATGCATGATTGTAATTGAGATTGGATTGATTGAACTGTTGATTGTGATAATAATTGTTGATATCTGCTGCATGACTATTTGGTCGATACGCGCTCTTAGGATGATTTTGAGCCGTGTTGGGAAGTCAGCTATACGTAGACTTGGGCTGGGCTCGTTTACTGGTTGGTTGAACATTAGTAGCCCTTCTGTTGCATATGTTGCTTCAGAGGTGGAGTTTACTGTGCCAATTCAGTGGAGGGCTATCGGTAAACCTTTGCTTTGGCCGGCATTGGTTGTAGGTTCTGCGCCGAACCACCGGTCTTCTCGGATATGTGATTACATGCTTTGATATTGATTGTGAATGTTTGCTTTTGGTGTTTAGCCTCTACTCACTTAGCTTTGTGCTAATTCCTCTCAGTTGTTGTTTTGCAGGTTCGTGTTTGAGATTGTAGACGGAAGAGTTGACCATTGCTCTGACACTATGATGTAAAAGAGATGAGCCAGTCGTTTTTGTAACACCAAAACAGTTGTAGATGTTATTGGTTTTGAACAAGTGATGTACAGTTGTAAATATTGGATTATATGTAATGTGTTTGTTTAATTAAAGCTTCCGCAGTGCAAATTTAAAAAAAATGGCTTGTGATTTTACGGTGTTACACCAACCCATGATTTAGAACTGGTAGTTGTGGTTTTTGCGTTAAAGTTATGGAGACATTATCTTTATGGTACAAAATGCATTATTTGTACGGATCACAAAATCCTACAATATGTATTTTCTAAGAAAGAACTTAATATGCGATAGAGACGATGGTTGGAACTTGTTAAAGACTATGATTGTGAAATTCGTTATCATCCAGGAAAAGCTAACGTGGTAGCCGATGCTTTGAGTCACAAGGGAGTCGGTGATAATATCAGATTTATGCGAATTGAAATAGTTTCTAACTTAATTGATAGATTGAAGGCAGCTCAGTTGGAAGCCTTGAAAGATGAAAATCTGAAGTCGGAGATTATGATAAAGAAAAAGAATGATTTGAATAATGATTCTCGGGGATTAAAAGTGTATCAATCTCGTGTTTGGGTGCCTTTGTTCGGAGATCTCCGGAGTTTGATTCTAACTGAGGCACATAAATCTAGACTATCTGTTCATCCAGGTAGCACGAAAATGTATAACGATCTGCAAGTGCTATATTGGTGGCCTACAATGAAGACAGATGTCGCACAGTTTGTGGAGTCTTTCCATATTTGTGCACAGGTTAAGGCAGAGCACCAGAAACCCTATGGATCATTGAAACAGTTGCAGATTCCAGAATGGAAGTGGGAGCACATAACGATGGATTTCGTAACTAAACTTCCACGTACGCAGAGGAATCATGATATGATTTGGGTGATCGTTGATATATTAACCAAGAGTGCTCACTTTTTGGCTACCAGTGAGACCGCATCACTCAGCAAGTTGGCTCAGTTGTATATTGATGAGGTTATTTCCCGACATGGTATACCGCTTTCGATTGTATCGGATAGAGATTCCAGGTTTGTGTCTAATTTCTGGAACAGTTTACAACGGGAGTTGGGTACACGTGTTAATCTGACTACAACTTATCATCCTCAAACAGACGGGCAATCTGAACGAACTATTCAGACACTTGAGGATATGTTGCGTGCTTGTGTATTGGAATATGGAGGTTCTTGGAATTCCCACCTGCCATTGATTGAATTTGCGTATAACAATTCTTACCATTCGAGTATCGGTATGCCACCTTATGAGATGTTATATGGGCGTCGCTGCCGTACTCCTACGTGTTGGTTAGAGGCGGGTGAGAAACAGTATGCAGGGCCTGATATTGTGCAGATCACCGTAGTTAAAGTGGCTATTGCACGAGAAAAGTTGAAAGCCGCGAGAGATCGACAAAAGATGTATGCTGATCCATGTCGTAGATCTGTGGCTTTTGTTGAAGGTGAATTGGTTTATCTGAAGGTTTCACCTTGGAAGGGAGTTATCCGTTTTGGGAAGCGGGGAAAGCTAGCTCCTCGTTATATTGGGCCGTTTCGTGTGCAACGGGTAGTAAATAATCAGACGGTTACTCTTGATCTTCCTGCGGAATGGTCAGGTATTCACAACACATTCAACGTTTGTTACTTGCGGAAATGTAGAGTGGAGGATGAGAGTCAGATTCTTCCTTTACAAGATCTTAAAGTGGATTCCAGCAAGAAGTTAGTAGAAGAACCCATTAAACTACTAGATCAGAAAGTGACTAAACTGCGTAAGAAACAGATTCCGATGGTTCTGGTTAAATCGAGACACAGTTTGGGTTCAGATTTGATGTGGAAAACCGAGGCAGAAATATGAAAGCTCGCTACCCTCGTTTGTTTGAAAAAGAACAAACGTATGCATGTATTTAATATAATTATATATGTTATCTCAGATTAGTAGAGTTTAATATAATTATATATGTTATACGTATGCATGTATTTAAAATTGAGATTTTGTGAGGATGACACCTCTTGCTTGGAATTTTGAGAATATGCATGCGTGGGTTTTTTGGATAAACTTTGAATCCTCTAGTAACATTTTCTCATTTGAAAACCGCTAGTGTGTGTACTGTGTGTTTTGAGAGAGAGCAAGAAGTAGAAGCTTCAAACTTGAAAAGTGAAATTGAAGAACTAGTGTTTGATAATTCAAAGTAAAGGTATAACTATGTTCCTAGCTTGATACTGATCTTATTGACATGTTTTGTTGCTAAGTTTATGCTTAGAACATGAAAACACCATGGTAGAAGCTTATATGTAAACTTGTCAAGTGTAACACCGTGCTTTTGAGAACCAAATTTTTCTTTTTAAAATATAATTTAAGTTTTCAAACCGCGTGGGTGTTTGATTGTAAATAGAACATTTAAACCTGTCTTATAATTTAAAATTGCAGCGGAACTAAAAACACGTGTCAAATATATAAACAGTCAAAATGTTGCCACATACGACATTTGGTGTTACGGATACATAACCGGCCGACCATTATCTTTAAACAAACTTAAACATATTATAACAGAGTGTTAAACATAATAGTAGTGTTCCTCCCAAAGCATTTAGACTACCCGCAGGCTCCCAAGCTCACTAAGGATCACCTGCTCATGTGAGAGTGAGTATCTGTTAGCTATAATAGCTACTGAGTACATGATAGCATGCAATCAATATAAACATATCACATATCATCAATCATGCTCAAATAGTTCTATCCTAGCATCTCGCGATGAGCTGGCGTAGTCAGAAGGCGACATATCTCGCAGGGTAGCGAACCCGGCTCAATGCACCAAACTAGGGTACCAGACACATCAACCGCTCCGGTGGGTGAGCTGTAAAGCGGTCTACCATTGCGTTTTGGAATCAACCGATTCCTCTGTACACAGCCATAAGCTATACCCAAAAAGGACAGCTTTGTCCTTAAAGTAGAACAGCTTTGTTCTTGTTGTAGGACAGCTTTGTCCAGGACATCTTTGTCCTTGAGATCTGGACCATTCACAAATAAATAATCTGATCCAATCGGATCATCAATGCGCGCATACAATCATATATCAACATAATATACATCTATTCAAATGCATATCATTGTATATCAGAAATTAAGCCTAGCATCATCATGCTAAACAATCTACACTTAACCAAGTGTATATCATACTATGTCAACATGTTAAATCTAGCATCATCAGGCATTCTTACCCTTAATCAAGTGTGTGTACAAGTCATGGATATATTAATCGTTATGTTATCAGGCACTGATAGGCTAGAATAAGCAAAGACCTTGCTTTGGCACTCACGGATTGTCAACTTAACCTATAATACCAATGCTTACGCATTAATCACTTGAACACGTAAAGAACATCTAGGATACTTGACACAATACCCTAATGATGTTATTTAACCATTTATTAACTTACTATAGTAGTCCAAGCAATAATACGCGAATAAATAGCACAAAACAGCATTGTAGGTTGTGTGCAGGGGGATTGCGCCGCGACACCCTTCTAGGTTGTGCCGCGAGGAGCCTGCAGTGCACAAACAGCTTGCTGTTTTGTGCACAACAATGCCATTTTTGCTCATTTCAATTCCAAATCAATTTTAGTAAAATTCCGGTGTTTCATATGATTATTTAACACTTGTGAAAGCTTTCTAACATCAAAAACTTCTATCCAATTAATTCATACGAAAATCTCAATTAAATGGACAAAGAAGTGTGCATAATGGCCAAAACTTGGTATAGACCAATTCCAACACTTGCAACACACCATATACACCTAATATGATGTATTGAAGGTGTTGCAACTGACCAAAACCTTTGAAGTCTTTGTTTGGTCAATTTCTTGCCTATTTATGGCCTATTTTTCACTATTTTAGCCAAATCAAGCAAAACTACCATTACAATTCAAAACCAATGTTCTAATCAATTCATACAAATCATATGAACCTATTAGAACCTTAAAAATCAGTTCTTGATGTGTAAAAACAGATTTAGCTTATTTTGGCCATTTTAACCCATTTAGGCCAATTCTTGGATTTGTGCAAAAACACCACTTCTAGTCCACCATATGAGTTCTAATCAATCCTAACAAGTTATAGGATCAATTAGAGCACTAAATTTCACTTCTTGAAGGTCAAAATCAGTTTGACCCGTATTTGACCAATTTTGACCCATTTGAGCCAAAATTCAAAACTCATCAAGATCACTACTTTAATTCATGGAATTGATTCCTATGTACTTAGAAATGATATTAGAACCTATTTCAATCATAAATTTCAGTTCTTGATTGCTAAATCAAAGAACCCACTTGAAACCTAGAATTTCAAGTCTTGAAAGAGCATAATCAAGAACAAGGATGAATATGAACTTACAATGATCAAAGGGTGATTAAGAACAACTTGTGGGACTATTATGATCCTTATTTAGCTGCTAGAACAAAGCTTTATGAGTTTTCTTTCAAAAACCCAAATTCAAGAACATGAAGAACATAAGTAGAAGACATGGAAAATGAAGCTTACAAGGAAGAAAGTGATGATCTAGGGTAGAATTAATCTTCAATTTGTAGTAGAAATCAAAGCTTGAATGATCCCCTTGAGTCTTCTTCTTGAATTTCTTGCAAGAACAGAGAACTTGTTTGAGAGGTGTGTGTATGTACGTGTCTCGTTAAACAAAAGAGGTGAAACCGACTTGTGGAACAAGTGGGTATTTTGTTCCCCTTTTCAACTTACAACCCGTCTCTCATTTAACCATTTCAACTAACGAGGATATTTTTGGAATCCTCGTTTGAAACCGTTCGATATTTTATAATCCTTATCTATTTTTATTAATATTTTTAATAACCCATTTATTTACTATTTTCATATTTTATCTCATTTTCTAAAATATATATATTTTATTTAATTAAATTAAATACTCGACGTATCACGATCGCACACGTTTAGGCCCGTTTTGAGGATGTTACATCAAGTGAGTTTTGTATGATTTGGTGTTTTAAAAGAGATTTGATGTGTTCTTGTTGTTGTCTACATGATATATGATGTTTATAAATGTTATTAAAGTGTTCATAATTGATTTCGAGTGAAATATGGGATTTTAGTAAAGTTAAGTCGGCTGGACTTTTGAAGAAGATGATGCAGGTTTTCATCGGACGCGACGCGTTATATGGTTGGACTCGACACGTCCCTGCAAGTTGGCGGATTCTTGGAAAATTCGAAAGGAAATCCGATAAGTGAAATCCGAAGATCCAAAATCCGACCAGACAATCCAACAAGGGAAATCCTACCGTGAGAATCTCATGGTGGAAATCCGGGACTTGAAATCCAACCGTTTGAGCATCGGATTTGTGAAATCCGACATTTGGCTGCGACACGACGCGTTGGTTTCTTGGACGCGACGCGTCCACGGTTTTTGTGGATTTTCTTGTTTGTTTACATTGTTTAATGCTATGTGTTATATGCATGTGCATATATGAGTATAACATGTTTATGTTTGATTAAGGGAATATAAATATATGTGATTAGTATATATTTATGAATAAGTTACTGATTTTAGTTTGTTGTGTTCTCAGGAACAGACAAGGCTTAGTAAAATAAGATCACTGAGTGGAGTAGCTGAGAACTCGAGGTGAGTGGATGTTTACGCACATATGTTATTAGTTGTAACTTGTTTGGTTGCAACTGTTATTGGTTTGACGCATGGATAGATTGTTTATCTGATAATTGATTAAGCAGTTGATTGTTAATTAATTGTTGCGTCAGTGATATGTATACATGATTTGGGAAGTCAGTTTCGGCTGGGCCATGGGCTGGGTTTGTTTGCTATCGGCTAATCAGTATTGAGATCTTTTGATGCATTTGTTGCAACTTAAGGTAATACTGTGTGAGAATAGCAAATGAACTATTGGTAAACCTTTGCTTTGGCCGGCATTGGTTGTAGGTTCCTGCAGAACCGCCGGTCTTCCCGGGACACGATTATCCGTTATCTGTTGTTGTTGATATCATGCAGTTCTGGCTGATATATTTGTTGTGGCTTTACTCCATTCACTTAGCTTTGTGCTAATCCCGCACCTCTCACTCTTTTTACAGGTTTTGGTAAGTCAGCGGCTTGGCTGAGAGTGGTTTGCTTGGGGAGTAATCACCTAGGCCTCTGATGTGTTATTTGTGACGAGCCGTGATTTTGTAATACTGATATTTAAACTAGATGGTTTTGTAAACTGTGGTTTATGTACAGTTGTAAATACTTTTAGTATTTAAATTGCTTCCGTAGTGTTATTTAAAATGAAAATTTTTGGGTTGAAAATACGGTGTTACAATATTTTTTTTCGTTATTATGTTCTTAAAACTTAAAGTATCATTTTTGTCCACGTTTATTTAGAAATATTATATTTACGCTTTATAGTATTTCAAAACATCATATTTAACCAAATTTTTATGTTTATCATTTTAAAATATTTTATAGTCATTTAAAACTTTTTGAATGATAACCAATAAATAGTTAATTTAATTGGCTAATTGCCGATAATTGTAAGCGATAACTTTTACAAGAAATAGAATTAAGTCTCTTTGTATCATAATATCACGTTTCTGTCCCGTCATCTTTGTCCTTCTCCTTGCGTCGAATCTTCTACCACTGGTGTGGGTGTTAAAGTGTCTGTTACCATTTTTTTTAATTCTTATTTCTTCATGTTTTTTTTATTATTTTTTATATTTTTTTGTGTTAATGTTTAATGTTTAATCTCCTATCCAAATATTCAAGTATTCAACTATTATTTTGTTAAACTCAAGTCTATTCAAACATATGTCTTTCTTGTTACTTCACAAACATTGTTTTAGAGTATATATAATTATACGAAGCTATTGCTTTTTCAACTATAATTTTTAGCCATACATAACAAAGTACGAACAATTTATACATGTTGTATAAAGTTTTTGTGTATAATCACTTTTATTATATAAGAATCATCTCCCGTGAAATCAAATCTTTGTCCCCGAGTATATTATGTGTGTTGTTCTTGTTCTTGTCCGGCCAAATGTTGTTTAGATAAATTAATCATTTAATTCATTAACTAAATTTTCTTGTTTTTTTCTTTCCTTTTATGTCGTTCTTGTTATTGGCAAAATATTGTGTAGTATATACTTTTAATCAAGTTTGTTTTCTTTCTCTCCCTTTTTTTCGTCATTTTATGAGTCAACTTTGTCGCATACCATGATGTGTGCTGTTCTCGTTGATGTCAAAATAGTTATTTTTGGCATTAATTTTTAACTAAAAATTTAACACAATAAAATAAAATTATAAAACGCATAAAGAAAGAATAAAAATAAATGGTAAGCCATATATATGACGGATCAACGACCTACGCCGCGACACAAAACCAAAAAAAAAAGTAACACAACTCGAAAACGGATCAAAAGCGGGTTGATACGAAATAAATGGGTCGAGTTATGGTCAACTTGATAACCTGAAAGTGACTCGTTTAAGGGTAAAACTGTAACAATACAAAATTTTACTTAATAGTTAAAATTTAAATTTTGAAAAGAAGATTATAAATTCAAATAAGAGAGTTTTGTCTTAGGTCAATAAAACGCGATAAACAAAAGTATAAAACTCTTAAATGTTAAATAAACAATAAATGATTTACACTTAAAACAAGAGTACATTAATTTATTATTTGTTATTTTGAATATATGATTTCCTACCTTGACATTTGATTACTTGACAGGTACGCACTGTAGTATTTTGATTTCGATTCATAATTCTATTTATTGATAAATTATTTTAAACTATTCGATTATTTAATGAAATTATTTACTTTTACTTGGTAGAATAATAGTACGTCACATTTTTTATTCTATTCATTTATTAAATACTAGACTAAATGCCTGAGTGATACACGGGTTGGTTTTAATGATAATAAATATTAAATATTAATAAAAATGTATTAAATAATAATAAAACGCGAATTAAATGAGAATTTAAAAAATGACGACATACGACATCAACACTCAACCAGAAGTGGAAACATCGACGTGGGTGGGAGTGAAGACTTGACGGCAGAAACGTGGTATCATGATATGAAGAGATGTGATTGTATTTCATATATAAGTCATCAATCATTATCGTGACAATTAAAGATAATAAAAGTTAAAAGTTATTGGTTATAATTAAGAAGGATTTAAAATGATTATAAAATATTTTAGAATAATAAAACTAAGATTTTGGTTAATTATGATATTTTGAAATATTATAAAGGGTAAATATGATATTTGTAAATTAAGGTGGGCAAATACGATTTTGTATGATTTAATGAGGGCATATATGAAATTATCTCTAATAATTTTGACTCTAAAAAGTCAAAATTGATTTTTGATTTTAAGTGAATGAATAGTCAAAATTAAATAATTTTTTTAAATAAATGGTGCAGATCGTATAATAAATTTTATCATATAAAATTATCCTAATAATTTTGACTCTAAAAAGTCAAAATTGATTTTTTAATTTTAAATGAATGAATAATCAAAATTAAATATTTTTTTAAATAAATAGTTCAGATTATATAATAAATTTTACATGAGAAGATTATACAATTTGGTTTTGTTGATGGTTGATTTGGGATTGGTCGTACCACGTAGAAAATGAAAGCCCCATATTATATTGGATATCACTAATCAGTTAGAAATAAACTAGGTTTAAGGCCCGTATAAATACGGGCTTATATTTAAATTTTAGAAATAAACTAGGTTTAAGGCCCGTATAAATACGGGCATATATTTAAATTTTATATGATAAGTGTAGTTAATAGTAAAGTTATTTACTAATAAATTTTGATAGTTACATAAGTACTGTTAACATACAATAATTGATATTTTGAGAATCATTATTTTGTTTTTGCTAGGTTGTAAATATATTTAGCATTAGCAATTTTAATAATTAGAAGAATAAATAAACATACAACAATATTGAAATAGGTGAAACAATACTCATTGTATTACGGTATTGTTGAATTTCTTAAGAATCTTATCATACAATCTTATGAATATGAAGTTGTAAATAGATTTGGGATGTTAAAAACTTACAAGGCTAGTGAAATTGTAATTGAGTATAAAATAATGATAAATCCTAATTGCAATTTAAGAGTAATAATTAATATTAGTGAGTAAAATTTTTTGATAGTTACATAAGTATTGTTAATCTACAATAAGTGTTTGAGAATCATTCTTTTGTTTTTGCTAGGTTATAAATATTTAGCATTAATAATTTTAATAATTAGAAGAATAAATAAACATATAACAATGTTAAAGTAGATAAAATAATAAAGACTTACATTATTATAAATGAGAAATATTTGATTATCACTCATTTGATTATGGTATTATTGGATTTTTTACATAAGTATTGTTAACCTACAATAATTATATTTAGATAACTATTGTTTTGGTTTTGCAAGGTTGTAAATATATTTAGCATATTAATAATTTATAAGATTGCAAAGAGAGTATATACTAATAGTAAATAATAATTGCTATTTAATTGTAATAATTATCATTGATGTCTAATAAGTTTTTGTAGTTTAATAAATGGTCTTAGGTAATTTTAGTAACATTTAAGTTACAAATAATTTATCAAAAATATATAACAAACATAACATGGGTAAATAATATAAATTGAATTTAAGCTTCTTATTTACAAGAGTAGATCCTTATACATCTCATCTTTGTTATCAATATTGCAACTTTTTTCGGATAAACTCGCAATTTTGTTTTGGACCCAACTTTAGGAGTCACAATTCTCACTCATTGCATTATGGTATTGTTGCATTTCTTACATAAGTATTGTTAATCTTCAATAATTGATATTTAGATAATCATTCATTTGGTTTTGCTGGGTTGTAAATATATTTGGCATATTAATAATTTATAAGGTTGGAGAAATCGTAAGAGTATATACTAATGATAAATAATAATTGCTATTTAATAGTAATAATTATCATTAATGTTTAATAAATTTGTATAGTTTAATATATAGTCTTAGGTTATTCTAGTAACATATAAGTTAAAAGTAATTTATTAAAAATATATAACAAACATGGACATAGATAAATAATATAAATTGAATTTAAGCTTCTTATTTATAAGAGTAGATCATTCTACATCCCCATTTTTGTCATCAATGTTGCGATGTTTTCTAGATAAACCCGCGATATTTGTTTTTGACCCAACTTTAGGAGTCATAATTTCAAAATCATATCTATCAATCACAAGTTTGTTATTTGTATCGTCATCTAACATTAAAATTAGGAAATCATTATATAACAAAGCCGAAATACAAACATATTATGTGTAGAGATTAATTGAACAATATACATATAAATACTAACATACAACACAAAGAGTTAAATAATTCAACACATGAAAACTTATATTTTAAAAATCAAACCAAGGTATATTATTTCCAAATGACCTAAATATCATATGGTGAAATGGATTAGTGTTTGGAAAATACTACCAAAGATAAACAATTAAGCTACTTATTTAATGAAAGTCAAAAACAAAAACATATTATGTGTAGAGATTAATTGAACAATACACACATATATACTAACACTCAACACAAAATGTTTAATAATTCCAAATATGAAAACTTATACTTTAAAAATCAAACCAAAGTATATTATTTTCAAATGATCTACTTATCATACGGTGAAATGGATTAGTGGTTGGAAAATACCACCAAACAAAAATAATTAATCTACTTACTTGATAAAAGTCAAAAACAAAAGACGTTAATCTAAATGGTAGCTATTTGAAATCCTTCAAATTTTTTCTTTCTTCACAAACACAAGCTTCTTATTCACAACAGTAGATCCGTCTACATCCCATCTTTGTCATCAATATTGAGACGGTTTCCGGATGGACCAACGGTAGTTGTTTTGAGCCAACCTTAGAAGTCACAATCATCACTATCAATCACAACTTTGTTGGTTGTATCGTCATCCTACATTAAAAGATTTAGCATAAATAGTGAACTTCATTCCAACTAAACAAACTACCTCACTAATGTCGCAATTATCTTTGAACAAATTAACAAATATATTAACACTACAATATGAGTAAACTAAAGCGAAGAAAGAAGCTTACATTACCAACGCTAAAAACAACAATGATAACTTTCTTCAGGAAAACATAAAAGTTAATTTCCATAGGTAAAGAATAAAAGATTTAGCACAAATAGTGAACTTCATTCCACTCAAACAAACTACCTCACTAATGTTGCCATTATCTTTGATTAAATTACCAAATATGTTAACACTACAATATGCGTAAACTAAAGTGAAGAAAGTAGGAAGCTTACATTACCAACGCTGAAAATAACAATGATAACTTTCTTCACCTGAAAAGCATAAAGGTCAATTTTCATAGGTAAAGAATAAAAGATTTAGCACAAATAGTGAACTTCATTCCAACTAAACAAACTATCTCACTAATGTCGTCACTATCTTTGAACAAATTACAAAATGTGTTAACACTACAATATGCGTAAACTAAAGTGAAGACAGAAGGAAGCTTTGGTATGCTTAAACTAAAGCGAAGAGAAAAAGGAAGCTTTTGAATTTTTATAAACTTTGGTTGGAGCTCAAATGTAGTACTATTCACAATTACCTCTACTTAAATTGCATAAATTGTTAGTAGTAACCGATTAGCAAACTTCTAATTTCTTGACACATCATTTACGCACCAATCCTAATTAACTTAAATTCGCAAATTGAAGATCAATGTTTGATGCCACATGGATTACGTGGTTACTATCCAAATTTACTTCTCCTTATAAATTATAAGACATAACCGAAAAGAATACTTAATACACTAATTGCATAATACATGTGGTAACCGATAATACTTAATACATTAATTGCATAATACATGTTAAGACATAACCGAAAAAACACTTAATACACTAATTAAATTGCATAACTCTACTAAGACATAACCGAAAAGAATACATAATACACTAATTGCATAATACATGTGGTAACCGATGATGGTAGCATAATACTTCTTGTAAACTAAAATTTTACTTAATACGCATTAATGTACCAACTATAGGGAATTAAGGAGCCGTAATTGTGTGAGAATATACATTGTCTTCAAACCCAAACTCCTAATATGTTGACACATCATCTACCATCTATCCTAATTGACTTGGATTCAAAATTTGAAGCTCAACCATACATGCCACATATGATAGGAAGCTTACTAAGTTATAAGATATATAGATTATAAAAACTAAATAAAATATCCTTTAAAGACTAATAACCGTCTAGACGTTTATAGAACAAAGCTCATCTATAGATTAAACTTGATCTAAATCTGATACTTTGTTGTAGGGGCAGATCTATGTGGAGGCCGGTGGTGGTACGGGACACTAACCAATTTTGTCCGCGTAATATAAATTTAAATAATTCGTAGTGTAAATTTCGATTTTTTCGAGACAATGCTACCACCAATTTCAATGGTGCCACCACCCATTTTGATTAATCTATCATAATGAGACCGTGACATGAAACTTGTAATCGTTTTAGTGGGGAATAGTAGTTTTTCCTTTTGATTTTCTAATGGGCAAAATGTATGAAAATATAATTAACTTTGTCTTAACTATTACTGTATACAACTACTTTAAATTCTTAAAAATAATACAACCAACTTTCATAATTCTCTCATTGTGTACAAACAATTTTATTCTGTGTCTAATATTTAGCTACCATTCTATACAATGAACTTTTCCATAATTTCCATAGTATACAACAACTTGTATACAATGAGAGAATTATAAAAGTTGATTGTATTATATTAAAAAAAATAAAGTTGATTGTATACAGTGATAACCAAGATCATTATATTTTCATGCAATTTACCCTTTTCAAATCATAATTATCAACATATAAGTTGCCAACCATGTTTTTATATCTTGTATATACAAATATCGAATATTTATCCAACCATTACTTAAAAAATAGTGTGTTAGTGATGTACTTTATACTTGCGACCTATTTTGATCCATATAACCAATAATAATGACATTTTTTTTTACCTTTATACAAAATATAACACATCAATATCCAATATAACTAGAATGACATCTTGTAGCCTATTAAAATGTGCAAGGACCCAATATGAGTGATAAAGGTCTGTTATGACGAGTGACGGATCCATAAAATTGAAAAACAGGAAGCATGATTAATTAATAACATAAAAGTTAAGTAAATGTCATAATAAGCAAAATGCGACTTTCATTGATAAACATGTTCCAAATTAAGTGAGGGAGAGTTTCATAAGTACCGGTTCTTTTGAAGTACAAAGCTTGAAGGTGTCTATCTTACCTAATCAAATAAGGTGGAAATGAATAAATGACTATAAATTAGTAAAAATTTTCAAGGACTCTCAGTAAAATTTTAAAATAAAGGATTAAATTAATGATTTTTAACAAATCATAGTGTCCAAACGAGGAATTTACTCAAATTAAAATGAGAATGAATAGCTACGCTAAGGGATAATAATTTGTCTGAACAGTAACAAGTGTAGCAGGAATCTCCGAAATAAAGGATTATGACATCGGAAGAAGAAAATCATTTCAAGGAGAAAAGAAGTAACCAACAAAAAAACGGGAAGTAGTGATGAGGAAGAAGTCGTGTGAGAACTCTTTGAAAGCATAAATTTTCTAGAAAATAATTGTCAATAATAGAAAATTTATTTGAAAATTTTTCTATTGTGTATATCAAACTTTGAATTTGTTGTTATTGTATGTATTTTAAATACATAAAATTTTCACCAACATGTATCCAACTTGTCACATTTTGCTATTGTATGTATGAAACTTAAAAGTTTCTATTGTATGTATCAAACTTTTAATTTGTTGATATTGTATGTATTTTGGATACATAAAAAAGGAAAAAGTTGTATAGGTTTAGTACATACAATAGAAAGTTTAATATAAACAATAGAAACATATTAAATGTTCAATACATACAATAGAAAATTTTAAAGTCCAATACACATAATAACAAAACGTGACAAGTTGAAACATTTTGATGAAAATTTTAAAGAGTAGATGGTTTATGACATTTATAAAACATAAAAACAAAATTGTGTTCTGAGCAGAAATTTTGTAGTGAATGTGAATTAAGGGGTGTTTGGTTGGTGTCATTTAGAGGGATTTCATGGGATTGGGATTTCATGGGATTGGAATTTCAAATCCCTCCAAATGTGGTGTTTGGTTTGGCAAAATGGGATGAGATTTCAAATCCTAGGATTTTATAAAATCCCACCGATGAGTGATTTCTAAATCATTCCACCCCCTGGTATTTTGAAATCCCTCAGTTGAGGTATTCTCTCTGGCGACTCTCAGGCTAATATTCCGGTGAACCATCACCGATTTTGTCGTCACTGTCGTCGCAAGACCGTCGCAAGGCCGTCACTGTCACCCGTCGCGGTCACCCGTTCACCGTCACCGTCACCCGTTCGCCGTCGCCGTCACCCGTCCGCCGCTGCCGTCACCCGTCCGCCGTCGACGTTTACTGTTACCCATCCACCGTCACCATTTGCCGTTACCCGTCGCCGTCACTAGGATAACAAAAAATTGAGATTCTCAACCTATCTCTTAATACTCAATTGATCAAAGGAATCTTTAGCTGATAATAGATATGCTCCGCTAATTAAAGTGTTGGTCAGTTGAGTAAATCACTCAGTTGATCAAAGGAATGGTTACCTTATCAATCTCTTTGCTCAGCTGAGCAAGCTAATCAATGTAAGTTGCTCAGCTAATCATATAGAAGATGATGGTCTTCATCTTGTATCTTCCTTAGCTGAAGGTGTTTGCTGATCCATCCGGTGTACTTAGCTGATCTTGGTAGTTACTTTCTATCTTGGTAAAAATACAAGTCTAATTATAACAAAACATGTTTAATTTGACACTTATCTTTCTATTCTTGGATTCTTTTCTGATGTTCCCTTTGGTTTTATTTTTAAGAATCTTTTCTTTGTTGTACTATTTGTTATATTTTTGGTGGTATCTTTTCTATCCTTTTTTCTGTTTTTAGGATTTTATATTTTTTGTTTTTACACTAAGTTAGCTATAACTAAGATTCATGTATATTAGCAAGTGACAAGCAGTCCATGTTCAAAGCATCAAGCTTCATTACAATACCAAAAAGGGAATGTACAAGGTATTTACAAAGATATGAAATAGCTAGTAAACCGTAGAAGCTATTATACATATCATATCCTAAAGATCAGTCTTCATTTTCAATCTTCCCACCACTTTTGTTCTTTCACTTCAGGCAACTCAGGAACATTTGCTAGCAAATTTGTAGCTTTTTCTTCAACTAACATATCAAAGTATGGATTTCCTATTCTGCCCTCGATGACCCATTTAAGTGGAAATAGAAAATCGATTTTGGCTTTTAAGATCTCAAACTGTCTAAAGAATCTCCAAGTTCCACATTTATAAAGGAAGCATATACCTTCTTCAGGGAATGATATAAACTTGAGGAGTTGAGGTATTATGTTGATGGGCATTTGGGTATTAAGATTATTGAACCCCTCTAAAAGACACGTCGTCTGTACTATCTTTTCTCTCCTTTCAAAGGGAACAAAGGGCTTGACCTTATTTTGTGTAGTTGTTCAAGTTCATGTATATGTATGAGGTAATCATCTCCGGTGAACAAGCCTTCACTTACTGAAAGTGAGATCCAAACATCATACTTCCAAATGTAATCACCTTTGCGCTACTTGTAGTTTGATTTGTAAAAGAGATAGAGGATTTGAATTATCTCAGTGAATCCATAGAGGTGGCACCTTTTATAAGATATACACTATGTGCTTGTTGTGTTGCTAATCATTCTAATGAGATTCATGTATGGACCATTGTCACTCTTGTATAAGTTCAGTCTGGAAATAGGATTGGGGTCGAACCTTGTTCTCATGTGCTCTAGATTCTTTAGGTACACACTCTTTCTCAAGTGGTTTCCAGCGAATGGATTTGTGAGAGGCATATTCTTAAGCTTTAGGCTTCCGCTGTTGATCTTGCCTTGGTTAAGTCAGCCTCCTTTTCTTCTTTTGACTTCTTAGATTTTTGAAGATTTTGTTCTTTTTTAGTGGAGACAGCCAACTCTCTTGCTTGAAGGATTTCCTCAAGGGTCATGTTGAGTGTAGTAGCCTTTCTGATCATCTCTTCTTCTTTGGCAACTTTCCTCTTTAGCTCATCCTTTTCTCTTTCTTCCTTTTCTACTTGCTTAGGATCCATGATTCTCTCTCCTTTGTCTTTTGGAGCAGAGATAGAAGACGGTTGCTCTTAGACTGATGGAGCTTGAACTTGGACCGTTGGAGTTAAAGCAATAGACATCCTTGATCTTTGTCTTCCGAGGAGAAGATTGATTGTAGAGTCATCATCATCATCATGAGACTCAGACTGAATGTTGACCGGAGACTTAGGTGGAGAGCATCTTGAAGATGTCTTTCTTTTCTTTGAAGCTTTTCTCCAAGCCATGGACTTTCTCCTTTTGAATCTTGTGGAGGACTCTTCTTTAGGTTGTTCCACTTTTGGCTCCCCCTCAGTAGTTGCATCGCCCTCATCAAAAAGCTTTTCAATTGAGGAATTAGGGCGATTCTTAGTCCTAGAAGCCTCTTTAGCCCTAATATTTTATGCTAATTCTTAGTAGGCTCTGTTGACAACCTCTAGATTGAATGATTCTCCCCTTTTTTGTCATCATCACTTGAAGATGGAGAGTCATCTGTGGGTTTGGATTACTTAAAGGGTGCTCTAGGGGCTAGGGTGGTATGGGTTTGGAATAGAGTAGGAGTGGTATAGGTTTTGGGTGAAGGTTGGGGTGGGTGGGTGGATAAGGAAGGCACGGGGTAGATTTGTTGTGTGTAGGGCAATAATCTCTCTAAGGAACTCATAGAAGAAGTGGAATAGTGGCTAAGTTTGTTTTGGATTAGATGATGGAGTTGGGTTTTGAGAGAGGATAGAATGGTACTTAGGCTGTAGAATTTTGTAGGGACAGAGACAAAGATGGTTGAGTTAATAGGTTTAAGATGGTTAAGGTTGGTTAGAAGGTTTGAGATGGTCTGGGTAAGGGAATTTATGATGGACTGGGATATGGTGTTGGTGCTGGTTTAGAAAGAATTTGGTTTATGGTTTCAGAAAGGTTATTTTGGTTGGATGAGAGTGTCTAGAGTGGGTTGTAGAGAGGATTGGGTTTGGGTTTGGTTGGCTTTTAGTGACCCAATATCTTGGGTTAACTTAGATAATTGAGTTTTTGTTTTGGCTTGAAAGGTTTGAAATTGGTAGAGAGGGTGTCAAGGCTTTAGTTAATGATTAAGATGCCTTGAAGGATTTTGTTAGAATTATCTGGTTGTTATGTTGTGGTAGGTGTTGGTGTTGGAAGGGTAGAGAAATAATTATGGATGTTGTTTGTAGTCCCTCACTTCAAGCTTGCTATATAACTCCAAGATCACTAGGAACATATGTTGATCCTTGTGTCAGCGGTTGGTTTGTACCACTAACATTGACAGACTATGTAGATGTTTAAGAATAGAAAAGATTGAGGGTGTAAATGTAGCGAGTGGAGTGTGGGATGTACTCAATGGGTTTTCCCTTGTTACTGTAACACCCGCAAACCTTGGCTAGTAGATTAGCGGGTTTACGGTATGTGTTTGTTTGTGTTCTAATTATTTTAATTTGATTATGTGATTATTTGAGTGATATTAATTATTTAATTAATTTAGAATTAATAGAGTGTATGTATGTATGTATATGTAGCCGTACGTATGTGTGCATGCAAATTTAAGTGGAAATACATGTGTATGTGTGTGAGTAATTTAGAGAGAAGAGGACACCTAGCTTGCATGTTACCTAGTGTGTGTGTTTCACTCTTCTGTTCATTATTTTACAAACAAAGAATAGTGTGTGTATGTGTTTCTCTACCAAGAAGAAAACCAAAGAAGAGGAAAAGAATCAGAATTCCATTTCATTGTGTGATTAATCAAAGATTTAAGGTTGGTGTTTATAAATTAGCGTGTTATAATTCTTCTTGATGTGTTATATGATTTAAAACATGATTCATGTTTAGTTTGAGGATTGCATGCAAATAATATCTTGATCGGTTTTTGAAAGAATAGGATTTAGATAGTTTCGTATGTTCATATGATTCATATGGTTATTTGCATGAGAATGTATTTAGAAATGTTTAAAGTATGTTTCTGGAATGATGGTTATGGATTTATAAAATCTGGGTTTTTATGAGTTTTTGATGAAACTATGATGTTCTCGGATTGTTGGGGAAGAAGATAGGAAAAACCGATTGTTAGTAAATCAGGGTCTTATGAAATCCGAAAGTGGAAATCCAATTACTTAAAAATCCGATACTTGGTTTATGACACCCAAATCCGATTGCTATATTTTATATGAAATCCTAAACTGGGAAAATGACAAGTCAGAATCCGATACATGAAATCCGGAACTTGAAATCCGGGAATAGTGAAATCCGATACTCCTGAATCCAGGATTCTAAATCCAAGTGCTTGAAATCCGATTAAGACAAATTCGAAAGATTGGAACCCATCGGATTCCTAAATCCGACAATTGTGAAATCCTAATAGCTAAGTTGCGGATTTTGAGAAATCCGAGTATAAATCCGATAGTTTCAAGAATCTGACACTTTTGAGTTTTATTTATATCTGTTTATTGATTGTTGATGTTATGAATGAATTATAAATATATATATGTCAGATATATTTATAAGATTTGGACTGATTGATCTCTATTGTGTTTTCAGGCAATCTAAAGACTCAGTAACATTAGATTTCTGAGTACTTCAACTGAAATTGAAAGGTGAGTGGATGTTGGATGCGAATGGTAAAGATTGTGTTTAATATTACTGATGTGAGGCATAATTGTTTGTGATGGTTTGATATTAGAACTGTTGATTGTGAATATTATATTAATGACTACTGCGTGATTATTTGTTCGATACGCACTCTTAGTATGATTTTGAGTTGCGTTTGAGAAGTGAGCTATACGTGGAATTGGGCTGGGCTCGTTTACTGGTTGGTTGAACAGTGGTAGCCTTACTGTTGCATATGTTGCTTCAGAGTGGGATTTCACTGTGCCAATTCAGTAGAGGGCTATCGGTAAATCTTTGCTTTGGCCGGCATTGGTTGTAGGTTCTGCACCGAAACGCCGGTCTTCTTAGAGTTGTGATTACATGTTTAGTATTGACTTGATGTTTGATTTTGGGTTTAGCCTCTACTCACTTAGCTTTGGGCTAATTCCCCGTAGTTGTTGCTTTTTGTTGGTTTGTGTTTATGAGTGCTTGTGGAAGGAGAAGTTGACCTAACTCTGATATCCAGATTTAAAAATGAAACGTGCCAGTCTTTTGTAACACAGAGTTTTGTTTGTAGACTGTAAAGAACAGATATTTTGTTTTCTAAATATTTGTGATTGAAATGAATGTTTAAAGTTAATTAAAGCTTCCGCAGCGCAATATAAAAAAATGGCTTAGAATTTATGGTGTTACAGTTTGGTATCAAAGCCTAGGTTTGGCGATGTAGGCACGGTTAGAGTGTTTGCATTCCCAAATCTTAGCACGTGACAGGTCAAGCATTCCTTCAGGGGGAATTAGAGTGAGTTAGAGTTGTTTTTAGTAGTTAGTATTATGAGTACTAACGGTTTATGCTAGTAAGTTGTGAGATGATGTGATTGTAACAGATATTGCTGAAAGAGAGACCCCTATCCTCCCTCCTGCTACTCAATCATCTGCAGAGGCATCGGTAATAGAAGACTTGGATACTGCTAATCGAGCAGGAACATCTGGGCAGGAACAGGAAGAGGATCAAAGCGAATACATATTCAAACTGGAGAATGAACTGATGGATCTTAGAACTAAAATCAATAACTTGGAACAAAGATTAACCCAAACTGAACAAATTCTTGTACCAACTGCGATCTCTACTCAGGCAACCATACCACCAGTATCGATGCCCTTACCACCAGTGACACAGGTGATGCAACAACCGTTCTACTATCCGTATCCACAACCGGGAGCTTACCCCTTTTGCGTTCCATGGGTTTAAACAACCATGCACGTATAAACAATTCCTTGACTATAAGCCTTCGGAGTATAGTGGAAGTTCTGACCCTAACATAACCTTGAACTGGTTGAGAAATGGTAAAGGCACTAGATGCCTGTAATTGTGAAAACGAATTGAAGGTGAAATATGCATCAAGAATGCTGAAGGGTGATGCTATGGTTTGGTGGGATTCGATCACTGGCCATTTTACCGAACAACAACAAGAGAGCATTACTTGGAGTCAGTTCCAAGAGAAACTTTGTGAACAGTATTGTGGTACGTTCGAGGTTGCTAAGATCAAGAAGGAATTCATGGATCTACAAATGACCGGAAATACAACAGTGGATGATCTGATTAAGCAATTTAATCAGAAGATGTGGTTTGTGAAGCACTGGGTATCAGACGAAGAGTCTAAGATTGCTCACTTTGTTGGAGCACTGCACCCTGATCTTCATAGCGCCACTAGGTGGGCTACTACTTTATTGCAAGCTTTTAACTTGGGTAAGATAGCAGAAGGGGATTTAATTGCCAGGAACAAGTGGAGTGGGGAGAAGATTGCCCAACAAAAATCGAGGATCGATCATTATAATTCCCAACAGAGGTAGGGTGGGCAAGGCAGTGGATATAAACATGGAGACCAGAGTAGGAGGTCAAATGTAAGTGGGTCAACACAGAGGGCGCCGTGGTGTGGTCGGTGCAAATCATATCACAATGGGCAGTGTACGCCCCAAACTAAAAGGTGTGTTAAGTGTGGCCAGTTTGACTATGAACTGAAGGATTGTAGGTTCCCACGCAGTGTCTGTTGGAACTGCTAGAAGGAAGGGCACAGAGTGGGAGAGTGTCCGGTGGGAAAGAAAACTGGGTCTGGAACAGGAGCAGGGACAGCTGGGGGATCATCTTCAGCTGGTCAAAAGAGGAAGAATCCACCTACTACTGAAGGTAGGGCCTTTAAGATGACGGTGGAGGATGCCACCACTACTGACGATGTCATAACCGGTATGTTCCTAATTAACTCTATCCCTGCAAGAGTGTTATTTGATTCTGGATCTAATCGCTCGTTTGTGTCTATGGAGTTTTGTGGTAGATTACATATACCTGTTATTAAACTTGCTAATACCCTAGAGATAGAAGTAGCAGATGGCATGATGGTTCCAGTCACGACTGCTGTGGCTGGAGCTAAAATTGATATTGATGGTGTGTGTTTTCCTGTTTATTTTCTTGTCATGCCCCTATCTGGTTTTGATGTGGTATTGGGTATGGATTGGTTGATTCTGAATCAAGCAAGTATAAAATGCCACAAGAAGTTAATTTCGTTCCCATTAGCGGATGGTACAAGAGTTATAGCAAGGGGTGAGAAAGCCGGGTCTGCAATATCAATAATATCGTGTTTAAAGGCAAAGAAAGCATTGAATAAAGGTTGTGAATCGTTTATAGCGTATGTGATTGATGGAAAGAAAGAGAAGCAAGCTTTGACAGACATCCGGGTGGTAACGGTATACCCGGAGGTGTTTCCAGAAGAATTACCAGGGCCGCCTCCAGTTCGAGAGGTAGAATTTAAAATAGATCTGATTTCTGGTTCCCGACCAGTGGCTAAAGCACCGTACAGACTGGCGCCTTCAGAAATCTGAGAAATGATGACACAGATTCAAGACCTGTTAGATAAAGGATTTATCTGTCCAAGTTTATCTCCGTGGGATGCGCCAGTATTATTTGTAAAGAAGAAAGATGGTACATTGCGTATGTGCATTGATTATCGGGAATTGAACAATTGAATGATAAAGAATAAGTACCCATTACCCAGAATTGATGATTTGTTTGATCAACTACAGGGAGCTTCCTTCTTCTCAAAAATTGATTTAAGATCGGGTTACCATCAAGTACGAGTGTCAAAGGAGGATGTGTCAAAGACAACTTTCCGTACGCGATATGGTTATTATGAGTTCCTGGTTATGCCATTCGGTCTAACCAACACACCAGCAATATTTATAGATCTCATGAACAGAGTCTGTCGACCATTTCTTGATAAGTTTGTTATTGTCTTCATTGATGACATTTTGATTTATTCGAAAACTGAGATAGAGCATGAGCAATATTTGAGACAAATCTTGGAAACTCTGAAGAAAGAACAGTTGTATGCAAAGTTCTCGAAATGTGACTTTTGGTTAAGAGAAGTCTAGTTTTTGGGGCATATAATTTGTAAGGAAGGGGTAAAGATGGATCCTTCGATGGTAGAGGCAGTGATGAGTTGGAATGCTCCAAGAACACCATCAGAGATAAAGAGTTTTATGGGATTGGCTAGATACTACCACAGATTTATCAAGGATTTTTCTAAGATTGCGGGTCCGTTAACCAAGTTAACTCGGAAAGATGTGAAGTTTATGTGGGGTAACGAACAAGACAAGGCATTTCAGATATTAAAAGAACTGTTGTGTCAAGCTCCAATCTTTGCTTTGCCTAATGGATCTGAAGATTTTACAGTATATTGTGATGCATCATTGGTTGGTTTAGGGTGTGTGTTAATGCAGAGAGATTGGGTGATTGCTTATGCTTCAAGACAATTAAAACCACATGAAAAGAACTACCCGACTCATGACTTGGAGCTAGCAGCTGTGGTATTTGCGCTTAAAATGTGGAGACATTACTTGTATATCACCAAATGCGTGATTTGTACAGATCATAAGAGCCAGAAGTATGTGTTTACTCAAAAAGAATTGAATATGAGACAGAGAAGCTGGGTAGAATTGATAAAAGATTATGACTGCGAGATCAGATATCACCCTGGAAAGGCGAATGTTGTGGCAGATGCCCTGAGTCAAAAAGAAAGTGGAAGTCCTATTCAGTTTATGCGAATTGAGATAGTGTCTGATCTGATATATAGACTGAAGTCTGCTCAGTTGGAAGCTCTAAAAGAAGAAAATTTAAAGACTGGGTTAATGAAAAAGAGAAAAGATGAATTGAATGACGATTCTCGTGGATTAAAAAGATTCAAAGCTCGTGTGTGGGTGCCTAAGCTTTGAGAATTGAGACAATTAATTTTGACAAAAGCACACAAGTCGAGACTATCTATACACCCAGGAAGCACTAAAATGTATAACGATCTGAAAGTGCTTTACTGGTGGCCTACGATGAAAGCAGACGTGGCACATTTTGTGGAATCATGTCATATATGTGCGCAAATAAAGGCAGAACATCAGAAGCCTTATGGGTCTTTGAAGCAGTTAGAGATTCCTGAGTGGAAATGGGAGCACATCACAATGGATTTTGTAACAAAACTACCACGAACCCAAAGGAATCATGATATGATATGGGTGATAGTGGATCGTTTGACAAAAAAGTGCTCATTTTCTAGCCACCTGTGAGACAGCTTCGTTGAGTAAACTGGCACAACTATACATAGATGAGATCGTTGCGAGGCATGGTATACCGTTATCAATTGTGTCTGACAGAGATTCAAGGTTTGTATCTAATTTTCGGAGAAGTTTACAAAGAGAATTGGGAACTGGAGTTAACTTGAGTACAACTTATCATCCTCAGACAGACGGTCAGACTGAACGAACCATACAGACACTTGATGATATGTTGCGAGCTTGTGTATTAGAGTATGGTAGATCTTGGGATTCACACCTGCCATTAATAAAATTTGCGTATAATAATTCTCATCACTCCAGTATTGGAATGCCTCCGTATGAAATGTTGTACGGTCGTCGCTGCTGTACTCCGACTTGTTGGTTAGAGGCGGGTGAGAAACAGTTTGCAGGTCCCGAGATAGTACAGTTGACTGCTGACAAGGTTGCTATAGCCAGAGATAAATTGAAAGCAGCCAGAGAAAGACAAAGAATGTATGCTGATTTGAAACGACGTCCAATAAAGTTTGATGTTGGAGAGATAGTATATTTGAAAGTTTCTCCATGGAAAGGTGTTATTCGCTTCGGCAAACGTGGGAAATTGGCTCCCCGTTTCATCGGTTCTTTCTGTATCTGTCAGGTTGTGAATGATCTAACAGTTACCCTAGATCTTCCTATAGAGCTTGCTGGAATTCATGATACATTTAATGTGTGTTATCTAAGAAAGTGTAAAATTGATGATGAAAGCCAGATTCTTCCAGTCCATGAGTTGGAAGTTGATTCCAAGAAGAGACTGATAGAGGAACCGGTTGAACTGTTAGATCGAAAGGTGACCAAACTTCGAAAGAAACAGATACCAATGGTATTGGTCAAATGGAAACACAGTTTAGGTTCCAATTTAACCTGGGAGACGAAAGCAGAGATGAAAGAAAGGTATCCCAGTTATTTGAGCCGGAAAGGATTCCGAGGACGGAATCCTCTTAAGAAGGGGAGATTTGTAACACCCGCAAACCTGGGCTTGTAGATTAGCGGGTTTACGGTATGTGTTTGTTTGTGTTTTAATTATTTTAATTTGATTATGTGATTATTTGAGTGATATTAATTATTTAATTAATTTAGAATTAATAGTGTGTATGTATGTATGTATGTATGTATGTATGTATATGTAGCCGTACATATGTGTGCATGCAAATTTAAGTGGAAATACACGTGTATGTGTGTGAGTAAGTTAGAGAGAGAAGAGGACACCTAGCTTGCATGTTACCTAGTGTGTGTGTGTGTTTCACTCTTCTGTTCATTATTTTACAAACAAAGAATAGTGTGTGTATGTGTTTCTCTGCCAAGAAGAAAACCGAAGAAGAGGAAAAGAATCGGAATTCCATTTCATTGTGTGAGTAATCAAAGATTTAAGGTTGGTGTTTATAAATTAGCGTGTTATAATTCTTCTTGATGTGTTATATGATTTAAAACATGATTCATGTTTAGTTTGAGGATTGCATGCAAATAATATCTTGATCGGTTTTTGAAAGAATAAGATTTAGATAGTTTCGTATGTTCATATGATTCATATGGTTATTTGCATGATAATGTATTTAGAAATGTTTAAAGTATGTTTCTGGAATGATGGTTATGGATTTATATAATCTGGGGTTTTATGAGTTTTTGATGAAACTATGATTTTCTCGGATTGTTGGGGAAGAAGATAGGAAAAACCGATTGTTAGTAAATCCGGGTCTTATGAAATCCGAAAGTGGAAATCCGATTACTTAAAAATCCGATACTTGGTTTATGAAACCCCAAATCCGATTGCTATATTTTATATGAAATCCTAAACTGGGAAAATGACAAGTTAGAATCCGATACATGAAATCCGGAACATGAAATCCGGGAATAGTGAAATCCGATACTCCTGAATTCGGGATTCTAAATCCAAGTGCTTGAAATCCGATTAAGACCAATTCGACAGATTGGAACCCATCGGATTCCTAAATCCGACAATTGTGAAATCCTAATAGCTAAGTTGCGGATTTTGAGAAATCCGAGTATAAATCCGATAGTTTCAAGAATCCGACACTTTTGAGTTTTATTTATATTTGTTTATTAATTGTTGATGTTATGAATGAATTATAAATATATATGTCAGATATATTTATAAGATTTGGACTGATTGATCTCTATTGTGTTTTCAGGCAATCTAAAGACTCAGTAACATTATATTTCTGAGTACTTCAACTGAAATTGAAAGGTGAGTGGATGTTGGATGCGAATGGTAAAGATTGTGTTTAATATTACTGATGTGAGGCATAATTGTATGTGATGGTTTGATATTAGAACTGTTGATTGTGAATATTATATTAATGACTACTGCGTGATTATTTGTTCGATACACACTCTTAGTATGATTTTGAGTTGCGTTTGAGAAGTGAACTATACATGGAATTGGGCTGGGCTCGTTTACTTGTTGGTTGAACAGTGGTAGCCTTACTGTTGCATATGTTGCTTCAGAGTGGGATTTCACTGTGCCAATTCAGTAGAGGGCTATCGGTAAACCTTTGCTTTGGCCGGCATTGGTTGTAGGTTCTGCGCCGAACCGCCGGTCTTCTTAGAGTTGTGATTACATGTTTAGTATTGACTTGATGTTTGCTTTTGGGTTTAGCCTCTACTCACTTAGCTTTGTGCTAATTCTCCACAGTTGTTGTTTTTTGCAGGTTTGTGTTTATGAGTGCTTATGGAAGGAGAAGTTGACCTAACTCTGATATCCAGATTTAAAAATGAAACGAGCCAGTCTTTTGTAACACATAGTTTTGTTTGTAGACTGTAAAGAACAGATATTTTGTTTTGTAAATATTCGTGATTGAAATGAATGTTTAAAGTTAATTAAAGCTTCCGCAGCGCAAAATAAAAAAAATGACTTAGAATTTATGGTGTTACAGTTACAAGTACATCTTATTGTGAAGATCTAGAGGGAGGTGACTGGGTCTGGGTTATAGACTTTGTATGCCTTGGGTGAAGGTATGTCTTTTAATGGTTTCACCCTTTTGGGAGGGTGAACCGAATATAAGCTTCCAATATTTATAGATACAGTCTGTTGTGAGTCCGCACTAGGATAAAGGGTTCAGTTAGATCAATGACCACACACTCCTCCTCAAGATAGGGAAGTTCATTGGTATTGAGGTCTGAGATCTGGGTGTCACTACATCTTGGACCAGTTTAGTTGTCACTGTCCTTTTAGACCTTTTCTCTGTATAGGTTTTCAAAGGCATAGAACTGTGAATTGTTGAGAATTCACCAAAGCTTGGTTGAGGTGGTTCTGTATGGACTGGCGATAAGGATGGGTTTACAAATGTTAGGTCTACATACTATGTATCCTTTTTGGATTGTGAGGGATTGTTACTTGTACCTCTTGTAGCAACCAGAGATGATGAGAAGTATGCCTCAAATAGCTTTTGAATTGCAGTAATCATCTTCTCATCATCATCACCATCATTTTTATCACTGTTTCTAGAACTATCACTATCATCAGCACTACTATCACTTTGTTCACCACCATCAGTCGTATCATCATCACCATTTTCATTACCATCATAACCAGTTTCACCTCCAAAAGGTTTTCAATGACCTCTTTCATTTCCTGTATTATTTCATCCTTGTCGGCATGACATTGTAGAAGATTTCCACTCCCATGACTGGAAAAGGAAGGTACTCCATACCATGCTTCCAAATGTCATAATCTTCTTTTTCCATAGTAGCCTTCAAGATTAAACTCAAGAAGCTTACATAAGGGACTTGGTTTCTTGTTGATTTCTTTGTGGTTGATTGGGTTACATTCTCTATCAAATCAATGATTATGACTTGTGCAAAGTCAATATTCAAGCCATTGACAAGAACATGAAGGATTAGGAGCACTGTTTGGTTCAGAAGGTTATGGCTTCCATATTTGGGGCTAAAATAATGGATAATCACATGTGACAAATATTGCCATTGATGGGCAAGACCTGACTGTTTGATTTGTCCACTAGTTATGGGTTTGTTGTAACCAACAATATCAAGAACAATTCTGATATGAGATTTAAATGGGAATGGTGAGTAGGAATTGACTGTTGACAGTTATTTCAATTGGGAAAGAGCCAAAGAGTATCATTCCTAAGATGACATTGGTGTGAGCGTTGTATCTGGCAGTGTACCAAATTTCACCCAAAAAGTGTGTTAGGGAGATAATCACTTCACCCTAATAATCAACTCTATCTATCTTAAAATATAGAATTTGATGATAACCAAACCCTACTTTCATTATGACTTAGAAAGTATTCAAACATGTGTTGTTTGAATCATATTTATGAAAAATATGCTAAGTATGGAAGCATTAGCTGAGAAGCAGCCACTACTCAAAGCATTTGCTGAAGGACATCAACTGAGGAACATTTGGATGAAGAGACAAGTGTAGAAGACCATCAGCTAAGGAAAAACATCTATCAGCTGAGTGAAGAAAGTTGATCAGTTGAAGGTTTACAACATCGGCTCAGCAAAGCTACTTGATCAGCTGAAGGGCTTATAACCATTAGTTGAGTGTATTTGGATGAGCTGAGGCCTAGAGCATCAGTTAAGTAAGTCTTTCAAAACACAAGTCTTCATCTTACATAAATTGATGTATTTAAATGATCAGCTGAGCATACTTGATCGATTGATCATATCAATACATGAGCTTATGCTTTCCTAGTATAACTATTGATCAACTGAGCATCTATTTGATCAGCTGAGTAACAGGTATCAACTGAGCCTTTGCAAAAATGATCAACTGATCTATTCTATAAACTAAGTAGTGTAATTTATAACGTTCTTAGTACTTTCTGTTAGCTGAGTTGAGGAAAATGTCAAATCTGCTCTTTTTTTTAGATTGTAAGTTTCATGTGTAAAAGGCAAAACATGTGTTGTTCTATTATGCCTTAGATCTTTGTTTGTAAAAGTTTAAAGCACTTTTTGGATCAAGTATGAGACAAAAAGGATTGATCTTATCCTCTGGAAAAGGAGAAAGATACCTCAAACAGATGAAGATCTCGTAGATTTGTTTCAACAACTAAGTATGGCTGGCAATTCCATACTTGGTAAAGTCAAATCTAGAAGAATCATGACTGTTGTTTAAAGTACAAGCATAGAAAGGGAAAGACAATCTTACAAGGCAAAAGGTGTGAGATTTAATATTTTATATTGTGAGTGAGTTGCACTTTTTCATAAAAATACATTTAGTTTTATCAAACACTTGATTAAATTAACTTTACTATTCACCCACTATCTTTACAATTAAAATATTATATTTCCATACACTCCTTGTCTCCTTCCTACATGCCAACCGGATGCCCTTGCTTCTATAAATATCCGTACATGGTGGACATGCAAATTATCTTCTACACAACACAATAGCAAATCTCATTTGTTGAGAAAATTCGTAGAGTTTAGCAATTGTGTAGAACCAAACTTGTTCATGTGTTGAACACTCATAAACATTAGTTGTTTTAGAGTTAGCTTGTCTATGTGTTAGACAAATTAATTTCCACCTTTTATTGTACTTAGAATTTCCGCTTCTAGTACATGTAATTCTTGATTCAATATCAATAAGAATTATATAAAAGTATAATGGTTTGTCTTTAAGTTTTAAAAAGCTAAAGTTTGTATTCAACCGCCCCTTCTACAAACATTTGTTGTTGCGTACTCAATCTGGGACTAAAAACTGGTATCAGAGTAGGTTAGATAATTCATATCTAGATCTGTTTTGCTTACTCTACAACTGCTTCTACCCCTCTCTAAATGGTCTCATCATCAAACAACATGAATATCTCATACACTAGATCTTTAACAAGATGTCCCATGTTTGATGCTGAAAATTTCTCCATGTGGAAAAGTAGAGCACATCTCTTTTTGTCCACCCTTGATATCCAAATGCTTGAAATTGTAACCGAGGGTCCTTATGTTCCAACATCTGTTTTATCTATCCCATCAGAATCTGAATGTCAAACCTCTACAACTGAAAAATCATCACCAAACCCATGCATCTGTGGACAGATGAAGATAAGAGGTTGGTTAGCCTTGATGTTAAGGCTAGATCAGCTCTTGTCTCGGTGCTACCACATGAGATATATCATCAAATGCTTAACTATACTTCTGCCAAAGAGATGTTAGATACACTCACAGTTGCATATGAAGGGACTAAAGAGGTGAAGGAGAACAAGAAGCTCCTCCTCAATAGAGAGTATGAATTCTTCTTTGCTCATAAAGGTGAGAGTCTAACTCAGACATACACTAGGTTCAACTGCCTTGTGGGTGATTTAAAAAGGGTAGATATAACCAAGAGAAACTTTGTATTGGTGAACAAGTTTCTAGACTACATCCCTGAAACATGGGATCACTTTGTCACTGTTTTAAGGCATAGTGAAAAGATTAAGGGAATGTCTCTTGTTTCTCTCTATGGTAACTTACTCAACCATGAGCAATTAGTCAAGCAAAGAAAGTTGTCATCCAAGGAGATGATGGAGGTTGTGAAAGCTGCACCAACTACCCTTGTATCAAGAGATACAAAGATGAAAAGCTTTGCAGCTATTGATTCTGGTTTTGATGAAGAAGAAAATGAAGGAGAGAGTGCTGGAGAAAGTGAAGAGGGGAAAGGTGATGAGGAGAGAGCTTTGGAAGATCTTGAAGCAGTGGTTGAGGGAGCAGCCATGTTGGTTAGGAAGTTCAAACCTTTTAGGAAGGGAAAGGGTGTCAAGAGGTTCAGCAAGAGGCCATCAAAGTTTGTCAAAAGCAAATCCAACTCAAGTTTTAATCCCTCCACAACAAAGTGTTACAAGTGTGACAAGATTGGCCACATAACCAGTGACTGTAAGTCCAAAGGTAGCACTGGTTCTTCATCTGTGCCAAAGCAAGAGGGAAAAATAGACTATGAAGCCAAGTACAAGAAACTCCTTGCTGCTGTCCTTGACAAGAAGAAGAAGAAGAAAGCCCAGGGCCAAGTTCTTTTAGCTTGTTTAACTACCAACTGGGATCCTTCTTCAATGTATCAGGTTTGCAAATTTATTAACTACAGTGATAATGAAAAAAATGCTATGTCTGATTACTTATGTATTGATTTCCAATATGCTATTCAAAGAGAGAAGAAGCTAAAAATAGAAGTAGAATCACTAAAGAAAAAGTTAACTCTTAAAGATGAGGAACTTAAGTAGATAACAATTTTAAATGATGAACTAGCTAATCAAAAGATACTTATGGAGATCTTAGTAAATGAAACTAGTGAAGCAACTAAAAAGTTTAATGACCTTCAAAAGATAGTTAAATCTTGGTGTGTATCTGCTGAAAAGACCACTCAGTGTGTCAAGAAGCAAATACCCAAACAAGTTCAAGCTATTATTGGTGGAAATTACTATAAGGCTACTAGCTATGTTGATTCTAGTAAGAACCCTATTATCTTAGACAATGCTGACATTTTGCCACAAATATTTCACAAGACTGTTAAAGGCAAAAGTGTGTTCACAAATAAATTTGTTAGAAGGAAAAGTTCCCATGTAAAAAACTCAATTATTCCTTGTGTTGAATCATCTTATGTTAAGATTTCAGAATGTAAAAATACTAAGAATACAAAGTTAAAGGATATGAGTAAAGGAAATGAATTATTAGTTGAGACCAAAGAGACATTATGTTGTCAAACCTTGAAAATAGATGACTTAAATCTTGGTATTTCACAATCTGAAAAAAATCATTAGCTAATACTACTTTATCAACTAATATGTTAGTAGATGATAAAGCTCATTTGATAGCCTGTTAGCTGATCATAGCTCATGTTCTAAATACTCAGTTGATCATGAAGTAATCAACTCTCTTTCAATAGAAGAAACTATGAGTAAAAAGAATGATGTTCACATTGTTCCCATATCTGCCACTCCAAAGATTGATATAAAACTTTCCAGATACAAAGATCAATCCAAGGTGCCTGTAAACAAAGACCTAAGAAATTTACAAGATTAGCTTCATAAGCTGAGTGGTCAAGTTTGTCAGCTAATGACTAATAGTTGTCAAAAGACTAATAAGAAATCTCACAGGCATTCAAATAATGTTGTTCAATGCTCCAAGGCCACTAAATCTCAAAAATGTTACAAATGTGGAAGCAAAGAACATAAGGCATTTAAATGTTCTTTAGAAGGGAATTCAAGACAGCGGACTTGTGATGATAACATATTTGTTCCTATTGTTCATAAACAACCTTAAATGAAGTGGAAAGCTAGGTGCATTCCACTGGGATCCACTAATTAGTGGATTCCTAATTGTGTTACTAACTCTTCTTTCATTCAAATTTGTGAAGGGTGTTGGTTCATGGTTTCTTAACAGTGGATGCTCTAGAACCATGATAGGCAACAAAACTTTGCTCAGTAACTACAAGAAGGAGAAAGGTCCAAGAGTGACCTTTGGTGACAATAATCATGGGCAAACTAAAGGCTACGGAGAACTTTGTAATGGAAACCTCAAATTGTCCAAAGTATCATATGTTAAAGGGATGAAATACAATCTCATAAGCATAAGTCAATTGTGTGAAGGAGATAATGAAGTTCACTTCACCAAGATAGGGGGTTCCATAATAGATAAAGAAGGTAATATAGTATTCTGTGCCAAGAGAACCAAGGATGTGTACACTCTTTACATGTCCTCTAGTGACCCTTCAAAGGAAACATGTTTGTACTCTAAAACTATTGAGGATACAAACTGGCTATGGCACAAAAGGCTTTCCCACCTTAATTTCAAAAACATTAACAAGTTGTGCAAAGGTAAACTAGTGTCAGGACTACATTCTCTGACTTTTTCTAAGCCTAAACCTTGCACTGTTTGTGAGAAGGGAAAATAGCATAAGACATCATTTCCATCAAAGCAAGCCTTCTCCATTACATTACCTTTCTATATGTTGCACATGGATTTATTTGGTCTTGTTGCAACTGCTAGCATTGATGGAAGTAAGTATGCTCTTGTATTGGTTGATGAATTCTCAAGATACACTTGGGTTTTCTTTCTTAAAGCAAAGAGTGAGGCTGCTGAAGAAATTATATGCTTTATCAAGAAGATGGAAGTGATGAATGGCAATCTGGTGAGGAGTCTAAGAAGTGATCATGGAACTGAATTCAGAAACAAACTCTGGAAGCTATCTGTGATGAGAAAGGGATATCTCAAAACTTCTATGCTCCAAGAACCCCACAAAAAATGGTGTAGTTGAAACAAGAAACAGAACATTAATTGAAGCTGCCAGAACCATGTTGTGTGAAAGTGGGTTACCTTTCAATTTCTGGGCTGAGGCTGTAAGTTATGCATGTTTTACACAGAATAAATCCCTAATTACCAAGAGGCACAACAAAACTCCATATGAAGTGCTCAAGGGAAGGAAGCCAAGCATCAGTTTCCTACACATATTTGGTTATCAATGTTTCATTCTCAATCAAAAGAATCAATTGCAGAAGTTTGCTCCAAAGGCTGATGAAGGAGTGTTTGTAGGGTACTCTGTGATCTCCAAAGCATACAAAGTGTACAACCTCAGAACAAAAGTCATAGAAGAATCTATTAATGTAAGTTTTAATGAGAATGACTTTGTTGCTTCCTGTTCTTTTAATCATGTTTCAGGGGAAGAATTTAATGATCTTATGCAAACTGGAGAAACCACTGTAGAGCAAGTTGATCTATCTCCACCAACTACTCATGATGTAGATGAACTTGTTCCCATTCAAACCATTAGCCATGCACAACCAACCTCATCCAATCATATACCTCTACTGAACCATGAGGAAAATGACTCAATATCATTGGACTCTAATTTGTAACAACCGTGGTTTCCAGAAATTGAGATTTACAAAAACTTTTTCTACTCAATCAGGTTCATTGCAACGAAAGACTTTTTAAACATCATATTGATTTAAAACAGATAAACCATTTTAAACATTCATCAAACAAAACCACCATTACGTGATAGACACATCATTGTTTTAAACTTTCTTTATTACACAACCACAAGTTGATACCGTAGCTCAACATAACAAAAGTAAACTACCCATTAGCCACCATCTCACAAGGCCACGCACCTAAGCAACCTGCACGAGCACAAGGCATATTTCAAAGAAACAAGTGTCAACTTTCACCTCGTGAGTCAGCTTAGTTAACCTCACAAAATCATCATTTAAAAACATTTGCAATCATATTTAGGTTAAGGCATTAAATACCAAATCATAACTTGACGCACCCGCATAGCATCGTAAATCCCCACTTGGTCAAGTATCATCATAAAACATCATATAACATCTTTAAATCATCATAATCATCTTTTAACTTCCTTAACATCATAAACATCACAAATCACCCTATTGGGGTCTATCAAGACTATTATCAACAACGCTACCCCAACATCGCATGCGTGCCTGGCAACCACTAAGGTTCCAATATCCGTCCGCAAAGACGACAAATAACTAAAATGGAAGCATAAGATTAGAGAAATATACCTCTCGGGTTCACCCACGCAAAACTACGGTCAAAACAACGCCCGAAATCGAATCTCCGATCTTCCCTCACCTTAGATACGAGCCCCAAACGAATCCCGACACTCCTACATGACCACCCACTCGTATTTCCTTTAAACCTTGGCAGAATAACGGCTTTGGTTGAGAGAGTTGTTAGGGTTTGTTCGGTTTTTAAAATATATTTTAGCAACGGAAGCATGAACAAAAATTTTAAACTTTTTAAAACTCCCCACCAATGATCCATATGCAAGCCTTAAGAAACAAAACCAACCATAGGGTGTTTAGAACTACAACATTTGTAGCGTGAGTAAACCGTTGGTGAAGTGGTTGATCTATGAGAAGCCAAGAGAAGACTTCCTCCAAGGTATCCAAAAATCAATGAGTCGAACACCTCCAAGATGCTAGTCTCTCCAACCCTTGATATTCAAGAATGCAAGCAACAACCTTTGTTCTTCTTCTTGAACTAGATGTATGTATTTTGAGTATGTGTTTATGTATCACCTTTGCTAACTTGAAGAACACCAATACTAGAGAGTAAGGATGTTTTTCAAGTATAAAACACTTAGAAAAATTCTAAGAACACAAAGAAAGGTGATAGCATGCAAGTATATTACAAAAGGGACCATGCATGTAATTATAAAAGTCAAGAAGCAAATCCAGAGAGGGAGGACCCCCTCCCTTGCATTATGGACGAAAATTAGAGGGGGGAGGGTCCCCTCTTGCCTCTTGCTTCCTTACTTGTCCCATACATGCATGTCTTGGTTAAGTCTTATGCAAGAATACACCATATGGCCCCTTTCTTGCTCATTGTGAGAATTTCTAGCTATTAATCTTTTAAATATATAAAAGATATACTAGAGATGTCATACTATGTATAAAATACATCTACATGTATTTTATATACATACTTGATTGTTACTAGTAACTCTTTACTTGTAACAAGGATATACATACATTTATATAATTGTTACTAGTAACAATTTTCTTGTAACAAATATATATTTATACATATATATATATATATTCATACATATATATAAAATCATATGTTTATATTTATGTATTTGATATGCATTACCTTATATCAATATATAAGAGTGATATTATTATTTCACATAAATAATAATATGCAACAATGCATATATACTTATATATATATATATATATAATGAGTTGGAAACATATTTAAATCATATTCAAATATGTAATTGATGTTCATTGATTGTAAATGTGTGACCCTATGGGTTTATTTATTATCAGTAATATCGTATTAATTTGTGTCTTGTGCACATAGAACTAACAATCTCCCACTTGCACAAGTTACAACTTAAGCCGATATAGACAATGGTAAGAACGTCTAGCAACATCCCATTGCCCCTAATAATAAATAAAGTGTGTTGATCAACACTTTCACCAACGAAGTTAACTCACTAGCTACAAATCGTTGTTATAGGTAAGTCATCAATTATCCCTTTGTTTTAACATCTCGTTGAACATGACACATGGATCGTCATCAGTCTCATATAATGTTCAACTTGTTTTAGGGCCCAGAGATATTATACTCCCAATTAAATGAGAGAAACAAATTCCATCTTGACCACATACGTCTTTTATAAGACTCATATCATACCTAATAATGGCCTTTATAACTACCCGGTTAAAGATAACGTTTAACCACATTAAAGCATGATACTCCTCATACTCGAGTCCCAATATGTGTTCAGGTCTAAGGATACAAAGATACCACCTTTTTCTCAAGATTTACTTATGACACTGATCCATGAAGCGATCTTAAGAGCTGGTCATGTCCAATGTTCGTTCCCTAACAAACATTAGTGAATTTGGCTGCAAACCCTTTTGCCTACTTTCATCACGGATGAAAGTCAACCAATCGATTCACATTAGTCTTAATTCATAACTATTCCCATAGTTATAACCGACTATGGACGTTTTTAGAATAAAGAATTATTCATGGATTTAAACATGCTAATAAAGAACACAATAAATATTAATGAAGTGATCATATCCCATATATCATTCAGATAAAATAGATATTGTAATAATGTTCCAAAATTTCCAAATACTAAATTACAATTCAAATCCAATCCCTTGCAAAGCGAAGACCTATTGCCCTAGTATGAGACTCATGCTTAGTCGAGGCAAGAGGTTTCGTAAAAGGATCTGCAAGATCCTGATCTGTATGAACTTTGCGAATACACACATCTCCTCTATCCACTATATCCCGTATGTAGTGGAAACGCCTGAGGATGTGTTTGGTGCTGTGATGTGATCTAGGTTCTTTTGCCTGGGCAATAGCACCTTCATTATCACAAAATATCTCTATGGGGTCTTGAATGCTTGTTACTACCCCAAGGTCAGCAATGAACTTCTTCATCCATGCAGCTTCTTGTCCAGCCTCAGAAGCAGCAATGTATTCAGATTCTGTAGTGGATTGTGCAACTACACTTTGCTTAGAACTTTTCCAAGCAACCGCGCCTCCAGTCATAACGAAGACATAGCCCGATTGTGATCGAGAATCATCTCGATCTGTTTGGAAACTAGCATCTGTGTAACACTTCACACAAAGATCTTCTTCCAAACCCCCATAGATCAAGAGCATGTCTTTGGTTCTTCTCAAGTATTTTAAAATGTTCTTGACTGCCATCCAATGGCTATCTCCTGGGTTTTGCTGGTATCTGCTCGTCATGCTCAAAGCATACGAGACATCTGGCCTAGTGCATAGCATGACATACATGATGGATCCAATTGCAGAAGCATATGGGATCTCACTCATTCTATCTAGCTCTTCTCTTGTGCTAGGGCTTTGAGCTTTACTCAAAACCGTGCCTTGTGCCATTGGCAAAAATCCTCTCTTAGAATTCTCCATCTTGAATCGTTTCAAGATCTTGTCAATATATGCACTTTGACTTAGGCCAATAAGACGCCTAGATCTATCCCTATAGATCTTTATTCCAAGAATGTAGGCGACTTCTCCCAAGTCTTTCATTGAGAAACACTTCCCAAGCCAAGACTTGATGTCTTGCAAGGTCGGGATGTCGTTTCCAATGAGTAGTATGTCATCAACATACAAGACAAGGAATGCTACTGCACTCCCACTAGTTTTCTTGTAAATACACGGTTCATCTTCTGATTTGATAAAACCAAACTCTTTGATTTTCTCATCAAATCGAAGATTCCAACTTCGAGATGCTTGCTTTAGTCCATTGATGGATCTTTTAAGCTTGCACACCTTGTTAGGATACTTAGGATCTACAAAACCTTCGGGCTGAACCATATAGACATCTTCACTTAAGTGTCCATTTTGAAAAGCCGTTTTGACATCCATTTGCCATATCTCATAGTCATAATATGCAGCTATGGCAATAAGTATTCTAATAGATTTAATCATGGCTACCGGAGAGAAAGTTTCATCATAGTCAATACCATGAGTTTGAGTGAAACCTTTCGCCACTAGCCTTGCCATAAATGTGTGTACATTTCCATCCATGTATGTCTTCTTCTTGAAGACCCTACAGTCTTACTATTGGGAGGAAGATCAACCAAGTCCCATACTTGATTTTCATACATGGACTGCATCTCAGTGTTCATGGCATCAAGCCATTTATCGGATTCCGGATCCGATATAGCATCTTGGTAGTTAGTAGGCTCAGAAGAGTCTACCAAGAAAAACTCATCATTGGACACGAGAAATCCGTATCTCTCGGGTTCTTGACGAGGTCTACCAGATCTACGAACACTTTGTGTTTCAGTAGGTTCTTGAACAACCAATTGTTCAGGTTCAACAACCGTTTGTTGTGTGCTAGTGCCAACCTGACTTGTATTTTGTGGTTCTTGAATTTCTTCAAGGTCTACATTGCTCCCACTTGCCTCTTTCGAAAGAAACTCCTTTTCTAAGAAAGTGGCATGCCTAGAAACAAACTCTTTGTTCTCAGCTGGGTTGTAGAAATAATATCCTAATGAATCTTTAGGATATCCCACAAAATTACATTTGATAGATCTAGGATCGAGTTTGCTTGAAGCTTCTTGTCGTTCATGAGCCTCACAACCCCAGACTTTCAAGTAAGATAAGTTTGGAACCTTTCCATACCACATCTCATATGGTGTCTTATCTACCTTCTTGGTTGGAACCATATTCAATATGCGCGCAGCAGTTACTAAAGCATAACTCCAAAAGGACGAGGGTAGAGTACTTCGGCTCATCATAGACCGAACCATATCTAGTAGAGTTCGGTTCCTCCTTTCAGATACACCATTATGTTGTGGTGTTCTAGGAGGAGTAAGTTGTGAGATAATCCCACAATTACTAAGATGATCCGTAAACTCTTGGCTTAAGTACTCGCCACCTCGATCGGAATGAAGGGCCTTGATTGTTTTGTTAAGTTGATTTTGTACTTCGTTTTGAAACAACTTGAACATTTCAAATGTTTCATGTTTATGTTTCATCAACTAAACATAACCAAATCTACTATAATCATCGGTGAATGTAACGAAGTATCTATCACCATCCCTAGACATTGATCTAAAAGGACCGCATACATCCGTATGTATGATTCCTAATAGATCTTTGGCTCTTTCACTTAAACCGGAGAAAGGAGCCTTAGTCATCTTCCCATATAAACATGATTCGCAAACTTCAAATGAGCTATAATCGTTTGATTTTAAAATTCCATCCTTTTGAAGTTTTGCAATGCGTTTCTTGTTTATATGACCAAGTCGATAATGCCATAGGTATGTTTGACTTAAGTCATGCTTAGGTCGTTTGGTGCTTGTGGTATATATAGAATTATCATCAAGAGATCTTTTAAGATTAACTTCATATATTCCATTAAGAGGGCGAGCCTCAAAATACAAAATGTCATTTTTGAAGGCACGAATGCCATCATCAACGAAACCAAAAGTGAATCCAGATTCTCTTAACCAAGCTACTGAAATAATATTCCTAGTTAAACTAGGTACATAACAACAATTGTTTAATATTAAGTACAGGCCATTTGGTAATAATAATTCAAAAGTTCCAAGGGCTTCAACAGCAACATTTGCTCCATTGCCCACGTGGAGATCCAAATCGCCTGGCTTCAGCAGCTTACTTTTTCTCAACCCCTGCACATTGTTACAAATGTGAGTTCCACAACCGGTATCAAATACCCAGGAATTTTTAGAAAAAGTATACATTTCAATCATATATATACCTGAAGTGCTGGCCTCGCCAGCCTTCTTCTTTTTCAACTCTACGAGGTAGGTTGGACAATTGCGCCTCCAATGTCCTACCACCCCGCATTCAAAGCACGGGTCATTCTTGGGAACCTTTCCCACCGTCTTGGGTGTAGGAGCCTTGGCAACCTGCTTGCCTTTGTCCTTTCTCTTTGCCTTTGCCTTTGCCTTTCCCTTTTGAGTTGTTTTTCTTTTTCTTCTTGATTTTCCCTTCTTGAATCATCAAGACTTGAGGTGTTTTGCTTGGAATCTTACTCTCAACAGTTTTAAGCATCCCATGCAACTCTGAGACAGATTTCTGCCAATTGTTCATGTTATAATTCATAAAAAATTGATCATAGGCTTTGGTCAACGAGTTAAGGATCATATCCTGTGCAAACTCGTTGCTTATGGGAGATCCAAGCCTATCAAGCTAGTCAATGTATCCTTTCATCTTTAGCACATAGTCGCTAACGGATTAACCTTCCTCTATCTTGCGTCCATGGAAGGCTCGAGTGACCTCAAAGCGTTCTTGCTTCGCTTGCTTTTGGAACACTTCCTTAAGCTGGCGAAGCATCTCATATGCTCCATGCTCCTCAAGGTTCTTTTGAAGATCCGGAGACATGATAGCAAGCGTGAGGCATGCAACTTCGACCGAGTCGTCGGAATGCTTCACCCAAGCATCCCTAACGGCTTTGGCCGCAGTCAATGGAGGTTCCTCAGGGACGGGATCCTCAAGTACGTACAATTTCTTTTCGTGCTTAAGAACGATTCTCAAGTTACGATACCAGTCTAAGAAATTTGTACCATTGAGTTTTTCTTTCTCTAAGATTAAACGAAGAGATAAGTTGTTAACGGGCGTAGTTGAGTTAGGGGCCATCTACAAAATTAACAAAGTTCAATTTAGTATTTTCGATATTTAATCCTTTAATAATTAATACCCTTTAGAATTATAAAATTCTTTAATTTTTAAAGGCTAGATCCAAGTTGATCTTAACCTTGAATGTTTGGCTAATGCTCTCTCCATCAAGTTAAAACAACAAGGTAGGTAACGTTTACCGATTACATCTCGTATGTAATTCCTAGATCTTTATGGGATCCTAGACAACGATTGTCAATTTTGGCATGTTTGATCCCATCTATGCCTCAGGCTTCCTTACGTTTGGCTAATGCTCTCTCCGTAATAAGATTCCGATTAAGTCGTCCTATTTCAAGACGGTGAATTTCCGGCCCAAGACGTTCATGGAATTCGTGGAAAAACACCTCGGTTGTTACAAAAACAATCCACGCGTTTGGCTAATGCTCTCTCCATGTGAGTATTGTTGCAACAAGCGAGTGTCTTAAAATGTGATGGCATAGACTTACGTTTTGAAAAAGGGCTTTTACCGTTTTGTATATTTATTAAATAAAACAAAACGAGTCGTGTGACTAGTATTGCATGCTTACAATAATAAGTCCACGTTTTGATAAAATCATATTATATATATATATATATATTGGTCTTGAGTATTCTTAAAATCCATATTTTACGAACTCTCAACGCGTTCAATTTTAAACTAGTATTAATATCCTATATTAACGTGTGTAGTTTCGAGCGCGCGAATACGACCAATTTTAGCTTGTAATAAAACCATTTTATTATTAAGCTTGAATGGAGTTTGGTTGAGTTTTTAAAATCTCTATTTTATAAAACTCATATATATATATATATATATATATTGACATAATGAATTTTAATCTTTACAAAACTCCTTTTATATAAAATTCATTTTACATCTTATGTTATGTCAACTTAAAATACCAAACTCCCATTGTGTGATTTATATTATGTCAAAAATATTATCTAGCATGCAAAAATCCTATTTTCAACCATGCATAATAATATAAACATAAACACACACAAATAACATGTATAAGTGCATAACCAAGCCATTTATCCTGAGTGGTATTTTTGTGAGCCATACAAAAATACCAAGTCATAACTAAGGACCAAATATTCCTCTTGTGATGAATTTGAAGCTCCCACTTGCCAAAACAACTCCTTGTAGTTCAAATGATTCCAAGCCTTGATGGTTGACTCCACCACACTTGAAAACTCCAAATTGGTCATTTCTTCATCTTGTTACATTTTTATAAAAGTAAACTAGTCTAAACTATTCTACTACTTACAAAATACAACAAGATGAAACAAAACTAAAATTATTATTACATACCAAATGAAAGAATAATTTTACAACCAAATCGAATTTCCAACATATCACAAAAGGTCTATGGCTTGTTATGCACAACATACACTCAAACAAACATATATATCAACACTTGATATTTAGGCAACTTTTACAACCAAACATGCATGTGGTTTGGTTGTTTCCACAACTTTTCTAACAAAAGAAAAATTGTCCATTTTCTTAAACAATACATACTCAAAATAAAGTTTATTAAAACTATACATAAGTGGCTCTAATACCACTGTTGGGGTTTGTTCGGTTTTTAAAATATATTTTAGCAACGGTAGCATGAACAACAATTTTAAACTTTTTAAAACTCCCCACCAATGATCCATATGCAAGCCTTAAGAAACAAAACCAACCATAGGGTGTTTAGAACTACAACCTTTGTAGCGTGAGTAAACCGTTGGTGAAGTGGTTGATCTATGAGAAGCCAAGAGAAGACTTCCTCCAAGGTATCCACAAATCAATGAGTCCAACACCTCCAAGATGCTAGTCTCTCCAACCCTTGATATTCAACAATGCAAGCAACAACCTTTGTTCTTCTTCTTGAACTAGATGTATGTATTTTGAGTATATGTTTATGTATTACCTTTGCTAACTTGAAGAACACCAATACTAGAGAGTAAGGATGTTTTTCAAGAATAAAACACTTAGAACAATTCTAAGAACACAAAGACAGGTGATAGCATGCAAGTATATTACAAAAGTGACCATGCATGTAATTATAAAAGTCAAGAAGCAAAGCAAGAGAGGGAGGACCCCCTCCCTTGCATTATGGACGAAAATTAGAGGGGGGAGGGTCCCCTCTTGCCTCTTGCTTCCTTACTTGTCCCATACATGCATGTCTTGGTTAAGTCTTATGCAAGAATACACCATATGGCCCCTTTCTTGCTCATTGTGAGAATTTCTAGCTATTAATCTTTTAAATATATAAAAGGTATACTAGATATGTCATACTATGTATAAAATACATCTACATGTATTTTATATACATACTTGATTGTTACTAGTAACTCTTTACTTGTAACAAGGATATACATACATTTATATAATTGTTACTAGTAACAATTTTCTTGTAACAAATATATATTTATACATATATATATATATATATTCATACATATATATAAAATCATATGTTTATATTTATGTATTTGATATGCATTACTTTATATCAATATATAAGAGTGATATTATTATTTCACATAAATAATAATATGCGACAATGCATATATACTTATATATATATATATATATAATGAGTTGGAAACATATTTAAATCATACTCAAATATGTAATTGGTGTCCATTGATTGTAAATGTGTGACCCTATGGGTTTATTTATTTTCAGTAATATCATATTAATTTGTGTCTTCTGCACATAGAACCAACAAGAGTTTGTGTAAAAAATGCTCAAATCAACTCATATATATAGGTTGTTGGGGACGCGTCGTGTCGCAACAAGGCAACGCGTCGCGTTGCGACACCGCTGTTCCGGCACACTCTACCTCGGTGACACACGCAACCGGAACGCGTCGCGTCGCGTCGCGTCGCGATCCCTAAAAATCCGAATTTTTATTATTTTCTTTTCTTTTCTTTTCCAACTTTAATATTTTATTTAACTAATAATAATATTCCTTAATTATCATTATAGTTAAATAAACTCCATACCATATTATTTATTTCTCCATAAAATAATATTACAATATTTCTAAAAATTTCGGTCGTTACATAATTCCATATCACACATTCCCTCTTCAGTAGAGACACCCACAGATAGTGAAAATGAAGTTATCTTAGCCAATCAAAATGAAATCATTTCTACTGCTGATAGTCAACATATAACTTCACCTCCCCAAATCCAAATTTATCCCAACTCCCAAGTAATCTAAAAAGCCTTCAAAGACCATAGATACCATCCTCACAATTTGGTAATAGGCAACATTGAGGATCCAGTTAGAACAAGATCAAAGGCATGCAAAATTTGTTTCTACTCTAGATTTGTATCTTTGATTAAACCAAAGAAGGTTAATGAAGCCTTAAATGATATCCACTAGGTAACAGCCATGCAAGAAGAGTTAGTAGAGTTCAAAAGAAATAATGTATGGACCTTGGTACCCAAAACAATGGATAAAACCATCATTGGAACAAAGTGGGTCTTTAGAAACAAGATAGATGAACATGGGCAAATCATCAGAAACAAAGCAAGGCTAGTGGCACAGGGGTATTCTCAAGAAGAAGGAATTGATTTTGATGAAACCTTTGCCCCTGTTCCAAGATTGGAAGCTATCAGATTATTCCTAGCCTATGCTGCCTTCAAGAACTTCAAAGTATTCCAAATGGATGTGAAGAGTGCATTTCTGAATGGATATCTGAAAAAAGAGGTGTATGTTAAACAACCTCCTGGTTTTGAGGACTCAAGCTTACTTGATCATGTATTCTTTCTCAACAAAGCTTTATATGGTCTTAAGCAAGCTCCAAGAGCCTGGTATGATACCGTTTCTTCTTTTCTCACTAACAAAGGTTTCACAAGAGGATGCATTGATAGCACTTTATTTATAAGGAAGTACAAAGGAGATGTTATACTTGTGCAGATATATGTAGATGATATAATATTTGGGTCTACTAATTTGGAACTATGCAAAAGTTTTCTAAACTCATGTCTGATAACTATTAGATGAGCATGATGGGTGAATTAAACTATTTTCTTGGTTTACAAATTAAACAAGAGGTTGATGGTATTTTCGTATATCAAACAAAGTACATCAATGAATTACTCAATAAGTTTGATTTTGAAAATTGTTCCTCAATGAAAACACCCATGTCAACTGCTCTTAAGCTAGGAAAGGACACTGAAGGAAAATCAATAAACATTACTGCTTATAGAGAAATGATTGGGTCACTTTTATACCTCACTGCTAGTAGACCAAATATAATGTTCTTAACATGTCTCTGTGCAAGATATTAAGCAGATCCTAAGGATTTTCATCTTCCTGATGTTAAAAGAATAATCAAATATCTCAAAGGAACTCCTAATCTTGGTCTTTGGTACCCCAAAGACTCAGATTTTGAGTTTGTTGGATATCCTGATTCAGATTTTGAAGGATGCACATTGGATAGAAAAAGTACTTCAGGTAGATATCAACTTCTAGGTCGAAGATTAATCAGTTGGTCTAGCAAGAAACAGAACTCACTATCAACATCTACTGCAAAAGCATACTACATTGCTGCAGGAAGCTGTTGTGCTCAAATTTTGTGGTTTCAAAATCAATTACTTGACTATGATGTGAAGTTTGAAGACATTCCAATTCTGTGTGACAATACAAGTGCAATCTCCATCTCAAATAATCCAGTCATGTATTCAAAAACAAAGCATATTGAAATCAGACATCATTTCTTAAGAGATAATGTGAAGAAGAAGAAAGTATCCCTACACCACATCATCACTGATTTACAACTTGCAGATCTGTTCACCAAACCATTGGATGAAGCAAGGTTCAATTTCCTAATATCCAAACTAGGTATGCTTAGTTTCTAGATTAGATTAGAAGTAATTTTTTTTCTATCGATTGATAAGTGTTGGATATAATGTTGTACTTATCTAAGCATCTCTAAGCCTTACTGATATTGAGAAAGCTAAGTAGGTTTGCTCAGCTGATACCCATCAGCTGATCAAAAACACCTAGTTGATCACACTCAGCTAAGGAACATATGCTCAGCTAAGTAATCCTATCAGCTGATATAACTCAAAATTAATGCTCAGCTGATGAATCAACACATGTTAAATTTTCCTTATTTTTGCTCAGTTAATGCTTTTTAACACTAGGTAGGTTTGCTCAATTGATACCCATCGGCTGATCAAAAACACCCAGTTGATCACACTCAGCTAAGGCACATATGCTCAGCTAAGTAATCCTATCAGCTGATATAACTCAAAATTCTCTCTATCAGCAGATACTTTTCCATCAGCTAATGACTCTCAACTGATACTTTTTCAATGCTCAACTGATGAATCAATACTTGTTAAATTTTCCTCATTTTTGCTCAGTTAATGCTTTTTAACACTGGGTATTTACTCCGTCTGTCAGATTTCATTTAATAGCTTATTAATGTGTTTTCCGTTAAAACTTTTGTTAGTATTTAACGATCTCTGTTATCCATACTTCATAAATACTCCATTCCCTCTCTCATTCATCTTTACCTTTTCAAATTCTTCAAGACCTCTCTTACACTAACAAGCTTTAACCCAAACTCTCTCGCTACTTCTCTAAAAACCTCACTGCTCATCATCCCTACCAAATGGTCACTTATATTCCTGACCCTGCAGTTACCCCGGGTAAGAATGTTGCCCAAAATCAACCAATGAACATCACCCTAACAATATTCTGCTTTGCACCCTGATCCCAGCATCTCGAGAAAACTAGGTTTATGAGCCGATGGTTGCATTTCTTCTAGCTCATCCACTTTTCGAATGCCTTACTGCCGATCCTCGCTACATCTTTCCTAACATCATTGGAGAGATTTGGTACTCCGCTACTTACAACATTCATGAAAATTCCATCCACTGTACCGTGGCGCAAGGAGGTTATCATTTTCAAATCACCATTGAAACTCTCCGAGAAGCCATCAGCATACCCAACTTCACTCATTTCACTGCTTTCCCATCCAGAGCTGAAATCCAAACCGTTCTTCCCACCATCGGCTACAATGAGCCTATAGTGTATGATCAAGTCAAACTATCTACTCTTGTTCACCCATGGAAATACCTTGCAAATGTTGTCATACGTTGCTTTGGTCCCAAGTTTGGAAGTCATCATTTGATCAACAAAATCGAGCTCCTCATACTATATGCCGTAGTTTTTGGGGTCAATACAGACTTTGCTCGGGTCATTTTCTCTGACCTTATTGATAAGATCACCCAGAGCACTAATAAGAAATCCTCAAGGTCTCAAGTTCCCTACATCAGATTTCTGAGTTTGTTTGCGAAGCACAAAATTGGAGAAAATGACTATGTAGGCCTCAATGAACACTTGGAGAGCATACCTATACCTGCAATGGGAGAAAAGGTCTTTCATTTTTTGAGAGCGGATAGGGGTCCTGCTATCACACCACAAATGCAGGAACTAATCAATGCTGCTACTGAGGCAAACAATGATGATGATGATATTGATGGTGATAATGGTAGTGATGGTGGTAATGATGATAATTATGGTGATCATGGTGACAATGATGATGATGATGATGTAGTGGTGATACTGGTTTTGCTCCTCTCAGTCCATTTATAACTAGTCCTCTTGATGATGCTGCTGTGTTAGATCAACCTGAACCTGAAATATCTGATCAACTGCTTGAACTCATTGTTAGAAGCAAGCATCTCCAATCTCAAGGTATGGAAGACTCTTAATACACCTCCGAGGATATTCAAATGGTAGTCCCAACCTTTGATAGCCCATCCTCATCACTAGTCCAAACACCTATTCAAAACCCAAGCTCTAGTGAACCTCTGGTGGTCACTAGTTCTACTCCTCCTCTTAGCCCGCTATATACTGTTGGGGTTTGTTCGGTTTTTCAAAATATATTTTTAGCAACGGAAGCATGAACAACAATTTTAAACTTTTTAAAACTCCACACCAATGATCCATATGCAAGCCTTAAGAAACAAAACCAACCATAGGGTGTTTAGAACTACAACCTTTGTAGCGTGAGTAAACCGTTGGTGAAGTGGTTGATCAACAAGAAGCCAAGAAGAAACCTCCTCCAAGGTATCCACAAGCCAATGATCTCAACACCTTGAAATGCTAGTTTCTCCAACCCTTGAATATCAAGAATGCGAGTAACAACCTTTGTTCTTCTTCTTAAACGAGTATGTATATTTATGAGTATGTATTTAAGTATCACCCTTTGCTAACTTGAAGAACACCAATACTAGAGAGTAAGGAAGTTTCAAGGTTCAAAAACACTTAGAACTTCTAGCCAAAGGTGATGAACTTTCTTATACATAAAAAGGGGTCATGCATGCAATTAAAAGACAAGAAACAAAGCATGAAAGGGAGGCGCCTCCCTTGCCAAACTTTGGCCGTAAATCGAAGGGGGGAGGGTCCCCTTTGCCTTTTCTTCTTCACTTGTCCATACATGCATTTCTTGGTAAGGCTTTATGCAAGAAAGTCAACATGGCCCCCTTTTTTATTATTGTGAGCATTTTAGTTTTATATATTTCAAGTATATATAAAATATAATGCTACACTTGCCATATATTGTATATAATACATCTACATGTATTTTATATACATACTTGATTGTTACTAGTAACTCTTTACTAGTAACAAAGATATACATACATTTATATAATTGTTACTAGTAACAATTTACTTGTAACAAATATATATTTTATACATACATATATATATACATACATATAAAATCATATGTTTATATTTATGTATTTTATATGCATTATCTTATATCCATATATAAGAGTAATATTATTATTTCACATAAATAATAATGTAACAATACATATGAACTTATATATATATATAATGAGTTGGAAACATATTTAAATCATATTCAAATATGTAATTGGTGTCCATTGACTGTAAATGTGTGACGCTATGGGTTTATTTATTATCAGTAATATCGTATTAATTTGTGTCTTGTGCACATAGAACCAACAATCTCCCACTTGCACAAGTTACAACTTAAGCCGATGTAGACAATGGTAAAAACGTCTAGCAACATCCCATTGCCCCTAATAATAAATAAAGTGTGTTGATCAACCCTTTCACCAACGAAATTAACTCACTAGCTATAAATCGTTGTTATAGGTTAGTCGTCAATTATCCCTTTGTTTTAACATCTCGTTGAACACGAGACATGGATCTTCATCAATTCTCATATGTTGTTCAACTTGTTTTAGGGCCCAGAGATATTATACTCCTAATTAAATAAGAGAAACAAATTCCATCTTGATCACATACGTCTCTTATAGGACTCACATCATACCTAATAATGGCCTTTATAACTACCCGGTTAAAGATAGCGTTTAACCACATTAAAGTATGATACTCATCATAGTTAAGTCCCAATATGTGTATCAGGTCTAAGGATACGAAGATACCACCTTTTTCTCAAGATTTGCTTATGACACAGATCCATGAAGTGATCTTGAGAGCGGGTCATGTCCAATGTTCGTTCCCCAACAAACATTAGTGAATTTGGCTGCAAATCCTTTTGCCTACTTTCATCACGAATGAAAGTCAACCAACCGATTCACATTAATCTTAATTCATAACTATTCCCATAGTTATAATCGACTATGGACGTTTTAGAATAAAGAATTATTCATGGATTTAAACATGCTAATAAAGAATACAATAAATATTAATGAAGTGATCATATCCAATATATCATTCAGATAAAATAGATATGGTCATAATGTTCCAAAATATCCAAATACTATATTACAATTCAAATCCAATCCCTTGCAAAGCGAAGACCTATTGCCCTAGTATGAGACTCATGCTTAGTCGAGGCAAGAGGTTTCGTAAAAGGATCTGCAAGATTCTTATCTCTATGAACTTTGCGAATACACACATATCCTCTATCCACTATATCCCGTATGTAGTGGAAGCGCCTGAGGATGTGTTTGGTGCTGTGATGTGATCTAGGTTCTTTTTCCTGGGCAATAGCACCTTCATTATCACAAAGTATCTCTATGGGGTCTTGAATGTTTGTTACTATCCCAAGGTTAGCAATGAACTTCTTCATCCATGCAGTTTCTTGTCCAGCCTCAGAAGTAGCAATGTATTCAGATTCTGTAGTGGATTGTGCAACTACACTTATCTTAAAACTTTTCCATGCAACCGCTCTTCCATTCATAACGAAGACATAGCCTGATTGTGATTCAGAATCATCTCGATCTATTTGGAAACTAGCATCTGTGTAACACTTTACACAAAGATCTTCTTCCCAACCCCCATATATCAAAAACATGTCTTTGGTTATTCTCAAGTATTTTAAAATATTCTTGACTGCCATCCAATGGTTATCTCTTGGGTTTTGCTGGTATCTGCTTGTCATGCTCAAAGCATACGAGACATCTGGCCTAGTGCATAGCATGGCATACATGATGGATCCAATTGCAGAAGCATATGGGATCTCACTCATTCTATCTAGCTCTTCCTGTGTGCTAGGGCTTTGAGCTTTACTCAAAACCGTGACTTGTGCCATTGGCAAGAATCCTCTCTTAGAATTCTCCATCTTGAACCGTTTCAAGATCTTGTCAATATATGCACTTTGACTTAGGCCAATTAGATGCCTAGATCTATCCCTATAGATCTTTATTCCAAGAATATAGGCGCCTTCTCCCAAGTCTTTCATTGCGAAACACTTCCCAAGCCAGGACTTGATCGCTTCTCCCAATTCTTTCAGTGTTCATGGCATCAAGCCATTTATCGTATTCCGGATCCGATATAGCATCTTGGTAGTTAATAGGCTCAGAAGAGTCTACGAAGAAAATCTCATCATTGGTCACAAGAAATCCGTATCTCTCGGGTTCTTGACGAGGTCTACCAGATCTACGAACACTCTGTGTTTCAGTAGGTTCTTGAACAACCAATTGTTCAGGTTCAACAACCGTTTGTTGTGTGCTAGTGCCTACCTATCTTGTTTTTTGTGGTTCTTGAATTTCTTCAAGGTCTACATTGCTCTCACTTGCCTCTTTCAAAAGAAACTCCTTTTCTAAGAAAGTGGCATGCCTAGAAACAAACACTTGTCTTAGATATTAATTAGTTTGTTTGCCTTGTGTTCTTTTGTTTGTAATATATATCTAGACTAGTTTATTATATGGGCTTGGCCCACTTTCCTTATGTATTGTCTAGTCTAGTTTAATTGTTAGAATTGGGCGCATAAGGCTTTAAGGCCCATGTACCTACTTGTATTTAAACCCTTGCAAACCTAGTTTGCAAGGTAACTCTTTGTAATAGAATTTCTCTGCACTTTACATTCAAATATACTCAAGAGAGAATCTTCAAGTTCATGCAAAGTGTTCATACTTGTTCATACTATCTTCATCATTCTTACTTCAAGTATTGATTGTTTACTCATCTTTTATACAACAAAGGACTTTCAATTGGTATCAAAGCCAACTCCCTACTAAATTGGTTCAACATTACCTGAAAGAAACATCTGTGTGTGAGAAACAAAACCCAGAAGCTGCTTCTGTTCTTGTTTACGTGAAGCTTAGAAAGAAGAAAGCCCATTTAGCCAAAATCTCTTGTTTTTCAAGTTATTTGTTGTATCTAAGAAGTATTTAAGAAGGATAAAACCTTTTTAAGTGTTTTTAGGACAAACAAACAACATCCGGGTAGTGTTCTTGAAAATTTAGTGTTCTTCAAGTTCTTAGAGTTTTTCTACTGTTTCATCAAATTTTCAAAAATTTGTTGTTGTTTTGGGTTGAAATCAGTAAAGGAAGTGTTTCTAGTAAAAGGAAAGGTCAAAACAAAAGTTTAGTGAGTTTTTAGTGTGTTTTGGGCAAAATTAGCAATCTTTTATCGAACAGAGCACAGACCTGCAAGTTTTGGATTATTACCCATCCGACAGTCGTGTGACTCTTAGCTCATCCGACTTTGGCTCATCCGACTGTCGTGCGACTTTCCCAAAGGTCATGCGACTTTTGTTCTAGGTTCATCCGAACTTGTTTTTGAAAAGCACACAACTTCAGTCTCATCCGACTTTTAGGTTCAATATTTCATCCGACTTTCGGACTAACAGTCTCATCCGACTTTTGGTTTGAAAACTTATTCGACCTTTAATTCAAGACTTGGTTTGGAAACTCATCCGACCTTCGGATTGATAAGATCATCCGACCTTCGGATCACAATTAGTTTCATCCGACTTTCGGATCACCAAAAATTCATCCGACTTTTGGACTGAAAACCTCATCCGACTTTCGGATCACAATCAATCTCATCCGACTTTCGGATCACCAAAGTTTTTCCAACTTTCGCATCCAGAATCCTAAGGTCACAAAAATCCGATAGTCACAATCCGACAGTCACAGAAACACAAATCCAAGAACCTTTAGTCCATCTGACTTTTGGATCATCCGACAGTCGCATCAAATCCGACAGTCACACAAGCAAGCAATCCGACAGTCGGATAACCTCACTTGATCCTCAAAAACTTCAACCGACTTCACAAGTTTTCTCACACACACACTAACCATTCTATTTCAGGGAGAAAGATCCAAAGAAAAGATGAGTTCAAGCAACGAAATTCTTGCCATAGGAACAGACACTAAACCTCCAGTACTTTTCAGAAATGAGTACAATGTATGGAAAGGAAGGTTTATGGACTTCATAGAGCACAATGAAAAGTATGGTGAAATGATGAAAGACAGCATCTTAAACGGTGATGCCATTTTTGAGAAATTTGTCGAGGTTGTTCCAGATAACAACCCACCAATTGTTGCTGAAAGGAGACGGAAGCTCCCATCAGAATTAACTACAGAAGAGAAAGACCGTGCACGCGCCGACAAAGACGCAAAATATTACTTGAAACAAGGGCTATGCGCGGAAATCTACTCAAAGATAGACAGTTTTACTTCTGCCAAAGAAATTTGGGACGAGGTAAAACAACAGATGCAGGGTACTGAGCAAGGGTCATTTATCAGGGAAACACAGCTTGTTAACACCTTTAGGGAATTCAAGGCCAGGGAGGGTGAACTGTTGCAGGACACTTACAGTCGCTTCTGCAGACTATTGAACGAAATGAGGAATCATGGCGTGACGAGATCCGATCTAGATATAAATGTCAACTGGATCAATGCACTTGGTCCTGAATGGAGTGAACATGTTCTCTTGTATAAACATGTTAATCGGAATCTCAAGGCGGTATCTCACCATTCGATTTATGAGGACTTGAATCAGTTTCAAGATGAGGTTCTCACCAAACTTTCAATGAAGCAACCATCTGACCCGGTTGCACTAGTGGCTGAAAGGAGACCGCGGGAATCATCAAGGGGTAGCAAGGGGAAGCAGGTTGTGATTGACTTCGACTCCTCGGAAGGAAAGATGGAGATGTCAGAAAAGGATGCAGTACTGAAGGCTATGTCATTGATTACGAGAGCTTTCCAGAACAAGTACAGAAAGACCAACAACCGACAGCGGTACACATCCGGACCTAGAAAAAGTGAAGGGATGGTAGCTGATGAGAAGAGGAAGACGGACAAACCCGCAGAACCTCGGGAAGAGGAAAAGAAATGCTACAACTGCGGTAGAACAGGGCATTTTATCAAAGACTGCCGAAAACCTAAGACAAAAGATGCCAAATACTACCGTAACAAACTGCGGTTGACAAAGAAAAAGGAGAGTGGGAGAGCAATGCTTGTTGAAGAAGACCAATTTCTGACCGACACAGATGATTTAGACGAAGATGGTACTGATCAAGCTCATTTTTGCTTGATGGCTGATGATGTAGCCTCCTCAGATGATGAGGATGAGAATGAAGCTGATCGGGCTGATGAATTTGAAGAAACACAAAATGATGATGCAGGTGTTTCTGGGAAGGTAAACATTGAGTATGCTCAAACATTGGTTGAACACATCAAATGATAAAACCGTAAAATCTCTAAGTTGGAACACCGAATCAAGAATCAATCAACTTCTAACTTAGACAATCTTCAAATAGAATTAACCGTGAAAGAGAATGAACTAAACACCTTAAGAAGTAAAAATGAGGTAATAATTCATAACTTAAAAGCGGCCAAAGTCTCAGCCGAAGAAGATTTTAAGTTTTTGCAAAAAGAACAATGTCAACTATACTCAAAAATAAAATATCTTGAAGACCTGTTAATTAAAAGAGATCAAACGACACAAACCATTTTTCTAAACAAACGTAAGGATGTTAAATTTTCTAAATGGACATACGAAGGTTTAGGTTACGTTAATCCTCACATAAGTGACAAGATAAGTGCTAAACAACTATACGACTTTGAATGCATGAATATGGGGTTAACCAAGAAAATGGTGTTCGTTGGACAAGTCGACGAACTCACCGAGGAGGAACACAAGAGACGCATCACGAACAGAGCTTCAACCTCATACGACTACGAAAGCCTAAATCAGTCGTACATAACTAAAGTCTTCAAACCCACAATCTCTGATGACTACTTTCGAAGCTACTCCCAAACAGAAATGGAGTCATTACCATCAATCTCGGATTCTCCACCCGAGCCTCGCCTCTATATCTGTCATATGGATCTACAACGACACCTTGAGTTAGTTGAACTTGAGCTTGTCCATAGATCCATTATCTTTGACTTTGAAAAGGCAATTCTTCATAACCTGATTGATCACCTTGCCACTGAAAAATACCAATTCACAAAACTCCGCTGCCATAAGCACGTCTAAAATCCCGATTCCACACGTGCAAGAAGGTGAATGTTCAACATCTGGAAACTCAAATTCCGACATACATGCAAGTGATGTATTCCCAATGAATCTTAGTAAAAATTGTGAACAGTGCAGAAGATCAGAAAAATCATTATTCACTCTTCATAAGAAACTTAATACACTTGAAAATGATTTTTTCAGAATGCAAACAATTGAATCCAATAACTTTAAGGGAAAAGCTAAGATAATTGATACACCGGTATCACGAAAGAAATGTACCTCAAAACCATCCAAATCCAAAACAAAGCTAATCAAGAAACAAACAACACGCTCTCGTTCCAAGAATGATAGTTTGGAAATGCCTACTTCTAACCTAAATGTCCTTCTAGGTGGAAATGTGAAAAGCAAGAGAAAACAGATTTTTGGATGGCGGAAGAAGCCAGAAGAGAAAGATGGAGGAAGACAAGACAAAGGGTGTTTGATTTACCCAGTTACTTTCAATAAACAAACAACTTTGTTACTTTGTAACGATTCGTCAATCTTAAATGTTAAACCTGTTCGAACTCCACTTGATTCTGTTCAAACTGAAATATTTTGCATGAGTGATGGTTGCATGGAAGGCCATTGTACCTTCAAATGTGTGTATGATGATGATAGAAAGAAACGAGAGATCAAACCGAATTCAAACTATAAATCCTTTGAATCCACTCATGAACAAGCTTTCTTCATAAACAAAAGAGGTAACAAAATTACCTATTGGCGAAAAAAACGCTCAACAAGAGCAAAATTCCAAATAAGTAATAAAAGTGTGCCCTTTAAACATAATCCAGAATCAACATCTACCAATCGGCACACTTCATGGACTCCAAATCGCAGATATCACAACAATTGGAATCACGCCAATCCAAATGCTGTCAAGCGAACTGCCACAAATCAATTGAGTAAGTAAACTCAATTCAAACAGCATAAACAACCCACAGTTCAATACAAACCCATCAAAGTTATAACAGAAACAACCAAGGCAAGACTCCCAAAGAAATCAAGTGAATACATCGACGATGATGTCTCACTACCAAAAGGTTGTAATCACGTGGTAATTGAATAATCTGTCACCACATCCAGAACAACAAATTTCCCCGCAATATCGAAAGAAAACATAACACCACCACTGTCTCAACCACAAACAGTGTCACAAGTTTGTACTCCCAATATTCTAACAACGAACTCATTAACTGAAGCTACATGTGATACTGTTGTTTTTGCTAACAGTCAAGGACCCAATACACAATGGGTACCTCAACAAATTTTGTCTTCAATGTGCAGATATCTAGCCGGTGGTACCTGGACTCCAGCTGCTCGAAGCATATGACGGGCGAAAAGAGTCTCCTTACGAACTATGTCCCAAAATACTCGGGAAATGTTCATTTTGGAAACGACCACGTGGCACCAATAATGGGAACTGGAGACATTATCAAAGAAAATATAAAAATAAGCAAAGTATCGTATGTAGAAGGATTGGGACACAACCTATTCAGTATTGGGCAATTTTATGACAAGGGGTTAGAAGTTAACTTCAAGGCCAAAACTTGCTCAGATAAGACTGAAAACGGTGATGTGGTACTGACTGGGTCCATAAGGTCAAATCTATACACCATTGATCTCGCAGATCTAGAAGGAAAATAGTCAGTATGTCTTCTGTCCAAGGCTTCATCGGAAATGACATGGATGTGGCATCGTAAATTATCTCACCTAAACTTCAAGAATATCAACAAATTGGTCAATGGTGATTTAGTTCGCGGATTGCCCAAACTGAAGTTTGAAAAAGAGCACCTCTATGAGCACTGTGAGAGGGGCAAAATGAAACGGGCATCTCACAAAATCAAACAGGTGTCTAGCACAAAAGCTCCTCTCCAACTGTTGCACATGGACTTGTGCGGGCCGATGAGGGTTCAATCTCATAATGGGAAGAAGTACATTCTTGTGATAGTTGATAACTATTTGAGATACACTTGGGTCAAGTTCTTGAGGGCAAAGGATGAAGCTCCATCTACAATCATATTGTTCCTCAAACAGGTGCAGAATCAATCACAAGGAAAGGTTGGAACCATTCGAACCGACAATGGCACCGAATTCAAGAACAAAGTCTTGGATTCTTTTCTTCAATCTGTGGGAATTATGCATCAGCTCTCCGCAGCATATACTCTAGAACAAAATGGGGTAGTCGAACGAAGAAATCGAACACTTGTAGAAGCAGCTCGAACCATGCTGTCCTATGCAGATTTGCCACCTTCCTATTGGGCAGAAGCTGTCAACACAGCATGCTACACGCAAAACCGCACAATTTTGCACCGTCGTTTTAACAAAACTCCTTATGAACTTGCAAATGGCAGAGTGCCCAATATTAAACACTTTCATGTGTTTGGTAATCGGTGCTTTGTTCAATGAGAAGGCTAACCTAGGAAAGTTTGACCCCAAAGCTGATGAGGGAATTTTCCTTGGTTATTCTTCAGAGTCTAAAGCGTTTCGTGTGTTAAATAAATGAACGAATGATGTGATTGAAAGTATTAATGTGACTTTTGATGACACTTTAACCACTACATCTTTATCACCTGAGTCACCTGGAATCGCTTCTTGACATATTAGTTCAGGACCGGGACTTAATCGACAAGAAACAAATATAACACACGCAAATGAATCTTCTGATTTAAAGTATATATTTGATTTCTTAGATACTGATGATTCTGGAACTAATAGTGTACCTCTTGACAGGCTTACAGATTTTGTTTAGGAATCCCTTGAACTCACGCAACAAACTGCCACTACATCTACATCAGGGACTGTTAATTCATCTGCTGACCCTTTACTTATTCTGGGTGACCGGTACACTGCATCCAACTCCACAGTGAACACTGTCAGCGATGCTACCACTGAGGATCACGAAAATAGAACACCTCAGTCCCTCCCAGAGTCATCTACTCCTGAGGGTGAACCATCCATTCAACAACGACTGGATGAATTCTTCCCCAAGAATGTTACTGATGAAGTCACTGATAACTCTCTTCCCCATAACACCAGATGGACGGCTGCACATCCTGAGACGCAAATTATTGGAGACAAAGATGCCGGCGTTCAGACCAGATCTGCCACAGCAAATGAGTGTCAGTTCTCCAGCTTTCTTAGTCTGTTAGAACCAACACGAACTGCTGACGCCATACAAGACCCAGACTGGATTCTTGCCATGCAAGAAGAGCTAGATCAGTTTACCCGTTTAAAGGTTTGGAGACTGGTGCCCCGACCCAATGACAAGACCATTGTTGGCACCAAATGGGTCTTCAAGAACAAGAAAGATGCCGACGGTGTGGTAATTCGGAACAAAGCCAGACTAGTAGCAAAAGGATACAACCAGCAGGAGGGTATTGGCTACGATGAAACATTCGCTCCTGTTGCCCGTATTGAAGCCATCCGAATTTTTCTCGCGTATGATGCTTACAGGGACTTCAAGGTATACCAGATGGATGTCAAAACGGCATTTCTGAATGGAATCCTTAAGGAGGAAGTCTATGTATCTCAACCAGAAGGCTTTGTTGATCCCAAACGACCGACTGACGTTTACATCCTTGATAAGGCCCTCTATGGACTCAAACAGGCTCCACGGGCTTGGTATGATGTTCTCTCGGCCTACCTGGTTCGTGAAGGCTATTCAAAGGGACGAATTGACACCACACTCTTCACCAAGAAAATTGGGGATGACTATATCTTAGTTCAGATATATGTAGACAATATTATATTTGGCTCTACGAACCCACAGTATAGTTTAGAGTTTTCCAAACTAATGGCGAGCAACTTTGAGATGAGCATGATGGGAGAAATGAATTTCTTCCTCGGCCTACAAGTCAAACTAATTTCCAATGGCATCTTCATAAATCAGACTAAATATATTAACGATTTATTAAGAAAGTATGAAATGTCGGACTGCTCATCCAAATCAAACCCCATGTCTTCTAAAACCAAATTATCTGTTGATTCTCATGGAAAGGCAATCGATTTGAAAACCTATCGGGGAATGATCGGCTCTTTACTGTATCTCATGACTAGTAGACCGGATATAATGTTCTCTACCTGTCTCTGTGCTCGTTTTCAGGCAAATCCCAAAGAATCACATTTACTTGCTGTGAAACGTATCCTCAAATACCTGAAAGGGACCCCTGACCTTGGTCTGTGGTATCCGCGCGACTCATCATTTGAATTGCTTGCGTATTCCGACTCGGATTATGACGGGTGTATGTTGGACAGGAAAAGCACGTCAGGGAGTGCACACTTCTTGGGCGATCGTTTGGTCTGCTGGAGTTCAAAGAAACAGAACTGTGTTTCTACCTCAACTACTGAAGCTGAATTTGTGGCTGCTGCTAGTTGCTGCTCTCAGAGTCCTTGGATGCGAACTCAGCTACGGGACTTTGGTCTTACCTACTCTAAGATTCCCCTGTTGTGTGATTCTCAGAGTGCAATTGCCATTTCCTGCAATCTTGACAATCACTCTAAAACAAAGCATATTGACATCAGGTATCACTTCTTGATAGACAATGTCGAAAAGGGTCTGATTGAGCTCTAGTACGTTCCCACTGATCATCAGCTGGCTGATTAGTTCACTAAACCACTGGACGAAGCCCGATTCTCATTTCTAGTATCCAAGATTGGCATGCTGAATCTCAAACTCTGATTCATTACTGTTTTCATGTCTTTAACAGATTTACGTGCTCTTTTATTCTCTATGCAGCTATTCAGGTGCTCCTGTCTACGGGGAGCATTGCAGATTCACTGGTTAACAAGAATGTTTTCCGTGCATTCGTGTAGGGGGAGAAATGTGTAGAATTCATCTTCACAGATGATTCTTCGTCAGATGTTTATTTTATTGTTTATTTTATGTCACCAAAATGAAGTAGAAAACCACAAAAAGAATGAATAATAACTTTTGGGCTTAAATAATGCTAAAATTTAAGTCTTGGGCCTAAACAGAATAGATTGGACCAAGCATCAAGTTTGGGCCAAACCGGGTCGATCCGACAGTCGGATCAAAGCCCCGACCCATCCGACCGTCGGATAGTCTATAAATAGAACTATCCGACCCTTTCTTTCCCTTCACGCTTTCAAGATTTCAAAAGGCAAAAACAATTGTTCATCTTCTTCCCTCTCAACTGCTCTCGGACGAAAATCTTGTTCTCGAAAAATCCTTGTGTTGTTTAAACATCAAGCTGATAGGTAAGGAGTTTTGAACAAGATATGGTGAATCGTTTCCACATTCTCCCATCAAAATCTTTTTTTGGGTTATTGAACCCCTGTTTATCGAACAGTTGGGTTTTCTAGGTTTCTTGAATCAAAAACACCATTAATGGTGTTGTTTGTGATGTTTGAATGATATAGAGTGATTCTTGAATGTAAGCGAACACAATGGCACAAATTTCGCGTTAAAGATCACACCCAATTGCGTCATTTGGTAGTTTCTTGTTTGGCTTTTGGGTACTGTTCTTCGCTTTGAAGAACAGAGATCTTCGAGTCAAAATGTGCACAAAATAGGGATGTTTAGGTTTGGTTGAGTGTACAAACTTGTTTGAGGTTAAAATTAGAGTCTATTGGTACCAACTTTGAGTCCATAAGCTTACTTTATGTCAAAAAATTGTTTTGGACTTAATATGAACTAACTGGGTGTTCATAACAGTCGGATGAAGGGAAATGTAATTTCATCCGACAGTCGGACGAAATTGGTCTATCCGACTTTCGGATGACCTTTGTTCTATGCGACTTTCGTATGGATAACTTTACACCATGAGACTTTCAAAAACAAAATAACATTGCAATTACCAAGTGTTATGCCATCCGACTTTCGCATAAAGCAATTCCATCCGACTTTCGCTTGAAACAGTTCCATCCGACTTTCGCATGAAACGCTTCCATCCGACTTTCGCATGAAATAAAACCATACAACTTTCGCATGAATTCAAACCATCCGACTTTCACATGAATTAAAACCATCCGACTTTCACATGACTGTTAAACTCATGCGACTTTCATGCGACTTTCAAGTTAACACTCATGCGACTTTCAAGATTTATTGTTTCATGCAACTTACACCTCATGCGACTTTCTCCTCATCCGACTGTCGCACTACTTAGGCTCATCCGACTTTCAACATTTAGAAAATTTTTGACTTGCTTCAAATTTCAAAAGTCACAAAATCAAGGTCAAAGTCAAAACCAAACATTCACATGTGCATTGAACTACGATACACATATTCATTCATGAACTCACTTGTGCATCAGACACTATCTGTTCCTTTTCTTATGCTAATGTGATCTATCTTATCTGTGACAGATGGCTGCTAACCAATCCCTTCCCGAGGAAAGCCTAGTCCCTGCTGCTGACAGGCTTGAAACTCTAAGCAACAATGTGTATTTTGACCTAGCCACAGATACCAAAATTCCTATCATCACTGAAATTATCCATGCCCATCCTCTCCGCCAAGCCATCAATGAAAACCCAAACACATCACCCACCCACGTACCTGAAATCTATCTGCAGCAACTATGGTAAACCTTTACTGAGGGTGTCACCCGCTTGGGACACAAGTGCCTCCGGGGCCGAATTGAGAATATCCGCACAACTCTTTCTGCTGTCAGACTGAGAAATCTACTGGACCTACCTGCTGCTGATCACTATCCAGGGAAAGCTGACTTTGATGAAAATCCAGGAGTTGATACAGTACTAGACCTAATCGGAGGTCTTGGATATCACGGAGAACTGAACCAAATTCATCAGTTCAGACGAACAAATCTTGCACCCCTCTTGTAGACGCTTGCCACTATCATCTCCCGTACCCTGACCGGTATTCACCGAGGCACAGATGGCGGCTCCTACTACTCCCTACTACTGTTGGCTAGTGTTTCTTACCACTGCCACTTAGACTACGCCGCCATCATATTTGAGGAGATCGTCCACATGGTCAAGGAAAAGGAAACCTCTCGCCAGAAAACCTTTATACCCTTTCAACGATTCCTGACCATCTTCATCGCCACCGACCTGGAAACCTACCACACCATCCCTCGACGACTCAATAGCCCGCAGGTCCAAGTACAATGCATCGCCAGATTCCTACGCATTTGAGACCTTCCCGATATCGTTGCCATGACCGTGCCTGTTGCTCTTCTTCGAACGCTAAACCAGGAAAGTGAGGTAGTGCGTGAGTACATGAGAGATAATAGGATTGCTCCTCCGGCGCAACCAGAGCCGGTTGTGCCTACCCTGGGAGCAGTAGAACATGGTGAGGGTCCTAGCGGTATTAGGGCTCGGGTGCGCAGGGGTGCCCCGACCAGGGTTGTGATTGAGAGAGAAGAATCTGTAGAGAGGGGTGGTGGAAGTGGTGAGGGAGGAGAGATACAAGAGAGCGAGGGTGTTGTAATTAGTGACTCAGAGGCCTCCACCCATGTTGAATAAGAGAATAAGTCCTCCACCGACAGGATTCAAACAGAATCATCCTCCTCCGGACAATCTATCTCGTTTGGCCCACGACCTTCTCCAGTCCGTGTCAAATCCACTAGCACGCGATAAGTATCTGATCATCCCGAGGACATTCATCACGATCTATCTGACATATCTGCCACCTTTGGTGATATACCAGTAATGGAAAGAGAAGATGAAGAAGTAGATGTTGTGGTGAGTGATAGTGCAAGTGAGAAAGTAAAAGATGAGGGTGAGAATACCCCCAGACCAAGAAAGCCTGGAAGCCTCATCTACTACCGGTCGGGACACTGTTCCGGCTGGTATTGAAACAGACGCTGGCATCCCACCAGTGCATGCACCTCACCCCACCAGCCACTCTGCTTCCACTCAAATGGAATTAGTTTCATTGCATGGGGATCTATCACATACACAGTTGGAAACTCGTTCGGAGTTTGCTGGCTTTGAAATCAGTGGACCGCCTCCCCCATCTACATCTTCTTTCCGAGCACAATCGTGTCTAGCACCAATCTTAACGGGTTTCCAATCTTTTGCTAGGACATAATCACCACTCACACGTCTTCGTGACGTTGCCGGAACGCCCGTAGTGGCCTCTACTGTAGAGGTAACGCGAGGATCAAGTGGAAGTCCCTCCAGTGCTACATTTTGCCAACACTGCGTGAGGGCCACGGGTCTGAAAGACCTGTGCCAACCGAGCCTCTTAGTGAGGTCGGGGTTACACCAAAACTTAGATCTTTCCTGAATTCTAAGTTCTCTTCTCTTGACTTTGGCCTAAGGGAGTATGTCAACACACAACTCCATTCTGAAATCGACTCCTTCAGAGCCCAAATACGAGCCCTAGAAAACCACCCACCTACTGTCATTGAGCGAGATTATTCAATCGATTAACTCAAGGACCATCTCCATGCGAAACTAAACAGTGTTGCCAATCCTACACCTAAACAATCAACCATACTTGCAGCACTGCAACACCAACCTCAGCCCTCCTCCTCCAGCTCCACCTCCTTCCAAGATACTGTCCTACAAGCCTTGAATGCCTTAACCTCCACTGTCTCAAATATAAGCAAAAGGCTGGAAGTAGTGGAGGAGTCCTGTAAAGCTCAATCTGAATCACCCAAGCGTAGGCATGATGATCCTGAGGATCCAGGACATCATGAGGGGGAGAAGCGGCAACGGCGATACATTGGGGCTCAAAGCACCGTACTCCGAATTGAAGCCGCCCCAGTGTCAAAGCCGTCAGAGGGTCAAAGCAGCAGTGGGAGTGGGGGTAAACAACAACAAACTGAGCCTACAACTGAGCCTACAATGGCAGATTTTGAATTTGAAGCGGGTCAGGGGGCAGAGTCAGAGATAGAAAGACAAGAAACCCCAACAATCCAAACTCCATCAATCCAAATCCCACAAATCCAAACACGTTCAAAAGAACCAGAATCCTCTCTTCCTGAATCTTCAATTGAAAAATCCAAAGGCAAAAGGCCAATTACTGAGGAAGTAGAAGAGACTCCACTGATCAACATCCGCAAAGTCTTTACGACGGTCAACAAGGAGCTGCTTGACATCTTTCTACCTAAACAGGGGAAATTCAAAATCGCGCCCATCGATCTTATAAGTCAGCAGCAACCTCAAGAATCTGAGCAGAAAGAGGGTGAGTGGCCGATACCTGCAACTTATCATGGAGGACCTATGCCCTTGGCCACTCACGAGAGAGTAATAGCAGAAAGGCCAAACATCAGAAACATCAGGCCTAGAGAAGCTCTGGCAAAAGACCAACCTCGCTGGCCCACTCAATGGCTAAATACTCCATATCTTGAAGAAAGAATTCCGGGTATCTTCTCAGAGACTGTCAGAGAGGTTGATGATCTGTATGTGCTAAACTCAAAAGAGCATGAAAAAGCCGTCAGATTCGCCGCCACCTTCCATACATGCGAGAAACAACAAGTAGCCTCCAAATATCCAATCGTCAAAATCGAGTTCGTGTACTTGCGTAACTTGATCAACTACCAAATGGTTCACTTCCATGTAACCAGAGCAGATGGGAAAAGGTATACATTTCACGAGGTCGAGCTTAGATTTTTTAATTTGGGAGATATAACACATATGGAAGATGAGCTGGCCTGTAAGCTTGAAAAGACTCGAGAAGAACAAAGGGCTCTCCAAGTCATCAGAGACTTCATGAGAAAGAAGATCATTCTGTGCAGAACCCACGATCTACAGCTTGGTGCTAAGGCTGATCTTGCAAAGATAAATCTTCAAAGGCCTAACCAACAGCATTCCAAGCTGGACAAACACAGAAAGTACACTATTATAGAAAAATTTGATGAAGAGTACGAAGGAGCCAATGGATTCGTCATGCCAAATCTTAACGGAGACAAAGCATTCCTTCGACTTTCGGAGCTCAGTGCATATTCTGATGGAACGCTTCAAAGATGCATATCTAAATTCCGCAGATCATGCTTCAGAAACCGTCACTTGCCTGATCAATCAGAATTGGTAAAAATGACCAGAATAGCAGATCAGTTAGAGGAAAAGATTCAAGAAAGAAAGGCCATCCGGAGTTGGGAAAGACTCCTAGGTCAGAGAAGCAGATGAAAAAATTACGTGCTTCAGCACAAGGCAACAAAAGGGGGAGATTGTTAGATATTAATTAGTTTGTTTGCCTTGTGTTATTTTTTTGTAATATATATCTAGACTAGTTTATTATATGGGCTTGGCCCACTTTCCTTATGTATTGTCTAGTCTAGTTTAATTGTTAGAATTGGGCCCATACGGCTTTAAGGCCCGTGTGCCTACTTGTATTTAAACCCTTGCAAACCTAGTTTGCAAGGTAACTCTTTGTAATAGAATTTCTCTGCACTTTACGTTCAAATATACTCAAGAGAGAATCTTCAAGTTCATGCAAAGAGTTCATACTTGTTCATACTAACTTCATCATTCTTACTACAAGTATTGATTGTTTACTCATCTTTTATACAACAAAGGACTTTCAACTTTGTTCTCAGCCGGGTTGTAGAAATAATATCTTAATGAATCTGTAGGATATCCTACAAAATTACATTTGATAGATCTAGGATCGAGTTTGCTTGAAGCCTCTTGTCGTACATGAGCTTCACAACCCCAGACTTTCAAGTAAGATAAGTTTGGAACCTTTCCATACCATATCTCATATGGTGTCTTATCTACCTTCTTGGTTGGAACCATATTCAATATGCGCGCAGCAGTTAATAAAGCATAACTCCAAAAGGACGAGGGTAGAGTACATCGGCTCATCATAGACGGAACCATATCTAGTAGAGTTCGGTTCCTCCTTTCGGATACACCATTATGTTGTGGTGTTCTAGGAGGAGTAAGTTGTGAGATAATCCCACAATTACTAAGATGATCCATAAACTCTTGGCTTAAGTACTTACCACCTCGATCGGAACGAATGGCCTTGATTGTTTTGTTGAGTTGATTTTGTACTTCATTTTGAAACAACTTGAACATTTCAAATGTTTCATGTTTATGTTTCATTAAGTAAACATAACCAAATCTACTATAATCATCGGTGAATGTAACGAAGTATCTATCACCATCCCTAGACATTGATCTAAAAGGACTGCATACATCCGTATGTATGATTCCTAATAGATCTTTAGCTCTTTCACTTGAACCGGAGAAAGGAGCCTTAGTCATCTGCCCATATAAACATGATTCGCAAACATCAAATGAGCTAGAATCGTTTGATTTTAAAATTCCATCCTTTTGAAGTTTTGCAATGCGTTTCTTGTTTATATGACCAAGTCGAAAATTCCATAGGTATGTTTGACGTAAGTCATGCTTAAGTCGTTTGGTGCTAGTGGTATATATAGAATTATCATCAAGAGATCTTTTAAGATTAACTTCATATATTCCATTAAGAGGGCGAGCCTCAAAATACAAAATGTCGTTTTTGAAAGCACGAATGCCATCATCAACGAAACCAAAAGTGAATCCAGATTCTCTTAACCGAGCTACTGAAATAATATTCCTAGTTAAACTAGGTACATAACAACAATTGTTCAATATTAAGTACATGCCATTTGGTAATCGTTATTCAAAAGTTCCAAGGGCTTCAACAGCAACATTTGCTCCATTGCCCACGTGGAGGTCCAAATCGCCTGGCTTCAGCAGCTTATTTTTTCTCAACCTCTGCACATTATTACAAATGTGAGTTCCACAACCGGTATCAAATACCCAGGAATTAATAGAAAACGTATACATTTCAATCATATATATACCTGAAGTGCTGGCCTCGCCAGCCTTCTTCTTTTTCAACTCCGCGAGGTAGGTTGGACAATTGCACCTCCAATGTCCTACCACCCCGTATTCAAAGCACGGGTCATTCTTGGGAACCTTTCCTAAAGTTTTGGGTGTAGGATCTTTGGCAACTTGCTTGCCTTTGTCCTTTCCCTTTGCCTTCCCTTTGCCTTTCCCTTTCGAGTTGTTTTTCTTTTTCTTCTTGATTTTCCCTTCTTGAATCATCAAGTCTTGAGGTGTTTTACTTGGAATCTTACTCTCAGCAGTTTTAAGCATCCTATGCAACTTTGAGACAGATTTATCCCAATTGTTCATGTTATAATTCATGACAAATTGATCATAGGCTTTGGTCAACGAGTTAAGGATCATATCTTGTGCAAACTCGTTGGTTATGGGAGATCCAAGCCTAGCAAGCTGGTCAATGAATCCTTTCATCTTTATCACATACTCGCTAACGGATTGACCTTCCTCCATTTTGCATGCATGAAAGGCTCGAGTGACCTCGAAGCGTTCTTGCTTAGCTTGCTTTTGGAACATTTCCTTAAGTTGGCGAAGCATCTCATATGCTCCATGCTCCTTGAGGTTCTTTTGAAGATCCGGAGAGATGGTAGTAAGCATGAGGCATGCAACTTCGACCGAGTCGTCGGAATGCTTCACCCAAGCATCCCTAACGCCTTTGCCCGCAGTCAATGGAGGAACGAGATCCTCAATTACGTACAATTTCTTTTCGTGCTTAAGAACGATTCTCAAGTTACGATACCAGTCTAAGAAATTTGTACCATTGAGTTTTTATTTCTCTAAGATTGAACGAAGAGATAAGTTGTTAACGGGCGTAGTTGAGTTAGGAGCCATCTACAAAATTAAAAAAGTTCAATTTAGTATTTTCGATATTTAATCCTTTAATAATTAATGCCCTTCAGAATTTATAAAATTCTTTAATTTTTAAAGGTTAGAATCCAAGTTGAACTTAACCTTGAATGTTTGGCTAATGCTCTCTCCATCAAGTTAAAACAACAAGGTAGGTAACGTTTACCAAGTACATCTCGTATGTAATTCCTAGATCTTTATGGGATCCTAGACGATGATTGTCAATTTTGGCATGTTTGATCCCATCTATGCCTCGGTCTTCCTTACATTTGTCAAATACTCTCTCCGTAATAAGATTCCGATTAAGTCGTCCTATTTCAAGACGGTGAATTTCCGGCCCAAGACGTTCATGGAATTCGCGGAAAAACACCTCGGTTGTTACAAAAACAATCCACGCGTTTGGCTAATGCTCTCTCCATGTGAGTGTCGTTGCAACAAGCTAGTGTCTTAAAATGGGATGACATAGACTTATGTTTTGAAAAAGGGCTTTTACCGTTTTGTATATTTTATAAATAAAACAAAACGAATCGTGTGACTAATATTGCATGCATACAATAATAAGTCCACGTTTTGATAAAATCATATTTTATATATATATTGGTCTTGAGTATTCTTATAATCCATATTTTACGAACTCTCGACGTGTCAATTTTAAACTAGTATTGATATCCTATATTAACGTGTGTAGTTTCGAACGCGCGAATACGACCAATTTTAGCTTGTAATAAAACCATTTTATTATTAAGCTTGAATGGAGTTTTGTTGAGTTTTTAAAATCTCTATTTTATAAAACTCATACATATATATGTACATATATATATATATATATATATATATATATATATATTTGACATAATGAATTTTAATTTTTGTAAAACCCTTTTTATATAAAATTCATTTTACATCTTATTTTATGTCAATTTAAAATACCAAACTCCCATTGTGTGATTTATATTATGTCAAAAATATTATCTAACATGCAAAAATCCTATTTTCAACCATTCATAATAATATAAACATAAACACACACAAATAACATGTATAAGTGCATAACCAAGCCATTTATCCTATGTGGTATTTTGTGAGCCATACAAAAATACCAAGTCATAACTAAGGACCATAAAATTTCTCTTGTGATGAACTTGAAGCTCCCACTTGCCAAAATAACTCCTTGTAGTGCAAATGACTCCAAGCCTTCATGGTTGACTCCACCATACTTGAAAACTCCAACTTGGTCATTTCTCCATCTTGTTACATTTTTATAAAAGTAAACTAGTCTAAACTATTCTACAAAATACAACAAGATGAAACAAAACTAAAATTATTATTACATACCAAATGAAAGAAGCCAATAAGAGACCTCCTCCAAAGTATCCACAAGCCAATGATCTCAACACCTTGAAATGCTAGTTTCTCCAACCCTTGAATATCAAGAATGCAAGTAACAAACTTTGTTCTTCTTCTTGAACTAGTATGTATATTTATGAGTATGTATTTAAGTATCACCCTTTGCTAACTTGAAGAACACCAATACAAGAGAGTAAGTATGTTTCAAGGTTCAAAAACACTTAGACCTTCTAGCCAAAGGTGATGAACTTTCTTATACATAAAAAGGGGTCATGCATGCTATTAAAAGACAAGAAACAAAGCATGAAAGGGAGACCCCTCCCTTGCCAAACTTTGGCCGTAAATCGAAGGGGGGAGGGTCCCCTTTTGCCTTTTCTTCTTCACTTGTCCATACATGCATGTCTTGGTAAGGCTTTTTGCAAGAAAGTCAACATGGCCCCCTTTTTGATTATTGTGAGCATTTTAGTTTTATATATTTTAAGTATATATATAAAATATAATGCTACACTTGCCATACATTGTATATAATACATCTACATGTATTTTATATACATACTTGATTGTTACTAGTAACTCTTTACTAGTAACAAAGATATACATACATTTATATAATTGTTACTAGTAACAATTTACTTGTAACAAATATATATTTATACATATATATACATACATATATATAAAATCATATGTTTATATTTATGTATTTATATGCATTATCTTATATCCATATATAAGAATAATATTATTATTTCACATAAATAATAATGTAAAAATACATATGAACTTATATATATATATACATATATATATAATAAGTTGGAAACATATTTAAAGCATATTCAAATATGTAATTGGTGTCCATTGACTATAAATGTGTGACCCTATGGGTTTATTTATTATCGGTAATATCGTATTAATTTGTGTCTTGGGCACATAGAACCAACATATACAAGGTCAATAGAGGATGCTCATCTTGAGCCCTTTGAGGTAGTAGCATCTACACCTTTGACCTCAACACCATTTAGCCCTCCTCATGTTGAGGGGGAGCAATTGGTTGTTGCACATCTTAAGCCAGTGGATGCATCCTCACAACAGGATGTATCAGTAAAAATGGTATTTAAACCGCTTTCTGAGACATCCTCTCAAAAGGATGTTTTCATTGAAAGACAGACCTCAACCCAAGGTCACACTGTGTCTACACCCATTATGAGTCAGCCTATACCATCTACATTCTCCCAAAAGAATGTGGATCCAATAAGGGATAACATACTACTGAGTGCATCCCACACTCAATCCACTTTTCTTGCACCTATTATCAATTCTATTCTTACACAAGCACAGCCTGTCAATGCCAGTGGTGCAAACCAACCATTGGTTCAGGGCTCAAACCTCTTTCCCAATGAATTTGAGCTTATACACCAAAGCTCAAATGAGGGAACCCAAACCTTACCCAATTTTATTGAACCATTGCCTACCTCCTCCTCCTCCTCTCAAACCTCTACCTCCAATACCTATCCTTCTAATCCTAACCTTACCTTTGTTCAAACTATCAACCAAAAATTAGACCATCTAACCCAAACCTTCAATACCTTTCAAACCCACACAGATACTCGACTATCCAAGCTAGCCAAGGACATAGAGTCACTCAGATTACCCACCAAACCCTCCCCTGCACTTACTACACCTATCTCTGACCTCACTCCCATTCTAGCCAAACTTGACCAACTCTTTACACATCTTCCCTCTCAAGCAACTTCTCCCATATTACCCCAATCTACCCTCTTTTTCTTAAACCAAACCATCTCAAACGTTCTTACCCAAATCCAAACTATCAAACCTGTCAACCCACAAATTTCTGTTGCAATCCCTGAGGAATTCGTTCCCTTGCCTTCATTTTTCAAAGGCATCCTTGATGACATTGAAACCCTCACTGACCAAAGCCATATGAGTCATCTATCATTATGGAAAGCCATAAAAGATCTCAAGGATTACCTTCACCTTAAACTCTCTAAACCTTCTACCACTCCTTCCTCTACCCATACATCCACCCCTGCCCCTATCCCATCTCCTAAGCCCACTTTAGGATACTCCCCTCCTCCTTTTAATGATGACAAAAAGGGGGAGAAATCTTCAAGTTCAACATCAAGGGAGGATGATCCTACAACAGAGGATGTTGATGTTGCTTACACTGGAACTACCACCAAAATACTACAGCAAGAAGCACCTACAGCAACAGTTTCCCCAGCTCCAAAAAGAAAAGCAAGTGTTGATGGGGAGCAAAGATTTCCCAAAAGGGTTTAGACAATGGCAAAAAGGACCAAATCCAAGAAAAAGAAAGTTGCTGAAGGTTGCTCTCCCACTATCAACATTCAGCCTGATTCTGATGATGAGGATGACACTCCACTTTTTTACATCCTCCGAAGAAGAAGACAAAGTCCAAAACCTTCCCCTACTCCATCAGTCCAACCTACTCTATCAGTCCAAGTGCTTTCAACCTCTGCTCCCAAATATAAAGGGAAAAGAAAAATGTCAGATGGGCAAGTTAAAGAAGAAGAGAAAAGAAAAAGGGAGCTTGCATTAAAAGAGAAAAGAGGAAAGGGAGAATGTCCAAATGGCTTAAGCTTTGGGTGTTTCAGTGGAGGAAATTTACCAAGCCAAAGAGCTAGCTTATGCTCATGAACAAGAAAAGCATCAGAATCAAGCAGCTACTGAAATCAAAATGGCAAGGGAGAAATCTCAAGCTGAATTACTCAATGTTAGATCTCATGCAGATGCAATCACAACCCTCCTCAGCCTTGATCTATCAGCTCCCTACAACTTAAGTCAACAAAGGATCAAAAGCTTTAGAGAAAGAATTGGTAAAATCAGAAAGAGTATAGAGCCAGCTCCAATTACAAAAGCTTCTATCCATAAAGGTGATGGTGACCCATATCTCAAAGCTACAAGGTAGAACAACTTCAACCGTTGTGAAGTTGTATCATATGAAAGATGTCATGTATATGGGTTCACAGAATTAGTTTAGATCCTCTACCTCCTCTACAAATCTAGGAGCAAATTGAAAGTTCAATTCATTCAAAAGATTCAAGCCTTGATTGCTCTAGCTGTGTCACAGAATGCCATCACAAAGGATGATTATTACAGGCATGTGTGTATAGTTGAAACTATGCTTAAGAAAGGTTCAAAGCCTTTTAAACCTTTTGAACTAAGAGAGGTACTTCCTGAACATGAATATTTATATGATTTTGATGGTCTCAACACAAGTCTAACACTCAACATCACTCCTCAGCTGTTCAAGTTTATATCATTACCTGTTGAGGGGATTTTCTTTCTAGACAGAGGTGGCTCTTGGAGATTCTTTAGTTAGTTTGAAATCCCAAAGGCAGGCAAGAGTTTTCTCTTTGGTGTAAGATTATCTACAAGAGGCAGAATTGGAAGTGATCAATTTGAAGCCCTTGTACAAGCTCAATGTGTAGTTCTTGCCGAAGAAGATCCTCGTGCAGAACCCTTTCACGTTAAAGAAGAACAATGGTGGGAAGATGTAACACCACTTTTCATTCTTTAACTTAAAAATATTATCTTTACAAATTAGTACCAAAAGATACCAGATTTTCACAATATACTGTTTCCAACCATACATGTGCTAACATTTACAAAGTCGTACCAAGTTTGCTTCTTAAAAACCAGGAGCTATCAGGCTGAACATCGCACTGGGGCCTCACCTTGCTGGAAAAGCCACCTGCAACACATATAAAACTGAAACATAAGCTAACGCTTAGGGAGAGTACCAATTTAACATAAATAAACCTAAACATAAGTAAAGTCTTCCCCACTTGTCTTGCATCCAAGCTATGGCACCTGCAACTTGCATAAACTGTTACTGTTCTTGGTATACAGCATAACTGTACACCCTGTCTCTGATCTGGTACATAACTATGTACCCTGATATTGATCTTGTACATAGCTATACCACATATATACATATAAAACTGAACTTATAACAAGGATATCATATTGTTTATCTAAAGCATAGACATATGCTATACATGCTAAAGGACTAGTATACTCACCTGGCAACTGAGAGAAATATGCTAAACAAGTAACGCGTGTTGTCCAGTATCCAACCTGTATCAGAGAAATAGCTAAACATTACTAACTGCCCAAGCTGATCTTAGAAAGGGGCTACACGGGCCGTGTAAGCCTACACGGGCCGTGTACCCTGCATACTACACGACTACTCTTGGCCACATGCCCTCTGTTGACACATCACCCTACACGGGCCGTGTAACCCTACATGGGCCGTGTAATCCTACACGGGCCGTGTACCCTTTATGCTACACGACCATGTATCCCTACATGGCCTATCACCGGCTTAAAACACATGTACACGGGCCGTGTAGACCTACACGGGCCGTGTACACGACAACCTGCAACTTACTGCCAAGAACACAGTTGCTGTTCTTGATCCAATTCTCACTTTAAATGTTTTCCAGAGCTTGTAAAACCTACTACCACGTCTGGAACTACTGAGTATCAATTAGAAACACTACTACTAACAACAATCTATGATTTCATCTTTGAAATCACCTTCTTGACTCAATACACATAAAAATCAATCAAGAACACTTACCTTTTCATTAGAAATCAATTGCAGGTTGTTATACCACTATAATCTTGCTGATTGAGCTGAGAGAATCGTGAATATGGGCTGTTCTTTGAAGGTGGCTGCACTAAAGATGGTGGTTTGACTTAACTAGTCAAACTTTCATCACACATATATATATATATATATATATAAACTTTCCAATAACTACTAAACAGCCCCTGCACTTATCAGCTTTCAAAATGGCAACTTTAACCCCTATAGTTTTATAAACACCCCTAATCTTTTACAATGCTTAGTCATAGCGACTTTTTAACTTTGGGGCGTTACAACTATTCCCCACTTGGAACGATTTCGTCCCCGAAATCTACTGTACAACTAATTCTGCGTTATACCGGGCTGAACACTAGTCTTACCTCTTCTCATCCCTTTATACTATCCGCTATCATAGTAGACGGTCTGAAACATACTAACCAAAAGACACTCATCATACTTAGTATGACATTTATACACCTAAGTGTAATCTGAACGCTTTCTGTATCTTCACTGTACCTTTACAAATCCTATCCATTCTTTATATAAACTCTTAACCCCTTCTTTCTAAAATAACCACTGACTGTCTTATATAACTGATCATCTCATCCACTAGCATATCATATAGTAGAACAACTGCTAATTCATCTGCTAACCACCCACAAGGGTGGAACTTCTCTGGTAATTCCAGTCTGTATACTACTTTACCTCATCTTGCGATGATCCATTAATTTTCTACTATGGTGCCATTCTTAACAATACATAGTCATCAATCTGGAATTCTAACAGTCTGCATATCCTTTCCATCTATTCTGGCCCGCTCTTAACTGCTCACATATCTACTGTATATACTCAGTCTACTGCTATACTGTTTCTACACTGTTCCACTTTTCTGACTAGCTTTACCTCAACAAACAGGGATCTTACACTTTCTGTTATACTACATCTCTTATCGTAACACACCATCATTCAAAAAGGTACCTGCTAACTAAAGAACTGTGCTAACGATGGACAATGTCCTAACTACCACTGAAATCATCAACACATGATTCACATTTGTCCTCTAGTATCTGTATCTTTCTTTCACTCTTTTCTTCCTCCCGAGGGTGAATTACTGAACTGGGGTATAGCAGGACCTCCATATCTGACTACTATCTTTTCCAACTAAACATCTGTCACTTTTTCTGAAGAATACACTTCCTTTACTAGAACAGAACATATATATATTCCTATGAATCTACTTACTGCTTCTTATATAACCTCAAACCCCCGAGGGTTCTATGCAATCTGACAACTAGATTACTTACATTCTCTTAATTCTATACTAATATCTTCAGCAACTATAATCTCCCACATAACTTCTGGTGCTCTGCTCTATCTCAATACGAGTTAGACATATTCAATATGTCTTGCTATATCACGTTTCATTCTTGGCGACCATCTTTTCTAATTCTAGCACTGAAACTTTAATACACTACTGATTGTTTCCTTTATTTGCTTCAATCTGAGCTACTTTAAATTTATCAAATTGAGACTAATAGTTTCCATTCTTGTTCCATACATATGAATCCATATAGTTTCTGTCTTTATGCTTAAAATATTTGTAACTATATTAACTTTACTCGGGAGATTTAAAATCTCATAAACACCATCTTTAGAAGCTCTACTCTCTATCACTGACACACACTTAAATTTTACTGTTCTAGGAAATACCTAAGGCTGTTATAGTCTGAATAGCTAGTACACTTAACTTCATAAGGACAATGTCATCCTATCTTAATAATAAAAACATTCACTATCTATTCTATATTATAAGTTGGGGAGTTGCTTTCATATGTCTTCAACTAGCAGTTAACATATACCATAACCTTTTCTCTGTACAGTCCAACTTCCACCAAAGGGCATCACTATTAACCACCATGCCTTCCACTTCATCTGGTAATGCTGATACTCAAGTACTATATCAATCATACTGTAACATATCATCCTCTTTCTACTGATCCTCCTTTCTTCTGGATTCTCTGCTCTCTCTAGTCAACTGTACTGGGGTACTGCTATTTTAGAAAAGTCTAGTATAATTTATCTGTAGTACTCTGCAAGCTCATAGAAAATTCTTGCTTCTGTAAGATTCTGAGGCAATTCCCACTTTATCACTACTTTCACCTTGGCTGAATCTGTTTCAATCTTTTCTGATTAACGAATCAACCTAAGGACTGCATTTCTTATAACTACACTTTACACTTGGAGAATTTCACATACCATTTCTCCCTGCATAATGTGTCTAATATTCCTCTAAAACTAACACCACCTACTTCTGAAATCTTAGAGTAAATAGCTGATCATTACTAATCACAATCACTAATCTATCGAGCATAGCTCAATAAACTATACTCATTAACTCTATAATCTATACATATTCTGAACATGTCATCTTTCTCTTTTTCACAACTAAACTCAATATACCTCACGGTAAGCTAATGGGTTAGATAAAACTTTTATCCCTCAACTCTTGCACTGACTTCAACAATTACTGTATATCTGAAATCTGCTTCGGTTGTCCTTCTCCTTACTAGAATTTCTCACAAAAGCTGATAACGTTTAACAATCAAAGATTAGATACTTTATTTCTTTTGCTAACAAACAAGCATACTTGCTTTTATATATTTATCTTGACTAAACACTTCTTCCCCACTTGGGGTCTAAGGCCATACTGTTCTCTTATTACATACTATCTAAACTTGATACTGACTCAATTAATTCATACCAATAACTGCTCAAAACTCTTTAATCATGATTGGTATAAGATCAATGGAAACTGGCAATCATCTTTCTTATCATATTATTCTTACACCTACTATTCTTATTAGTAGTCTCACCATCCACTGCTTCTTCCTAAGGAGGAAATTCTGTTATACTGTGTGGAACACTCAACTGAACATAACGTGGAACAATAACAAAGATCTACTTTAACAAAGTCAATTAATATCAAGGCAGGTGTACTATTAACCACAATGGTACCTGCCACTACACTCAGTTCCACCATTTCCATCACATCCATAAGCTGCACTTTTACTTACTCATCCCTACCCTTGCTTAACCATAGTGGGGTAAAGGATCCATTTTGCTTTTCTCTAGGGCTATCAACTTAGGACAATAAGCTCGATATGCCCAACTGGTAATAATGGTAACACCCTTAGAGCGAACTCTAAAAACTTCTAGGCGCATGCCTCTGCTTCTCATACTTTCATTCATCTAAATAAGGAACTAACCTTCCTTACTGTAGTACAAATACCGATTTCTTGCTTGACGCATTTGCTGGCTCAGCCTTTCACTTTTCCACTTACTAATCCCTATCTGATCAACTATTGCTCCTCTCTTTTATACAAAACTCACCTTTTCTTTTGCTGTGTTACCTATGACTGTCACTAAACTTTTCAGATTTCACTTTTAAGTATCGAAATATGTCACTATATTTCATCTGCTCAATAACAATACACTTTCAACAAAAAGAGTTACTCCTATCAACATCTTGGTGATATTATTCACCACTTCTGCCATCTGTCATAGAGCTAAAAACTCTTCTTTAATCTTATCTACTAAAGCTGATTGGTGCAACTTGCACCACTGACATTTCTTTAAACTGAGGTCTAATCGTCGCCTCCATCTGTACCTTTTCTTTCCCTGGTAACAATAAAATCTACTAATATGTTGTTTTTCCATACAACAGGCTCAAAACATGCCTAACTTTTCATTCTGCTGGACATCTGACTGTATGAAATGCCTCTTCCTTTTCTGCTAGTCAACGATTGTTCACAATCGAATCTACAACCCCCTTCCAAAAAGGAGATGCTTTACCTATCAAAAATCTCTATGGGTGTACCCCTTTTAACTCGTATAACTGATCTGTTCTAGCCTTGGTTTTCCCAACCCTCTGAACCTATATCACTGCAGCATATACCGCTGCATCTATTCGTTTCTATAACACCACCTCCAGTCTTTCTGACACTTGCTCAACCACCGGGTTGTTTATACAAGGGGTGTTTATCTGTAATGCTTTACCCAACTCTGTAGCTACTGTCTCTCTTAATATACTATTCTCATACTCTTGCAATTCCTCTTTATATGAAATCTTTCTAGTAACATTACCCGAAGGTCTAGCGGTTGGGGTAAGAATTGCATTCTAGATCATACCTGTCTCTAGCTTCTCGAGGCCTACTTGCCTCAGACTACTATGTCTAACACATTCTAGCTCTTTCTATATCAAAATTGTACTGAACTTGCTATATAAACATGCTATCATACATAATCCACAGGGTTCATCATGATCTTGCCAAGCTTCAGTATGTACCATGTGTTTGTAACAATATGGGCCCTATATTATTATGAACACATTATACCCTACTTATGCTTAACTTAACCAATCAGATTCCTGCTTCATAAAACTATATTGAACACTTATTCACATAACTGTGCTGCTCAAGCATATACAAGATATCTCATGCTCAAACTACTAAAACAGATAATAATTGAAATTGCTACTACTCGTATGCTCACCAAGGTTTACTGCCCCAGGGATAGATCCACTTAATCTAAAACCATGGTTTAAGTTCAGACATCACACTCATGTGTGTCCGAATCCCTTAAACCTTGGCTCTGATACCAAGTTGTAACACCGCTTTTCATTCTTTAACTTAAAAATATTATCTTTACAAATTAGTACCAAAAGATACAAGATTTTTACAATATACTGTTTCCAACCATACATGTGCTAACATTTACAAAGTAGTACCCAGTTTGCTTCTTAAAAACCAGGAGCTATCCGGCTGAACATCGCACTGGGGCCTCACCTTGCTGGAAAAGCCACATGCAACACATATAACGCTTAGTGAGCATACCAACTTAACATAAATAAACCTAAACAGAAGTAAAGTCTTCCCACTTGTCTTGCATCCAAGCTGTGGCACCTGCAACCTGCATAAACTGTTACTGTTCTTGGTATACAGCATAACTGTACACCCTGTCTTTGATCTGGTACATAACTATGTACCCTGATACTGATCTTGTGCATAGCTATACCATATATATACATATAAAACTGAACTCATAACAAGGATATCATATTGTTTATCTAAATCATAGACATATGCTATACATGCTAAAGGACTAGTATACTCACCTGGCAACTGAGAGAAATATGCTAAACAAGTAACGTATGCTGTCGAGTATCCAACCTATATCAGAGAAATAGCTAAACATTACTAACTGCCCAAGCTCATCTGAGAAAGGGACTACACGGGCCGTGTACCCTGCATACTACACGACTACTCTTGGCCACATGCCCTGTGTTGACACATCACCCTACACGGGCCGTGTAACCCTACATGGGCCGTGTACCCTTTACGCTACACGACCATGTATCCCTACATGGCCTGTCACCGCCTTTGACCTCTACATAGGCCGTGTAACCCTACACGAGCCGTGTACCTTACACTCTACACGACCATGTTCAACTACATGGCCTATCACCGGCTTAAAACACATGTACACAGGCCGTGTAGACCTACACGGGCCGTGTACACGACAACCTGCAACTTACTGCCAAGAACACAACTGATGTTCTTGATCCAATTCTCACTTTAAATGTTTTACAGAGCTTGTAAAACCTACTACCACGTCTGGAACTACTGAGTGTCAATTAGAAACACTACTACTAACAACAATCTATGATTTCATCTTTGAAATCACCTTCTTGACTCAATACACATAAAAATCAATCAAGAACACTTACCTTTTCATTAGAAATCACTTGCAGGTTGTTATACCACTATAATCTTGCTGATTGAGCTGAGAGAATCGTGAATATGGGCTGTTTTTTGAAGGTGGCTGGACTAAAGATGATGGTTTGACTTAACTAGTCAAACTTCCATCACACACATATATATAAACTTTCCAATAACTACTAAACAGCCCCTGCACTTATCAGCTTTCAAAATGGCAACTTTAACCCCTATAGTTTTATAAACACCCCTAATCTTTTACAATGCTTAGTCATAGCGACTTTTTAACTTTGGGGCGTTACATGTGTAGTAGTAGTAAGAAAGATTGGTGGTATCTTAGGGGTAGTAGAAGCTACTGTGATAACTGGTAGTCGACTCGCAAGAACTTGTCTCTGTTGTTCCAACTCTTTCCTCAAATCCAGTAGTTATCCTTCCAACTAAAAGATATATCCCTCCCTGTCGTCTTCAGTTGTACCTGACGTACTAGCATGTGGAGGAATCTCTGTTGCTGCTATAGAAACTTCTATGGTTGATGGGACAAAAAGGGCGCAAGTTGAGTTCTCATTATCACCCATTGTTCTCTGTAACAATCACAACATTTCACCAACTCATTAGTTTAATCTATTAGTATACAACATACTAAACTCCACAAAAACACTCTCATTCACCCCAATCCCACACCCAAGGAATAATTGACCCCAAATCGAGCCAAGATTGGGGAATGCAACACTTCCAACTGTGCTCACATCGCCAACCAAGGTTCTGATACCAAACTGTAACACCGTATTTTCAACCCAATTTTATTTCTTTCCTTTTAAAATATTGCGGAAGCGAATTCATAACTGAATATATTTACAACTGAATATATACAAACAGCTTTCCAAGTCATCAGTTAAGTCAAAATACAAGTATTACAAAATTCACGGCTCGTCACAATTAAAATCAGAGTGCCCGCCAATTATTGCCCAAGTAACACCCCCTCACAACCGAATCACAGAACTCACCAAAAACCTGAAAAGGAGTGAGAAGTTGGGGATTAGCACAAAGCTAAGTGAATGAAGTAAAACTCTAACCAAGCATCAATCACAACCGCAAGATACCAGATAAACAGATAATCGTGTCCCGGGAAGAACAGCGGTTCAACAAAACCTTCAACCAATGCCGGCCAAAGCAAAGGTTTACCATTAGTTTATTTACTATTCTCGCACAGTGTTACCCTTAAATTGCAACAAATGCATCAAAAGATCCAAATACTGATTAGCCAATAGCAAACCAACCCAGCCTTTAGCCTTGCCGAGCTAACCCCCCAACAAACATGTATACATATCACTGACGTAACAATCAATTAACAAACAACCAGTTAATCAATTATCTGACATAAAGTCTATCCCTGCGTCAATTCACAAACAGTTATAACCAAAACTAGTTACAACTAACACCAATCGTGAGTTAAACGTCAACTCACCTCTTAATCTCAAACTCCACTCAGTGGTCTAATATTACTGAGCCTTGTACGATCCTGAGATCACAATAAAACTGAAATCAATATCGGTTTCATAAATATATATCAACTCATATATTTATATCTCTTTTACTCATAAATCATAAGCTAGATTCACATATGAATATACATATAGCATACAACATCAAAGAATACAAACAATCTCTGAATTCTATAAAATTCGTGGACGCGTCGCGTCCAACAAACCGACGCGTCGCGTCGCGTTGCAATGTCGGATTTCCAAGAATACCAGATTTCAAGTTGTCGGATTACATATCTCGGATTTTAGGGTCGGATTTCAGTGTCGGTTTTTCGGATTCCGGATTTCGAAGTCACGGATTCTAAGTATCGGATTTCAAGGATACCGGAATTCAAAATTGTCGGATTACGGGGACGTGTTGCGTCCCTCCACTGGACGCAGGCGTCAAGTCAAAACCTGCATCATCTTCTCCAAATTCCAGCCGACACAAATCTTACAAATCTCCTTCCAACCTCTGAATTCAAACCCAAACACTTCTAAAACATGTACAAACCACATATATCATGTATACAAGCTTCAATAACCTATCAACTTCATTTTTAAACATCAAATTATCAAAATCCACTTGATGAGTTTGAACTTCAAGCTACTTTAATGGTAAATCACATATATACTCATAAAACACAACAAAAAACCTATCATGATATAAATCAACATACCAGAATCATAAACTAACCTTGATTTTTAAGTTAACAATCAATAACTCTTCAATCCTCAAATTCAAGTATGCAAGTTCTAAGGTTTCTTCAACAAGGGATTTGCTAAAACACACACTACATACTTTTCTCTTTGAAATAGAATGAGCAGATAAACTTCAAGCTCTTTAACATATACATGTACAAATATAATTTTTCAAAATCCAAAGCAGGAGGTGTGACTTTGTCACCTAATCCATATCCATGCATACATACATACATAATCACACTTTCTTACATACATACCATATAAATAAATATTCCGGTACATATTTCCCACATATATATTTCTAATCATTTAATAATTAATTGTTAATCAAATTTACAAATTAACATTAACCTTACTAGTTAATCCCAATTAATTGATTTCTCCAATTAATCAACGTGAATCGAAGTATTATCTAATCCTCATACTAATCCAACTTTATTACATCATGCGATAACAAATAATCAATTTAAATCATATAATCAAATATAAGTACTCGCAAACAAGCACGATCCACTTACCACTGACCCTCCCACAACTAGGCCGGGTTTACGGATGTTACATTAGATTTATGAAAATATGTTATGTATGGAAGCATCGGCTGAGAAGCAGTCTCTACTTAAAGCATCAGCCGAAGGACATCGACTGAGGAACATTTAGATGAAGAGAAAAGTGTAGAAGATCATCAGCTGAGGAAAAACATCTATCAGCTGAGTGAAGAAAGTTGATCAGCTGAGGGTTTACAACATCAGCTGAGCAAAGCTACTTTATTAGTTGAAGGGATTATAACCATTAGCTGAGTGTATTTGGATGAGCTGAGGCCCAGAGCATCAGTTAAGTAAGTCTTTCAAAACAAAACTCTTCATCTTACATAAATTGATGTACTTAAATGATCAGCTGAGCATACTTCATCAACTGATCATATCAATACATGAGCTTATGCTTTCCTAGTATAACTATTGATTAACTGAGCATCTATATGATCAGCTGAGTAATAGATTTCAACTGAGCCTTTGCAAAAATGATCAAATGATATATTCTATCAACTGAGTAGTGTAATTTATAACGTTCTTAGTACTTTCTGTTAGCTGAGTCGAGCAAAATGTCAAATATGCTCTTCTTTTCGGATTGTAAGTTTCATGTGTAAAAGGATGAACATGTGTTGTTCTATTATGCCTTAGATCTTTGTTTGTAAGAGTTTAAAGAACTTTTTGGATCGAGTATGAGACAAAAAGGATTGATCTTATCCTTTGAAAAAGGAGAAAGATACCTCAAACAGATGAAGATCCCGAAGATTTGTTTCAACAACTAAGAATGGCTGGTAATTCCATACTTGGTAGAATCAAATCTAGAAGAAGCATGGCTGTAGTTTAAAGTACAAGCATGGAAAGGGAAAGATAGACTTACAAGGCAAAAGGTGTGAGATTTAATATTTTTATATTGTGAGTGGGTTGCACTTTTTCAGAAAAGTACATTTACTTTTATCAAATACTTGATTAAAGTAACTTTACTTTTCACCCACTATCTTTACAATTAAAATATTATATTTCCATACACTCCTTGTCTCCTTCCTATATGCCAACCGGATGGCCTAGCTTCTATAAATATCTTTGCATGGTGGACATGCAAATTACTTCTACACAACACAATAGCAAATCTCATTTGTTGAGGAAATTCGTAGAGTTTAGCAATTGTGTAGAACCAAACTTGTTCATGTGTTGAACACTCATAAACATTAGTTATTTTAGAGTTAGCTTGTCTATGTGTTAGACAAATTAATTGCCACCTTTTATTGTACTTAGAATTTCCGCTTCTAGTACATGTAATTCTTGATTCAATATCAATAAGAATTATATAAAAGTATAATGGTGTGTCTTTAAGTTTTAAAAAGCTAAAGTTTGTATTCAACCCCCCTTCTACAAGCATTTGTTGTTGCGTACTCAATCTGGGACTAACAAAGTGTAGAAACATGAAGGTTGGGTTAGAAATTAAGCATTTATGAAAAGAATGAGCGGTTACGAAGTTTACTATAGGCTTGAATCCTTGATTTTATTTAGGAGGGATGGATAAGCAGACAATGTATTTGTTTGGGTAGATATTCATATTCATATCCTCAACAACATTTCAACAGGAGTGAGATCATCGGTTGGTGTGTAGACATACTTTTCAGCCATTTTAGAAAAGAGGATGAAGAGCATGGATGGTTTTTATGTTACGGGAAGTTTTTGAGAGGGTGTGTGTGGGAGAGAGAGTTAATTTTGGAATTCGAAGTGAGCGTGAGAGTGGAAGAGAGAGAAACAAAAAAATACTTATAACTTTTGGATTTAACGGAAACTGTCAATAAATGAAAAGGACACCAATAGAAAAGACATTAAATAACGAATAGACAAAAGATGACAGTGACCCTTGATGACCTAGGATAAAAACATTGAAAAATTATTTATATAAGTATGGGAGTATTAGTTGATCAAAAGAGAGCTGATGAAAATAACACACTCTTGTGAGTAAAGAACATCTAATGAATCACTTAGCTAACATTTCTTACTTAGCTAATCATGATCAGCCGAGTAACTTTCTCTTTGCTATGCAATCAGTTGCATAAAATTACTTAGTTGTTTATGATAGTTAAGTTATAGATATGCTTAGATAAGTATAACTTTTAACAGCAAACACAGCCATACATACATGCTAATAAATAATAAGATACACATAAACACTCAAACAAACATAAATAACTACAAATTTAACATACCCAGTTTGGATATTAAGAAGTTAAACATTGCTTCATCTAAAGGCTTTGTAAACAGATCTTCATAATATCGGTGTTGATGTAGTGTATAGAAATCTTCTTTTGTACATTATCTCTTAAAAAGTGATGTTTGATCTCAATGTGCTTGGTCTTTGAATACATAACTAGATTATTTGAGATTGATGTGGAACTTGTTTTGTCATATAAGATGGAATCCTCATCAAATTTTATGTCATAATCTAGAAGTTGATTTTGCAACCATAGAATTTTATCACAACAACTACCTTTAGTTATGTATTCAGCTTCAGCAGTAGATGTGGATACTAAATTATATTTCTTGCTAGACCAACTAACTAGTGTTCCTCCTAACAATTAACATCCTCTTGAAGTACTCTTTATGTCTATAGTGCAACTTGTAAAAATTAGAATCAGTGTATCCAACAAACTCAAAATTTCAATCTTTGAGATACCAAAGACCAAGATTAGGAGTTCCTTTGACACGTGTGAATATTCTTTTAACATCAAACAGATGAGATTCTTTGGGATGAGCTTGATATCTTGTACAAAGACATGTTAAGAACATGATATCTAATCTAGTAGCAGTGAGATACAAAAGTGACCCAATCATAGTAATGTTAATTGATTTGCCATTTGTGTCCTTTCCTAACTTAATCGTAGTAGACATAGATGTTGTCATTGAGGAATAATTTTCAAAATCAAACTTCTAGAGTAAACCTTTTGATGTACTTAGATTGATGTATGAAAATTTCCATCTGTATCAATTCCTTCTTCTTGACAATTGCCATATACAACTATTCTTTCCTTGTTCCGCTTAATCATCCCTGTTCATCCATTTCGTTTCTGAACACCCACTTTGTACAAATGATTGACTTGTCCTTCGGCCTTGGCACAAGAGTCCATACATTGTTCCTTGTAAGGTCTACCAATTCTTCTTGCATGTCATTAATCCAGTGGAGATCAATCAAGGCTTCATCAACCTTCTTAGGTTCAATCATGGACATAAATCTAGAAATAGATAAAACTTGTAAAATTTTATCTTGTTCTCAGTAGATCATCTATATTATGTATAACCAGATAATGAGGATGATGTACGTGGTTGTTAAAGGCATTTTGGACATTAGAGGGATCAATGAGATTTTGGATTTAGGGAGTCGAAGTGATTGGTTGATCAGCGGATGAGATTTTTTCATGTTGTTTAGCTGAGTCAACTTCATTGGCCCTAATCGTGGGTAACTCAACTAAAGATGTGATATTAGATATGGAGTTTGAGTCTAATAATGTAGATTCGCTAATCCCATCAGTTAGAAGAGTGACAATATGAACTGTAGGAGTGTGTGCATGAATAAGTTAGGTTTAAAACAGATTCACCTAAGCCATTATTAATTGGTGAAGATGGACTTTCTTACTTTGAAGGAATTTCTCAAGTTTGCCTCAAGTCATTAAATTCCTCACCTAAGACATGGTCAGTAGAACAGGAAGCAGCAAAGTTGTTTTTATTAAAACTTCATTGATAGATTCTTCAATGACCTTTGTTCTAAGGTTGTAGACTCTGTATGCTTTGGAGATCACAAAATAACCTACAAACACTCCTTCATCAGCTTTAAGAGCAAACTTATGCGGTTCATCCTTTTGATTAAGAATGAAACATTAACAACTAAAGATGTGTAGAAAGCTGATATTTGGCTTCCTTCCCTTAAGGACTTCATAAGGAGTCTTGTTGTTCCTCTTAATCACAAGGGATCTGTTCTAAGTAAAATATACACAGCTCATAGCTTAAGCCCAGAAGTTGAAGCTCCATAAAGCATTGTTCTTGCAGATGAGAGTTATGTTCCTCTTTTCAAATATACCATTCTGATGTAGGGTTCTTGCAACAAAGAAGTCTTGAGATATCCCCTTCTCATCATAGAAAGCTTCTAGAGTCTAATTTTTGAATTCACATCCATGATCACTTCTCAATTGCTTAACTAAGTTGACATTTATCAATTCCATCTTCTTGATAAAACAGATAATTTATTCAGCAGTTTCACAAGTTGCATTTAAAAGAAAACCCAAGTGTATCTTGAGAATTCATCAACTATCACAAGAGCATATTTATTTCCATGAAAACTTGCAGTTGCAACTGCACCAAAGAGGTTTGTGTGCAACAGAAAGAATGGCTCTATAATAAAGAAAGCTTGGTTAGATAGAAATGATGTTTTCTAGTTGTTTCCTTTCTCACATGTAGAGTAAGGCTTTGGCATTAAGTAGGTCGGTGAAGGCACTCCTGACCCAAGCTCACCTTTGATGAGCTTTAAGTGAGAAAGTCTCTTGTGCCACAACCAGTTTGTATCAATGATGCTTTTAAAATACAAACAGGTTTCCTTTGATGGATCACCAGAGGACAACCTTGTTTCCTTCATTGTTGATAATGTAACCTCCTATCATGTGGAAATGGACCTCATTATCTCCATCACGCAACTGACTTATTCTTATGCTTATGAGATTATACTTCAGTCCCTTTACATATGAAACATTAAACAGCTTGAGGTTATAATTATGAAGTTCACCATAGCCATTGGTCTAACCATGGTTGTTGTCACAAAATGTTACTTTTGGACCCTTTTCCTTTCTATAGTTACTAGCAAAGCTTTATGGCCTATCATAGTTCTTGAACAACCACTGTCTAGATACCAAGTATTATTGCCATGCACAGTTATGAATGAAAGAAGAATTAATAATACTTTGGGCCTCTACTAATTAGTGGATCCCTGCAAAATGCACTTAGCTTTCTAGATAACAGCAGATCTCTTAGAAATTGGAATAACAACCACATTCTTAATACTAGTCCGAAACTATTTGATTTCCTTTCTTGAAGACATTCAAAGGCCCAATGTTCTCTACTCCCACATTTATAACATTTTTTATTCTTAGAGGGCTTAGAGTTTTGAACAACATTCTTAGAATGATTTTGAGCAACCTTATCATGCCTCTAATTAGTCATTTGACCACTCAACTTTTGAAGATGATTCTGTAAGTGTTTAAGGTCTTCACTGAAGGGCGCCTTATGCTTACCTTTAGATTTCGAAAGTTTTTGGGTAATCTTTGATGTGGTAGGTTTAAAGGTAATGAGAGCATCATTACTCATACTCACAATTCTTCCTATTGCAAAAGAATAATATTTTTCATAATTAGTTGAGCATTTATCATCTATCTTCTGTTTAGCTGATATAGAACAACTAGCTAATGATTTTTCAGTTTGTGTAACATTTAAGATCAAATCATTAGTTTTCAAGGGTGGAAAACTAGATGTCACTAGGTATCAATGCATGATATTTTACCTTTACTCTTTTGATTTGATTTAGTTTTCTCAATAATAGTATTATTGCATTCTGAAATCAACATAGAATGTGAGTCATCTATGTGAGTGATTATGCCCTTCTTACGAGAGCTTTGTCTTTCAACAAATCAATTTATGAACATACTCTTTCCTTTAATAACCTTGTGAAAGGCTTGTTACAGAATGTCAGATTTTTCTATGATGTTTATATTCTTAATAGAATCAAAACAATTTGCAACTTTAGAGTAATTTTCTCTGATAATGGCTTGAACTTGTTTGAGAATCTGCTTATTGACACACTAAGTGGTCTTTTTAGCAGAGACACACCAAGATTTCACCGCTTTTTGATGATCATTGACACACTAATGTGCTGAGGAAGTAGGATACGAGCGTGTAAATCCTTAAGGACACGGCCATTTAGAGTTAGAGTTTGTCGCAGAACATGGTACAACTAGTGTCAACGAGTAAGAGGCCATGTCGGCTACTTTTTAGAAGCAGAATGCAAAACTTTCTATTAATATAGTATTAAACTACGGTATGTGTTGAAAGTAGATCGTTAACCTCAAGTTGAGCTATTAACAGAGTAGTAAAACAACCATTGAGGTAAATTACACAAATTTCTTTCAAAAACACGTTTGTGAATATATATATATATACATATATATACATATATATAGGGGACGGTTCAAACGAGCCGTTGATCAAAAAGATGTATGGTCAAGATTAAAGAGTTGTTAATGGATAACATTAAACTAATCAAACTTATCTTAATTAATTTAGGGTAATTTGGACATTTTCACATTACCCCCACATTTTTCAAATAAATATATCTCTCAAATAAAACGTGTTAAATTACGAAAATTATATCAAATTAACGAGAAAATTATACTATTTAATTTGAGACCGATCTAGCTATATTTTTTTGAATTTTTTTTTTTTGTATTTGCTGAGTTTTTTTTTTCCAGCACAGCTCGACATTTGCACATGTGCAAATATATGCACTTGTGCAAATGCACATATTCACCTAGTTTTTTCAGCACAGATGTAGATATGCACATGCGTAAATTTTGCACATGTGCATATGTCGAGAGCTGTGTAGAAAAAACTCAGCAAATGCGAAATTTTTTTTCGAAAAAATATAGCAAGACAGGTCTCAAATTAAAGAGCACATTTTTCTCATTAATTTGGTATAATTTTCATAATTTAACACCTTTCCATTTGAGAGATATATTAGTTTTAGAAAATAGGGGGTAATATAAAAATGTTCATACTACCCTTTCCTATTTAAAATAAATAAAAAAGACAGAAATTAAATGATTGGCCAGAAATGGTTCTCTCAGTTCTCGTATGAAAAACAGTTCTCGTTTGAACCTATATATATATAGGGAGGGTTCAAACGAGAACTTTTTTTCGTATGAGAACTGCAATAACCAATCTTAGCCTTTGATTAAACTTAATCAATGGCTAAGGTTTTTTGACGGCTTATTAATGCTTCGTTAATGACTCATTAATGGATCATTAATGACGCATTAATGAAGGTTATTTCGGTAAAATCAAACATCGCAAATTAATGACGGTTTATCCGAACGCAATTCACGGTTGGAAAAATATATAATTTACCACAATACCCTTATTAATGAGTTATTAATGGCGTTAAAAACCGTTCTCGTTTAAACTTTTGCTTATATATATGTATATATATGTTTGAATTTGTTTGTTTGTGTTATATGTTCAATAGCGGAGGCAACTCTTAATATCTTTGTAATATATGTGCACACGGGAGGAAACTCCGAATATTTGTGTGATATGTGTGTAGAGGTAACTCCCAATTGCTTGCTATAATGTGTAGCAAAAGTTTCCGTGTCTGTTTGACACAACCAGTAGCAAACTAGCAACTCCCATGGTCTATATTATAGCATGTGTATTTGTAGTTATATTTGTCAATGGCATTCCTTGTGGAAGTGTATGTGCTTACTAAGTATTTTTGTTTATTGTTATACGACTCCAAAAATGATGTTATAACTAAGTTTTGAGTAAATCTTTGCAAACTATGATATTTTGAAATTTTCAAGTTTTCAATGTGAAAAGAGAGAAAAGATAATTTACTTTTGATTCTTATTTATTTAAACAAAATTGGGTAGTTACATAATTGTTGTAAAAATATTAATATAATTTTAAAAATTGTTGTTTTTATGTTATTGTAAATTAAAAAAAGATTAGTTTTTAATTTTTTTGGATTTTGCTAGTGTTCTCCGCATATCATGCTAGAAATGTGTTCTCTATAGGACCTTATCCATGTATCTCTATATTTAATGTTTTTCCCTCCATAACTTAATGATACCACTAAATTTTTGTTATTTATAGCCATGTAAACATCTTTAGATTTATTAGCATGAAAACTTATAACATCATGAGAAATTCGCATTTACATTTTGTAGTAAAGAAATAATGTAACAAACTCAAATCAGGCCTAGTTGTGTGCAAATTCGGTGCATAGTTATTTTAAATAAATAAATAAATAATATATATATATATATATTCTAGTTATTAATATATATTATGAAAATTAGTTGTGAAATAAAGTTATAAAAATAAAAATTAATAAAATAATAAACGGTTTAAGATAATGATTCGAAAAATATTCTCGTTAGTTGAAACGAGAAAGCGGATATTGAGTTGTAAGTTGAATGGGCTAATAAAATACCCACTTGTGAATAATATGAGAACCAAAGTTGGTTCTTCACCTTTTTTCAAACACACAGCCTCACACACACACACACACTTACACTCATATCTTGTTCTTCGCTCTTTGAAGGAGAAATCAAAAGAGAATCATCTTGCTTCAATTCCAGGAGCAAATAAGAGTTAGAATATGTTCCTAGTTCCATCTTCTTCATCATCCTTTCCCAAGTTGTAAGTCACTTCATGTTCTTGAGTTTTGAGTTTTTAGGTCAAAAACGGATCAAACCCGAATTAGCTATCAAGGACTGAAATTTGATGTTCCAGTCTGTTTCTACATCATCTACAAGTGTTTATGAATCCACTTTATGGATTGGAAGCATTGGTTTTGTTGAATGTCAAGATATTGCTTAAATGGATATTTTTTTTGGTGAATTTATGTTTGATTTTTATTTTGATTGTTTAAATGAGTGAAATGGATGTTAGATAGCTTCTACTAATGTTAAATGATGTTAGAAAACATTGGAAATTGGTTAGAAACAACTTGGAATGATTTTTGGTCGAATTGCAGTCTGTTGTGCTGACTGTGTTTTTTTGCCCCTGCGCGGGCGACGCGACGCGTCAAGTAAGAGGACACGACGCGTCCCTCCAGCTTAGCCAAAGTGTTGTTTTTTGTTGTTCTTTCGTGTGTTGATGCTTAAACTGTTGTTATAAGTTAGTAAATAAATTAAGAGCATCGTTAGAGAATTGTTTCAAGTATCTTGGTTAAGAAATGGTGTTATAGGTGCACCCAACGATCAAGAAGAACCGGAACACTATATTTGTCTCTTATAACTCTACAGGTGAGTACCTATTAACCTTAGCATCATAATAAGAATATTATATAGCTAATATGAATATTAAAACTAAAGATTGAATTGTTAATCATGTATTGTTAAATTGAATTGAGTTATGATATGATATGCAACCATGTTAAAGGCTTGAGTAGGCCAACTGTAGGTCAACTTTGTTATGGTAGGGCTTGAGTAGGCCAACTTTGTTATGCTATGGCTTGAGTAGGCCAACTTTGTTATGTGAGGTATTCAGTTTCTCCGGTCAAGATCATTGAGTTAGGTTAGCTACTTTGCAAGACGTGATTATGTGCTTCGTTATGTGTTAGGATAGACTTGTTTGTTTATATGTGATAGATATTTTTGTTAATACTTCTTCTTAACTATTATTCACTAGCTATTTATCGCTAACCCTCTCAATGTACCCTTCCTTTGTGCAACTAATTAGTTTGTGCTGGTGAGGATGGGTGTTTGCTATGGTTTTCATTACCGGTTTTTGGGAAACACATTTGCTTATGCTTTTGAATACTTTTTGTTAATATTTTGTAATGGTCGATCGATATTTGGTAACACCGGTGGTTTCTTTTGTTGCAACTTATATAATAGGTTGTAAATATTTAATTAGATATGAGATGTTTCCGCTGTGTCGGTTATAAACTATTTTCAGAAAACAGGGTATGGAAATATTGTAATTACAGCCGTAGCCACGCAGTTTAAAAACTCGAATTTCAATAAAAAATAGCTTCTAAATTGAACGGTATTACAAATAATTAGTATGGAAAATTAAAATCTTTGATATATATTAAAATAAAAGGGTTATGACGTCATTCCACTTTTAGATTTTTTTTCACACTAATAATATCATTTATTTTCTAAAATGGCTAACGAATGAAGAATTTATTACATCAAAAGCTTTAAACCGTGAATCAAGGATCTAAGTAAGAACGGGTTACGCAACTTCTTAATTGGATCACATGTTAATTCATAATTTGCACTAACTATAGGTGCAAATCCATGTGTATATCAATTTTCTTTTTTTCATCTTCCGATTTTCATATAATGTCTGTTGATTTGGTTGTCGATATATCTATTTATTATATCTTTAAAGTTTCACACAATAATTCTTTAAAATTTACATTAACAATCTCTCACACGGCATTCAAGCTTGTTGATTTGAATTAAAGAGGCAGATATTAATTTGTCACATTTACTTTGCAAATCTACCATTTCAAGTGAAAATATCAACAAAAATATGTTCATTTAGCTAATTTAATGTAACAAGTACTCTACATACTTTTGACGATCACCAAAAATTTTTTGTTAAATACCATCTTTTAGTTTCACAATTGTGTAAAGATGATGTCCTAAGAATCTTGAAGTCATGAAAAAATCAAAATTCAGAAATTTGGTGAACCCATCAAGGTTAGATTATGCTATAGTTCCAAGTATATGGATAAGGATCAACCCAAGATTCATCCTCCTTAGCAGCTTCCTGCCATCTCATTTTAAATATCTTGTATTCATGATGTGAATGCCTTCTTACCTAAATACCAACAAATGAACTTGAATTTAGATTGTAGGAATCATAGACAAAGGTCAGCCTAGATTGTTGAATTAAAGCTAATGTTTTTTTGTTCTGTTAACAATATCTCTACATACCTAAAAAACATTTTATTTATGAAATCATGGATTTAATTTTATAACAATATCTCTACATACCTAAAAACATTTTATTTATGAAATCATGGATTTGATTTTATATTAACGTTTAATAGGTATATACTTATGTAATTGAAGTCCCCACAAAAGCAAAGAATCTCTTGTAAAGTTATCAACTTAGACACATTACTAATAAATCGATCAATTCAGGGTTGTGCTTTATCTCTAAAGTGTAAAATAAAGTGCTCTATAATTGGAATAATGTAATTTTATGATAATATTTATAAATTTAAGAGTTAATTACATATATATAGTGAGTGCGGTTGGTCTTAAATTGCATATTTAGTCCTTCGAACTTTGCAAATTACATAGATGTTCATCATAGTTTGCATGTTGTTTGGGTTTTGATCCTTAATTCACTTAGTTTCCAACGTTAAGCCACACCAAACCCCCGTGTGGGTATTTTAGTCATCTTGCCAATCTCTCTCTTACCACATACCGATCGATAGAGTAGCTGACACCCCTTTCTCATTCATCGGAAACAGAGGAATATGGTTCTGAAACCTATTCTCATTCACCACCCAAAGTTCGGGTTATCGTTGATCCTAACGTCAAAACTATTTCCTCGAAACCCATGGAACAAGAAAAAGGAGCGAACCTAGAATCTAAATTATACAAAACCTCTGAATCCAAAACTAGTTCCATGCCATCTCCTGCACAAGGCGACCTCCACCTCCGCTAGCGGCATCTAGTTAAAAAAACTAAGAAAGCTAAGAAAAGAGCAACGTATAAGGACTCAATGAAGTAGCCATTTCGGAGTTCGTGGAGTGATAATTGTTAGATTGCTACACTTAAAGGAAGGATTGATTATAAAACAAAGAAAAATGGTGAGAATCCTATTGTTGACATGCGTGAGTTCATGATTAATAAAGAACTCATTCCATGTTGATGTCAATATAGCGAGGTATGTGGAGCTAAGATGTAGACGGTCATACATCATCAACATAGGTAGGTACCCATGTTGATGTTAGTATAGCCTAATTGGTGGATAAATTAGGAGGTTGAAGAAGCCTTTCAATAATTCCGGTACAGAGAAGAATGCTAAAGACAGAAGCTTTTCCAAGAGTCGTTAACAAAAGGGATATGAATTACGGAAATTGATATGAGTTACTATTTAACGCCCTAAAATAATTGAATTTTTAATTTAATGTTTTTTAATCAATTAATGAATTATACAATTTTGCATGAGTTTATAGAATTGTATTTACCAAATTTTGTTATAGGAGTAGAGTATTATGTTGATGATTTTAGTGTCATCAAGCATTTTAGTATAATTGGGATTGACTTTGAGACTAGCCGATTCTAGACTTGGTTATAATTCGGGTTTGGAGGTGCGGAGCGCACACTCGAATAAATTAAGTTAGTGTCGGGATACGGTACGGGGGTCCGGTGGCTGGCCCCTAGAGGGGTTCCAAGGGGCGCGCCCCTGGCGGGGTCCGAGGGGCAGTGCTGGGTCTGGGGCAGAGGAAGTTACTATAAAGTGTTTGGTTTGCGGATTGAATATGAAAGAATTAGAAGTCATAGGAATTGGAAAAATAGAAACTGGAATTCCTGAAAAACCATATCTTATATCGTTGATAAAGGCTAAAACTGGAATTCGAATTTATATTATTTGCATTTCATGAAATGGAACCACCACCACAATCCCACCACAACCAACTCCACCACCATCTTCATCAACGCGGCAACACCATCATTGCCCACCACTACCCACCAACCTATCATCACTTATTGCCGCAACTTCCGTCAGCGTTATCGCCACCACCCCTACCCCTATTGCGGGCACCGTCACCACCACCACACATCACCTGCCACCATTGCTACCCACCACAACCATTCACCGATCACCGCCATTTTTCAACAACCATCTTCGACGCCATCACCATCGCCATGTGACCACGACCGCCACTTTAGTCTATGGTGATAGCAAGTGGTGGGGGTAGGGGATATTCGGTCGTAGTGGTGGTGTAAGGTGGTAGTAATTGTGGTGGTGGTATTAACGCAATGGTTGTATTAACGCAATGGTGGTAATGATGATGTTGGGTTGGGGTTGGTGGGTGGCGCCGGGGTGTTCTGGTGGTGGTGGTTTTGGGAGCAACGATGTTGTCAACTTTGTTGTTGGTGGTGATGGGTGGGTATTGCGGTAGTGGCGATGACTAGGTGGTAATGGTTGTTGGGTGTTGGTGGCAATGGTGGCGATGACTAGGCTATGGCAATGGTGATGATGAGAGTGGTGATAGCAATAGTGGTGGCGGCGGAGGTGACAACGGCAACGGTAGTAGTAGTGGTTGCAGTTGGTGATGGTTGGTTGGTGCGATGGTGTGACGGTGGCGGCAGCGGTAATGTTCGCGATGGCATGGTAATGCAGTGGTGTGACCATAGTCACATAGCTTGCTCAGGAAGCCACGACATTCCCGATCGTGGTACGAAAGTGATCCCGTTGCTAGGTAAATCGCGACCTAGGAACGGTGGTCAAATCGATCCAAATCAATGGTCAAATCAATCCAAATCAATGGTCCAATCGATCAATTGAGTGTTAAATTCGCCTACTGGAACGCCATTTGGAACGATGCATCAAAGAAAAAATTGCGATTTGAATCTAGTATGCCCTGCTGCAGGTACGTATTTCAGAGGCAGAAAAAAAATAGTCCCGATTGGCAAGATTGCACACTCCTCAACAGTTGTAATGATTCAATTTGACTTTTTAACTCCTTTCTGGACATAGTATGTTCAATTTCATATCATATTCTTCTACTCTCCAGCTTCAATTTTGTGATATAGCTATTGGTTTTTTTCTTCACTAAAAATGGTGTTTGGGTCTGAGTGATGTATTGTTTCTGCTTTAGATGTTTCTGTTTAACGTTCCAGCAATTCTGCACTGTATTGTGCAATTCTGCACTGTTTTGTGCAATTATGCACTATTTTAATGAATTACAGCATGTTAATTGTTTATGTTTTCTGTTAATTGTTATGTTTCTGGTTTGGTTTTTAATACTAAAACGTTATTTAAGGTTTGGTTTATGAAATCTGTTTTTGGTAGTGGATACAACATAAGGTACATCATACTGGACGCGTACCGAAATGAATCTATCCCCCTCCGTACCGGATATGTCCAACCTAGCGAACCGCGTTCCTGATCCTCGTTACCGTACCGAAGAGATCCGTGAACTATGTGACTATGGGTGTGACAACGGCGGTGGGAGGGTGAATAAATAAATACGAGAGAGACAATATATTTGAATTCCTTTGGAATGTGCATAATTCCTTTGTTGAATTAAAGGATTTGCCAAATCTCATAGGTGATGATATTGGAGAGAATGGTCAAATTCCATTCTAGACATCCTTTCAACCAACTATCATCTCATGGAATTCTAATGTCAATTTTCCAAACGGTACCTAAAGAAATTCTAACATAGACGGTCAATATTGGCAAACTTTTGAACCACGTAATCTGTTAATGATTATTAATTATGACAAAAGTTCAAACGAAACTTGTTTTTCGTACGAGAACCAATCCTAGCCGTTTAATTCCCCTTCCTTTAATTGGATTGCTCACCCATGAATTTCTTACATGCACCCTGCCACACTCAATCCCCCCACACTTTTCATTCATGAATTCCATTATCCAAAATAAACGGCCAAGATTGATTCTCGCAGTTTTCGAACGAAAAACAGTTCTCGTTTGAATCCTCCCATATCAATTATTGTGTTCAAGTGGTTATAAATAAAAACTTTGGGTATCTAATTCTCAAAAAGCGATAAAAGACCACTTACTTCCAGTCTAGCATTTGGTTCAGAAGGTTCAGGTTTCTCCTGCAAAGACATGACAAAAAATGGATTTTAGCATAGCATTTTGTTGAAAGGAATTATGTTTTTCCATTAAGAGACAAAAAATCATCAGCAAACAATTAGTGTTGAGTAATTGAGGATGTCATTTTGTAGCTGTTGAAGTATCCAAAACCAACCATGGTTTATGCAACTGAGCTTTTGAAATATAGCAAATTGTATGAAAATACAATTAACTTTGTCTTAATTATCATTGTATACAACCAATTTTATTTTTTTAAAAAACAATACAGTCAACTTTTATAATCCTCCCATTGTATGCAAGTTGTTGTATATTATGGAAATTATGGAAAAGTTTATTGTATACAATGGTAGCTAAAGACTAGACACAGGAAAAAGTTGTTTGCATACAATGAATTTTTTTTGAAAGATAGTTGTATTATTTTTAAGAATTTAAAGTTAGTTGTATACAATGACAATTAAAACAAAGTTAATTGTATTTTCATGCATTTTGCTCTTTGAAATATTCAGGTTGATTTATGCCTATTATTTGTAACATTCTCATGGATGTCCACATTGTCTTAGCAACTAAAAGTTGGCTCCTATCAAAATAATATTGTATATTATTTAATTTTTAATTTGTTCTAAAAAATCAACAAAAATTGCTATGATAATAGCTATATGGAATAGAGCAATATCTGTTTCTCCATTTTATCTATATTTTTTGGGACAAAACCCGCTGAGAACCAAAATTTAGAAACACGTACCGATTGATAATTTAAAAGAAGATGATTTGTACACAATAATACCACTCGATATGTAAATGAGAAAAATATATCACAAGTTTGTAAGTGTAAAAATGTCATGATTGTTATACATAAACAATTCTTGTTGTGTATATATCATCTCCCCAATTTAAAGTGACTTTTTTTCCATTTATAATAACTATTCGCTAAATAAGCCGAACTTAGCCCATACTATTTTTATTTATAGATTGTATTATATATATATATATGTATGTATGTATGTATGTATGTATGTATGTATGTATGTATGTATGTATGTACGTACGTACGTACGTACGTACGTATGTATGTATGTATGTATGTATGTATGTATGTAGCTAAAAGTCCATATAGCTTGCTATTTGTGAGTCAAATCAATAGAACTCGTTCTTGTTCTCTTATCGACCTTTACAAATAATCGAGTCGTTTTATAGGATTCGAGGGATTCGATCACACAAAGGTTGATGGGCAAAGCACATTTGTCACAGGGAACACTATTATCATTTGGGTAGTGTCGACATTAAATTGTTTGTCAATAACACATCTCTACATTATCTAATTCATCTATCAAATAATGAAAGTTAGTTCATAGTTTGTTAACCTTGCCCTCTTTTAATTGTGACTGCTATTAAAAAGGAAAACATAGCAACATACCATTGATTCATCCTTGAGTTGAAGTTTTGAATGCAAAGTAAAGTTCAAAGTTCAGGCACTCAACATTTTGGTTTTTCTTTTAGTGACACAATTCTATTCATTACAATCTGAATAATCTACTACTCCACACTTGAACAGGCCTGTAGCCCTATATTTAGAATAGGGTTTCTTGTGTGTAAGTGTATTATGTGTTTCCTTTATTCCTCGCATGTTTCCAATACGAAGTAAATATACTTTAGTGTGGTTAAGGCATTTCTTCCTTTTTAAGGTTGAGGATTTTGTTAACCGATAATTATGCTTTATAATTATTGGTGTATATTTTGTATTTATTAGCTAGTTATGTGTGATTGTTCTTTCAGTAAATAGGTACTCAAATTTAGCTTAGTTATTGTATTTAAAGATGGAAAATGTTCTGGAAAAGGAGAGACACATACTTTGATTTCTTACATGGTATCACACTAATTCCTTGTTCTCCTTCATGCATTTTTTTTCCTAGCCATCGCCACCTTCTTCCATCACTGATGTCCAAAAACGAGTCCGCATCCTCGATGGCGAAAATATCTCATACCCTTCATGAGTGAATATGTTTCGGCTCTATACCACTGGGTTTGATGTGTTAAATCACATTGATGGTTCGCCAACCCTGAAAGCCACATCGAGTACTCATCTTGGAAGAAGCTTGACGCAGTCGTGTTGCAATGGATCTACGCAACCCATCTGACGACCTCCTTGTCCTAGTTTTGGTTAGCAAGTATACAGCCTACGATGCTTGGAAGTGGCTTCAGAACCTATTTCTGAACAATAAAGGCTCAAGGGTTGCGACTTTTTAACATGAACTTACCAACTTGACTCTTGTTGCCATGCCCTCTTTTGAAGCTTACCGTCAAGAAATCCGTGAGCTTGCTAACGGCTGTGGATTATCGAATCAATAACACTTAGCGGGTTCTATACTTGTTCGTAGTCTACCTCGAGAATACGATGTTGGTTATCAAACCCTTCCCTAATCGGGAAATGCATGTGATCAACTACAATCCAAGGCTAAAGGGATTGTTGCTCTGCCCTTCCGAAATATGGAGCACATATTGTTGAACAATCTCATTCAAGTGGGTGCGGAGGATGGAAACTGTCCCCAATTTTTCTCTTCGTAGCCGTCATCATAAACCCACCATCGCATCCACTGAACCGTGGCAACCCTTGCACCCGGGAGTCGCCGTGACAATAGCTAATAGGTCTAATACTTGAGCTTCTTCACATCCTCGTCCCCAAGCTCCTACCAAATGCCTTATTAGGCTCCTTCACCTTATTGGGATCCTCCATGCCCTTACCCAACACAAGGGTAGGCTCAAACCTGAGAGAACAGGTATTCAACATCTCGGCCCATAACTTCTGCTCCAACCTAACAACCTTTTGGAAGCCCATAGGTACATGCCGATGCCTACTTTGCTGAGGTTGCTCTTCAACCTACTCAGTTAGCCAATGCAGTCCAAGCTCTCTCCATGTATATAGGAAGCTTGGATGATCAGTGGTATTTTGACATGGGTGCGTCCTCTCACATCACGAACAATCAACGTAAACTCTCCGCTTTTTCCCTGTTTCACCATAGAGTAAATATTCGTAGGAAATGGCAATAAAATCCATGTTCTTGGAACGGGGTCTTCCACCATCTCTACACTGTCCAAACCCCTACACATAAAATCCGTATTGTTTAATCCTAACATCACTAAAAACCTCATTTCCGTACGTAAATTAAATATTTGATAATAACATATCTATTGAATTCGATCCTTTTGGTTTCTCTGTGAAGGATTTCAAGGATGGCACGATCCTGAGTCGTCACAATAGCTCTAGCAACCTCTACCCACTCACCGCCACTACTTGTTATGTCTCCAATAAAGACTCCTCATTGCTGCACAACCGTCTCAGCCACCGAGCAAATGATTCGTCGTTTGAATGAAATCATGTTTACACTCCTCATCCATGCTTCCCTCCCCTCCTCATTTTGGGTTAAGGCTCTCTACTGGCATCTTTTCCTTCACAACATTCTCCCCACCAAACTCCACCACAACCTTAAGCCCACTACTCTCCTTTACCGCTGTATCCCCTCTTACAACCACCTGCACGTGTTCGGTTGCTTATGCTATCCCATCACATCTTCAACTCGCGCTCATAAACTCACCCCGCTCCACACCATGTTTCTTCCTTGGGTACCCCCGCCTAACTATCTTGGCTACCATTGTCTTGACATCTCTTTTGTGAAGACATGTTGTATTTGATGAGTTCGATTTTCCTTACACCTCTTCTAACCAACCCCTCGGACACACTCATTTTTAGACCACTCAACCATATTTTTTAACCATCCCAACATCCATTTCCCCCCTGCATTTACACCATCTCCCCACCTCCCTCAAGATAGCCCCTTGCCTACCTCCTAGCAACCTACCTCTTTCATCTCCAAAAATAGCCCACAACCCTACCCGATTACATAGCAGCCCACTCTCTTATATCAAACAATTCAACTACCTGTCATCTCTAACCCCATGCTAACTCGTTCACGTTCCGGTATATTCAAACCTTGTGTCTTGTTGTCTCCAAACATAGAAACTACTCCTTCTATCTCTCCCTTACCTAAGTCCCACCTCACAGCCCTCACCGACCCAAACTGGAAAATTGCCATGTCTAATGCATATGAAGCTCTATTGGCAAATAATACATGGGAACTAGTACCAAGACCCAAGGATCCACCCTATTATTCAATATATGTGGCTCTTCAAGCATAAATTCAATGCCGATGGCACTTTGGAACTCTACAAAGCTCGACTAGTTGCTAATGCTAAAAGTCAAACAGTAGGCATGGATTGCGATGAAACTTTTAGTCCGGTGGAAAACCTACTACAATTCGGACGGTTCTTAGTCTCACAGTGTCTAAATCTTGGTCCATTCATCATTTGGGAGTTAAAAATGCATTTCTCCACAGGCATTTGAAATAGACCGTTTACATGTTCCAACCGTCAAGGTTTGTCTCATCAATGCAACCAAAATATGTTTGCAAACACTTTATTGTCAAAAAACAAGCCCCGAGGGCTTGGTATCATCGTTTTGCAACATATCTCTCCAAGTGCGACATCAAGAATAGCATTTGTGACACCTCCTTATTCGTCTATAAAAAGGGTAATCAAATGGCCTACCTATTGCTATACATGGATGATTTTATACTCACGGCCTCTAGTGATTCTTTACTCAACCACATCCTTTGGTCACTTTCGTCGAAGTTTAAAATGACCGATATCGGCCCACGACACCACTTCCTCGGAATTATAGTCCGAAAAATCAATTGAGGTTGTACTTGTCTTAGACAAATTATGCCACCGACATCCTCTCATGGGCTGCCATGTCAAACTGTAAGCCAACTATAAGCCGGTAAGCACACCAGTCGAACTTGGTTCCAAATTAAGTGCCACCGATGGGCTACCTTTCTTGGATGGATCTATATACTACAACTTAGCCAGTGCTCTTCAATACCTCACCATCACTCGTCCAGATATTTCTTACACGATTCAACAAATCTATCTCTTCATGCATGCTCCCCTTGATCCGCACTTGCAGCTACTCAAACGGATCCTTTGTTACATTAAGGGAACCTTATCTTAGGGCCTTGTCATTTCTACCTATCCATCTACGAAGCTTACAACCTACTCAGATGCGGATTGGGGCGGGTTTCCTGACTCACGAAATGTCAACCTACCATCTCTCGGTCTACTGTCGAAGTAGAATATCAAGGAGTTGCCAACACTAGAGCTGAGGTCTCTTGGATCCATAACCTTATTCTCAAACTCTATGTCCCGATCACTCATGCAACAATTATTTATTGTGACAATATCTTGGTGGTATACGTAGAGAAAAATCTAGTGCAACATCAACATACTAAACACGTCTAACTCGACATCCATTTCGTTCGAGAGAAGGTTCTCCTTGGTGCGATTAAAGTCTTACACATGCAGATATCTTCACAAAGGGGCTACAGAAGCACCTCTTCCATCGATTTCGGTGCAGTTTATGCTTCCATCAACTTCGAGCTCAATCTGCGGTGAAGTGTTAACCGATAATTATGCTCTATAATTATTGGTGTAAATTTGGTATTTATTATCTAGCTATGTGTGATTGTTCCTTCCGTAAATAGCTACTCTAGTTTAGCTTAGTCCTTGTATATAAAGATGGAACATGTTTTGGAAAAGGAGAGACACACACTTTGATTTATTATAGATTCAAGACCCGCTATGGATATTGATGTAAATTAGCGGATATGTGTGTTTATTGTTCAAAAAAACTATACATTAATTAGTTTCTTATTTTTTTTCTTTAATTGCATGGTATCACATCTATGCTAATTGTTTTATTTAAAATCCTTTCAACTTGATAAGCGCCTTGTCCACTTTCAAGTCCCAAATGAACAAGGTAATTAATGTGCGAAAGATTCTCTTGGTTTTTTATGATATTTTAACTTAAAGTCGCATGGTCGATGTCCAAGTAATTAGAGAATTTACCTAGGGGGATTAAGAGAACATACATATTATTTTAGTCTAATGAAGTGTATATATGCTCAATTGTTGAGCCTAAGTAATTTAAGAGAATTAAGGGGGTTTCTCTCACTAAGATAATAAAATAAAAAATTAATTTTCAATTTAAGTGTAGGAGTATTGCTTCTCAAAATAGCTTATTTCAATTCGATTTTAGGAGGAACGACCATATTTACTAGGATGTGGTTTCATTCTCCGAAGGGATGAGAAAATTTTGAAATTTCTTTAGATTTGGTGGAATTAGTGGTAGATGCACTCTCTTGGCTTTGAGATCACTATTGGCCAACAATTAGTGGTGGACGCACTTTATCGGTAAGTAGAGTCGGTGGAATGATTGACCATATGAGTTGCGTTGGCTTCAAATTGGAAGCAAACATTGGTGGATGTATATGGCGATCCAAAGATTAAGGAGCTTAAACAAAAAATTGTAGCAGGCTTGGCAAACTTCAATTAGTGGATAACTATGTCGGTCCTAAGATTAAGGATATTAAACAACAAATCGTATAGGGTTAGATGAACTTAGATGAATATTTATGGGAGGATGAGCAGATGTTATCCAAGGGTGTCTATTGCCACTTGACTTGAAATGGACAATTCCATAAGCTCGTTAACTAAGATTGTAGTAAGAGGCATGGAAGGGCATAAAAACATATTAAAATCCATAAGCTCTTTAATTAACATTGTAGTAAGAGGCATGGAGGGGCGTAAAAAACATATTAAAATCCATAAGCTCTTTAATTAATATTGTAGTAAGAGGCATGGAGGGGCGTAAAAACATATTAACAAATGGCGGCCGGGTTTTGTTGTGAGGATATGAAAACAAAAGCTAATATGAAATGTGTCCTTTGCCATGGACTTTATGAGAGGGTTACTGCATTTTGATGAGTTTTCTGGTTATTAACGAACTTAGTTAATGTGGGGCCTTTATTCCCTTGACATCATTTTACCGCCTATAGTTATTGTAGTAGAGAATTATTTTCAAGAGATGCTTCGTTTTCATGGGGTGTAATGATCAATTGTTTCAAACAATGATAAAATATTCACTAGTATTCTTTGGAAAGAGCTATTTCACTTCGAGGTGATAGGACTTCTACAAAGTACATCATATCAGCTCGGACTACTTCTAAGTCATGAGTAGTGGCGTAATACTTCCTATCACTCACCTTTGTTAGTTACACCATTTACAGTTTTATATGGGAGGGATCTGCCTCATTTCATAACACTTCAAGTTCTTCTCTAGCATTTGAAATGGTCGAGTATTAAGAAGAAAAGTATTAATTAGAGGAATTAATGGTCAACCTGGTACATGATCAACATGTTTGAAGTAAAAAGCAGATAAGCAGCATAGAGATGTCAACTATGAAGTCAAAAATATCCTTTATACAAAGTTTGTGCCAGTGCCAACAACGTTCTTTGGCAAAAAGGTAGAATGAAAAGTTGGTTCCCAAGTATTTTGGGCCTATTGAGGTGGAAATGGTTAGTTGCCTGGAAGTGGCTAAGTCACGAAAGGGAATTTTTGTAACACAAAGAAAGTATACATATGGATCCATAAGGAAGACATCAAATGGAAGATGGCAATCGACTCTATCGAATGTCAGTCAAGAAACTAATTTATTTAACACAAACAAGACCTAATATAAGCTTTACTGTTGGCATGGTGAGTAGGCATATGAATCAACCCACAAGAGGTTGTTCTTCATATTCTTCTATACCAAAAACAAATCCTAATCCAAAAAGAAAGCATATGTATTCACTTTATGCGGATTAACGTGGATCATGTGTGGAAGGGAGATCTACCACGGGCTATTGCTCGTACATTTGCAGGAACTTAGTAAGTTGGAGAAGAAAAAAAAGTTGTAGTTGCCTGAGGTAGTGTAGAAGCAGAGTTCATGGCTATCTGTCATGGAATCTTTGAAGGAATTGTTGGGTTTTGGGTTTCATTCATGGGTCATGCATAGAGATTGTTGGGTTAATCAGGTTTCATTCACGAGTCACGGATCGATGAAGGAATCACGTTGCATGTTGGCGTCTAACTTGAGAAAAAAAGAAGTTGCGGTTATCAAGGCTAGATGAAAAGAGGAAGCAGCTCTAAAACAAAAAGTGTATTTACAATGGTTGATTAAGTCAAGGCCACGTAGGCCACACTCCAACGGACTATGGTGGTCACTTTTCGTGATATCTAGCAAGAGAGTGTGTTGTTTTTCCTTGCTTTTAGGAGTGTTTGTTAGTTTATTTTAGTTCAAATATGCTATGTACTCTTTTTTTTGAGAAGTTTATGTTTATTTTTGGGAAATATACATTTAGAAAATTTGCTCCAACATTTGGTGTAAGAGCCTAGGGCTTGTGATGACATAGAAGGCCGGTTTGAGAGTTGTTTTCAAGAAACGTTGTAGCCCTTCGCTGCAGGGCAATGCATCAGGGAAATGGGTTTTCATTTTTTGAAGCGGCTGTGATCTTATGATCATAGGTTGATGTCTTGAAAGGAGATTCCATCCTTGATCAGCTTGTTTATGTGGTTAACCAAAGGCGCGGAAAAGAAATCAAAGCATGTGGCTTTGAGTTTGGTTTGTGTTGTGGGTAATAGAAGACGGTAAAGGTGGTGGTCACCTTGTTTTCTTCATAGTGGAAGAATCACTCAGAATAACATTGATCAAAGGTATGGTGACACGAAGGGAATGGAAAAACAACATGGTGTGAACATTATGGCAGTGGCGCTTCAAAGTGGTTGAGGATCCGGGAAAAGTCTTGATGTTAATGAACAACCAATGGTATGCCATTTAAATGTTACCGGTGTGGTGAAAAAATCAAAAGAAGTTGAGCTAGCGACTTTCGACATGACGGAGGTGCAAGTCAGGTGTTTAGGAAAGGTCAAGAATTGAGATGGTACAGAAAGAAGGTCATTAAACATGGCTGTGAATGAGTGATATGAATAAACTGATTAAGGGGGTGATTGTTGGGCTAATCGGGTTTCATTCACAGGGCATGGGTTGAGATTGTTGGGTTAATCGGGTTTCATTCACGGGTCATGGGTCGATGAAGGAATCATGTTGCATGCTGCCGCCTAACTTGAGAAAAAAAAGTTGCGGTTATTGATGCTAGATGAGAAGAGGAAGCAACTCTAAAAGAGAAAGAATATTTAGAATGGTTGATTAAGTTAAGGCCACATAGGCCACACTCCAATTGACTATGTTGGCTACTTTTCGTGATTTCAAGCAAGAGAGTGGGTTGTTTTTCCTTGCTTTTAGGAGTGTTTGTTATTTCTTTTAGTTCAAATATGGTATGTACTCTTTTTGTTTTTCTCGGGAAGTTTACGTCTATTTTTGAGAAATATACATTTAGAAAATTTGCTCCAACATTTGGTGTTAGTGCCTGGGGCTCGTGAAGACATAGAAGGCTGGTTTGAGAGTTGTTTTCAAGAAACGTAGCGCTTCACTGCACGTAGGGAATGGACTCGTGAAGACATATACAGCAGGAAAATGGGTTTTCGTTTTTGAAGTGGCTACGATCTTATGATCATAAGTTGAAGTATTGAAAGAAGATTCCATCCTTGATCAACTTGTTTGTGTGATTAACCAAAGGTGCGCAGAAGACGATCGGAAGGAAATCAAAGCAGTTAGCTTTGAGTTTGGTTTGTGTTTTGGTTAATAGAAGACCGCAAAGGTGGTGGTCACTGTTTTCTTCAAGGTGAAAGAATCTCTCGTAATAATATTGATTGGCAAAGGTATGGTGACAAGAAGGGAATGGAAAAACAACACGGTGTGAAAATTATGGCAGTGGCGGTTCAAATCGGGTGACTTTGGATGTGGCCGGGGAAGAGAATGTGGATCCGGGAAAAGTCGTGATGTTAATGAACAACCACTAGTATGCCATTTTACATGTTACGGGTGTGGTGAAAAAATAAAAGAAGTTGAGCCATTGACTTTGGACGTGACTAAGGTGGAGGTCAAGTGTCTACGAAAGGTCAAAAATTGAGATGGTTCGGAAAGAAGGTGATTAAAAACGGCCGTGAATGAGTGATATGAATAACCCGATTAAGGGGG